>OY971435.1:17500-2517500 GCA_963853865.1 Helleia helle
AAGATGTTTGGTTTTCGTACTCCTCCACAAAATCCCGGCCCTTCGCAAGTGAGGAGGAGCATAGAGGCGTTTGAAACTGCCAAACCGATATCCCCGACCAAGTCATCACCGAAGAAGTCGGTCGCGGCGGCGGCCACCCAGAAGCAGAGACCGAAGGCGTCAGCTTTTAAGCCACTACCG
This sequence comes from Helleia helle, assembly GCA_963853865.1. Taxonomy (NCBI): domain Eukaryota; kingdom Metazoa; phylum Arthropoda; class Insecta; order Lepidoptera; family Lycaenidae; genus Helleia; species Helleia helle. Next base: position 17,681 of record OY971435.1, read on the forward strand.
GTATGCTCTGGGAGCCCGCCCCCGAAACCGACCTTCGCAAACCGAGTTGCCGAGGCAAGGGCCTGCCTTAATAAGGCTAAGCTCCACCTCAGTAACTCGAGGAACTTAAAAACCGATATTAAGGAAGGGGTTATCGCAGCGCTGGATCGGCTCTACCAGCTTGTTAAGGAGTCGGAGACTGGTAAAGAGCGGAAGGTGGAAAGAGAGGAGGCCCCTATACAGCCTCCACTCGTAACCACCGCGCCCTCCCCAAACCACGACGCCCTCCTCGGTAAACTCGAAGAACACACCTTGTTATTAAAACACACCGCCGAGAAACTGGATGATCTAAATAGCACTATGAGAAAACATCAGGAATCTCTGGAGGTGGCAACGTACGCGAGCGTAACGGCAGGCAGTAAGCCAGTAAAGGTAGCAGAGAAGGCCACGTTGCACTCGGTCGTCGTCACCCCGAGAGACGAGATGGAAACCGGCGAGGAGGTTCTAGAGAGGATAAGGAGGGCAGTGAATGCAAAGGAGGGAGGGGTAGTGATAGAAAGAATAAGGAAGGCAAAGGACCGTAAAGTCATCGTGGGCTGTAGGAGCAAGGAGGAAAGGGAAAAAATCAAGGAGAGATTAAAAGTAGCCGAGACACACCTAAGCGTTGCCGACATCAAGAACAAGGACCCTCTTATCATAATATTTGATGTTATGAAGTATAACACCGATAAGGAGGTCCTTAGCGCGCTTAGGGCACAAAATAAGCACCTATTTGATGAGCTAGGGGAGGACGAAGACCGAGTTGAAATAAAATTTAAAAAGAAAGCAATAAACCCCTTAGCTCATCACATAGTGCTCAAAGTGTCCCCAATTATATGGACCAGAGCCACAAAGGAAGGCAGAGTGAGGATTGATTTACAACGGGTTAGAGTTGCGGATCAATCCCCACTAGTGCAGTGCTCTATGTGTCTCGGTTACGGGCACAGCAAGCGGTTCTGCACGGAGAGCATCGAAATGTGCAGTCACTGTGCAGGACCGCACAAGAAAGCGGATTGCCCTGAGCGGCCAGAGGGGGGAGCCCCTAAATGCTGTAATTGCGTAAAAGCAAATCAGGAGCAAACGGCCCACGATGCTTTTAGCGACAAATGTCCAGAACGACGAAAGTGGGATGCGCTGGCGCGGTCCACGACAGCGTATAGCTGAGGGTGTTCTTGGCGCAAACCTGAAAACAAAGACACACGGCAATTTGGGACATCTGATCGGGATTTCCATAAGCGAAATCTTGGTCAGATAATCTCAAATCAAATTTCAGCTGTGCAGTGTCAAGTCGTGCTATTAGGGAACACGTGTGGAGTCTGTGTGTGTCTGGCGCACTGTAACCCTAAACATTTTTTCTTACATAGAAATTCAATCGGAGTTGGGCACCAAATTCTAAGAAAAGAAAGATAGGAAAAGGCGATGTTAAATATTTATTGTGGAATAAATTATTGCAACATCAGCACAGGTGGACAAAGAATGGACTTGGAGTTTGATACCCAATTCCAAAAAACGTAACAACAAATATATAGAAAGAACATTTAAAATAAAAACCTTAGACTCTTAATAATTTAATAGTAATAAATAAGAGTTAATTATTTTCATATTATTTATAACCTAACCTTAATATAAATATAAACATTATAATCATTTAAAATAAGAGAAATAATTTAATAGTAATAAAAAATTAAAGATAAAGTAAATATAGATATTCTATGTAAGAAAGAAATAAAACAGAAACTAAAACAAGGACAACTTATTCTGCAAACTCACCAAACAGGTAGTAAGTAACATAAAGATAAAATAAAACAATATATTAGAAGATGGAAAATAAATAAATAGAGAATAAAAAAATTTAAAATATACTACAAGTAAATAGTCAATTACAATGTAAACATTATTAACATATATTGAAATAATATGAACATGGATATAATAATATTATATTGCAATAAAAAATAAATAAAATTATCATATAGATTAAAATTAATAACGTGAGAAAAAAAGGCCCTCCACCACCGGTGTAGGAGGGGAAAAGGCGGCAATATATAAAAAAAAAAAAAAAAAAAAAAAAAAAAACCTAACCTAACCTAACCTAACCTAACCTAACCTAACCTAACCTAACCTAACCTAACCTAACCTAACCTAACCTAACCTAACCTAACCTAACCTAACCTAACCTAACCTAACCTAACCTAACCTAACCTAACCTAACCTAACCTAACCTAACCTAACCTAACCTAACCTAACCTAACCTAACCTAACCTAACCTAACCTAACCTAACCTAACCTAACCTAACCTAACCTAACCTAACCTAACCTAACCTAACCTAACCTAACCTAACCTAACCTAACCTAACCTAACCTAACCTAACCTAACCTAACCTAACCTAACCTAACCTAACCTAACCTAACCTAACCTAACCTAACCTAACCTAACCTAACCTAACCTAACCTAACCTAACCTAACCACTTATATTTCTGTGAAAAACCTAAATTTAGTGGTGTTGTTGTGGGAATTTGAAAAATTTTCTTTTTGAATCGTGTTCTAATAGGCGGGCCCTATATATACCTGTAACAAGCAATAAAAGTTTCATCAATTTTGGCTATTTTTTGACATTTTAAACACAAAATTAACAAAATCTTATAGTTTTTCATACATTTATTCGCATTTACTGGTTCCTTTGTGAACTTTTTGAAGATTTTCAGCTTTCATCATCATCGGTCCGTCTATCCGCTTCTTTGGACACTAAATTAGACTAAATTAGACTAGCTTTCGCTCCCGGAGGCACCTGTAAAATTGAAAAATTATTAGCGTTTGATTCGAATCCGCTATATACCGGACATAAAAGCCACACCTTTGACCCACTGCGCGTACGAGTGTTGATCATAGTCTACCTCGGTCTCGTCTGTCTTCCTATAATAAAAAATTACAATAGTTCCATATAAAATTTTTAACTTTTCATACAAATTTCTATCAAAAACACAGTCTTTTGCCCACCACTTGCCCACTTAGTGGGGAAGCCATCCCAACTTTCTTCACAGTATACCTGCTGCTCTCCCGCGTCTATTGACACCTCGCTTGTCGGGATCGGACGTTGGGAAGTGCAAAAAATTTCGAAAATCCATATTCGGTCGTTTTTTATATATGAACCGAGGCTTCATGGTGAATCTCAACACGCCATACAAAACACTTATATTTCTGTGAAAAACCTAAATTTAGTGGTGTTGTTGTGGGAATTTGAAAAATTTTCTTTTTGAATCGTGTTCTAATAGGCGGGCCCTATATATACCTGTAACAAGCAATAAAAGTTTCATCAATTTTGGCTATTTTTTGACATTTTAAACACAAAATTAACAAAATCTTATAGTTTTTCATACGTTTATTCGCATTTACTGGTTCCTTTGTGAACTTTTTGAAGATTTTCTGCTTTCATCATCATCGGTCCGTCTATCCGCTTCTTTGGACACTAAATTAGACTAAATTAGACTAGCTTTCGCTCCCGGAGGCACCTGTAAAATTGAAAAATTATTAGCGTTTGATTCGAATCCGCTATATACCGGACATAAAAGCCACACCTTTGACCCACTGCGCGTACGAGTGTTGATCATAGTCTACCTCGGTCTCGTCTGTCTTCCTATAATAAAAAATTACAATAGTTCCATATAAAATTTTTAACTTTTCATACAAATTTCTATCAAAAACACAGTCTTTTGCCCACCACTTGCCCACTTAGTGGGGAAGCCATCCCAACTTTCTTCACAGTATACCTGCTGCTCTCCCGCGTCTATTGACACCTCGCTTGTCGGGATCGGACGTTGGGAAGTGCAAAAATTTGCCCTCCCACCCTCCCTCTTACTACTACCGAGGTAGCTTTTATGCTCAAGCCTGAAAAATAAAAGTATAAAATTCGGCAGATTTCATTTAGTTTTTCTTTCTTTCGTTTAAGACAATTCAAAATATTAACCAAGCTTTTAACAGTTGGATAGAGACATCGCAGGAAATTTGAATAATAAGGGCCATTTACACCCTATTTTACTATCTACCGATAACTGCTGCCATTCAGGGCCTGAAAGACAAGGGGATTTTACACCCCACAGTGCCATTAGATAATCGAAAACAATTGACTATATTATTATACCGAATCGTTTATTAGGTTTGCAATTGATAGGGTTGTTTAAGAATAGTACATAACTATATACACTTCTACATTTTTAACTATACATTATATTTCATATTATATATTTAATTATTAATTTTAACTTTATAACTGGAAATTTATTTTTAATTCGAGCACTATGTTAAGGTCGCCACAGTTAGATAGGACACACACCGTCAGACGTATCAGTGGAGAGTTCGAGGCGAGGATGACCACTCCCCAGCAGGAGAAGCCGAAGCCAGTGTCAAAGCTGGCCGAGGCAAAAAATTGTCTAGTAAAGGCCAAACTCCACCTGGGGACTGCAAGGAATTTAAAAACTGAAATAAAAAATGAAGTCCTCGCCCAACTCGATAAACTATATGCTATAGCAAAGGAGATGGCGAAGGAGATGACGTCTGACGGCAAAAAAGGGTGTGAGATGACAAAAGAAAAAGAGAAGGAAAAAGATATAAAATTACCCATTCCCGATGAGCATATTATTATTAAGAAATTAGAAGAAAACACTAAAATATTAAAAGAAAATAACAGTAAATTAGAAAGCATACAAAAACTAATGGAAGAAACGAAAAACACCAGCACAAATGAGTCATATGCTAAGGTAGCGGCGAGTGGAGTGGCGCCCAGGCAAAAAGGGTCGGGGGCACTTCACTCGGTGATGGTCACATCGCTCGATGACCAGCATACGGGCGATGAGATCATCACGAAAATACGCGAGTCTATGGATGCGAAACAGGGCTGGGTAAGGGTAGAAAGGGTTAGGAAGGTAAAAGATAGAAGGGTGGTGATCGGATGTGGAACGAGTGAGGAAAGGGAAAAAGTAAAGAGCCGGTTGAAAAAGAGTTCGGACTTAAGGGTGGAAGATATAAAGAACAAGGACCCCCTCATTGTCCTCAAAGATGTTTTCAACTTTAATAATGATGAGGACATCTTAAAAGCCCTGCGGAACCAAAATAGGGCTATATTTGGGGACACTGAGGGGGAAGAGGAAAGAGTAAAGATCTTGTATAGGAGGAAAGCAAGGAACCCCCTGCAGAACCACATTGTGGTCAGAGTGCCCCCCAGAGTGTGGAAGGGATGTATGGATGTAGGGAAACTCTATGTCGACTTGCAGAGAGTGAGGGTCGAAGACCAGACCCCACTGGTGCAGTGCTCCGGCTGCTTAATGTATGGTCACACGAGGAGATTTTGCTCGGAAAAAGAACAGGCATGTGCCCACTGTGGAGGTCCTCATATGAGGACCGATTGCCAAAAGTGGGCAAAGCGGGAGGCCCCGAACTGTTGCAATTGCAGCAGGGCGGGGATAAGCAGCACGGGGCACGGCGCCTTCAGCAGCGAATGCGAAGTAAGGAAGAAATGGGACGCTCTGGCTCGCTCTGTGGTTCAGTATTACTGAGGTTCGCCAGGGCAAAAAGGGGGCCAGGTGTGCAGACCACAGTGATGCGTCGGCGCGTCCAAGGCACCTGCCGATCCAAGTGGAAATCTGGTCAGTCAAAGCTAGGTACGACTGCAATAGCATCTTGTTTGGCATCAGACTACACAAAACAACAGACACAGACAAAGACACAAATAACAAGCACAAACATACACATAGCAAACTGGGCGAACTTCTTGATAGAAGCTAGCCCAGTTTTTGTTAAGCAGACAACTAACTCCACATGCACTAACACAATATATAGTACACAACAAATTACGAAGACGAACACAAAACACGGAGGAGTTAAAACAACACAGTAACACGAAAATCCAAACAAGGAACACAGTATACACACATGTCATTGCAGTCCAAGAAACCAGGCAAGATGAAAACCGGGAATCCACAAGGAGACGCAGGAAACGGGACACAGTGCCAGTCCGGAGTGATCACGTGGAAAGCACCACCTGAAATGAAAGAGAAGAATGAAATGGTATTATGAATGTGATGAAGTATGAATGAGAGGGATAGGAAGAGGATTAAGAAGAGTCGGGAAAGGAATAGGGAAGAAGAAAGGGTGTGTGAACTAGGGGACCATTTACATCCCCTAGCAAGAACATAATATTATGTATAATTATTTATAGTTATTATGATAAATATACTTATTAGATATATGACTGGGGGACTTTTACATCCCCTCAATATTATTATTAGCGTTAAAGACGATATTATTTAACAAATTTAAAAAAAAAAAACATTTTACATCTCGCAATATAAATAAATTAAGTATAATATGACGTGATAATTGATTGTAAATCTTACATTATTGACTGGGGATATAACATGTCTCGAAGCCAAATTGTTTTTGAAAGTATTATGTAAGTTATTGTATATGAAGGTGACAATAGTATTAGACTTTTTATGGATAATATTATGTAGTGTATTTTATAGGGGACCCTTTATATCCCCAATCGCAAATAAATATAAAATTGTTTTTAAATTGTGTTTTTTTAAATTATGTATGGTGCATACTAATATAAGTAGAAGTGATAAAGATGTAAAATAAAAAATAAAAAATAAAAAAAAAAACAGCCTATTAAATGTAAGCAAATCTTAAAATACGTATTTAATAAAAATTATGTAAAATAGATTTAGATCAGTTGTAGGACGGAGGTACTACCTCATAGAATAGAAGAATGGTATGGCACAAAATTAAACATAAAGATTAATAAGGGCCCATAGGAGAAATTTCCGCTAGGGGAAAATGCAGCAGCAGGAGCACAAGACGCTCCCGCATTAATAAAAAAAAAAAAAAAAAAAAAACCTAACCTAACCTAACCTAACCTAACCTAACCTAACCTAACCTAACCTAACCTAACCTAACCTAACCTAACCTAACCTAACCTAACCTGGCGGTAAAAAGTAGAAGCATCCTGAGAGAATGCTCGAAAAATAATAAGCAAATAAAATTATTTTGGATTAAGGCACACAGGGGGCTGGAGGGGAACGAACGAGCTGACCAGTTGGCGAAGGAGGCGGCTTTGGGGTTGCGGGTACGCCCGCACTACGATCTATGCCCCGTCTCATACGTGAAGCGCTGCATCAGAGAAGCAACGATTGACGTGTGGGACGAGGAGTACAGAAAGAGCGAGACTGGCACGGGCACAAAAATGTTCTTTCCAAATGTAAAGATGGCCCATAGAATAATCAAAACACTAGAAATAGATAAACATCTAACGCAGCTGCTGACGGGACATGGAGGGTTCTCCGACTACTTGGAGAGATTCAAGTGTAAGGAGGATCCGTCATGTATCTGTCAGCAAGGAACGAGAGAAACTGTTTCCCATCTCCTGTTTGACTGCCCGGTCAATGCTGTGGAAAAATTCGAGTTGGAGCAGAGACTGGGAGTCAGGTTGGGGGCGGGAAACATTTCTGATATTATATTGAATAAGAAGCAGCGTAACGCATTTTTAGAATATGGAAAAAATCTGGTGAGAAGGGCAAACAAAAGGAACAGTACAAAAGATAAGGATGGTGGTGCTAATTAAGTTAGGACGGAGTTTTAGTTTAAACGGGAGACACTTTACATCCCCTATATGATATTAAATCTAATTAAGTATATTTAAAATATTTATGACAAAGGGACCCTATACATCCCCGACTAAAAGTGATATTAGGTATAAGTTTTAATAAGTATTGAATTTTTATAATAATTGTTTTTAATTTAGATATAAGTTTTAATCGTAGGACTGGAGGACAATTTACATCCCCAAATATATATATTATTAGACACTTAAAGAATAGGTACAAGATTTACATAATTATTATCTCTATATTTTATAATAGATGTAAGCTTAATAATTATAGGACTGGGGGACTTTTTACATCCCCCAATATTTTAATTAAGGAATAGTGTAGTGACGCCTGATTGTAGAGCTCAGAACTGTATTATTTGTGTTAATATATAATATCTAATTATAAAATTGATAACGAAGATCAGGTTACGACGGAGGTACAACCTCATAGTTTAATCGATAAAATATTAATGGCACAAAAATTATAAATATTAGATGGAAAAGGGCCCTTGGAGATTATTCCGCTAGGGGAAAAAGCAGCAGTGGGGGCGCAAAGCGCTCCCGCATAAAAAAAAAAAAAAAAAAAAAAAAAAAAAAAAAAAAACCTAACCTAACCTAACCTAACCTAACCTAACCTAACCTAACCTAACCTAACCTAACCTAACCTAACCTAACCTAACCTAACCTAACCTAACCTAACCTAACCTAACCTAACCTAACCTAACCTAACCTAACCTAACCTGCAATTTCGTACTTGTTTTTTAATAAAGTGCACCAAAACATTGTACGTTACCACCAAGTATGTAAATTATGAGGAAGTAAAATTATCTTTAAAAATTATAACTATAGTAACTATAACAAAATAAAATAAATCAATCTAAATATACAAAAAAAAAAAAAAAAAAAAAAAGAAAAAAAAAAAAAATCGATGGAGGATTAAATTAAATTTTGGTATTTTTAAATTAAAAATCGTATTTGGCATATGAAAACTTCTGTCTCATAATGTTGGTCTTGCTAATACTTGTCTTGTCTTTTGTCGTTTGTAAAAATAATAAGCTAAGCCTAATTGAAGTATTTTTTATTGATGCACATCTATGAAATGTAAATCCGAAGGTATACAAAATATATATGATGGAAAAAAAAAAAAAAAAAAAAAAAAGGAAAAGGGAAAAAAAAAAAAAAAAAAACAGTAAAAATTAAAAAACGTGAGAAAAAAAGGCCCTCCACCACCGGTGTAGGAGGGGAAAAGGCACCACATATACAAAAAAAAAAAAAAAAAACCTAACCTAACCTAACCTAACCTAACCTAACCTAACCACTTAAGTCGCGCGCCGCCCGCCACAGTGATCAGATCGTTTTTCGTGAGCTCCGCGAATTTTAAATGTGTTAAATAGGTTTTTATAGCGCTTTAAGTGACTTAGTTAAGTTTAATTCTAAGATTAAATCGACCTGAGGTTATTTGATTAAAATTTTTATCTTTGACGTAGGTACACCACTTCTATTTTTTGTTGACTAGGCTGTGCCTACAACTTTAACTTATCGACATTTATTGGTTTATTGACCAAATTGTATTATATTTTATTTGTTGACATATTATGTATTGACAATACTTGGTTTATTGACCAAGTATTTCTATATTTTAGTGTTTTAAATATATTATAACCATAAGTTATATTACCCTCAGGTCAGATAATTATTAATAAATCCCTCTGACAAATAATATACTCTATACGACTATTGGGGTATTAATCTAAAATATTCCAAAAATTCTCTTTTGTTTTATAGTATAGGCTTGCGTTAGATTAATAATTATTATAGCTACATTTACCCCATACTAATATTACCTTACTTACCCGTCACAATTCTAAACTGCACAAGAATGTTTGGACTACGAACCCCCCCAAATAAGGCCGAAGACAAAAAAGCCGGTACCTCAAAAGTCAGAAGAAGTATTGAGGTATTCGAAACCGGCAAGCCTGCATCCCCGTCCAAGGTTTCTCCACGGAATGCGGCGGTCTTGGCGACTGTGTCTGCAAAGCAGAGGCCGAAGGCGTTAAACAGTAAGCCAGGACCGGCTAGCTCTGCAAGCCCACCGCCGAGACCGACGTACCCCAACAGAGTGGCTGAGGCAAGGGCGTGCCTCAACAAGGCTAAGCTCCACCTCAGTAACTCGAGAAATCTTAAGACAGATATTAAAGAAGGGGTAGTTGCTGCTCTAGACCGATTATATCAGCTGGTCAAAGAATCAGAAGCTGAAAAGGGCCAAGCTGAGGTGAAAATCACAGCGGAAGAGGAGGGCCCTTTACACCCTCCTCCGAGCGTAGTCCCTCAGCTACATAACGATTTAATTAAAAAGCTGGACGAACATTCCACCCTTCTGAGAGCCTCTACCGAGAAACTTGAGGAATTGCGTGTCAACATCAACAGACACAACGAATCCCTGGAGATGGTCACGTATGCGAGTGTGGTGGCTGGTGGAAAAACCGGCAGGAATCCGGACCAAACCACCCTCCACTCCATAGTGGTCACCTCGAGGGATGAGTATGAGACCGGTGAACAGGTTCTCGAGAGGGTTAGGAGTGTCGTCAAAGCAAAAGAAGGGGGTATCGAAATTGAAAGGGTGAGAAAGGCAAAAGACAGGAAGGTTATCGTGGGATGTAGAAGTAGGGAAGAGAGGCAGAAACTGAAGGATAGGTTGAAGCAGGCGGAGGAGCACCTCAGTGTGGCCGACATAAAAAACAAGGACCCATTAGTCATACTTAAAGATGTTATGGCTTATAACACTAATGAAGAGGTCTTAACCGCACTGAGGAAGCAGAATGTGGACATCTTTAAGGACCTACGTGGGGAGGATGATAGGGTAGAACTAAAATATAAAAAGAGAACCAGAAACCCCTTGACGAACCACGTGGTCCTGAAGGTGTCCCCACCTATTTGGACGAGGATACTCAGAGAAGGCACGGTAAGGATAGATCTGCAACGAGTTCGAGTTGCAGATCAGTCCCCCCTCGTCCAATGCTCCTTATGCCTCGGCTATGGGCACAGTAGGCGATTCTGCGCGGATACTACTGAAAGGTGTAGTCACTGCGCAGGACCGCACAAAAAGGCAGACTGTCCTGCTTGGTCTGCGGGCAAGTTGCCAGTTTGTTGCAACTGCACGCAGGCCAAGATGGAACAGTTAGACCATAACGCCTTCGACACGGAGTGTCCGGTTAGGCGTAGATGGGATGCACTGGCCAGAAGCACCACGGCGTATTGCTGAGGGCACGCATGCAGTATGTATATGCTCGCGAAATGGGGGACTGACACTAGCTGGAAACCTGAAATGGCAGCCACATCTGGCTGGAGTCTCTCTGAGAGACACCCTAGTCAGATAATTATTTGCATAATGAATATGGCACAGCAGAATCGGTCCTCCTCCCCTCAGTGATATCCATGATATCCTTTATATCATGCTGGCTTTTCACCCCAAAAAGCAGTTTCTGTCTATAGGCTGAGTTTTATGTTAGTGTTGCAAAGGAGTTGGGCGTAGATCTGCACGAAGGTAAAAAAAGGAGAAAGGCAATGTTAAGTTGCTATTATAATAATATCAGCTTTAACATATGCACAGAATTAAAAAGGAGCAAGCATGCAGACCTGCGCAAAACCCTGTTCAGAGTTCAGTTTGGTTTTGCAACTGTTGCAAATAATATCTACTATTTCTTTATAAAAATATCGCAAACTGGACTCGGTGTTAATGTTTATGGCAACTTGATAAATTGTACAACAACCTATGGTAAATGTTATCCTGTTATTGGAAAATGTATGTAAGGTGTTATCTAATGTAATTACAAAGTATTAATGTTAAAAACGAAGAAATTGTTAAAAATTAGAATTTAAATAAATGTAAAAAAATTGGTACTAAATCGGGAACCAGGTTTTGTCGGAGGCTCCCTTGTGCTCCGACGCGTCACGGTGACGAGCTTCTAGACCACTTCGTATGCGGCGCGTCGAATCGTGGGGGACGTCTCCGATGGGCTTTGGTTGTCGAATATTAGTTTAAAAACAGAAAATATAGAATTTTGTATGTATAGAAAACGTGTATATAATTTCAACTTCACAATGTTTTAAATTAGAAATATAAATTATTCGCAAGCTTATAAATGTAATGTGTACTAAATAAATAAAAAATAAAAAGTAAATATGTAACAAAAAGAGAAACAAAGTCTCTGATTCAGTCAGGGGATATTCGCGGGCCGGGCCAATTAAGCGCCCGGACAAAAAAAAAAAAAAAAAAAAAAAAAAAAAAACCTAACCACTTATATTTCTCTGAAATACCTAAATTTAGTGGTGTTGTTGTGGGAATCTGAAATTTTTTCTTTTTGTATCGTGTTTTAATAGGCGGGCCCTATATAGACCTGTTATAAACAATAAAAGTTTCATCAATTTCGGCAATTTTTTTTGACATTTTAACACATAATTAATAAAATCTTATAGTTTTCATATATTTTTCTTACCTATTGGTCCTATAGTTGACATATTCCAAATTTTTCCGCTTTAATCATCATCAGGTCGTCTGTCCGCTTCTTTTAGTATCCACCTCGACTAGCTTCTCACCCGGAAGCACCTGCAAACAAAAGAAAATAAGTTAGCGTAGATTCGAATCCGCTATAATCGGATATAAAACCTACAACGTTTGACCCACTGCACTTACGGGTGCTGTATATCGTGTACCTCGGTCTCATCTAACAATCCATAGTGAAATTCTTCAATAGTTCTATATAAAATTTTTTACTTTTCATACAAATTTCTTTCAAAAACACAGTCTTTTGCCCACCACTTGCCCACTCAGTGGGGAAGCCATCCCAACTTTCTTCACAGTATACCTGCTGCTCTCCCGCGTCTATTGACACCTCGCTTGTCGGGATCGGACGTTGGGAAGTGCTAAATTTCGCCCTCCCTCCCACCCTCCAGTTTCTCACTGTTGAGGTGGTTTTTGCTTATTCTTAAAAATAAAAATTAAGAGTAGAAGTATTAAATTCGTCAGTTTTGACACTTTTTCAAATTCCACAGTAAAACGTAATAAAATTTTGTTCAGGGACCTTGAGGTACACGATAAACTACCATTACACACAGACGAAAATCTTTATAGCTCTCAAATTGACTATTACTTATTACACATCTTAACTTATACTGGTTTATTGACCGAGTATAACTATAGGTTTAAGTTTTTAACTTCAGTGGCTTTTGCCTTATTTCGTACTATATTCTATATACATATTTACAAATTAAATTATTATTAGTGTTAACCAAATCAAAACATATTGTTAATTATATTGCTGCCGCCCAAGAAGGGTCCTTAGACAAGGGGCTATATATACCCTAAGTGCCAAAGACATTTATATTCTCATAGGACATAATATACACCTAGTAGTGGTTACCACTAACTATAGTGAATACTATCTAATTTAAAGTTGTGTTTAAGTGTGTGTTTATTATTGAAATCAGTATTATATTTAATTTAAATAATTTATTACTGACATAATATTTACAAATTTTAAATTTTAAACATTAGCATAATATTGACATTTTATTAACAATTATCACAAACACTGACATTTTATTTTATTACATTTTAAGGATTATTTATTGACATTTTATACAAACATTTTAAATATACATTTCAGCTTAACTTATTGACTATTTATACAAAATCTTAAATATCCGCTTTAATTTAAATTATTTACTCAAATAAAAACACAAGATGTTTAGATCACCCACCCAGCTAGATAAGACGCATATAGTTAGGAGAATTAGCGGGGAGATAGAGGCAAGGACGAGCACCCCCCAGCAGGATAACTCAAATCCAAGATCTAAGACAATTGAGGCAAAAATAGTAATGCAAAAAGCGAAACAACAACTGGGGAGTGCTCGAAACCTTAAAACGGAAATTAAAAATGATGTATGCATGCATCTAGATAGGTTATATGAGATAGTAAAGGAAATTTCAAAAAAAAATAAAGAGAATAGGGTAGAAAAAGTAAAAAACACAAAGGAAGTAGAAATTGTAACACCAACATCCGAACCATCAATAATTGGCCAAAGTGACGAACTCCTTAGAAAAATAAACGAACAGATAATAATAATACAACAAAACGGAGAAAAACTAGATAAAATACAAAAGAGTTTAGATGAAAAGAATAAAAATGATTTAAATAAAATGACATACGCAGTGGCGGCCGCGAAGGTAGAGGAGCCCAAACATAACAGACCTGGTGCCCTACACTCGGTGATGATCTCATCGACCGACGACCAAAATACCGGTGATGAGGTCATCACCAAAATTCGCGACGCCATCGACGCAAAGGAGGGATGGGTGAAGGTAGAGAGGGTAAGAAAAGTTAAAAATAGAAAAGTTATATTAGGATGTGCCAATAAGGAAGAGAGAGAGAAAGTAAAAGAGAAATTAAAAAGTAGGACAGATTTGAATGTAGAGGAAATAAGAAACAAAGACCCCCTAATTGTCCTCAAGGACGTATTTAACTATAATAGCGACATAGACATCGAGAAGGCCATAGTAAAGCAAAATAAGGCAATCTTTGAAAGCATTCCGGAAGACGAAGTAAGACTGAAGATTTTGTATCGGAAGAAAGCAAGGAACCCCCTACAGGGCCATGTCGTGGCCAGGGCGTCCCCACTGGTCTGGAAGAAATGTACGGACGAAGGTCGACTATATGTCGACCTTCAGAGAGTGAAAGTAGAGGACCAGAGTCCAATTACGCAGTGCTCCCGTTGCCTAGGGTATGGGCACACGAGGAGGTGGTGCAGAGAGGAGGAAGAAGTGTGTGGCCACTGCGGCGGTCCTCATAAGAGGATCGATTGCCAGCAGTGGTCCAAGGGAGCGCCCCCGCAGTGCTGTAACTGCACGAAAGCGGGGTTAGGCAACGTGGAGCACGACGTATTTAGTAGTGAATGCGTAGTAAGAAAGAAGTGGGACGCCCTGGCCAGGACGATGGTCATGTACTGCTAAGGGCGTGCTAGGCGAAAACCGCGACTTCCAGTACCGCTTTGCACAGGCCAATCTCCAAAGGAGTCAGCTGGCCACCACAGAGCTTCTGCTCGAAGCCACCAAGCGTAAGGTTAGCGTGGCGTTGCTTCAGGAGCCCTACGTGGGTGGGGCAAAAAGTATGAGGAGCTACCGGGGGGTTAGGATCTACCAGAACACTGGTGACCGCGCTGATACCGTCAAGGCGGCAATAGCCGTCTTTGACGAGAACTTGGACGTCCAATTCCATCCGGACATGTCCAACGACAACATTGTCGTAGTCAGCGTGCGAACCAGTGCCTGGGAGATCCATGTAGTATCCTTATACTTTGAGCCAGACCGCCCTATAGGGCCCTACCTGGACCAACTTGTCGGTATAGGAAGGAGGTTGGGTACCGACAAGGTGGTTCTGGGAGGCGACGTCAACGCGAAGAGCCCGTGGTGGGGTGGCTATGTTGAGGACCGGAGGGGTGCGGATCTGTCGAGCGTACTGGAAGGCTTGGGTATGGAAATACTCAATGACGGAGGCGCCGCTACGTTCGAAGCAGTAAGGGGGGTATCAGGTATGCTAGCTACGTTGATGTGACGGCATGCGCCAGGAACTTGCTGAACCGAGTGGTCGACTGGTCAGTCGAGGTTGGGCTCACCAGTTCTGACCACAATGGCATCTTGTTTGGGATCAGACAACACAAATCCACAGGCACAGACATAAGACGCACTACACGCATCTATAACACACGCAAAGCAAACTGGGGGAGTTTCAATGAGAAACTAACCCAGTTATTGCAGGACAGACAATTAACTCCACAGAACGTTAACACAATACACAGCACACAACAAGTAGATGAGGTGTTGGACAGATACACGGAGGTGATCACACAGGCATGTAAACACGCAATCCCAAACAAGAAACACACAGAGAGACTTAAAATGTCATGGTGGTCTGATGAGCTCGCCGAGATGAAAAGACAGGTGGGCACAAGGAGAAGCAGGATCCGTAACGCAGCGCCAGTCCGTAGAGATCGCGTAGTTAAGCATTACCTGGAAATGAAAGAGACGTATGAAAAAGCGGTGAAGGATGCAAAGGTGAATAGCTGGAAAGAATTTTGCCAGAAACAGGATAGGGAGGGAGTATGGGAGGGCATCTATAGGGTGATGGGCAGGGTCGCTGGCAGAGAGGAAGACCTCCCCCTTGTAAAAGGGGGAACGATCCTCGATGCCAGCGACTCTGCGGAATGGTTGGCCGAGACCTTCTACCCCGGGGACCTGGAAAGTGATGAAGGGGAGGAACACCGTCGGGTGCGGCGGCTCGCTGGGACACTAGACTCGGAGCCGACGAACCCGGGAGGTGAGCCGCCCTTCATCATGGAGGAGTTGAACAGGGCCGTAAGGTCTTTCAACCCCAAGAAGGCCCCCGGTGTGGATGGATTCACGGCCGACATTTGTCATCGCGCTATAGATTGTGACGTCGTGTTTTTCCTCGCCCTGCTCAATCGCTGCCTCACCGTTGCTTACTTCCCCAAAATGTGGAAGTGTGCAACGGTGGTGGCACTGCGGAAGCCGGGAAAGGAGAAATACGACGTCCCAAAGGCCTATCGCCCCATCGGCCTCCTTCCTGTTCTTGGCAAAATTTATGAGAAGATGCTGATGGCCCGAATCAAGCACCACGTGTTGCCGACTATAAGCCCGCACCAGTATGGCTTTATGCCTCAGAAGGGCACCGAAGACACCCTATATGCACTAGTGGGCCACGTCAGGAAGATGAGGGAAACCAAAAGGCTTGCTGTCGTGGTCTCGCTGGACATAGAGGGGGCCTTCGATAGTGCCTGGTGGCCGGCCATAAAGGTGCGGCTAGCGGAGGTCGGCGTTCCGGTGGGCTTGAGGCGGGTCATCAGTAGCTACTTGAATGAAAGAGAGGTTAGTGTCAGGTATTCAGGCAAGGAGGTGAGGAGAGGAACCAGCAAGGGATGCGTACAGGGGTCCATAGGAGGACCGATCCTGTGGAATCTCTTGCTGGATCCTTTACTATGGATGCTTGCGAAAGAGAGATTGTATGTGCAGGCCTTCGCCGACGACGTGATCCTCGTATTCGATGGGAGGACAGCGCTGGAGATCGAGGAACGTGCGAATGCAGTACTCGCCCGTGTGTTGGAGTGGGGGGTCCAAAACAAGCTTCGGTTTGCGCCGCACAAAACTTGTGCGATGCTGACTACCCGCAAGCTTGTTTTCGACACTCCGCGTTTGCGCATGGGGGGGACCGACATTCATATGTCCAATGAAGTCAAAGTGCTGGGACTCACCATCGACACGGGGCTCACCTTTAACCGACACGTAGAGAACGTATGTAAAAAAGGTATTGGCATGTATAAGAAATTGGCAAGAGCTGCAAGAGTTGGGTGGGGTCTTAATCCAGAGGTGATTGATGTTATATATAAGGCAGTTATAGAGCCCACCGTTCTGTACGCAGCACCGGCATGGGCGCTGGCCGCGGAGAAGATAGGTGTAAAGAAGAGACTTGCCACACTGCAAAGGGGTTTCGCTCTAAAGAAAATAAAGGCATACCGGACGGTCTCCCTGACCTCGGCGCTCGTTCTGGCGGGTATGCTACCTCTTGGCCTCAGGGTACGCGAAGTGGCGTCCTTGTATGAGGCCAGGAGGGGTTTTGCCCACCCAGCCTTGGGTGATAGGGAGATCGAGCGGATGGCTTCCGCCCTAGATGTAGACCATCCAGCATCACTAACGGAGCTAGGGTTCGGAATGATAGATGGCGAGGAAGGTGAAGATGTTAGCACATCATACGATGTGCGCATCTTCACCGACGGGAGCAAGATTGACGGCAAAGTCGGAGCCGCGTTATCCTTCTGGAATGGCGCGGTCGAGACTAAAACCGTCAAGCTTGCTCTTTCGTCGTACTGCACCGTCTATCAGGCCGAACTCCTGGCTCTGTCCAGGGCAGTAGAAGAGGCGGGGAAGATGAAGGTAGCGAGAGTGGGCGTGTTTAGCGACTCCATGTCTGCACTCCAGGCAGTAACGCTGGACTCCTCCCACCCCCTGGCCGTGAAAACAAGATGCATTTTGAGACAATGCACCCAAAACAAGAAGAAAATAGAATTGTATTGGATCAAGGCGCACAGGGGGCTGGAGGGTAACGAGAGAGCGGACCAGCTGGCGAAGGAGGCGGCACTGGGGTCGCGAATACGTCCACACTACGACCTGTGCCCAGTCTCATACGTCAAGCGCTGCATAAGAGAAGCAACGATTGACGTATGGGACGAGGAGTATAGGAAGAGTGAGACCGGTGCCGTCACAAAGATGTTTCTCCCCAATGCAAAGATGGCATATAGAATAATGAAAAAAATACAAATTAACCGATGTATCACGCAGCTGCTGACGGGGCATGGAGGGTTCTCGGACTACTTGGAGCGTTTCAAGTGTAAGGAGGATCCTTCATGCCTGTGTGAGCAAGGCACACGAGAGACTGTTTCTCATCTCCTCTTCGACTGCCCAGTCAATGCTAAGGAGAGGTTCGAGTTACAGCAGAAACTGGGAGTCGAATTGGGGATGGGAAACATTCACGAAATAATGATGAGCAAGAAGGGGAGAAACATTTTATTGGAGTACGGGCAAAGACTGGTGGAAACTGCAAATAAAAGAAATAAAACAAAAGATACAGATGGTGGCGCTAGATAGGTTAGGACATAGCTTAGATTAAACGGGGGACCCCATACATCCCCCAGGCATATTATATATATTTAAATACATAATATACACGACATGGGGACCATATACATCCCTGAATACACGATAATAGTAATTTTTTTTTTTTTTTTTTTAAATAACTGAATTATATGTATTATTATTATTATTGAATTTTTTAAATTTAGATGTAAGTTTTTAATCAAATGACAGAGGCATTTTTACACCACTCAAAATTTTAATTGAAATTAATGTAATGATAATATTAAGTTAAAATGTACTGATATAAAAGAATAATAGTATTAAGTTTTAATGTATGACTCAGGGACTTTTTACACCCAAAAAGTATTATTTTTATAACTAGAATGTAAGTTTTATACAAGTGAGATAGAGGGACAGTATACATCCCCAAGATAATTTAAGTATGACATTTCGTATGTGACTATTTATATTTATATTATATATATATAAAAAAATAAAAAAAAATAAAAAAAAAATAAAAAAAAAAACAGATTACTAATATAATAATACCAAAGATAAGATAGAAGAATAACAAACCATAAACAGCTAGTTAGGGACGAAGGTACATTAACCTGAAGCGAAATTTAAATAAGCGAAATATAAATTAAATGCAAAACAGGGCCCTTCTGGAATTGTTCTGTTAGGGGAAACGGCAGCAGCGGGGCGCGAAGCGCTTCCGCCAATTAAAAAAAAAAAAAAAAAAAAACCTAACCTAACCTAACCTAACCTAACCTAACCTAACCTAACCCCCCAGGCAAAACAACGGCAAATAAACACCCACCCACCGGAGGATCATACTTGATAGTGCAGGCCAATCTGCAGCGGAAAGAGCTCGCTACAAATGAGCTCATAATGGAAGTCACCAAGAGAAATATAGCCATAGCACTGCTCCAGGAACCGTATGTGGGGGGTATCAAAAGAATGAAGGACTACGGGGGAGTAAGAATCTTCCAAAACACTAGCCCAGGAGACGGGACGGTCAAAGCGGCTATTGCCGTCTTTGACCAAGACTTAGAAATCATACATTGCCCGTCTCTCACCACCAACAACATCGTGGCGGTGAAAGTTCGAACTACGGCATGGGAGATCACCCTGTGTTCCTTCTACTTTGAACCCGACCAACCCATAGAACGGTATCTGGAGCAGATCAAAAAGATATACAATGAGCTAGGCCCAAAAAGACTTATAATGGGCGGTGACTCAAACGCTAAAAGTACCTGGTGGGGAAGTGAATCCGTTGACCATAGAGGCAAAGACATGGCTGGAACTCTGGCAGAAATGAACTTGCAGGTGCTCAACGACGGAGATACTCCGACCTTCGACACAGTGAGGGGTGGCAGGAGAATAACCAGCCACGTAGACCTCACTGCGTGCACGGAGGATCTGCTCAACCTCGTGGAGGAGTGGAAGGTAGCGCCTGGTCTCACGAGTTCGGACCACAATGGTATAGTCTTCAAAATTAATCTGCAGAAAATAAAAGGTATTTTAATCAATAGAACAACTAGAAAATACAATACAAAGAAGGCCAACTGGGACCAGTTTCATGAGAAACTGGCCCAGCTTATGCTGGAAAACCAATTAAACAAAATAGAAATAGACCGAATAAGCAATAAAACAGAACTCGACGCACTTACAAAAAGTTTAATAGAGCAGATAATTCATACTAGTAATGGAACCATACCCATTAAGGAAAAATTCCAAAGGCCAAACTTACCATGGTGGAACGATAAACTCGATGGGATGAAGCGCTGCGTAGCCACGAGGAAGCGCAGAATCCGATGTGCGGCACCTGTCCGAAGGGCGAAAGTCGTCGATGAGTATCTGCAAGCGAAAAATGAATACGAACTTGAGGCAAAAAAGGCACAAATAGATAGCTGGAAAGATTTCTGTAGAAAACAGGATAAGGAAGGTGTATGGGATGGTATATATAGAGTCATTAGGCAAACGACAAGACGGCAAGAAGACCTGCCACTTGTGAAAGACGGGGTGTGTTTAGACCCCGCTGACTCTGCCAAAACCCTAGCGGAGACCTTCTATCCGGACGATCTTGAAACTGACGATAACCCGAGCCATAGGCATACGCGAGCATTGGCAAACCGCGTAAACGATGGTGTCCATGATGAAGTTCATGACCCACCGTTTACGATGGGAGAGCTTAAAGCCGCAGTGGAAAGTTTCAACCCGAAGAGGGCCCCCGGTGGGGACGGCCTTACAGCTGATATATGTAGCCGGGTGGTAGCCAAAGATCCAGAACTCCACCTGGCATTGATGAACAAATGTCTCGGACTGGGCCACTTTCCAACCATATGGAAAGAAGCTACAGTCGTAGTCTTGCGGAAGCCTGGCAAGGACGATTATACCAGCCCTAAATCATACAGGCCAATAGGTCTATTACCGGTCATGGGGAAGGTTCTCG
Source organism: Helleia helle (assembly GCA_963853865.1). Lineage (NCBI taxonomy): Eukaryota > Metazoa > Arthropoda > Insecta > Lepidoptera > Lycaenidae > Helleia > Helleia helle. The sequence continues at coordinate 38,499 of OY971435.1, forward strand.
AGAAAATGATAGTTGGAAGACTCAAATGGCACTTACTGCCGAAAATGAGCGCCCGCCAGTACGGTTTTATGCCCCAAAAGAGCACCGAGGACGCTCTCTATGATCTAGTGCATCGCATACGAAGCGGTCTTGAAGACAAAAAGCTCGTCACTGTGGTGTCGCTGGACATAGAGGGAGCCTTCGACAACGCTTGGTGGCCGGCAATTAAAGTCAGACTGGCTGAAGAGGGGTGCCCCGTAAATCTGAGGCAAATCATGGACAGCTATCTGCAGGACCGTAAAGTCTGTGTCAGGTACGCTGGACATGAATACACCAAAAACACCCAAAAAGGGTGTGTGCAGGGTTCCATAGGGGGCCCTATTCTCTGGAACCTCCTCCTTGACCCGTTACTAAAAAATCTAGAAAATAGGGGCTATGACTGCCAGGCATTCGCAGACGATGTTGTGATGGTGTTTGTCGGTAGCACGGCGCTGGAGGTAGAAAGCCGTGCCAACGCGGCCCTCTCGTTGGTTCGGGCGTGGGGCGTCGAAAATAAGTTAAACTTTGCTCCGCATAAAACAAAAGCGATGTTGCTTAGCCGGAAATCTAGATCGAGGGCCTATACTTTTTATAGTGCCCCCGGCTAGGTCCCACTCCAGGCTAAGTGCCCACCAAAACCTTTAATTTTTTAGTTACCCGTTTCCAAGAAAACACAAAATTATATACAGTCGACGTCGTCGCTTTAGTTACTGCGCAGTTGCGACGACGAAATTTAATCACGCCACAGCCACTCCCTTGCATTAGTCATCGCACACCTGGGCGGAGTCGACGACGTGGAACTTTCCACACCCTGCTGACGTCACTCGAACATTCGAGATCTTTACACATTCTGACGTCACAGGCATCGTCACTTCGTCATCATCACCGCGGTGCTGCTGCTGCTGCTCTTCGTCTTCGCAGTCCTTAGAGTTTCCCCCCCCTTTTTTCTCATCCCCCCTTTTTTGCCCCCCCTCCCCAATTTACCCCCCCCCCATTTTTGAACTTCCTTACTCCCCCCCCCCCCCCCTTTACCCCTTATTTCCCCTCACCCCCCAAAAACCCCTCGAGCTGTAACTCCTCTCTCCGTTTTCGGAGAAATACGAGAGTGAGTTCCGTAGAACTGGAAGGACCACGCCCACCCTTTGGCCCTGACAGCTCTCCCCAAAAAACCCTAAGGACTTAGATAAGTTTAGTTTTTAAGATTTTGAAGCGACCTGAGGAAATTGATTAAGATTTTAATAATTTAATTTCTGACGTAGGTATTACCATTGTTTATTGACTAGGGTATACCTACATATTTTAGATTTTTGACATATAATAGGTTTTTAAAAATTCTAGTCTTATTGACCAAATATTATTATATTTTATTTTTGTTGACTTTACAATATTTGACGATACTTGGTTTATTGATCAAGTATTATTACATTTTACTTATACACTTAGTTTAAGATTTTAGCCCTCAGGTCATACTTAGATAAAAACGTTCCCCTGACAAACATTTATATAATACTGTGTGTGTGGTATTAAAGTGTAATATCACAGAACTTTTAGCTTCAAATAATTATTAGCTTGCGACCAAGTTAATTGTAATTGCTACATTTACCCCACATTAAATTATTCGCTAACTTACCCGCTCAAAATTTTAAACTATCAGAAAATGTTCGGACTACGTACCCCCCCAAAAAAGGCCGAAGAAACAAAAGCCGGTCCCTCAAAAGTCCGACGAAGCATAGAAGTTTTTGAAACCGGCAAGCCTGCGTCCCCGACCAAGGTTTCTCCACGGAATGCGGCGGTCTCGGCGACTGTGTCTGCAAAGCAGAAGCCAAGGGCTCTAAACAGTAAGCCACCATCGGCTAGCTCTGCGAGCCCACCGCCGAGGCCGACGTACCCGAACCGGGTCGCTGAGGCGAGGGCGTGCCTTAACAAGGCAAAACTTCACCTCAGCAACTCGAGAAACCTTAAGACAGATATAAAGGAAGGGGTAATCGCGGCTTTAGACAGGCTGTACCAACTGGTCAAGGAGGTAGATGCCGATAAGGGCCAAACTGAGGTGAGAATCACAGCGAAAGAGGAGAGCCCTTTACACCCTCCTCCGAGCGTAGTCCCTCAGCTACACAATGATTTGATAAGGAAGCTAGACGAGCACTCCACCCTCCTGAGAGCTTCTACCGAGAAGCTAGAGGAATTGCGTGTCAACATCAACAGACACAATGAATCCCTGGAGGTGGCCACGTACGCGAGTGTGGTGGCTGGTGGAAAAACCGGCAAGAACCCGGACCAAACCACCCTCCACTCCGTAGTGGTCACCTCGAAGGATGAGGATGAGACCGGTGAGCAGGTTCTCGAGAGGGTTAGGGGCGCCGTCAGAGCGAAGGAAGGGGGTATCGAGATTGAAAGGGTTAGAAAAGCGAAAGACAGGAAGATTATCGTGGGCTGTAGAAGTAGGGAAGAGAGACAGAAACTGAAGGATAGGTTGAAACAGGCCGAGGAGCACCTCAGTGTGGCCGACATACAAAACAAAGACCCGTTAGTCATACTTAAAGATCTTATGGCTTACAACACTAATGAGGAGGTCTTAGCTGCACTGAGGAAGCAGAATGTGGAAATTTTCAGAGACATGCGTGCGGAGGATGATAGGGTGGAACTTAAATATAAAAAGAGAACGAGGAACCCCTTGACGAACCACGTGGTCATGAAGGTGTCACCACAAATCTGGACGAGGATGCTGAGGGAAGGCACTGTGAGGATAGATCTGCAGCGAGTTCGAGTTGCAGATCAGTCCCCCCTCGTCCAGTGCTCCTTGTGCCTCGGTTATGGGCACAGTAGGCGGTACTGCGCAGGGACTGCTGAAAGGTGTAGTCACTGCGCAGGGCAGCATAAAAAGGCAGACTGTCCGGATTGGACTGCGGGCAAGATACCAGTTTGTTGTAACTGCACGCAGGCCAAGCTGGAACAGACGGACCACAATGCCTTTGACGTGGAGTGTCCGGTGCGGCGAAAGTGGGACGTACTAGCCAGAAGCACCACAGCGTATTGCTGAGGGCACGCATGTAGTATATTGCATATACCCGCGAAATGGGGGACAGATATTAGCTATAAGCCTCAAACGGCAGCCACATCTGGCTGGAGTCTCTCTGCGAGAAACTCTAGTCAGATATTTATTTGCAGATGAATGGCATAGCATAATCAGTCTTCCTACCCTCGGTGATATCCATGATAAACCTTTATATCATGTTGGCGGTTCGTTCCATATCGTTTCTGTCTCAAATGTGTGTATCGGTAATTTTCGTGTAGCAAATGAGCTGGGCGTAAGTTTGCACGAAAAGTGTAAAAAGAGAAAAGGCAATGTTGAGTAGCTATTTTTGAATAACAACTTCAACATTTGCAAGGAATTTTAAATGAGTGTACATGCAAACTTGCGCAGAGCCCACTTTAAGAGTTAATAAAATGTATAATAATAGTATTATAAGATTAACTCATGCAATATGATATAATTAGTGTAATTAATTTTATAAAAGCACTGATAAGTGTAAATCTCGCCCATGATAAATGTAAGCCTGCCTATGGTAAATGATAGCAAGTGTATGATTGTATAGCGTGTTAAAACTGTCAATAGGAAATATTATTAGTAAAGTAGAAAAATTTAGTATGTTAAAATTTTGATAAATAAGAAATCATTAGAAATGTTAATAAAGAAAGAAATAATGAAAATCACAAGCTACTCAATGTATATAAATAAATAAAATTATAAATTGTAAAAAAATATTGAAGAGTAAACACAGACTCTGATTCAGTCAGGGGAATTCGCGGGCCGGGCCAATTAAGCGCCCGGACAAAAAAAAAAAAAAAAAAAAAAAAAAAAAAAAAAAACCTAACCTAACCTAACCTAACCTAACCTAACCTAACCTAACCTAACCATCTTAAAAAAGATCAGGAACGCCTCGACATTATTTTTAAAAAGAAAGCACGCAATAACCTCATGCAGCATATAATATGTAGGGTGTCCCCAATGATCTGGACACGCATGATGGAAGCAGAGTCCGTCCATGTGGACATTCAAAAGATCCGAGTGGCGGATCAATCGCCACTCGTCCAATGCTCAAATTGCCTGGGGTATGGCCATACCAAACGGGTTTGTAGAGAGAAGTCCGAGGTATGTAGCCATTGCACTGGACCCCACAAAAAAGAGGACTGCCCCAAATGGCTCGCAGGAGACATTCCAAAATGCTGCAACTGTGCACAGGCCAGGTTGGACCGGACTGAGCATAATGCCTTTAGTCTGGACTGCCCAATAAGGCGTAAATGGGATGCACTGGCCAGAGCCATGACAACGTATTGCTAAGGGCGTCCCAGGCAAAACAACGGCAAATAAACACCCACCCACCGGAGGATCATACTTGATAGTGCAGGCCAATCTGCAGCGGAAAGAGCTCGCTACAAATGAGCTCATAATGGAAGTCACCAAGAGAAATATAGCTATAGCACTGCTCCAGGAACCGTATGTGGGGGGTATCAAAAGAATGAAGGACTACGGGGGAGTAAGAATCTTCCAAAACACTAGCCCAGGAGACGGGACGGTCAAAGCGGCTATTGCCGTCTTTGACCAAGACTTAGAAATCATACATTGCCCGTCTCTCACCACCAACAACATCGTGGTGGTGAAAGTTCGAACTACGGCATGGGAGATCACCCTGTGTTCCTTCTACTTTGAACCCGACCAACCCATAGAACGGTATCTGGAGCAGATTAAAAAGATATACAATGAGCTAGGCCCAAAAAGACTTATAATGGGCGGTGACTCAAACGCTAAAAGTACCTGGTGGGGAAGTGAATCCGTTGACCATAGAGGCAAAGACATGGCTGGAACTCTGGCAGAAATGAACTTGCAGGTGCTCAACGACGGAGATACTCCGACCTTCGACACAGTGAGGGGTGGCAGGAGAATAACCAGCCACGTAGACCTCACTGCGTGCACGGAGGATCTGCTCAACCTCGTGGAGGAGTGGAAGGTAGCGCCTGGTCTCACGAGTTCGGACCACAATGGTATAGTCTTCAAAATTAATCTGCAGAAAATAAAAGGTATTTTAATCAATAGAACAACTAGAAAATACAATACAAAGAAGGCCAACTGGGACCAGTTTCATGAGAAACTGGCCCAGCTTATGCTGGAAAACCAATTAAACAAAATAGAAATAGACCGAATAAGCAATAAAACAGAACTCGACGCACTTACAAAAAGTTTAGTAGAGCAGATAATTCATACTAGTAATGGAACCATACCCATTAAGGAAAAATTCCAAAGGCCAAACTTACCATGGTGGAACGATAAACTCGATGGGATGAAGCGCTGCGTAGCCACGAGGATGCGCAGAATCCGATGTGCGGCGCCTGTCCGAAGGGCGAAGGTCGTCGATGAGTATCTGCAAGCGAAAAATGAATACGAACTTGAGGCAAAAAAGGCACAAATAGATAGCTGGAAAGATTTCTGTAGAAAACAGGATAAGGAAGGTGTATGGGATGGTATATATAGAGTCATTAGGCAAACGACAAGACGGCAAGAAGACCTGCCACTTGTGAAAGACGGGGTGTGTTTAGACCCCGCTGACTCTGCCAAAACCCTAGCGGAGACCTTCTATCCGGACGATCTTGAAACTGACGATAACTCGAGCCATAGGCATACGCGAGCATTGGCAAACCGCGTAAACGATGGTGTCCATGATGAAGTTCATGACCCACCGTTTACGATGGGAGAGCTTAAAGCCGCAGTGGAAAGTTTCAACCCGAAGAGGGCCCCCGGTGGGGACGGCCTTACAGCTGATATATGTAGCCGGGTGGTAGCCAAAGATCCAGAACTCCACCTGGCATTGATGAACAAATGTCTCGGACTGGGCCACTTTCCAACCATATGGAAAGAAGCTACAGTCGTAGTCTTGCGGAAGCCTGGCAAGGACGATTATACCAGCCCTAAATCATACAGGCCAATAGGTCTATTACCGGTCATGGGGAAGGTTCTCGAGAAAATGATAGTTGGAAGACTCAAATGGCACTTACTGCCGAAAATGAGCGCCCGCCAGTACGGTTTTATGCCCCAAAAGAGCACCGAAGACGCTCTCTATGATCTAGTGCATCGCATACAAAGCGGTCTTGAAGACAAAAAGCTCGTCACTGTGGTGTCGCTGGATATAGAGGGAGCCTTCGACAACGCTTGGTGGCCGGCAATTAAAGTCAGACTGGCTGAAGAGGGGTGCCCCGTAAATCTGAGGCAAATCATGGACAGCTATCTGCAGGACCGTAAAGTCTGTGTCAGGTACGCTGGACATGAATACACCAAAAACACCCAAAAAGGGTGTGTGCAGGGTTCCATAGGGGGCCCTATTCTCTGGAACCTCCTCCTTGACCCGTTACTAAAAAATCTAGAAAATAGGGGCTATGACTGCCAGGCATTCGCAGACGATGTTGTGATGGTGTTTGTCGGTAGCACGGCGCTGGAGGTAGAAAGCCGTGCCAACGCGGCCCTCTCGCTGGTTCGGGCGTGGGGCGTCGAAAATAAGTTAAACTTTGCTCCGCATAAAACTAAAGCGATGTTGCTTACAAGGAAACTTAAATTCGACGTCCCTCGGCTGACCATGGGAGGGGTGGAGATTGGTATGGAGAAGGAGATTAAAATATTGGGGCTCAGTATAGTATAGACACCCACGTACACCATGCAGTACAATTTTACACCGACGGCAGCAAGATTGAGGGCAAGGTGGGTGCCGCATTGTCTGTAAGAAGCAATGAGGCCGAAACTAAAGCCATCAAACTTAAACTGCCGTCGTACTGCACAGTCTACCAGGCGGAACTTCTGGCCATATGTCAAGCAACACGGTTAATTTTACGGCAGGATGAAATGAGTTTCGCCATCATAAGCGACTCACGCTCTGCCCTCGAGACAGTTGTCAATTCCCACTCCATGCACCCCTTAGCTGTGGAAAGCAGGAACAATATTTATGAGAGCAGACTCCAGAATAAGGAAGTATCCCTGTTCTGGATCAAAGCACATGCTGGACTGACAGGGAATGAACGCGCTGACCATCTAGCGAAAGAGGCCGCTCTCAAACTGAAGAGGAAACCCGACTACGATCAGTGCCCGGTTTCATACGTTAAGAGGTGCATCCGAATGGAGTCCCTTGACGAGTGGAACCGGCGCTATCAGTCGGGTGAGACAGCGGCCGTGACACGAATGTTCTTCCCCGACGTGCTTAAAGCCCATAATATTGTTCGAAAAATCAAACCAGCCGGTATAATCACCCAGGTTCTGACGGGGCACGGTGGTTTTTCAGGTTACCTGCACCGTTTTAAGTGTAAGGATACCCCATCGTGCATCTGCGAACCTGGAGTGGAAGAAACTGTAGCACACATACTCTTTGAATGTCCCGTGACAGCGGGAGTGCGATTTGACGCTGAGCAGGCTCTAGACTGCGTAATTAGTCAAGAAAATGTAAACAGACTAATAGCAGATAAGAAATTAAGAAATGTTTTTATTAATTATTGTGTGAAGACTGCAAGCCAAGTTATAGCAAGGAACAGGCAGTGTTGAGTGTCTACTTTGTAAGTATACACCTGCAACACTGCAAGTTTGATTTTAAGAGTGTGCTTGCAGTCAAAATTTGTAACTATCATTTTGATTTAAAAGAAATATGTATTGTTTTTGTTGTTAATATAAGAGAGCCTGCATTATGTAACCCGACATTGTATGATATTTTAGCTGGCAAATGAAACGTCCAGAAATCAGACGTCGTAATATGTTTTTATATTACGATATAATTATTATATACAATCAACTAGTTTTTATTATTGTTTTATTTGAAATAAATGCTAAAAGATATTAAAACTCTGATTACGTCAGAGGCGACACGCGGGCCGGGCCAATTAAGCGCCCGGACATTAAAAAAAAAAAAAAAAAAAAAAAAAAAAACCTAACCTAACCTAACCTAACCTAACCTAACCATATTAAATTTCTTAGAAATTCCTTAATTTGGCGGTTTCGTTGTAGGTTTTTGTAAAATATTTCTTTTGATTTGGGTTCTAATAGGCGGGCCCTATACACCCCACTAATTTTCGATAAAAATTTCATCAATTTTGGCTATTTTTTTAACTTTGTAAATTTTTAATTAAAACACATTGTATTTTCATATAATTTCATATAAATTTCCGAATTCTTCGATCTCTCAGTGGACTTTTTGCAAATTTCTTGTTTTCATCATCGTCGGTCCGTCGCTGCGCATCTGTAGATACCCATCTCGACTAGCTTCTCACCCGGAAGCACCTGCAAATAAAGGAAATTAGTTAGCGATTTGATTCGAATCCGCTATACTGCAGACTTATACCTACACTATTGACTCACAGCGCCTAGGGGTGCTATATATCGTGTATCTCGGTCTCGTCGTTCATTCTTTATCAAAATTCGACAATAGACTCATATAAAATTTTTAACTTTTCATACAGATATTGTAAAATTTCCCACATTTTTGACCAAAACTTGCCCACTATTGGGCGAGTCATCCCACTTTAGATCCAGTTATATACCTGGCGCTCTCCCGCGTCGTTTGACACCTCGCTTGTCGGGATCGGACGTTGGGAAGTGCAAAATTTCGAGTTTCTCACTGTTGAGGTGATTTTTGCTTAGTCTTTAAAATAAAAATTAAGAGTAGAAGTATTAAATTCGGTAGTTTTGACGCTGTTTCAAATTCCACAGTAAAACGTAATAAAATTTTGTTCAGGGACCTCGAGGTACACTATAAACTACCATTACACACAGACGAAAATCTTTATAGTTCTCAAATTGACTACATATTACTTATTACACATCTTGACTTATACTGGTTTATTGACCTAGTATAACTATAGTTTTAAGTTTTAACTTTAGTGGCTTTTGCCTTATTTTCGTACTATATTCTATATACATATTTACAAGTTAAATTATTATTAGTGTTAACCAAATCAAAACATATTGTTGATTATATTGCTGCCGCCCAAGAAGGGTCCTAACTATAACTACTTTTTCATTATTATTTTTATTTATTTAAACTTACGTAATACAGTTTATAGTTTATATAAGCTAATTTTTTTGTAAACACCCAACATCATGATGCGATCACCACAGCTCGATCAGACCCGTACCGTCCGGCCGATTATACGCCCTCGTCAAGGAGACGTCGGGCGGTAAAAAAGGGGATGAGATAGCAAAAGAAAAGGAGAAGGAGGTAGTAATCTCACCCGAACACGGAGATATATTAAAGAAACTGGAACAAAATACAAAAATATTAAATGATAACAATGATAAATTACAAAGCATACATAAATTAATGGAGGAAACTAGAGCCAATAGCACAAATATATCATACGCGCAGGTGGCGGCGAGTGGAGTGGTGCCTAGGCCAAGAGGACCTGGGGCACTTCACTCGGTGATGGTCTCATCATCCGATGACCAACACACGGGTGATGAGATCATCACAAGAATCCGCGACGCAGTTAACGCGACTGACGGATGGGTCAAGGTCGAGAAAGTGAAGAAGGTTAAAGAAAGAAGAGTAGTGGTAGGTTGCGGAAGTAGGGAAGAGAGAGAAAAGGTGAAGGAGCGGCTGAGAGGAAAGCCGGAACTGAAGGTAGAGGATGTGAGCAATAGGGACCCCCTGATTGTCCTCAAGGATGTATTTAATTACAACAAAGATGAAGATATAGGAAAGGCCTTACGGAATCAGAACAAGGCCGTCTTTGAGGACATTCAGGGGGAGGAGGGCAAGTTGAAAATACTGTATAGGAAGCGTGCACGGAACCCCCTACAGAGCCACATAGTAGTCAGAGTGTCCCCGCGAGTGTGGAAGAGATGCGTGGAAGAAGAAAGATTATACGTAGATTTGCAGCGCGTGAGGGTCGAAGACCAGACCCCACTGGTGCAGTGCTCCGGCTGTCTTATGTATGGGCATACGAGGAGGCTATGCACTGAGAAGGGTAAGGTATGCGCCCACTGTGGAGGTCCTCATATGAGGACCGACTGCCAACAGTGGGCAAACCGAGAGGCCCCGACCTGCTGCAATTGCAGTAAGGCGGGGATAAGCAGCACGGGGCACAGCGCCTTTAGCAATGAATGTGAGGTACGAAAGAAATGGGACGCTTTGGCTCGCTCTGTGGTTATGTATTGCTGAGGTTCGCCAAAGCAAAAGGGGGACCAGGTGTGCCGACCACGGTGATGTGACGGCGCGTTCAAGGCACTTGCCGAACCGAGTGGTGAACTGGTCAGTCGAGGCTAGGTTTGACTGCAGTGACATCTTGTTTGGCAACAGACAACACAGAACAACAGGCACAAACAAAACACAGATAACATGCACAAACACACACAAAGCAAACTGGGCGAACTTCTTGACAGAAGCTAGCCCGGTTATTGTTAAGCAGACAATCAACTCCACAAGGCACTAACACAACACACAGCACACAAATAATAACGAGGATTCACATTAAACACGGAGGAGACAAAACAACACATAATATACACGGAAATCCAAACAAGGAACACACATTATACTCACATGTCATTGTAGTCCGGGGAACCAGCTAAGATGTAAAACAGGAATCCATGAGGTGACGCAGGATACGGGACGCAGTGCCAGCTCGGGAGATTACGTGGGAAGCTACACCTGGAATGAAAGAGAAGAATGAAATGGTATGATGAATGTGGTGAAGGATGAATGAGAGAGACAGAGGAAGAAGGTATAGGGGAGTAGGTTCGGAATAGGGGAAGAGGAAGTGTGGATGTGCTAGGGGACCATTTACACCCCCTAGCCAGAATATACATGTATTCCATAGTATATTATACATTAATATTTCTATATATTTAAACAAAAGAGTATATTATTTTGTGTATAAGTATTACTTAAATATGTAATAGTATAGTAGTAGTAGTATAGTATTCATAGTACAGGACTGGGGGGACCTTATACATCCCCCCCAAACAAATTACACTTAGTTATTTAAAAATTTATTAAAAACACTGACAAGGGACTTTTATATCCCACTTACATAATATTATTAAAAAAAAAAAAAAAAAAAAAAAAAAAGTTTAAAATATCGACAGGTACAATTATTGAGATAAAAAAAAAAAAAAAAATTAAAAAATGTATTACTTTATATTATATGAATTTAATTGTAAACGCATTAAATGTGTTGTATTGATGATAAATGTCTAAATGAATAATGAACAAAAAAATTGAAGAGTGGATTAATGTGAATTAGGTATTTGAAACCGAACAATATCGGCATAGTATAAATTATGATTGACGTATACAGATTCTTTGTGACCAAATGACTTAGAGGAAAATTCCTCTAATACAATAATATATATGAAAAATGGCACAAAATTAAACATTAAAAGACAGAAAAGGGCCCTAGGAGAAATTTCCGCTAGGGGAAAAGGCAGCAGCGGTGGCGCAAAGCGCTCCCGTTATTTAAAAAAAAAAAAAAAAAAAAAAAAAAAACCAGTACCGCGTCAACCGCCGTCGCGAACGGATCGTTTTCTGCAGTGCTCCGCGCTAAAAAATCCTTTAAAAATCAAAAAAGTTAAGATAGAGACTTGTAATAGGTATCGTTGGATTCGTCTCGCGACTCCCCATCTGTGTGCGTTGGAGCGGACAATCCAGCGATCTTAGTTTTCGAATAAACTAAGAAAACGTGAAAAAGTGACAAAGTTAAAATATTAAAGTGAATTTTGTGCGTAATCAAGATCGAGGACATACTCTTTTTCAACTGCTATTTTCCGCGCCTACACAAGGGCCACCAAGTGCAAGTGAAAATTTCCAGTTTTCAGGAAAACTGAGCAAACTACAACAAGAAAACCACTTTTCTTTGTTTAAAAAACACCGGGACACAGTTGTCACACACTTTTGCAAAGTACATCAAAAGAAGCGGAACAACCGACAACTTAAGGTATTTCAAAGAAAAATTGCAAAAAGAGAATCACTTTCGAAGCAATCGAGGAAAAACCGCAAAAAGTCAGAAAAAGCAACTTTTAACAGGATATAAATCTTTAACAAATCAAAAATTCAAAAAAGTGCTTCCTTAGGATTGTAGAAAATCGGAAGAACTAGAGTCCACCAAATTTTCACAAAGCCTGAACGAAAAACCTGGATTTCCGCGGTGAATAACGCGAATCTGCAATAAAAATAACTACGAACCCGGAAACGTGCGCTTGCCCAGAATACAGCGGGGGGATACACAGCAACATCCCAAGACTACTGTAAAGGAAAGAAAAATTTTAGAACACCTGGTGAGTGAGATAAAGACTTTTAAAAATTTCACATTACAAGCTTAATATATCCTAGCCCAGTAAGTGCGCGCGGGTTTAAACACAAGCACTACATAGACCAGGCAGACAACTCACCAAGGATTTCCTAAGAAAAATTTTCCCAACAAAGAAAAGCGTCTTTTCAGACAAAAAACACTTATCTAGCTAAACGGACATAGATCTCAGGTCTTCTTAACTATACGGCCTGGGTGACTATAAGAAGCAGAAGCAACAAAAGCCCTGTCTGACACTGCAAACCGCGTCCAAATCGGACGTCAGGGAACTGAGATACACAACAGGGAACGTTTTCTCGGGAACTCGCTTAAATAGAACATCCCACAGGAACGCTACTAATCTAAATAGGTGGAGAAGAGCGAGCCGAATCCGGGGACACCTCGCACATCAGCATAGGAAGCATATTACCCAAGATACTGCGGAAAGTAACAAAGGCGGCCATTTTGTCCGCCATCTTGAAAATACACAATCAAGCATATCTCCGGAAATATTGCTCGTAACAGCACGAGCGACACCTCGGAGCAATCAGGTAACAATACTCCACCTAATTAAGTACATAGCGAGGACCGGGAGTCACCACCCGCGAAAATAGCCTGAACGTCAAGACCAAACTTTCCCCGTGCCAAAGAATCGTCGCAGAGGCAAATAGGACCAAAATTACCGAAGTTAAGCCATTGACTAACTTTGACGACCATCTTTAGCCGCCATTTTGAATAATTCAAAGTGCCATAACTAGAGAACAGTACCAGATAGATATATCGAGTTTGGTATTGTTAGAATCGTCGTCGAAAGACCTAAAATATCCAATACCTCCCACCCACATTGGAAAGAATTAGTTCCTCGAAAATTTTCGAGGAGGAACACAAACGAGATACACCAACAAAAAATGGCAGACGGTCCATCAGGAAGTCTCCCCAAGAGATCGAGACGAGAGGAAGCGCCAAAGGCTCTCAAAAAGACCCCTACCAGTCCATCCAGTCGGTCAGCCAGGTCAACCGCTTCGATGAGAGAAAGAGTCCTGACGAAGGCCGCACTACAAACCACTGACAGCACCAAATATCTACCACCGCCCGAAAGCGAACAAGCATTTGGCACTCCGGCCTCGGAGATATTAAATCTCGACCCACTCCTTCGTGAGGACGAACTACCGCGCTTCATTGTAGACTCAGACGATAGCATGTCCATCGCGACGGACATCTCAGCAATGACGAACAACAGCAGGAAAAGTATCCTACCTATACAAAGCAGGAGGGGGGCTGGGGTTGCGATGGACGAAGCCACTAGACTAGCAAATGATACATTACAGAGAGGCAAGACAGCCCTGGAAGAAGCGGGCAACATGAAGCGCGAGTGTAAGGCAACTACGCTGGAGTGCCTGCAAACTATGTATGAAACAATATTGGCCCTGTCGGACTCCCGATCCCGACACAAATATAATTTAGAAAAAGAAAGATACCGGAACGCGCAGGAATTAGTAAGAGTCGAAAGGGCCCATAATAAAGAGATATCCGCCCTCAAGCAAAACCTCCAGGAGCTCACAACCAACAACAATCAACTGATAGAGAGCACATTGCTTGAGGCCAAGGAAATAAGAAAATGGTTAAGCTTCGAAACTCAAGACCCATTCGAAGGCATAAAGGAACTCAAGAGAGAACTGAAGACCCTCCACATAAAAATATCAACAAAGGAGGAGGAACCAAGCAAAGATGATCTCACCACATCAGAAGCTTTCATCAAATTGATAAAAAAAATAGAAACTACCTCAAACCAAATCAATACGCTGCGAACAGATCTGGAAAAATACACAGAAAAACTAGAGAAGCTATCAGACCTGCCGCAATCCACATTCCTCACCCCTCCAATAACTTACAAAAATACGGGAGAACCACAAACTCAAAAAGAGACCGAAAGGGACTACAACAACTCACAACTGGAAGACATAGCCAAGGATATAACAGAGATAAAAACAACACTGAAAAGGATTGAAATAGAACAAAGAGAAAACAACACCCAAAAAATCAGTGAAGAATTGAACAAAACAAGGAAAGACGACCTCGACAAATTGAGTGCAACTATAGAAACGCCGTACAAAGTCATTAATGAAAATATAAGGGAGGTAAAGAACGACCTAAAAACATCGATAGAGACCATAGCCGAGACAACAGCACCCATCAGGATGGCTATAGAGGAATTGAGGAGAGAGGTCAAAGTAAACCTAGCACCGTATCCAGAACAATACCACATACAAGAAGACACAGATACAACTGAACCAAAAAAACCAGAACAGCACAAAGATAGGACTTGGAGAAACCATACAAGTAACCACCCCTTTAGACAAACAACAAAAGAAACCAGTCCACAAAAGACATACGCCGACATTACCAAGTCCAAATCACCCCAGTTTAACATATCGCTTGCATCCACAAATGCAGAGGACACTAGCGACGACGTCATCAACACTGTTAAAAAGACCGTTGATGTCATATCGTTGGGCGTGGAAATCAGTAAGGTACATAAAATCAAGAACCAGAAGGTCATAATAACATGTGATACAAAGAATAGTAGACAGATACTCACGGAAAATATACGTAAGAATAGCAAAAATATCGTAGTAAAAGAACTCAACAACGGGCTGCCACTCCTCAAACTTATAGGGGTGGTCAATGACCTAAGCGACACACAAATCCCTGAGGCAATAGTCTCTCAAAACCGCAGCCACCTTGACCAATCAGACAAAAAAGATATAAGAGTATACAGAAGAGTGAAAGGAAGAAACAAGCATACCACCAATGTCATACTCCAGGTAAGCCCCAAAATATGGCAGAAACTGGTGAACACGAAAATACATATAGGTTATCAAATTATACCCGTAGTCGACCAGTCGCCGGTGAGGCAGTGTTACAACTGCCTAGGATATGGTCATCAGGCAAAAGACTGCAAAAGAGAAACAAGATGCGGGTACTGCGCAGGGGAGCACGACACAAGAACCTGTACAAACAAAAACAACTCACCTAGATGCCTTCACTGTAATGACGCTCACCCAGCTTACTCGCAAGAGTGCCCGGAATGGCAGAAATGGGACCAGGTGGCGAGAAGATCTGTAGCATATTGCTAAGGGCACCCCAAGGGACCATAAAAGCCACTCAATAAAAGTCGCACAATGCAATTTGGGCAGAGGACTTGCTGCTACAAATGAATTTCTACAGGCAACTACAGAAAAAAATTACACGGTGCTTCTCCTACAGGAGCCATATGTAGGAGCAAAGGGAGAACTGGCAACAAATTACAGGTGTGCCCAAAAAACATCAAACAGAACTAAACCTGTAAAAGCAGCAATCATAATCCTCTGCCCAAACATTGAAACAATAACAAACAGTAATTGGGTCACAGAGAATATAGCGGGGATTGTAGTAGTAATAGGAAAAAGTAAACTGGGATTAATATCGGTATATTGGGAAGACTACGAGGACATTGACAAATACCTAATAGAATTAAAACAAATCACTAAGGACATGGAAGTGGATCAACTAATAGTGGGAGGGGACTGCAATGCCAGAAGTTTGTGGTGGGGAGAGAGCACAAACGACGAACGAGGGACGGCGATTACGGACTATCTGGCAGAAAACAGCATGGAAGTCCTAAACTACGGAAACACGCCCACCTTCTACACCATAAGAAGAGGCAGACCCTGCTCGAGCATAGTAGACATCACATTCAGCTCATCCACCCTACTTGATAAAATTGAGAACTGGATGGTGGACCCTACCATAGTCACAACTTCCGACCACAGAGCAATTATATTCGAGATAAAAACTGACAAAACCGATGACCTCATAAAAAGAAATTCCACTAGAATCTATAATACAACTAAAGCTGACTGGGTACTATTTAGACAGACTCTGACTGACTCTCTACAGGACTTAAATTTTACAGATCTAGAAATAAAAAAAGTTAAGACAAAGGACGACCTAAACGATCTCATTGAGATATACACCGAGGCAATTAGAAATACATGTGATAAAACCCTGAAAAGACTAAAACTGTACAAGATGAATAAAATAAACTGGTGGACAGAAGAACTAAAAACACTCAAAAAGGAAGTTATAAGAAAAAGAAGAAAAATTAAAAAAGCCAATCCGGCTCGTAAAGAATCAACAATAAACGACTATCTTACAACCCTGGAAGAATATAAGGAAAAAATTTTAAAAACAAAAACAGAAAGCTGGAAAGAGTATTGCACAAATCAAGACAGAGAAGGAATGTGGGATAAAATATACAGAATAATAAAGATGACAACCAAAAAACAGGAAGACCAACTGATGATCACACAGGGGAGAACGCTGACGCCAGAAGAATCGGCTGAACTGCTTGCGTCAACCTTCTACCCAGAGGACAACCCGGAATTGGACGAAGAAAGGGACAAGAAACTAAGAGAGAGAGTAAATAAAGAAATGAGAATTATTGAAGAAAAAGACCTTAATCAAAGAGATTACATAAAGATAATAACAAAAGGAGAAATCTCATCGACACTTAAATGTATGAGCCACAGAAAGGCCCCAGGTGAAGACGGCCTGACATGCGACATCTGCCAACAGGCATTTGTCGCAGAACCTGAAGTACTCGTAGCACTCTTCAACAAATGTCTCGAGATGGGATGCTTCCCCACTATCTGGAAGAGGGCCAACATAAAAATATTGCGCAAACCAGGGAAGGAGGACTACTCACAGCCAAAATCATATCGCCCCATTGGCCTTCTTCCGGTAATGGGGAAAGTACTGGAGAAGATAATCTGCAACCGCCTCCTATGGACATTGGGGAACAAACAAAAAATAAACCCCCGACAGTACGGCTTCATGCCTCAAAGAAGTACTGAAGATGCGCTCTACGACGCTGTCGAACTAATCAGGGACGGTTTAAGAAACAAGAAAATAGTAGCGGTAGTGTCATTGGACATCGAGGGGGCCTTTGACGGAGCATGGTGGCCGATGATAATGAGTCAGCTAATCAATATTAACCCAGAGACATACATAACCAGAATAATAAAGGACTATCTCAGCAACAGAACCATATCGCTCAAATACGCTGGAACCACAATTACGAGAAAAACCACAAAAGGTTGCATCCAGGGTTCTACGGCAGGGCCATTGATGTGGAACCTGTTAATGAACCCTCTTCTCGAAAAAGCGGAGACACTGGAGGCCCACATCCAGGCCTTCGCTGACGACCTGTTGATAATTGCAGCGGACATTAATGCAGTAAAGCTGGCAGAAAAAGTTAACAAAGCACTACAGCAGGCGTCTGAATGGGGAAAAGAGAACAGACTCAGATTCGCAGCTCATAAAACTCAGACAATAATAATAACCAAAAAACTCAAATATGAAGATCCTATATTTACACTGAACGGCACAGAACTCAAAATAACAAAAAGCTTGTCTGTTCTTGGCATTATCCTGGACAACCAACTTAATTTTAAGGAACATATAGACAAGACAACAACTAAATGTATTAACATATATAAGATGGTGGCGAGAACAGCCAAAGCAAACTGGGGACTGAATTCGGAAATATTGCATACAATATATCAGGCGGTCATCGAGCCCATTCTCCTGTATGCCGCCAGTGTTTGGGAGCCCGCCATCAACAAAAAAAAACATACAAAGAAAACTAAATAACATCCAAAGAATGTTCGCACTAAAAATTTGTAAGGCACACAGGACGGTATCTCTGACCGCAGGAACACTCTTATCCAAAACTATACCCATACAGCTTAGAATAAAGGAAAACGCGGAGTTATACCGAATAAAAAGAGGGAAACCGATTACTGAGTACCCAGGGAGACATCTAGAAAGAAGAACTAGTCCCTTCAACCTCCAACAACCCGCAGATAGAAAAGAGATAGAATTTGGCCAAATCGAAAGTCAGAAAGAAGATCAAGACTTAGGCACTGCGATAAGGAGAATTTACACTGACGGGAGCAAAATTGAAGGAAAAGTAGGGGCGGCATATAGCTGGTGGGAGAACAACAAGGAAATAAGGACACAAAAACTAAAACTAGAAAACTACTGTTCGGTCTACCAGGCTGAACTTATGGCAATACACACAGCCCTGGAAAAATTAAACCAAATAAGAGAGAGTAACACACCCACTAACATAATCTCGGACTCGAGATCGGCCCTACAAACTATACAGGACTCCAATAGCGTAAACCCAATTGCAGCAGAGATACGTCATATTATGTTAAAAGAAATAGAGGACAGAAACAACACAGTTAACTTCTATTGGATACGCTCCCATGTCGGAATTACAGGCAATGAGAGGGCGGACGAACTAGCCAAGGAAGCAGCTACTAAGCTTAAAACTAAGGCAGCATATGACGCCGTCCCTATATCAACGGCAAAATGGGCATTGCGCAGACAAACAATAATCACATACCAGGGAGAATATAATGATAACACAAAGGAAAAACAGATCAGATACTTTTTCACTAATGTTCATGAAGCACACAAAATACTCAGCAAAATGAAAATAGACAATAAAATAACACAGATGATAACTGGACATGGCGGCTTCAACGACTACTTACACAGATTCAAATTAAAACAGACCAACGTATGTCCATGTGACAACGTAACAAGACAAACTTCAATACATGTACTGTGCGAATGCCCCATGTTCATGAATGCACGGAATAACCTAGAAACAGAAACAAATATGAAACTCATAAAGGAAAATATTGAAGAAGTACTAAGAAACGAAAAATCAAGAGAAAAGCTACTTGCATTCATAACGAAGATAGTCACGAATGTGAACAGACAAAATTCGTAATAGGAAGCGGAACAAGTAAGACGCGGTACTGACTCATTTTATTAAAAAAAAAAAAAAAAAAAAAAAAAAAAAAAATTGTTTTTCATTTACCTAGCATAAAAATATAAGGAATAAAAGATGTTGCATGATAAATAGCAACAGTGAGTTCGCGGGCCGGGCCATTTAAGCGCCCGGACATTAAAAAAAAAAAAAAAAAAAAAAACCTAACCTAACCTAACCTAACCAGTCGCGCGCCGCCCGCCATAGAGATCGGATTGTTTTTAATGAGCTCCGCGAGTTTTAAAAGTGAAAATAGGGTTTTTATAGTGCTTGCGAGTTAAAAATAGTGTCAAAGTGTGTGCAAGCACTAGCCCAACGTGGGCCACTATAAAGTTCTGAAATCCGATCGGCGAAACCGCAAAACGGGATAAAATCGTGAATTTTAAAAACTAAAAGTGCGTGCGGCGTAAGATTTGAAGTGAGAGCAGCAGTATTTTAAATTGTGATCCTGTGCCGTTCAGTGACCTCCACATCTTGGCTGAGTTTGGGATTTATCCCTCACAAACTCGCCAAGTTAGTACCTTGGAACACAAAATCGCTCGACAACAGAACCAGGACCCAGAGCCGTCCGGCTGTTCCTGGAAGCGGATTCGTGTTCTCCAAGAGGAACCTACCAACGAGGCACAAAAATCAAGAATTTTGGATCACAGGTAAGGGAGTGGCCAACATTTCAAAGTACATCTTTTTCCAGGTGCTCTAGCCGGGAATTTAGATCGAGGGCCTATATTTTTTATAGAGCCTCCGGCTAGGTCCCACCCTAGGCTGAGTGTTTATAGTAGTTATTTTTTAGTTACCTGTTTTAGAGTTAAAACTAAATTGCATACTGTCGACGTCGTCGCTTAAGCTACTGCGCAGTTGCGACGACGAATTTTATCACGCCACAAAGCCACTCCCTTGCATTAGTCATCGCATATCTAGGCGGAGTCGACGACGTGGAACTTTCCACACCCTGCTGACGTCACTCGAACATTCGAGACCTTTACAGCTCTGACGTCACAGGCATCGTCACTTCGTCATCATCATCGCGGTGCGGCTGCTGCTCTACGTCTTCGTAGTCCTTAGAGTCCCCCCCCCTTTTTTTCTCATCCCCCCTTTTTTGCCTAATGCAGCATATAATATGTAGGGTGTCCCCAATGATCTGGACACGCATGATGGAAGCAGAGTCCGTCCATGTGGACATTCAAAAGATCCGAGTGGCGGATCAATCGCCACTCGTCCAATGCTCAAATTGCCTGGGGTATGGACATACCAAACGGGTTTGTAGAGAGAAGTCCGAGGTATGTAGCCATTGCACTGGACCCCACAAAAAAGAGGACTGCCCCAAATGGCTCGCAGGAGACATTCCAAAATGCTGCAACTGTGCACAGGCCAGGTTGGACCGGACTGAGCATAATGCCTTTAGTCTGGACTGCCCAATAAGGCGTAAATGGGATGCACTGGCCAGAGCCATGACAACGTATTGCTAAGGGCGTCCCAGGCAAAACAACGGCAAATAAACACCCACCCACCGGAGGATCATACTTGATAGTGCAGGCCAATCTGCAGCGGAAAGAGCTCGCTACAAATGAGCTCATAATGGAAGTCACCAAGAGAAATATAGCTATAGCACTGCTCCAGGAACCGTATGTGGGGGGTATCAAAAGAATGAAGGACTACGGGGGAGTAAGAATCTTCCAAAACACTAGCCCAGGAGACGGGACGGTCAAAGCGGCTATTGCCGTCTTTGACCAAGACTTAGAAATCATACATTGCCCGTCTCTCACCACCAACAACATCGTGGTGGTGAAAGTTCGAACTACGGCATGGGAGATCACCCTGTGTTCCTTCTACTTTGAACCCGACCAACCCATAGAACGGTATCTGGAGCAGATTAAAAAGATATACAATGAGCTAGGCCCAAAAAGACTTATAATGGGCGGTGACTCAAACGCTAAAAGTACCTGGTGGGGAAGTGAATCCGTTGACCATAGAGGCAAAGACATGGCTGGAACTCTGGCAGAAATGAACTTGCAGGTGCTCAACGACGGAGATACTCCGACCTTCGACACAGTGAGGGGTGGCAGGAGAATAACCAGCCACGTAGACCTCACTGCGTGCACGGAGGATCTGCTCAACCTCGTGGAGGAGTGGAAGGTAGCGCCTGGTCTCACGAGTTCGGACCACAATGGTATAGTCTTCAAAATTAATCTGCAGAAAATAAAAGGTATTTTAATCAATAGAACAACTAGAAAATACAATACAAAGAAGGCCAACTGGGACCAGTTTCATGAGAAACTGGCCCAGCTTATGCTGGAAAACCAATTAAACAAAATAGAAATAGACCGAATAAGCAATAAAACAGAACTCGACGCACTTACAAAAAGTTTAGTAGAGCAGATAATTCATACTAGTAATGGAACCATACCCATTAAGGAAAAATTCCAAAGGCCAAACTTACCATGGTGGAACGATAAACTCGATGGGATGAAGCGCTGCGTAGCCACGAGGAAGCGCAGAATCCGATGTGCGGCGCCTGTCCGAAGGGCGAAGGTCGTCGATGAGTATCTGCAAGCGAAAAATGAATACGAACTTGAGGCAAAAAAGGCACAAATAGATAGCTGGAAAGATTTCTGTAGAAAACAGGATAAGGAAGGTGTATGGGATGGTATATATAGAGTCATTAGGCAAACGACAAGACGGCAAGAAGACCTGCCACTTGTGAAAGACGGGGTGTGTTTAGACCCCGCTGACTCTGCCAAAACCCTAGCGGAGACCTTCTATCCGGACGATCTTGAAACTGACGATAACTCGAGCCATAGGCATACGCGAGCATTGGCAAACCGCGTAAACGATGGTGTCCATGATGAAGTTCATGACCCACCGTTTACGATGGGAGAGCTTAAAGCCGCAGTGGAAAGTTTCAACCCGAAGAGGGCCCCCGGTGGGGACGGCCTTACAGCTGATATATGTAGCCGGGTGGTAGCCAAAGATCCAGAACTCCACCTGGCATTGATGAACAAATGTCTCGGACTGGGCCACTTTCCAACCATATGGAAAGAAGCTACAGTCGTAGTCTTGCGGAAGCCTGGCAAGGACGATTATACCAGCCCTAAATCATACAGGCCAATAGGTCTATTACCGGTCATGGGGAAGGTTCTCGAGAAAATGATAGTTGGAAGACTCAAATGGCACATACTGCCGAAAATGAGCGCCCGCCAGTACGGTTTTATGCCCCAAAAGAGCACCGAAGACGCTCTCTATGATCTAGTGCATCGCATACGAAGCGGTCTTGAAGACAAAAAGCTCGTCACTGTGGTGTCGCTGGACATAGAGGGAGCCTTCGACAACGCTTGGTGGCCGGCAATTAAAGTCAGACTGGCTGAAGAGGGGTGCCCCGTAAATCTGAGGCAAATCATGGACAGCTATCTGCAGGACCGTAAAGTCTGTGTCAGGTACGCTGGACATGAATACACCAAAAACACCCAAAAAGGGTGTGTGCAGGGTTCCATAGGGGGCCCTATTCTCTGGAACCTCCTCCTTGACCCGTTACTAAAAAATCTAGAAAATAGGGGCTATGACTGCCAGGCATTCGCAGACGATGTTGTGATGGTGTTTGTCGGTAGCACGGCGCTGGAGGTAGAAAGCCGTGCCAACGCGGCCCTCTCGCTGGTTCGGGCGTGGGGCGTCGAAAATAAGTTAAACTTTGCTCCGCATAAAACTAAAGCGATGTTGCTTACAAGGAAACTTAAATTTGACGTCCTCGGCTGACCATGGGAGGGGTGGAGATTGGTATGGAGAAGGAGATTAAAATATTGGGGCTCAGTATAGACCACAAATTGACATTTAATAGCCATTCCTCGAACATCTGTAGGAAGGCTATTAATATATACAAACAACTGTCAAGAGCCGCCAAAGTAAGTTGGGGTCTCCATCCGGAGGTTGTACGTGTCATATACACGGCCACGGTGGAGCCCATTGTCTCTTATGCCGCCAGCGCATGGGCCCCGGCAACTAATAAGCTCGGAGTGCAGAAACAGCTTAATGCAGTCCAAAGGGGTTTCGCCCAAAAGTTGTGTGGAGCCTACCGCACCGTCTCGCTGAATTCAGCGCTGGCGCTGACTGGGCTACTGCCTCTCGACATTCGCATACGCGAAGCCGCATCATTGTATGAGGCGAAGAGAGGAGTACCCCAGCCAGTGCTGGGAGGCGGTGAGGTAGAAAGAAAAATGGCCTACAACTTGGCCCCACATCCTGCTGGACATATGGATATGAACTTCGTAAGTCTGGTGGACCAACAAGAAGTGGACTCCCACGTACACCATGCAGTACAATTTTACACCGACGGCAGCAAGATTGAGGGCAAGGTGGGCGCCGCATTGTCTGTAAGAAGCAATGAGGCCGAAACTAAAGCCATCAAACTTAAACTGCCGTCGTACTGCACGGTCTACCAGGCGGAACTTCTAGCCATATGTCAAGCAACACAAATGATATTACGGCAGGATGAAATGAGTTTCGCCATCATAAGCGACTCACGCTCTGCCCTCGAGACAGTTGTCAATTCCCACTCCATGCACCCCTTAGCTGTTGAAAGTAGAAGTAACATTTATAAGAGCAGACTCCAGAACAAGGAAGTGTCCCTGTTCTGGATCAAAGCACATGCGGGACTTATAGGGAATGAACGCGCTGACCACCTAGCAAAAGAGGCCGCCCTCAAACTAAAGAGGAAACCCGACTACGACCAGTGTCCGGTTTCATACGTCAAGAGATGCATCCGAACGGAGTCCCTTGACGAGTGGAACCGGCGCTATCAGTCGGGTGCGACAGCGGCCATTACACGTATGTTCTTCCCGGATGTAATAAAAGCCCATAAAATTGCTCGAGAAATCAAGCCAGCAGGCATAATCACCCAAGTTCTTACGGGGCACGGTGGTTTTTCAGGTTATCTACACCGTTTTAAGTGTAAGGATACCCCATCGTGCATCTGTGAACCTGGAGTGGAAGAAACTGTTGCTCACATCCTTTTTGAATGTCCCGTGACAGCAGGAGTGCGTTTTGATACTGAGCAGGCTCTAGATTGTGTAATAAGTTTAACAAATGTTGAGAAATTAATCGCCGATAAGTATTTAAGAAAAGGATTTATTGAATACTGTATAAAGACTGCAAGCCAAGTGATAGCTAGGAACAGGCAGTGTTGAGTGTCTACTTTGCAAGTAAACACACGCAACACTGCTATTTTTGATTTTAAGAATGTGCTTGCAGTAAACTGTAAATTATTGCTATTGTTTTTAAAAAATTCAGTAAACCGCAAAAAAATATAAATTATTACTGTGTGAAAATGTAAATATTTTTAGGGATCAGAAGTGGAGATAAATAAAAGACAACAATTGCTATACAATCACAGCTGCAAACACGAAGACAAAACCCACGCTTAATCCAGTTTATTACTTTAAATATTCACTAAAACCTTTCTTAACTCAACATTAAATAGAACAATCGTTAATTTACATAGCAACAAAGCACAAAATGATTTAGACACATGAATTAAACAATTACAAGAATATTTAACGAAGTACAAAATAGCGAGAGCCCAAAATGGCGCCAATCCACTGACAAGCTATCCAATTCCTTCTTCTTCTATTTTACTAGCTGTCAGGTGATGTTGCCATTACCTAACCGTCAAAGCAGTTTTAACCTAACACGGCTTCTCCTGACTGTGCGCCGTCCTCGGCCACATCTTCTGTATTGTGTTCCAGCGCGGTCATCCATGTTGTTAGAGGATGGAGCTGAAGAAGAGTCCGCTTCATTGTCGTCGGAGTCATTGTCATCAGCATCAGACAAAAAGATAATGTTGTGTTCCAAATATATGAATAAAATAATCAATTTCCTACAGTTTCATTCATTTTCATTGACTACTTTCATTTGTTATAAACCTCTTATCATTTCTTATTTTACTCATATAGTATTAAAACAACCTTACACGTTTAACGTGTCTGCAGGACCAATGTCCAATACACATACTCTATGTGTCTGCAGGACCAATGTCCAATACACATACTCTATGTGTCTGCAGGACCAATGTCCAATACACATACACTATGTGTCTACAGGACCAATGTCCAATACACATACTCTATGTGTCTGCAGTACCAATGTCCAATACACATACACTATGTGTCTGCAGGACCAATGTCCAATACACATACACTATGTGTCTGCAGGACCAATGTCCAATTATACACATACAATATGTGTCTGCAAGACCAATGTCCAATTATACACATACACTATGTGTCTGCAGGACCAATGTCCAATTATACACATACTCTATGTGTCTGCAAGACCAATGTCCAATTATACACATACACTATGTGTCTGCAGGACCAATGTCCAATTATACACATACACTATGTGTCTGCAGGACCGATGTCCAATTATACACATACTCTATGTGTCTGCAAGACCAATGTCCAATTATACACATACATTATGTGTCTGCAGGACCAATGTTCAATTATACACATACACTATGTGTCTGCAAGACTAATGTCCAATTATACACATACACTATGTGTCTGCAGGACCGATGTCCAATTATACACATACTCTATGTGTCTGCAAGACCAATGTCCAATTATACACATACATTATGTGTCTGCAGGACCAATGTCCAATTATACACATACACTATGTGTCTGCAAGACCAATGTCCAATTATACACATACACTATGTGTCTGCAGGACCAATGTCCAATTATACACATACATTATGTGTCTGCAATGAGATGAAAATGAATTAATGAAATGAATGAGATGCAATTTCTATCCAATGGCAGCATGTGTCCTTCACATCCATTCTGACAACACCACAGTGCAAATTGGGCTGCTAAGTAGATAGACAGTTTTGTCAATGGCGTGTCTAATAACATCTACAGCCGTAGCCAGTCACACATATGTTATCTTCTGCAACAGAAAGCAAAC
Source organism: Helleia helle (assembly GCA_963853865.1). Taxonomy (NCBI): domain Eukaryota; kingdom Metazoa; phylum Arthropoda; class Insecta; order Lepidoptera; family Lycaenidae; genus Helleia; species Helleia helle. The sequence continues at coordinate 64,672 of OY971435.1, forward strand.
TATTAATCACATTCAAAGAACAATGCACATCTTGTACAATGCATGTACTTTGGGCATATCATTCTTTCCATGGCACCATAATATATTGTGTCGCCGCTTGGGTCGTTTTTCTGCGAGCACCAGTGGCAGTGAGTAACTTAAAATCACATCGGTCGCTCGGTAGGATGTTCTTAATCTGATATGGACCCCTCATGTCGGAGTTCAACTCTTTGAGAACTTGATGATCGAAAACCCTCGAAATGATTCCGATCATGTGACTAGTTACATAACTTACATGAGTTCCAAATTATTATTGTTAAATTATCATAACCGACGACATAAACGTATCTGGGTCATTTTACCAAGTACCAGAAAAAGTGTTATTTAGCCATAATAAATAATTCATAAATTTGGTAATGAAGAAAATCGGTCTAACTAATTAATTTGTGCCTCATTTAATCCTTTATCTAACAAAACTGTCCTTAAATTTATCATAAATCCCTAAAAAAAATTAAAAAAATTGTCGAAGTCATACTCCGTGAACTGTTATTATTACATGTGCAGTCATAAAAACCACCAATACGAACCATATAATTAAAATGATCAATAATAGGGTTACTGAAATCCATAAGAATACTTTTTTTTTGTGATGATAAATATTTTTTTGTGGCTATTATACGCCTGTTATCAAAATTTACCTCATTTCTGTGAACCATTATTTCTACACAAAAAAAAAAACCAAAAAGTTATTAAAAAAAAAATTTTTTTTTTTTTTTTTTAACCGATTACCACTGCAGTTAACTGTCAAAACAGTTGTATCCGAATAGAAAATCAGGAGTTTTGTGTGCTGTGGAGTAAAATATTGAAAATAAACGCAATTTACGGCTTTTGTCAAGTTTGTAGCGTCAATTCGGTCAACAAAGCATATTGGCAAGTAGCAATCTATGGTTTTGCCAATTCAACTCATAACTCATGCCATGGGGTCTAATATTGGGCAAGGGTATAATTTGCTAGGATACTTGTAAAACCACGACGTGTGTTGACTTGAATTAGGTTTTATCAATTCTGTGAACATCATTTTAGTGAACATGCTGTTCACGGGAGTGATTAATATCACGGAAATTACTCTTTTTACTATTTATAACGATATTTTTGACTTAATTCGCTGCTTAAAATATATTAAAGCTTAAAATATAATTAAGGCTTAAATTAACTGTTTCATTGTGTAAATTTAACATAAAACTTAATTAATTTCGTTAATAGATCATGTTCACGGAATGAACAAGTTTCACGGAAATATTTATTTAGATATATGTATGTGTGTATTGCATAATGGCAAACTAATAAGAAGCTTTCCATTTACTTAAATTACACGTAACACTTTGGTCATGGGTATCATTTTTTTATCAAGTACGTACAAAAATTGTAAAAACTATCGGACCAAACAACATATGAAGAAATACTAAGGGAAGATACACCACCACGGATCCCTGCATTTTCACAAAGAGGAAATAGGAGAAACTTAGCATAGAAGAATTTTGTATGTCGAAAACAGATTTCTGAAAAAAAAAATAAAGCATCCCAGCGCGAGAACGTTGTCTTCAAATATAAAAATAGATTTAGAAGACTTTAGCAACAGACTCCACATAAGCGTCAGCATGTTAAAGAGGTCACTTTTATGGCCGCGAAAACGCTCATAAAAGATTTTTTGGAGCAGGATGAAAACATGATGCAAACATCACTTGTACACATTTTGGGATAGGTTCTGATGAAATAATAAGGCCTCTATGCCAAAACAAAATAAATAATCAACACATTAAGCAGCTTTACAAAAGTTTTGGTAAGTTGGTAATGATTCCAGTAATTCAGATCCCTTTTTTGATTGAATTCACAGAAATGATGGTATGGCATTATCATTTCCGTGAACAAAGTTTATTTTTACTTAAATGATTTTATTAAAGATTACTTTATGTTTTTTTTTTTGTTGCGACATTATTGTTAACATGCATTAAATTATGTTACAAAATTAATAACTCGTGTTTTATTGTTTAATTATGACAAAATAACAATTTCTAACATTTCAGTGAACACATGCATCAATCCTGTGAACGCAATAAAAATGTTTTTCTTGATTTTAGGTACTAAATATGACTGAAATTTTGTTTTATTTGGTGTTATGATTTAAAATAATATTTAAAAAAAATGAAGCCAAAAATACTTAATATCCCGACTTTTAGTAAAGCGATTTTAAAAGTCACATTCCGTATAATGACCCATCTTAGCTCGGCTTACCTGACACAATTAAGCTACATCAGAATAGATACCACAAGTACGAAAAGTAGAATAATGTTTAGATCTTACTTAAATTACGAAGAAATTGCGGCCAAAATGTCCGTAGCGTCAATCTCAATGCGATGCAACACAGCAGCACATGCGCATCGCACGCATCACAGCAGCGCACGCGCAGCCTGTACACGCTCAGCCGGACGTGGTCCGCCCGCACAGCGCCAACCAGTGCTAGCCGCCCGCTAGCAGTGCCAGCAACACCAGCGGCGCCAGCAACATCAGCAGCGCTGACAGCATGAGCAGTAACAGCATCGCCATGTGCCATCAGTGCCAACAGAGTCATGCGTCAGCAGCTGGCATTCGCGCCAACAGCGGCTGTAGCGTCAGCGGAGGTAGCAGCACCAGCAGCTTGGCATATGCCCCCCATACGACCGTGTCGCACAAGGCCACTTAGCGCGATGTCTCGCACAAGAAACCTCAGCATCGGTGCAGGGCCCACCACGCCAACCAGAAATCGCAGGGGCGAGCTGCATCGTCGACAACGCCACAGATCACTGCACAGTTTTGTTGTTCGTCACTATCTGAAACATATTGAGAAAAATTCTGCAATAATGCTCAATCTGTAGTAAAGTAAATCAACTTTAATCAAAAATCTAAATTCCAACTCAAAATAAATGATCGACCATCCAATACCAGAAAAACCAAGTACCACTTACATCGACTATTTCCAATCAACAAAATATCATTCTTAAATCATAAAACACAAAGCATGAATCTTATTTGTCTCGTATAGCATTACTCTCAATGCCGAGTCCCACGGACTCTATGGTCTCTGCACGACCTCCTCCAGCATCACCTCCGTACCCCGTATCCACTTACTACTAGAGCAGACACCGATTCTAACGGGCTACGAGATGGCTACTGGTCTCAACCGGCACCACCCCCGTACCGCGTATCCACGGACTGCTAAAAGTAGACACCGATTTCTCACGGACTACGGCTACGAGATGGCTACTGGGTCGGTCTAAACAAGTGAACTAAGATTCACTGCTATCACTTGACTCAATTTCTTCTACTTCAACTTCTATTTCAGATGGTACTTAGCCCTCCGGCATTGCCTTAGCCTATCATGATGTCACTACGCAAATAAACATCAGGCAAAACATGGAATAACATTTCTATGGGGTATTCATTGATTTCTACGTTACACAATATCTGTTCAGTGTTAATGATAAGCATCACTCAAACTGCTATAACTCCAATATACCTTCGTAATATTCTCATCACATAACTCAGTACTTTTACCTACCGGTAATCTCATTATCAACATTCATTACTGTTTTAGTACTTGTTCGTAACAACAACATCTTTTACTGTACAACTACAGTTCATCAAGTCAAATCAGTATTCAGCGAGTCGATATCTAAAATACCCGAAACTAGCCACGGCCAATTTCAGCGTCATCACTCCACCACTCTCCAAGCGGTTAACAACAACAATTCCACCACTCAAGTGGTCCACAATCACCTCTCACCGGTGATTCTCACACTAACTAAGTAAATTCCTTTACCACAATGTAAACACAAGAGTAAGTTCACCAGAGCAGGGAACGGAAAAACGTTGATAGTGATGATGAACACATAAAGAAAATGCAAAATTAAGAAATGTACATGTGGTTGATTTACACCAACAACACGCACACAACATTATGCAACCAAAAACATATGGTTGTCAACCTCGAGTCACTAAACACTAATACAGTTGAGAAAATGCTTACACAGTGTACTCGGTGGCAACATATAAAAAGCACAAGATAAACATACCAGCTCGTTTGATGTACTCCAAATAGTAATTCCAAAACCATTTTTGTAGTATTTTGTAGTAGCTGTGCACTGAATTGAGTTAGTGGTCACGACCAATTGACCACGGCGTCTATGGCCACACTGTAAATGGCTACTCCCATCTTACAGCATCCACGCCGTTACTCTGGCCACACGGTGATGTGAAGATTTATTCGTCGACTATAAAAAAAAAAAAGTTTGGCGCGGTGACGCGCCTTTAAAACCAATCATATTGTGGGACAATGAGTGCTATCCCACTTCTGATTTTAGGGATCAGAAGTGGAGATAAATAAAAGACAACAATTGCTATACAATCACAGCTGCAAACACGAAGACAAAACCCACGCTTAATCCAGTTTATTACTTTAAATATTCACTAAAACCTTTCTTAACTCAACATTAAATAGAACAATCGTTAATTTACATAGCAACAAAGCACAAAATGATTTAGACACATGAATTAAACAATTACAAGAATATTTAACGAAGTACAAAATAGCGAGAGCCCAAAATGGCGCCAATCCACTGACAAGCTATCCAATTCCTTCTTCTTCTATTTTACTAGCTGTCAGGTGATGTTGCCATTACCTAACCGTCAAAGCAGTTTTAACCTAACAATATATATATGTTAATATTAAATAGAGTCTGCCCATGTAGGTAGCTTGACATTATTTGTAAGTTTTAGCAGGCAAATGACACTGCTAGTAAAAAAGAATAATGAAGAAAATTATTTTATATAAATTGACATGTTTTTATTATTTTAAGAAATAAAATTCTCTGATTACGTCAGAGGCGACACGCGGGCCGGGCCAATTAAGCGCCCGGACATAAAAAAAAAAAAAAAAAAAAAACCTAACCTAACCTAACCTAACCTAACCTAACCTAACCTAACCTAACCTAACCTAACCTAACCTTTTTTTTTTTTTTTTTTGGTAATGCAGCGGAAATTTGCAGACCAAACCATAACTAGGACCGGGGTGAGTTTTAAACCTAGCCGTGAGTGGGGTTCGCACTTGGAGATGCGTTACCCACTAAAACCGCTGCAAGTGCCCTCAGCCGCCTTTTATGAGAGTCCCGGATCATGCAGGCAACGCAGGACCCTCGGCGACAGGCTGGCCCCGGCGAAAAGGCCAGACTCCTCCTCTAAAGGGGGACTGCTCGGCTGTTCGATTGACTCGGATTACGGGGCTCTATTATGGCTCTCGCTGCTTGGGCTATACCAACACATTCCGCCTGGAAGACGGAGTTGTGTTTGCCCAAATGTACAGCCAGGTGGAGGTTTAGTTCTTCTGAGAAGACCCCTGCACCTGTTCCTTGTTGTGTTTTCGACCCGTCGGTGTAAATACTCAGCTCCTTAGAGGATGTATTTGTTGATGGGGACTCGAAAAGTTGGATTTTGTATTGTTTGTTGAATACATACATTTTGGGTATGACATCGCTAGGGGCCTGCAGCAATGGAAATTCATCTAGATACTCGTCTAAGATTTTTGTGTGAGGTATCCTGATGTCTTTCCATAGTTTAAGTGTTCGTAACCTTACCGCTGTAGACGCTGCTTCCTGTTGTGTGAAGAGATGTAGTGGAAGCAGGGATAGCATAGTTTCTATGGCTGCGGTCGGTGTTGTTTTCATGCTCCCTGTGATGGCAAGACATGCCAACCTTTGGAAGCGTTGTAGTTTGTCACTTACCGTTGTTAGGCGTGTTCGTGGCCACCAGACTAGTGCTCCATAGCTGACTATTGGTCTGATGATTGTACTGTAGAGCCATAGCACTATTTTCGGAGTTAGGCCCCATGACCTACCTATCATTCTTTTACATTGCCAGAATGTAATGCAGGCTTTGTTTAGTTTGGCTTCTAGATGTTGACTCCAATTTAGTTTGCTGTCAAGGATTACTCCTAGGTACTTCACCTGTGTGTTCAATTGGAGTGTAACGCTTCCTAGTTTAGGGAGTGTGTAATTGTTTAGTACCCTTTTGTTGGTGAACATTACTAGTTCTGTTTTGTTTGGGTTGACGGTGAGTCCAGATTCTCTGCACCACCGGTCTACCACTCGAAGTGCTGTCTGAGTTAGATCACATACTGTATTTGCATGATTACCCGTTATGAGTATCGCTATGTCGTCAGCGTACCCTACTGTGTAGAAATGTCTGTTGTTCAGTTTAGTTATGAGGTCATTTACGACTATGTTCCACAGGAGAGGTGATAGTACTCCTCCTTGTGGGCAACCCTTGGCAACTACAGCTTTCTGTGCGCCCTTGTCGTCTATCGTAATGATTCTTTTAACTAACATGTTGTGGATCCAATTTGCTATTATTGGATTTATGTTGTGTCTGTTTAGTGCTGTTTTTATGCTGTCAAAGTTTGTTTTGTCGAAGGCACCTTCGATGTCAATAAACGTGCCTAGACATATGACTTTGTTTTGCAGGGCATGCTCTATTTTGCTTACCACTGCGTGTAAGGCTGACTCTGTGGATTTTCCCGATGAGTAAGCGTGTTGGTTGTGGTGTATTGGTAAGTTTTTCAGTGCTTTGTCCCTCAGTTCTCTATCACATAGCCTTTCCAGGGTTTTCATCATGAATGATGTCAGGCTGATAGGTCTGAAGGATCTCGCATCTGTGTAGTCACTCTTACCTGGTTTTGGGATGAAGACGACTCTTACCTCCCTCCATAGCTTGGGAACGTAGCCATATGCCAGGCATGATTGGAGTATCCTGACTAGGGCCCCAATTACTCCCTCACCCCCTCTTTGGAGCAAGGCTGGGAAGATGCCATCTACACCTGCTGATTTATATGGTTGGAAGCTGTTGACTGCCCACGTAATTTTGTCTCTTGACACTACATTTTGAGCAATCATCCATTTGTTATTGTCTGGTGGTATGATATGTTCGTCTTCCCATCTTGCTTCTGTAACGATGCTGCAGTCTGGGAAGTGCGTCTGGATGAGGACTTGCATTGTTTCCTCATATGTTTTAGTGTATGTATTGTCCTGTTTTTTGATCGACCCTATGTGTGGGTTTCCGCCTGAGGCCATGATAGTTTTTATTCTCACAGCCTCGCTACAGGACTCTATGCTGTCACAAAACTTTTGCCAGGATTCTCTTTTCCTGGCTCGTATTTGTTTTTTATATAGGTTTTTAGTTTCCCTATAGTTGTCCCAGTATATGCTGTCGCTGGTGTTCATGGCTCTGTTTAGTAGCCTTCTGACCTTTTTCCTTAACCTCTCAAGTTTTGGGCCCCACCATATGGTTGGCCTTCTTGGTTGCGTTGTAGGTTTGGTCAGGGGGCATGTTGAGTGATAGGTTTGTATGATCGTGTCTGTCAGGTCTGTCACCTGTGTCTCTATATCTTCTACGCTCCTGATTTGATTCGGTGCGTCTGTGTTGAGTTTGTTTGTTATGATTTTGTTGTATGTGTTCCAATTAGTCTTCCTGGGATTCCTCCTAGGAGTGGGAGTATTTGTGCTAATGTTTATCTCGAATCGGATCCATCTATGGTCTGAGCATGATGCTTCGTTGGATACATGCCAGTTTTTGATGAGATCCGTCGCGTTATTCGTGGCTAGTGTAAGGTCGATGATTGTTTTACATCTCCTTGTCACATATGTGGGCTCTGAGCCTTTGTTTAATAAGTTTAGATTGGTTGTAAAAAGGTACGATACTAGATCCTCACCTCTTTTGTTGCTGCTTGCCATTCCCCACAGAGGGTGGTGTGCATTGGAATCTGTAGCTATGACAAGCTCCAGTCCCTCCTTCTCACAATAACTGACCAAGGCGGCCAGGTCTTGGGGTGGTGCTTCCTCACCGTCCGGCATATATGCTGATGCCAGCACTATGTCTGGGAACGGTTCGGATTGTCGCAGTTTTATTGTTGTTAGATCTCTGGAACAGAACTCGTTAAGTGGCATAGCTGTTATTTGGTTAGTAGTAAAAATACACGTCCTCGGTGTATCTTGATTACAAGTATACAATTTACCTCTTGTTGGGTTGAGGCCGCATATTCTCCCGTCTCTGACCCACGGCTCTTGGATCATTGCTATGACCCGGTCGTTGTTTTCCATCCACAGTCGTAGTTGAGCCGTTGCGATGCGGCTGTGATGGATGTTTGCCTGTACAGCGCTAATCGGTTGAAGAGAACGGTGTGCCATCAGAGATGTTGGCCGCTCCCTCCTCCAATGCCCTGACGAGGTCCATCTCGCTCGTCCTATCCGCCTCGTCACCTCCAGGACTGCCGCTCGCTGGTGTACCAACGGGCGACAGCACCGGTTCCGGTTCTGGGGCAGACGGAGGCACTGCAGACACCAGCTCAACGACAGAGTCGGAGCAGGTTACAGGCACTTGCGATAAGGGGCCAGTAGACGGAGTAGCCTGTACGGCCACAGCATCGTCCACCGACTCCGACCTTGTTTCGGGCAGCGTAGCGCTGTACTTGCCCTTGACGTCGCGGAACTTCACGTACACCGACCCCAGACCACATCCCAGGCGTCGTTCGTGTTTGTGAAGATTCCTTGCAACGTCCTCGGGCACGCTGACTATCAGGAACGTGTCCCCCTTGGTGACCACTGTGTTGTGGTGCAACCATTGGTCCACCCGCGCCCAGGGATTCTGGTAGCGCAGCGTGCGCGCTATTACGCCCGGTGACTCCCAGATTCCCGGCACGAGTAGACCGCAACAGACCCTCTTGGGAAGATCTATTTGGCGCCTCACAACCAATGGCTCCCCAGTTGGGACACTGATCTTATTCACAGCCTGCTCCAGCCATCTTCGACAGACATCCTTTCTTCCCGGCCCGCTCTTTTGTTCCTCCGCCGTCGGCCTGTGTGGACAGATTCTTGTCCCTCACTTGCCTTTGTCGGAGGAGCGTCGTCTATTCCGGTGGTTTCGGTAGGTTCTGCTAGCCCTCTTTCGCCTTCTACCGTTGTCGAAGAGGAAGCGGTGAGTTTGCGGGCTCTCCTACGCTTCCTCTTGTTGGGTTTCGGCCCGTGGGCATGAGTGGGAGCTGACAGTCCGGCGGGGGCTCTGCCACCTTTGGTCCTGCGCTTCACCACCTGCCATGACAGGTCAAAGTCATCCATCGGACCGCACGGAGTCTCTCGCAACTCCAGTTGCGGAGGTTCCACACTGGCCTACCGTGCTATCCTTTGGGTTTGGTGGTCGACTCACTTTATCAGGACTTCCTGTGTCAGGAGGACCACCAGTTGTTGTTATGGGTCTCCGCGAGCTCTTGGGTTTCCCCGTGCCTCTAGCGGACCCAGTTGTTCCTTCCGTCTTTCCTTTCTTAAATTTAAATTTTGGCAAAACATTGCTCCCCCCCAGAATACGTTGGGAGCTGCCTGAGTTGGTCTCAGGGAGGGATTCTCCAGCTGTGCTGGTACCCTCCTGGGGTAGTCTCTCTTTGTGTCTTGCTGCCATTTTTAACATTTGAATTCGGGGTTGTTTTCCCCTAGGGAGTGGAGTACAACCTGTGTTTCCCAAGCACAGGCGTCACTTTTTCAGAGGGGATTTAGTCCCTCTTGGCGTGTGATCACCATGTGGACAGGCTTCTTACGCCGCCTGTGGTTCGGCGTTGTTGTGTGTGAGGTTGCTCGTTTTGCACCACCCGGGGGACACGTGTAGGGTGGGCCTTTGGAAAAGGTGGTAAATCCTACGGACGCGAGCAACCATTCGTCCCCCTTGTGTGTGAGTGTTGTTTCGAATGTTTAAAAAATGTATGGAATTAAATTATTAATGCTATGAATGTCTTAATAGTATCTATATTATATTAAAGTGGTATAAATTGTAAAATATGTATGGTAAAATATAGAAATGTAAAAGTGTGTGTTTAGTAAAAATAGCTTATTAATATGTATGAGTATAAAATATTATTATTATTTAATAGCGTAAAGCATATAAAACAGAAACTAGAGACAGAAATAATATAATTATGTAATTAATATTTAAATACTAAATAAAAGGTGATGTAAATAAATAATGTCACAAAGTAAAAATAATGTTATATAACATGTTCACATAAATAAAAACTATAGCTATATAAATATAATATTATATAAAGAATAAAACCTATATGAAAAATGTTATTCAGCAAATGTATCAAAAATTCATAAAAAATCATATAACGTAAATCACCGGTGTTATTAGGATAAATGTATAAATAATTTCAGTATTATATTAAATGAACAGTAATAATCATAATATAAATGTAATAAAAAGTAAATAATAGCGTAACTACTCTAAAAATGTTTAAGCAACATATAATGTAATTTTTTTCTTATAAATAAAAATTGTAAAAAAATAAAATAAATTGTAAATAATGACTCTGATAAAGTTAGAGGTGAGTGGTAAAAGAATAATAAACTCCCCCGTGGGGCGGTTTTACCCCCGCGGGGAAAAGGAAAAAAAAAAAAAAAAAAAAAAACCTAACCTAACCTAACCGCGCTATATTAAATTTCTTTGAAATATCCAAATTTGGAGGTTTTATAGTGGGATTTTGAATTTTTTTCTTTTTGAATCGTGTTCTAATAGGCGGGCCCTATATACACCTGCAATAAACAATAGTAATTTTATTAATTTTGGCTATATATTTGGTTTTTAAAGTAAATAATTAACAAATTTCATAGTTTTCATACTCTTTTTCTTACCTTTTGGTCCATTAGTGAACTTTTTTCCAAAATTTCTAGTTGATCATCATCAGTCCGCCTATCCGCTTCTATTGAAACGTCATAGGACTAGCTTTCGCTCCCGGAAGCGCCTGTAAACATAAGAAAATAGTTAGCGTTGATTCGAGGTACACTATAAACTACCATTACACACAGACGAAAATCTTTATAGTTCTCAAATTGACTACATATTACTTATTACACATCTTGACTTATACTGGTTTATTGACCTAGTATAACTATAGTTTTAAGTTTTAACTTCAGTGGCTTTTGCCTTATTTTCGTACTATATTCTATATACATATTTACAAGTTAAATTATTATTAGTGTTAACCAAATCAAAACATATTGTTGATTATATTGCTGCCGCCCAAGAAGGGTCCTAAACCTAACTACTTTTTCATTATTATTTTTATTTATTTAAACTTACTTAATACAGTTTATAGTTTATATAAGCTAATTTTTTTGTAAACACCCAACATCATGATGCGATCACCACAGCTCGATCAGACCCGTACCGTCCGGCGTATCAGCGGAGAGTTTGAGGCGAGGACTACCACTACCCAGGAGAAGCCTAAGCCAGTCTCCAAACTGGCCGAGGCAAAATATTGCCTCATCAAAGCCAAGCTCCATCTGGGTAGTGCGAGAAACCTAAAAACCGAAATTAAAAACGAAGTCCTCGCCCAATTAGACCGATTATACGCCCTCGTCAAGGAGATGTCGGGCGGTAAAAAAGGGGATGAGATAGCGAAAGAAAACGAGAAGGAGATAGTAGCTTCACCCGAACATGAGAAGATCATTAGTAAACTGGAAGAACAGACGGAACTAATAAAGAAGAATAATGACAAGTTAGAAAGTTTACATAAAATAATGGAGGCGTGTAAGGCAAAGGGCACAAGTGCATCATATGCCAAGGTTGCGGCGAGCGGAGTGGTGCCCAGGCAAAGAGGACCGGGCGCACTTCACTCGGTGATGGTCTCATCATCCGATGACCAGCACACGGGTGATGAGATCATCACAAGAATCCGCGACGCAGTTAACGCGACCGACGGATGGGTGAAGGTAGAGAAGGTGAAGAAGGTAAAAGAAAGAAGAGTAGTGGTAGGTTGCGGAAGTAGGGAAGAGAGAGAAAAGGTGAAGGAGCGGCTGAGAGGGAAGCCAGAACTGAAGGTAGAGGATGTGAGCAATAGGGACCCCCTGATTGTTCTCAAAGATGTATTTAACTATAATAATGACGAGGAGATTGAGAAAGCCCTACAAAATCAGAATAGGGCCATCTTTGAGGACATTCAGGGGGAGGAGGGGAAATTGAAAATCCTGTACAGGAAGCGTGCACGGAACCCCCTACAGAGCCACATAGTAGTCAGAGTGTCCCCGCGAGTGTGGAAGAGATGCGTGGAAGAAGAAAGGTTGTACGTAGATTTGCAGCGCGTGAGGGTCGAAGACCAGACCCCACTGGTGCAGTGCTCCGGCTGTCTTATGTATGGGCATACGAGGAGGCTATGCACGGAGAAGGGTAAGGTATGCGCCCACTGTGGAGGTCCTCATATGAGGACCGACTGCCAACAGTGGGCAAACAGAGAGGCCCCGAACTGCTGCAATTGCAGCAGGGCCGGGATAAGCAGCACGGGGCACAGCGCTTTCAGCAATGAATGTGAGGTACGAAAGAAATGGGACGCTCTGGCTCGCTCTGTGGTTATGTATTGCTGAGGTTCGCCAAGGCAAAAGGGGGACCAGGTGTGCCTACCACGGTGATGTGACAGCGCGTACAAGGCACTTGCCGAACCGAGTGGTGAACTGGTCAGTCGAGGCTAGGTTTGACTGCAGTGACATCTTGTTTGGCAACAGACAACACAGAACAACAGGCACAAACAAAACACAGATAACATGCACAAACACACACAAAGCAAACTGGGCGAACTTCTTGACAGAAGCTAGCCCGGTTATTGTTAAGCAGACAATCAACTCCACAAGGCACTAACACAACACACAGCACACAAATAATAACGAGGATTCACATTAAACACGGAGGAGACAAAACAACATTATATATATATACACGGAAATCCAAACAAGGAACACACATTATACTCACATGTCATTCTAGTCCGGGGAACCAGCTAAGATGTAAAACAGGAATCCATGAGGTGACGCAGGATACGGGACGCAGTGCCAGCTCGGGAAATCACGTGGTAAGCTACACCTGGAATGAAAGAGAAGAATGAAATGGTATGATGAATGCGGTTAAGGATGAATGAGAGAGACAGAGGAAGAAGGCATAGGGGAGAGGGTTCGGAATAGGGGAAGAGGAAGTGTGGGTGTGCTAGGGGACCATTTACACCCCCTAGCCCAGAATATACATGTATATATATATTTATTTTCTATATGTAATAATATATTATGTATAGTTGTTGATCGGTACGGTGTAAATAGCGATATACATATGTATTGTTAGGTATAAAAATTGACAGGGGGACCTTTTACATCCCCAAATTTGTAACTAGAGTATTGACATTAATATGAATAAAAAGTAAATTCGATAGTGATTAAAAACATTGACTAGGGACATTTACATCCCATAATAGTATAACAAAACAAAATGTTTGACAAATGTAAAATGTGCTATAATATATGATGTATATAAAATCATGTATTGTGGGAAATGAGGATACGAAGCAATGTATAAAAATTGCTAACCGATTAAGCAATACCTATTTAAAAGTAATGAGAACAAATTGGTGTAAAATTGTATAGTATAGGATTGTATAGTATGTATGTATAGTATTGTAAAAGTTTATATCAAAATAAGAGTAAATATCTTCAAAATATAAGTAAAGAAATTGCACATACATTTTAAATGAAGCTCTATAAGGACTCTGACCTCTGGCAGGGGAAAAAGGCAGCGGTGGGTAACGCAAAGCGTGCCTGCCATTAAATAAAAAAATAAAAAAAAAAAAAAAACCTAACCGCGCTCTTTTTTCGCGCGTAAGAAGAAGGATGTGAGGGAAGTCCTTGGCCAGGACATATTAGACCTAGTTAAACAGAACAATACGCTACTTCTAGAGAATAAGGAAAGGATGGAGGGGTTGAGCGCGGCACTGGAGACCGCGACCACTGCGGCCAAGCCAAGCTATGCGGCCGCTGCGTCGGCCGGAGTTGGTAAAAAACTCCCCGACGCAAGAGCCCTGCATTCGGTGGTGGTGGCCTATTGCGACGATTTTGACACGGGAGAGCAGGTCATTGAGAAGATCCGGAGAACGGTTGAGGCCAAGGATGGATGGGTGAAGGTGGATAGGATGAGAAAGGTGAAGGATGCGAAGGTTGTAATTGGTTGTGCGAGTGAAAAAGAGAAGGATAGAGAGAAAGAGAGATTAAAGAAGAATGATAGCCTGAAAGTGGAGGATGTTAAGAACAAAAACCCCCTCCTGGTATTCAAGGACGTGTTTGAGTATAACACAGACAAGGAGATTGAGAAGGCTTTGGCCAATCAAAATAAGCACGTCTTTGATGGCCTAGGGGGGGAGGAACGCAAAGTTGAAATAATCTACCGGAAAAGAGCAAGAAATCCACTCCAACGTCACATTGTCGCCCGGGTGTATCCCAAAGTGTGGAGAAGATGGATAGATGAGGGGAGCGCTTATATTGATATGCAGAAGGTGAGGGTCGAAGACCAGACCCCCTTGGCTCAGTGCTCGCGCTGTCTAGGGTATGGGCATACGAGAAAGTATTGTAAAGATGCAAAGGACTGTTGCAGCCACTGCGATGGTCCTCATCTGAGGACTGAATGCGATAAGGGGCAACAGAGAGCAACCCCCAAGTGCTGCAACTGCAGCAAGGCGGGGTTAGACAACGTCGAGCACGGAGCCTTCTCGAACGAGTGTACAGTACGACAGAAATGGGACACCCTGGCGCGGATGTCAGTGGCGTATTTTTAGTAGCGGAGGTCAGCATATTATATATATTAGTAGGTGTCCCCGTGACTCTGTGCGCAGCTTGGAGCAGCCCAACGCTAGGGGTCCCGTATCCGACGAGACCGACGGGAATGGAGTTCGGCACGGCAGACCGAAAGCAGTATATAGATGACCCAGCATCGTGCGATCTGAGGTATTTATATTATGAACGAGGGCAAGACTGGTGGCTGGGTCAAAGTCGCGCCATCCCCATGGGATGGTGAGGCCGAGGCCATACCACCGGCTTGCCAGCCGCCCCACTGCACAGTTTGCCGGGCCGAGCTCCCGGCCCTGAGTCTTGCCGCATACGTTACTGCGTACGGAAGCATGGAGACCATATATACCACACACCACACGCCACTAGTTGTGACTGGGCATGGCGGACCCGACTCATATCGGAAGCGATTCAGAAATGGGAAGGACCCGCCAGACCTAGATCAGAACTGCACAAACCAAACAGTTCCTCACCTGCCATCGTGTGCCCAAATTCTGCTAATGAGAAACTGTGTGCCACGAAAAAGATCGGAGACGAGGCCACGCGCTGATGATGAGGCGTGTGTGAGTGTTGTTTCGTATGTTTAAAAAATGTATGGAATTAAATTATTAATGCTATGAATTTCTTAATAGTATCTATATTATATTAAAGTGGTATAAATTGTAAAATATGTATGATAAAATATAGAAATGTAAAAGTGTGTGTTTAGTAAAAATAGCTTATTAATATGTATGAGTATAAAATATTATTATTATTTAATAGCGTAAAGCATATAAAACAGAAACTAGAGACAGAAATAATATAATTATGTAATTAATATTTAAATACTAAATAAAGGGTGATGTAAATAAATAATGTCACAAAGTAAAAATAATGTTATATAACATGTTCACATAAATAAAAACTATAGCTATATAAATATAATATTATATAAAGAATAAAACCTATATGAAAAATGTATCAAAAATTCATACAAATTCATATAACGTAAATCACCGGTGTTATTAGGATAAATGTATAAATAATTTCAGTATTATATTAAATGAACGATAATCATAATATAAATGTAATAAAAAGTAAATAATAGCGTAACTACTATAAAAATGTATAAACAACATATTATGTAATTTTCTTCAATTCTTATAAATAAAAATTGTAAAAAAATAAATAAATTGTAAATAATGGCTCTGATAAAGTCAGGGGTGAATGGTAAAAGAATAATAAACTCCCCCGTGGGGCGGTTTTACCCCCGCGGGGAAAAGAAAAAAAAAAAAAAAAAAACCTAACCTAACCAAAAAAAAAAAAACACCAAGTTCCGGCTGAGCAACATCCAAAAACAGCACGTCAAAAGACTCGGAACACAAGATAAGTAAAGGATTCTAAAAGAAAAACTGCAAAAAGATAAATCAAATTCAGACGGGAACGGAAAAACGGAAAAACTGAAAAAAGTGCTAAAATCGAGTTTTATAAGTGCTGTCACATCGCACCAAAAACAAAATCCAAAAAAAAGCATCTCCATACGATTTTGCACAAACCAGAGCACTACATTTGTGGAAATTTTCAGACCCCTACGTGAAAAACCCAGGATTTCCGCGGTGAAAAACTCAAATCCACAATAAAAATATCTTTGGACCTGGAAGCGTGCGCTTACCCACAATAAGCTAGGAAGACATACAATAACACCCCAAGACCACTTCAAGAAAAAGAAAATTTTTTGAGCCTCTGGTGAGTGAGATATACACTTATAAAAACTTAATATTTTAACCGCAATAGCTCATAGCCCAGTAAGTGCGCGTGGGATTTGACACCAGCACTACATAGACCAAGCAGGCAACTCACCTAAGATCTCATCAAAAAGTTTTTATTTATATATAAGTGGCACTTTTTGGCAAAAAACGCCAAAATAGTTTTAAGAGCATAAATCTCGGACCAAATTGGCTGCGCAAGCGGGCTTACAGGAAAACAAAGCCACAACAAAGCCCTATCCAACAACGCAAACCGCGTCCAAATCGGACTTCAGGATGCAGAGATATACACCAGGGAACGCTTGTTTGGGAACACGGGAAGACCGAATAACCCACAGGAACATAACCCATCTAAATAGGTGGAGAAAAGCGAGCCGAAGCCAAGGACACCTCGCACAACTACCTAGGACGCATAGAACCTGAGATATCGCAGAGGGTAACATTGGCGGCCATTTTGTCCGCCATCTTGTTTTTATAAAACCCGCATAACTCAAAAACTAGAGGTCCTACAACACTCTGCGACACCTTAAACGACTCGACGCGAGAGTCCCTACCTGATTTTGGCACCAGCAGGTAGGAATAAAAACCCCCTTCAAAAACCCCCCAAACAGATAGAGGGCACCGAGACCGTCAAGAAGAGCCGCCGTGGAACAAAATCGGACCAGAAACAACAAAGATACGAACACCCAAACATTTGGCGGCCATTTTGTTCCGCCATCTTGTTTTTACAAAATCCACTCTAACTTCTGATCCAAAGCTCGCAACAGCTTGAGCGACACCTCGGAGCACTCAGGGGACAACAGCCTACCCAGGAAACGACAGTACGGGGAGTGGGGGTAACCATCTCAGAAATTATCAGAAACAGCAAGGCCAACTCTCCCCCGTGCCATAGAACCGTCGCGCAGCCAAATAGGACTGAAATTGACAAGTACAAACCAAAAACAAAATTTGGCGGCCATCTTTATACGCGATATTGAAAATTTTAAAGCACTATAACTCACAAACCGCTTCAAATAGACATATCGAGTTTGGTGTCATTGAAAAGAAGAAAGCAGCATCTCAAAAACGTCTCTATACTATCCAAGGGCCACCAACACCTACCACCAATAAATAAAAAGGAAAAAAGTCCATATCTTGGACATTTCTGAACATAAATACCCCTTGATTGGTATCATAGAAAAGAGGGAATCAAGAGCTAACCTCCTACTGCATCCAAACAGCGATTGAAAAATATACGACTTCACCCTCTCGAACAAAACCGCAAACCCAAAATGTCTTCCAAAAGTTCTAAGGACACCCAATCGAAAACAACCACAACAAAGACAACAGCTAGCAAGAAAGACACGGTAAAGCACATCTTAACATCTCCTGAAAAACAGCCGGAAACGGATAGCCAAAAATCAGTCCCCACAACATCCAGGGACCAAAGGAAACTACTAGCTAAGAGCCCATCTGCTGCTTCCACCAAATCAAGAAGGACACTCAGAGAAAAAGTGCTAACAGACACATTACGAACCAGACAGGATAGCACAAATTCCGAGAACGACCAGAAATTCCAAACACCTCAATCAATAATGGACCTAGATCCTCTCCTCGGGGATTCGGATCTCCCAGGATCGCAAATTGACTTCGATGATTGCGCGTCAACAGCCACGGACTTCTCGCTGACATCAAATCGCAGTGCAAAGCTACGGCCCTCGAATCACTTCAGGTGCTGTACGAAACGGCTCTGGCGTTGTCGGACTCCAGATCCCGACACAAGTATAACTTGGAAAAGGAGAGGAGCAGAAACGCAATCGAGCTGGTGAATATAGAGAGGGCACACAACAAAGAGCTGGTCGACATGAAACAACAGCTAGCTGAACAGATAGCATCAAACAACAAACTGATTAAAACTACAGTGGATGATACAGGCTGCATCCGGAAGTGGCTAAACTATGAACTCACAGAACCGATAAGGGACATCCAACATATCAAAAAGGAGATCATGAGGCTAACTGAGCGAATCACAGAAAAGTCTGAGCAAGCACCCAATGTAGGACAAGACACTACCAAGGAGGCATCAGAGGCCATAAGCAAGCTGACTAACAAAGTCGAAATAACATCCAACCAGATAAATTCGCTCAGAATCGGGTTAGAACAGTATGCCTCGAGGGTGGAGTCTCTAACTGAACATCTACTACACAAGACAAACCAAAGCCCGAGCACACCAGAAACGGCACTCCTACAACAAACCAAACTGGCTGTGCTCCGTGAAACATCAACTGAAGTGGAGTACAAAGAGTCAGGAAAATACCAAAGAAATACACTCGGGGGCACCACATTGGACGACATCGCCAGAAACATAGAAAGTATAAAGAAAATGCTTACAGACGAACACCACATAAATAACACAAACGGAACAAAAGATGACCCTGACTGGGAAACCTGGAAAAACGAGGTCAAAGAAGGAATCAACCAGCTCTCAGGACGTACAAAGGAACACCTGGAAAACTATACAGTAACAAATACGAATATAGAAACACTAACCAAAGAAGTAAGACAGGCGGTTGATACAATGGCAGAGGTGACAGCCCCAATTCGGCTAGCGATAGAAGAAACGAGACTGGAGATGCGCACAGTGGCAGAAAAAACGGTAGAATCCCTCAAATGGACAGAACCTGCTCATACGCAGGAAAGTACTCCGGAAGCCCATACACCTACCAAAATACCATCTCAAGCTAGGCCACAACAGGGGAACGCTAGAGACAAAGAGTCACTACCACCAAGACCAAACACCCGAGCACAAACATATGCTGCCAAGGCAGCCACCCCCAGATACTCTTTGGTGGTTGAATCCATTGACCCAAGGCACACCAGCGACGACGTTGTCAAAAGAATAAAGGACAGTGTCGACGTAATAGAGATGGGAATAGGAATAAACTCCCTAAGGAAAATAAAAAATCAAAGAGTCGTCATCGGATGCGACAGCGAACCCGACTGCAAGACTATGGTGAACGCACTCAAGACCAGAGATGCCACACTTACAGTAGCACAACCCAGCTTCAAAAATCCTCAAGCGAAACTTCTAGGGGTAACAAAAGACTTGAACAACACACAGATAGAAAATGCTATAATAAAACAAAACGGAAGTCTACTTAAAGACATACCAGAGAACGACCGCAAAGCTAAAGTCCTCAGAAGAACTCGCACGAGGAAAAGGGAGCTGTGTAGTGTTATAGTGGAACTAAGTACACCTATGTGGAAAGCTATTATAGACAAAAAGATAAGATTAGGATACCAGATCGTTCCGGTCACCGACCAATCCCCCGTACCCCAGTGTTACCGATGCCTCGGGTTTGGCCACCTGGCCAGAGACTGCCAAAAAGAAATTACTTGTGGCAAATGCTCGGAAGCGCACGACACAAGGGAATGTACCCGAAACGACCTCAAATGCATTAACTGTACCTCTACAAAAAGAAAGAACGAAACTGACCATGCTGCCTACAGCTCAGAATGCCCAGTTTGGCGTAAATGGGATAAAATAGCCCGATCTGCAATCAATTACAGCTGCTAAAGGCATGGCAAAGATAAAAATAGCTCAAATAAATTTAGGCAGGGGATATGAAGCAATGAAAGAAGCCATCCGAGACGCAGAAGCAAATGATGTCTCGATACTGTTACTACAAGAACCATATATCGGAAATAAAGGCTATGTAACATCAAATCACCGAGTAATACAACATCCCTCAGTGAACACAACCCATCCAGTCAAATCAGCAGCCATAATCGTTGACACGAACTTGGTAGTCACCGAAGATACCCGCTCCCACACTTGCAATATAGTGGGCTTCAAGATCATCCTCAAGGGGCTAACAATAGCTATCATCAATGTATACCTGAAGGGAAACATTGATATAGAACCATACCTGGACCAAATATCCAGGATCTCAGGAAATCTCAATGAACCTAATCTTATAATAGCAGGTGACATAAACGCCAATAGCGTTTGGTGGGGATGCAAAGATGATGATGCGAGAGGAGTCGAATTCATGCAGCTGGCTTCACAACTAGGTCGTGTAATCTTAAACGAAGGCTCAACACCAACCTTTCACACTTACCGAGGAAAAAGGCTATACTCAAGCATAGTAGACATTATTGCATGCTCAACCCACTTGCTAAACAGGGTTAAAAACTGGAAGGTGAATCAAGATTCCGCCAGACTATCTGACCACAGACAGATTGATTTCGAGGTGATCCTGAATCAAACCGAGCAACAGCCATCCAACACCACAACATGGCTTTATAACACAAATAAAGCAAACTGGAACAAATTCCATGATACTCTTAAAAAACTCATCGATGATAATAACTTGGAACCCAAGCTTCAAACCCTAATCAAAAGCAAGGATGAAATCGAGGAAATAGTAGCCATATACTCAACCACTATAAAACAAGCAAGTGAACAGACCCTGAGAAAAGCAAAACACAATACAAAATACAGTACATCGAAATGGTGGAACAAAGACCTTGAAGAAACAAAAAGGCAACTTATAACTCTTAGAAGAAAAATCAAACAGGCAAATCCCACACGGAAAACATTCTTAATAGAACAACTTATAGATCTCAAGGCTACCTACAAAATCAAAATAAATAAGGCGATAACCAATAGCTGGAAAAACTTCTGCAACACCCAGGAAAAGGAAACAATGTGGCAGAAAATATTCAGAGTCATTAAGAAAGGAGCTAAGAGAGAAGGCGACAAACTGATGCTATCCACAACAAACACCAACGAAGTACTAGATCCGAAAGAATCAGCTAAACTACTTGCAGAAACATTTTATCCTCTCGATGACCCGACCCTAGACACAGAGGAGCAAGCAGAGATTAGACACCTCACAAACAACGCATCAGAAATCGAAAACACACACACCGAACCTATCACCAATCAGGAAATCGAATCAGTATTCGCGAAGATGAACCCAAGAAAAGCCCCTGGAGAGGACGGGTTTACATCTGATATATGTGAAGCGGCTTACAGGACGAACCCAGAAATACTGATAAGAATCTTCAACTGCTGCCTCTATTCGGGAATATTCCCCAAAACGTGGAAAACAGCACGTATAAAAATCATCCCCAAGCCCGGGCGACCAAACTACCAAATACCGAAGGCATACCGCCCCATAGGACTTCTCCCAGTGATGGGTAAAGTTTTGAAAAAAATTATCGCCAACCGCATACTATGGCATATAGGACATTACAACCTGCTAAGCCCAAGACAATACGGCTTTCTCCCTCAGAGGAGCACAGAGGACGCACTATACGACGCCGTCGAAATAATCAAGGATGGCCTGGCACTGAAGCGAATCGTGGTAGTGGTGTCGCTTGACATCGAAGGTGCCTTTGACCATGCCTGGTGGCCGGCAATTCTAAACGAGCTCCGAAAGAAGGAACTGGATACTAACCTCTGGAACATCATTAGAAACTACCTCTCTGACAGAAGCATACATATAAAATATGCAGGAGCTGAAACCTCGAGACCAACAACCAAGGGATGCATCCAAGGATCCACTTGCGGCCCCCTTCTTTGGAACATATTACTGGACCCACTACTGCAGAAAATGGAAAACAGTCCCATCCACACGCAGGCCTTCGCAGATGAATCCTCCTGATAGGGGTTGGAGCAACAGCCCAGGAGATCGAAGAAAAGATGAATCCGGCTCTTGAGACAATAGCCAAATGGGGAGAGCAAAACAAACTAAGGTTTGCAGCCAGTAAGACCCAAGCGCTCCTGGTCACTAAGAAGCTGAAATTCGACAAACCAGTTCTCACCATGCAGCAGGTCCCAATAGAGTACTCAGACACCCTGAAAGTACTAGGGTTGACCTTGGACCGGAATCTCAACTTTCTGGCACATATTGAAGAAGCCGCCAGGAAGGCCACCAATATATTTAAATCTGTCAGCAAAACAGCAAACGTCCACTGGGGAATAAATCCCGAAATAACGAGGACAATTTACACAGCAGTCATCGAACCTATAATCCTGTATGGGTCCAATATATGGGGAGAAAAAGCCTATCAAAAACAAATAAAAGACAGACTGAACAGGACAACAAGAGCATTTACAAACATAATCGCAAAGGCCCATAGAACAACGTCACTGACCTCAGGCTGCATCATATCCAGAATTCTTCCACTGGACCTGAGAGCACAAGAGCAAAGAGAGCTATACGCAGTTAAACGAGGGAAGCCCCTGCAGGAGTTACCTGGAAGAGAACTTGAACGGAGAATAAGTCTCTTTAGTCTGCCTCATCCAGCACAACGCAAGCCCCTCACACACGACTTTATATGTGATGAAAAGGACAAATCCAAACTAGACCAGGAAGAGACACATATATACACCGATGGCAGCAAAATAGAAGGCAGGGTAGGAGGGGCCGTTACCTGCTGGAAGCATGGGAGAGAATTGAGGCATGCAAAACTCACTCTGCCAGACTACTGCAGCGTGTATCAGGCAGAGATGGCAGCGATATATCGAGCCACAAAACTAATAGAATCAAACAGATCATACCAGAAAGCAGCCATAATAAGTGACTCAAGACTGGCTCTACAAACCTTGGCAGACCCAGAAAATTTGAATCCAATAGCAAACAGAAGAAGAAGAGAAGACATAGAAAAAATTAAGAAGGAAGGAGGCAAAATTAAATTTTACTGGGTGAAGGCACACGCCAACATAACCGAGAATGAAAGAGCAGACGAACTAGCCAAAGAAGCTGCACTAAAATCAAAGGTAAAGCCCTGCTATGACAAATTCCCATTGTCATATGCAAAAAAGACCCTGCGAAATATACATATTAAATATACATATCTCTCCTGCCACAATGCAACTGTTGTTGCATTGTGGCAGGAGAGATATGAACAGGCGACAACAGGAGCCATCACCAAGCTGTTCTTTCCAAAAGTAATCCCAGCATATAAGACAATAGCCGGGATTAAAATCGACTACTGCCTCTCACAATTGCTTACAGGGCACGGGGGATTCAGGGCTTACCTTTACAAAAGGAAACTGGCAGACTCCCCATACTGCACCTGCGACGACGAGACGGAAGAAATAGTACCCCACTGCATCTTCGACTGCCCCAAATATGGCACAGACAGATTCGACTGTGAAACAAAAATGAACACCCCGATAAACGCGACAAACATTAGCGAAATAATGCAGGACAGGGACAAAAGGGAAAACTTCATACCCTTTGCCAAAAAAGTAGTACGAATCGCAGGAGCAGAAAACGGCGCCAAAACACCAACCACTTAAAGATAATAAAAAGAGATTAGAAATATCGACTAGAATCACACTAAAAGAAAATACAATCAGGTAATATTAGGAGAAACAACAAAAAGAAGAAATTAATGAATGAAACAACAAAGTAGACGCGGTACTATAGAAGAAGAAATAGAATAAAGATTAAAGTAGATTAGATTTAAATGCTGCAAAATAATAAAGCGGCAATATGTTTGGGAAAAAAAAAAACCTAACCTAACCTAACCTAACCTAACTATGATAAGTGACTTAAAAGAGATGTTATCTCAACAATCTTCGTCGTATAGTAGTAATTGTGAATCACAATCATCGGGTATGTGTCAAGGTGGACAATTATCATTTGCCAAGTTACCCAGAATACAATTGCCCACGTTTTCAGGAAAATATGAAGACTGGCCGACTTACCAAGATTTTTTTACGGCGATGGTTCATAATACATCGATTAGTGATGTACAGAAACTACATTATTTAAAAACCAGTGTAGCGGGGGAAGCTGAAATACTATTAAAGCGCATAAATATAACAGAAGAAAATTATACAGTTGCATAGGAATTACTTAAAGGACGTTTTGGAAACAGGCGGATGATTATGTTTTCTATTTTAAAAAGATTATTTGGACAGAAAAAGATTACAAATCAATCATCTATTCAAATTAAAAATTTATTAGATACCACTATAGAATGTGTCAGTAGCTTAAAAACCTAAATATTTGCACCGATTCATGGGATCCTATTTTGATATTTATATTAGGACAAAAATTAGATTTTGAATCTTTAAAGAACTGGGAGGAATACGCTTACCGGAAGAATGAAGAGATGCCTACATGGAAAGAATTTTGTGAGTTTTTAGAATCAAAGTTTAGAACATTGGAATTAATTTCGCCTCAATTGTCACAATATGCCAAAGAGAAAACCCAAGCTAACAGATCATTTCATACTGTTACAAATGAGCACCAAGTAATGCTTAAGGCGGCGCATAATAACATAAAAACAATCCTATGTTCCTATTGCAAACGGGATCATCATATTTACAACTGAGTTACGATTGTTGCAGCCGCAGATGCCAAAAAAAAGGCAATTTACTTAACACTTTTTATTAATTAAAATATTACAATTTAAATTATATTAATTAAAATTATACAAACTAAAAAGAGTGATTCCCTACTGATGTTGAGTAAAAGAATGGTTTCTACGGTCGGGGCCAGAGCTGAGGTGGTCGAATTCTGCTAACTCCAATATTTCACCCGAAATGATGTCGAAATGTTGCACCGTGTACGATACAGCGAAATAAGGCTGTGGGCACACCTGGGTTTCTAATATTAAAATATTATAGGGACTTTATTATCGATGTATGAAGTAAAGTTGAGGGCACACCGGTGACGTGGGCTAGGCTAGTGTAACACCTCCCCCCGTAGAACAGCGACTGTTGAAGACTGATGTCGTAAACTGAGCTGGAGGATGATCAGGATCCACGGCTTGCATTTCAAACTTATCTTCATTTTCTGTAATAGTCTTTACTAGTGGTCTGGTACGGCGCTTCCAATAGTACACGCTTAGAAGGGCGCATGCCCTTAATAGTATTGTTACATACATAGGTATCGAAGTGTGATAGATACCATAGTATTCTTCAGTTTTTAACTTTATAGGTTGCTGCATGGAGATTCTAGTGTTAATTTCTTGAAGGTTTTTCAGGCTTACTGAGTTAAGGGTAAGTGTAGGCTGTAAGCTTCTATCGACTATAGTATAGTTAGGCATATTCAATAATTTAAGCGCCTGTCCTTTTATCCGATCCTTGGAATTGGAAATAGTGAACTGTGGGGTCTCCATATAACACTGTTTAGGAATTATGACAAGATAGCTGCCGTGAAGAGTTTCATAGGAGTGTCGTTCGCAGAACAAGTGAAACTTTGTCGATTCAGGAAAACTGACTGTGTAATGTTTTTCATCCAATTCTTCATATGCTGCATGGTTCAAAGTTACAGTCATAGGTTTACATAAGGGGCTGCGCTCCTGCGTTGTTATAAGTTGCTGTATGCAGTCCTCTGGTTGAATTAGAGGGCTCGGCTTTTCTATACATAAATGCCACTTGCTGGCCTTCGGGCATTCAGCCTCTATATACCTGAATTCTTTCTCATGGATAGCTAGGAATGGAAAGATGGGAGATAGGACCTCATGGTATTTATTGGGAACTATAGATAACTTATATAAATTATAAATGTAAGATACAACTATTGGGAATTTAAAAACTAAAACTATCTCATTATCTATATAAAATGATCCTACTTTAATTATGTTATAATATTCTCTTATGTCTTAATTAAGTATACGCTCGCTGCCGTATAGTGATGACAGCTTACTTATAATAGAGCGTACGGTGGCTTGATCTATAGCCGAATGATGTAAAGTGGAAGATTTAATAAAAGCTAAATTATTCTGTAACTTAATTATTTCCTGCGAAATATAATCAACATTATCGCTCAATATTAATAGTATTTGGGCAAAATGAGCGTATTTCATCAAATCCAAATCATGTTCCGCATCGCTTTGACTAATTTTATTCATTATAGTCGTCATTTTATCCTGATTGCTTATGATAGTATCTATGATTTTAGAATATTGAATAGTCCAATTTTTTGATAAGCTTATGTGACTATTTAATTCCATAACTAAATTATTTTCATTTTCCTGTAGATTTTTTATTACTTCGTTATAATGAATAGCGTCGGTGTAATCTAAATTTCTAGTGACACTTTTGATCACTGAACCAAGACCATTTATAAGACCTCTTTTAGCAGGGTTCGACACAAATGTCTCTAATTGATCTAAAATACCAGTAAGCTTATTTCCAAGGTATGTAATATGCGGTTCGAGGAGAGATCTCGTTTTATTGTTTAATTCTGGGCTAATGGTATCTAACTGAATATCGTTAGACTTAATTCGATCTTCCAAATCATTAAGGCTAATTTTATGTAAAAAGGTATGGTAATGGGATATTATTCTAGTGGGTCCTAGTTTGAAAGGCAAAATTCCAGGTCCGTCATTTAGACTTTCAAGTATTATGTCTTATGGTTGGGCGACGCTCAGGAGAAGAAAGAGGATCAGCAGTATCCTGTAACAATTGCGCTGATTTAGGGACTCTCTTGAGTCTATTTTTGGCAATAGGGTTTCGTTTTTTCTTTGTGTATAATATATGTATAGGTAAATCAGTCATAACTACGTCATGAGAGTATCGTGGGGCTAGTTTTTGTCGGGATGCACACGGATTTTGGATAAAAACTGTCTGTTCAGGTAAGTAATTAATTTCTGGTTCTCTTTCTCTATTTCGGTTTCTAATTATATTTTCACGTGACTCGTCAGATAAATCTTGTATAGTTTTATATGCTAAAGTCATTTTTTCTTTATGATTGACCATATATTGCTGTAGTAATTGAGTGGAAATATCTATGTCAAAAGAGTCTCGAGGGTCAAAATGTCCAGTTATTACTTCAATAGGCTTACACTTAGTTAAACTATGAATACTACTATTATAGGCTAAAATTACATACATCATTAAATTAACTATTGATTCCGATTTTTAATTTAAGAATTCGAAGATGCTCGAGTATAGTGGAGTGAAAACGTTCGACTATCCCGTTCTCGTTAGGTGCGTGAGGCGCTACTCTATGGTGTTCTATTTTATGTAATTTTAGGAATTCTGCAAGTAGCTGGTTTGTGAATTCGGTATCATTATCACTGACTATTTTCATCGGTATACCATGGTGAGTACAAAAGCTAAGCAATCCTTGTAAAACGCTGATAGCGGTTGAATCGCGCACATGGTACGCTTGAGCATATTTAGAGAATGCATCTATAATGGTAAGAAATTTTTCATTCTGAATTGTTAGTAAATCGACATGTAATACGGTAATAACGGTTTGGAGGCGGAAGGGACTAATCTAAACTGCTGTCTTATATGATTACGGTCATATTTAGCTTGTCCGCATACGATACATAAATTTATAACTTTTGCAATACTTTCTTTCATTTTTGGCCAAAAGTATCTATTGGATAATGCCAAATAGGTTTCGTTAATACCTCGGTGGTTCGTTTTACCCTCGTGGTATTTATTAATTATATCCTGCTGCTTAAGATATTCACGTACATTTTCAACTTCACGTTTAGTAAATGTTAAGAACATGGATGAATTTTTAAAAGTTCTCTGTATTATAGGAATAATTTTGTACATTGCATCACATGGATATACTAATAAGCCGGTTTTAATTTTTGGGTTCACGTACTCTTTTACAGAATTAATAACGTCTTCCTCTATATTAGATTCTGATAATTGTATCGATGTTCGCGTATGGTTTTCAAACGGTTTTGTGATGACGGGGCGGCCTTTAATATCACCGACAACGGTAAAAACGATCTGCCTAGTAAATTTATTTAATGGATCTTCTGAGATAGGGATACTTAATATAGGTTCTTCATCGCTCGTATGTGCAGTAGCAGTCCTTGAAGAGGATTCGCTTGCCGTTATTGTTCTAGAGTCATCTAATGTATTGTGAGAACTTTCTGATACGTTTACAGCTATGGAATTAGTTTCATCATTATGGAGTTCGATTCTAGAAAGAGCATCGGCATTAGTATTACTTTTTCCTTGTTTATAGATAACGGTGAAATCGTATTCAGAAAGCTTAAGACGCCATCTCGTAAGACGCGAGCTGGGTTCTTTTAGGTTCATAACCCACTGTAAGGGCTTATGATCTGTGATAATCTTAAATTTTCTACCAAAGAGATATGGTCGGAAGTATTTTGTGGCCCAAACTATTGCAAGCAACTCTTTTTCTATCGTACTATAATTACATTCACTTGAATTAAGGGTTCTTGAGGCATAGGCTATTGGTTTATCGGAACCTATTGTTCCTTGAGACAAAATTGCGCCTATGGCAACATTGGACGCGTCTGTTGTGAGTATAAATTCTTTTGAAAAATCTGGATACTGCAAAATCGGATCGTTCGTCAAAAGAGTTTTACAATGTACAAAGCAATCCGTATATTTTTTATCTAAATTAATTTTTGAACCTTTTTTCAGACATTGAGTTAGCGGTTTTGTAATACGTGCAAAATCGGGGATGAATTTTCTGTAATACCCGAGTAATCCAAGGAATCGCTTAATTTGAGTTGTAGTTTTTGGCAACGGGTAATTTTGAATAGCGTGAATTTTATTAGGGTTAGGTTTAACACCCTCGTTACTTATTACATGACCTAAAAATTCGGTTTCAAGTTTTAGAAATTCTGATTTATCCATTTGGATTTTGAAATTCGATTCACGTAATTTTTTGAAAACTTTTTCTAAATTTACTATATGCTCCTGAAGGGAGGTGCTAAAAACTATAATGTCGTCCAAATATACGAGGCAAACTTGGTTCTGTAGGTCTCTTAGAACATTGTCCATGACACGCTGAAAAGTTGAAGGTGAGTTCTTTAAGCCCATAGGCATACGCAAAAATTCGTAATGCCCGTTCTCTACATTAAAAGCAGTTTTATGAATATCCTGGGGGTCCATTTCCACTTGATAAAAGCCACTAGCTAAATCGAGAGTTGTGAAGTATTGACATTTCCCAAGTTTGTCTAGTACGTCAGTTATATTTGGTATGGGGTATTTATCATCTATGGTTTTCTCATTAACTTTCCTGAAATCTACGACCAAACGCCACTTAACTTTACCTGAGGCATCCGCCTTCTTAGGTACTACCCAGATTGGCGAGCTCCAAGCTGAATCAGAAGGCCTTATTATATTTTGTTCGAGCATTTTCTGAATTTGTTCTCTTACCTCTTGCCGATGGACATAGGGATATCTATAAGTTTTTGTGTGTACCGGAATTTCATCTGTAGTTCTAATTTTGTGTTTTATCTTGTTGGTGAATGTTAATGGTTCACCTTCGAGGTAGAATATGTCGGCATAATTAGCACATAAATTAATTAAGTTAGCACGTTCTTCCGGATTTAAATGCTGGGTTCTTAAACGAGAAATTACTTCTTTCGTGCGCTCAGATAAATTTTCGAAATGGTCGCTTTCAATATTAAATAGTTCTGCTTGTACTGGTCTATCCATGGAGAATATAATATCGTTACACGTGGGATTGGATATTTCGACCCATCCACGATTATTAATTACTTTAGTAAAACATTCAGAAATATGACAATGACAAATAACCTGATTTTCAATTAAAACATCGCCATTTAAAGCATTAATTGGAAGTCTAACTAATTTTGATGAGTTAGCCGGAATAATTTCTTCATATAAATTCGCGTTACGTGAGTCATACATATGAATAGGTATTTTAGCATTGCGAGTAATTAAATTTTTATTTCTAAGGTCAATATTCGATCCGTAAGTGTCTAATAAGTCAAATCCTAATAATCCGTCAAAGTAGTTGTGAAATTTGTAAATGAATAAAGTCATGTCACCTTTTTCACATAATTCCGGAAAGCAGGGTAAGGTAATAGAGTAGTCGTTTTTGCTAGTAGCATGTACGTTTGTAACCTCAAAAGGGTCGTAGTTTAATGGCATATGGCTAAAATATTTTTGTACAGCCTCGGGGCTAATGAAAGACTGATTAGCGCCCGTATCTATCAGAAATTTAAGGGGTGGATTGGATATTTGGATATAACCTAACTGTCTTTGAATATGAAAGTTGACTTCTATCTTGGCTTTTGTGATTTCGGGTCTTTCTGAAAATTTACGTCATCAGTTTGCGGATCAATTTCCTCTAAGGATACTGATTCTGTACAGGGTTCACAATTGTCATAAGGTGAGTAGTCGGCTTGTTCGTACATGAAACAGTTTTGCTCATAATTTAAATAGTCGTTATAATCAAAGTCGTATAACTCGTTACTGTCATAGTCAAGTTCATTGTAATTCATCTCTCGTGCTTTTAAATAATTTGTCGGTGGTGGGTTACCTGATTTACGCCAGTCATGCCCACTAAGGGTTGGTGGTAATACTTTTGGCATGAAATGGCTAACGCCGCTCATTGGACGTGGCTGGTTATTAAAATTATTAGAATGCTGGTAAGGCCTATTTAATTTAAACATGTTATTTTGTGGGCTATAGTTCGGAGGCATGGCGCGCATAATTTGTTGGGTGCGCGTGGGACCACGTTGTTGCTGCATATGGGGTGGTACATTTGGTTTCCAACCTTGCGAACTATAGTTATTAAATGGTCGTGATGGACCGGGCATGTTTAAATTATATGGTTTAATCGGAAAATTGAATGGCTTAGGTACAAAATTGTTAAGTGGTAGATGATGATGATTATTCTGATTAGAAATTTCCTTTTTACTTAAATGTCCACTATCATTTCTTTGTTGCATGTATAAAGTATTTAACTCCTCCTGTACATACTCTAGAGCCTTTTCCATTGACTCCGGTCGCATGCATCTAATTCTATAACCTAGGGGGTCTTTTAGGCCTCGCAAATAAGCTTGTAGTGTTAGCTTTTGATATAGCGTTCGCTTAGCTATAACAGTTGTAAGGACAGTTTCATGTAACGATATGTATGTCATAATCGTGCTAAAAAGATTCTGACACCTCTCATAAAATTCTTGTGGTGTGCTGGAACCTTGGGTCTGCATCGAAAGGTCACTATAAAGTGCTGTCTCATCCCGGTGATCAGCGAAGTTATTTATGAGTGCATTTTTTATGCCCTGCCAATTTTCTGGTATGCCACTGGCATTTATTAACCTAGCAGCGGGACCCGTAATTTTATTCAAAATGCCGTTAATTAACGCTAAATTCCCTAATTGGTGTCCCGGATCAGTACCTATGTGCGTTAAAACTATCTGATCACAAAGATTTATAAATCGAGTCAAAACGTGAGGGTTCCCATCAAATTCGGGTAACATCCTCAATGACTTATAAATCGCATCTAATTCGTATTGCGCCATATTTTCAGAAAAATCCCTGTTTTCGTCAAATAAATTATTTCTATTTGAATTTAATCTAATATTACCTAACCTAGTATTCCTAATTTCTCGCGGATGAAAAATTTTGAAATCTATTAATTAACATACAATTTAATTATATAAAATTACACAGCTAAAATTCACACATAAAATTATGCAATATAATTTTTATGGAGTAAGTACTTAAATATAATAAGAAAATTATAGGATAAGTTTGGGTAAGGAACTTGAAAGATTCAAGGTACTTACATGCGCATTTTTCTTAGCCGGATCTATTTCTTGATTCCCTCTTTGGCTGCAACTTCTGTAGATTCTTCGTCTAGTACTCCATCGTAGTTCGAAAACCACACGGGTGGCACGCGGCGTGATGATTGTTAATCCCGAATCTCGCGAACCGGCCCGCGAGTACTATCCTACCGACTGCGCCAGTTACGATTGTTGCAGCCGCAGATGCCAAAAAAAAGGCAATTTACTTAACACTTTTTATTAATTAAAATATTACAATTTAAATTATATTAATTAAAATTATACAAACTAAAAAGAGTGATTCCCTACTGATGTTGAGTAAAAGAATGGTTTCTACGGTCGGGGCCAGAGCTGAGGTGGTCGAATTCTGCTAACTCCAATATTTCACCCGAAATGATGTCGAAATGTTGCACCGTGTACGATACAGCGAAATAAGGCTGTGGGCACACCTGGGTTTCTAATATTAAAATATTATAGGGACTTTATTATCGATGTATGAAGTAAAGTTGAGGGCACACCGGTGACGTGGGCTAGGCTAGTGTAACAACTGTAAAGAATTTGTAAACCAAACACTAGAGACAAGATTACAGTTTGTAAAGGCGAATAATTTATGTTTCAACTGCCTCATACCAAACCACAATGTATACAAATGTACACATAAAACAGCGTGCCGAATCTGCAATAGAAGACATCATTCATTATTACATCGACCTAAAGAATCAAATAATGAAGAGATACAACCAGAACAACGGATAACAACAGCACACTTCTCAAAACAACAACCCGGTCAAGGAGTGTTATTGGCGACAGCACAAGTAGATGTCAAGTCAAGAGATGGTGAAGTACACTTGCTTCGTGCTTTAATTGACCAAGGGTCCGAGGCTTCATTCGTTTCTGCAAGAATTATTGAACTACTGGGCCTGTCAAGGATCAGTATCTACGGTGAAGTCGGGAGTAGGAGAAGGAACCCAGATACCTTTAAAATATTTAACTTGCCTGTCAGTTACTTCGCGATTTAACACCAAAGATAGTATTCGAGTGAAGGCATATGTATTAAAATCCACATCTTCAATATTACCCACGAAGCATATCACAATAGACTGGCAAGTACTTCAAAATCTAGAATTAGCAGATCCCAACTATGACAAACCCGCCAAGGTTGACATTTTACTTGGAGCCGACGTGTTCTGTAAAATTATAGAAGAGGGTTTAATAAAGTTACCTGATGGGATAGTCGCTCAAAGAACTTGTTTTGGGTGGATATTGTCTGGTCAAAGAGAAGGTCGAAAAATGGGCAACCAACATAACCCTATGGTTTTTTTCCTTAATATAAAGCGATTTAGCCGCGATACAAACTTGTTTGAATGTTTTTGAATACATTTTGACATGCTGCTTAAATGATTGATTTTGATTGTATGTCCGTTCTTGGTAAAGGTCATATAATTTGCGTCTACTATTGTGGATTCCTGCTGTTGCCCAATCATTAAAGCCCTTTTTATTTGTGGAACTGACTGTTTTAGAAGTAAAAATGGCTTTAAAATGTGTATTAATTAATTTAAACAATTCACCAAAAGCGAAATATGGACTTTTGTTATCTTTCAAATATGTAATATTGGCCATTATACTACTCCTAAATTTCTCAATACGTTTTACATTCACAGGAACAAACACATTATTTTTGTTACAATTTTTACTATTGGAACTTATAAGGAATTCAGCTAATTGACCACAGTGATCAGAATTCATCTTGTTGATAATTTCTTTGTGGTCAGGAGTTAAATTACTAAAAATATTATCAATACATGTACCTGTAGAACTACAAATTCTTGTTGGTTCTGAAAATAGATTAGTCAGATTATATGATTATAACAATGATGTGAATCTAACTGTGGTGGAATTATTTTCTAGTAAATTAATATTAAAGTCACCACAAAATTAGTATGGGCTTGTTAGACCCACTTATTTAATTAATAATTCTTTTTATAATAATTCATTTGGAGGTCTGTATACACTTACAATAATAAAGCGCTCCATCTCTACACAGGCTATTTCAGTAGTACGCTCAGCAGAGAGGCCCACAATATCCTTACGTTCCTTAAATTTTATTTCATTTTTAATAATTATTAGTGAGCCACCTCTTATGGCTTTTACTCTACTGAACGAACTTGCCACCTGGTGCTCACTGAAGCTGAACATAATTTCATTTTTTTTTAGCCAATGTTCGGTAATACACAGTATGTCTATATTGTAGTTTTTTAAGAACAATTCAATTTCCAAATCTTTGCCAAACATTCCTTGTAAGTTTTGATGATGCAGGTTAAATGAGTACAATTTTTTATTTAATTTCTTAACATTGATTTGTTCAATATTTTCATTTAATATATTATTATTATTATTACTAATTAATGGGCTAGAGATTTCCTCTATTGTCTTATAATCTAGTTTAAACTATTTGGAACGTATTCCAAATTTGTAAAATTGTATCTTTTATTATCACACTGTTCGAATAAAACAGTGGTCGGATTAGCCAAATACTTAGTTCGACTTAAAGATAAAAAATATAAAAGCGAGGCTGCTATTTGTCGCTTATAAAATTTAGATAGGTAATACCTATCAGATGTCAAATTGTTACAATTATTATTGTAGTGTTTGTATCTATCTAATAGATACCTATACATTGTCTCATATACATCAGAGAGGGCGTTGCCGTCGACCGACCGGCAGAGCGGGGAGACTGGTGTTAGACGCGGTGTGAGTCGGACGTGCGCTTGCGCTTAGATCTGGGTGTAGTAGTGAGCCAGTGCATATTAGTGTGTCCCTACGTGAAATAGTGATTATTACAAGTGGCGACGAGGATAAAAGTCAGTAAATAATAATAATATTTTTTACTTCAAAAGGAAAGGAAGAGGTGCTAAATGAAATGGGGAATAAAATGTCTACAAATCATACCAAATGTTATATT
The DNA here is from genome assembly GCA_963853865.1 of Helleia helle. Taxonomy (NCBI): domain Eukaryota; kingdom Metazoa; phylum Arthropoda; class Insecta; order Lepidoptera; family Lycaenidae; genus Helleia; species Helleia helle. Next base: position 99,576 of record OY971435.1, read on the forward strand.
ATACCATTATACTTAAATTTATAACAATGAACGCAATAGTTAATCAAGAGGTAAAATAGTTAAACAAACTAAAAATACCTATTTATAGATTTCTGTGAAATATACAACGTAAACAAAACTATTATAGTAGTACCTACCTAAACAATCGCATCACTTCCTTACCTTTTGAACGCATATCGAAATTTTGCGATGCTGAGGGTAGGCTGAATCAAACAAAAGCATACTCGTTTGTAGATTTTTTAGTAAATGCTTAGTAACAATATTGACCACTATCTTAATGATTTACAGTATCAATAAGTACAAGGGCTGCTCAGGATTAATTTGTCTTGAATTCTGTAATAAACCATATTATGTCTATTATTAACAAAGACAGTAATAAGTTTATACCGAGTTATTAGAGTGTAAAGAGGGGGTAAATTATTATATTATAAATTGAACAATAAAGAATACATCAAGGGTAAAGTACACTAAATCATATTATCGGTAACGAATGTAATATGTCGATTAGCTATGGTACTTATAATATTAAATTAATTAATGAATATTATTTTAGCGGCGGTGCACTGCACTCTTATGAGTTACCTAATATAATTTAATATTGACATAATTAAAAAACAATAAGTCATTCAATTTTATTAATTTATTTATTTACATTAAATTAGATAATATTACATACTTACTATTCATACTAATTTACTATATACTTACATATATATATATATATATATATATAAATAAATAAAAACTAATATTGTTTATAATAATAATAATCCAGAAATGAATTTAATGACCAATAAATTAAACCTTGTTTTAATTAAATAAGAAATATTCATATACCCACAAATAATTATATTTGTTGATTTGAAATAAAATATCAAAAAACTGGTTCTATTTTCCATTCAATTGGAAATGGTAGTTCATTTAATTGGACTTAACATTTAGACTTCTTTTAAATAAGAGGTACTGTAATTGATACTGCAATAATTGAATTCTGTTTTCCATTAAATTGGAAATTGTAGTTCATTTAATTGGACTTAACAGTTAGGCTTCTTTTAAATAAGAGGTACTGTAATTGATACTGCAATTGAATTCTGTTTTCCATTAAATTGGAAATTGTAGTTCATTTAATTGGACTTAACAGTTAGACTTCTTTTAAATAAGAGGTACTGTACGTAGGTGCTTGATGGTACCACATGTAGTGCACTTCTATTAAATTAGAGGTATTTAGATGTCCATTAAATTGGATATATTTACAGGTCGCCCCATTAAAATCAGTCATGGCAAGTCAACTACCACCACCTGAAAAATTGGATTTAGAGGGTGATAGTACGTCAGTCGGCTCGAAGTGGGAAAAATGGAAGCGGTCTCTTCTCATTTATTTTGAAGCCGCCGAGATCGCAACTCCAACCAAAAAGAGAGCTACACTGTTAGTTTTAGGCGGAAGTACATTGCAAGAAATATTTTATAATTTGCCTGGTGCTAACATCCAAGCTGCTCAGGGTGTAGATGTTTTCGATGTAGCAGTTAGTAAATTAGATGAATACTTTCTTCCCAAACAAAACACGACGTTTGAACGACATGTTTTTCGACTGATTCAACAAGATGAAGAAGAGAGTTTTGAAAAATTTTTAATTAGGCTTAGGAGTCAGGCAGCAAAGTGTAAATTCGATAAACCAGATGAGCACATAATAGAACAAATCTTAGAGAAATCTTTATCATCAGATTTAAGAAAAAAAATGTTAAATATGGGTGACAATATTACCTTAGACAAAGTTATTACTGAAGCTAATACTTTGGAAATAGTAAATTACCAATTAGACAATTACGAACAAAAGGACAGGGAAAAGACAAGCCAGGTTAATACAATTAGGAGCAGAAACAAGTATAATTCAAGATGGAAGAAACAAGAAAATGAGTCGAATACAGAGAAAAAGATGCAAAAGTGTACAAGATGTGGAAATTCTACTCACATTAATCAAAGTTTACCATGCCCAGCAAAAAATAAGAAATGTAATAGTTGTGGAAAATTAGGACATTTTCAGAGATGTTGTAGAACGAAATATTACCTACAGAAACGTAAGCTAGAACAGGACCCTGGAAGTAACAGAAACTTTAACAAGCGTCAGCGTAAAGAAGATACTGTAAATTCACTACAGAATGAAGAGATACATTATATATTTAATTTGAACGATGATGCAATAATAAAATGTGAAATAGGAGGAGTAAATTTGGAAATGTTGATTGACTCTGGTAGCAACTTAAATTTAATATCTGATAAGAGTTGGGAATACTTAAAGAAAAATAAGATAATTTGTGATAATCAAACAAAAGAACCGAATAAAAAATTACTAGCATATGGAAGTAAAATACCTTTGAAGATCAGTGGCTCGTTTGAAGCAGTAATAAAGGTAAATGGGAGAACAAAACGCGCCACTATTTATGTTATAGAAGAAGGGTCCCGGAACCTACTCGGTAAAGATACTGCACTAAGTTTGGGTGTTCTTAAGCTGGGTATGAGTATTAATCAAGTTAAAGAAAAAGAATTACATAAACCATTCCCAAAATTTAAAGATATTCTAATTGAAATTCCGACTGACCCATCAGTGAGACCTGTTATGCAACCCTACCGGCGAATACCAATACCACTAGAAGAAAAGATAAATAAGAAAATTCAAGAATTACTAGACCTAGACATAATAGAAGAGGTTCATGAACCTTCACCATGGGTCTCTCCTATAGTTCCAATCTTGAAAGATAATGGTGATGTTCGTTTATGCGTTGATATGCGACGGGCCAATGCAGCCATTTTACGAGAAAACCATCCATTACCCTGTATGGAAAATTTATTGCCAAAAATAAAGAAGGCGCGATATTTCTCTAAATTGGATATAAAAAACGCATTCCACCAAGCAGAATTACATCCGGATTCAAGATACCTAACTACTTTTATTACATCTAATGGTCTTTATAGATATAAAAGACTTATGTTTGGTGTGACATGCGCTCCAGAACTCTTTCAAAAAATCATTGAGAAAATGCTAATAAAGTGCGATGGAGTCACCAATTTCATCGATGATATATTAGTATGGGGGAGCAATGAAAAAGAACACGATCTGCGACTCGAAAAGGTAATGACGGTGTTAAAACAGAACAATGTGTTATTAAATGAAGGAAAATGTATTTACAAAGTACAGACAATACACTTCCTAGGGCATGAACTAAAACCTGAAGGAGTAAAACCGTTACCTAAATATATAGAAAGTATAACCGAATTTAGAGTACCAAAAACAATAGAAGAATTACAAAGCTTTTTAGGTCTAGTAAATTACATAAATAAATGGGTCCCAAATTTAGCTACGATGACAGAACCTCTGAAACAAATACTAAGACAGAAACTTGGAAAGAAATCTAATATTGAAGAATACTGGAAAGAAGATCACGACGAAGCATTTGAAAATTTGAAAAAGATATTGTCTAAAATAAAAACATTGGGATACTATGATATTAAAGATAAGACACAAGTAATAGCAGACGCAAGTCCAGTAGGACTTGGAGCAGTTTTAGTGCAAATAGATAATGAAGGACCAAGGATTATAGCATATGGAAATCGAACACTCAGTCAATGTGAAAGAAAATATAGCCAGACAGAAAAGGAGGCCCTTGCTTTAGTATGGGCTATTGAACATTTCAACATTTTCTTATTTGGCAAGGAATTCGATTTGATAACAGATCACAAGCCATTGGAGTTTCTTTTCAGTCCAAGATCAAAACCATGCGCACGTGTAGAAAGGTGGGTTTTGCGGCTTCAGGCATACCGCTATAACATAAAGTATAAACCGGGTAAGAGCAATATTGCGGATTCATTATCTAGACTATGTGTAGATTCACATCAGACAACTCGCTTTCCATCGGAAGAGGATTACGTCCATCAAATAGTGGAACTCGCAAGACCCTGCGCAATTTCAATGCAACAAATAATAAAGGAATCTGAAAGTGACAAGGAAATCACCAGTGTCAAGGAAGGAATATATAATCACCAATGGGATGAATCAATAAAGACATACAAATTATTCTGTGATGAATTGTGTTTCCACGAGAGCATTCTGTTAAGAGGCAACAGAATTGTTATTCCGAAGACCCTTAGGGAACAAGTGTTACTAGCAGCTCATGAGGGTCATCCGGGAGTGGTTGCTATGAAAGGTCGCCTTCGTTCTAAGGTATGGTGGCCAAGAATCGACAAAGATGTTGAGTTGATGGTCAAGGGCTGTAAAGGATGCATCCTAGTGAGTTTACCAGATCCTCCAGCACCAATGAAACGTAGAGAACTACCATCTGAACCCTGGATCGACATTGCAATAGATTTATTGGGCCCACTGCCCAATAATGATAATATTTTCGTAATAATTGACTACTACAGTCGCTATAAGGAGATTAAAATTACCAGAATAATAACAAGCTCGCAAATTATTAAAATTCTGAAAGAACTTTTTAGCCGACTAGGCTACCCACTATCAATTACTGCAGACAATGGTCGGCAATTTGTCAGCGAAGAGTTCAAGACATTTTGCAACGATTGCAACATTAAACTTTTTAAAACTGTGCCATATTGGCCACAAATGAACGGCGAAGTAGAGAGGCAAAACAGAGACATATTGAAACGACTCAAAATAGGTTCTAATGAAAAGCGAGACATGAAAGAGATACTATATGAATACTTAATGATGTACAACTCCACTCCTCATTCAGTCACAGGGAAAACGCCATCAGAACTTTTCTTCAAAAGAATGAATAGAGACAAAATACCCATGTTAAAGAATATAAACCAAACGGATGATGACACAGAAGTAAGAGATCGAGACAAATTACAAAAGGAAAAAGGAAAGGAATATGGAGATCGAAAGAGAAGAGCGGAAGACCCAGATTTAACGGAAGGTGATAAGGTGTATGTAAAAGAAACAGAGAAGACTAATAAGCTTTCAACTACTTTCAACCCTACACCACATGTAGTAGAAAAATCAGTAGGGGGAGACATTATAATAAGGAATGAGGAAACAGGACAAAGACTGCGAAGGAACGTCATACACTTGAAGCGTGTAGAAGGACAGTGGAAATCAGTAGAAGATGACACATACGGAAATAAGGATTAAGAAAATTGATGAAATAAATTAATAATAAAACAAATGATAGTTCTGCACGGTATAAGTTAAAAAATAATAATTTAAAATGTGTATAAAGCTGATTAGATGATTGATTGTATAAATAAATATGGTTGAAGTTAAACTTATTTTATTTAGAATAAAAATATTAAAAAAATTAATAAGAAAGGGATGTAGTGTTTGTATCTATCTAATAGATACCTATACATTGTCTCATATACATCAGAGAGGGCGTTGCCGTCGACCGACCGGCAGAGCGGGGAGACTGGTGTTAGACGCGGTGTGAGTCGGACGTGCGCTTGCGCTTAGATCTGGGTGTAGTAGTGAGCCAGTGCATATTAGTGTGTCCCTACGTGAAATAGTGATTATTACAATTATAATTTAAAATGTTGTTAATATCAATTATATTTATTATGTTACTTTTATTTTTATTGAGTAAAATACAATTATTGTTATGTAACAATAATTGTATTTTTATGTGCATGTGCACAGTGTAATAGGCTATTTAATTTTAGTCTAATTTTATTCTCCTGTGGCAACTTGTCTGATTTAATGTAAGGAAATGTGAATAGAAATACCCTCTCAACATTGGGTAAACCTGAAAGATTTTCTATATATTTAGCAAGTTGTTTCCCGTTCACACCTCCCCTTCTCCCAACTATAATTACAATGGTTGTATTTGGACAATGGGTGGCATTTAAAATCTTATTTACAACTTGATCAAAGGATGCCCCCGGCATACAAGTATTAGACAATTTTTGTCCTTCGTACAACCTGTGTAACAACACACCAACCTCTTGGCCTATCTCATCACTATATAAACTAATAAACTTATTTGTAGAGGCTGGTGGTACAGTTTTTATAAATGATTTGTTTAAGGGGTCAGCATGCACCTCCAAGCTTGGACCCGTGTAAGTTTGAACTATACTTTGCGCTGAGCGTTTCACAGTTGAACATATGCATTGAGAGTTGCGACTCAATAAAGACTCAACCCTGTCCTCATTGTAATGGCATATGTCCAGCAAACCACTCAGAGCTGATATAATATGTCCCGCTATTTCTTTCTGGGCTATTTCATATTTACTGGATATTATTTGTAAGTTACTATGGAGTTCAGAGATTTCAGCTTGAAGGCTGCATACATCTGCCTCATAGTTACATTTAACATTTTCCAATTTCATTAAGGAATTGGAATACTGGTTTGTTATTTTTATTTTATTTTGAGATAATTTACAAATTTTATTTATTATTCTTTTGTTTTTTAAAAGAAGTTCCTGTGTTTTTTTTTCATGGATTTCTTTATTTTAATATATTTTTTTAATTTATTTTTACTGTGAAAAGAATAGGAAGGAACCGTATCATCAGTCAAATCTATAGTGGTAATGTTCGTGGGGGTGATGATATCAGCTACTTGGCACGGTTCCTTCCCAATCAGTTCATCATATAAGTTTTGAGTTGTTGTGACTTCTTTCTGACGTGTAAGCTCTTCTAATTCAGTAATACGGTCCTGAGCTTCTTCCAGCCTGCATTTTCATGTACTCATGCCGGCATTGGTCGAAACTGTCTACAATGCTTTGTAGATCTTGGTTTTGGTGAGCGACTTTATTATAGTCCTCACTTAATTTACTTAATTCAAATTTCAAGTCAGTATTTTTTTGTAATACTAGTAGCATTTCTTGTTCGTTATCGTTCCGTTCAGAGAGCAACAGTTCATATTGCTTTTTATATTTTTTTGATTCCTGGAGAGCCAGGCGAAGTTGTTCTTCTGTCTGGCGGGCCAGGTTTGCTCGGGTCATCATTTTGTTTATATTTAAGAAGAAACAGGCAATGGAAAATAATGAAAGATAATAAAATAAATAGCTGGCGTCAACTAACACAGCCCAGTCCTCCCTATAAGTCCCAGCTACTCAACACTTTTAGATGGTTAAGTGTATGCGCGGTGTATAGTGATCACGCACGCTCGAGTAGGGTGATTTAGATGTTAATGGATGAATCTGAGATGTATCAGTATCGCAAGCTATATATCAATATATATCTACGGTGCAATTCTGAACTGAAGCTTATGACGGAAATTTATACCTAGTGAATATTTCCAACTACTAGGTACGTCTAATACTACTAGGTAAAACTAATTAAATATAAAGTACTACTAATATAAATGTGAATAGGCGTAAAAAACTTTTAATTTAAAATGTTACCGTTACCTTAACAGTCGGTATGAAGTTGGATATATTCCTTTACAAATACACAAGGACTGTTTGTGAGCACAATATATTTTATCTCTTAGTTGAATTTTACACTGATAATGTTTATTTTTATATTATTAGAGCAAGCTTAATTACATTAAAAAAATATTTTTAGATTATTATAATTGGGAGAACTTTAGTTTGACGTCTTAACTCTAGTGTTGCCCAAGAGAATGTATTTTTATTTTATTATTTTAAACTCAAGACCACGGACGCTTTTGTCTACAAGCCCAGACGCGTATCGTTGGACCTCCACCGCTGTCATCAGAAGATGCCCGGGCGTATGTTTAAGCGTATTGGTGCCTGAAGTTTTTTCATAGCAAATATTTAGATTTATGTTTGGTCGTCATGTCTTTCGGTTAAAGGCTCAATATAAATGTGTCAACTGTTCAAGATGTTTCCTTTTCCTATAATTAAAACCTAAAATACTATAATATACTATACAGTTTATAACATCTAATATATTACGACAATGACGGGTATACAATATTACTGTTTTTGAAATCAAATTGATTTTGTATTTACATTTTATACTAACTCATTATAATATTGAGGAGATTTCCATTGTATTAGTCAATTAGGACTAGCTCGGAAGAGGGGATCCGGGTCCGGTCGGTGCGTACCTGTGTGGGATGACCAGGAGAACAACGCCGGCCTGCCACGAGTGTGGCGCTGTTGGGGACTCGGGCCAGTACACCCTAAAGGTGCAGTTTCGTGCCAAAAGAAGCACTGCAGATTCGAAAACTAGTCAGAGATGCTGGGGAGATAACTGCGGGCGGACAGTTATTAAAGTTGGCTACTTGACATGCTCCTCTACCAATGACCTCGAACACGTTAAGTTATCATCTTTATTATGTCCACTTCACAATATTTTGTTTCATAATTGACAAGACAATAAAGACATACCTACTTAGAATTATGGCTCCAGCGGCTTTTAAAGAAACATGCACATGAATTAATAAATAAATATCTTAAATAGCGTCTATGGGCGTCGTTTCATCTTAGTCCCAAAAACTGTAACCAGTGGGATGGATGCGCTGCGGGTACCACCATCCTGCTTGATTTTCCCGTGAAACAGCTTTGCTGTTTCGGAGAGGCAACACATATGAGTTGTCTGGGCTAGTTGTAGATAAACTCATCAATTTCAAGGGCGACGTTGACCATTTATCATCAGGTGACACGTCTACCAGTTTGATTATTAAAGTAAGATTTTAAAAAAAAAGTGGGGCTGACAGATACTAGTCACTATCGTCGTCTGGACTATCGGGCTCACTTCCAGTAGTGGGGTCACATGCGCAAGGATCAGTTGAGTTGTAAGGTAAATGAAAGTGCAGATGTGAGTTAACTAGATGTTTATTATGATGTACACAGACAGCTACTGCTCGAACCCAGCGCGTTGTCGGTCCGTGCACCAATCAGACACCTCGAGCACACGACTGGTAGACTGGTCCCGACTGGTACCGACTGGTACCGTCCCCGAAACCTCGCCTTACGCTATATTTTCCTTAAGCAAGTTGTACTTATATTTTAAAATTGGCACTACTTTCTTTGCCCACTCATGTGGATGTACAAATAAACAAATACTTGAGGCTCGACACACGCGAGCCGCATTATTTCTGTTCATATATTATAGAGCTAGCGGTCCAACATCCAAACGTACAAATATATTCTAACAATAATTTGGTTTGACACTTAAAACTTTTGTATCCGTAAAAGTAAGTAATTTTAACACGATGTACACGTCGTATACAGCCCGTAAAATTATCTAATTCTAATAGCTTTGTCTTAAAGTAAAACATTAAGTTTGTGACTAAAACGTGTGTTAACTTGAGTATATCAGGTTACTCCACCGGCAGCGACAGTGCCACCAGCGCGACTGCGGCGGGCGCTAGCGTCTGATCTCGTTGTCCTCCGGCCTGGCCGAGGTGGTCCGAGGGCGGGCGGTGGTGGTAGTGGTGGTGGGCGGGTCCAGGCCCTTGATCTCGAATGGGCCGCGGAACAGGGGACGGAACAGCCTCAGAAACGTCTGGTAGCGAACCGCTGAGTTCTGAAAATATTAATTTACACCAACTATAATAATATTCTTGATTTTAAACTTTCAGCTAGACTGATGACTTTCAATTATTATAAATTGGTCTTCAATTATCAAGCAGAGTTCGGTGAGTCTTTTTCATATCACCTATATATTTGCTACATTCATATGAATGTAGTAAATATAATAATAATAATATATATTGAACACGTCAATCTGGTCCCGTGGTAAGTTCTCGAAGAACTTGTGTTACGGGTACCAGACAACGGAAATATATTTAATACTTTTATTATAAGATACATATATTTAAGATTTTTATGATATAATACACATATTTAATACACATCCATGACCCAGGAACATAGAAAATATTTTTGTCCCCTGGCGGGATTCAAACCCGCGACCTCAGGCTTGAGCGTCAACGCGCTTTCCACTGAGCCACAGAGGTCGTCATTATATAGGTGATATTAAAAAACAAGCTCTATACTATACATAACTTGGTGTAAATACAAATAAACAGCAAAAATAGTTACAATTAAATAAATTTGATAAATACAACATGTCATTAAAATCATCGTCAGAGAATAACAGTTTCAAAATAATTGATTATAATGGTAATTATAATGGTAAATCTTTAAATCTATTAGGTTATAGGTTATATATTTTAATTGCTTGTGTGCATTGTTCGAAATAACATAGCGGAAGATACCTATAACTTAAATTTATGTATTTCATTCTTTCGTCCTACGTCTGATTTAAGTTGAAAATATTGGGGATTTAATTTTACAAAAATACATTTAATGTCTTTTAAATACATATTATGTACACGTAAGTGGCAAAATGTTTCATTTTTTTATGAGGAAAATGTTTGAGACTGAACTATTACATTTTTTGGTAGACCTGATGTACCTCATCAGGTCGTGTCGACGTCGTGTAGTGCGTCACCGTCACAGAACTCTAACCGCCTTATTCCAAAACGAAGACTAAATATAGTACCGAGTTTAATACCAGCTTTAAACCATGGTCTAATATAAATGTTATTACAAAAACTAGTTTAACGCTAGTACCAGGACTATCTATGGTACTAAAGTTAGACCACCGTGACCCCTAGTTTAACTTCGGTACTAACCTCAAAACTTTAAATTATCAGATGTCTTATGCGTTGAATTTGCGTTTTTTCGTATTAATTGTATTGAAAGGTAATTAAATGAACTCGATGTAGACAAAATTATGGAATTGGACTAACATTTAAAATAATTATTCTGACATCCTTATATAATTTAACATTCTATTTCTGTAATTTTGTTGTATTGTATTTTGTCATTGATATACATACCTATTTTATATCATATGTAATAATTCTAATTAACTCTGATATTTTTCATGTATGTTTGGATTAAATAAACACTAACCTTTTCTTGAGAAGTCCAATTATCATCCCTTTTTTCTTTTGTTGATACATTTGTGTGCCACGAACATTACTTATGTTGTAACATAAGTAATGTTCGTGGCACACAAATTCACAACAAAAAATATTATACTATTCTTATGAACAACATACCGTCTATTTAGAATCAAAGAACAATAATGGCTGTATTGTAACTATTGGTAACTTGACTTACATTGCAATAACTAAACATTAAACAATAAACATTTCGATGACATTAGAACTACGCGCGCTTTGTATTTCATTCCCATAAACGCTAGCTATATAAACAACTTAACAGCGAAATATTACTATATTTGTGTGTAATAAACAAGAATTTAAATCACACTACCTCAAAGTACAAAGTAGTAAAGATTTCAGATATTTTATATAACACAATAAATTTTATTATCAAAATATTGATGTATTTTCCACATTATATTTAATTATAAATTAGCGAGCTTTGCATAAAAAGGAACGGTGTACCGAACTAATCAAATATTTAACGAACAAAATGAATGATATGTTGCTCAATAATCTGTGGATACAATTAAACCAGGGACGATCTTTGGTACTACCTAGACCTCGGTTGGTCCTCGATTTGTAATAAGAATGAATTTTAGTCCATGGACTAACGTTAATACCGTAACAAACCTGGACTTTTCAGTCTTGGTTTAATCCTGGTACTAGATAAGTTTTTTGTAATAAGGCGGTAAAAGACAAAGAATATTGACGGCTGGCTGGTCGAGTGGTCACGCTACTGGGCACTTCACGCAGCGGCCGCGGGTTCGAATCCTGCCAAGTGCAGATAATTTGTATGATACCTAAATATGTTTGCACCAGTTTATGGACGTGTATATAATATGTATTTATATAAATTTCTTAAATTTATTCCCGTTTCTAGAACCCGTAACACAAGTTCTTACGAACTTACCACGGGGCTAGGTGAACGTGGTGTGATTGTTGAATAATATTTATATATGTATATGGGGTCGTTTACCTGAATGACGTCACCGACGATCTTAGTGGTGCGTATGAGGAGCGACACGGAGGGCCCAAACAGGTTCCCCGGTAGGTCCAGGCTGACCTTGTTGCGGTCGAACACGGGGATGTCGTCGGCGGGGCGCGGGGAGGTCTGCCGGGGCACGCGCCAGCTCCGCGTGTCCCGGGACGTGCTGTGCGTATCCGCGGAACTGCGCCGGATCGACGACTTCGAGGCTCTGCGCGTGTCCAGGGATGTGCGGGGGATCTGTGGCTCCCGCGGGCTGGGCGTATCCCGTGAATTGCGCCGGGCCAGAGAGCTCGAGCTGCTCATATCCGGGGAAGGAGGCCGGCCCTGAGAGCTCGAGATGCTGCTCGTGTCCTGCAATTTCAAGGTGCTGTGCGTATCCGCCGTGGTCCTCCCCGCGGTGCGCGCCGGGCGGTGCGATGTAGTGCCACTCTGCGCCACACACACATATCAGTACACGCGTGTATCGCACACGCACACATACAGCTGCCCGTCTACACTCGATGGTAGGTGGTATGATGACATTTTCCTGGTGTCGCCAGTCGTTTCGTATGCCATGTGTGGTTTTCGTCGAGTGTTGAGGTCAAGAGCAGTCGTCGGGGTGAGTCTAAGGCGAGTGTCGATAGAAAGTATTTTGAGTCTGTGTTTAAAGTGGGTTGTGTCTCGTGAAGACGTCTGGTGGTGTAGTGAAGGCCTACTCAAGTCAGCCGCCAGAGGTGGGGTGTTCCGTTTGACATGTACGTGTGTTGTAGTTGCAGGTACCGCAGCAGAGACTGAACACTGACTTGATTGTATTAACCTATCACATAATGTATTTGCCTTTTGGTTTTGGGGAGAGCTTTTTCTTCAAAAAATATTGTTTTCACATTTATAATAAAACATTGGCTAAAGAAAATTTCTTTATTGATCAACGTATTGTAGTATACATTTTAAGAGGAGCTCGTGGCTAAGTAATAACAGCCGCACGGATCGATCCATCAGGTTGAGCTACGCTTGCCGGGGCTGTTCCGTGGATGGGTGACCATCTTTACATACCGAGACTCCTCCATGCTTCGGAAAGAATGTTAAACGGGAGCAGCGCGCTCTGGTAGAGCGTGCCGCTGCCGGGAGCCACCTCGGGAACTCAAGTGGGGGTACTGGGCTGCGGTGTAGGGGCGGGGGTAGTATACTGCAACTCTACATACTCTATCTACTCTAAATACTTCAAAAGTGAGGTGTGCTACGATAACGTGTTTTGATCACGGATCATCATGATATGGTGCTTATAGATATTATTGGCCATGAGTCAAATAATTTGTTTTTACTCACTTTTTGCAAATTGGAGGTGATATTTTCTTTGTCGTGAACACATTGCGGTTGGCAGTACTTTTTAGACTATTTGATTATAATATTTGGTTGGTAACGAACACGGGAGCCTGTAACTCCCGCGAGCTACTCGCACGTGCTTCTTTATCACGCGTGGGTCTCCAAGTTCGTGGTAACTGTTCGTGTCTCCGTATGCGAAGTGCACACTTGAGCATGCGTCGTGATCCTACCATGTGTGTGGTCGCGTGTGCACGCGTGTGCTGCATGCATGCGGGTGGGCTGGAACTGTACCAGATAATAGATAGATGGCACCCGCCGTCTATCTATTTCTCTAAATATCTAATTAAATTTGATAAAAACTTTAGTCTACCCTTAAATATTTACATTAGTGACTAATTTAAAAGTACATAGCAAGGTCATCGTCTCCATAGTCACTATCCGTCTGCTGGACATACGGCCGGGAGAGCGTCGACCGAAGGTGAGCCTCGCCGATTAACTATGTACATGAAGACGTCGCTCTACCTACACATTAAACTTCATAACTATTTATATAATATACGCCACACTCTATACTCAACTGTCATATGACTCTCGCTCCAGCTGTCAACTCTCAGTCTCGACATTAACACACATACTGTACAATCGGCTGTTACACACAAGTTAACAAAGTTACTGCAGGCCACTTCTATATACAGCGAGTAGGAGATAAATAAAATATTGATTGTTGCTATTTTGTGATCGTCGGGTAACTTAACAAGAAACAAGTGTAATGTGACAATAGACTAAATTTGACTAGAACAGATAAGTCATAACTGATCAACAGATATAATATGCCTACACTCGCTCTACTTGGTTTTTTTTTTCTGAAGGGCTAGACTTTTCAGCCTGATGGACTTTAAGCTCAATCGGAACAGTAAGTGAGCAGATGGCTCACTTAAGAAATATTCGAAAGGGGGACGCCACCCTTCGCGCCCCGCAGGGGGCGCGGCTCATCGCGCGCGCTGCTCGGGAGAGCAAGATTTGGACTAGTCAAATCCGATACGGTCGACGAATCTTTTACGGTTGAATTTAACCTATCATCATGAGGGCCGACCCTCATCCCTTCCTCTGGAGAGGGAGTTGGGTCATGCGCGGTGGCTCTACCCGGTAGAACCTTTTTAAATAGTCGAATGGTCACGAGCCCTTACTCTGGGATGAACTGACATTGGGAACTCCAAGTAAAACAATATCGTGACGTTGTTTTCTCTCCATTAATTGGTTAGAAACTTATTATGCCTTCTTGGAGTTCATCGAAATTTTCTTTATAATCGTTTTTGTATTATTACAAAATTGGATGACCAGGTAATGTAAATGATCATTTTTTCAAATAAAAAAAAACTTTGTCTGACTCGGTGTAATGTAAAGCTATACAGATATTTACATTCGTACGGTAGGTGTAGCTAAAAACTTGTATACATATATGTACGTATCTACTCATACAGAGTGTGTAAATTCATTCTATCATTTTATTCTCATGATCATTTCATAGTTTATTCAATTCTCTATCACTTTATTTACAAAACCGGCGCCGGAAGCTGACTTTTATTTGAATAGTTGAATGTTCACTGACTAGACAAGTATAACCAATAAAATAAGAATTAGCAGTTAAAGGGACTGCCGATAGAAGTAATTACTTATGATATAAATTTTAAAATATTAAAAGTAAAACTACATAATAATATTATTGCAACGTATTCGGTCCGTCACCATAAAAATGCGGCATGGTAAATTGCATGACCATTCTGAATAGGCATGACCATCCTAAAGGCACGTAACTTTCTCTCTTTCTATCTTCACTAACATATTTTTCCCTCTCAACTTCCACCCTCTCTACTTCCGTAATGCTCTCATATATTTCAAGTCTCTAGCGCATCGGGAAGTTGGTATTTAGATTGAATTTAAAAATTTTGTCAAAATGTTGTTTACGATGCTTGTAACGCAATAACGGAATCATGGAAGGCGCACCGGTGATATGTACGCAGAGGTTTGTTAAACTAAACAAGAGGATTACAACACAAACACAATAGTTGAAGCACTTAGTACAACACAACAGACAGTAGATCTACACAAGTACTAACAACACACAACATGCACTACATACGGCTACTGATACTCACCGACCGCCGCGGCCGCCACAGGATACGTTCTCGAGACAGTGTTACAGACACAGCTACGGTGCTATTACAAAGGTGCAGTACTAAAGAAAACAAACACGTGTAAAAATAAAATATTTAATAGTACACCAACACTCACCTACAACTATTTACATTAAATACAAGGCGCGCCACCGCGGGAGAGCTCTACACTGTACAGGCGCGGTGGCGGGCGCCCCCTTTACCGACACCACCCCGCACAACCCGCGCCGCCTGGGCAGCCACCCCGCACGTTCATCCACAATGAAGGTCGGGGGAAGCCGCGGAGGAGAACACACACTTAAATTACAGGTTGTTGATCGAGCGGGGTCGAACGAGGGCGGGCGGCGCGGGGTGGCGGAGCTAGTCAACATTGAGCGATCACGAGTCGTCCTCCTCGGAGGAGTCGACGGTGGTGACGGTGGCACCGCCAGCGCCACCGCCCCCTCCGCCGGAGGAGCCGCCGGACAGAGAGGTGACGAGCGAGAGGATGGAGCCCAGACCGGAGCCCCCACCTGAGCCTCCCGAGCCTCCGGAGCCGCTGGAGCCGCCGGAGGCGCCACCGATGAGCCCGAGCACCGGCTGGATCTTGGGCCCGATCAGCTGCAGCTTAGGCCCGATAATCTGGCCCACGATCCCGGACAGGGAGCTAAGGCCGCCTTGCGACGGCGCCTCGATGCCGTACTGCTTGTTGAGCTCGATGTTCTGCTTGTCCAGCGTGTCAATGAATTTAGTCTTCGAATCGATCAGCGAGTTTATTTTCTACAAAAAAAACGTCTCAATTAAAACCTGGTGGAAGGAGACCGCCAGTTTTCGCAGTAGATGCTCGGTCGAGAGATACTCACTCCAAACACGAAGCCGAGAATGGCGTTCTTGACTCCGAACTTGGCTTGCGTGACGCCCTCGAACTTACGCTTCTCGCGCGCCTGCTCGTCTGCGGACGCATCCTGCACAAACACAGCCGGATCACTCCCGCTACTCTACGCTGCGCTCCCACCACGCACATGCACCTCACTACATCACCACACCATAACACCACACCGCAAGCTACGCCCTACAACTTACTACTAATACCGTCACCGTGTCATTGTAGGAGTAATAAAGTGCCATAGTATCAAAATTCAGTACGACAGGGCATAATAATTAATTAAAATAATTTGTTAATATTAGATATGCGAAATCACATGAAACTCTGTCCTCGTCTCTCTGTGTACATAAATAAAACACATGTTTTTGTTTTAGAGAAATTCCTAGTTAAGTCAAGATACGACGTACGTATACCGTGTGACGTCACAGAACATCACTTCGCTCGATCTCATCAGTCATTAGCGGGGTTCTTATACAATATTAGTGGATAGTATTTGTTAAGATTTTTGTGCGTTGATCAACTGTTGCATTCTTGTTGTCCTATATTTTTTTATTAAAAATTAATAAAACTAAAAATAATAAACCAATGATTGTGTTTTTATATTTTACCAAAGTACATGGTGTTTTGGTATTTGTACACACGGGAGAGGGTGTAGTATTGTGACGCTGACGTCACCTCATCGTACTACACTAACTGTGTAACTGTGTCTGAACACAGTTACACAGTTAGTGTAGTACGATGAAGTTATTCTATGTACCTACTTTTAAAATTACATATCACGGGAGTATATACTGAGATAATATTATGTACGTTATGTAACATACACATTGAAATCTGCGTCTTGTTGACATACTTTACAATACTTTTCTACTATGTTTTTTTTTTTATTTCCAATGGTTTTTGTATATAAGAGTAAGTGATAAGCGACATCCACAAACAGATCCACAGACCGCTACAATAGAGAATTAGCAGGTGCGTTGCTAGCCTTTCAAATATGAGTATGCTCTTTTCTTGAAGGTCCCTAAGACGTATCGGTTCGGAAATACCGTACCGTAAATAAAAAGCTAAAAAACAAAATTGGTAATATTTTTCATTGTATATTGGTGAAGATTAATGCCTACAGAATGCCGCAGAGGAAGACGGAGCTCTTGATAAATGCTACATGTTTCCGTTCCGTCTTTTAAAGAACTCAACTAATAAATTGTTTCAGAGATTCGCCATTACTCGATATAGTATGTTCAACAAATACTATCTATTCGAGTTATTAGGAGTTGATGTTGTGTCCGGCTCGACTACATATTATGCATATATAGTAAATACTATCGCGAGAGGTATTGCGGTCGCGTGCGGCACGAGGCCGGCGTTGCTTCAGCGGCCGGGTCAAAGTCGCTCCTCCGACCACAGCGACTCTTCACATTCACCCAAACGGCCGTACCTCCGCCTCTACCAGCACCGTACCACCGCTTCACCGTCCCGTTACCATCGTTCTATTACTGCAGTACTACCGCCGTTCCCATGCTCTACCACAGCTCTACTGCCGTGACGGTACTGACCGTCGTGTGACATTATCATTATGACAGTAGTATTAGTTTTACCGGTGGGAGGCAAGCGCTGTGCCGCGCTCCCGGCTGCATGGGTACCTCTTGCTTGCTTGTTTCTCCCGTGAAACAGCAGTGTAATGACTGGCACTCAGACTTAACATCTTATGTCTCAGGATAGGCAACACATAAATGAGTTGCCTATCCTGGGCTCGGTCCAGGCATACTAGTTTATGTTCATGGGCGACGTCGACCACTTACCATCAGATGGTACGTTTGCCAGTTTGCCTATCCAACTAACATTAAAAAAAATAGCAATACGGTGGACGTGTTCTGAATGACGATGTACCTATGTTATTGGTGCGAAAACCAACATACGAACCATGGCGGAATATCGATCCCGTAAAATAAAAGTGAAAAACAGTAAAAACCCTGTTATAATTAGATTTAAAAGTGTTGTCTTACTATTGATCTGGTATGTTAATGGTTCACTTAATTTGAAATTTAAAGGATCTGTGATTGTTACGTGTTATTGTATGATTCAAACTCAATTGTGTTATATCTATTCGTGTGTGTTGAGGTACTCCATAATATGTATGCACGCGGTGTATCACATGTTACATACCACGCTAAAGGACGAAAAGCAGATCATGACGTCATCATCAGCCTTTAGTGGATG
Organism: Helleia helle; assembly: GCA_963853865.1. NCBI lineage: Eukaryota > Metazoa > Arthropoda > Insecta > Lepidoptera > Lycaenidae > Helleia > Helleia helle. The sequence goes on from OY971435.1 coordinate 118,006, forward strand.
GACCACTGCTGAACATAGGCCTCCCTCAATGAACGCCAGGACGACCGAACCCTCGCCACTCGCATCCAACACGGACCGGCCACCGCACAGAGATCGTCTTCCCACCTGGTTAATGACCGACCAACACTTCATCTACCTAAACGCCGCCTCCACCCTTGAACTTCATTGGCCCATCGACCATCCGTTATCCTGACTGTGTGAAGATCAGATGGGCTAAAATAATTCCCATCGCAGGCAATCCGTGGGACTGTCTTTGGATCTATGAACTTAGTCCTGACGTGTTTTTTTTTTCATTTCACTTGCAATCATGTACTTTATTCCTTTCTTATTACCTCCATCGAACTCTGAGAATGTACTCTGAAGGCATGGGACCCTTACATCAAATAGAAACGTTTTATTTACGTTCGTCAGTCGCTTGTGTTGAAGATTACATCTGGGCAGGGGCATGTCGCCCGGCGCTGCCTGCAATTATCTCGGCAGGCTCAGTCCCTTCTCCGCGGGGGTCAGGGCCGCCCGCTCGCCGCAGCCTCTTTACCGCTGCAGATCGTTTGTGACTACAACATTATATTTCGTATGAATAACATGCAAGCTGCTAACGACTTGTTTAGCTATAGTTTTTGGTAAGGTGAGCGAAAACACATCTAACTTATAATTTAATTGATTACACGATATCTGATAAAAACTTAAATTTGGACCAAAAATCTCATTTAGGTTCCAAACAATAACAAGTTAAAATGTATGCCGGAAGAGATAAGGGGTTTTACTTCTATTACTTTCGACACCCCAATAGCTTTAACAACAATTTATTTTTAGCAACAATTCGATCTGAGTTTTTCAGCGCTGTACTCGAGTAACAAAATACACACGATGTTGTGTGATCCGATAAAAAGTAAACGATCTAACTGCTTTAATTGCATTACAATATCTCTCACGGGGTCTCATGAGTTCTCACTGGATCTCACGCCATCTCACGGCGTCTCACGCGGTCTCATGGAGCTGCGCAACGCCGCGGGAACGCGAGCACTTTCGTAACGTTACGACTTCGACAGCGCAAAAACTGGTTCCATAATGTAATTGTTATCGATAGCTGATCGTGCGAGTTTACTTGGAAAATGCTTTCGAGTTCTTTATGTGGTTCATCATCATCATCAGCCTCTGTGCGTCCACTGCTAAAGGTTTAGTGCGTGGTGACCTTGGACTCGTTCTGACATAACTCAAATTACCTCTCATTGTATTTATTAAATTAGTATTAAGTAGTAATAAAATTAATTAAATTAGGTATCGTTGGTATCGACACATTATGATATGCTATCGACACACACGGCCGAGTCGGCTATAGTATATTATAATATTATATTATAAACACGCTCGACGGTTTCTGTGAACGTACTCGACTCCCCTCTATTACAAAAGGAGGTGTTTTGTAACAGTATCGATACGAAAGAGGATGTTACACTATATGAGTAACCTTCATAATACATATATAAATAGCATTCGAATCTCAAAGAAACCAAATAAGCAGAAAGTAAAAATATTAAGTTTAACGTAGGGTTAATTGCTGTTGTAATTGCAATCGGTATGGTATAAGTGTGGTTTTAAGTTATTTTTTGTTATTATTTATAGACACACACACACACACACACACACACACACACACACACACACACACACACACACACACTTAATGACAGGCGTGTGGTTCAGCCATTGTACACACATACATACACTCAACAGAGCAGACACTCCTTAGTCCTTAGTGTTGTGAGTTAGAGATTATCGTAGGTAATGAAACAGTATAGATGTCATGTCAGCATCATGGGAGGTCTGCGTCGATGAGACCAAGAGAGCTAATGTTGTATAGAGCACGGTCAAGCCGGGTGTGTTGGACCGGGTCGACATGTCCGTGATGATGATGATGGTGAAACAAGAAATATAAAACTGTCGAATCGTTATTAAGTTGAATACATAACACACAGCTTATGGAGCATTAGATTGTGAGTGTTCGTGCAGCAGATGTATGTATGTCACACAGGACTATACCCCGACGTGTACTTGTATTTTGAAAGTAAAATGTGAAGACCTTGGAGGCGGCGCTAGTGTTATGACTATATCCACTTAATTAAGAATTTAATATCGAGCTGGTGAAGGCCGACTATTTTAAAATTTTGGCCGATTGAGGTCAATGCTTCGGCCTCTACATAATATGATTATACACGTGAGGTGAGGTATGGGATGTGACGTCATGGCGGAGTGGAGGTTCAGTCGACAAGACGATCAGTCACGTCGGTCCGAGGTTTGGTCTCTGGTAATGTCAGGTCGTGGAAGTCTGTTGGTAGTATATTAGAGGTGGCGAGTTTCAGAGATGAGAGGCATGTATGTATGTGTGTGTGTATGTCGATGTCAGAGTGTGTGTGGTCAGAGCGTAAGGCAGCAGGCGGATTAGTGTGAGGCAGTCGGGGAACGCGGACGGGAGCAGGAGCAATGTGACAGTACAACGAGTGGTTATACCGAGTGTATGTCGCACCTGTGGCACCGACCATTACACAATGGGGGCAGTAATTATGTAAACTAGCCGTCAACGAGAAGAACTAGACTCCACTGGCAATGTAATATCGGGAACTTTCGGCAGACGAGCTGCTGGCTAATTATTTATCACCTGACATTCTAATTTAAGCAAAATTACGAGATGTTTGTAACATACGACGTCTCTATCGACGTCAATGTCAACGCGACTAGGTCTGTTGATGTGATGATTTTAGAAGCTCGGCACGCAAAGGGGATTCGAAGTTCTTAAGAAAAGCAACACTTCGGTTACCTATTAGCGTATATGAAACTTGATCTTGAACAAAACAATTTGAGAATTATGATTTCCATATCGAAGTCTATTAAGATAGGAAGAATTAAGTACAGTTGGAGACCACCCTACATAATGGGACAAGGTCAAGAGGAACTAAGATGCCACTAAAGTTGCTCGATGGATGCAGCATCACAACTGTCCGCAGTTGGTACACGGCTGTGAAGTTACGTTACGAAACAAACGAGGCCTTACTACAATCCTACTAGATCCTACATCCAGTTTTACTAGATTATTACAAGTGAGAGGGGGGGGAGGAGCCGACAGTAGGTCAGGGTGGACGCGAACATTATGTGATCTGACGCCGGCCCGCTGGGCACTGCTGGTGGTCATTGAGGGATGCCCGTGCGATGGGCCGATGGACTATCTGGCTTTATCCAGTTGTGGTGTAGGGGTTGACAAAGAAGTTGACATTCCCCTAATGTTTTATGTTACAGAGGTAATTTATGGAAGTGATGAAAGAGAAATTATAAATATAAATAATAAATAGCGGAAACATAAATGTTTAGAAATATGTCTAATTTTGGTTTGGCTTTATTATTTTATTAACTTTGCCAATATTATCAGGCCAGCCTTAGTTATCATCAGTTCATCTTACAATAAAATTATCAAAATATAATATAAGAACCGAAACTGAGTTAATGTGGTTAACATCTAAGACAAACAAACCAAGACGCTGCGACAGGTATGGTAATAAGTCCGGGCCACAGGCGACCTTACACCCATTAACCCACATGTGGTGTTGACACCGCGGCCGTCCGCGCCGCCCGCTTACGCCACCGGCACTCGACCTCTTGGGCCTAGTGCCGGTCTAAGTGGTCTGTCCCATCTGCACGCGCGCGAAATAACAAGTCGCCCCGGGGCCATGCGGCGCTCGGGCTACATCGCTGCTGCCTGTCCGTCTGCCCGGCGCGAGTGTCTCCGGGTGGCCGGCGAGGCGAGTTGTTATGTCACGTGACACCAAATAATGCGACCACAGCGATGACCCAGCGCAATTACAAAATTGTCCAAAATGTCGCCAGCCAGTTTTGAGTTGCGACACCATCGAACACATTCTCTAATGACATAATATTTACAGGTACAGTAAGCATATGTCATGTATGAGACGGGCAGTACTCACGTCCAGCGGCTGCAGGGCGTCGTCGTCGGCGAGCTGGCGGCGCGCGCGGGGGTTGGCGGCGGCAGGCGCCAGCAGCAGGGCGGCGAGCAGCGCGGTGAGCGCGAGGGAGCGTGCGGCGGACATGACGGCGGAGCGGGCACTGGCGTACCGCGCCGGCGGGGCCGCGCGGGCCGGAGGGCCGGAGTGGGGCCCGCTAGAGTGGGGCCCTGACGCAACCGCCGCGGGCGCTGCTGCACACAACACTCGGTGCACCCAAAATCCTCGCGAACTTTGATCTGACATTGAATGGATTAGGTTCGGTGGGACCTACATGTCTTACGAAGCTGTGTAGGGGTTCAAGACAACAGGCAACGTCAGAGGAAGAACCACAGATAACATTTTAATGTGAATCCACTCAGTTAGACAAGACTTATAGTTTGTGGACTCTATTGGCTAATATTATATACCTAAGTCCAACATTATGAGCAATCATTCTAGTTGTGCATCATACAGCAATATGTAAGCAGGTAACGTTAAGGCTAATTCACAGGTTTAAATGCTACAGAACGTGACCTGCACAGGACCTCTGTGTCAGATGAACTACGTCATGGATTCATCCTACAAAGAACGACAGGAGCCGATATTACACTCATGGCCGGTGAGACAAAAGACTTCTGGAGCGCAGGCCACGTTCGAGAAGACGGAGGGTAGTGCGACCTTGACCTGACCTTATTAATTGCGCGTACTCCCAAGTTCCAATGTTTACACACAGTTTCTACTTACTATTGTCCACATACTACACGTGGTAACTTTTCCCTAAGATTCAAAATGAGAAGATATGACAAGTTCAAAAACCTACGATAATTATTATCAAATATATTTTGAAATCTTATTATAAAAGAACGACTACATTACTAGAAACGCAGCATCAGTATTAATTATTCCAACAACTTATTATATAAATAATATGTTTGTGATACAACGTTGGACCCCAACACAAAATAGCGTAATGTATCATCATCACTCCGAGCGCTCCACTTCCACCCTACTGCACTAATCAGTAACCATACAACGAGGTCACCATTTAAACGTTAACCTCTAACTATATCGTATATGATTCGAGCGAGATACATATCTAATGCAGATACTCGCACTTACATAAATATATAATAGTTGCATGTGTGTAATGTATTATTCATGACACATGTAACCGGCGCATGAGCCAGTCAGCTCTCACCCGGCGCCCTCAGACAACCCACTTGCCCAGCCGAGCAGACGGACGACCTGAACTGTGACCCTTCTGATATATCTGAGCCAATCGATTCAACATCCTCATATGGTTTGATTGATCAAAAGCATTTAATATCTACAGTACAATTACAACTTGTGTAAAGCTAGTGGCACGCAGCCTAAGGTATAATAAATATAACAGTTGGTGACAATAAACTGTCAGGAAATTAAAGTAGATGTAGGATTTAGGATTTTTGATCTTAAATTTACCGTTTTAGGACCCTTTCTGTATTCATATTGTTCGAATGATAAATAATACACTTAAACATATATAAAAAAACAGTGATATGATAAAAGTTTATAGAACAATAAAATGAAAGTAATTCGTGTACAGCTCAGCAAGCGTGACCCGGCGACTGAACGTAACGCAGGAAGACAAACAAACCGTTTATGTTACACTATTATACAACTAAATAAAATGATACGTATGTGCGTATGTATGTATGTGTGTGTGTGTGTATGTGTGTCTTTACTGCACTGGCTGGCTGAAGATGTATCAGTGATTATATTTGGCGGACCATATAAGTTATAACACGATTTTAAAAATTCTTAAAAAATACAGACATGTAGAGTTACATGGAGAGCTAGTTAAATATTACAATTTAATATATTGATACTCTCGTCTTAAATTGTATATTAGTCTTAAACACATCATTCGCTATTTTATTGTTTATAATAACGACTGTCCGCCGCATGCAGCTACTGCCTCAAAATAAAAAATCAAAGTAGTACATATCGTATTATGTATTATAATAGTAAATAAAGTATCTTTTTGAACGTCAATTGTATCTACCGCCGGTTCCAAGGCAAGCCCACTGAGAAGAACCAGCGAAATAAACTCAGTGGAACTAATGTTTTCAAATCATATGTATTCTATAACAATTTTTACATCTTATCCTGAAATGCCTGGGAATAACGCCCTATTCTCAAAGTGTGGTATCTTCTATGAAATGTATTACTTTATAATATCGTTTACCACACAAATATGAAAACTTTAATAACTTTTTTGAATTTTTTAATAGATAGCTTTGGAACGTTTTCTGAACTTTTCTGGGATCCTATTGTAAAAGCGTAAACAGTTGCCTTTAAAAGTATTGCTTACTTTTGTGAGCCTAATCACTGGTATATCTAGCCTGTGTTTATTACATATTATATCCCAACTATGAATATCACTTTTCTTACAAAATTAATTTATGTTTTTCTAACTTAAAAATAAATAATCTAAATAAAATGAATATTTGATGGGAGATTGTTGTATTTATATTATGTTAGTACGGAACCCTTCGCTCTCGAGTCCAACTCGCACGTGGCTGGTTATTTTTACTTTACTTTGCATAATGTCAGTCCAAAATACTATAGTCTCTTGCCATGTGTCAACACGACACCATGTTATCGGTAAGTTCACACGTTTTGTTGTGCTCGCTTACATCACCACCACCGCCGCCTCTACATAGATAGAGGAACGTATCGAAGCTGTAAAAACCCATAAACAAGCTATTGGTACTGATGCCAGATGCACACGAGTACGATATCTGACCCATGGTAGTGAATAGATCTGAAGACGAGGCGACGCTCACATTTAGCCCTCATACAACCCATAGACTAGCTATTATTATGTTGCCACACAGCAAAGCTGTTTGGCGGAAGACATATTATATTTGGAGGATGGTTGCACCCACGCAGGTGGGTTCCCTCCCCCCACCATGGTTCAGGCCTTGACGTAGCGGTGGGGCTAGGGTGAGCTCAACCTTGGGCGAAACTAATTGAGCCAAGGGGGCTATTTGTACTCCTTTTATAAGAAGAGGGGACAAAAGAGCAGGGGGCAAGGGGTGAGAATGGGAACCTCGCCCCATTGTACTGTCCCGACGTTGGGAGGGTTTGTTCTGTGGTGCGGGACAACCCCTCTGTGGAGGTGGCGCCGGTCCCTTGCGGGACTGACTAGCCGTCGAGGAGCCCTGTCAGCTTAACAGATCCGGGGCACCTCACCAAGGCGACATTGGTGGCACTCGCCGAGTTTTAGTGGGTAGAGCTGCGTCCATTTACCACCTTTCGGGCGCAGCGAGTCCCACATCCCCACAGCATGCTCAGAGCATTTCCCGGCGTTAAAGAAAAAAAAAAGGTGGGACCCGCTCGTACACATCCGGCATCAGCATCATCATGATTCTGGATCCAGTGTCCAGCTCTGTTGATATGGTCATCGACGTGCTGCACTCTGGCGGCTGATGATGATGGCGGTATTGCGCCGCGGCGTTACTTCTCAAATTGAGCAGCTCGTGTTGTCTGGGAACGTCGTATACTAAAATGGTCTACATAACAATGGCTGCCGTGCCGCAAATAGGGTAATAATGATTGGACAGTAAATTTATATGTAGTTTGTCCGTAAACACAATTTGTTTTATGTGATCCAAAATTTGTTATTTTTCTTTTTTTTTTTATAAACGTATGGTTTTTCCTCACTTTTAATTTTCTTTGCCGACATCTGCTATAATAATTCAATAAGGATCTTGATGTTCTACACGACAATGACATGCGGGGGCAGCACCAGATGTGGTCCTTCAGTTATAGTAGCAAGTAATAGTAGGTGACCTACGGGGCTGAAATGTGCCCTAGTGAAGGTTGAATTTGACACTGAGCAGGTGAAAGACATGTCCTCGCAGGTTAAAGAACTAATATTTTTAAACTCAACGTACCTACTGAACCCTGTTACCAAATCTCTGCCTTGCGTCTGACCTTCAGGTAATAAAAATATAAAAAGTCCAATGGAACTTGCGCAACGAACATACATACATACATATTACATACGAAAGTCCATAAACTTTGAGAAGTGATCGTTCTAATCGACGTACACTTTAAAAGTGAAAATATTATTTTTTCTGTTGGTCTGTTTGTTCCGGCTAATCTCCGAAACTGCTGGGCCGATTTTGACAAGACTTTCACTGAAAGACAGCTGATGTTATAAGGAGTAACTTAAGTTATAAAAATAATAATGATCAGTCCAGAAACGACTTTAAATCTAATATCACCGTATCAGTAGAAACTAGTTTTCAAAATATAATAAGCAGTAACTGCTCATCGTAGGACTTTGGGAACCGATGACATCCCTCGACTCTGCTTTTTTGTTAATTATTGGACCATTGTCTGCGGACGTCGCCGGTTTGCATGCCTGATGAGATTAACATTTAAAAGTCTTTGAAGGTGTGTGAAGTTCATCAACCCGCGTTGGACCAGCTATCGGTGAACTATGGCCCAAAACCTCTCCTCCCTAGAAGGAGACCCGTGCCCAGCAGTACGACATATGAGGGTTTATATTATTATTCACGAACTATCATCGATAATTTCATGTACGTAATTGCCAGCATTGAGGCCACCTGTAATTGTACTAAATGAATTTGTATTAGAACCAAAACCGTGGCCTCGGATCTTGTGTAGTTTGAGGCACTTCCGCACTTTCGACTTACCATGCCGCGTACTGTACACTCGTAGTAGGTACTGTACATACATAGTATTGTACATAATATGTAGAATTGTAAATACGTAGTCTTAGAACTTATATACCGATGTGCACTTGTAGTAGTAATTAGTTAATGTCATTCATAACACTAATAACGTTTAATGTTATGTAACAGTTCTATATAATAATGCTGACACGAATATTAGTCACAGTTCTCACTAAAGTTACTTACTAAGAAAGTAAAGTAACCAAAACGTCGGGAATGTAAAATCTTTATAAAATGCGTAAAAATTAGTTTTATTAACCCCTGAGTTTTACATGTAATGTAAAAAGACTTCATCCAAATGTAACTGTGACGTGTCCTCCCCGCGTCGTCTCATCTTCACAGGCAGTCATTTCTCCCGACACCACACTACTTTACAACTCAACTGACCGATCGGTTCTCCGAGATGACGTGGTCATGTGACGGGCGTCGCCCTTGAGCATCCGTTACTGCACTTTAATATCGCTCAAACACTAAGGTACTGGTCGCTGCACTTGTGCAAGCACGAGCTCACCTTGTCCGCGCCGGTTATTACATAACCCGCCCACACTCTTATGTCAATTTAAAACACATTTATTTATATTAATTAAATTATATACTTCACCTTACAGCATTATTTGCCAGAGGAGCGACATTCAAGGGGCAATCTATTTAAATGCACACGACACGCTTACGGTACCTACCTATACAATAGACTGTAGCATAAATATATTACGATAGAAAAGTACAATATCGTATGGACTTGATTTAGATTTCAACGCCGACAAAATATGTTAAACAGAAGTGGAGTATTTCTTTATGAATGAACATCAAAAAAGTAAGGGAAACTAGAACAAATTCAAAATAACAACAATTCGTTCGTCAGTCAACAAGGTGATTTAAGATTTAACTTCGGAATACATTTAACATGAGCGTCAGGAATATCTGAAACTTCAGTATAAACTTAGTAAAAAATCTTTTTGCCTACAAACTTTTCTTTATATTTAATCAATTGCTTAAAAACTGATTAGCAAAAACCTCACTTTTAATATGGCTTGTTTATATTATATTCAGCGTTAAAAAATCTTTAAGTAATGCTTAAATAGCCATCAAAGTTAAACACTTTTTTTTTTTTTTTTTTTTGTTCCCGCTGGGGAATGCTCTTATGCATACCACCAGGCCCGGGGGAGCCCGGGGGTTATGTGGGACTCTCTGCGCCTGAAAAGATGGTTAAGTGGGCGCAGACTCTACCCACTAAACCCCAGCGGTGTTCTCCTCGTCGTACTGGCCCGGTGCGGGAACTATGTTATGGTCCGCACCGGCGACGGTGTGCCTGGAGGCACTCTCCTCTGAAGGCAGGGGGTGGCGTCCACTCCTCCTACTCCGCTTAAGGCACCCCGAACACTTAAGGATACCTTATAGCACGGACCTTACGCGCGCGCGGCAGATCCCCCGATCGGCCACGCACAGGTCCCTCACGGCGGTGCGACCGCCTGTCGCCGCCGCGCTCTCCTGCGAGAAGGGGCGCCAGTGCGCTCCCTCACCCGCTCCGCCTCCTCCTTCTGCGGCATCACGACTTCGCAGAAGGAGAGGACCGCCTCCCATGCACTCTCACTGCCGGTCATCGCGCGGATGACCGCAGGAAGTGAAAGGTCGGCGCCGACCTCAGCCACGAGGTCCGCCCTTTCTAGCGCCCACGCAGGGCACTCCACCAGGGTGTGATCAGCAGTGTCCTCTTCACTGCTACAGTGATGACACCCTGGCGATTCCTCCGAGCCCGCCACCTTGCACAGATAACTCCCGAAGCATCCGTGCTCTGTCAGGATCTGCGCAAGGTGAAAGGTAATAACGCCATGCCGCCGGCCAACCCACTGCTCCAGGACTGGACCGACGGCTGACACCGTGCGATGGCCAGCACTCGGCTCCTCTAGCCGTTCCTTCCATTTTCGGAGGATTCGTCGTTTAAGACGCCTCCGCCAGCTCTCCTCTCCAACTTCTTCTTCAGTCTCGTCCGGGACTCCCTCCTCGTCTTCTCCACGTCTCCTCCGCCAAGAACGCGCGAGGGCACCTGCCACCAGGTCCCACGGCGCAGAGCCAGCCAGTACGCACGCAGCCTCGTATGAGGTAGTGCGATGCGCACGGACGGCCCTGATTGCCATGACTCTCTGTGGACGTCGCAAGAGAGCCACGTTTTGTCCCGATAAAGCAGCCGCCCATATCGGCGCGCCGTACAGCCCCATGGACTGCAAGACGCCCGCATAAAGGCGGCGGCAGCCAGCGCTAGGCCCTCCCACGTTAGGAAGAAGGCGGCTCAGCGCTCGCGCAGCTCCAAGCAACTTCGCCGAAATGGCGCCGGAAATGTTCCTGGAAGTTCCACCGACTGTCAAGGACAAGGCCCAGGTACCTCATGGTCGACTTGACAGCGATGGAAGTTCCCCCCACGATTAGGTAGGATCCGGCTGGAGGGGCTCGACGTGGCCCGTGGAAGCATATAGCTTCGCACTTCTCCAGGGCCACCTCGAGCCCGAGACGCCGGATCCTCGCAACTACCTGCAAAGTTAAACACTGCCGTGACATTGTTTAAGCCTTGCTAAGAGGAAAAATGGTGGATTTTACATAAATCAGCTGTTTCATTGACGACTGATATAGTTTAACGTTTGTTTATTATATTATTATTATTTTCATTTAAAGGCATTAGCTACTACGCTTTTAGCCATACAAAATACAATATTCGGTCTGTAATACGGAGAAATGGCGGGAAACCCCAAGAAGCGCGGCTTCGCCCCTCTAGCCCCCATCAATCAACTATCATTCTCCATTCCATTCACACAAGGCAGTCCACCACAATATTCGCCAACCAATCACAAAATAAAAAGATCCAGTTTTTAAAACAAACACTATATAAAACCACTCTGAATGGACAAAACAAAAAATAACAATTAATTAACGGGAAACCAAAAAACACAACCGCGCGTCCCGATGTTTCCCGCCATTCTCCTTAACGTTTGTTTGTTACTAATATATATTTTTTCTATTCAAAGGCATTAGCTACTAGGCTATTATATTAGCCATACAAAATACAATATTTAGTCTGTATATTATCTAAAGAGAGCTTAAAAAGTACCATAATTGCCGAATTTTCGACGGTTCTACAAAAAGAAAAGGTCCTCATTGCTATCAAAAATGTTAACAGAGGAAAGCAAGTCAATGATAAGTTACATACTGGTCTACTTACCATCAAAGAAGATAGCAGCCCTATATACGTATCTGAAAGTCTGACTAAAAAAAAATCTGCTAAACTCTTTGCCAAGGGACGTGAATTTGCGAAACAAAATGGCTACACTTGGTGCAGTTTTTCTACGCATTGATGATAATAAGAGAGTGCTTATCAAGTCCGAACATGATCTTGAAACCTTAAAGGCATGACTTCTACTGGACGCTACCATAAATTCTGTCTTTGTTAATTTTATATGTTTTCTCTTGTTTTTATTCTATTATATTGTTCCAATGTTACACGTATATACATACACCTGAACACATAAACATAACAAACAACACTATACAAAAATTACATAAAATAACACAAAAATTACACCAATTCATAAAAATTATCACGTACAAATATACATTTTCCTTTTACACTTTTAATAATATGTCAGCAAAACCCGTTACATTCATAGAAGTTATCAAAGTGACATGTGTCAGTTTAATAATTAAAAATGGCTAATATGGTTAACTCTTTACAAACATTAAATGATATTGATAGTGTTGAGCTAGCGACAACTACTGAATGCGATTGCGAAGACCTTGCAAATAATTTAAGACCAAATAAAGGCGACCTGACCATAATTTATCAAAATATTAGAAGCATCTATTGCAACTACGATGACTTCTTAATAATGCTATCCAAATTTAGTTTCGATATAGATGTAATTATACTAACAGAATGCAGACTTAATCCAATTAAACCGATTCCTATACTTAATAATTATAATCGCTATTTTACCACATGTCAACTGAATCAAAATGACGGGGTAGTAGCGTATATAAAACAATCTCTAGTACAGAAAGTTAGTGAAGTTAAGCTATCATACGCGTCTTGTCTTCAGTTGGATGTGCTTGATAATATAATTTTATGTATTTACAGATCACCCTCAAATAATAATGCAGACAATTTTATAGATTCATTAAGTGATCATTTGGATACACTTAATTCTTGTAAAAATATTATAATAGCAGGTGACATAAATATAAACATTAAGACTAAAATTATAGAACACTACTATGAGAATAAAAACAGAACTAACTACCTTAACATGTTGTCCCAACACGGAATGCTCCCTGGCCATACCTTACCCACAAGGGAAGAAAATTGTCTGGATCATTTCATGTTGAAGATTAACAGAAGAAAATATTATGTATATATCGCTACCCTACACACATCTATAACAGACCATTTCACAACCTTCCTCTCGTTGTCAAAAAGAAAAAAAGAACTGTATAACAAATAAGGCAACAACAACGACTATCGATTTTGAAAATGCTCTCAAATATCTAAAAAACAGGAACTTACGAGATTTGCTTTTTAATGATGATCCTGACGAAGTTATAAATACTTTGATACAAGAAATATATGACTCTATTACTTTAAACACTCACACTAAGACAGTATCCAAAAGAAAACTACAAAAACTTTTGCAAATATTGGCAAAGAATTGGCCCACAAAATTTCTAACAATACCAATGAACTACATTTGTACCTAAACAAAATACCTAAACAAGTAAATTCCTTCGTCATATTGGAAACATATGAAAACGAAATTAGTAGTGTACTCATGAACCTAAAATGTGACAGCGCGCCCGGCTGGGATAATATTCCTACCAGTTTTCTAAAGATGGCAAAAAATGAAGTAGTTCCTATTATAACACACCTAGCTAACCTCTGTTTTAAAAAGGGTGTTTTTCCAGATTCTCTGAAACTAGCTATAATTACTCCAATATTCAAGAGTGGAAATAGAGACGATTAGAGCAATTACAGGCCTATTTCGGTATTACCGTCAATTTCAAAAATACTTGAAAAATTAATAAATTTACGTCTTTTAAATTATTTAAACAAATTTGATATACTATCTTCATCTCAATTCGGCTTTCGTCAAGGAAAATCTACGGAAGATGCTGTAACTGCTTTAAGTTCCCTGGTGACAGAACAATTAGATACAGGAAATAAAAGTATTGCAGTATTCTTGGACCTAAAAAAACGTTCGACACCGTCTCTGTTCCCATTCTTGTACGCAAGCTGGAGATATATGGGGTTAGAGGAACCCCGCTTTCCTTGTTTCAGAGCTATCTCACAAATAGAAGGCAAAGGGTAAAGCTGGAACAGCACATCAGTGATGACATGGATGTATTATACGGCGTTCCTCAAGGTAGTGTGCTGGGTTCAACGTTATTCTTAACCTATATTAACGAAGTGTAACATGAAACTTAAAAACGCTAAAATCTTTTCATATTCCGATGATACAGCCATTGTCTTCACTGGTAAAACATGGGAGGACTAATGCAGGTGCAGAGGACGGTTTGTCTATAGTAGCCTCCTGGCTGAAGAGCAATCTTCTTACATTAAACACTAACAAGTCTTACTGCTGTTGCTTTAGCATCTACAATCGTACACAGCCGAGTCAAAATTTTAAAATTAAAATTCACTCTTGTTCTGATACCATGGATAAGATGATATGTGGGTGCCCTGTGGTTAAAAAAGTTACGCATACCACATATTTGGGTGTAATAATCGACCAACACTTATCCTGGTATCCACATCTTGAACAAGTAATGAATAGAGTACGTAAATTCATGTGGATTTTTAAGCAGTATATTGTGCCAAAGAAAATACACAAAACACAAAATATTGCATCATCACATAATCTACTAAATGAAATCTATATCTCTTTGGTCCAGTCAATCATAGTCTACTGCATCCCCATTTGGGGAGCGGCAGCCAAATCAAGATTTGTATACTTGGAACGTGCGCAGCGCGCACTTCTTAAATGTATGTATTTTAACATTCCCAACATATAGCCTATATAATATAAGTAACCTACTATCTGTTAGGAAATTGTACATACTTCATGTTATCTTAAAAAGACACAAGGAATTGACATTTGACCCCGACATCCACATGAAAAGAAGAAAACACTGTATTGTACGGGTTCCAACAGCTACGTCCAAATTTGCTAGCATGCAATACAATGTGAACTCAGCATTTTTGTATAATAAAATAAATAAAAAAATATACATTTACAACGAAACATATTACGAGTGTAAAAAACAAATAGCACCTTGGTTGCAAAGATTAAATTATGACGAAACTGAATAATTCATGCAACGTGTGACTTAACAGACAACCCTACGTGAAACAACCCCCCCCCCACACACACACACAAAACCTATTAATTAGGTACATACTACTACATAAACTCATACATTTATTACTCATTTCCTTAAAGTTCGTTTTATTTTGTAAGATAATTAAAAAAGTTTAAATATTATTGTTATTAACTATCAAGAATGGGAAGAGTGCAGTCTCCTACCACAGGCATTACACTGCTTAAAAGGAGACTCCAGTCATATGATTTTTGTTAACTCTCTTTATGAAATAAAGAATTTTATTTATTTATTTATTAATATGGAGAAACGGCGGGAAACCCCAAGGAGCGCGGTTTCGAACCTCTAGTCCCCGTCAATCAACTATCACTTCCCATTCCATCCACCCAGAACAGTCCACCACAATATGTGCCTACCCATCACATTATCTTATATTACACAGATTGAGTTTTTTAAACAAACACTACCAATCACCAACCAATCGCTATATTATATGTATACAGATTTTTAAAACAAACACTATAGAAAACCGCTCTTAATGAACAAAACATAAAATACCAATTAATTAACGGGACACCAAAAAAACACAACCGCACGAAATGATACTTCCCGCCGTCCTCCATATTTTTTGTTATTTTCGTTCCTTTTGTTGGAACCGGCTAAGACCTAGACTAAGTAAACTAGATAAACTTAATTGTCCAGCCCTCTTGAGTTCGTTTGAAATGCGTGATCCAACTACAAACCAATAGCTAACTTCCTTGTTCTCAAATATTAAGGAATCCATAATTAACTGCCAGCTCCGGCGGTATTTGGAGGAGCACCAGCTGATTATCAATTGCCAATATGGCTTTCAACGGAATCGTTCAGCTGGTGATCTTCTAATATACCTAACGCAGCGGTGGGCGGAGGCAGTTGGGAGCAAGGAGGAAGCGCTGGCGGTTTGGGCATAGCGAAGGCCTTTGATCGGGTGTGGCATAAAGCACTTCTAGCAAAGCTACCATCTTATTTGCTTCCCGAGAAATTATGTAAGTGGATCTCTAGTTTTTTGGCAGACAAGAACATCAAGGTCATTGTCCACGGTGCATGCTCGGACCTCAAGTCTGTTAATGCTGGTTTTCCGCAAGGCTGTGTACTATCTCCAACCTTGTTTCTTCTGCATATCAATGATATGCTGCAAACCAGCGGCATTCATTGTCATGCAGATGACAGTACTGGAGATGCCTTATACACTGGCCGCTGAGCCGCTCTAATATTTCTCGGGAACAAGTCGATGAGTGGCAGAAGAACTTTTGTCTGAAATCGAGTCTCTGTTGGCCAAAATCTCGGAATGGGGGCGACTTAACCTACTTAAATTAAACCCCAACAAGACACAAGTTTGCGCGTTTACCGCAAAAAAATCACCCTTCTTCGTTCCTCTACAATTTGAAGGAACTTTCCTAACCGCCTCAGTCAGAATTGGGATACTTGACGTCGACATATCGAGAGATGTGCAGTTTCGTCGTCATTTGGAAGGAAAGGCTAAACTAGCCTCTAAGCAGTATTTCATGTTTCCTTCACACCGCCTTCAATTATACAAGGCGCAGATCCGGCCTCACATGGAATACAGCTCTCACCTCTGGGCTGGAGCGCCCCAATATCAGCTCCTTCCATTTGACCGCGTACTTGCGCCGGGCGGCTCGAATCGTCGATAACAATGTTATCTCCAATCGGCTTAATTCTTTGGCACTGCGTAGAGATGTCGGATCGCTCTGAGTCTTCTACCGCATCTACCACGGGTAGTGTGTTCTGAGGAATTATTCGGATTAATACCTGCAGCAGCATTCAGCCCCGGACATCGCGAAAAAATTCAGAATTTCACCCACACCATGTCGATGTCTGGAAATCCACAACAACTTGATTTTTACGGCATTTCCTGCCTCGCACGACAAATATATGAAATCAGCTGCCACCTACTGTGTTTCCGAACCGATACCGGTGGTAGATTCAATTGAAGTTCAAAAAAAAAAAAAAAAAATATCTATGGACGCTTTCACACCACGTCAATCTGGTCCCGTGGTAAGTTCTCGAAGAACTTGTGTTACGGGTACCAGACAACGGAAATATATTTAATACTTTTCATACTATACATATATTTAATATTTTTATTATATAATACACATATTTAATACACATCCATGACTACAGAACCCAGGAACTCCCAGGAACACAGAAAATATTTTTGTTCCCTGGCGGGATTCGAACCCGCAACCTCCGGCTGGAGCGCCAACGCGTTTACCACTGAGCCACAGAGGTCGTCAAAAAGATACTCTGTTTGTACTATTTTAAATAAAAATATTTGATTTGATTTGATTTGATACGACTTAGGGACATTCAAGAAAAGTGCATAGTCGTATCCGAAAGGCCGGCAACGCACCTGCTAATCCTCTGGTGTAGCGGGTGTCTTTGGATGTCGCTTTTCACTTACCATCAGATGAACCGACTATCCGTTTGGCCCCTCTTCTATATATAAAAAAACAGAGGCATGTGGTATATGCGCCCCGCGCTGTACGGTGATGCGGCGCTCCCGGCCGCTATTCGCGGTGGAGTATGTGCGGACGCAGGCGGCCCGGAGCGCCCCAACGCAGTCAGCGCTTCACTTATATTTTCTATGAATTATACTCAATTTGCTAAATGATGTCGTAAGTATTTAGAATCTTGTTAAGTAATGTGTTGTTGTATTTATGTGTATATTATTAGTCAAATTGTTTGGTGTATTTTCGTATTGTAATTATGTGTTTGGTTATTTGCTGTGTATTTATTACTAGCTGTTGCCCGCAACTTCGCCCGCGTTAACTAACTCAACTTAACTACTGTTAGTCACAACGTGATGTTATATAGCCTATAGATTTCCTCTATAAATGGGCTATCTAACACTGCTTTATAATATTAGTATAGATAATATTTTTAATGTTTGTTTTCTTATACGCTTTGGTTTTTAAACTGTTAGTGCAATAAATGTTAACTTAAATAAATAAAAAATTTAAGCCAATAAAAACAAAACATGGAATTATGTAAACAATACATATTATACATGTAATTGAAAGCAATCACGGCAGATTTGCAGCTCGACTATCTAATTCGTCTCGATAACCTACAGGTCTGATGTCTCTTACTACCCATTAGGATGCAAAGTACTAATCAATATAAATGAATTAAGTCCAAACACAAGATAGCTACTGTAAACCGGTATGCAGTTCCTTCGACTGACTATGGTCTCCATCATCAGACCTTTAAAGACACTTATAACCTACTAGCTGTTGCCCGCAGCTTCGCCCGCGTTAACTTAGATTTTCAGCCGTACACGGATTGATGATGATTATTTTTATTACTCCTTATAACATCAGCTATTTTTTAGTGAAAGTCCCGTCAAAATCGGCCCAGCCTTTTCAGAGATTAGCCGGAACTATCAGACAGACAGACAGACAAAAATTGTAAAAAATGTTATTTTGATATTATAATTATGTACCGTGTATACATCCATAGGCATTTAGTAAAAAGCGGTTATTTTAATATTACAAACAGACACTTCAATTTTATTTATCTGTATAGATATGTGTGCAAAGTTCCCATCAATATAAATGAATTAAATCCAAACTCAAGGTAGCTACTGTAAACCGTTGAGGAGTTCTCTTAATTGTCCTTCGTATTCATCATCAAACCCCTAATGACAGTAACAGCCCATCTTGATGTAAAATTCTTATCAATACAAATTAATTTAACCCAAACACAACGTATCTGCTGTTGTTGAGGAGTTCCCCCGACTTTCTATCAAATAATACTGTGGCGGACCAATCAGCGCCACATTCCTGAATCACGCTATTGAAGTTTCACAGCTCGTTGCTATACATACAACAGCTGAATTGATAGCAAGTGGGCTTCGGCCTGGCCGAGCATACCATCTCGCTCGGTCGGAGATCTCCCTTTACGCCTTTCACCTATATTTCCCACAGTACACTACATGATATATATAGTAATCTAAACATAAATTGTATTTTTTTTAAATACTTAATGATCCAATTAATAAACACATTAGTCGCCACTGCGATCGATAAGTTGCCCTCGATTTATCTGGGATGTCATCATCAGATTTCGGTTTCCATAAAATGAGACCATTTGGAAAGTATGTCCTTTCAAACAAAAAAAGATTTTTCAAGTCGGTTGATACACGACGGAGTTTTTCCGAACAAACGTAAAACAACACAAACATCCGAATTGTCTCTCTTCCTTTTTTTTTAGAAATCGGTTAAAGATAATTTTGTTCGTTCAATTTCTGTATATCTATATCATATTTCTGTCTATTATTTTGGGTATAATATGTGCCAACCGTATCGTTCTCTGATCATTTCTTAACTAAGCAACTGCTAATCAATGTTAATAAGTAAACAAAAGTTAATCATTGATTTATAGGTCTGCTAAAGAGTTGATTAACTAAGACGTGGCTAACTATTATTTAACGAGATTTTTATAAGTAATACCGTTAATAATTACATGACAATATTGAGTAATATTAGTGAGTAATATTGGTAAGGTTTATGAGACATCCATTGACAGGTCAGTTCAATCACGTCAGGTCAGGTCAGTAAATGATAGATATTGATTCGACGCGACAAACTACGATGATCAGTTTTTATGTAACCCTATTTTTTTTGATACTCGACCTACTACTCGATTAGAAGGAATTTTAAGTTTTTTGAAGTGAAATTTCTTTGCGCGCATGGGGGTAAAATTTTTACGGATGAAACGTCACGAAAAAGTGCAACGTTTTTGTCCGAGAAGAGGGAGAAAGTGATTGAGATTGATTGAGAGAGAGTGAGAAAGGGCGAAAGTAGCATAACGTAATACGCATCACAAGTCTCGGAAATTGAAAGCTTTAGATTAGTATAAGCATAAAAGAGATTTAAAAATTCGTTTGATAAATAAGTTTCACTTCTGACATGTGTAGTTTGTACGCACGCACTTTTTATTATAATAGGTTCTATATTTTTTAAACATATTCAAACATAGTGGCGGTTTCAACAGGCCCCAAATAAATATATGCGAGGAGAACACATGACGAGTTAAACCAAACATAAAATTAAAAAAATTAGTAGATTAAGCCCAAAGTGAAATGAATCCAAACTAAATATTCCGCCGACTATTTCCCAACTACAAAATCTTCCACGACGATGCAACACGCGACTGTGAGCGTGTACGAGTACAATCTAAACGTCACGGATGGCCTCCGCGGTGGCCGGTGACTGCGCTATGGTTCTGCTGGCCGCCTCGAGGTGGTCGCCATGTCCGGTGGAACTCACATGTCTGATGCCGGGAGCAACGTACCAGCGGCGAAGAACAGTGACTGTTCATTACCACAGAGAGACACCCATTTTTTTTCTTTAACGCCGGGAAATGCTCTAAGGAATCCCGCGGGGGAGTGGGTATCCCCAAGCGGGTATGTGGGACTTGCTGCGCCCGAAAGCTGGTAAAGTTGACGCAGCTCTACCCACTAAAACCCGGCGGGTGCCACCAATGCCGCCTTTGGTGAGGCGCCCCGGATCTGCTGCGCAAACAGGGCACCTCGACGGCTAGTCAGTCCCTCAGGGGACCGACGCCACCTACACAGAAGGGTTGTTCCGCACCACAGAACAACTCCTCCCAACTAACTTACCCATACAGTACATACTCCCTTGCTATACAGCTACAGAGACAATATTATTACCAACTAATGCATGATGGAGATGAAATGTTACATATTATGTAGCTGTCTATGAATGATACTTACCACCAGGTGATCCGACTGGAAGCTGCCCCCAACTCTATTAAAACAAAATATTTTGAAGCTTATATTTGTGTTGTCGGAGCAGTCAGAGCAAGTTCCCCTGACAAGGAATAGACCACATCGAGCCTACAAGGAAATTATAGTAAAAACTAATTACAAATCAATCTCCACGTTCATGTATCACAAGTGTCGCTAACCGTCGCTAGATGGCGTTGTGTCGGTGTTGTACAGTCACGCAGTTGATGAGACAGAGCCGGACACAGGCAGGTAAACGCTGCGGTGCCAGAGATGGCGTCACATTCGGAAAATATTTTATATCTACACTAATATAATAAACTAGCTGTCGACTGCAGCTTCGCCCGCGTTACTCAACTCCTATCCTGTCACAGCGTGATGAATAGCCTATAGCCTTCCTCGATAAATGAGCTGTTATTTTTCAAATCGGACCAGTAATTCCTGAGATTAGCGCTTTCAAACAAACAAACAAACTCTTCAACTTTTTAATATTAGTATAGATAACAATAAACTTACAATAAACTAATAAGTTAATTTACAAACATGGTTGTGTAATCAAAATGATATATCTGTAAATAAACCATATTTTATTAATACTTTTATCTTTTACAATTCTTATTTTCCGTTCTTCGCAAATCTATGTCAATTGTCAAATTATATTTCTTATTTTTGGAATTTCCATTTCTGAAAAAGACGCCAAGAAGTTCTCTTTTATTCAAAAACGTTCATCTACGTCCTTCTTCAAAATGCTGCCAACAGTTGTTAGTTTGTATGTATGATCCTAATCCTGCTAATCCTAATCTTTGGAAAAAAAATCGGAATATAAGTTAATGCGGGCAAAGTTATTGTTAGCTAGTTGTACCAATTTCCCCACCATGGTTCAGGCCTTGACGTGGCGGTGGGGCTCAGTAGCCTAGGGTGAGCCCAGTACCTTGGGCGAAGCTAATTGAGCCGAGGGGGCTCTTTGTACCCCTCTTATAAGAAGAGGGGACAAAAGAGCAGGGGGCAAGGGGTGAGGATGGGAACCTCAGCTCATTGTACTGTCCCGGCGTTGTTCTGTGGTGCGAGACAACCCCTCTGTGGAGGTGGCGTCGGTCCCTTGCGGGACTGACTAGCCGTCGAGGTACCCTGTTTGTTTACTAGATCCGGGGCATCTCACCTAAGGCGGCATTGGTGGCACTCGCTGGGTTTTAGTGGGTAGAGCTGGGTCCACTTACCAGCAGTCGGGCGCAGCGAGTCCCACATAGCCGCGAGGGGAGACCCACTCCCCCGCGGGATGCCTTAGAGCATTTCCCGACGTTAAATAAAAAAAAAAAAAAATTGTACCAATATCTTAAAGGTTTCGAATACTTTACAGCATCCTGTGACCATGGTAAAAGTATCCGAAACATGAGGCATGTAAAAAACTTAATAAACCGCTATAATATCCGTAAAAAAAATTTTTCATTATAAAGATAATAAAAAATCTTAAAAGAAACGAGTTTTTCATTCAAAAATATATTCTTTGGTATACGTTTTTCATAAGAACATGTGCTACAATGTTGAAAGGGAAATTAATTTTTGGCCAGCCAGATGAATGAGTCGAAGAATCAAATTTCGAAGAATCACAAAAACGGAGCTAGATACTAAAGTGAATTTGGTTATAACTCATCTCTGTCTCGCGAGGTCACTATTACTGTTGCAATCCGACCTACATCTCCCGGGGTCCGAAGGGTTCGTAGTGGGTTTCCAGTGGTGCGTACGTTACCAGCGTAAGGAGTTGCAAGACCGTACGCGAATCTAAGTGAGAGACTGTCTCTGTCATCCGAAATGTAATTACATACGCCATTATACAATTTATTATTAAAAATATATATATATATATATATATATATATATATTCAGATTTGAACTCGCGACCGCTGCGTGATGGTTCAATTTTAAGGATTTTTTAAACTATAGGATAAAAGAATTCGATTTCATAGAAACATATATATCACTAATTAATCACATATTATGTTAATTATGATTAAAACATATGTTATTATAATTAACATCATTAAAGATAATTTCCTAATTATTATATAATGACTCAGTTATACATTTGATTACTAGTCCGGTTTAACGGTCCACCACTACACACATAATTTATGTGCCGTCAAAACAGGAAGCAGGTTCGGCTCCGTCCGATGTCACTCGATCATACCGGGGTTGTCGCCGTGTACATGACTGTGTTTATATAAAGAATCTATCAATACAGCTGAATCTGTCGAGTCTGTCACTAAAGAGATATAGTACTTGGTAAGAGGTTGTGCCATGCTGCTTTGCAGCCGGATTGGGCCTGCACTACAGGCTCATATAATACCGGCGTTAAGTGACAGCTATGAAGTCGTATTTTGTGCGTTTTGTGAGCGATAGAAGGAAAAGGAGGGCAATGTATCTGCATAATCTCTGGTTGTGCGGATGTGTATGGGCGTCGATAGTTTATTGTTTGTCCTCCTATGTTATAAACAGAAAAAAGGTATAAAGGAACTAAAGTATTGTAGTTCGTACAAAAATATTTGTACCAAATATTCATTATTATACGAAATTTAACACTATCTCTATCACTGGTGAAAATGACTAACAGCGCTTTGATACTCGCTGGGGGAGGCAAATAACTTGTAAAAAGTAATAGTGTTAGAGACTCTGCTGTTAATGATCATCATATGAATTTGATCTCACGACCTTCACAACACTCTCACCACTGTACCCTTGTAGTCCTACAACTCCCACTCTCACCTGCAATAGTTGGGTAACAGTCCTCTGAAGTGTGTGGGGCAAGGGCGGAAATTATGGTCAGTTGGTAATTTACTGAATGTGTTGTTATTGCATCACTAGAGGCCACTGAGCCAGGCGATGATGATGATGATGATGGTAAATGGTCAACGTCGTCTATCAACATAAACCAATTTACCCGGGGCTACTCCTTATTTTATGAGACCCCGGGCTACTCCTTATTGTATGAGACCCCGGGCTACTCCTTATTGTATGAGACCCCGGGCTACTCCTTATTGTATGAGACCCCGGGCTACTCCTTATTGTATGAGACCCCGGGCTACTCTTTATTGTATGAGACCCCGGGCTACTCCTTATTGTATGAGACCCAGGCTACTCATCCATGCCTCGTCTATCCTGTTAAATGCGATAGTTTTTTATCTTTCTCTCCGGATCTTAGGAAATGAGTTTAGTAAAAGAATAAGCAAAATGGCGATATCTAGGTACACGCAAGTACACTGACACATTTATTTCACCAGTGACATATGAGACCGATGGGATAGGATGAGACAGGGTGAGACCTCTCACCTCTCACCGCGCGTGTTGTAACGCGGTGAATGTAAAAAATCATTAATTACCAACGGCACGAACTCTTGACTCACGAGTCACTTCGGGTTCCGCAGATGTGAAGAAATATGGAGTCACCTGTTTTGTAACAATCAATCACACTTTACTGTAGGAAACATAATAACCGGTAGAAGCGCGCCTGTCTGTATAAGTACTAATATCCTGCTTATTTCTACTACCAAAACAACTTGGGTGTGTTTCGGAAAGAAGGGCAGAACAGGCAGCGTCAGACGGACACCGAGACTTGCCATCGTACGCCTAAGTTCACATAGAACTCTACCTATAAAACAACACCAACGACGTAATATAATGTAGAGTCTACTGGGAGCGCAGCGCTTCGTCTGCTGAGAGACTCATCTAATGTAGCAACAGCTCTCAGACTCATCTGTCATGTTCTAAAGTAGTTGGTTGCGGACATAATAATATATAAATAAGTATACACACATATTATAGACGGTATGCATGTAATATGAATTATCTGAAGAACTCAATCTGATAAACAGGAAACATTAACTAACCTTAATAACTATATTTTTTTATTTCACAAGCCACACGTAGAGATCCGTAACACAATTATCTTCAATATTTTTTTACATTATCAAACGTTGTTATTTAACTCTAGAATATGTTTGTTATAAAGTATTATTTTTTATTTCATTTATTTGATGTCGCTTGGAACCACCAGGATCATCATCGACTACTTTAAAATAAAATATATTTGACAGTACAAATCACAATATCTCAGTCAACAAAACATTTTTTTTCTCTTTAACGCCGAGGAATGCTCTGAGGAGCATGACGCAGCTCTACTCACTAAAACCCGATGTACCACCGATGCCACCTTTAGTGAGGTGCCTCGGATCTAATGAGCAAACAGGGCACCTCGACGACCAGTCAGTCCCTCAGGGCAGCACCTCCACAGAGGGGTTGTCCCGCACCACAGAACTACCCCTCCCAACGTCGCGATAGTACAATGGGGTGAGGTTCCCGTCCTCGTTCCTTGCCCCCTGCTCTTTTGTCCCCTCTTCTTATAAGAGGGGTACAAAGAGCTCAATTAGCTTCGCCCAAGGTGTAGGGCTCACCCTAGGCTACTGAGCCCCACCGCCACGACAATGCCTGAACCATGGTGGGGGACAAAACATACTCATCATTAGTTAGATTAAACAATTATTGTCTCTCAGAATTATAATTAGAACAATCTAACACGTCATGATTAACAGAAATGTAAGTGATCAAAGTATTATGTTATTTTAATAAAAATAGAATTATGTAAATGTGGCGGAACAATTAGCGCCACGATCCTGAATCGCGCGTTGAAGTTTCACATTTCGGCGCTAAACAAACAACAGCTGAAATGTGGGTTTGGTGTTGAAATGGGGTGAAAGTGGGCTTCGGTCTGAACGGGCATACCAACTCGCTCGGTCGGAGTTCTCCCTTTGTGGTTTTCGCCCATAACCCACAATTATATTATAATATATTTTTGTTATTTCTTAATATTTTAAAAGAAGCCTCCAATACAAGCAGTCTATGGTGACAGCAAACAAACTGAAAGATTATTATTATAACTAGCTGTAGACTATAGCTTTATTTGTATGGACATTGTTGGTGCGACTGTAAGTTATTATGCGTATTGCATGAACAAAATACAATTGGATATTTTAAAATCATTTCACAGGAACATATCATCGCATCGTATCAGCAGTACTATTTCTGAGGCTAATTGATGCTGATCCTTACGTATGATTGATCAACATAATATACGATGTAGAGTAGTGGCGAGCGCGTTGATGTCTTTTACTCGGGTGACCATATTACACACGTTTAAATCGTACTGCGTCGCGTATGTGGAGCTTTACTGGGCGCCCCGGCAGTATCCACGTCTTGTCAGCCTGCAGCGTGATAGATGTGTTTGTGTAGGTAAGTTGTGGTTGAAATAAATAAATAATCGATATATAGTGAACAAAGTCGGCTGATGATACCACAGTAAACAAAATAATATATTTGCTGAGAGGTAGTATAATTTAATCCCTCTAGTGTGAGCCGTTCGCGATACTGACACTATGATATTCTTCGACGTGAGCACGCTACTCTACTTCAGCGGAGCGGTACGACAGTTGTCACATAATTTGTTATATCATACGCTGACAGGAAATTAAATATACAACACATTATATGTATGTTTGTGTGTAAGTGTTTCTAATAACCTTCGTACAGTGACACAGTCGAGGAAGCAGTCGAGTCAGCAGACCGTGACGAGAGGAGCAGCTCGCGACGTTAATGTAGGGCGCCTCAAATGTAACAATAAGTCTGTTATGTTTATCTTTATCACTGTGTTATTACGCTTCTTGCATCACACTGTAGATACAATTATAATATAATAATATCTATGGACGCTTTCACACCACGTCAATCTGGTCCCGTGGTAAGTTCTGGAAGAACTTGTGTTACGGGTACCAGAAAACGGAAATATATTTAATAAATTTATACTATACATATATTTAAGATTTTTATTATATAATACAAACAAAAAAACATACATTACATACATACATTTAATACACATCCATGACCCAGGAACACAGAAAATATTTTTGTTCCCTGGCGGGATTTGAACCAGCAACCTCCGGCTTGAGCGCACACGCGCTTACCACTGAGCTACAGAGGTCATCACAATTATGTCTGCTCCACTCTACAATAATTTCTATTTAACCGTCACCATGAGACACAACGTTAACTAATTTGTCTCGTCGTGTCACTTTCCTCAACCAAGCATATTCTATTCGTGTATACATAATATTATTTTGTACGCAACGCAACGCTTTTACCCGCCCCGATCGGCTCCGACCGTCTCACATACTCTATATTTTATGGCTATTTTACTTTGTTATTAGTAAGAGTTTAAAAAGTCTAAGAAATAAATCCATCAGGCCAACGAGATAAAATAGAACGAGAGAACTTTGTGGTGAAAAGGAGCTCTGGTGATATTTAATCACTTGGAAAATTATCATCAACTTGCTCAGCCAAGCAAATGTGAGCATATGTAATTACTGTACTTATGTATATACATAAGTACAGGAATTATTAAATAGGTTCCGTTGGTCGACGCTAATCGCGGAGACACTTGAGCTCGAGGTATTCCCGTGCCACCGCCGCAGCTGGACCGATATGCTCTGATGCACGATAACTTGTGTTACGAACGGTCACACATGTCAATGTAGATTTTGGCTGTCGTGACTACAGAACGACCGGACAAGACATATTACTACGTCAAACTCAATAATTCTATATTAATCTATGACCTAACTTTTATTTTTCTTTCATAAAACCGTTAGTCATAATCGTATACATTTAAATATTCCGATGAGTTTGATCTCGAACCTCTGGCGTTGATCTCCACACCTGCTCATTGTTGCATATTCAAGTCATGACCTACCAAGCATCCGACCTGGCGCGGCGGGTCAATATTGGGTCTTTGATGTTACGAAAACTACGGAGATGAAGCTAGAACCGCGCTGTGCTTGACCCACACAGTTTTGGTGATGATGATATACTAAAACAGGGTGGGGTGAAAAAATGACAGATAATAAGGAATGGTCTAGAGTCAGATAATATTACAGTCAGAGCTCTTTTTAAATGTCAGTCAAGGTTATTGAATAAAAAATTAATAAAGAAATTATAAATACAGAAATATTTGTATATCATGTTAAATATTGCCTGAAAATAGTTTAAATTATCAAGAATTAATATAATTCAAATATCAATGCAATATAAATCAAATACAAATCAATTCAATTTAAGTTATCTTCAAGAAAATACATTGAACATAAGGAAAAAATAGTTTTGTGAGTTCTGGATTACAATTGCCGTATTTTTAATTACTTTTCTATCTTACAATTTTATTAAGAAAGAGTTAAAGACTCCAGGCCTAGCCGTTACAGATGTCATAATATCATTGCAATATAACAGTGAACAAGAGCACGCCTTGTAAGGATGACCCGGATACCTGCCCCCTCGCAACTCAGATGGATAGCCGGATGTCTACCAAGGCCAGAATTCGCCAGTGCACCCGGACCCGGTGGGAAGGAAGCGCTGTGCCGCGCTCCCGGCTGCATGGGTACCACCATCTTGCTTGTTTCTCCCGTGAAACCGTGTTTCGGAGAAAAGGGCAAGACAGGCAGTGAAATTACTGTCACCGAGACTTAACATCTTATGTCTCAGGATAGGCAACACATAAATGAGTTGCCTGGGCTCGTTTCAGGTAAATTAGTTTATGTTCATGGGCGACGTCGACCACTTACCATCAGGTGGCACGTTTGCCAGTTTGCCTATACATCTGACATTAAAAAAAAACATGGTAGAGGTGCGTCGCGACGTGGGGTGCGGAGCTAACGTTTCTTTGGTTTCTTTCTCTTTCACCTCGTTGTGTGTGGTATTATCCTCAATCCGCGAATCGCTTCTGCGAACGATGGCGTAATATTACCAAAATCCGGAGAATGTAGAGCTGCTCTACTTTTTTTCATTATCGAGCCTCCGTTTGCGTTGTTGTCCCCTTGCTCTTTTGCCCCCTTTTCTTATAAGAAGGGTACAAAGAGCAGCTCCCTCGGTTCAATTTTCTTCCCCCAAGGTGCTGGGTTCACTTTAAGCTATTGAACCCCACCCCCACGATAAGACTTGAACCTTGGTGGAGCTGTGAAGTTCACCTGCATAATAAGCAACTCAGTGACGGGACATGTACGGGACGATAATGATAATTGTAAAAGATAGAGGAAACAAATTCTTCAAAGGTTTCAATTAGTCGTGTGAAAAGTAAAAAGCTTGTTACATTTCATCACCAGCTTATTTCCTGCTCCTCACCTGGACACCTCCAGAGACATCTCTATAATTATTATCACGTTCATCAGTACTATACAACTGTAATCCATCCGCTACAGGCATGACGCAGCACTTCCCTCCCGCACCTCAATGACGTGCAGCCCGGTATCACGTGACACCCACATGAGCGACATCGGCAGATCAAACGTCTGACACATCTCAGATAATTTACCTTTCGCCGCTGTAGCTATATAATTATAGACGGTAATGTTGGAGCCAGATTTTGAAAGAGCTAACAGTTCCGATGGGCCGCAGCCTCAGTGACCATGAGAACGGACTTTGGTAATGTTTTAACATTGCACGGGTACTTATACATATTGTGATGGTCACAAATGTCTTCTGTCGATCTGTGAATGCGTCACAATTACTAATAATATTCTCTCTGCCTTTGACTTACTTCTGCCTTTGAAAGGATATACCTTTTTACGAAACATAACAAAGTAACACGAAAATTTATGATATTTTCACGAACATTTTCAATCTTACACAAATAGTCTACAAACAGCGAGTTTATAAATACTAATTCAAATTATTATTAAGCTATCATAATATGAGAAGGACAGTGTAACAAGCATGATACGTAAACATTTAAAACATATACAAAACGTATTTTATTTGCAATTCCTCTGTTATTTGTAAAGTAAAATCATACACAATGAAAATACACGATCGCCTCTGTATTACAATGTACCGACGTAATGGTGCGTCCACACTAGCGCGCTGCGCCACACCGTCACGCTTGCGTCACCACCACCAAAATATTGCACCGATAACCAGCGGCTCTCAAACGGTGCCCCGTCATAAATCATATTCTACCCAATTATTCCATTGGCAATAATTGGATATATTTTTATGAGCCAATAAATAAATTAGGCAATTATTGACAAGCTCTTGTTATTGAAACCAAGCAGCAACGTTTTAACACAATCCATCAATGTTTATAAAATTCACGATTTATCACGAACGTTATTCTTTATTTATCACTATTAAATCAACAATAATAAGTCACACGTAAGATGATTGTATACTATGTCCTTCCTATATTGATATCAATCGAAAAATATTTATTGTCAGAAATCAGAACGAGATAATATAAGAAACGGAGTGTAAATAATTTAGGAGATTGTACATATCACATATTGATATAGAAAGATAAACGCGCCTTATCTTCGTCGTAACTATTTACATTAATTGGCGATCGGCACTCAACATAAAGCACATTGCAAGTTACATATAA
This sequence comes from Helleia helle, assembly GCA_963853865.1. Classification (NCBI taxonomy): domain Eukaryota; kingdom Metazoa; phylum Arthropoda; class Insecta; order Lepidoptera; family Lycaenidae; genus Helleia; species Helleia helle. The sequence goes on from OY971435.1 coordinate 148,387, forward strand.
GTTTAAGACGCAGTGACCTGGGCATTCTATATTTCCTATTACCACACTAAGGTTTCCGGCGTCAATATTTACGTTAAAGAACCTTAAAAATATATAAATATTACGAGATGGTGCCGCAGGAAGAGGCCGCGGCACCGACACCACTAAACTATGACATTCCACAATTTACGTAAAAACTTCTAAAATCAACATCCCAGAGGATTTATCTTTAAAACTATTAGGCAAGAAGGAAACAAATTATTGCATTTTTTAAAAGTAAAATGATAAAGGATTTAAGCTAAAGTGGCAGAATAGCCGGTGGAAGTACATGAGTAAGGTGGGAGCAGAGCTCGACGGAGGAATAGAATACGGGAGGAGGGGTTGTTCTGTGGTATGGAGGTGGCGTCGGTCCCTTGAGGGACTGACTAGCCGTCAAGGTGACCTGTTTGATCAACAAATCCGGGGCACCTCACCAAAGGCGGGACTGGTGGCACTCGCCGGGTTTTAGTGAGTAGGGCTGTGTCCACTTACCACCTTTCGGGCGCAGCGATTCCCACATACCCGCTTGGGGAGTCCCATTCCCCCGCGGGATACCTCAGAGCATTTCCCGGCGAAAAAAAAAAGGAATAGAATACGGGAGGTCGGAGGATAGGTTGACCCACAAACAGACGGAACGGTGATCTCTCTGACAGGCAGCGGCCGGTCCAAGTTAGACGGGAGTGGCGGCGTGTCGGCCGTCTTGACGTTCATTGGAAGAGGCCTATATCCAGCAGTAGACAGAAAAAGGTTGATGATGATGATAACATTGACGAACGATCACGAGGATCACGACATAGTAACTTATTGCTTCGCCCGCTGGTTTGAAAGCTGTAAGTGCTGCACATACTTTCATGATGTGGGAACTGTGGAAGTCCATAATAAGTATGTATCTATTCGTAGGATAAGGCAGGGATTCCCAAAGTGGGCTCCGTAGAAGATTCATCAGGGTTCCACCAAATTATTTATCATCAGCTGTTAAATAATGCCACGGCTACAATTAATATTATTGGGTAATATCGCAAAATATATGATCAGATCAACTCGTTACTTTTATGTATTTTAGTAATTATATTACTTATTTATTAACCAGACAACTAAGAAATTTAGAAGAATCTAAAAAACATACATTTTATAGATAAATTACACCCAGATACAGAATCACCAGATCATGTTCATCGCACAAACATTGGTCCTGGGTGGGGATCGAACCCACGACCTTCTGGTTTAGCAGTCAGGGTAACTAACCACTAAATCAACAGGTCAATTAATAAAATATATTCCTATTATAGGGTTTCCTAGTGTGATTCTACCCCCGCCAGGCTGCCGGACACACCCAGATCGGCTCCGAGAATATTTTCCGCTCTTGTAAAATATTATTTTCCTTAACATAATATAAATCAACAAAAAATAACAAAAATCATTTATACATTCGCCTTACGTCTAATTTAGCTTAGAGCGAATCTGTGTACTAGATAGTTTGTATAAAGTTATATAAGAGGCCGAGACGATACCAGAGCTTTAGAAAGTACTTGAAAGGTTGTTAACACGGACAAATAAATGATTTATAATTCACCAAATATTGTCTGCCAAAAAAATGTGCTAATTTTAACTGATTTAGGAAGTCCTCGATCGAATAGGATTCTGTTCTAACTTATTGCAGTACTTTTGGTGTTCTTAGGAGAAGCATCTAACAGCTGAAGGTCTGTATTCTTATAATTACCAAAAAGCGATGAGTGGCATTCGTGTGTAAGTAGAATTGTGAGGTCTTTATATCACGGCTGACGGCAACAGATGTATACGAGGTAAATATGGTTCGAAGAGTGCTGCTTACCCACAATGTTTTACATTACTATGTAATATTCAAATCTTCTATTATTGTAAACAAAATTTACCTTATTGATTGATAACTGGTTCAAAGACGCCCGTGATGTGAAGGACTATCGTGGTTTATAATAAGCCGTTAACCGTTCAGTTACCGCAGTTAGGCAACTGGTGTGTCTTCACACCGCAGTTAATTTAATTGAGCCATAACTCACGAGAGCAGTCCGTCTGTTTGTTGCAATACCGCGTATATATCGACGCTGATCGGCCCTCACATATTATCATGTTATATATGCGCATATCTTGAATAGAATAACTAATATAGTAATAATATAGGACACTACCGACCCTGTGGTGTAATCGTTATTCCGATACCTGTGGCGGTAATATTTTAATGTGGTGCATTCACACACAGAAGTGTTGCCACATCTGGAGAGATTAGATTTTGTCGCTCACCAGTGTGAAAAAGTAAAACCATCCTACTTATTTTGTATACGACATCACACATCTCAGTACAGACATTAAATGGTTCAGTTCTCTGGGTTCGGCACAATATTTTGGACAATAATGTTTGTGAAAGGAATTAAATTCGGAACTAGCCAGTAATTTTGGATTAACTTGAATGGTCACATCGACCTCCAATAACATACAATGTGTTGTATGAGAGTTAATCACTTGCGACACACACAGCTCCCGTCGCCGATCGGAGCAATCACCTCGTAACGAGAGACTGCAGACGATTATTTAATATTATATATTAGTAAAGAATGGGCATTTAACAGTTTGGTGATGTATAAAATTTTGCTGGCTCGTCGAATTGGAGGAGAATATTTCCGCCTGTGTGTAATATGTGTCATGCCTGTGTCATGTCTTTATACAGCCTTACTAATGATATTGAATTGCGAAAGTAAATTCCCTTTGTCTATCCGTCTCGTTGCCATATGTTTAGAACCAAAACATGTAATATATCAAACGATGGTTGAAGCTGGCATTTATAATTTTTTTATATTGTTTAAAATATTGAGGTTGAGTTTTAAACTTTTTTTCTAAACTTAAAAATCTTTGAAGCGCTGCTGAAAATGAATTACCAAGTTGAAGTTCATTTAAAGGTGCCATAAGAGGTAAATCTACTTCAAAAATATTATTTTCCAACTTAAAAGATTTTTGAAAATGTTGCTATATTCTAAAATCAAATAAACCGTGTACAAAATTTATAATTGCCAGCTTCAACCATCGTTTGATATATTACATGTTTTGGTTCTAAACATAGTTGGGGCGGGCAATAATCTAAAGTTATAACAATATTAATAAAATAAACTAAATTAACATAATAATATAACCAAACAACCAAAAACATTCAAAGTAATAACATAGCTCACAGCCTTTTGCTATATTAGTTTAAGAAATAATTTGTTATAATTATATTATGTACCTATGTTTGACTTAATATCTAATAATAAACAAAAAATGAAATTAATGTGTTGTACTCCTTACAATTTTTTAACTTACATCAATGCTAATTAGTCAGTAATAGGCAAAGGACACAATTTTGTGAAAGATCTTCTAAAAATTTGATTTGAATTTGCCATTTTAATATCTACTACTCTGACTTTTTTATCAGGACCCTCATAGGTTTTTACAACTCTGGCCATAAGCCACTCTAAAGGAGATGAGTTAGTACGGACAATTACTAAATCACCTTCCTTAAGATTGCTATAAGGATGTTTCCACTTGGGTCTGTTTTGTAATTGAGTAAGATAGTCCTTAGACCAAACTTTCCAAAAATCTTGTCTTAATTTAGTTAAAATATCCCAAAATCTAAGTCTATTCAAAGGTCTCTCCGAGAGATCAAGTTCAGGGAAACTTGTCAAGGCAGTGCCTATAAGGAAATGTCCGGGTGTGAGATATTTAAAGCTAGAAATATCTGAGCTCATGGGTAACAAAGGTCTTGAGTTTAATACAGCTTCTATTTGTGTAATGACAGTATAAAGTTCCTCGTAGGTTAGTATGACATTACCAACAATTATTTTTAAATGATACTTGAGGCTTTTGACACTAGCCTCCCAAAGTCCACCAAACTCAGGAGAATAGCTTGGTATTAACCTAATTTTATATAGCTATTATTACAAAAATTGCTTACTGCATTTATATTGTTTAACTTAAACAAATTATTTAATTTATTTTGAGCACCCTTAAATGTCTTCGCATTATCACAAAATATCTCCTTTACCAAAGGATTCCACGTCTAGCAATAAACCTTTTCAGAGATGCCAAAAATGCCTCAGTACTGAGATCACTAACCAACTCAGCATGAATTGCTTAGGTGGAAAAGCACACAAATATAGCAATGTAGCTTTTAGAAATTATAGGGTTTCTTATTCTAGCAATTTTAGTACTAAATGGACAACAAAAATCCACACCTGTCACCTCAAATTGCCTGGAATTTGTTATTCGTTGTGTAGGTAATGACCCCATCAGCTGCTTTGCTGCTACAGCTTTTAATCTAAAGCAAGTTATACATTTGTGTGTTACCTTCTTTATCTCCCTTATACCATTAATCAACCAATACTTTTGGGACAAAGAACTTAGCAACTGTTTGGGACCAGCATGAAGAAGTCTCAAATGCTCCTTTTGAATAATAAGGTGTGTTATATAAGAAAATTTAGGTAAGATTATTGGGTGCATTTTATCATAAGTAATTTTATTTGAATTCTGCAACCTTCCTCCTACTCTTAACATTCGATTTTTGTCTAAGAATGGATTTAAACTGCATAAGTTAGATTTTATAGGTTTTTCCTGTAATAGTGCATCAATTTCGTTAGAAAAATATTGTTTTTGTGTCAATTTAATTATTAACTTTAAAGAATTTTGTAACTCTTGTGGTGTCAAAATGCCTTGCAACTTTATTTGTTTGTTTTTGCAATTTACATAAAACCTGAGCATGTATGCAAGCACCCTTTGGAGTTTGTTAATATCTGAGAATCTTTCCAATAAACTATATTTTTGTTGTACGTTACAAACTTTAACCTCTAAATATTTTGAGATAGGAGCTTCTAAGGAGACTGCTGGTTGATGTACAAATGTTATATCTTTTAGCTCTGAGGGACCATGCCACCAAAGACTGCGACTATATTTTATGTGGGTCAGTTCCCCGCGACAGAAGATCTGCAGGTACCCTGTATATAACCCCAATTAAAATTCTTAGTTAAATTATTTATTTGTTTTACTCTATTGTTAACATATAGATTAGATTTTATTGTTGCCCCAGTAACAATCCATGCTAAAACTATTTGAGAATCTGTATATAAAAACATCATGAGCAAATCTGGATTTTAATACCTCGCTGACCCTGCCTACCAATTGGGCCATCAGCAGAGCCCCATTTAATTCCAGCTGGGATATTGTTAAAGTCTTACTCAATGGTGCAACCCTTGACTTAGAGCAAAGTAAATTAACATTTGCTGTACCATCTTTTTTTACTATTTTTAGGTATAAGCAACATCCAAATGCTTTGAAGGAAGCATCCGAATAACCAATAAGTTCTACTTTATTAGTTTGAGTATAGTCATGTAAACATCTGTTAATAATTAATTTTTCCATTAGTTTTAAACTTTTCATAAATTTGTTCCAAATGTTCAACTGTTGATCAGATAATATGGTATCCCATTCAATCTTAAGTGCCCATAACTCTTGCATATAAAGCTTAGCTATTACTACAAGTGGACCAATAAGTCCTAAGGGATCATAAATTTTTCCAATAAAAGCTAAAATATTTCTTTTTGTATTTAAATTATTGTCATTTATTGGATAGGTAAAGGTGAAAGAATCTGTATTGATATTGTGTTTTATACCCAAAGTTTTAATAGTATTATCATTTTTATTTAAATCAATTTCATCAAAATACCTATGTTCCACTGGTATATCATGTAAGACTTCATTTGTATTGGAACACCACTTATGCAATTTAAAATTACCTAACTTTAACAATTCTATTACCTGTCTTTTAAGCTTTTCAAGTTGTGATAGGTTATCAGCTCCAGCTAAAACATCATCTACATATGTACTAGATAATAAAGCTTGTGCAGCTTGCGGAAAATCATTTTTATATTTAGAAGCTAGCTCTCTGAGGCATCTAGTAGCTAGATAAGTGGATGCCTTTAATCTGTAAGTTACAGTTTGTAACTGTAAACAGCTGATAGGGCTTCTAGAATCCTCCCTCCACAAAATGTTTTGAAGACTTCGTTGGTCTTTATTTATTAAAATGTTTCTAAATATTTTTTCAATATCACAAATAATTGTTAATTTATATGTTCTGAGCAATATTAATATTTCAAAAAGCTCTTTTTGAACTACTGGGCCATTCAACATAACATCATTTAAGGAGGTGTTATTTTTTGTTTTCATACTACCATTAAAGACTACCCTTAATTTAGTAGTTTTACTGGCTTCATTCATCACAGCATGGTGTGATAGAAAGTAAACTGGACCATTATTAATGTCATAATTACTAATGTTAACAATTTTGGCATGTCCGAGATCTAAATATTCATTTATAATTTTTTTATATTGTTTAAAATATTGAGGTTGAGTTTTAAACTTTTTTTCTAAACTTAAAAATCTTTGAAGCGCTGCTGAAAATGAATTACCAAGTTGAAGTTCATTTAAAGGTGCCATAAGAGGTAAATCTAATTCAAAAATATTATTTTCCAACTTAAAAGATTTTTGAAAATTTTCTTCAGCTTTATTTAATTGCTGCTTATTAACATCTATCTTTTCAGGATTTTTTTCCGAGAGCCAAAATTGCTCCATAATTGTATTTAAATGCTCTGTACTATGTTGACAATTACTCACAACATTTGAAACCATAATAAGGCTAGTATTAGAATTTTTTTGACACATAACACTACCTCCTACAACATATCCAAAGAGTGTGTTTTGCAACACTGGACCACTTTCCAATTTTATATGTCCATCTAACAATACATTAAAATAAATATCAGCTCCTAAAAAAACCAAGATTTCACCAGTTTCATAAAAGGTAGGATCAGCTAACTTTATATTATTTGGCAAATTAATTTTAGATATTTCAATATACTGCTGTGGCAAAGGAGCTGTAATGGAATCCACCACATAGCTATTAACCCTCAACTTAACATTTCGAATATGAGAGCTAATTATTAATTCAACACTTTTATTCATTATATTTTTATGACCACCCATGCTGATGACCGAAGTTTTGTTCTCTTTTGGCTTTAAATTTAATCTTTAAACAAGGGAAGCGGTTATTAAAGATACTTGACTGCCACTATCCAACAATGCTTTTACTCTATGACTCTTACCACAATTGTCTAATAAATTTATACAAGCAGTTGGCAACAAAATTGTATTTGTGGTATTTCTAGCATGCAAATTAACCGGAATATCCTCTAATGTATTAGGCTCCTCATGCAAGAGGGAATTATGATTTAATTTGCACATTTTACATTTAAAATTAAACTTACATTTCCCAGTATGGGACTTTAAACAAATATTACATAGGAAATTAGCTTTTACAAATTTTTACCTATCTTGAATAATTGCTGTTTGAAAACTAGGACACATCGTCGTATCCTACGAAAAGAGCCCCAAAAGCCACAGTGGCTTTTTATTATTATTGCCGATTTGAAATCTACACACTATTTTAAATAACTTTCATTCAAAAAACCACGAAAAAAGTAATTTTATCAGCAAGAAAAAACCTTTTAAAATAAGCCACAATTGTTGACGTTCTAATCTTCCGTTGAAAACGGCCACAATGGCCACGGTGACTATTTTCTAGAAGTGTTTCAGGAGGCGGAGCGGGTCGTAAGCGCCATACCTCCACTTTTCGCCGTGTGAGCGTGTTGCGCGTACGTATTGTAATTTCGCTCGCACCACTTAAATATTAACGTAAAACAAAGCAAAATGAATAAACTAGGATACCAATTAGTAGACATGGCAGTATCTAAAACCAAATTAACCCGTAAAACTTTAAAAAATAACAGACAAAGTAAGTACAAATAAGTTACACATTCTAGTGTTAAAAATTCATTTATTTTACTAATACATTCAATGACTACTTTATGTTATGTATATACAATTGATAAAAATAAATAATATGCAAGTAATATCGTATTTTATTAAGATTAAGCAGTTGTTTAGTCAAAATGGTTAAATAAATTGATTCATTTGTTATTCAGTGCAGCACTCAGTGTGTTTTGCTTAACTCCGTCGAAAAGGGCCACTAATGCTTTAGTGGCTTTTTACCACGGATTTGTCAAATTGGTTATAATAGAGAAGAGGTGGAGCCCTAATTGCTTGTGTCCTTATTCTAGGTAAACTTTTTATTTATTGATTTTTCGATACTTATTACAATTTGTATGTATGAACTTGCTACCATATTATACTGTTCTCATATTAATGATCCCAGATAATATAAAATAAATGTTGAAAACATATTTTAAGACTAAGTTTTCAAACTTCTAATAAGATGCCCTTATGGCGGATGTGGCTTTTTAACATAGGGAAAGACGTCTTTGGTAAAAAATTATGACGCAACGTTTTTATAGAAAAAAAAAAAAAAATATTTTCAGCTACCATATAACTATATTCCCCGGCGTCAATAGGCAACAGAATATGGAACATTTAGCAAATGATCTTAGTAGTGTAAGTATACGTAGTAAATGCAAATTTAGCCATTTTACCCATCTTATGACCAGAAGTATCAAACAAAGGTATCGGGAAAAAATCGTGAACTTTCAGAATATAGTGCTTGATAAACGTATATTATAATAGTTGAATTAAGTAAAGTAATATTCTTTAAATATTTGACCAAACAACGTATTACTGCAAACTAATGATAAAAATGTAGTATCTAACTGAAACTTGAACGCTGTTTTTAAAATTAGGTACTATACAGGTTATCATTTACGAATATACACACATATATATATATATACATATATATATATATATATATATATATATATATATATATATATATATATATATATTAGATTTCTTTGTGTTTGTTTAAAAAAGATGTAATGCAGTTATGAAATGTAGCATACCATTTGCAGAGATATATAATGTGATTTCTAATCGAATATTAGAAGTTCCTGTAATTATATGATCACCTGAAAACTCAAAACAAACACCTGAACTTTCGATAAAACGTAGAATTGTAGGAGATGATATAGTTGTTCCTAACGAAGCAGAACGAGAGAGTCATTCCACACCTGAAAGTATTTTACTTGCTGAGGATGCGAAATTACTACTACTGATTATTATGATGATGAAGTGTCAAGTTTACATTATCTATGCCTATAGATCCAAATCTGAATATATTACAGATCCGAATGGCCTTTACCTACTGAATACGAAACTTTTCTTCCAAACTTATCTGCAGATACCTTCAATGTCACGGCTTTCCAAATTTTAGATCACACTAGCTCTGTTATCTGTATCAGAAAATCAGCAAATTGAAGATGCGAATGTATATTTTAATGAAACGAATGAAAGTTTTAATTCAAATTCAAATAATTGTAATCAAATGATTTTTTTACATCCATATTTATCAGTAACAAGGGCCTTAAATCTAATTTAAGTGAGCCATGACTGTAGCTTGGAGCTGCATCCAAAACTTCAATAGTTGGGAGTCCCATCGTCTGCCCGGCTCGTTTATCGTTTTAGATAGTCCTGGATTTAGTTTCACTGTCCCATCTCCTAGTTCTTTTAATAACTTTCCTATGGCAGGTAATAAAGAACCGGGCTTTTCTTTTTTTATGCAGTTTAATTCTTTCGCATGATCCAGATTTACCTCGGGTAAGGCTCCTACTTACTGATGCTCTGTGTCACTGTAAGAAATTAAAGTGGCACTGGGCTGGACATATAGCTCGGCTGGCAGATAACCGATGGACTCACTCAAAAGACTCAAAGAGAGGTAGACCAACTGCCCGGTGGACAGATGACATAATAAGAGTTGCTGCCAAACACTGGATAAACACAGCAAAAAATAAAGAAACTTGGAAATCTCCTCTAGAGATTTCCAAGTTTCTTGTTTCCAAGCCTTGACCCTCGATTAACGAGGGGTTCTTGTTAGTTAAATAAGTTTGTGTTAAAATTTATAGTATTAATATAAATAGTAATAAATAGTAAGCATGTTTTTTTTTGTAAAAGAATTTTTAGTAAGAAATATAAGGCCTTTTAATTTTTATTATTTTATTTAAGGCTCCTAGAACTAGTTAGGGACTCGGACTAGGGAAAGATCTTCCCCACTATATCACCTGCAAGCACCTTCAGCCGCTTTTTGAGGGTCCCCTATCTCCAGGATCACCTCAGCGACTAGCTGGCCAGAAGCACAGGGGCGTTATTGAAAGCGCATTAAGTAGCGCTTCCTACGCACCCATTTTCGTTGCCCGCGGTGGCACCAGATCCTCCCCTCACCCCCGAGAGGAGGTATTCGGCGAACCCGTAGGATAATCCAGAGGATTCTCTTTATCTAAATGGTAAGACCTATTTGTATATGTGTCAAATTTCCTAGATAGAATGGACAATAATAACATATCCCAATTGTCTACTGGTTGTTTTAAGTTTTTTAATGCATATTATATTGTTGTTGGATTTGAGCCAAAAAATTCCTTATATTAGAGGCTGTCCCCTTTTGGATTGGTTGTGAGTCTAATAATATATTAATATGACTTGTTATTAACCGTGCATTATTATGAAATATTTTATCTAAGAGTAATAAAGCCTCAGAGTAGGACTCATTTATTAATTAATTATGACCGCCAAAGCCTCACCTGAAAGATACTTATGGAGATAGCACAGCTTTTCTACGTTAGATAACTTGAGATTATTATCAACTACGGCCTTAAAAATGTCCATAAAAGGCTTATATTTGGTAAAGTCCTTACCGTCAAACCTTGGTATATCTAAGGTCGGTAATTGAGAATTCACACTAATTGCCACTTGGCCACCAGATACCTTATTGACTTCACTTTTTCTCAACTCCTGTATACGATCATCAATTTGCTCAACATGCAGAAATATTTCTCTTCCACGCCGGCAACATCGTCTTCATCGCTTTCATCCAACAAAGAAATTTTCAAAGTGGTATTCTCGTAATCAGTGTAATTACTAATTAATTTTTCCCTTCTCGCCAGCAACATACATTCACCGACTTTTGTAATTTCCTTATCAACAAAGGTTTCCATTCGTGTCATAGCACACTTAAGCGCACGGCGTCTATTTTTCAATAACCTTACATCGCCTTCCGCCATCTTTGCAGAACTCTTGCTTTCTTCCATTTTTATAGCAAAATAGAGGATTATTATATATTCGAAGGACCAAATTTTATGTTGAAGACAACATACAAGTAAATATTGTGTAACTATTTGTTGGTTAATTAAAAGAAACTTATAGATAAACTTTTATTAGCCATCTTGTTACATTTTCTAAAATTAAAAAAACCGTGTACAAAATTTATAATTGCCAACTTCAACCATCGTTTGATATATTACATGTTTTGGTTCTTAACATAGTTGGGGCGGGCAATAATCTAAAGTTATAACAATATTAATAATATAAACTAAATTAACATAATAATATAACCAAACAACCAAAAACATTGAAAGTAATAACACCATATTTAAATCGCTGATTTGATTTCGTAAAGAAATCCAAATATGTAAATCGTATCACAAAAAAGATCAAATAATATCATTAACAGTCCGAATTCGATTTTAAATTTATAATTAACGCGACCAAAGACACGGGCAATAGCTAGTCACATGTAAAAGTACTAGAGTCAAGGATGTACTACTCAGTGCGTGTATCTGTAATTGGTACGGATGTTGGTATTCCGCAACGCTCTGTTAAGACGTGTGACGAGGAGGAGGACGGCAACAGGCGCAGACAGGCGCAGACAGGCGGGGACAGGCGGGGACAGGCGGACGTGCGCGGACAGGATAATGGCGGCAGCAGCATCTGTACAGGAGATGTCAGGGGCGACCATCGAGGGGCTGTGACGTCACATCCGACTGTAAAGCGTGTTTCGTAACAACCTCTTACGATTCCGGTGCAATTTGGTCTGTCACAAAATAAGACCTCTCTTGATTTGCAGACAATGATAATTTGACGTGATTACTGACTACCAGCTCATAATGTGTTACACAACCTCAGGCACTAATGTGATTTGTTATTACGAGGTCCGGACACACGTTCGAATGTTAAGAAGTCCTAAATAATAAGGCTACAAATGATTGCTATACAACAGTTGTACTGTACAATGTCTGGAGCACGACAGATGCAGTTGTTTATGTCTGGAGCGAGACAGATATAGTTATTGATAGATAGCGCCTAAAGAATAAATCGCGATAAAATCGGTAAAAGTTTTTTCATTATAACGTATGAAATTTACAACATGCTTGTAGTTCGCTGAATTAATAAATGATTTTAATATTAAAGTCGTAAGAAATAATTTTACTGACTGACAAACTCTAGTAAGTGTGTGGAGTGCGGAGTGCCATGCTGCTTTGCAACCGTACTTGTAATTAGACGGTATGGTACCTCTCGCTCACATAACACCGGCGTCAAGTGACAGCTATGCTATCGCGTTTCGTTTGGTTTGTGTGTTTCCGGTGGCCGGCATATTTTGAGGGATAGAAGAAAAGGAGGGCAACGCATCTGTATAACTTTTGGTTGTGCGGATGTGTATGGGCGTCGGTAGTCACCATAAGCCTCCTCATGACATAAAAAAAATACTGACGTAGACAATCGAGATTTTTATGATCTGAATCAAAACACAACAAGATAATAATAAAAATAACAACTGCTAATGATGTAGCGGGTGTCTATGGATGTCGCTTATCTCTTACCACCAGGGGAAACGACTGTCCGTTTGGCCCCTCTTCTATGAAAATAATATCTGCCGTATCTTTCTACAGACCCAAGCATGCCTAAATGAACATCAAGACGATCAATGTTCTGCCACTCGTATCCAACTTGGACCGGTCGAACAGGAGGTCGTTATTATAGATGATATATGATGATGATGATGATGATGCTAATATCAGACAAATAGTTTGTAAACACTAGGTGCTACATTAAGACATATTTCGAGATAATAAAATCAAATGCCATGACCTCCCCGTCAACGTCGAGCCTCTCGTCTCGGTCTCACTTCACACGTTTTATTTTATATTTATATTGCTATTGTGTAAACGCAGTAAATATGGCAATTCACTTTAATACATACCTTTTCAAATAAATCTTGCTACTTTTTGTGTTAGGTGCACTGGCAGTTGATTGTAAATAGTCAACGTCACCCATCAACCTCAAATACTTCACCCGGGCCTAGCCCAGGCTATACATGCACCCCACCATGGTTTAGGCCTTGTCGTGGCGGGGAGGCTCAGTAGCCTAAGGTGAACCCAGCACCTTGGACGAAGCCAAGTAAATATGAGTGACTCTTTGTACCCCTCTTACAAGAAGAGGGGTCAAAAAAGCAAGGACATGGGACGAGGATGGGAACCTTATCCCATTGCACTTTTTTTTTTTTTTTTTGTATGTTAGTTGGATAGGCAAACTGGCAAACGTACCACCCGATGTTAAGTGGTCGACGTCGCCCATGAACATAAACTAGTTTACCTGGAACGAGCCCAGGCAACTCCTTTATGTGTTGCCTATCCTGAGACATAAGGTGTTAAGTCTCGGTGCCAGTAATTACACTGCCTGTCTTGTCCTTCTCTCCGAAACACAGCAAAGCTGTTTCACGCGAGTAATAAGCAAGATGGTGGTACCCACGCAGCCAGGAGCGCGGCACAGCGCTTCCCCGACGTTGGGAGGGGTTTTTCTGTGCTGCGGGACGACCCCTCTGTATAGGTGGTGTCGGTCACTTGAGAGACTGACTAGCCGTCGAGGTGCCCAGTTTGCTCAATAGATCCAGGGCACCTCACCAAAGGCAGCATTGGTGGCACTCGCTGGGTTTCAGTGGATAGAGCTGCGTCCATCTTACCATCTTTCGGGCGCAGCGAGGCCCACATACCAGCCCTGGGAGTCCCTCCCTTCCCAGCGGGATTCCTCAGGGCATTTTCCGGCGTAAAATAAAAAATTACTATCCTCGATCGAGCTTCAACTGCGGCAGATATCCTAGCCAATTACGTCACATGGACATAGAGATGGATCGCTTTATTTTTTACACGAACACTAAATGAATCACATACAGACTGTACCGCGGTACACAGGTGCGCGAACTGCTGACTTCTTACACAAGCAGCTCAACTTATGGAACTAGGTAGATACAGTAATTATATATTTAGCGTTATAAATAATATTAGCGAAATATTTTAGTATTCGGTGTAGGTACACGAGCAGCGGTCTTTGATGGTTACGGTTTAAGGCCGATGTTAATCTGTTACTTCTGTTAATTAGCGAGCAGGATCCGAGACCGGACAAGTGCGTGTCGCCCATCAGGGGTTCTGTACCACAGTAAAATATATAACACTATACATTTTGACATTTGAGAAGCTGTTATTTGTAGTATTGAATAAAAACATCCCAACAAAGACGTTCTATCGTTTTAAATATGTTTGTTAGCTTGAGCATTTCATGAAGTATGTTTTTCCCGTTTACACCATGCAAATAAAATGCATATCTTAGGAGATATAGCAAAATCAAAATAATGCGACACCGTGATTTCGACCGAGCCAGGCGCTCCGTGACGCCGCGCCTCGCGCCCGAGCCGAGCCCGGCCCCGGTTCAGAAAGTTAGGATAATAATTATTATTGTATCAATGTAATATGGTAGAATTGTGTATCCTAAATATGCCTACTGAAAAGTCCGCGATGGCATAATATGCCTATATTAGTTAAATATAACATACTACCTATATCCATTTTAATACTTTAAAAATTGGCAATTATATAATCGCGGTAATGTATAATCTATTTACAAAAATACAGTATTAATCACTTCATATTATAAAATAAAGTCATACGCCCGTCCATAGATAAATAATCACCATCAATCCGTGTACGGCTGTACATCTAAGTTAACGCGGGCGAAGCTGCGGGCAACAGCTAGTCTACTATATTATGCATTTATTATACACATAAACCATCCTCTTGAATCATTCTATCTATTAAAAAAACCGCATCAAAATCCGTTGTGTAGTTTTAAAGATCTAAGCATACGTACAGACAGACGCGGGAAGCGACTTTGCTTAATACCTATTCGAGGATTCATTCCCCAAGTTCGCTATATGGTAACCCATATAACACAAGGCTTT
The DNA here is from genome assembly GCA_963853865.1 of Helleia helle. Taxonomy (NCBI): domain Eukaryota; kingdom Metazoa; phylum Arthropoda; class Insecta; order Lepidoptera; family Lycaenidae; genus Helleia; species Helleia helle. Next base: position 163,532 of record OY971435.1, read on the forward strand.
GTTTACTTTGGGCACTTTGGGCCATATAGTTGGTGTGATTGTACGGAGATTAAATTTTTTCATTTATTTTTTTATTGGACGCTAATGACAATAAAATTGAAAGAAAACATAATTTGGTGTGCAAAGGTCCCTTGAGGGACTGATTAACCGTCGAGGTGACCTGTTTGCTCAACAGATCCGAGGCACCTCACCATAGGCGGCATTGGAGGTACTCGCCGGGTTTTAGTGGTCAGTGGATGGATGTTTGTTACTCTTTCACGCAAAAACCACTAAATGGATTTTAATGAAACTTTACAATAACATAGCTTATACATCAGAATAACATATAGGCTATAATTTATCCCTGTACTCCCAGGGGAATGGAAAGTCCGCGGCACTGTCGGTAAAAAATAAGCAGTTTGGGAGTTTTCAACGAAAACGCTGCCTAAACCCTTTGAGATAATATCTATGGACGCTTTTTACAGCACGTCAATCTGGTCCCGTGGTAAGTTCTCGAAGAACTTGTGTTACGGGTACCAGACAACGGAAATATATTTAATACTTTTATACTATACAAATATTTAAGATTTTTATTATATAATACACATATTTAATACACATCCATGACCCAAGAACACAGAAAACTTTTTGTTCCCGGGCGGGACTCGAACCCGCAACCTCCGGCTTGACCGCCAACGCGTTAACCATTGAGCCACAGAGGTCGTCGAGATATAACAAAATAATATATGGTGGAATTGTGTATCTTAAATAGTTCTACAAAAAAGTCCGCGATGGCATATATCTATCTCTTAAGGATAACATACTATATATCCATTTTAATACTTAAAAAATTGGCAATTATAAAGCGGTTATTAGAAAGCTATTTACACAAATACGGTATGAGTCCCTATCATTTTAAATTCGTTAGTTGGCTTAAGCATTTCAGGAAGATTATATTTACCTTACACATCGTGCAAATTAAATAAATATCTTAGGAGATAATATAGTAAAATCAAAATAATGCGTCGGCGTCGCGGTGATTTGTAGTGTATTAGTTATGTAGATTTTGGTGTAGTACTACTTATACACGCGCGCGCGTGATATATTCTCACTGCTCTTCTCTGAGGTCCGGTTGCACGATATTGTTGGTTAAAGTAATAGTCAAAGTTAAATTTGACACTAACAATAACGTTGACTTTTACGGTTTAGACAATTGGGTTGCACCGGCATAAAAAATCTGATTGTTAAAGTTACCAGGGTTGCATGTCTAATGATGCCTAATTTGATCCTAATTCCTTAAGGGAAATATTTTAAGATATGGTAATACATACGTAAAAAAACGGTTTGACGTTTAAAACTTACTGGGCGCCGCCTTCAAATTATGTTATGTCATAGTTATTTTGAAATTTCCGAGATTGAGTAAATAATGAAACATATTTTGCAAATATTCCAACCAAATATAACTAAGGTAACTGCGTGTTATTTATTACACAGTAAACATAATATATAATATGCCTATATTTTCAAAATGTTAAAATAATAAGATTATCTTATATTTAAATTATGAACTTAATAAATAATTTATATTTCTAATAATATATTATCATCATCATCATAAGTCTTTGTCCGTCCACTGGTGAACATAGGCCTCCTTTAATGAACGCCGAGACGAATAATATATATTTTACAATTCAACAATTCTATTAACAATATATAATTTACTTGATATTTAACAAATATTTAAATTATAATACAATAAAAACTATTTTGTATTTTAATTTGTAATATAATAAAAGAATAAAAAACTTAAATTTGACATCTGACGTTAACAATAACTTTAACCGGCCGATTGTGAGCGGTTAAAGTTAGTGTTAAATTATGACGTATTTTGACCATATTCAAATGGTGCAACGCATTTTTAGACTAACCGGTATTTTAATCAGTTATTGTTAAAGTAAGATGGTGCAACCCACCCTTAGTCTTTCCCGTTCACACACATGTCAATTGAAACAACAATAATTTAGGCCACGCCTACCGATGAGTTCACGCTGTCGACTAGTTCAACCTTAAAGTTGCACGCGGTGTAGGTTATTAAAGCTACACGCGGTGTAGGTTATTAAATCTACACGTGGCGTAGGTTATTAAAGCTACACGCGGTGTAGGTATTTAAAGTTACACGCAGTGTAGGTTATTAAAGTTACACGCGGCGTGTGTTATTAAAGCTACACGCGGTGTAGGTTATTAAAGCTACACGCAGCGTGTGTTATTAAAGCTACACGCGGTGTAGGTTATTAAAGATACACGCGGTGTAGGTTATTAAAGCTACACGCGGCGTAGGTTATTAAAGCTACACGCGGTGTAGGTTATTAAATCTACACGTGGCGTAGGTTATTAAAGCTACACGCGGTGTAGGTATTTAAAGTTACACGCAGTGTAGGTTATTAAAGTTACACCCGGTGTAGGTTATTAAAGCTACACGCGGCGTGGGTTATTAAAGCTACACGCGGTGTAGATTATTAAAGATACACGCGGTGTAGGTTATTAAAGCTACACGTGGCGTAGGTTATTAAAGCCACACGCGAGGTAGGTTATTAAAGTTACACGCCGTGTAGGTTATTAAAGTTACACGCGGTGTAGCTTATTAAAGCTACACGCAGTGTAGATTATTAAAGCTACACGCAGTGTAGGTTATTAAACCTACACACGGTGTAGGCGCTATACAAATCAGTTAAAGTCAAAAGTGGAACAGACTGATGATGGTGAATGCGTGCTGAATTGTAGATACGATACTTCCTTATGACGGTAAATTAACCAAGGGCTATAAACTAGCCACATAACCCGGCGCCGCTTGTATCCGCGTAATATAATTTACGACACCGGGGTCGCAGGCTACGACGTCAAAGACTCACGCCTGTCCAATTGAAAGTGGTCCAGCCCAGTATCAGCCGTGCAAGGAGGCTCATGAATATCTAGACAATTTGTTGTGTCATATGGCCGAGCCAATCTCTTATATTTAGTTTTCAACGTAAAATAACGATATATATATACTAAATGTTATTTTGTAAGTCAACCAGTACTAAAAGACACACACATATTTGACAGGCCGGCAACGCACCTGCTAATGATGTAGCGGGTGTCTATGGATGTCTCTTATCACTTACCACCAGATAAAACTATTGTCCGTTTGTCCCCACTTCTATAAAATTACAAACATAGCTTTGATATATTTTGAAAAGAAGGGCGGACATACATTGTATTTACGTTTACCATGATGGTCGATTCCACGTGCATTTGTTTATGTTCATGGTCGACGCTGACCACTTACGATCAGGTGGCATGTCTGGTCATTAGCTCGTTTGCCCTTTTGCCCGTTCAATTAATATAAAAAGCACCTAATCAAAGCATATATCCAAAATGGCGGAAAGCCCTTAAGACAATGATTAAATAACAAAATTTTCTATGAACTTCAATGAAGTATTAATTTAAACTTAATTGAACAATATAATCCATATACTATGAGTGGAATTAATTATTAAATTAAGATTGTATTTGTTCTTCACATTTAAATTTGTTTAAATAAATAAAGTATTGTATTATATGCACACATCAACGTCTAGCTACACTGAACGAATTATAAGTCATTTGTGCAAAACATAATTACACGGTATCAGATCTAGTTATTGCTAGAGCTAGTTCGATCTAGGCTCGTTGTAAGTCTTAGGCGGGGCACGGAGCAGCGTCATCGGTAAATACGTCCCTTCTAAGTACTATAACTAGGTCCATGAATACATTATTAGTTCAACGATACGTACAGAGGCGTGCAATTATAGTAACAGATCCATGTATTTTTGATCCACACTGATATAAAACACTAATAGCTAAGTTACGTTACGTACGTACGTACGTTGCGATGTTGCAACATTTCAGATTCGATAAACCGCCGACTAGATTTGAAAATTTGCCAAGGACAAGCACAAATGGCTACCGTTATCATCATTATCATCGGCCCTTTTCCGTTCACTGCAAGACGGCCGGTCCCCGCCGCCCACATCCAACATGAACCAATCACTACACGGGATCCTGATCCCACGGCGTGGTAAGCTGAGGTAGACCGACCGGCCGTCTCTCTGAACAGGACCTCGTGTAATGTTTTCCAAACTATTAAGACGAAAATATATTTTAAGGAAAGCCGCACTCAACTTTATCTTATTTAAAGCGATTGAAATCACAACAATAACAATAACAAGTATTATATAATTTAGACTTTAAAGCTCGCTGAGAGCACGACACAGAGTTTATGAGTATCCGTCCTCCTTCCGGATCACATTTGTTTCGTTAGCGTTTCCTTCTTGCATTATTCTTCTCCTTTCACTATTATATTCTTACTGCATATAATATAATGAAAGACTATCATCAACATGCGTATCAAAAGGTTTCATATAAAGGTTTTGGAAACATATTTTACAACACAAGTGTCGTAATAAACCGCAAGGTTTTCGGAAATTTCCGCACGCTACAAGGCTGTACTCCATATACAGACCGGCTGATAGATTGCAGGATTATGTGTTAAGGTTACCTCAGAGTGCATGTCGCTCAACATAATATCTTGCTGAAAGTTTGCAATTGTGCAAAAAAGCATTAGTATTTGAGGAAACGAAACTGGACGACGTCTAAAACAAACTTACAATTATGGGAAGGGTTGAGGTTGTCGAAACAGGCGGTCAATTAACTTATTAAATGGTTCACACAACTCTTTGTATTTATATCATTTACAAATATACTTAGCTGTGCTATTTTGAAAAACTTTTATCTTACACTAAAAAACACCAGAGAAACTAGTCTAAGTGTACCACTACTTTCTTCTTCAATGTCTCTTTTTATTTTTCCCGTCTGCGCCAGAAGGAGGGTTATGTTTTTCGAGAGTATGTTTGTATGTATAATCGTTTGGCACGCTCTGCGGCCTGAACGGCTCGATGGATTTTAGCTTGAGAGGTGTCGTTAGATTTATATTTACTGTGAGAGTGACACTGAGTATATCAAAAGATACCAACACGTGATGCTGTGATAACAACACGAACATTATGTACATAAACTAAGAACAATCGGGCCTCGATTACAGAAGCAATTTAGAATTTAACAACCGAAGTTTATACCATTTTTTAACGACTGCATTAAGTAAATCTGGGGCCTCGTTAGCCAAAATTGAAAAAGTCGGTGAGTCAAATACGGATTCGAATCTAGATCGGTGCGGTCCGCGCGTTGTGCAACCCGAGGTGAAGTAACGTGTGATCTCCCCGCAGCATCCACCGCGGTCCGAGATATAATTGTTATATAATATTGATTTATCTGCGCTGCCGAGATCGCAACTTCATATTTCATAATTGCTAATAATAGTCGGTGTTGATGACTTTATGCGTGTTTCTTCACGATGTTTTTCTGTAATGGCGGCAATCAGAAAATAAAAAATGATACAAGGAAGCCGATGGAGGTCGATATGAACATTTTGTTTACAAAGTTTTGTTTAGAATTACGATATCTAGCTAAACGTGCAAACAATCCGAACATTTTTATACAGCCAGCTAGAGGTCAGGGCACTAGACTCTACACGCAGCGGTCGCGGGTTCAAATTCCTCCAAGTGAACACAGTATAGCGACTTGTACTTGTAAATATTATTATGTTATGAAATATTTAAATATTTTACTTTATTTATTTATATGTTACATTCATTGTAACCAGTTATACCCCTTAACACAAGTTCTTAAGAATTTGTCACTGGATACGATGTCACAAACAATTGAAATTGAAAATGTTTAAAATAAAATTACTGAACGTTGTGTATATAATGCTGACTTACTTAATTAGGTTTTTTTTATCTTAAAACTGCATAAATTTTAGTAAATCTTTGTATATGTTTCTAATAAAATCGGGCTAATGTATTAAAATTCTAAAAACTTACCACTTCACAGACCGAATTGGTCTAGAGCTATAGACAAATCATTACCAATAATAGTCCGATTATACATAAGGATTCTTTTGTTACTTTTCTACCGAGGATTTACAAAACGTTTTATACTGTGCCTGTGCTCGTGTCGGGCCGAGGTTGGGGTTAACCTGGGTCCAGACAGGCACGACGTCGTCGGGGACTGCTAAAAGTATCGTGAAAACGAACGGCCGAGCAGTCCCCCCTTTCGAGGAGGAGTCTGGCCTCTCGCCGGGGCCAGCCTAGTGGGTAACGACACTGCCCAAGTACGAACCCCACACACGGCTAGGTTTAAAACCAACCCCGGTCCTAGTTACGGTTTGGGCTGCAAATTTCCGCTGCAGACCAAAAAAAAAAAAGGGTGAGTTATAAATGCCAAATTGTGTTATTCTAGTGTCATCAGGCAGACTCTACAGTCAACGGCGATGGCCACGCTCATCATCATACAAACGGGCATCACTCGTATGGTCATTAAGTATTGCGCGCGACACTTCACATATTATAACATGAATGTCTCCAGCGACCTCGTGACGAAACCTCCCTCACTGGACCTCACCGTGACCTCACACATTTATTTCTACTTTTATGACCTAAGGTTCAAAACCCTTCACAAATATTGTCAAACATAATATTATAAATAAATACCAGAATAATATTTAGTGGATCTCTCAATAGCACGCATTCATCTGTAATGGGTAACAATTAACCAAACAAACAAAACCGATCGTTTTATTACCTTGTAGTGAAATTTTAAAAGTTATAACCTGGAAATCTCTTACCCTAATCTTACCCACAGACAACTCGAAAAATTATTCAGACGAAAGTAAGTACGCATGGGTATCACCATCCTGCTTGCTTACTTTTTTCGCGAAACATCTTTCTTGTGTTTCAGTAAGACGCGGAACAGGCGGTGTAATTACTTGCACTGACACTTACCATCTTACGTCCCAGGACCGGCAACACGTGTATTAGTCCCAAGACTCCCAGGTGAACTAGTGTATGTACGTGACTGTCCACTTTACATCAAGTGTCAGGATCGAACCCAGAGAGGCCGAGCCCGTACTCACTAGACCATCGTCACTCACGATTCAAAAGAAAAAGTTCAAACTAAAAAAAACAAAATCAAAATTTTTATTTAAAATAGTACCAACAAAGTATCTTTTTGAACGTCAATTGAGTCTACCGCCGGTTCCAAGGCAAGCCCACTGAGAAGAACCGGCGAAACAAACTCAGTGGAACTAATCTTTTCAAATAATTTATAACAAATTTGACATGTTATTATTCTGAAATGCCTGGGAGGAACACCCTATTCCCAAGGTGTGGTATCTTCTAGAAAAACTTTTACTTTATAATATCCTTTACCACACAAACGCTCTTTAACAACTTTTTTGAATTTTTTTAAGGAGAGCTTTTGAACGTTTTCTGGGATCCTATTGTAAAAGCGTACAGTTGCCTTTAAAAGAATTGCTTACTTTCGAAAGTCTAATCATTGGTGCATGTAACTTGTATCTATTACGTGTATTCCTACTATGAATATCACTTTTTTTACATAATTCATTTATGTTTTTCCGATTGAATAAACCAGAAGTCCAAGTGGGAAACCTGAGGTACACCGGAAAAATCCGAGTATGTTTTACTATCTATAACATACTTACTATACTTTTTAAAGCATTTCAATTGAACACCACAAAATTAAATAACATCATATGATTTCATTAGTACAAGCAACGCAAAATTGAAATCAGTAAACTTCAAAACAAACTTTATCGAATGCGTTGGCAAAATCCATGTAGATCTTATTGATATTTATCTTTACGAACTGCATTTAGTAATTCATTAATTATGTAACAAAATTCCATTATAATAAAAACCGGCCAAGTGCTAGTCGGACTCGCGCACAAAGAGTTCCGTACCATTACATAATATACAACATTAGACACTTTAACAAAAATTAAGGTTTATATTTATGGAATTAAATGTGTTTTATATATTTGAGTTGATTGCATGAAAGGTAAATTGCGGTTTACGATTTATGACGTATAAAAAAAACTACTTACTAGATCTTGTTCAAACCAATTTTCGGTGGAAGTTTGCATGGTAATGTACATCATATATATTTTTTAGTTTTATCATTTTCTTATTTTAGAAGTTACAGGGGGGACACACATTTTTCCACTTTGGAAGTGTCTCTCGCGCAAACTATTTAGCTTAGAATAAAATGGTGTTAGAAACCTCAATATCATTTTTGAAGACCTATCCATAGATACCCCACACGGACGGGTTTGAAAAAAAATTTGGAGTTTTAGTTCTAAGTATGGGCACCCACAAAATTTATTGTTTTTTTTCTACTTTTGTGTGTCAAAATCTTAATGCGGTTCACAGAATACATCTACTTATCAAGTTTCAACAGTATAGCTCTTATAGTTTCGGAAGAAAGTGACTGTGACATACGGACGGACAGACGGACCGACAGACAGACAGACAGACAGACAGACAGACAGACAGACAGACAGACAGACAGACAGACAGACAGACAGACAGACAGACAGACAGACAGACAGACAGACATGACGAATCTATAAGGGTTCCGTTTTTTCCATTTGGCTACGGAAACCTAAAAATGCAATAATATTTTTTACATTTATTCATATTATTATAGTGCCATAGTCTTATCAGTCATACAAATAGAACCCTACCTCAGTAAAAATCGGTTAATAATGAAGTGATCATGTCAGAAGGCCATAAAGACTGACGAAACGGCCGTAGTGACCTGCGACCTCATCAGCGGCAATAAACAAGATACATCGAGATTTAAGTGATCGTTTAACTGTAATTATCAGCTCCCGACATTGTTGATCACCTGCTTCGGTAATGTCCGGTCAGTTATAAAATATAATTCATGCTTAAACAGTCATATTACATGATATACAACGATGATATCGAACTTTTGTCCGTCTCACATTTTTTGATTTATTAATCAAAAGCTTTCCTTAAAGCAATATCAGAACCAATTTAAACACAATTTTCCTTATTATACGAAGTCAAGATGTTTTAAATTATGTAAGTCATTTGATAATAATATATGAAAATGTTTATACTGTTTGAAATTTAAAGCGCGTTCTCGTATTTTATAATTTTTTAGCGTATTCTTTAGTAACAAATTCTAAATATAAATAAATATTTATAAACAACAACATCACATTAACCTAGTCCCGTGGGTAAGAAGTATTACGTGAACTAGATAATGGATAGAAGCTTAAGAAATTTACATAAATAAATATTGTTTACGTCGTAACACATACATATAACATTGTTCTGTGACAATGATGTCGCCTACTCAGCAGAGCAAGTAATTCCAATAGTGTTATATCTAATGGATCACAACGACCCCCAGGCTGTAAGAATTTTAGTGGCAAGTGGAGCTGGGACGCTGCTTTCACCACAGATGGTTACCTTTGCTGGAAGAGTTGTTTTGTTGTTGCCGTATTAGTTACCAAGCGACGATGTGTGAGCGACAACGGCCTAGTGGGTATGGGTTTGGCCTTTTGAGTGAGAGCCGAGAGGTCCGGGTTCGATTCTGACCGGAGGTCACAGGGGGTGATGCCTAAAAATGGGATTTTTTTCAAAATTTCTACGTGCACCTGAACATGAGACCATCGCTTGCTTACCGTTGAAGGAAACATCGTGAGAAAACATACATGCCCGATGAGATTAAAAGACTTTAAAGATGTGTGAAGTTCACCAACCCACATTGGGCCAACGCATCGGTAAACTATGGCATGAAACCCGAGACCCGCGCCCAGCAGTGAGATATATAAGGATGAATATTATGAGTTACCAGAGTTACCTACCAGAAAAATCAATTATTATTTGTCCCCAAAACTCTCCTTCGACCTCAAGATGATCACATAACATCAGGCGGTAGCTCGAGGTCAAACTGGTAGAAAGGCGTACATATTAGTACATTAGTTGGAGTATCGAGATATAATTGAGACTTTATGATTTACCGGGTCCGATCGAGGCCGGCGGTTCAATGTGCTGGTCGAGAGTATCCAGCCAGCTCCCGCATCCGCCGTGACGCAACGGCTCCGGGGAAAGGCCAGGCCTGTGCCGGCGGTGGTGGTGGTGGTCCACCTATCAAAATGACGTAATTTGCAAATGTTACGTGGCGTGAATGGAAATTACCATTGTACGCGTTTTTGCGTCCACTGTCATGCATGTTTCTAACTTGAAGTAGTTTTGATGTGTTTTAAAGAGCATGGTAGAGTAGGGTTGGACTACCAACCCAACGATTGCCATCAATACCTTTCTGGTATCTCAGGAAGCAACCTATGAAAGATTTCGGAAAAGGCAAGATCTAAATTCGGGTCAACTAATTATGTCTACAAGGAATAATGACTTATTATGGGTAGGCTAGGTATAATCCCCCATTATATACTCCAAGTGCATCTTCTATTTACAGACAAAACTCATACATAGTTCGATCAATTAGAGATTTTAATGATCTTTGTAAAGAGTACTCATTTGATCCATATTGTGTAAGCGTGTTGCAAGTCAGGAAGCAACTGAGTGATAGTTTTTTCACAAGTTAATATTGTTTAGTAAAGTTTCTCTATTATATTTATTTGCACTGTATACCATAAGGAATTATTGTCATGTACTTGATGCCAGTATCAGTGCTCTTAAAAACTCTGTTTTATAAATTAATAACTAGCCGTGATGACCTGTAATTGGATTTACTTGCTTTCAGATGTTAACTTATAACTTATTGTATACCATTGGTTGTTCTTATTGTAAATAAATTATCAGAAAGCTTATCTACTAGCCGCTGTAATAAGTTGATGTGTTATCTGATAACGTTATTTCACAATCTCGCCAGTCAGTCAAAGTTATAATAATAATATATATGGACGCTTTCACACCACGTCAATCTGGTCCCGTGGTAAGTTCTCGAGGAACTTGTGTTACGGGTACCAGGCAACGGAAATATATTTAATACTTTTATACTATACATAATATATTTAAGATTTTTATTATATAATACACATATTTAATACACATCCGTGACCCAGGAACACAGAAAATATTTTTGTTCCCTGGCGGGATTCGAACCCGCAACCTCCGGGCTTGAGCGCCAACGCGCTTACCACTGAGCCACAGAGGTCGTCTTTTTTAAAAGTTTTGCTCAAAGTTAGTTGCTAATGTTATTTCGGCAAGTATTTGAAATACTTGACACAGTTTCGAATATGGTGAGCCAGGACGACAAACAGATGACCCTTGAAGTTCAATATTAATTGTCTTGTAGAAGGTTGGCAGTTTACAGAAAAGGTTACATTCCGATATTTTTGGTGCACTTTAAACGGTTTACCCTTAACTAGCGCCCCCTGGCACGCGCGTGGACTACATTTACACTTAGCGTATTATTATGAAGATGAAAATTAAAGTGACACAATTAACAAGCTTTTCCATGACTTCACCTTTTTTTTTTTTTTTTTAACGCCGGGAAATGCTCTGAGGCATCCCGCGGGGGAGTGGGTCTCCCCACGCGGGTATGTGGGACTCTCTGCGCCCGACAGCTGGTAAATGGACGCAGCTCTACCCACTAAAACCCGGCGAGTGCCACCAATGCCGCCTTTGGTGAGATGCCCCGGATCTAGAAAACAAACAGGGCACCTCGACGGCTAGTCAGTCCCGCAAGGGACCGATGCCACACCGAGGGGTTGTCCCGCACCACAGAATGACCCCTCCCAACGTCGGGACAGTACAATGGGGTGAGGTTCCCATCCTCACCCCTTGCCCCCTGCTCTTCTGTCCCCTCTTCTTACAAGAGGGGTACAAAGAGCCCCCTCAGCCCAATTAGCTTCGCCCAAGGTGCGCCACTCACCCTAGGTTACTGAGCCCCTCCGCCACGACAAGGCCTGAACCATGGTGGGGTTCCATGACTTCACCTAGTGGAGCTGTAGCTGTATTTATTCATTAGTCTATTTAGGAATTAGGAAGGAAGGAGGAATTAGGAAGCAACAAACTGCGCCCAAATAATGGGGTAAGGTTGAGGAGATGGTTTAGATAGCCTTTTACGATTTATTTCTCTTCTAAACTTCTCTAGTTATCGGCTATGCCATAAAGTCAGGGCAACAGAGCCATTATCACGTTTATAATATAAGTGTTATTTTGACACGCGTTTACACGCGCCGGTAACTGATGCTCGATCTCGTCCCTGACACGTCCACCTCGTAAGTACCCTTATTAGTGCTAAGTATTATTGCTTCTGTACACGACCAACTAACGGGAACTTTTGGTTTTTTCTAGAAATTACGTTGTGTGGAATTTACTCATAATTGCCACATTGGGCGAATCACTGGTATATCTCATAAAATTTCAGACTACGCATCAATTCGAATGACTAATCTTTCATATTATCTCGTTATCACAAATCAGCAAATCCACAACAGCTCGATTTTTACGGCATTTTCTGCCTCACGCGACCACTACGGTATTTCCGAACCGATACGAGTTAGGGATCTTCAAATGACATAATTTTGAACACATTTGAAAGGCCGGCAACGCACCTGCTGATCCTCTGGTGTATGAGTCTATGCATGTCGGTTATCACTCACCAACAGGTGAACCGACTGCCCGTCTGCCCCCCCCCCCTTATATATTAATAAAAAGCTACGCTTGATCAATCTGTTACTTCGTGACTACTATTCGGTTCCTATTACATTACTAATACTAGTATCTCGGTAGACTTCAGAGGCTCGTGTTTGTTGAATATATTTTACGTTTTCCTAGGCTAGGTATTGTAGGTTTTCTAGGTTTTAGTAGAAATGTTGACTGGAAATACTGTGCGTTGCAAGATCAAGTCTTACATCATCATAATCTCTATCAACCTTTTCCGTCCACTGCTGTACTGGCCTATTTTAATGAATGTCAAGACGGCTGATCCCCCACCATCCGCATACAACCAAGACCGGCTAGTCGGAGGTCGACCCTCTGTCTACCCGGACGTGACCTTCACTCTAGAACTGTATTAGTCCACCGGCTATCGGTTCTTCAGCGCGTGTGACCCGCTCACTGTCACTTCAACGATCGTTAATCAACGATCATTTAGATATCCATAATTAATTGACCGTAATCTGAAAGTAAATCTGATCCGACTTTGCCGAAACATATGTTATGACATGTTTGTGTGGGCATGATATAATTGACCGAAAGTGATGCGGTTCATTTGGGTATCTGGTTCAAGAGCCTCGTGTTACATCAAAACCAGTCTTCAAGTTTTCGCCCTATGTCATAATGTACAGAGTTTGATATAATGGCCTCAGTTCAGATGTATCTCCGGAGATCTAAGCTGGTACAAGAAGAAACTTTCATTTACATTTAGCGGTGGGAGGGATGCGCTGTGCTGCGTTCCCGTCCAAACGGTTCCCATTATCCTGCTTATTTCTCCGGTGAAACAGCTTTGCTGTATTTCGGAGAGAAGAACAGGCAGTGTAATTACCGACACAGGGACTTAATATCTTATGTCTCAGAAAAGGCAACACATGAATGGGTTGGCTGGGCTAGTTCCAGGTAAAGATATATCAATGTCTCTGGATATTCCCTGGTAGTATAAAGTAGTTCTAAAAGGTACATCAAGCATCATCAGACGGAGCGAGGTGAAGGACGACGCTCATTAGTCAGTCATTGTCTCGTTTCTCCGCCGCCTTGGCTTAGTTTTCCCGCTAGATGTAAAAACGCCATCTCCATAGTGTTCGGTGACGCAAGCCACTTGCCACACCGGCACCTTTGTCCCCCGAATTACAATATTGCTAATTAACTACAACCCATTACCCTTTGTTCACCTCCAGTACATTAACAAACATATGTACACACCTATTATTATTATTATTTATTATTATTATTAACCAACAATAACACCACGTTAACCTAATCCTGTGGTAAGCTCGTAAGAACTTTTGATACTTCCCGTATTTATATAAATACATATATACACGTCCATGACTCGGTGCAGACATCTATATTCATCATACAAATTATCTGCGCTTAACGGGATTCGAACCCGCGACCGCTGCGTCAAGTGTCTAGTAGCCCGATCACTGCAGGCCGTCGAATGGCCATTCTGTATCACTCTGTAATATAAGTCTTATGTAATGATGATCGCTCCCGCCCTCCGCTCGTTACCTAAGTACATTAGAATACATATGGTAACTCATAATAACCGCAGATTGCTATCTCCAAATTATAGAAATGTTTAACAAACCCGAGCCCGGTGTTACGGGCTCGGGTTTCCACCTGGGCCTGAAACTAGCGTGGCTCCTTACATAACACCGTGAATTTCCGAACCGACACGACTTCGGACCTTCAGGAAAAGTATTATGTAATGTGTGACCATACTCATATCTGAACCCCACCGTGGTTCAGGCCTTGACGTGGCGGTGGGGCTCAGTAGCTTAGAGTGAGCCCAGCACCTTAGGCGAAGCTAATTGAGCTAATTGAGAAGAGGGGACGAAAGAGCAAGGGGCAAGGGGCGAGGACGGGAATCTCAGCCCATTGTACTGTCCCGACGTTGGGAGGGGTTGTTCTGTGGTGCGGAACAACCCCTCTCTGAAGGTGGCGTCGGTCCTTTAGGGGATTGACTAGCCGTCGAGGTGCCCTGTTTGCTCATTAGATCCGGGGCACCTCACTAAAGGCAGCATTGGACATTTGACAGTCCCACGTACCCGCGTGGTGTTGACAGTCCCACGTACCCGCGTGGTGTTGACAATGCTCTACTCTCGACATGTCAATAAAAGCAGTTTTCTCGAAACTGTGATAGATTTTTTGTTACCTACTTTTATTTTTAGGTAAGTACTATTACCAGAAACATCGGAAGGGTAAAAATTAAATTCGAGAAAAATTGTTTCATTATAATAAACTAATGCTGTTCGTGATAGTCAATCATGTGGCACCTGTACTTTTTTTTTCTTTAAGGGCCGGGAAATGCTCTGAGGCATCCCGCGGGGGAGTGGGTCTCCCCACGCGGGTATGTGGGACTCGCTGCACCCGAAAGCTGGTAAGTGGACGCAGCTCTATCCACTAAAACCTGGCGAGTGCTACCAATGCTGCCTTTAGTGAGGTGCCCCAGATCTAATGAGCAAACAGGGCACCTCGGTGGCTAGTCAGTCCCGCAAGGGACCGACGCCACCTCCATAGAGGGGTTGTCCCGCACCACAGAACAACCCTTCCCAACGTCGGGACAGTACAATTGGGTGAGACTCCCATCCTCACCCCTTGCCCCCTGCTCTTTTGTCCCCTCTTCTTATAAGAGGGGTACAAAGAGCCACCTCGGCTCAATTAGCTTCGCCCAAGGTGTTGGGCTCACCCTAGGCTACTGAGCCCCACCGCCACGTCAAGGCCTGAACCATGGGGGGGTTGTGGCACCAATACTAACTTTTCTTTAGTAACGGAAGCAAGTAGTAACTCACCTGATATTATGTAATTACTGTAAGCGCAATATAAAAAAGTTTCTAATATCTTTGCAATACTTCGCATGTCTTAAAGATGTTTAACATTTAATGTTGATTAAGATCCTCTGTAAACGTAAAGGTACTAAAATTATTTCTTGTGGTAATCTCGTTAAATTTATGTTCATCTTGTATGTACTCGTAAAGGCTCACGTTCTGTTTACTTTGAATAGTTTGTATTGCAGTTTATATTTGGTTTTAAACATTTATGTAACAAATAATGTCCTACTAATATTATAAACGCGAAAGTTTGTATGTATGGATGTTTGTATGAAACTTTACATCAATATAGCTTATAAGATTTTAGTTAACGTGGTTATTTTCATTACTAAAATGATTTGAAACGGGATATTTACCATGTTCTTTCATTGTTCCATGTTATCACTTTTATTTGTTTTTATTTAATTATGATATTTTGGCATTATCTACGAATGTCTTGTTGATAAAACTGAAGAACATGGCAGATATCCCTTTTTAAATAATTTTAGTAATGTACACATACCGAAGCAATTAAATTTATAAAGATATTGTGTGAATTGTCCATAATCATTTTCAAAAGCTTTTCTTTCGAGTAGACCCGACGGCGCCGGCGTGTGCTCAAGATAATATCTAGATGTCAGGATAAATTAATTATCAACATTATGTACATTTTTGCGATATGTTAAGATGTTTGTGTCATCCTCGACCGCGAGTTAAGCAACTAACTAAAACAATGGTGAGACCGTGTTAGCCGTCAACAAAACAAAGAGCTTTATACATTTACAAATTAGTCTCATTAGTGTTAACTAACACTCATTTAATTTGATCTTATTGATATAAACTTCGTTAAGTTGTAAGTCTATGGGTGTGTGGCGTACGGCGTACTATTTTTGGGGTCTATGTTTGGGGGTAACATTTAAAAGTTTTGATCAACGTAGTCTCTTGCGAATCAAAAATCAAAATAAAATTTATTTTATTCAAATTAGTACCAACAGAGTATCTTTTATAACTTCAAATGAATCTACCACCGGCTCCAAGGCAAGCCCACTGAGAAGAACCGGCGAAACAAACCCAGTGGAACTAATCTTTTTAAATATTTTATAACAAATTTTCAATTTTATCCGGAATGTCCTAAGATGGTTTTGACGTTTATCAACAAAGACATCACAATGAGCAATCACCTTCCATTCAGCCGGTGCATATTCTCCGCTACTACTCTATGGCTGCTAAGGTTGCGGAGCTAGATAGGGTGGAGACAAGCGGAACGAGAATTCGTCGTTGACCAACATGATACTGGCCCGTCTCTTTTTTTATGTTACTTGGAAAAGCAAACTGGCAAACGTGCCACCTGATCGTAAGTGGTCAACGTCGCCCATGAACATAAACTAGTTTACCTGGAACGAGCCCAGGCAACTCATATATGTGTTGCCTATCCTGAGACATAAGATGTTAAGTCTCGGTGCCAATAATTACACTGCCTGTCTTGCCCTTCTCTCCGAAACACGGCAAAGCTGTTTTATGGGAGAAACAAGCAAGATACCCATACAGCCGTGAGCACGCAGCGCTTCCCTCCCACCGGTAAACTATGGTAGACTAGACATCGTGTTTCATGATACTGGCCCGTCACTATGGTAGACTAGACATCGTGTTTCATGATACTGGCCCGTCACTATGGTAGACTAGACATCGTGTTTCATGATACTGGCCCGTCACTATGGTAGACTAGACATCGTGTTTCATGATACTGGCCCGTCACTATGGTAGACTAGACATCGTGTATCATGATACTGGCCCGTCACTATGGTAAACTAGACATCGTGTATCATGATACTGGCCCGTCACTATGGTAAACTAGACATCGTGTTTCATGATACTGGCCCGTCACTATGGTAGACTAGACATCGTGTATCATGATACTGGCCCGTCACTATGGTAAACTAGACATCGTGTTTCATGATACTGGCCCGTCACTATGGTAGACTAGACATCGTGTTTCATGATACTGGCCCGTCACTATGGTAGACTAGACATCGTGTATCATGATACTGGCCCGTCACTATGGTAAACTAGACATCGTGTATCATGATACTGGCCCGTCACTATGGTAAACTAGACATC
Source organism: Helleia helle (assembly GCA_963853865.1). Lineage (NCBI taxonomy): Eukaryota > Metazoa > Arthropoda > Insecta > Lepidoptera > Lycaenidae > Helleia > Helleia helle. Next base: position 181,095 of record OY971435.1, read on the forward strand.
GTGTTTCATGATACTGGCCCGTCACTATGGTAGACTAGACATCGTGTATCATGATACTGGCCCGTCACTATGGTAAACTAGACATCGTGTTTCATGATACTGGCCCGTCACTATGGTAGACTAGACATCGTGTTTCATGATACTGGCCCGTCACTATGGTAGACTAGACATCGTGTTTCATGATACTGGCCCGTCACTATGGTAGACTAGACATCGTGTTTCATGATACTGGCCCGTCACTATGGTAGACTAGACATCGTGTTTCATGATACTGTCCCGTCACTATGGTAGACTAGACATCGTGTTTCATGATACTGGCCCGTCACTATGATAGACTAGACATCGTGTTTCATGATACTGGCCCGTCACTATGGTAGACTAGACATCGTGTTTCATGATACTGGCCCGTCACTATTGTAAACTAGACGTCGTGTTTCATGATACTGGCCCGTCACTATGGTAAACTAGACATCGTGTTTCATTCGTAATAAATACTGATTTAAGACATCATAAAGTGTCGAGGGTTTATTAAAATATATCGCAACATTAGCATTACCCAATATTCAAACAATTTGGTTGCATCAATATTATCACTAGTTACTATTAATAATCATTATTATACTAATATAAGTATATTATAGTATACTTGATTAAGTGGGACACACTTTGCCTACACGTAACAGTAGAGAAAATCTGAAGAAAATATTTTTGTGCGCTTAAATGACAAACACTGGCTAAACTTTAAGAGGTAGATCAAATGAATGTAATACGGAATTGTTTATCTTAAAAAGTTAATACCTTAAAGAAAGTATATGGTACATACTGTATCTGAGTTTGGAAAATTACAAGCATATTCCGCTCAAATAAATTAGCAATATAAAAATATTTTAATAGGATCCTGACCATCACAATACGGCTGTAAACGTTTGTGGGCTGATCATAATAGGTATTGAGTAATTTCTAATAACAATTCACTATTATCAAGAAAACATAAAAACACAAAAGAAAATCCTCTAAATGCTTATCAACGTTTTGTTTAAAACAATGGAAACTCAACGCATTTATATTTCGATGTTATCAGGCATTTTAGCTATTAACTGTATTTCCACACGTAATTAAATATTCCGGTCTTAAAATATATAATAACTCTTTTCACTGAAAGATCCTAAAAATAAAATTAAATGAAACTCAATGATGATTAATCTGTGTACCTGGTTGTATGTACGTCTGTGCGGCGTGCACTGGTTCTACAGCTCGCGCCTGTACTAGTACTCTATAGTGTCTAGTGCATTAAGGTTACGGTCTAGAAGAATATTTATTTTACTGATGGTGATCGTTAGAAGGACAAGGCCTCCCCCCATGGGAGTCCCTTATTAGGTGTAGTCTGGCCTTCGCCGGGGTCAAATATTCAAAAGGCAAGTAACGTTCAATGAGCTACTGTAGGTACACAACATTGTAAAAAAACATTGGTTTTGATTTGATCCTTGCGCCGTTCAGAAGTTCATATTTAGGCAATTCATTATAATTTATACATTAATTAATAGTTTGCTCATATGAGAAGATGTGTGATGATGGCGTGGTTTTGTTGCAACACAGTAAAAGTCACTTCTCACCCCAGCCCGGGTTAAGGACGGAATTTGATCTATCTCGATGGGGACCTCACGGTTGGTCATTGAAAAATATGCTCATGAATATTTATTAGAGCTAGAGATATGCGTCACAAATGATTGGGTATGATTGGTACTAGCATAAGCAGTTTGTGATGCTATGTGATTTGGAGACGATAAGGATCAAATGAGCAAGTTCTAGAAAACTAGGTCCTGAGCCTATGCTAGTTGAAATTCAAGGCCCTGTGGGGTCTGCAACTATCACTTTTAATTATTTTATCGGTCAAAACAAATGCACGTTTGTGTTAGATGATGATGGGTTAGATGTAAAAAAATCAAGAATTTATTATGAAGAAATAGCAAACAGGTAAAGACAGCAAAATTGTAAAATACTATTTTTTTTCATATTCGTTTAGATTAAAAAATCGACAACAAATGGTCAACAATAATTCATGGCAGCAACTTTCATCGACATCAACTAGTCACATATCTACCGACCCGCACATAAATATAATCAGGCAAGGGTTTTTGTCCCACCGGCGGCCGACGTAGCGTCTACCACTGGCGGACGCGTGTCGGAAGCTGCGCTGCTATCGTGTGGTCGTGTGGTGTTTCGGCGCGGCGCGGCGGTGACATAACCGCGTGTAATTATGCGTTTCCTTGTTCTGCGCCTGTTTGTGCAACTATTGTATAATATTATAATGCCCCCCACCCCCCTGCGTGCACCGCCCGCGCACCCCCTCACACGCAAGCGCACGTAACACGTGACATTACAGTGACATCCTTTTATTATCCGCCATATTGTTTACAAACCTAATATATTCTTAAGTTTATAAAGTATTTGTACACAAGATTAGTTTTCAATCCAATAAATACTTTTACATACCAGTAGCGCCATCTCCCGGCAGGTCGATGTAGCTTGCTGATATGTCTTGTTCTCATATTTTCCGAGTTAAGCATACACTACCTTATAAGTTCAAATCAAATCCAAATATCTTTATTTCGCAGGTATACTCGTACACTTAAACGTTAAAAAAAAGTTGTCAGTAAAAAGCTCGTTTGGAGCAGACTCTCCTTAAGAAAAACGAGATAAAAACTTAGGGGTTGCTCTTTTGACAACAAAATAAAAAACATAGTTTACACATACATGTAAAGCCTTAAGAGTGAATGTCTTATTCCCAAAGTGTGGTGGTACCTTCAATAAAATCTTTTATTATATAATAAATAGCCTTTACTACACAAACGTTCTTTAACAGTTTTTTTTTTTATTTATTAATGGAAAGATTTTGAACGTTTTCTGAGATCCTATTGTAACTGTCCGTAAAAGAATTACTAACTTTTTAAAGTCTAAAAAAATGGTTTTCTATACTTTTTGTCTCGTAGTTTATAATCGAGGTGTAATTATATTATTAATATGTTTTAGGTAAATGCTTTATTTTAGTACTAAAAAAATAAGAACTTTAAAATACTAAATGTGTTGGCGCTCTACAATCAACATGGCAAAAAATCACACCTGTTACAATGTTAAGAAAAAGTTCTCAAGAAACCTTAAAACAAGGAAAAGGTTATTTTCAATAACACTATATCAATTATAACAAAGGACATATTACGTCGCTAACTCATCGACGGCCCTCCAAGACATTAAAATATTATTTAACAATTTTCTGAACGTACATACTTTATAAACAATGCCAATAATAAATACAATGGTCATTCCAACAATTAAACACAACTTATATTATCTGTGTCATTCTAAACTGGAACGGATCGGAAGTGCGGCATATTTAAATATCGAACACTGAGATTAGCGCGGGTAGAGTCGGAAAATTATCTTTGGGCTGGAGCTCTTTTTTTTTCTTTAACGCCGGGAAATACTCTGAGGCATCCTGCGGGAGAGCGGGTCTCCCCACGCGGGTATGTGGGACTCGCTGCGCCCGAAAGCTGGTAAGTGGACGCAGCTCTACCCACTAAAACCCGGCGAGTGCCACCAATGCCGCCTATGGTGAGGTGCCCCGGATCTAATGAGCAAACAGGGCACCTCGACGGCTAGTCAGCCCCTCAGGGGACCGAAGCCACCTCCACAGAAGGGTTGTCCCGCACAACAAAACAACTCCTAACAACTAACGTTGGGACAGTACAATGGGGCGAGGTTCCCATCCTAGCCCCTTGCCCCCTGAACTTTTGTCCCCTCTTCTTATAAGAGGGGTACAAAGAGGCCCACCGGCTCAATTAGCTTCGCCCAAGGTGATAGGCACACCTCTGAGCCCCACCGCCACGTCAAGGCCTGAACCATGGTGGGATTGGGCTGGAGCTCTGGAAAGAGCAAAGCTACAAGAACATTCCAGAAATTCCCTGCGTTTCGTTTGTGTCTAGTACTAGTAAATTGTGTATACTACTTGGAACATAATAAAGGATGAAACTGGGAGAGTGGGTAGTCGTAGCTCTGAATTTAATTTAAATATTGAAAATAGAATAATTAAGTCTGACGAGGAAGTTGCGACAGTATTTGAAAAATACTTTTCTGACATCCCGATTTCGACTACAAAAAATTTAATCTCATGTCCTGCAATTGCCGAATCATTGCTTAAAACCAATGTCAAACAATGTGAAGCTAACTTTAAGTTTAAAGAGATAGGACCCAAAGATATTTTAAATGCATTTAACTTATTAAACAATAAAAATACCCCAGATTTATGGGGAATATCTGTAAAAGTCACTAAGCTCATAGTTGATGTAATTGCACCCCATCTAGCAACAATTTTTAATAAATGTATTGATAGTGGCGTTTTTCCTGACTTAATGAAACATAGTCGAGTCTTGCCTCTTTTTAAATCTGGCAGTACATCAGATGTTACAAATTTTCGACCAATATCAATACTCCCCTCATTTAGTAAAATTTTTGAAAAAATTATGTTAAATCAGTTACTATATTACTTTGAAACCAATATGTTACTGCACAAAAAACAATTCGGATTTAGAAAGGGTCTCTCCACAACAGACGCTGGCGTTAACTTAATTGACCACATTTATGAGGCCTGGGAGGAGTCACGTGATGCTTTGGGAGTTTTCTGCGACTTATCCAAGGCGTTTGATTGTGTACAGCATGAGACCTTGATCAGGAAATTACGCCACTATGGGATAGACGGTACGGCACTGGATCTTTTGAATTCCTATCTTAAAAACAGGACTCAAAAGGTCGAGATAAATGGTAAAAGATCATCCGGGACTAAAATAGAGATGGGGGTCCCACAGGGGTCCATTCTAGGTCCATTTTTTTTTCTAATTTATGTAAACGATTTACCTTACCTAGTTAAAGATAGTCAAGAGGTAGTGTTGTTTGCTGATGATACTTCACTTATTTTTAAAATCAAACGACAGGAAACTAATTATGACGAGGTAAACAACACACTTTCGAGAATGGTACATTGGTTTAGCGTTAATAACTTGCATTTAAATAGTAAAAAAACTAAATGCATAAAATTTTCCTTGCCAAATGTTAAGCAACTGCAAACAAATGTACTCTTAGACAGTGAAAACTTGGAATTGGTGGACTCCACAGTTTTCCTAGGAATAACCCTAGATCTTAAGCTGCAGTGGGGTCCCCACATAGCTAAATTGGCGAATAGACTCAGTTCAGCAGCATATGCAGTGAGAAAAATAAGACAGTTTACTGATGTAGATACAGCGCGAATAGTATATTTTAGCTACTTTCATAGCATTATGTCTTATGGCATACTTTTATGGGGAAATGCAGCCGACATAAACAACATTTTTGTGCTGCAGAAGCGGGCTATTCGTGCAATTTACAAGTTGCCTCCCTATTCATCTTTGAGAGAAAAATTTAAAGAAATAGGAATTCTGACTGTCACCTCTCAATACATCTTAGAAAATTTACTGTATGTCCGTAAAAACATAAATGAATTTTGTAAGAAAAGTGATATTCATAGTAGGAATACACGTAATAGACACAGGTTACATGCACCAATGATTAGACTTTCGAAAGTAAGCAATTCTTTTAAAGGCAACTGTATACGCTTTTACAATATGATCCCAGAAAACGTTCAAAAGCTCTCCATAAATAAATTCAAAAAAGTTGTTAAAGAACGTTTGTGTGGTAAAGCATATTATAAAGTAAAAGATTTCATGGAAGATACCACACCCTGGGAATAAGGCGTTCCTCCCGGGCATTTCAAGATAAGATGTTAAAATTGTTATTAATATAATATATTATTTGAAAAGATTAGTTCCACTGAGTTTGTTTCGCCGGTTCTTCTCAGTGGGCTTACCTTGGAACCGGTGGTAGATTCAATTGACGTTCAAAAAGATACTGTATTAGTACTATTTTGAATAAAAAAAATTTGATTTTGATTTTTGATTGTGTGCTTTGTGTTTTTATATAATGACTGAACTTTGACTTGAAAGGGATTTTAATAGTGGAGGGTAAATCTATTTTTATTGCAAGATTCGATATAATTTATAAAAAAGTAATTTATTCAGCATTTTTCTATCAAGTATATAAAATAAATATTATATATATATATATATATATATATATATATATATATATATATATATATATATATATATATATATAATATTTATGTTATATATAATATTATACCTTTTACTATTTTATTTCAACAACATATTGCGGAAACCCGTAAAACTATGTACCAAAAGAATTTGTAAGATAGCTACAGTTCACCGAGTGAACCAGGCTTTTACGTTCTGACTCAGACATTTGTCGCAACAGCCGTTTGGGTTTCCCCTCGCTGCAAGCCCACGATATAATATTTTATACCTGATTTCTTAATTACATTCATAGACAAATTACATATTCAGTAAAGACCTAATTTCTTTGCTAAGCCATATTGACCATAAAATTCTTACACGTAATATATTAGCGACTACAGGTTGGAAGTTAGTCAGTTTAAGTCAAAGAATAAAATAAATAATATTAGACTATTATTTTATTTTATTAACCTTATACTAAGATTATAAAACTTTCTAAAGGAAATATTGAATAAAAGTCCCACACGCCATAATCTATTTCGTATTGATGATGTTTTATAAAAATGTCTCAACTAACGACATCTATCCTCCTGTTACAATAACACCGTACATGTTTAAACGATAATTTAACATGTAAGAGGGTTCTTGATCAGCGTAGTATTATAGACATATGTATTGAAATTTGAATTTAAATACTGAATCTTATGTATTGATGTCTGGATATAAATATAACATAATATCTGAATTTAAATGTTGGACTAAATGGGTTCTCTTTAAACCACGACACTTTTTACAAGCCTTTCGAGTACTCGTATATAATATGGGAAATTAAAGATGGAAATTCCCTTCTGTATTAATTGTAATATTTGTCTCTCTTGCTTGCTCAACCGCATGGTAATAGTACTACCACCAGTAATTACTGTTGCGCAAACGATTCACAATAATTTCATACCTTACACTAATATGTATTAATATTTAAACATATTGCGCGTACTAAACGGGCTATTATATTGAAATTAGCTCCGTTGTTATATAACACTGTTATGTGACTTTACTTTAAAATGTTCAACCATCGACCCTCGTTTGTCCCATTACTGGGTCGAGTGCGAGATGGAGAGCTTCACACACCCTCAAAGACGTCTAATCTTATCAGGCATGCAGGTTTCCTCACGATGTGGCTTCACGGGTGAGCAAGATATGTTTTCATGTTCAGGTGCACGGGAAGCTGCGAAACCCGGAAAACCTACGAATTTAAGATGCACCCGGTCAGGATCGAACCCAGACCTCTCACTCAATAGGCCTAGTCCGTCGTCGCCCACTAGTGATGTTGTAATAATATTTCGTACTTACACGAAATATTAGATTATTTAGAGTGCAGCGGAAATTGTCAGACTAATGATATTTAATACTAGTAAGCAAGTAGGTGACTTACATAGAACCAAAACCAAATATATATTTTTTAATTCAAAATAGGAGGTACCAACCAACAGAGTAACATTTTGAACGTCAAGTTTACCGCCGGTTCCAAGGCAAACCCACTGAGAAGAACCGGCGAAACAAACTCAGTGGAACTAATCTTTTCAAATATTTTATAACAAATTTTACAAGTTATTATTCTGAATAGCCTGGGAGGAAAGCCCTATTCCCGAGGTGTGGTTTCTTCCATAAAATCTTTTACTTTATCACAATCTTACCACACAAACGCTCTTTAATAACTTAAAAAAATATATTCGGAGGTTTTGAACGTTTTCTCGGAACCTATTGTAAAAGCGTATACAGTTGCCTTCAAAAGAATTGCTTACTTTTGAAAGTCTAATCACTGGTACATGTAACATATATCTATTACGTGTATTCTTACTATGTATTTTTACAGAAATCATTTAAGTTTTTCCGAACATATAGTAAGAGGTAGTGCCTGTTTGTGTCGAATAAATGTTTCTTTCTTTCTTTCATGCTGCTTTGCAGCCAAATTGGGCCCGCACGACCGGGGTGGTACCTCTCGCTCGCAAAACACCGGCGTCGAGTGACAGCTATGCTGTCGCGTTTCGTGCGGTTTGTGAGTTTCCGGTTGGCCCATTGGGGGGGATAGGGAAAAGGAGGGCAACGCATTTGCATAATCTCTAATTCTGCAGATACATACAGAAAATTTTCTAAGATGTATTGAGACGCGACAGCCAGAATTCCAATTCGTTTAAATTTGTCCCATAAAGATGTATATAGGGGCAATCGAGGGTAGCAATCGCACGAATAGCCCGCTTCTGCAGCACAAAAATATTGTTAATATCTGTAGCATTTCCCCATAACAGTATGCCATAAGCCATAACGCTGTGAATGTAACTAAAGCAAACTATTCGCGTCGTATCTTCATCAGTTAACTGTCTTATTTTTCTGACTGCAAATTCTGCAGAACTGAGTCTATTCGCCAATTTAGTTATATGGGGACCCCACTGTAGCTTAGGATCTAGAGTTATTCCTGGAAAAACTGTGGAGTCCACCAGTTCCAAGTTATCACTCTCTAAGAGCACACATTGGTTTGCATTTGTTTAAAATTTTGGCAAAGAGAATTTTGAACCTAATATAAATAAATATGATAAATGCCTCATATTAACATATTTTTATTGTGAAACTTCTACTCGAGTTGTTGGTATAATATCTATGGACGCTTTTACACCACGTCAATATGGTCCCGTGGTAAGTTCTCGAAGAACTTGTGTTACGGGTACCAGACAACGGAAATATATTTAATACTATTCTTAATTATATTTAAGACTTTTAAGATTTTAAGATTGTTTTAAAAAGAAGATTACTGACTACTAATTGCAACTAGTAATATTAATCTTTAGTTTTATTATAGTTTTATTTTTACAGGCATCGTTTCCGAAAATGTATTATAATGATTATTTGTGTTTGTTTTGATTGCTTTTGTTTTCTTCTTGACTTCTTTATAAAGACTTGTGAATTGACATTAATAATATTAAATTAATTATTATTAGAAATATTTTATGTGAAAGAAAGCTATAATTACCTGTAATTAAAAGTACAATCAGTAATGAGTAGGCTATGTGTACAAATATTGTAATGCATGGGTTGTATCTTTTGTTGCTGATTCAATTGAAAATAAATAAATATTTTTTTTATTATATAATACACATATTTAATACACATCTACCCAGGAACACATAAAACTTTTTGTTCTCTGGTGGGATTTGAACCCGCTACCTCCGGCTTGAACACCAACGCGCTAAACATTGAGCCACAGAGGTCGTCAATATACACAACACACGTTGTTTACACAATATAGTGCATGAACTTTTTTATTTTACGTTGGGAAATGTTCTGAGGCATCCTGCGGGGAAGTGGGTCTCCTCCGGCGGGTATGTGTGACTCGTTGCGCCCGAAAGCTGGTAAGTGGACGCAGGTCTACCCACTAAAACCCGGCGAGTGCCACCAATGCCGTCTTTGGTGAGGTGCCTCGGATTTGTTGAGCATACAGGGCACCTCGACGTCTAGTCATTAACTCACGGGACTGACGCCACCTCCACAGAGGGGTTGTCCCGCACCACAGAACTACCCCTCCCAACGTCAACCCCGACAGTACAATGGGGTGAGATTCCCATCCTCACCACTTATCCCTCTGCTATTTTGTCCCCTCTTCTTATAAGAGGGGTACAAAGAGCCCCCTTGGCCCAATTCGCTTTGTCCAAGGTGCTGGTCTCACCCTAGGCTACTGAGCCCCACCGCCACGATAATGCCTGAATCATGGTGGGGATTCTCTGTATTTCCTGTGACACTCGGACCAACGGCTAAGTGTTATCCTTGGTTTGGGACAACGTAACGAGAGATGTTTATTACAAACTGCTCATGAATATTGCCCAAAATATAAAAATAAAATAACTCTTAAAAACTAAAAATAATGAACGGTTATGTAATAATAGTATAGTCATTATATACTAAAGTTTATAAACATTTAAAAACCCTTTTACTACCTACTCAGATAAATTGAAGAAGAAAGTTCAACCGCATGGATAGACAACTTAAAACAATCAAGTAAAAGAGCATTCATAATATTAGCATTTGAAATTGTAGCTTGTTGTTACATTTCGTTACAGATATGTATATAAGTGATGTAACCTGTTGTTCCGCTGGTGAACTGTGAGTTATGATTACTTATGGAGATTCACTGTTACAAGCATGTACGCAGCAGACCCGACCAGGTCATCAGCGCGCCAGTAAAGAGCTAATGCACCTTAATTTGACATTAAGGCAAATATAGATTGTTTTAGTTTGTTTAAGGATTCCTCTTTCCTGGCGTGGATGCTAGCGAAGTGATGATGATGACGCTAATAACAATGACGCAAATAACAATGACAGACGCGATCTCATATATCCACTTGTAACATGTATGCCGTAAACAGTCGTCTTATGAACTCGTATCTCGACCCCCGGCCGTTGGCACACGGGGTCGCTACTGGCAGGTCAGCTCGGACGTCCGGCGGTGGTAGCGGCGGTGGTGGCGGTGGTGGCGAGTGGTGGCGGGCGAGCGGCGGCGCGCGCGCAGCACTCCGACAGTCGCACTCGCCCCGACCGCCCGCGTGCACCACAAGACGCGCGTGCTCCGCCCCGGTACGTACCTCGCCACCCCACCCACACACACCTCACGGCGACCCGGCCGGGCACGAGCCGTGCTCGACTCACTTGTAGTCTGTTGCTCCCGGTGGTCAGTGCCGGTGCCCAGCCAGGGTCTGCCCTCACACGTGCACACACCAACACACCTAGTTAAGTATGTGCTTTTAGTTTATTAACCCGGTGTTTGTGTATTTTTTGAACGTGTAAGTTGTAGTTCGTGAAACTGTTCCGTGTAACCGCAGCGCTCGAGGCCGCGTCGACTATTTCTCGGTCGTTGTGTAAATCCGTTGGGAACGATAATTCTGTCGCAGATCGATTTATAAGTTAGGAAATGAGTGTGTCAAACGGGTCCGCGGCCGGAGCTCGGTCAAGGGCGGCCCGACGTCGGAGGGAAAGCGCCGGCGGTGGTGCAAGCGGCTGTGTCGCGTCGTGTCGCGTTGCGCGTCACGTTACCGCGTGCATCACGTGACGTCTTTCGCCTGTCTCCTCTGCCGGTGTCTTATCTAACCGCCTGACCGACTGACCGCATGTAAACTATTGTTTGTACACGCCTCCGGACAGCGCCCGAGGTCGTCACATAACCGCTGTCATCCAACCTTTGCTATCGGTCGCAGACGGAGAGAAGACGCCCGGCTTCCAGTGGACTATGGTGATGATGATCAGACGTGTTCAATGATGACGATGTTCACGCGGTCTCTTGTGCAGTTTATTCATTTAAAGGCCGACGATGAGATGATGAATTAGCTTAGGTCGACAAATAGCGCAACTTAGGACCCGTTTGCACACACGAGTCAAATTTTTTTATCGTGCTTTTCACGTCAGAAAAATAGACAGTACTTTTACAGAGCTACCCTAATAGACATCATTGTTTATAAAGTTTTACTTACATATCAACGTAACTTTAAATGGCATTATCACATTTTTCCTGTTCTACGAAAAACCATAAAACATTTCCACATGATTGACTCCGGTCCCCGTGTAAACACATTTGAATAGGTGTCTAAAGTTCATTCGAGAATACATCGGTTAAACAATAGATTTAAAAAACCTGTCAATGTCAACGCCACGAGGTAACATTACTTGCAAATATCTCCTCTGACACATTTCGCCATCTTTTGTTCCAGCCTTTATAAAAAGTTTTCTAACTTATCTATATCTATAGTTCTACCACTTATCACCCTACACACTGGGACCCTTAAATGATCAAGGTTTTCATAAACCCCATCCATTAACCAAGTACATCCAGGCTATGTACAGGCGACTGTTATATGTATATCGTATCATTTTAGGTGTCACAAGCCTCTTACCATATTATCAAGTTATTATTGTATCTTTATACTCTACTACCTGATGCCCGCGACTTCGTCTGCACATGAGTATATTTTTGTCAAGTCGCACAATATCTTTCTTTTCAGCCTATGTGCTATTCTGGTGTATAAGCTATGTTATTGCAAAGTTTCATAAGATCCATTTTTTTAAAAAGAGTTATTGCTTAAATAGTTTTTGTTTAAAAGAGTAACAAACATCCATACATACAAGTAGGACAGTAGGATAATTACTGCTTTCTACTTACACTCTCTTGACTATATTAAAGTATCACACGTGTGGTATTTCGTGCGTGCATATATTCAGAGGTTATGTCATACGGAGGACATATTAATAACTGTTAGCAACGTACTCACAAATGAATGAAACTAATTAAAATGCATATTGTATAAGAATTGAACGTGTTACAAAATAATATATTGACGTCATAACGTCGCGACACAAATATATTGACGTCATAACGTCGCGACACAAATATATTGACGTCATAACGTCGCGACACAAATATATTGACGTCATAACGTCGCGACACAAATAATATATTGACGTCATAACGTCGCGACACAAATAATATATTGACGTCATAACGTCGCGACACAAATAATATATTGACGTCATAACGTCGCGACACAAATATATTGACGTCATAACGTCGCGACACAAATAATATATTGACGTCATAACGTCGCGACACAAATAATATATTGACGTCATAACGTCGCGACACAAATAATATATTGACGTCATAACGTCGCGACACAAATATATTGACGTCATAACGTCGCGACACAAATAATATATTGACGTCATAACGTCGCGACACAAATAATATATTGACGTCATAACGTCGCGACACAAATAATATATTGACGTCATAACGTCGCGACACAAATATCATCTGGTTATTGCTCAGATTACATTACATTAAGGAACATACGTGACGCCAGAAGTGGAACAGCCAAACGGAATAGCTCCCATCTCGAAGGTCCACAGAACTTAACTTAATAAGACCATGATGAGTCAAGTCATTTGTCACACTTTGTCATCTAGTTGGATACTACCAATTATTTTCCTGGCATTGCCATTCGTCCACTCTTTAAGAGACATCCTCTCATTCCTCTAGTTTATCATTGCTCCACTTCACATTTAAGCGCATATTCCGAATGTTCGTTCGTGACGTCACGCAGTCCAAAAGTTGATGCATATCTTTGACTGGACTTGATCCGTACCGACCGGCCAGGTGATGCGGGTTATCTGTTAAGCTGCACCTCATGGCTATGTATTTTCTAACAGTTTCTGGCCAGTACAGACCTGTCACAGACCCTGGTGCCTGATGCTAGGCGCCCGGTCAAGTGGTCCGCCGGTCAGATGTGACCCAGTGGCGTCCACTTCCGACTTGCACAACGCCTTTCTATTCTCGATATTCGATTACGGCCGGATCGAGGGGCGCGATCTTACGCAAACGCCGCGTTTTGTAACTGCAGCGTATCACCTATACCACCCACCGTACACAACTCGATACCAGCGTACGTACTGTTGCGTTACTACAAATTGTACTGACATATTATATGTTATATAACCCGCCATGCCTTCTTTGATTGGACACGTGAATCAAGCTGTCGAACGTGGCTTCCCCGGCGTGAAAGAACCGGTATTTAAGAACTGATAATAGCTATTTTGATAGCCATTTTAGCGGATAAGCGATATGATTGCAAAGTCCCATCAAAATATCTTCAGCAGTTTATGAAAGACTGGGTAACATAAATGAAATTTTAATTTTATATCAAGTATGATCTTCAATTGTTTATTTCACCGGAACAACCATCACATCATCACATCATGCATGTTATCAATAATTATTGATAAGCATGATCAGATACAACAAATTATATCATTTGATCGTAATCATGTTCATTTACATATCGATCGTAATAATTTCATAGACTATAGTTTCTCGGTTCCCTAATCAGCGCCTCATCTATACCGTAGTTTTTATTTTCCGCCGGGAAATGCTCTTAGGCATCGAGCGGGGGAGGAGGGACTCCCCACCCGGGTATGTGGAACTCGCTGCTCTTGAAAGATGGTAAATAGATGCAGCTCTACCCATTAAAACACGGCGAGTGCCACCGATCCCACCTTTGGTGAGCCGTGAGATTAACCTGTTGGGCATCAGATCACCTTGACGGCTAGTCAGTCTCCCAAGAGACCAATGCTACCTCCACACAGGGCCTGCCAAGCATCATAGAACAACCCCTTCCAACGTCGGGACTGTGCAATGGGGTGAGGTTCCCATCCTCGTCCTTTGTTCCCCTACTCTTTCGTCCCCTTTTCTTATAAAAGGGGTACAAAGAGCAGCCCCCTCAGTTCACTTAGCTTCGCCCAGGGAGCTGGGTTCACCCTAGGCTACTGAATCCCATCGCCACGACAAGGCTTGAACCATGGTGCGGACCGCAGTTTACTTAACCCAGTCTTAAGAATCGATGAAACCTTCAACCCATTTAGCATCACAATTTCATACTCAGGTCACCATCTCATCCACCGTCTCATCCACCATCTCATCCACCATCTCATCCACAATCTCATCCACCATCTCATCCACAATCTCATCCACCGTCTCATCCACCGTCTTATCCACCATCTTATCCACCATCTCGTCCTTCGTATCATCCACCATCTCATCCACCATCTCATCCACAATCTCATCCACTGTCTCATCCACCATCTCATCCAGTATCTCATCTACCATTTCATCCACAATCTCATCCACCATCTCATCCACAATCTCATCCACCGTCTCATCCACCGTCTTATCCACCATCTTATCCACCATCTCGTCCTTCGTATCATCCACCATCTCATCCACCATCTCATCCACAATCTCATCCACTGTCTCATCCACCATCTCATCCAGTATCTCATCTACCATTTCATCCACAATCTCATCCACCATCTCATCCACAATCTCATCCACCGTCTCATCCACCGTCTTATCCACCATCTTATCCACCATCTCGTCCTTCGTATCATCCACCATCTCATCCAGCATCTCATCCACCGTCTCTTATCACGACACGTCACTCGGTTGCTCAACATCCACGCATCACGCATCACAATACACTTCCGCGAGTTTTTCTCCCCTCGTACAAACTACTTGTATCATTGTACTGACAGATCCATAGACAATCGAGAGATAAACCTATTGTTATCTTTAATTGAATCACTTTTTATTTGGTTCGATGTATTTATAAGAGAGCAATTGTTATATAAATAACTTTAAAAATTGGTTTAAATATAAATTATAACAGAGCTCAGTTCATACAAAGAGATGATATTTTAACCGCCCTGCTTATTTCTCCCATTTCGGTAGGAAAAGAACGTATTGTAACAACTGGTATCCCAGGAATCAATATATATAGGCACAGAAGACGATGCGCAGAGGAGTTGCTCAGAACTATAACAAAGAGGGTCCATCGCGGGTACCTCGTTTTGTGTTACGTTGACCACTTTTCCTTGTCCATATTGTTGAGGTACAACCATATTAGCGGTGACACCTCGTTTTATTAGCATTTCCCGCTACCAGGACCTGGGCAGTGAGTATGATAGTCGCGTTACATAAGTCACACACGCACCGCCTGCGCTCCGAATACTAAGTGATGCATTAGATGCCATCCGAAATTGTAATTGTAATAATCCGATCATGTTTTACTTAGAACTAAATGCATGGAAAAAGTTTCATTCCCACATCTTCTTTAACATCATATATACGTATTATACATATAATATTATACTTATTATACTATTGCTAGGCGTGTCAGCCAGTCCCTGTCTCAGGTTCACCTTTGCTTCCCCGACTATTCGTCTTCACAGCATTCGTGTTACTTTCAAAACATTTGGCAAACACAAAAAATATGTTCTTCGTTAAAAGCTAATAAACGCTGTATGTCTGAAAATGTAACAGACAGTTTTCGCGTTAGTATAGACTATGGAGGTATACATTATAATGAACCGAGCGAGTTGCAGCAATGTTGAAACCTAATAACGTTGTTATACTCGAGTCAAATAAAACATTTATTCTTATTGTCTATGCGTTGCGTTCGGTGACGTAACACTAAACAAAGTAAAGTTAGCGATACTTGTAGTGAATCATAGTAGTTAAAATATCAGGTCATTTTAAAGTAACAGCGAAGTGAAAACTCCTACAAGGTCGTGGGCGGTTAACTTTGCTAACCGACCGAGCCTAATTTTAGCTCGCCTCGAGATCAGTCTAGATATAAACTAGGCACCAATTCTGTGCCGCAAAAACTGCACACCACGTTAAATTGGCAGCGAGTCGGGGTCGGGGTCGCGTACTGACCAGGTCGGGGTCGCGACCTTGTCCTTTGGCTAAAATAATAACACTGATATTTTAAAAATAACAGTCTTTATTAATGAAAACTGCAATAGCCAGTAACAAATTAACTTAATCTATAATCTGGTTATTTACATAAATTATAATTTAAGAATATAATCTACTAGCTGTTTGCCTGCAGCTTCGCCCGCGTTACTCAGCTCCTATTAGTCACAGCGTGATGTTAGCCTTCCTCGATAAATGGACTGTCTAACACTGAAAGAATTTTTCAAATCAGACCAGTAGTTCCTGAGATAAGCGCGTTCAATCAAACAAAATCTTCAGCTTTGTAATATTAGTATAGATTATACACCATACAACTAAGTGTTAGCACTCTTCAGTAATCGTATCCAGGACTTCCTAATACGGAGCCCACCAAATTAACACTACCTAAAAGAAACTAGTACACTACTCAAAAAAAACAAAATGTTCCTTCATCGTACACAACACCAAAAAAGTTATTAATATTACGTAAACTAATTTAAATTGCAGTCGCAGTTAACTAATACGCTGTTGTATTTTTACTTTTAATCGTTTCGAAGTACACAGGTATTTTAGTGCATCTTTTGTTAACATGGTAATTATTATGATTGTGCCTGCATCAAGAAAATATGTATTTATATTAATACAATATTAATGTATGCAGCACATACAGTTTCTTACATAAATATAATTATTGTGTAAGAAACGGAAATAAAACACACTCCTCTTTTCGCCAATCGAGAACAAATAAAAACCCACATATTATAATACATCATTGCCCACATATTTATACATCAACATAACATAATATGTTGACACCTGGGGGTCAATCTGAGTGGGATGTCATGGTGCTTCTTGTATCATGTATATATCATGATGCAGGTATAATGAGGGCTTCCCGACAAAACCACTTGATATCTCATTAGTACAAATATCACGCTTAGATCTGTCTCCCATCACGTTTGGTGGGTTGTCCTTGACACGGCGCGTGGTGTACCTCCATGACGCCCACCACCCCCGTGGGACGCTGCTATCAGCACGCATGATACTCATCACACGACTTAGATACCATCTTAACGATCATCTCAGTATAACATACGTCTCATTAGCCTTAATATGTAGTTCAAGATATCATTACATCGACGTCCCATTATAGTTCATTCATACTTTCATACTTTATTATACTAATATTAGAAGTCTGGAAACTAAACCATGGATCAGATTATGATTTCGAAACAGGTTGTATCCTGAGGAAAGACATTTTTTTTATGACAATGACAAACAAATCCGTGGTTTACGGCTGCAGGTTTAAGGCGTGAACTACAGTTTCATCAAAACACGTTCAGTAGGTTGAGCAACGAATCTAATATTTTTATTACAAAATAAGTAGGTTTATAGTTTCAAACTACAATAAAATAATATTAATTATGAAATTAACCTTTCGTTGGTTGACTGGCGATCGACCTCTGGTGACCAAAGATCAGCAGAGGTCATCGCCGAAGGTTGACCTCGATTCGATCGCCGAAAGTTCGACACGCTAATTACAGCTGACAAATTGGTTAAGTGTTAAAATTAACATTACCTATAAAGATTAAACGCGGCCAACTGGGTGCTGTAAGAACCACCGAGAAATGTACCACTGTACGGTATACAGATCATTTGTTTAATAGAGCAAATTCGTCAATTACTTTAGGCCGGTTCCAATCATCACATAACACTTGTAATCACTGAGAGCACTTTAAGATTCGCACCATAAAAAAATTAAATCGCGGATGTGGAAATTAGAATTAATTTGTTTTGTCCAGGGTGGTTGTATCTGCTCCAAGTCCGATGTTATAATTTCTCACTATAATTATGTGGTCATTCAGAGGAGGCATTTGCTTCATAGTCGTCATCATTATCACCCCTTTCCATCCACTGCTGGTCATAGGCATCTTTTAATGAACGCTAAGATGATCCCCCATCTATGTCCGTCATTATATAGACATTCGCTTATTGAAGTTCAATCGGTAGCTCACTAATGAGATGACCAGACAGACTAAACGTCATTAATCCGCTATTGACCCGTCCACAACTGACGCGTCCTATCTCCAACGACTTCGGTGATACAGGACTAGACCGCTGAGTATTAAAATTGTTAGAAAAGGTTTGCACTAATTATGGTTACACAACTGCGACAAGTTACTAAGCGTTACTTACTTTGAAGACTCAACGACACTAGCGATAGAGTCTCGGTTTCGGTTAAGAGAGCTCGCCAATGGCGCTGCCGTCCCTTTAGTTTTCGGTTGTTTACGCGCAGTTCTCGTGAATCTGTTTACTATATATTATAATTCTCATTCTTTTAGTAACATTTATCCCAGCTAACGTAACGAACTCCGTGCCTCAGTTTCTCCAATTATCTTCGTCTGTGCCGCGACCGCTTCATTTTCGAGGTTCCATCTTGGTCCATTAAGACCAGACATTTTAGTTTCTCCTTCTCTCACTCCAGTGTCTATTCTTAATATTAACTTGAACTAAAACAGCCGATAGCAGTTTGTTAACTCGTTTGTAAGTCTCTAAATACTTCCTCATCTGATGCCTCAGAAGGCTCGATTGCTGATTAAATCGTACGTAAATATTTTAATTAATTCATAAACATACATGTTTTTACATATTCTACGTCATTGCTCCTAAAATTTAAAAACAAGTCATAAATATTTACAACCATCTAAACTCAATATAATATTACACGCGTGTAATTTTCTCGATGATGTAAACTTCTACAGTAATCACCCATCAGGTGAAAATGCGTAAACATTACAATCTTGATATTTGCCACTTATGGGGGCTTTCGACACCGTCTCATAATTATATTCCACTGAAAGTGTCGTCGCAAGAGGTGTCGCAAGGTTCCCCCGAACCTTCGACCTCACGACCCTAGACCCCTAGACCCCACGGTGGGCAACGGGCCCCTAATGACATCGTGACGACGTAACACTCACATAATGTTCATTCGATCATTCCCACAGACTAATTGTAGGCTGCATGTTGCTTAAATTAAATAGAAATAAACTAAACAATTAACTAGATGTTAAATTAACAATTACAATTAAATATTATTTGTAAAGCAAAGTTTATAAAACTGTTGAGCATATATCTTAAGTTACACGCGATTCGCGAGTAGCAGGTTAACTTCCTAACTCTATCTTGACGTTAATAAAAATTTGTCACATAGCAGAGGACGAATTAATAACGATAGAAAATGACTTCTTCTTCTTGGGGTGTCATCTCCTAGCGGAGGTCAGCTATCATAAATCTATTTTTATTACTTTAGAGACCGCTGCTCGGATATAAAATGACTTAAAGGAGATTTTCCATGATTTTTGAATAAATACTAAAAATAATGATCTACTACTAACGACGTAACACTTGTAATAAGATCGACCGGCGACGGTATGCGGATGTATTTGTTGTCTGATTTCGTGGTCATGACATTAGCTCGGTTTAGGAACAATTCTAACAAAAGCCGCCGTTGTATAACAATGCTGTTCACACGGGTCTGCCCGGCGCGACGTCCGCCAGACCTCCGACCGTGACCTACACGCCGCGAGCGTATCACAACAGTATATATCTTACACTCATCTGGACGTCCATTGAAAGGAGACTACAGTGGACAGTGAACTAAATGATGATGATGATGATTACATGATAAAAGTAATATAGATATTAAGGACGTGGATAGCCTTCTGCCAAATACGACATAAAATGGTACGTGACTGTAAGCCCGTCAGGAGTGTTAGTAGTAACAATTGAGTCATGAGCGTGCGCTAGAGTAGTAGTTATATATGGACGATCGCGTGCATTTCTCAGTTGTGTCATTAAAATAAATCATTAAACTGCATACATTCGTTGACATAAAACGAATTCTCTCTTTAATCTCATTAATTTATGTCCTTATTCTTTTCTCTATTAATTGATTTAACCCTTCCTTATTCGATATCAATATAAGTTATGTATTATGCAAATATTTCCTCCTAGCATAATCAATTCGACTAGTTATACTAACATCTATTACAACTCATTCATCACGACGGACGAAAAATGGGACATCGCACTTCTTACGTCTAGTCACAATAACCCTATCACTCTGAACTTTAGCACAACTTGATATATTATGAATATTTTAGTGTTCAGTTCTCGTCGGAATCGAACTGGCGACCTCTAGGTGTATTTCATACCCTCATACGTAACGGTAACCTTTTAACATTCCCTCGAATGAACTTTTCCTTCGCTTACTTCGTTACACAATTTTGAATATCAGATTTAATTGTGTCAGCTATATTATGCTCGGGCCGCGACTTACTCTGTCTATTCCTAGATGTCGCGGGTTCGAATCCAAATGTTAAGGAGAATAAAGACTACACTTGAAGTTATAAACGTAATACCTAGGTAACACTGAAAATGTTTAGAAAATGAAAAACGGCTTAATGTAGAAAGTTGCCAATACTTTTATTGTTTTTCGAAGTAATCTCCGTTTCTTTCTACACATCGTCGCATTCGATGGAACCACTGAGAAAAGCAGTGGGCCCATTCTTCCTTAGGAGTCTCTTCTATAGCATTTTCGTACGCTTTCACCGCATCTTCAGAGCTCGTAAAGCGAATACCTCGAATTTTATCTTTAGTTCTTGGGAATAAATGAAAGTCGCAGGGCGCCAGGTCAGGACTGTAAGGCGGATGACTCATTATCTCGACACCTGCCATAGTCAAATATTCAACAGTCCGTTTTGCGGAGTGTGCTGAAGCATTGTCGTGGTGAAGGAGGATCCTGCTTCGAGGGCGCTGCTGTCGAATTTTTTCCAAGACAACAGACAAACAGCGATTGACATACCAGTCTGCAGTAACTGTCCTTCCATCTTCTAGCACAACTGTCGCGGACTGGCCTTTCCGACCAAAGAATGAGGCAATCATATTTTTTCCTTGACTTCTTCCTTTCTTTATCTTAGTTGGCCGATCCTCGAAAGGAAACACCCACTGAGCTGATTGTCTTTTGGTTTCGGGTTCGTAGCAATATATCCAGCTTTCATCACCTGTGATGATGTCAAATACAGCATTTGAGTTACCGCCGTTGAACTTATCTAACATTTGGCGACACCAGTCCATGCGGAGGCGTTTCTGGTCGTCGGTTAAAGTATGGGGATTCCATCTGGTACAATTAGGTTTTATTTTACTTATTATTATTATTACATAATATTAATATGTAAAGCAAAGACTTTGCACCTCTTTTAAGAGGATTGCGCAAACGAAGGAATTTGAAATTTGCAACAGTTAAAGATTAAATGGAGGGGGAGTGTAGAAAGCTATTATTTTTGTGTAATATGTATTATAACCGGTGGGAGGGAAGCGCTGTGCAGCGCTCCCGGCTGCATGGGTACATACCATATTGTTTGTTTCTCCCGTAAAACAGCTTTGCTGTGTTTCGGAGAGAAAGGCAAGACAGGCAGTGTAATTACTGGCACCGAGACTCAACATCTTATGTCTTAGGATAGGCAATACATCAGGTGGCACGTTTGCCAGTTTGCCTATCCAACTAACATAAAAAAAACATTAAATTAATTAAATAAAATGTTACACAATTACGATACTCACACATTCAAAATAGAATGTTGACAATGTCAATCTGAGGAGGTATGACGTTTAGTTTTTTTACAAAGAAGTGTTAAAGCATTTATTTTTTTGGTCCCCACCATGATTCAGGCCTTGTCGTGGCGGTGGGGCTCAGTAGCCTAGGGTGAGCCCAGAACCTTGGGCGAAGCCAATTGAGCCGAAGGGGCTCTTTGTACCCCTCTTATAAGAAGAGGGGACAAAAGAGCAGGGGCAAGGTGTGAGGATGGGAAACTCACCCCATTGTACTGTCCCGACGTAGGGAGGGGTAGTTCTGTGGTGCTGACAACCACTCTGTGGAGGTGGCGTCGGTCCCTTGCGGGGCTGACTAGCCGTCGAGGTGTCCTGTTAGCTTAACAGATCCGGGGCACCTTACCAAGGCGGCACTGGTGGCACTCGCCGGGTTTTAGTGGGTAGAGCTGTGTCCATTTACCATCTTTCGGGCGCAGCGAGTCCCACATACCCGCCTGGGGAGACCCACTCCCCCGCGGGATGCCTCAGAGCATTTCCCGGCGTAAAAGAAAAAAAAATTTTTGGTACTGTCAAACTTTGAAATCGAATGATTTTTTAAAATTTAGCTCGAATTTCGATCGCTAGTCGACCTGAATAATTCGTAGTAGAAATAATTGGGACTTCAATTATTTTTGACATAGTCTTTTAAATATATTATTAATAACTACTATGATGAAATAATAATACAATTTTATTCCTGTTTCTGGATCCAGTGGTGACAGATCGGCAGTCTTAATGTTCATTGAAATGCCTTTGTGGCCGGAATGTTGTTGGTGATGATACACCTACATACAATATACACAGTCAGACGGACAGGTTGTATCGGACGACTTGGTGTACGATCAGTTCGGATTACCTTCTCAATCAATATCATCGACAACTTCATTGACCACGCGCTCAGTATCGATCGCTATCGATCACGATTGTCTATATATAATAAAGCGCCAGTCGGTCGGTCGGTCGGTTGTGTAACGCGGCGCGTGCGTTGCGTCACAACGACCACTTTCGCGAACATACACACACAGACACACAGACGTACGCCGTCACTCGACAGACATACACATAACCGGACAGGACTACGGCCTAACTTGTAGGATAGTCAACACCAGGTAGAGAATATATATTCAATTACAATTGGACACGAACTAAAACTAAATTTTGATAGTAGAGCCTGTTGTTAAAAATAGTTTCCTTAATGTCGTTTTTATGATCGCGTTGTTTCTGCGCTTACTAACTAAATCAAAAGAGAATATAATATGAAAAAAAGATAACGATAGTCATAATCTTCTTTATAGACTAGGCTTAGATATAATCACACTGAAAATATTTTCTTGTCTCAATTCGTCCCAACCCGCCACTTATCGGAATGTCTTTTATTTCCCAACGTCTCTTGTGGACCGGACGTTACGCAACTCGCAATTAAATAAACAAATACACCACGCAAACGTTTATTAAATATAAAAGTGGAACGCTCTACTTATTACTGTTATTATGTAAAGTAGCTGCCGTCTGTGTGTGTGTGTGTGTGTGTGTGTGTGTATGTGTGTGTGCGTGCCACTGAAACACATCGGAGCCAGAACTTATGCCGACCAGTCAGCACACACATACACACATACAATGTTGTCAAACTATTTTGTAAAAAAAATTTTAAAAATTTATTATTCTAATTTATTTTATATTACGTTGATATATACAATCAATGAAGATACTATTTAAAAAAAAATATTAAAGATTTTTTATTAAACACGTTTTACTGGTTTAGTGATTAAAATAATAATTATAAATACATAACTCTTTCATTATTTTAATATGGCTTTAAAGTATATTGTTTAAATGTTATTATTTTTATTAGTTATATATTTCACGTTACTGCGGCAAGGTCGGCGAGTGCTCTTGAACGAGCAGTTAAATATTATAATATTAACAGACATTCACATTCCGAACAAAACACAGTTTAAAAGTAAATTCGTGTGCCACTGCACTACTTGTTACAATACGAAAAAAGCGAGAGTTTGCAACCGAGAACGAATGTATGAATAACGTTCATACGTTAAAGTTGTAAAAATAGAATACGATAGAGAAGCATTATCGTCATATCAACTAAAATATTATATAATTACAAATATCTCATACTTGTTATAATTATTTACTGGAATTTAATATTTTTCTTGTGGTCTAGTGACAAATATAGAAAATCTAACAAAACCATAAAAACTAGTTATAAACTAAACTAATTATATATAATCCAAGAGATTTGCTGTTCATCATTATTTACTTTTATTGTTGTAACTAGATGTTTGACTTCGCGTTTACTCGAGAAAAACTATTATGTACGTGTAGTATCGGCGAGTGTGTGCACAATTTATGTGTACGAGTGTGTGTGTAAAACCTCTTTGGAGTCATAGACGTCATCACCTGATATGATAGCAGATCATTCGTTCATAATTATCATTCTCACTTTCTAGTTAGCATTAGGTCATAAAAATCATTGCCGCTATTATAGTTGGCTATCGATCCACAATACGTTTTCAGAAGAGTTGAATCAGAATTTCGAAAGTTATTGAATTTGGTATATTTAGTGTAATTTTTTATTGCATTCCAAGGTTATTTATTACAAAATAATATCTGTATTGTACGTACAAATAATTAAATGTCCGAGGTGTTATACCACTGGTTTTCAGCTCTATGTAGAGCAACTGCGATTAATCAGTGACCGCGGCCCCGCCCAACTATTTCCTTTTATTTTGCCTTTAATTGATATGTTTAAGGTATAACAACATAATGAGCGTATTTTTGTCCTCTATGAGGTGAAGCTAGTTTCTTTCACAAATTATTCCCTTGGAATTGACCAAGTTCCTACCATGCACTCCCTGCGCTTGTGTTATTTTTGGTCCTAAAATACTACGTTTCTACCGAAGTCTGTTTGACCAGCTAGGGCTATATTCTATTATAATTCATTATAAATTTAGCCGCTTAAACAATTATAAGTGATCATTATAAAGATCCTATATGTAAATAATAACAATAAACAATAGACATGTTCTGTTCAGCTCATATCGCGCACCTCTCTCACCTGCCCGTCCAGCTAGAGACTGGTGTGATGCAAAAACACACTGTCATTTATATATAACATATCATATTCTGATATGCACTGGTGTGAACGACCCAACGATAATATTGTTTAGGGTTATTTTTATTTATTATTAATTACATTACTAAATCACTACATGCATGATATAAAACAATTTATCAAATATATATTTTAAAATGTAAGCGGACACGTTCCTGATTAACAATATGTCGTGCAGAGTAAACATCGTGTCTGAGTGTTTGACCGCGTCGGGGACGGTCAGTCGGTCTGTTTGTCTCACACAAACACACTTATACACATATACACGGAAGCCGACATTTACTAAACAAAAACATCGAGGAAAAACTAAACAATAAACATGGTTCAAAATATAAATAAAATGAATGCTCTATTTTTTCACACAAACTAACCTTCAAACTAAGAAACGTTAGTTTTTTTAACAATATTATTGTCCAAATTCCAATTAATTTTAATCATAAAATATGTTGTTAATTAAAACTATGACGCCCGAATACTCAAACGAATCTCAAAAGACGTACTTAAACTCGTGTTGTCCCTCTTTTTTTCTTTGAATCTGACACGTCGTAGCATGAGTTTAATATTAAATATTATACAATATTTTTAAAATGAATATGGAGTTTGTGTGTAGCAAATTTGATTTAATCATCAATCATCAACAAATCTGAATTAATGGTATTAACATATTATTACATATTAAAATTTGAATAAACGACTCATTATGGTTTCGTAGAAGATTTTGTAAAACCAAGGTCAGTAATTTTATAACCAACAACTAGTAACAGGTTCGTAGCAGTGACCTGCTGAGTAATGTACCATGTTCTTATTTATTTTTATTTTACAAGCATAATATTTTAAATAAATCAATCTTAATATGGTCATGTAGTAAATATTATGAGAATATTACAAAGTACTGTACATTAGTACAGCATCGAGCACCATCAAAATGATTATGTTATCCCTCCATTTAGATTATAAACAAAATTGCATGTTCTGTACAAACTTTAACGGTTATTATATTAAATAAGATGCGCCAAAGTGACATTAAAGCGAAAGGGATGTTGAGTAACAGTACCGGCTGGTGGAGCAGGTGAAGCAGATAGAGCCGCGTGTCACTGTGCCAAAGGGTCAGGTGCGTACGGTTGTGTGTGTAATCGCCGACATTTGGGCGACATGGAACCGTAATGCAATAGAGATTATATCAGGAAGACCAAAATAACTCAATAATTTGCTGTAATTGTTATTTACTAACATTAAGTGTTAGCTAATAGCGAGCCAAACGTATACCACAAATTCGTATAGTATTGAGCATGAGATATAAAGTATGTTTGAAAAATATGTAAACATTAAAATAAGAAATAGATAATCCTATTTCTTATTTTAATAATAGTTTTTATAAAAATAGCTCTATTTTTTCAATATCTTCTAATTTCCATAGATTAGACTCTACATCTTTATCAATTTATAAAATCACAGAAAACCGTGTAAAAAAAATATAATTGCCAGGTTGAATTATAGTTTGGTATATTACCATTATTCATTGCATGTTTTGGTTCTAAACAAGTACTATAGAACAATCTGAAATAGAAGGAATTTAGGTTAAAATATATGTAACTGTCATTTCTAAAGACGCTGTTTCTTTTAATTACATATTTTTGCGAGCGGTGACAGGCGGAGGCGCTCTGCAAAACGAAAACAAACAAACGATTCGAAAGTTAGTTCCGTCCGTCTGTCCGTTCATACTGCGCGAACAATTCTTATCATCACTATTCTATTACGCTTCATTCCAAAGCTGAAGATCAAAAATGTATTAATGTAAACAAAACTCTAGTGTACTTCTGATACATTAA
Source organism: Helleia helle (assembly GCA_963853865.1). Taxonomy (NCBI): domain Eukaryota; kingdom Metazoa; phylum Arthropoda; class Insecta; order Lepidoptera; family Lycaenidae; genus Helleia; species Helleia helle. The sequence continues at coordinate 208,146 of OY971435.1, forward strand.
TATAGATTTTCTTGTTTTTTTAAATGACTTCAAAAAAGGAGGAGGTTCTATGTTCGTGTGTATTTTTTTTTAAAGTACACGATTTGTAGCACAATAATATATTTTAAGATTAGTCTAGGTAGCTCCTGTGATTATCCGACATTGATCCTAGTATTAAATTGCTATCATTCCCATTTATCCGATATCATTTTTAATTGATATGGCCACCCTTCACAGACAAAACAATACAGATGCTCGTTTATGCCAGGAATCTTCTCATGACAAAACTCGACTAACTCTAAGTTGTATCTTTAGTCTAAAAGATGCTCGAAGTAGATGTGTTATAGCTTGTGTGCATTACTGATCAGGAGCAGTGTGTTCATTTAATTTTTTAATTACACTATAAGACTAGAATAATTATAATCGTCATCATTATAATCAGTATCAGCGAAACGAATTTCTCATATCCTGTTCAAACCGTCGCTAATTGATAGAGTTAATAGATTTGTACAACTACACATCCTGGTACAGCTCTCAACTTGACATCATCCTCGAATGCTCAGGTATAAGTATAAGGTCCCTAAAATCAGCTAAATTTACTCGTAAATATCATATATTGACATTCGCGAGTAAAATTAATTACCGTTGACCTACTATTGTGAAATTTATCACAAAAAACATAATTTTTAATCACAAATACTCGGGTCTAATAAACATTTTATAAAATTTAATTATTATCCGAATCTGCTTTGCTAATAAGCAGCTCAATTCATCTATTTAACGTAAAACCGGATACGGATCCGGTTTTAATAGATGACTGATTATTATCGAAATCACACTACTAAAAATATACATGCGAAAACGACAATTATACCTACACAGTGATATCGTAGCATCGGCTACGTACAAGCATCCTAGTGTATTAGACATCAACGATCTTTGTAGTGTTTAAAAAAGAGATTTTTTTATGTAAAACATTTATTCATTTTTGCGAGTTTAGTTTTTTGAGTATAGGAAATTATTAAGATTCAAACAACAAACAGGTTGATGAAGTTTTAAATAATTTAAAAAGAAATTATACAACTCATCAATTATTTAAAATTAATCAAATTTAAAACGAATACTAACGAAATTATAGATACATTAAAAATATTTTTGTATTATTATATTTCTTAGCGGTGGAGCTAGGTTAGTTGTTGGTCAGTTTATGATCGTTTAGAGCTATTATACTTATTGATGATAACGGTGTGATAATTAACCTATTTAATTTAGGTAACCCCATATCGCATGGTTAACAATAGTTCTCTCACGCCGCAGCCTCTGGGACTGGTGCACCTCGATTGCTCTCACCACCTCTCACATCGCACAATGCTCAGGTTGAGCAAGCAGTCTCAACGCTCGCCCACTGGACCCGACCAGATAACTAACACAATAGAGTTCAATAAAAGTTCAATCATAGTGCAATATAAAACTTTATTCAATTGCACATTGTTACAGAACTTTATTGAAGTAATTAAATTAATGAACGCTACAAAATAATTGGCTTGTAATTCTTACCTTCCACTTTTGCATCAATATTTTAGGATCACGTAAAAAGATTAGATCTTCATAGCTCTACATCTCTAGCTAGGGTTGCTAATGAGTGAGTAACTTTAACACGGTTGGTGGTTGTTGGAGACTGTTTATGTACGGGGTATATGTAGAGATATCATTATTTTATCATACATGGACAGCTTTACGTTTAATGTGGGGGTGTGGAGGATGTGGAGGGCGGGGGTGGTGGAGCTAACGGCTGCCAACTGGCACAAGGCTGCTCTCCACAGCCGAGGCCGCTGATTGAGTCCAATCGCTTATCGATTCGCCGCGCTGCTGAAATCATACATTTTAACCGACTTTAAACAACGTTTGCCAATAACCGCAAATTATAGTTGAAAATAGCTTAATACGTTAATGTGTTAATGTTAAAAATGTTAATAAAGGTCGTATGAGTTTGAATAACTGGCGCTGCCATTTTCATATAACGATTTTTTAATTGAGCCTGCAGGCTTTAATTTGAATCTTGCAAAATTTGATTTCACTCGTTTACAATTTAAATATGGTAATTGAGTATAAGTTTAGACATACTCTACTTAGAAGTCATTTCGGTGGTAAAATGTCGACAAACGCCAGCGGTATATAAACTCGGTCCACCCTGAATATTCTCTTTAAAACTTTGGCAATTACAATCATAACAACAGTAAATTTTTGATTTTTATTAATCAAAATAATATTAATACCTCAAAAAACCTTTAATGTTCCCACGAACTTAGAATATTCTACTACCGTTTATATTCTAAAATCAATGCTCAAAAAAAACCACAACAAACAAAATACATCGATTATTACCTCCATGAATAAAGCTTTCGGAAAGTGGTAGTGCCATGCTGCAGCAGAATTGGGCCGGCGCGACCGGGGTGGTACCTCTCGCTCATATAACACCGCGTTTCGTGCGGTTTGTGAGTTTCCGGTGGCCCATTGGGGGGGGGATAGGGAAAAGGAGGGCAACGCATACATAACTACATAACTTTTGGTTATGCGGGTGTGTTTGGGCGTCGGCAGTCACTATACGGCTCTGACTGCTCGGTTGCCTCCTTGTGACATAAAACAAAGCTCGCCTGGCGTTCACCAAAGCTGTCCATCAAACATCGTCCTACTATTACCATAACGTCACCAGCTCTCGTAACGAGGTTCTGCTCAGCCTTGATCGAGTGAACCAACCGCGCGTTGCCTCAGTAGTGATCAAATGCTTCTCCAGCAGCCTCCAGCCTTACGACATTATCTATTATGTCCACGTTACGTCAGTTCGGGCCCGTCTCGTGTTACTAATGTTCGATCATCTGCATATTAAATACCGCCATATATTCCGAGAGATTTAAATTTATGTCGGATTATGTATCAAAAACTATTTAATTTATTGTAAATTTTATCGTAATTAATCGTATCGTAAGTATAATATAATACGACTCGTATTAACACTATTGACTAATGCGGTATAGGTGGATAGAGACACTTTTAAATAAATTAAGATTCAGATTATTGGCTCTTAGTAGATTTTAAACCTTCCACTCATGGAATAGTATTATGGCTTGAAGTCTGAAATACTTGTGGAGATGAATTAATTCCATCCAAAGTAAGACTTAACACATTTAAAATGATATAGATCAATAAGATAAGTGTAAAGTTAGTTATTTTCCTTGCAAGTAATATTTGGTTGTGATCTGCGCGACCGGCCGCCGAGGTTGGCGGTGAGAGGCCTGACCTCTTGTCACAACTTTAATCACTTATTTTATGCTCCACATCGGTTACGCAATCCCTGACGAAATACTTTTCGAAAGTACTCATATGGTACAATTCGCAAAGTGCCTTCGAGGACAAAGGGAGGCCTCCAACAGAAAGAATCACCTTATAAGTGTAATGAAATACAATCGAATGTATCATTACACTGACCATACATGACCAACCGTCGAAATTTAAAAACTAAAACAGAAGAAAGCGAGTCCTTTGTAATGAAACAAATTTAACGGATTTTATCGCAGTTTATTAAATTTTTACATGCCCGTCAGTCCTCTCAGACCATTGTTGATGTAAAGTATGCGATCAACCCGACGCCAGGAGGCCGTGCGGTCGCACGCGGGGCAACCCCCCACTTTGACAAACCAATAGTGAGCTAAATGGCTTCACACTAATCCGACGAAGCATTAGGGCTTTGGGCCGTTAGCATAGATCCCTCCGAAAAAAAAAGTATACGTAACGTTGTCGAGTGAAATTCACGTAAACATTAGAAAACAAATCCTTATTTCCACAGTACTCGTAGGAGTACCGTGGAAATATCTATAGACATATTTCCATGCTATCACTAGCTGCTGCTTCAGCTACTTCAGCTACCACTCGTGACGGTGACACGACCAGTAAAGTATAAAGCTAATAAAATGCGTCAACCCAATAATTATTCATGTCAAAGACGTCCGCAGTACTGAGTGTTGTACCGAGATGTTTGACGTGACTGTCGGTGAGTCTGTAATTATAAGATAATTACAACATAAATTAACTAAAATCGACTGATTACTAATATAATAATTGTTTCTGAACGTGGGCCGAGAGACCTTATGGATATGACCTTCTGTTACAATGTTATTTTACTAACATGTAATTTAAAATGCTATCTTACATCAAATGTTACTGATCACCCGCCCGCCACCTATATTATTATTCCTCCCAAGAACTAACTGAGCTATATCCCGAATAGAAGGACAAGTCCCACCACCAACCCATGGCCCTATCAACCTTTTGTGGTTCGAATAGAAGGACAAGTCCCACCACCAACCCATGGCCCTATCAACCTTTTGTGGTTCGAATAGAAGGACAGCAGAAGGACATAGAAGGAATAGAAGGACAGGAGAAGCGGTGTAATTAGTCGCACCTTATACTGCTGAAAATAGGCGACGTCAGTTGCCCAGGTCTCACATAATAAGGTGAACTCATTTGTCAGACCACGTTGACCACTCTCCGTCTGTTTGTCCGACCTGACCTACACTAATATCATATTACTGTTCCCGATCATAAGTTAGTTCATCAATTTCTAACGCACAAATTAAAATGTTCATTTACCAAAGTAACAGCATTACACGACAGGACTATAATTACTTGGCGCCTCACACTACCACATTATACCTCCCATCACAAGGCAGGCGGCGCCTGGCGGCCGCGCTAGTGCCACGGACTTCGGCGAGTGAATGTAGTCGTTATGTTGTTATGTTATGAAACAGAGCATTTTCCGTTTTTGCCTAATACATATTTCGGCATGTGTAATTTGTACCTAGAGATAGTTTTTAGGGCCCGCGTGGCGTGGCGGTATGAGTTATACAATATTTTTGCATACGGAAATAATAACGCAATCTGATGATCCTTTATTGATCTCAGAGAATAGAAAAAAATATGTGTTAAAAAATGCCAATATAGACCAAATTGTATACAATGCTGGTGAACCTAATAGGATCTTAAACCCAGCTATCTCTTTCATTTGACAGGAATTGGCTCATAATAATCGGCCTTACAAAGCTGCTTCTAAGTGAGATCCAAGCGTAACAGATAATCTGAATATAATAAGATATGTAATTACGTTAAACTGAGAACATTTCTCAACGAGTACAACTGGAGCAACATTTGTCACGCCCCAATAACAGCCGAAGTTGTGGTGTGGTGTGTAGGTACAGCACACAGCCACACACACACGTATACACCACAGGATCTTGATACACATCCTGCAGCGCGCCGCTTCAGTTACCCAAACAATGGGAGCCGATTTAATGCATTGATACGTGTGAAGGCCGCGCCGACCAACAGTTACAGTAACCACACGAAGGATATATTAATACACTTGCATCCAAAGTTAATAACTAAAACAAAAACCTGACTGAGAAAAATGGACCCCTTCTTTTAGAAGTCGGTAAAATGTAGCCTATGTCCCCGGGGCCATAACGAATCGATTGACAACTCATTCATTAACTTCGGATAAGTAGTTCAGGCACTATGGTGAACCATACGTAAATACATAATAATAATAAAATAATAATAAAAAAGCCTTTTATTTCTTGCAAGTTACAATTTACAATTACAGTTTAAAGTAAAATATCTTGTGAATTAAAAGTGACAAATATATTAAAGTTATAAAATTTTAGTTTGATTTAGTAAAGTTACTTAATTTATAATTATATTTTATGTATTTTTTCTTTCTTATTACGCAAGAACCCCTCTCAGTTGAAGGTGAAGGCCTAAAGAATTCCATATATCTCTATCTTGAGCAATTTTTGGCCAGCAGGGGCCGGCTATTTTTATGATTTCGTCTTCCCACCTCGTGTGGGGTCTTCCTTGGAGACGCTTGCCGTATGGACCTTTCCATTTTGTTATTCTGCTAGTCCACCTGTCATCCTCTAGCCTCGCTACATGCTCTGCCCACTTTCATTTTAATTTTTTTGGCATAGTTTAGAGCATCTTTAGCTTTCGTAATTTTTCTAATGTTAGTGTGTCGGATCTTTTGTATTTTCTTAATATTGAGCATGCTTCGCTCGATACCGTGCTGGCAAGTAGTAATTTTATTTTAAATTTTTGATGTGTACTTCCAAGTTTGACATGCGTAGGTCAGGCAGGGTAGAAGGCATGATGTCATAACTTTTGTTTTGATACTTATGTGCATGTTACTTTTAAATATTTCGCTTAGTGACCAGTATTTATTCCACGTGTTTTGCTCTCTTTTTTCTACTTCTATTTCGATTAATTTCCTATCAAATCCAACTAGTTTTCCGAGATAAGTATATTTTTTTGTGTATTGCAAGGTTTCGTTGTCTATTGATATTAGTCCTACCTGTTTACTAGCTGTATTTAATGAGTCAAGCATGGTTTGTAGTTGTTGGCTCGTTTCTGAGAAAGTTAGTTCAGGCACTACGGTGAACCATACGTAAATACATTAATAATAATAATTAATATGTTGGGACACACGGCCATCTGATCCCAAACTAGGCAGCGCCTGTTCTTATGGTAACCAGACGACTGATATATACTTATATAGTTCTAAATACATACATATTATATATAAATTACACCCAGACACAGAACAAATGATCATGCTCATCACACAAATATTTGTCCTGGGTGGGGATCGAACCCACGACCTTCTGGCTTAACAGTCAGGGTCACTTACCACTAGACCAACAGGCCAGTCAAATAAATACATGCACTGCTTATATGATAACTTTTCCATTTGTTTTCGACTTACTCGAGTAAAAATAACTATCCTGTGCGCTAGAAAGTGAAGAAATCACATCCAGAACACAAGTAGGTTTGATAAAATATACCTGAACTAAAATTATGGCAATTTGTGTGTCACAAGTGTCTCACATAACACACGTGATAACACAACGGGACGGTGTTACGTCACGAGACGGACAATCTCATACAACCAGACGAGATAAGGTGCTCGTAACAATAACATCATGACCACGAGACCGTCACTATGTAGCGGCGAGTTCAGGTGTCGCATGATCCAAGCTATGATAGCGTATATTTGTACCTCATTGTCTCATTGTCTCGTAATAACGCGAATTTCACTAATTATAATGAAACTCCTCTTATGGATTTTATCGTGGTTTATTATGATTTAAACAAACCCAAAGTTTCGGATACTTTACAGCAACCATGGTCATGAGAGGAAACGTATGTTTCGACCATTATGTTAGTACATATTAGGAGCACATAAGTGCAATCATAAAAAAGGTTTTTTTTCACCAATCTTAAGTTTAAACAAAATATTGACAGTAAAATATGAGGTTTCGACACCTTACCTTGTATTGAGTAACTCGGCCTTGTATAATTGACTCGTAAAACAGTAGCGGGAAAATTATTGCGATCGATATCACATTAGGTCTACTCCGCGGTGAAAACTTATTTTAAGTCTTGTAATTACACGTAGTGGTAATTTTAGCAACCTTTATATTGATCTATAACGCACTGCCGATATACACTTCAATGACTATACATTTAAAAAAAACTGTAACATCAATTTATTCATATTGATAATATATAAACTGAATCAAATAGATTTATTTGTTCTCTGGTTGACTCACCTGTGCTGAGCCAGCCAGTGTCTTATATACATAGTTACATTTACTTCCTTACTTCATCGGTGTACTACGATATGTTTACCTTCTTGTTCTTTAGACTGCTGTTGGTCATTATGGTACTGTTATTGTATTTCCTAATTCTTGTGTCATTTCTACGGTAGACGTTCTATGAACTAAATTATTCGTTGAATGTTTCTGAGTGAATAGAAACATACCTTAATGCAATACGTACCCGCTCTTGTGTAATCCTAACACGCTTAACATCAGATCATCAAATCGCAATTCATCATCGGTTATCGGACGTAAGTTTTGTTTGTATGCAAAATTTGAAACGTAGGTACATTTGTACGGTTTTACGTTGCAATCAAAATAAAAAATGTATTTTTACTTGTTTATAAATTTGAATTGTAACCTATTTGACGTGGCTAATAAATAAAATTACCGAATTGAGGCCGAACTTTTGTAACGTTTTAATTAAAGCTGCCATTAACTTTCTACAAGCTTTTGTCGTATTAATAATAATGTCGCAAGTCTCGCAACTATTGATCCGATTCCACTTACAGCTCCCAGAGTGACATTGACTTTTATTTATGTTTAATTAATTTAACTTTTCTTTGCGGACGGCCGGTGAAGTGGTCACATGACGTGCGGTAGCGACATAGGCCGCGGGTTCGAATTTAACCAAATGAAAACAATTTGAATGGTTATTAAAATTCTCTGTATATTATGTATATTTAAAAATATCTTTAAAATGTTACTGTTCAAGTACCAGGTACCAGTACACGGAACACTAGGTTAACGTGGTTTAATTGTTATTAAATACTTACCTGTTAATTTGTTCAGATTTTTTTAGTTTTCTTCTTTTAACTTATACAAATTGAACGTTGTTATCAAAAGCATATACTATTTTTAATATGGACCCCTGTTACGTCACGGTACTCATCAGCCCCTCGGCCAGGCCATACGAAGGGCAGTCGCTTCCCGGCCCATCATGATTAATTCATAGTGAGTGAAGCGGTTGGCACACCGCGCCCGCGGCTGGCGCATTTGAATAACTTAACGAACTGGCATACTAATAGCCGCGAAATAAAATATCTAAAACTTGAATTATACTCAAAATAGAGACTCAATATAAAGACTGGTGAAGGAAACATCGTGAGGAAACCTGCATGCCCGATGAGATTAAAAGTCTTTGAAGGTATGTCAAGTTCACCAACCCGCATTGGGCCAGCGCATCGGTGAACTATGGCCCAAGACCCTACTCGTCTGATTTCGAGGAGGAGACCGGTGCCCAATAGTGGGACATATAAGGGTTTGGTTGTTATTATATTATATAGAGATTCAATTGCTTGCTCTACTAGTTTTAAAGTTCGGTCGCTTATTTATGTGAGGAAATAACGTATTGAGACTGGTCAAGTTATAAGTAGGCGTAGGGTAGGCTAGAGAAATACTCCCCACCATGGGTCAGGCTTTGACGTGGCGGTGGGGCTCAGTAGCGTAGGGTGAGCCCAGAACGTGGGGCGAAGCTAATTGAGCCGAGGGGGCTCTTTGTACCCGTCTTATTAGAATATGGGACAAAAAAGCAGGGGCAAGGGGCGAGGACAGGAACCTCACCCCATTGTACTGTCCTGACGTTAGGAGGGGTTGTTCTGTGGTGCGGGACAACCCCTCTGTGGAGGTGGCGTAGGTCCCTTGGGGGACTGACTAGCCGTCGAGGTGCCCTGTTTGCTAGATCCGGGGCACCTCACCACAGGCGGTATTGGTGGCACTCGCCGGGTTTTACTGAGTAGAACTGCGTCCACTTACCAGCTTTCGGGCGCAGCGAGTCCCACATTCCCGCGTGGGGAGACCCACTCCCCCACGGGATGCCTCAGAGCATTTGGCGATGTTAAAGAAAAAAAAATGCTAGAGAAACACTAATACTGGTGTATCGGTGTTATGTTATATGCCGAGCACTTGTGATATATCTACTATTTCATTATATTCATAACTACTAACACAAGCAGTTGAACCTTGTCGTTGTTGGGGAATCCCCGCGGAACCGATCTCCCTCACCATATCTCCCTAACAAAACATTTGGTGCTGGTTCATTATTCTCGCTATACTCAGTTTTATAACATTAAAACAGACGTGTTCTGCGGCGTGTTGCGAGAGACCATTAAGACCTCGCGGTTGGCCAACACTCCATCAGTGAGGAAACTTACCACCAGCCGTCGCGCACCTCCCTAACGTTTACAATAATATAGAAGCATACGTACATCATGTCTTTTTTTATTTTTTTTATGGCATAGTAGGGCAATGAGCAGTTGAAGCCGTTTGGCGACTACCGACGCCCAAACACATCCGCACAACCAAAGATTATGCAGATGCGTTGCCCTCCTTTTCCCTACCCCCCCCCCCCCAATGGGCCACCGGAAACTCACAAACCGCACGAAACGCGACAGCCATCACTTTAAGGTAAGGCGTTTAGGTAAGACAGTGGCCAAACGCAAGCCTATTAATCATTAAAAAAAAAAAAAAAAAACATAGTTGTCACTTGACGCCGGTGTTATGTGAGCGAGAGGTGCCACCCCGGTCGTGCCGGCCCAATTCGGCTGCTAAGCAGCATGGCACTACCTCTTAACAGACATACCTTACCTATGCAAGTCTAACTACACTATACAAGAGTCATTAAGGGCAGTACTCAGTAGTGGCGTGTTCGTCGTTCATGAACCACACTAGTGTAATTCCCTTCTCCACGCTCACGTCTCGCGCTTCGAGTTTGGTAACGATGGTGTCGTTACTGTACGTGTGTGGTAAACCGCAGACCTTCAGAGATCGGTATCACACAGGCCACGTACAATACTATATATTATGTAGTTCAATGCCCACAAGCCCACGACCACATCACCCCAGCACCGAGGACTGATGGTATCATCTGCGTGGCAATAATTTTAACCCAAACTGGCAGATATACCATACAAGCTTTTGCCAGCGTCTTCGCCCGCGTGGAGTTCGAAAAAGTAGTTTATGTATTTCCCGTCTAAAAAACAAACAAATATGTAGTGTTAATGTAACACATCTCTTTCTACTCCAATTGAGGTAATTATGAATGACTACTAATAATAAAGCAAATGTGATTCCCGTCGGAACTTTGAATTTCGAGATCAATCAAAATCCGTTCAGTATCCGTTTGTAGTGATGAGTAACAAACATCCAAACATCCAAACTTTCACATTTATAATATAAGTAAGAAGTAAGATAAGATATACGTACATATTATTTGACGACCTCTGTGGCTCAGTGGTAAGCGCGTTGGCGCTCAACCCGGAGGTTGCGGGTTCGAATCCCGCCAGGGAACAAAAATATTTTCTGTGTTCCTGGGTCATGGGTGTGTATTAAATATGTGTATTATATAATAAAAATCTTAAATATATGTATAGTAGAAAAGTATTAAATATATTTCCGTTATCTGGTACCCGTAACACAAGTTCTTCGAGAACTTAACCCCGTGGTAATTTCTCGAAGAACTTGTGTTACGGGTACCAGATTGACGTGGTGCGAAAGCGTCCATAGATATTATTATTATTATTTATTAATTATATTAGAGCTTCTACACAATGTTCATCAACAAACCTGTGCTCATATTGTTTTCTAATGTTTGCGCGAATTTCACTCATTATAATGAAACAATTTTTACGGATTTTATCTTGTATATTATATCTTACGGCTTGTAAAAATCTTAATAAACCGCGATAAAATCCGTAAAAATTGTTTCATTATAAACCTGTGCTCATTTTCAAAATCGCAAACATTCCATTGAGAAGAATCATCAGACATTAATTGAACAAACATACAGACGGGACGGAGCTATTTAATAATTAATTGATTAATATAATTGGAACGCTCATTAGTACATTCTTTTGTTATTAAGTTTATAACTTCACTACAAGACCACTGTAACGACTTGTCGTGTAATTACTAATTATTACTCTTTGTTGTTATTTATTTATTGTTTTGTTCCGCAACATTCAAGAAGTTTGCCAAGAGTGAGTCGAACCACGTAAAGGAATTCCGTAGCATAACAAGTATATTATGTTAAAAAATAAATGTTCCTAAAGCATAGGAAACGTATCTAGGGCATGACGAGATTAAATAAGGGAATTCCCAATTATTATCTCGGCTCGGATAAAAGCTTTAAATATAACATTTAGTAATAATTTAAGTAAATATTTAAATTATAAAAACTGGTTTCCATTAGCAATACAGTACGTGCCACATTAGATACCTACCTACGATTATACACAAGAGTTATATTATAATATGTTATAATGGTCATACCACAGAGAACATTTACATCGCCACAATGTTACGTCCCCAACTAACAAGTTACAAATTAAGCGTCTAACAATAAAACATTATAGTCCAACCGCATTACAACACACTCATAAAACACACAGTTTATTAGCATCGCTGTACAAGTGTTACAGTGATACTAATAACAATGAATGAGATGCCCTGCTGCCACAGCACCACTACACCAGTACCTATACACAGTCAGATACACGCAGAGGTCGCAAGCCTAAATCGGTATATTATAATATGTAGGATGTCTTCTCTTTACCAATATAATAACAATAAAAAATCTGTTCGTTTCAACTGTTCAGCCTCCAGAACGAAAGGTAGTTAAAAAAATATTTTTGCATTTGATAGCTAATTTTTGTTGAATTACAAAGACTATTTATTTTGGAGGTATTTTTTTTTACTTTCAAGGCGACCGAAGCCGCAGGTATACTGATATTATTTATATTATTTTCGTACCTTAGATACCATTTACCAGCTTGAGCCAAATCTTATAATAAAAGTTTATTCAAAATATGTACATTCAACTGAGTTGTAGATTTATATGTAGTATGTCGTATTGCTGTAAATTCAATATTTTATCTTTTAGCTCTTTAGCCGTAACACACATCACACACAGTTGCAGTCGTACACGCGTGTAAACCTGTCGAGCATCATCACCGCGACGCTCGGTGACGACGAGTCCTCGGCGGCGATGATCTCCTGCAAGGCAGTAATGTCCCAGAAGGAGGCCGACGAGCGGGTGAGAGAGGAGGCCTCCGACGAGGCCTTCTCTCGCGAGCGACGAACGGTGGTGCGTAGGAGGCGCTACTTAATGCACCTCCAGTAACGCCCCTGTGTTAGTGTCGGGCTCAGGATGGCACATGGGTCATGGGTGGAAGATGGGTCATGGGTCTGTAGGGCACGACGTCGTAGGTACTGCTTACTAGCGGCCGGGCAGTCCCCCCGAGGAGTAGTCTGGCCTTCGCCGGGGCCAGCCTGTCGCTGAGGTGATCCTGTCTGTTGCCTGCATATCTGGGATCCTCAAAAAGCTGAAGGCGCTCGCAGTGGTTTTAGTTAGGGTGGGCACTACCAGATGCGATTTCCACATTGGTACAGGATCTACCCGAAGATCCTGGCTGCATCCATAAATATTTCCCTGCGATATCTCGCCCCTTGTCCCCCCACCGCTCTTTGTCCCCTCTTTTATAAGAGGGGTACAAAGAGAGGAGTGTCTTGCGCGAGTCTCTTACGCGATTGAGCCACGAACATGCAAACGTACATCTTTATAATGTTCGTAACATAATTGTTTAATGTGTCATACATGTATGTATGTTGTATACCATTTTAGACCTTTCTATGAACTAGACAGATCGATCTCTCGGCTGGACCGAGCAGGTTCGTCAAGTATTTGTCCACATCACGCCGCTCCAGCCCGCAGTGGTCTATCTCGATTCGCGTGTCACTAGAGAGACTGGTCATACGATACACTTTCAAACTATGTTACTGATCAATAAGTCGTATGCACCATGGTCTAAGCTACTTGACTGGCTTGCGTTTCTAATGAATGAACAAAGAGAAATAAGTAAAACTATTGCGTTTCCATCTAAATAATATGTAAATATCGACAGTTTATAAAAGGAAGGCCGAAAACCGTTCAAAGTAGCAGTTTATTCTAAATTAACAAGGTTTTAATAGTTTGTAATGTAAATAATATCTTCTTGAATGTTCTAATAATAAATAAATGTTCAAGCCCGAGGTCGTCCGGGCTCCGGGCCCGCAGTCATCATCAAGAAGGTCATCTGCCGTCTAAACTAGCGATCCGTTTATATCACGATGGTCGTGTTTCTATTTCTCATGTTGGTACTTGGTACTGATTAGATTGATTTGATTTGATCCGGCCGATTTCGGCCTCGGCGATAGCTTCAGCTCCTCTAATGACGTTCGTGTGCTCGCACGTGGCCATGTAGCCAGTCTTATTTGAGAAGGTCCTCGTACATTGCGGGCATGTAAGCACACCGCTAATATAGTTATAGTTAATAGCCGCAGGTGGTCTGGCTTTCAAGAGAGAGCGCCGTTTCAATTCAAAATCGTGAACTTTGCATTTCACAAAATCCTTCCATTCCGGTCGTTCAGCGGCCTGCTTCTCCCTCTGAGATGGATCGATGGCACAACGCTTCATATGTCTCTCAAGCACATCTTTATACCTGCGGAGTTATCCGCTATCCGATTAGATATTTGACAATTAAATCAACATTGGGATCACAAACGTCCATTCCTAAATGGTAATGTAATGAGTCATCGGCACACCTGTCGCACATATACCATCCGCCATACCACCGCACCCCCGTGATAGTATTCGTGAAGTAACCGCCGCGTCCGTTACAACACGCCGCCTGCCCCCTGCCCCGCACCGCACGCACCGCTTTGCGCAAGCAGCTCGTCTGAGATGAATACGTAATACACACACAATGTACCAGGGGGGGTTGCATCAGCACCGCCGCATCATCGACAACAAGCAGACAGCTCTGGCTTCGAGGCACCAACTCGCTCACTGAACGGATATCTTTATCCAATTCGAAAGATATTTCTCTGCGCTTGAAACCGGATCTTTTTCTTAAACAAATGCACTCAACACACAAACATTGTTCAACTTTATATACGTGACAAAATCCAGAATCGTATAAGTTAAATCGCTTTTCACTGGTAACTAAAACTAATAATAACTAATAGACCCACTTTATTTGTTTGCAGGTAAACAAGTGAACAAACAAGCAAACAGACAAGCAGAACCATGACAATAAGATGCGCAGTGTACTGGGCCGTGGCGATGGCGCTGCTGTCGCTGGCGTCCGCCGCCCCCGCCCCCGAGCCCGCGCCACAGCCCGCCGCCGCGCCCGCTGACGACAACCGGCCCGAGATCATCGAGATCATCGCGCCCGCCGCTAACGCACAGGTACATATCAAACAGACACACGTCTTCGTTGGTCAATCGTGGTATATTTACCATGATTTTGATAGTAGACACATCCACTATGGCGATTGTTTTACAATTTTATTTTATTATTATCGAAAAAATGAATTAAGTTAAGCCTTTGAATATAACATGCATGTTTAGTAGAAATAATAATACGGTCACAATAGTAATTTACCGGTGGGAGGGAAGCGCTGTGCCGCGCTCCCGGCTGCATGGGTACCACCATCTTGCTTGATTCTCCCGTGAAACAGATTCGCTGTGTTTCGGAGTGAAGGGCAAGACAGGCAGTGTAATTACTGGCACCAAGACTTAACATCTTATGTCTCAGGATAGGCAACACATAAATGAGTTGCCTGGGCTCGTTCCAGGTAAATTAGTTTATGTTCATGGGCGACGTCAACCACTTACCATCAGGTGGCACGTTTGCCAGTTTGCCTATCCAACTAACATTAAAAAAGTAAAATACTACAAATACAATCAATGAGCCCAAAATTACAAAACCATTCTCGTCAAGGGTCGTTGAGATGCGGCTCTACTAAGCTGTATTCTTCACGATCGAGTATTAAAAAAGTTATTGGAAAATAACCAAAACTACTAAGCACAATTATTATTATTCGCATATTATATGAATAAGTTTTAAATGCCTTATAAAGGCTGATTTTGTATGTAATATGTTTTGGTGAAATAAAAACGGAGGTGTACAATAAATTAAACCTGGTTTTTTGATGTTATTATATGGATCATCTTGATGTACTTACATAATTAATATTGGCAAATCTGTCAATAATGGTAAACTTCCAAAAGACTGCGTTACATTGGTTGGTACATTGTGCTAAATAAATAATAATCGACATGTGGTTGAGGTAAAAAAGGAACCCCATGTACCATTAGTATTTAGTATATTTATATAGAGGTTTATTTACTTCTACATAACACTATCTATATAACAATACTGTTTAGTGAAACACTTTTTTACGGATTTTATCGCGGTTTATTAAGATTTTTACAAGCTTCGAGTCCTCCCGTGACCATGGTTGCTGTAAAGTATCCGAAACGTCGGGCTTGTAAAAATCTTAATAAACCGCGATAAAATCCGTAAAAAAGTGTTTCATTATAATGAGTGAAATTCGCGTAAACATTAGAAAACAATACTGTTTAGGATAATATCAATAATAAGTTTTAATAACATAATATGACATTTGCTAATTCTGATAATAACCTTAAAAATGGTGCCATTATTGTGAAATACTCGTGTGTTAACATCACCAGAGTTAATGGAGATTACCGCACCAAGGCCCTCGGAGATGTCGGTATCGCGTGCTCTTCAGCCCCTCGTGGGAACCTGTATCTGTGTCATCTCAATCTCCCAGCCTCACGTCTCTTCCTACCAATATTATCATATTACATTCAAACCGTTTGACCTCACGCATAACAATTGCACACCAAAATTATCTTCACTGATTGCCATCTCACAAAAAATGGTGATATTCAAATCATGTAAAATTTATTTTGTAGTCGTAATTACGGAATATTAAATATTTATTAACATGAATAACGACAAAGAGAATTTTAACATTCATAATTACTTAAGACCGCCAAAAACGTAACCGTGAACGTTTGGTTCATGAATTAATGACATGAATCAATGTGATGTTATTTTGTTGCAGGAAACGCTAGCTACTCTGAACCTAGGCGCCCCCGGCTCCGAGCTGAGCGAACGTAACAAGCGAACCATCGGCATTCTCAGACAACTCTTCCCCACTCTCACTGAGGTAACATCTCTCACACACACAGACTGACAATGTAGTACAATAAAGAACTTGACAAGTGCATGTCCTAACAGAACGATAATAAAATATACTATGCATGTATCATCGGGACGGAAATATTAATTTAGTAATGAAATAGTATAAAGATGGAAACTGTGTTCAATATGACGTGTACTCTGATGTGCCTCGTATCCTGACATTCTGTTCTCGTATCGAAAGTATTGACTGGCGTCGACTACTGGAGAGCTACGAAAAGGGAATGTTAAGAGCGGTATATGTTCTAGATAATCGAAAAGAAGGTACAGGAGTTGACGAGCTTCGTGCTGCGAACGTTTGGGCCATTTTTCCTCCGAGCCTTCTTAGGCGGCAATCGAAGCAACAACAATGGCGGCACGAACGGCGGCACCGTCGACCTCGAGGACGACGACGACGACGACGACGATGATGACGATGACCCTACCACCGCCAAGCCCGCGGCGCTGGCCCGGCGGCGGCGGGCGCTGTACTTCCTGCCGGTATGATGTCCCTCTCGCGCACTATCAGCCTGCCCCAGGACGGCAGAGCGGGCGCGCGCAGACCGCAAGCCTCCATCGTCACGTCACGTCACGTCACGCAATCGTCACCTGATAACATCCCCATCCCATCATCATCGATCGTCCGTCACGACCGGCCCCTGATACCGACGAATGCTTTCAGGATGCGATCGCCGAAGAGAATCAACTGCTATCGGGAGCTGAATCCCAACAAGCGGAGGTCCGCGTCGCCTTCGGAGGGGAGGGCCAGCAGCCCGAGCAGGCCGCCGGCGACGACCAGCAGACGGCAGCGCAGACCAACTCCGCCTCCATAGACGAGATCACGCTAGACGACGCTGACGACACCGAAGAAAACCGAAACAAACGGTGAGAATACAGCAGCGATGACCGAACTTATATTGAGTCCTAAAACTGATACAAGCAGTTTTTTCACGTTCATTGCGCGGATAAAATTCAGATCACTCAGTAAATAACACTCCCCTTCCCAAGCGCTGCAACACTCGAGCTTGAGCAACACGCCGAGAGCGAGCGCTCACAGTTTTTGCAGACTTTTTAATTCGCACGGTATTGTCTCTTTTTATTGGAAATTTACAATACGTGTTTAATCAATTATGCAAGTTGTGTGAAATCAACTACACTAATTGAGTTAGTGCCACTTGGCTCATACTCGGGCCGCAGCTGCAATCGATGCGGGCGTACTTACTCAAGGCCGGGGTTAACTTTTACTGAGGTGATCTAACGTTACTATAATTATCTCTTTGTATTTATTGCTCCCAAGCTAGTATCCGTGTACATTGTTAACCTTGTCCGTTACAGATTCCTTAACTTCGGAGGATCGGCTGGTGGCGGTGGTGGTGCCGGTGGCAACTCCGGCAACTTTTTATTCGACATTGTTAGGGTAAGTCCCTTTGTTTACTTTAATTTTACGATTATTTATATTTTTATATAAATTTAAATTAGCTAAAGTAATGCTACTCTACTCTATTAACTGTCTTCTACAATCTTTCATCTTTTCTAACCTAGCGCGGTGCGAGTAACGGAGTTCAATTATATTGCAGTTTTAAAACGGAAGCAAATGTTTCTAGTGTATTTTAAGCGACCTTGAAATAGATCAGACATTTGCGATTCTTATTTTATAATATTATGTTACAAAAGAGCTAAGTATATCTTCACTGCTCGCACCACCTTAACATTGCGCTAAACCGACGAGAGTTAGGTGTGAGCTAGACACACAGACACGAGGCTAGGCTTGAGGACGCGCGCGAGTGAGGAGGGTTGATGTTGCAGCGGCCGGCAGAGGCGATGGCGCGTGCGGCCGGCAGCGCCTTCCGCCTGTTCGCTGGCACCGACTCGCTCAACGTCGGCCTCACCGCCTCCCATTCCGCCACCCTGGACCCCGCCGCGCCACAAGTACACCATCCACCATCGTCGACCGTAGACCTTGGATGTGCCCAGACAATATCCCCTAGAACACGGTCCAAAATGCCCGGCAGATGTGACACATCTGTTAATAATTCATATTCGTAATAAATAAACTTTAACTAAAAATGAAATAAAGACAGTATACCCGCGCTATCATATAACTGGAATAGAGCGGTAATGTTGTGTTTTGTATGAAAACAAATTCCGCTGACACCTAAAGTGCTGCGTTACTGCGCCGGTTCTGAGCTCTGATTGGACGACTGACGGCCATTGCTGGATGATTGATACAGATCGTTGGTTGGTTGAATTGCTATTACGACAGTCACAAATCACTTACCAGGTTAGGAATTTTAAGGCTCACATTACTACTCTGTCTGATCATATCCTCGATGACCCGTGCAAACACAATGAAGTCGAGAGCGGCGGGCCGGTGTAGCGGCGCATCACGACATGGCAGAGTCATGACGTTTGCCGCCACGGCATTCGATTCGACTTTATGATGAAGCGCGCCAATAGATGTTTCTCATCAATATTTATCAATGAATTATCTGCATTTACTGGCCATCGTTCAGTTGACATTGCGAAGGCACATCCAATGGTATCTCGATGTCTCCACCCCCGTAGTCGCTGTCACCCGTAGACGTCTGCACTCGATGCAAAGTTTGTCAAAGCTTATTAAGGTGGCATTGGTTTCAAGGTGGTCTTGTTGCCAATTAAACCTGTACAACTAAGGCTACTTCGCTAGAGTAGCAGACGCAGTAGTTTTGATCATTGTAGCAGTAGCAGACGCAGTAGTTTTGATCGTTGTAGCAGTAGCTGATGCAGTAGTTTTGATCGTTCTAGCAGTAGCTGATGCAGTCGCCGACTTCTGACGTTGCAGCGTGCTGTCTTTAGATGATCTTTAACCTAATCTAACAGTTGTAGCGTCTAGACTGTAATCGCTTTTCCTTCCTCACTTCGTATTTCTTCTTCATTCCTTATGCACTTGTATCGTTAACCCAAATTAATATTAATGTGTTGTCTAAGTAGTTAAGTAATACGTAGTTATGTAGAATAAGAATGTAGCGTAATTAGGTAATTCGTAATTAACTCTGTATATGAATTAGTTTTTTTATCCAAATTTCGTTGGCTTTCTCTCGGTCAATTAATTACTAGTCAAGAGCTTCAAGGTTATTTAACAATAACCATTGTACTTTACAAAATACGCTCAAAGTGTTCATATTTTATACCTTGCAAAAATTTATAGATAACTTAATAAAAGATTAATACAAAGTCGTCAAACTAGTAATTTCTCTGGCCCGAGCCTGCACAGACAGCAGTCCTAACCGAACACATTCGTTTCCAGCTGGTAGCGGGCTCATCGTCGGGCTCGTCTGGCAGCGGCGCGGCAGAGGGCGAGGACGCGGGCAAGGGCGACAACCTCACGGAGGGTGTGCCCGGGCCCATCACGCGCCTCTTCATCATCGCCAACCGCGGCATTGCCAACCTCATCCAAGACCTCATCCTACGGATCGCGCAGACCTCCGAGCGGATAGTCAACTTCAAGGCGCGACTGATCACGTCCATCATTTAATGTGGAAATTTCTTAGTTAAATATCGAGGGCCGGAACATCGCGGGGGGGCTTGGGGGTCCGGTGCGCGCTCGGCTTATCTCCTGACATATTTGTACACCCAGTGATAGCGGGCGCAACAAATGAGCGCATGTCGGGCCCACAAGTCATCCTCACATCAGGACTCAAGTATAGTTTTCGCCGAAACTCTATTCGAGTAAAGATTGTCCGATACCTCAGAGTGTTACTGCGCCGAGCACTCCCGCTACTTGACTGAACACGAACGATTTCACCTCCGCCTTGTATTATCTGTTACTATTTATAAACTCTCCGGTAGCTTCATCACAAACGCCGACTCCTTCAAACGCTAGCTCGCTCCTTACCAGCGCGGAGGTCAAATGATTCTAGTTCACAATAATGAGTTCCATGCATTTTTCAAAATGTTAAAATCCATTTCATATTTATTACTCGCTTACATAATTCCGAATGTGCGTACATTCCTCTGATCATGTTGTAGCGTCATTTTTTTATTTTTATACGTTAACGTTAGCCCAGCCCGAGGCCCGACCGGCGGCGGCGACATATTCAGGAAGGTAACGGGACGCCGCCGCCGTCGGTGAGGGCGCCACCGTCCGGTCGCACCTCGTGATATTGCTGTGATCGTGACTCTGTGGACACTTGAGTAGAGAGTGTGTCGAGTGTCGTCGACTCCTAGTGTAGTGTAAGTAGGTCCGGGACGGTAGAGCCGTCTTGCTCAAGCTATTTTTATAAAGTGACATTCTTGATTCGTTTTTACGTTTGTAAATATGTATAATAGCGGAATTTATGTAAAATAAAGAATTAGTTACCAAATAATGATTTTATTTAAAAAAAATACCTATTTGTTTGTGCCAATTATTATCAACACCCTGAGCAAAATAAATACACCTGGGCCCCGTCAGAAACCAACCTGAATACAATGAATACGATCCGAGTTCAACGATTACATAAATTCAGGCCTCTTAAAATACTTTCCATCGACACAACCGACGCCAGGAGGCCGTGTGGTCGCAGACTGCACGGTAGGCGGGGGGCAACCCCCCACTTTATAAATCAAAAGTGAGCCGAATGGGCCCACACCACACAAAAAAAAGCTCCGTATCTGGCTGGCTGTTCTTTAAATATCACAGAAGGAATTATTAACAATGAACCCACTAACACAGAATACTTTACATTTTGACGACCTCTGTGGCTCGGTGGTTAGCGCGTTGGCGCTCAAGCCGGAGGTTGCGGACTCGAATCCCGCCAGGGAACAAAAAAGTTTACTGTGTTCCCGGGTCTCGGGTCTTGGATGTGTCATGGGTATTAAATATAATAATAATAATATCTATGGACGCTTTCACACCACGTTAATCTGGTCCCGTGGTAAGTTCTCTAAGAACTTGTGTTACGGGTACCAGACAACGGAAATATATTTAATACTTTTATACTATATATATATTTAAGATTTTTATTATATAATACACATCCATGACCCAGGAACACAGAAAATATTTTTTTGTTCCCTGGCGGGATTCGAACCCGCAACCTCCGGCTTGAGCGCCAACGCGCTTACCAATAAATATGTGTATTATATTATAATAAAAATCTTACATATATGTCTTAAATATAAAAGTATTAAATATATTTCCGTTGTCTGGTACCCGAAACACGTCAAGTTCTTCGAGAACTTACCACGTGACCAGATTGACGTGGTGACGGTGTAAAAGCGTCAATAGATATTATTAGTATATTAGGGAGGGATAGTAAGGGATTTCTACCAACATCTTATCCAATCGTGGTAGAACTTTCGTGTAAGCCTAAGCTATGGTTGCTTATTACAATTCGTACATATTACAATTCCGTGACTTTGGCAAATAAAAAAATGATTGTCTGTTGGATATAATATAGCTCGCTTGATAAACGCAAATATCTGATATTACAGGGAACCTAAGTTTCATAAACTTAGAAGTTTATAGGATAGATATTAGTGAAGAAAATTAAGTGACATTTTTTGTGAAGTCGGCTGTTCATATGCAGGAAGAACATAAAAGTAAATTGAAGAAGAAACAAATGCGGTGAAGGTCTGAAAAAATTTGATTGATAAAGTAAAAAATACGTACATTAGAGTAGTATTTTAATTTCACGAATAGTTATTAAAGAAAGAATCCAACAGTTTGCCCACACAACCCATGTAACACTGCCGCCTGGAGGACGTGGACGAGGCGCGGGGCAGGCGCGGCTTCACCACGTGACCCGCCACAGGAACGGCTTGGAGACTCAACACTTTTGAACTCGTCTTCGGTGGACGACAGTTGTAGTGCATCACTCGGGATTTGTCAGATAATATTGAAGCACGAGATAATTGTAATGCCTGTTGAGATAGTTTCATTGCAGGTGAACTCTACGCATGTAATAAGTTTAATTTGGAACTTGAAAATAATGCGAATCAAAATATTTAAAAGCGCAACTTCATTAATTTTGACATTTAGATATAAACAGCATCGTTAATAATACGAACACTGGCCAAGTATTAAAATAGTTTCTAATGATGTAAAAATGACTTACTAAACTCGGTCGAGATAACTGTGGACCCGGTATTTGACATTATGTTGATGTACAGTGTGCATAAAAATATTCTTAATAATTATTAAACGATAAATGCTTAAACGTTTAAACGAAAAAAATCTGTTTTTTCAAATAAACAACCAAGTGCGTTTACTGATTTAAACAGATTTCGTTTTTTTTAAGTTAACTATGTTAACTGTACAGATTCATTAATTTTCTATATTATCATGATTAAAGAAAAGCAAACTAGTATTTTAACTTTAACTTTTATGGTAATAAATTAGTATTGTGAATAATAAGTGGCGATGTTAAGGTTACACAAGTCGCTCATCTTTCCATACAAACGTAGAACAGTAATTACTACAATGTTTGACGTTGACCATCAAAAACTAAGGATAATATAAATTTATCTCGTCATTACCTATGTATGTATGTACCCAAAATCGTAAAAAAATATACATTTAAAAAATACAAGCTTCTAAACTTTCGTATTTTAACACTGATTTTAGCCCAACTTTGGGCGAAAATAAATAGTATACGGAGCACGAAAACTCAAAAATAAAGCTCGTACAGACATAGTTCAGTTATTCAAAAGTTGAAATAAATTTATTTTAAAAAGATAAACACAATAGTTTTTCTATAATAACTCTTTTGCTAAAAGGACATTTTAGGAATGAATTATTGTGCATTCCATTCTAGCACACATGTTTGCGTACTATGTCTGGTGAGATAGCATTCATTTAGTTGGAGTTCGAGCCGTCGACATTGGAAATTTTGGCGTCAATAATTTGAATATAATTTTAATTGAATATATAAGTTGAAATAAATATAAAAAATATTGAAAATATAAGTTGGTGACCTAATAGTTCATGATAAAAATCTTTTATTTGTTAGTTTTCAATACAAGATTAGATAACTTTTGTAACAGAGAAAAAAATATCAAAAATACCTTTTCATTACCATTCACATTTAATTTTGAGTTTCATAGCTAAGGTTCTTTTCTTCAATCATGATAGTATAGTATTTAAAGTTTTGAATCATAACTGTCAACGCTTAAACGAAGTCTGTTTAAATCCATAAGCGTGTTTGGTTGCTTATTTTAAATATATTATATTATAGTTAATATACATTATATTATACCTACATATTTTTATGCATTTTTCAACGCCCATATACCTACTACTCGGTCGTGCTAACTGACATTATGTCTTGTACATTGTGCAAAAAGAATATCCGTAATACAATCCGTTTGACAACCTCTGTGGCTCAGTGGTGAGCGCGTTGACGCTCAAGCCGGAGGTTGCGGGTTCGAATCCCGCCAGGGAACAAAAATATTTTCTGTGTTCCTGGGTCATGGATGTGTATTAAATATGTGTATTATATAATAAAAATCTTAAACATATGTATAGTATAACAGTATTAAATATATTTCCGTTGTCTGGTACCCGTACCACAAGTCCTACGAGAACTTACCACGGGACCAGATTGACGTGGTGTGAAAGCGTCCATAGATATTATTATTATTATTATTATTATTATTAATATGATGTAATAAACGGCTTTTTATTTTCAACACGCTTATTAATTCTATAATTAATTAATAATTTTAAACGTGCTTATAAACTTTGCTTAAAACGCCTAAAAAATTGAATGTGAATTAGTAATGACTGACGACTGACTTATAAAGCCAAAAGCAACGAGTTTATAGAAATTAGATATGTGTTATCAAATACAATATAAATTCCTATACAATATAAAATATACATCAATCAACTGCACTTCCTACTTTTCAGACTTTTTATTGATTAGCTAATTTCAATAATTCATTTAAACAAAATTATTTTAAATATTTCTAAAGGGATTCATGAAAAAATAGAACTTCATTTATTTTATGTACCAATAGTTATTTACAAAATATTAATAATATTTTTATTTACAGTTCAAAATCGTAGCATGCAAAGTAAAATAAAATATCCAAATGAGCTCGTTGACAGCGAAAAACGTACTGACTTTAAAAACAAACCAAAAAACGGAGCGTTGTCGTTGATTGATAATATATTATATAGGAATTTGTATTGTATATTTTGATAATATATTTGTAATTTCTATAAGCTTGTAGTTCTTGGCTTTATCAGTCAGTCGTCAGTCGTCACTATTTCACAAGGATTAACAATTTTTTTAGGCGTTTTAAGAAAAGTTTTTTATACACGTTTAAAATTATAAGCAAAATGATTAAACGTTTTGAAAATAAAAAACCGTTTATCACATCTATAATTATTAATAAATATTATTATAACATTACGTGTACGCACTACGCACACATTGAAATCGTCCTATTAGTAGGAGTAGTATTACAATTTTTAAACTGTAAAAACTTTTGTCTTTTGTCAAATTGTTGAGTTCAATTTGTCTGTTGAAACTCTATTTATGTACTTTTTTGTATCATTTTGTTATTTCAAGTGTTGTTATCATTGTTTGTTTTCCAAATACATAGTAAAATTAAAAACAAAATAAAATATCTTACAATAATTACTATGATCCTTTTCTTAAATATTACTAGTAAATAGATAGTAAATACATATAGTAGTTATTATTGATATTTTTTTGCACACTGAACATCAACATAATGTCAAATGCCGGTTCCACAGTTAGCTCTACTGAGCTATAAATAAAAATATACATTAGTATCATTAACTCACATTACATTATTTATAAATTCTTAAGTAGAATTAGTAAAGGACAACTTAAGCTAAGTCAGTAATAACAATCGAATTGTAAACAAATAATAAAAAACAGTGCCATCTAGGGACGCCCAAAAGAAGCGAAGCTTTAGATCGTTTTAAGCGTTAAAAATAGCCCGTGCGCCCCGCCCCTTAAGTGTAATGGTATTTAATTTGGATTGCACAAAGTGGCCGCGCGGCGAGTGGCGCCTATATTACGCGAGCGGCCAGAACGTTCTTATAGAAGCTTAGCTTCTATAAGAAGCTCTAGCTCGAGTGTCAGAGATCAATGTGAAAAAATGTGTGAAAGAAGCTTTATTTATTTATTATAATATAAAGGCTGCAGTATAGTATAGTACTTTGTGCACGAAACGGCTCAGTACACGTTGGCCCAACGTTGACCAAGCGCGCTCGGCCAGTGTGTTCGGCCAACGTACGCCCTTTGCGCTGGTCACATACGCCACCACGCATCCCTGAATGCGTATTATAAATTGTACTACTGTCTAGAAAATCCCAGGAGACGTAGGTTGAAATGAAACAGTATAGTGGGACCTCAGGAGACGTAGACCTAAATGAAACAAAATATCACTTTCACTTTGCTCCTAGTTCTCGGCTCTTGACTATTTCACTTCTTACTGCTCTTCGTGTAGCCTCTTCGATGGGTATGCTGCAACTCACAAGTAAGCCCGAATTTTGAATTGGCTCGATATTTATACGACCCAGTTAGCATTATCAGTTATTTTCCTTATAATTTTACTGCGAGCCGAGATCTAAAATGTTTATTTATTATGTTTTCTATAAAACCCTTATATTATACATTTTAATAAACCTAATGACATCATTTATAAGATAAAACATTAACTACAGACATCGTCGTATCCTACAAATAAAGGCGTAATTACAAATGAGCAACTTTTCAGGAGGAGGTTTTTTGTGTTTTATTTAAATACTAATTGACAGTTTTGAAATATTAACATTTAATACATATGTAAAGACTTCTAGGTTTATTATTAAATTGATTATCAGGCTTATAGTCCCATATTTATAGTAAATTTGTCCCTTAAATCTTTATTCGCGGGAATATAAGAGGTAATATTAGACATAATTGACATTATGCCCTTTTTCTTCGGAATATGCACGGTCGTAATAGCACTAAGGGCTTTTCTAATATATATCTAAGAAATATCTCTAAATAATCCTTAAGCTTGTTAAGACTTTAGTAGTATGGTATAATATGATCCACTTCCCACGGATAGATTTATATCGGAGATTTTATTTTTTTCCTGTTATTACATCTCCTGTGACCGCCCATGGGAACTCGTTGAGGAGGTTCTTGCCGAGACGCACTCCTATGTCTCAGAGAGGAGGGATCTTGTCGAGTACCTTAACGTTGGGCGGGATCCTACGGGTTCGCCGAATACCTCCTCTCGGGGGTGAGGGGAGGATCTGATGCCACCGCGGGCAACGAAAATGGGTGCGTAGGAAGCGCTACTTAATGCGCCTTCAATAACGCCCCTGTGCTTCTGGCCAGCTTGTCGCTGATGTGATCCTGGAGATAGGGGACCCTCCAAAAGCGGCCGAAGGCGCTTGCAGGTGGTTTAGTGGGGAAGATCATTCCTTAGTCCGAGTCCCCACATAGGTCTAGGAGCCTTAAATAAAATAATAAAAATAAAAAAGCCTTATATTTCTTACTAAAAAATATTTTACAAAAAAAACATGCTTACTATTTATTACTACTTATATTAATACTATAAATTTTAACACGAACTTATTTAACTAACAAGAACCCCTCGTTAATCGAGGGTCAAGGCTTGGAAACAAGAAACTTGGAAATCTCTAGAGGAGATTTCCAAGTTTCTTTATTTTTTGCTGTGTTTATCCAGTGTTTGGCAGCAACTCTTATTATGTCATCTGTCCACCGGGCAGTTGGTCTACTTTCTTTGAGTCTTTTGAGTGAGTCCATCGGTTATCTGCCAGCCGAGCTATATGTCCAGCCCAGCGCCACTTTAATTTCTTACATTGACACAGAGCATCAGTAAGCAGGAGCCTTACCCGAGGTAAATCTGGATCATGCGAAAGAATTAAACTGCATTAAAAAAGATAAGCCCGGTTCTTTATTACCAGCCATAGGAAAGTTATTAAAAATACTAGGAGATGGGACAGTGAAACTAAAACCAGGACTATCTAAAACGATAGACGAGCCGGGTAGACGATGGGACTCCCAACTATTGAAGTTTTGGATGCAGCTCCATGCTACAGTGGCTCACTTAAACTAGATTTAAGAACCTTGGTACTGATAAATATTGATGTAAAAAAAATCATTTGAATAAAATTATTTGAATTTGAATTAAAACTTTCATTCGTTTCATAAAAATATACATTCGCATCTTCAATTTGCTGATTTTCTGATACAGATAACAGAGCTAGTGTGATCTAAAATTTGGAAAGCCGTGACATTGACGGTATCAGCAGATAAGTTTGGAAGTAAAGTTTTGTATTCAGTAGGTAAAGGCCATTCGGATCTGTAATATATTCGGATTTGGATAGACACTTCAACATCATACTAATCAGTAGTAGTAATTTCGCATCCTCAGCAAGTAAAATACCTTCAGGTGTGGCATGACTTCTGCTTCGTCAGGAACAACTATATCATCTCCTACAATTCTACGATTTATCGAAAATTCTGGTGTTTGTTTTGAGTTTTCAGGTGATTATAATATAATTACAGGATTATTATTTACGAATATATGTATATTCGTAAATAATAAGGTATAGTACCTAATTGTAAGAACAGCGTTTTAGTTAGATACTACATTTTTATCATCAGTTTGCAATAATACGTTGTTCGGTCAAATATTTAAAGAATATTAATGCAACTATTATAATATACGTTTATCAAGCACTATATTCTGAAAGTTCACGATTTTTTCCCGATTTTTTTGTTTGATACGTCTTCTGGTCATAAGATGGGTAAAATGGCTAAATTTGCATTTACTACGTATACTTACACATTTAGCAAATGATCTTAGTAAGATCATTTGCTAAATGTTCCATATTTTGTTGCCTATTGGCGCTGGGAATATAGTTTTATGGTAGCTGAAAATAAATTTATATTTTTTTTTATAAAAACGTTACGTCATAATTTTTTACCAAAGACGTCTTTCCCTATGTTAAAAAGCCACATCCGCCATAAGGGCATTTTAAAATATGTTTTCATCATTTATTTTATATTATCTGGGATCATTAATATGAGAACAGTATAATATGGTAGCAAGTTCATACATACAAATTGTAATAAGTACCGAAAAATCAATAAATAAAAAGTGTACATAGAATAAGGACACAAAAGCAATTAGGGCTCCACCTCTTCTCTATTATAACCAATTTGACAAGTCCGTGGTATAAAGCCACTAAAGCAATAGTGGCCCTTTTCGACGGAGTTAAGCAAAACACACTGAGTACTGCACTGAATAACAAATGAATCAATTTATTTAACCATTTTGACTAAATAACTGCTCAATCTCAATAACATACGATATTACTTGCATATTATTTATTTTTATCAATTGTATATACATAACATAAAATAGTCATTGAATATATTGGTAAAATAAATGAATTTTTAACACTAGAATGTGTAACTTATTTGTACTTACTTTGTCTGTTATTTTTTAAAGTTTTACGGGTTAATTTGGTTTTAGATACTGCCATGTCTACTAATTGGTATCCTAGTTTATTCATTTTGCTTTGTTTTGCGGTAATATTTAAGTGGTGCGAGCGAAATTACAATACGTACGCACAACACGCTCACACGGCGAAAATGGGAAGTATGGCGCTTGCGACCCGCTCCGCCTCCTGAAACACTTCTAGAAAATAGTCACCATGGCCATTGTGGCCGTTTTCAACGGACGATTCGAGCGTCAACAATTGTGGCTTATTTTAAAGGCTTTTTTCTTGCTGATAAAATAATTTTTTTCGTGGTTTTTTTAATGAAAGTTATGTAAAATAGAGTGTAGATTTCAAATCGGCAATAATAATAAAAAGCCACTGTGGCTCTTGGGGCTCTTTTCGTAGGATACGACGACATATATTTGCACAATAAAATATTACAGATCAAAAACCTTTTTTTATTTTTGATTACAGCTTGGCAAAAAAGAGTCTGGAAAAAATGAGGGCGCCACTTTCACTTAGGTCTTATCATAATATGGAAAATTAGTAAGAGAATATAATCAAATCGTTAATAAATAATGTGAAACACTAAAATTTATTCAAAATCTAGTATTTGACGGCCCAGTATTGTCAACATCATCATAGGTTTCCATTTAGTAAAATATTTAGTTCCACCTGTCACCGCGTCATGCTCTTTTTTGCCAAGCTGTAGGTAACTCACTTTTTTACGTATTCATTAATAACTTTAAATGTATAATACTTTTAAGCTATCGTCACAAATCTTTTTGTGTTATTATTGGCAAATTGAATCCTTTCTTTTGACATTAGTTTCAAATTGATAATGTCATTAATTAAATTTTCAATTTTTCATATAAAACTCTTACCTACTATCAAGTTTTCTTTATAACAAATTCTGCATTATGTGTATTCAATCTTTGTTTCTTACATAGATAAATGTTTATAGAAGAAAATTATCATGTTTACTAATTACAATTCGAAGCGTATTAGCAAAAGTAAATACTATGTTTGGAGGTGTCGATTTGGAATAATTTACCTGTGCAATGTACATTTTTCGGGGTTATTTCGCTGTGATGTACAGCAATCAATGACTGAACAAGTCGTGATGTTTCTGAAGCACTATTTCTCAAAAATATGCACGATTTCACGTAATATCACAAAAATTCATAAAGCTAAAATTCTCTGCGTGCCGAATTATGCCGAGAAATGTCAAACAGTTGCAAAAAACGGTTGTGTTACGTCGCAGCACGCATCTCTTTTTATCACACAGTGTTGCTGCTAGTGACATCTCACTTGCTCAGCGTTTTGTTCCTCTATTCCGCTAGGTATATTAACTTTATGCTTCATCCTTACCAAACAAATACAAACTAAGCTAATATTGACTCCGACAGAATTGGCAGCATGGCTTTTGGTCTTAGCCAGTTCTAATAGGATCGAAAAAAACACGGCACTTGACAGTTGACAGTGACTGTTGACACTTGACACTTCCATCAATCATCAGTGACAGTGATCACTGATCAGTGTCAATCAGTCATGTACCTGATGTACAGAATATCTATTTAGATAATACTCAGTGTCTTAAAAAATATATCCTTTTAAATTCTCTCACTGAAAAATTAGTTTTAAAATTGTTAAAAAACACACTGCAGTTGAAAGAGAAAATAACCTGCTTTTTACGAGTCAACATCCAAATGGGTCACGTTCACATTTAACGAAACAAGGCTTGGCCATCCTTGATATGCCTTGGTAATTGTAAATAAACAACTAACAAGATGACTTTATACGAAGGTATAGCCCTAATTCAAGAGAAGCAAGCAGTGGTATTGGATTTGGGTACAGATTACACTAAGTAAGTATTTATTATTACATTTCATTATGGGGTTACCAAGTAACACATACAGTCGTTAGGGACACGCTATTTCTAGATGAAATCCAACTAACATTTTCAAACCAAATGTTAGTTGGATAGGCAAACGGGCAGACGAGCCACCTGATGGTAAGTGGTCGACGTCGCCCATGAACATAAACTAGTTTACTTGAAACTAGCCCAGGCAACATATTTATGCGTTGCCTATCCTGAGCCATAAGATGTTGTCTCGGTGCCAGTAATTACAATACCTGTCTAGCCCTTCTCCCCGAAACACAGCAAAGCTGTTTTACAGGAGAAACAAGCAAGATGGGGGTACCCATGCAGCTGGGAGCGTGGCACAGCGCATCCCTCCCACTGATATGTAATAATAATAATAATTAGATGCATATTAAAGAACTGTAACAATGTTAATTCTTTCACAGATTTGGATTTACCGGAGAATCTGCTCCTCGGTGCATAATAAGATCAGAGTTTTGGTCCACTGATGAAAGACGGATGAAGAGAGTATATGACTATAAAAATGAGGAGGAATTGTATGACAACCTCGTGCACATGCTGCATCTGCTGTACTTTAGGTTATTTGCTATTTGGCTATTTAGCTATTTCACTTTCAATAAAAACAGGGGCCTCTCATTCAAAAAAAGTCTTTTTGGTAACATTTTTTATTGACTGTAATTCTAGTTTCACGTATTCAAGTGCTACAAATTTGTTTCTTACAAAATTGAGACATTTTTAATTTTTTTTTTTGTTCATACTAATATAAGTGGTAACATTTGTGGGTTGGGATGTAGAAGTAAATTTTCATAACTACTCTCTATAGCTCATAGAGCTATATGCTCTAAATAATCATTGCATATGTAATCAGTCTACATACTGTACTTTAAATTTAAGGAACGCAGGCAAAGTTGTAGGCTGCAGTATAGTATATTATACTACATTATTATTGACTTTCTATTATAGCCAGTCCTTTTTATGTAGATGATGTGACTGTTTCAGACATGTGCTGGTCAATCCGAAGGAGCGTAAGGTGGTGGTGGTGGAATCCCTGCTCACCCCAACACTGTTCAGAGAGACACTCGCTAAAGTTTTGTTCATGCATTATGAGGTAGATAAATTGGAATATACATTATGACATGCAATCATTTAGTGAAGTTTCACTATAAGACATAATATGATAATATGAAATATTATGTAAGTACTTATTATGTGGAAATCAATGTGAAATGTATTGATTATCTAATAATAAAAATGGTTATCCGACCCATGTCTCCCAATTTGTTTCAATCAAAAGTTTCGTAAGTCAACACTCTTCTGTACACTAATGTGGATTACTAGATGTAGCATTTGCATGAAAACTGGGGCAAAAGTTTTCTGCACCTTACTATAGTGTATACAACTGTACCTAAAAATATTATTAGTAGTTATTCACCCCATCCTAGCGTTATCTTCACATGTAAACAATTTCTCTCCCATCCATTCAACAGTCTCTGCCGATAGGCAATATATTGACCTACTAGGTTGTGCCCATTTATCCCTTACACTTTTGCCAAGTAAGAACTCATGAATTTCTTTTGTTAATGTTTCGTGTAATGATTAATGATAGCCAAAATAGTCGTTTATAATTTTAATACATAATAATAGTAATAATTTATCCAAAAAATGTACATGCATGGTAAATTACATATATAAAGGTAATATAATTATGTATTATATATTTTGTCAATCCATCAGTGATACTGATGTAAACACCAAAGTCATTTTATTGATCACGCGAGCCTGTATGTTCCCTTGTTGGCAGGTGTCAGGTGTGATGTGGGCGGACAGCGCTCGACTGTGCGCCCTCACCCTGGGCACGCCCATCGCCCTCGTCGTGATGTTGGGCGCTTGTGAGGCGGAGGTGGTTGCTGGTGAGGATGCTTCGTTATAAGTTCGAACTATGATATGACAACGCTTTTTACTGATTTGATATTTGTAAAAAAGTTGTAACTTCTAATAATAAACTAAACTTTTTGTAAAAAAAAGTGTGTGTGTACTTATGTACACGCGTTAGAAGTTATACAAATACGTAGTACAATTTCTTTACACTGATATACATACAAATAATGAGTAATTAATTTTATTAATTTAATGTACTCAACTTATGGCAATCACTTAGATCTAAATTGTATCATTCTTCATATTATAATTCTTAATGACGTTTCCATAAATCTGCCGCTAAGTGGCGTTGTATCGTCAATAAATCGTGCATGTAGTTGCGCCATGTAACCATACGGCATGAAAAAATCTTATTTAATTTCAGTTCAATTGTACATTGGTACAATTGAACTGAAATTAAATAAGATTTTTTTAGTTGGCGTCGTGCAGTGAATTACCTCACGCTATTGGTTATTTATTATTATTATTATTTTCATTTAAAGGCATTAGCTACTACGCTATTAGCCATACAAAATACAATATTCGGTCTGTAATACGGAGAAATGGCGGGAAACCCCAAGGAGCGCGGCTTCGCCCCTCTAGCCCCCATCAATCAACTATCATTCCCCATTCCCCATCCAAACAAGGCAGTCCACCACAATATTCGCCAAACAATCACATTATATATTACAGAGATTAAGTTTTTAAAACAAACACTATAGAAAACCGCCAGAACAGCCCTACTAAGAAAACCACTCCAGAACGGTACTCCATAAGATTCGCCAACCAATCACAATATATAAAGATCAAGTTTTTAAAACAAACACTATAGAAAACCACTCTGAATGGACAAAACACAAAATAACAATTAATTAACGGGAAACCAAAAAAAACACAACCGCGCGTCCCGATGTTTCCCGCCATTCTCCGCTATTGGTTACGCATTGTTTTTTTTTTTTTTTCGGATGGATCTATGCTAACGGCCCGAAGGCCCCAATACTACATCGGATTAGTGTGAGCCCATTCGGCTCACTTTTGGTTTATAAAAGTGGGGTTGCCCTCCGCCAACCGTGCAGTCTGCGACCACACGGCCTCCTGGCGTCGGGTTGGCCCTGTGTGTACGCAACAGTGATTTCAGTATTTTCATACCCTTTCCATGGTAGCGTTAGACGTTTAATGCAACCTTGTTTTGGAAGCCTCATTAGAAGTATAACTTCAATAATAAATTTGTGTACAAACCTTTAAACAAAATAACTTTCAGAGGCTTTAAAAAAATATTCCCTTTTAAATTTTTGTTTGTGTATAGTTGTGCACGGTGTGCCGGTGTTACGAGCGCTGCAGTCTCAGCCGCTGGGTGCGCGGGCTATCACCGCCGAGCTGGCGCGCCTGCTGCAGGAAGACGCCGACGGCCCGCTCGTCCTCACCGACGAACAACTCGAGGACATCAAAGGTATACTACGGACGTGACTTAAGGTTGAACTAATCGACGGCGCGAACTCTTAACAAAATGATTGCTATCTCACCTGACATAGTGCGCGAACATGTGTGCTAGAATGAAATGCACAATGATTCATTCCGAAAATGTCCTTTTAGCAAAACAGTCATTATAGAAAAACTATTAAGTGTTTCTTTTTAAAATAAATTTATTTCAACTTTTGAATAACTAAAACTATGTCTGTACGGGCTTTATTTTTGGGTTTTCGTGCTATTTATTTTCGCCCAAAGTTGGGCTAAAATCAGCGTTGAAATACGATAGTTTAGAAGCATACAGACATAGATAACGACGGGATCAATTTATATTATACTTAGTTTTTATGCTAAAAGTGAAACATTGTAGTAATTACTGTTCTGCGTTTGTATGGAAAGATGAGCGACTTGTGTAACCTTAAACAGTTGGTAGTATCGACTGCACCCAACTTACTAATGTTGCTAATTGTAATCGTTTTGTGGACGCGTTTGCAGTCCGCGCGTGCTTCGTGCCGAGCCGTGATCGCGTTGCGAGCGTAACGGGCACGGGCGGGGTGCGCGGCGCGACGTACGCGTTGGCGGGCGGGGCCGTGCGTGGGGGCGGAGCAGTTCGGGTGAGCGGAGCGGCGCGCGCGCTGGCCGCCGAGCCGCTGTTCGAGCGCGACAACGAGCTGGCGTCGCTACCGGACGCCGTGCTGCAGTGCATCGAGCAGAGCCCAATCGACGCGCGTCGAGCGCTCGCCGAGAACATCCTGGTCGCGGGCGGCACGGCGGCGCTGCCCGGCGTCAAGGCGCGCCTCGCCGAGGAGCTGCGCCACCTGGTCACGCAGCCACCCTACTGGTACGAGCCGCTTGTCTTTTGTCATAAATATTTTATACGTTTGGGTTATTTTTCTCATAACGCACATTTGTCCCAGTAACCGACTGCAGATCCGCGAGTTCAAATTCCACACCGCGCCCGCGCACGACAACGCAGTGGCGTGGCTCGGCGGCGCACTGTTGGGGGCAGCGGACGGCGGGGCGCGCGCGCTGGCCCGGGACGTGTACACGCGGCGGCGGCGCCTGCGCGACTGGGCCTGCCTGCTACACAACACGCCACCAACGCACCCGCAGTGGGCGCATGCGGACATGTAGCGCAGCGGATGTGCGCACGCGGCGTCGTCACGACTGCAACTACCCGCGCTCGTGACGTCACGAATGTCCAACTACCCGCACTCGTGACGTCACGCGTATCCAATTACCCGCGCTCTAGTCTCGGCTCTGACCTTAGACGCGGTGATATCTACGACCTAAAACACTAAAGATATCTCATGCTAGCATTAAGTATTTAACTCTCTAACTCTTAATAAATTATATTTATAATATTATATTACACGATATTAATAAAACTTGATGTTTTACTTTCAATCTTTTTTCATTAGCTGAGACCACATTATAAACTTACTCGTAATAATTATTAAAGAAAAACGTTACCTCACCCCATCCATTGGGCTAGCGGTAAACAGTGTACTATCACACGACACAATTATTTTTTCTCTTTAATAAATTACATCCAGGATATAATACAGGGAACTATAAATAATTAATCTCGTTCTAATTTACACTGTATAACCAAATTTTTGGCAAAAATAGTATTATTCTTTTTGTTTACGCTTTTTACGTATAAACTTTTATAAGAACACGGAATATTTTAAAGGTAAAATCATCGAGCATATTATAACCAGATAGAGTAGAAATATGAGCTATTAATGTCCGAAACTGCTCAGTGTTTTGTCACTGAGACATTGTCATTTACGCTCGCATTATGGTTACACAAGTCGCTCATCTTTCCATACAAACGCAGAACAGTAATTACTACAATGTTTGACGTTGACAATGTCGAAAACTAAGTATAATATAAATTGATCTCGTCGTTATCTATGTGTGTATGTATCCAAAATCGTAAAAAAATTATACATTTAAAAAATACAAGCTTCTAAACTTTCGTATTTGAACACTGATTTTAGCCCAACTTTGGGCGTAAATAAATAGTATACCGAGCACGAAAGCTCAAAAATAAAGCCCGTACAGATATAGTTTAGTTATTCAAAAGATAAAATAAATTTATTTTGAAAAGATATACTAAATAGGTTTTCTATAATATCTGTTTTGCTAAAAGGACATTTTCGGAATGAATCATTGTGCATTTCATTCTAGCACGCATGTTCGCGCCTTATGTCAGGTGAGATAGCAATCATTTTGTTAGAGTTCGCGGCATCGACTAGTTGAACCTTAAAACAGTACCGCACCAACAAGTGATATGTGTGTACGGCCCTCGATACTACCGAAAATATTCTAAGTTTGGTATTGTACTGTGTGTACAAATATATGAGTGCCAGTCGATATATGTTCTAACACTGCTTTATTATCAAATGTTACAAATATATATACAAACTGCATCAATACAAACATAAAATTGTGTGTGTAAAATAATGCTTGTAAGCCACCTAAATTGGCAAGATGCTGACATTTATTTTCTCATGAACGGTAACCCGTACATCTTGCCAGCCCAAAAAAAAAAGGAATTTAAACAATATGTATAACAAGAGTAACAATAAAAATGTTCATAATAAAATAAAGTTAAATTATAGCTTATAACGTTAAATATAGTTCTTATATGCACTATTCTGGCGAAATATCCGGGATCTCCAGTCGCATATGGATCGTGGTCGTATCCTCGGAGGCGCCTGGGTGGCTTCCATCTGATCTGCTCTCGTGACTACCGCCATCGCGATAGAGTCTGTGGCATTATTTGTTACCATTGGGGCTACTCTCCGGCTTGTTTTACTTCTGCGACATCGTATGATCAAGTATACGCATCCTGCGACTATGATTAATCCAAGTATTGAGTACATGACCGAATACTGATGCACGTCATGTATACTGAGCGGTGCGATTTCTTGCTCTTTCAAGTTAGAGATCTGAGTCTTCACATTTCGCTACTCCTCTTCGTGATCTTCGGGTGTAAATTGCTCGAGTATTGAAGTGTTGACGATGGAATTCAGTATCGAAATCTCCGAAAGTTCTTGAATACTCTCTTGAATGTTGACATGACTTAGGTAGTTATTGTGACCGAATATGGTAAATGTGTCACCCTTTATTGTACAACCTTGACCGATATTTAATATACCATTCTCGCTAAGTGACTTTATTGTCATTCCAGTCTTGACACAAAATATGCGCACCGTGCATTTCCCACAGCAAGCGAAGAGCCACCTGTTACCACCATGCAACTTGATCCACGCCGTCTGCCTCTTATAACACATTGTTTTATTGGAGTTTACTCCTTAAGAAACGATTTGAGTTATAAGGCCCGGTACGGAAATTTTATGAGGAGTAAAATCTAGTGTAATACGAAAAGTTGAGGCGTTACGTAGAAAGAGACAAACATATATTTCTGTAGGATTGTACGTGTAAAAGAATGAGATGGAATACATTACACAGCGTATCTTATTCTCGGGGCCTCCTCTTTGTTGTTATTATTATTGGAGTTTACTCCTTAAGAAACGATTTGAGTTATAAGGCCCGGTACGGAAATTTTATGAGGAGTAAAATCAAGTGTAACACAAAAGTTGAGGCGTTACGTAGAAAGAGACAAACAAATATATCTGTGGGATTGAACGTGTAAAAGAATGAGATGGAATACGTTACACAGCGTATCTTATTCTCGGGGCAAAGTTAGGGCTAGTTTCATTACACGCATAATATAATTACTCGACGTTAATATAATGGGCACCATTTATATTTAATTTATACTAAAAAAATAAATTTGTATGAATAAAAAATCACTTATGAAAAAAAATTAAAATAAATTATTAACTCACTGACGTATAAAACTTGAAACGGAACGAATTAATGAGAATGCATTGACCAACCGGCAATCACCAAAGATTTTGTTTCAATTTGGAACTTTGGTTTTGTGTTTGTGTCGAGTTGTTTACGTGTTTTCACACAGTGTTGATGCTAATGACATCTCACTCGCTCCGCCTTTTGTTCCTCTATTCCGCTGGGTATATTGACTTTATGGGAGAACACAAAGAAAAAACGAAAGATGTTTAATTTTTCCTTAAACACAGAACATTGTTACGTCAGAATAGGCAGCATGGCTTCTGGTCTTATCCTGTTCCAATAGGAACAAAAAAACAAACTCATAGTTCATGTGTCATTCTTGTCAATTGATGTCAGAATCCAGAAACTTACAAAAATATATATTTTGTGATCCTGTTGTGCAAAATTTTGTTATTTTAATTCATAAATCACATAATGTCTGATATAAAAGTAGTAGCTGCTAGTATAGTGAACTTTTTAAAACAGCAATTGGAAAATGACGCCCTAAGCGCTGACTCGCGTGAAAGCGTGGAAGTCGGCGTACAATGTATTGAAACTGCGTTTGAATTAAGCACAGAAGAGCTCACCAAAGGCGTAGACCTATTAAAATTAGTGCGCCAACAGAGCGGCGGCGCTTCTTCCGGCGATCGCGCCGTAGCGGAGAAGTTGAAAAATGAGGGAAACGAACTCATGAAAGCCGAACGCTACGCCGAAGCCTTAGAGAAATACTCGCGGGCAATCGAGATTGATCCCCAAAATTCTGTATACTTTTGTAATCGCGCAGCTTCACATTTCAAGCTCGGAAACAACGAAACTGCAGTAGCCGATTGTATGGCGGCCCTGGCCTTACAACCGAACTATGGCAAAGCTCACGGCCGCCTGGGTATAGCTTTGACGGCCCTGGACCGGCATGCGGAGGCCCGTGCGGCGTTCGCGCGTGCGGCGCAGCTGGAGCCCGACAACGAGTCGTACCGGCAAAACTTGCAGCTGGCGGAAGAGCGGCTGGCGCAACGCGGTGGTGGGCGCCAGCTCGACCTCGGCGGGCTGCTGCAAAACCCCGCCCTGCTCAACATGGCCACAGAGATGTTGACGGATCCAAACATGCAGAATATAATCTCTGGCCTGATGACCACCGCACAACCGACCCCTGGTGCCGAAGCCGGTGGTATGAACGCTCTACTTGAGGCAGGACAGGCTCTGGCTCAGCACATGCAAGCTGCAAATCCAGATCTCGTAGAGAGACTTAGGAGTCAGATGCGCCCTCCAGGCCCGGGAGGCAACCAGCCACCCCCGACACAGTGAACATCCAACGAGACCTGTTGTGGCTGGACAGCCAGTTTGTTTTATCATTTTCCTTATAATATGCATTTCTATTGATTTTCTTATCTCCACGGTAACACATTTGATTCTTATCATTACAAAATGATTTAATTTGAACTGTAAGAATGTTCATACACCTTAGCTAGGTGTTTTGACATCCACAACCACTTTTGAAATTGTATTGATATATTATGGGACAAACATGCAGGGTCGCTCCAATGTAGTTAAGCAAGTATGTTACTGAGTAGTGTGATCTTGTGTCATCTGATATCCATTATTACTGCTGTAAACCAAAAATGATTGTGTACTTGTGTCTACCGTTACAACAGCTACTATGTTAGGGAAAATTATAAAGGAAAAGTATCGGATGCAAATCTATTTATATACTATTACTGTTAAGTAATATAAATGTTATTTAAGAAAACAGGACAATTGTCAGTAGCTAATTGTTCTTATTATATTTGGTTGGTTAATAAACTTTCATTTCAAAAATATATTATTTTAAATTTTTTAAGAGTACATGGATATCTTGGCGTCAATTATTTAAATTTATTTCAGTAATTCCAAAATAAATTATTTAGTTTTATTAAGTTGGTGACCTAATAGTTCATGATAAAAACCTTACTTTGTTAGTTTTCATTACATGATTAGATAACTTTTGTAACAGAGAAAGAAATATCAAACATATTATGTACCTCTTTTTAAAAAGAGATTCACATCTTATGGACATGGGACTGGGATAAGCCTCTTAACTTTCTTCAAAGATGAGTCTATATTATGTTCTTTAAAATTATAGAAGGAATTTCTCCAATTATCGTTTTAACGCAATAAAATAACAAGAACGATTTTGTCGTTTACGTCCTTTAGTTATAAGCTCGAGGGTGTATAAAGAGCTTCACTCCGCTCAGGCGCCTTCAGATTTAGTCAGATTTAGTACGGTAGGTACTATCGAGCATATACATTCGTAATTTTACGAAACTTGTCAGCGATTTTTCACTGATGTAATAGCAATTCAACTGATCGGTGATCTGAATGCACATCCCATCGACCAATCATTCATCAACGGCCATCAGTCGGCCAATCAGAGCGCAGCAAAGCAGCACAAATATGACGGAATTTGTTTTCATGCGAAATAACGTTACGCCTCTATTCTGGTTCAGGATGATGATGATGTTTCCAAGCCGGCTACGGCGACAAAATGTCATATGGTTAGCATAGCCTATCTGGGCTCGGAAGGTACGTGAGCAGCCAGCGCATGTGAGGACACCATCAACATAGTTGTATTGAATATTAGAAGGCGGCTCTAGCGACTCGTAGCTAGTATGTAGTTGCTAC
Organism: Helleia helle; assembly: GCA_963853865.1. Taxonomy (NCBI): domain Eukaryota; kingdom Metazoa; phylum Arthropoda; class Insecta; order Lepidoptera; family Lycaenidae; genus Helleia; species Helleia helle. Next base: position 249,117 of record OY971435.1, read on the forward strand.
ATAACCTAGATTCCTAGAGTTAATTGTTAATCTCCATAAGTACTACATTTTTTGTGTTAGTTGGATAGGCAAACGGGGCACCTGATGGTAAGTGGTCAGCGTCGCCTATCAACATAGTTAACTAGCTACTGCAAACTAGTTAACCTGAAACTAACCCGGGAAACTCATTCATCCTGAGGCAAGATTTAAGTCTCGGTGCCATTAATTACACTGCCTGTCCTACTCTTCTCTCCGATATTGCTCATTGATGATACAATATTGAAAGCGCTGAACATATCATGTAAACCTTAGTGTACTCTTTTACTCATTTTGATGTGGCCAGGATATTAGTGTATCTAGTGGAGGGTTGGTGTGGCAAGTGGTTCAATAAACACGACGAGTGACTATCATTTACCGCTCGTAAATGTATCTCAAATGCTCTTATAATATACTAGCTGTGGCCCGCAGCTTCGTCCGCGTTATATCCAATTACAGGCGTGATGGCTAGTGAATGGAGATCATTATTGTAATAGCTCGTCACTCAATTATATGATGAGTTTTGACTTTTGAAGACCTCTTCCACGTCTCTCAACTCGCACTTCATCTTATATAATTTATATTTGTATGGATTCGCAAACTCACAGACTAAAATGAATAAACGGGCTGTTCATGTCGATGGGAAGTGATAAGGCGAACGGTTTTTGTTATTAAACAGTGTACAGATGCTCGTTATGTTAGACCTGTGGGCTGTGGCTCCCACAGCGTTCTGTGAAATACATAAAATATATAGTTTTTTTTTTTTAATTTTAGGAAGAGAAATGTAGTGTAGCGACTGTAATATTTAATTGGTATATAAGATAATTGATGTATTAAAATAAATTGTATGGAGAGTATCAAATCAGGAGCCGAGCCTCCCGCACGCCTCCTTCATCCTCACAGCGGTTGTCAGTTTGCATGGTTGCCATGATGATTCTTGGTATTTTTTTCTGCTAAGTAAATTTGTTGTTCCAGAAAGAAAGTAGAGATGGGCGGTGTTATTACTGATGACGGCATATGTCCTGTTAAAAGTAAGGAAATCTCGGACGGAAAAGGCCTTACAACGAGTCCTGGGTACGTGTTCATGGATGACTAGTACTTGGCCTCTCATATTAAATTCAGTTTAACTTTTTCTTCCACCAAAAACATACAAATGTTCAATAAAACAAATAACATTTTCTTAACTATTTATTACACTCTGTGTATAATTTACGATAAATACATTTACATATGTTTATGTACACAATAGCAAATGTAAAAACGCGGCCCCGCGGAAAAACATTCCAAAACGTACAAAACTCTATATTTACATACACGAGCGGACTCGGGCGGCGAAGGCAATGCACGCGGTGTCTATTCAACTACTGTCGTAACTAAGTACACGGTATAAAACAAAAAAATGATATAACTAGAGATGGGCCGAATGTGATTTGAACCGAATTCGAACTGCGGCCTTACATTTGGTGAAAATAAAAAAAAATCGGCCGAACTTCGATTGCAATTTTTATATAATTTTTACTTAAATTTACAAATTCTAATTATGTAAAAAATACAGGTGTAAAAAAAGTTAATTTGATTATTAAAAACACCTTTTAGGAATAATTAAAAAAAATATGTTTAGCTTGTGATTGATCTAAAACGTGATGACGTCTTATTTCGTGTTAAATCAAGACAAACTATATTTTATCGCATACAAGTCAGGGTTTCTAATCAAAGTAGATGACCATAAATACATTTAATATGAAAGACTTCATTTTATTTAAATGTTATGACAGACTTACTTAATTCTGTCAACATAATGCAAGTAGGTAAGTATTTTTTTCTAGTGTCTAATGTCGAAGTTCGGCTCAAGGTGCCGAAATTAGGTTAAGCTATAGTATAAGTATAAGGTATATAGTATAAGGTATATAGTATAAGGTAAATAAAATAAAATTTTAATTAAATAAAACGACTTTCGGTCCATCATTAGAAATAACCAAAAACTCCGCTGATCGATTGTTAAATTTTATAACCAACAGAAAATTAATAGGAACGTTCAACGCATTTCAGGAAATGACGTACGTAGACACCGGCGACTCGGGCCGCGAAGTACCAAATATTAATAAATTACTAAATTAAATATTTAAAAATTTAAATAACAATTGCATAAAAAATAAAATACCGATATGCTTAAACAATAATAGAAATTATTAAAGTTGCCTCGAGGCTAACAATGCGCGTTCGACAAAGGTGTGCGAGGGCGCGCCCCCACACAGATTGCACGGCGTCCGGGGTTTTATTACTGGAGGTATCAACACGTGCGCACGATAAGTACAGCTCCCGACGGCGACTCCGACCTTACAAGCCAAAACATTTATACAATCGATAAAAACATCCGAAACTGTAGAGACCTTACACGCGGAGGGGGGGGGTATTGGGATCAGTTGCGCTTGGACGGGGGGATGAGGTGGGGCGGCAGATCGGCGGGGAGGTCGTGGCCGTCGATCTTCACCCGGATGAGGTGCATCGCCAGCGCGAACTCCTCCTCGTCCAGGAAGCCGTCCTTGTCGATGTCCGACAACTTCCAGATCTTGCCCAGCACCGAGTTGGGCAGCTTTGACTTCACCATCTCCGTCTTGGCCGCTGTTGAATAAACACAACCTCAGTCCGACATCTAATTGAGCAGACACCAAATTGGAAACAGAATACAAAATATGAAGTTAGAAATAAATAGGAGTATAAAATATAAACACATAACTGTACAGCGGACGTCAAATAGGACACAATACAAAATATTATGATTAGAAAGAAATAGAAATAGAAGTAAAAAATAGATAGACACTTAAAAGGTAAGAATGAAATATTCTTAAACTAGAAAGAAATAATACTTAGAAAATAAATGGATAAATAAAGCAGACCCACCACAAAACGCAGGAGAGGTAGGACATTAGGTTCGGTGGAATTAAACGCAGAAACATCTTCAACCGACAGTATCCAGCAGGGATCTTAATATTTTAACGATATTGGGAGGGTAAAAGAGTTGGAAAAAGGATTCTACGGCGAAGGTCTCCGTCTCCGAGCCCAACACGAGATATTTGAAATTCTCGTACAAAGTTTGGGGCCTTTTAATCGTTGAAAATTCCAAATACCGCTTGCCAGTGAATATGTAAGCGCAACAATCGAACAGGACCTCCACAGTTATCGCAATGGTGATCACATTTAATAGGATCAGAAATAGTATTTTGAGGAAATTGAAAATGAAAATCGTAGTATTCCTTAGGACATTTAAAGAATATTGGACAACGCCGAAAGTACACTGAAACGTTCTCTCCTCGACCGGTTTCTCAGATTCATACGTGTCTGTATTGATGGGATCGGGGGTGTTGAAATGGTCTCTCTCAACAGTATCGTCGAATGTGGAATCGTGATAGCTGTGTATAGAGACACCGTCGACCGATCTACTCTCATCGTGACCAGGTTCAATACTCAAGTACTGGGACAGAATTTGAGAGTTTCTCATGGCGACCTCCAAGATCTGTACCATCCTATCGTACGCGCCCGCGTCGTTCTGATTTCGGACGAGCACACACAGATCGGCGATTTGGGAGCAATTCTGTGTGGAGGAGAGCAGGGCCTGCGCCGCCGTGTGGAGGGTCATGGTGGTGAGTGCGTGGTGGGTCGTGAGGTGGTGCGGTGTGCGGGGGGTGAGTGGGGCGAGGGGGAGCGTACCGGCGCCCGTGACCTTCCCGTCGACGGGGTGGAGCGAGCGGAAGATGTCATCGTAGTGCGGCTTGTCTTTGCTGCAGATCCACTCGGGGTCCCCGTGGCCGGCGTCCACGCCTTCACCGCGCCCGTACCCGAACGGCGACACCTGGTCCTCCACACCTTCGAATGCTCCGCCTGCAAATTAAAAATGTTTCATTTCAGTACATGTTCAATGTCATCGGTCGCCGAATGAACGCTGCAATCATATTCTGTACTAGCTGTTCCCTAAAAATGTAGCTGTTCTTATTTCTTAAATTTAAATATAATATTTTCTCTTAAAATAAATAATGTTCCTTAATTATGAGGCTATCAAGGGTAAAAACAATTTTCATATCCGTCCGGTAGTTCCTGAAATTAGTGCATTCTAAGAAACGAATTGTTTAGGTTGGTTATATTAGTAAATATTGGTGAACATCACGAGGTATCTCCGACAATACCCGCCGTATAGTGCCGTGTGCCAGTACACACGAGTATGGTAATTACCGGCGGAGCTGGTGATGGGCCGTGCGTGAATTAGTTAACATCCGGGCCAGCGACGGGCGGCGGGCGGAAGGAAGAGCGCCTCGACAACAACGGCGCGTGCACAGTCGAGAGGCGATCGTGTGATCACTTGATAGAGGATACTTAGTGCCGGTACGTGGCAGGTCCAAAATATGCACTGTCAGGCTTCAGCTATATATCGATCTCCAAGTCGTGGGGTCAGTCATGTTTAAGATTTAATAAAGTGAAGCAGAGTTTGGATATGACTGGTTAGTTTACGAAACAGTCAAATTGTCATTATTCGAATCAAGTAAATTAACATAATATTTAAGTTAGGTCCATGTCCAAACAAAAGGGCATGGAAAATGTAGTTAGTGTTGGTATTGTGAATAAAGTGTTAGGCTGTGAACTTGTGACACATAATAACTGCTATATTATGTTATTAACTTGTGTTAGCGGCGGGTAGAGCATGAGCCACGACAGCCATTATATAAACGTTTGGTTACCCGAGACCTCGCAGTACAACGTTTGGTAACCACGCACCACCATCGTGTCGCATTTAGTTAGGCGGTGCGCTGGCACACCTTGACTCTCCCTACCACGGTTCAAGCCTTGTCGTGGACGTGGGGCTCAGTAGCCTAGGGTGGGCCCAGCACCTTGGGCGAAGCTAATTGAGCCGAGGGGGCTCTTTGTACCCCTCTTATAAGAAGAGCAAGGGGTGAGAATGGGAACCTCACCCCATTGTAATCTCCCGACGTTGGGAGGGGTTGTTCTGTGGTGCGGGACGACCTCTCGGTGGAGGTGGTGTCGGTCCCTTGAGAGAATGAGTGTGGAGAGCAGCGTCCACCTTACCATCTTTTGGGCGCAATGAGTCCCACATACCCGCCTGGGGAGTCCCCTCCTCCTTCCCAACGGTATGCTTCAGAGCATTTCCCGGCGTCAAAAAAAAGTATCGATATGTTAATGGTACTAAAACACGTACACTGTGTTTGTACCTTTTTAAGAGCCCATAAACTTTAATTTATTTATATGATCAAGAGACACTTGATCTACTACTACCAAGGCAAGTACTACCAATTTCCTTCCAATCTCTATTACACAAAACTATTTAAGTTGACTAGTTCTATATCGCCTTGAATTTCGCCAGATAACCACGCTTCGATGACCTCAGAAAAACTGACAAACTTGAAGCTACAGAAACCTTTAAAGTTGATTGAAAAGTAAATTTTCTTGTGTTGTTTATTGTAGGTATAGACTAGAGTGTAGATAAGAAACAGGTACTGCGCCACATCCCATGGACCTTGAGCGTTGACTGCACCGAGGTCCGAGGTACGAGACCCGCCGGTGACCGTACTAATTGATGTCTCGGTCTCACGTGCCGATGTCAATGAGTCCAATCAACAATCCACTCGGCGCCATCCATTCGCGTGTCACAATATATTTACTGAACGCACGCATACGGGATAACCAAGTAGCTATATAATTACACTAGCTGTTGCCCGCAGCTTAGCCCGCGTTAAATTAAATTTACAGCCGTATCCGGATTGATGATGATTATTTTTATAGCCTAAGTTACTCCTTATAACATCAGCTATCTGTCAGTGAAAGTCCCGTCAAAATCGGCCCAGCCGTTTCAGAGATTAGCCGAAACAAAAAGACACAGACAAAAATTATAAAAAATGCTATTTTGGTATCTGTATCGTGTATATATCTGCATGCACTTAGTAAAAAGCGGTTTTTTGAATATTACAAACAGACACTCCAATTTTATTTACCTGTATAGATTTGAACAGACAATTTTAATAAATCAAATGACGTTTTTTCTAGTTTACATTAAACGAGCAGTTACAAAAATGACAGTTGCTGTTTTTTTTATTATGATTTTAACATCTCCTAACACTGAAACATTCGAACGTTTCCGAAGGGTTTGTCTGCAGTACATAGACATTCTAAAAATAAAACATCTTTCAACACGTCTCTAAATCATCTACATCATTAAAACGGTTTAAGCAACTGTCCGGGAATACCTTTTGTTTTTAACCGACTTCAAAAAGGAGGAGGTTATCAATTCGTCGGAATCTTTTTTTTATATTTTTTTATGTATGTTACCTAATTACTCGAAGATGGCTAGACCGATTTGAAAAATTCTTTTTTTGCTCTAAAGGGTATACTTCCCAAATGGTCCCATGATAAGGAAATCAAGATCTGATGATGGCATCCCAGAGGAATAAAGGGGAACTTTCGAAAATCGTAGGGGCGTCTAGTGCGTTTGATATTTTTTTTATAAAGTGTTTTGAAGGACTACAATTTAATGAAGGTCTGGAGTCGATCTGATGCTGGAGCCGAAAGACAATCGAGGGAACTCCTCAACGATTTACATCAGTAACCTTGTGTTTGGGCTTGATTAATTTGTAATGATGAGAACTTTACACCTAGATGGGTTGTGACTGTCATTAGGGGTCTGATGATGAAGACAAAGGACAGTTAAGGGAACTCCTCAATAGTTTACAGTAGCTACCTTGTGTTTGGACTTAATTAATTTAAATTGATGAGAACTTTGTACCCAGTGTCTCCAGATTAGAAAAGTAAAATTACAGTGAAGGCTATTTGAAATTACAGTAGATTTACTAAAATTACAGTGTTTTCCTATCCTAAAATACAGTATGTTTTACAGTAGATAATGATAACATTTTAACTTCTTTTTAATGACTAAATCGATGGGGCATGAAGTTTGCCAAGTTAAAACAAGAGAGGGCGGATCGGATCGGGATCGGGCTCATGTCACTTTCATGATAAAAGAGAAAGAAAATCTCCTATAACAATATTTACGACGGCTTGAAGATTTAAATTATTTGCGATTTCCTAATCTGTAATTATATTAGATAGTAATTTAACGAGGTTGTGTTGTTTGCTGTGAAATTTTGTGCTCTGCAATAAAAGCGGCTGTTTTTATTGCAGCTGTTTTTTTCTTTTCTTTCACCGACTTCAAAAGTAACAATAATGACGTGGTAAACGCAAAGATTGTATATTAGTAGAAGAACAAGTTGATTATAAATTGTAGGCACAAAAATTTTGACATTTGACATTTGACAGTGCCGAAATATCGAGCTCCGGACCGAGCCTATTGTGAAAATAAACATGTTCATTTGAAATGTTATGTTTTACAACAACAATACATTAGTTCGTCAATCATTGGTCAGCCTCGGTTATCCGGATCGTTCTAGAATCATGTAGTTGAGCTAGTATTGTCCGATGACCAGACGTCAGTACGTCCGTCGACAGCGCAGCAGATGTTTCTAGATGTTTCTAGAAGCGTCCGCCTACCGACTAGTCGGCTGGTGGTGACGTCTCGCGACACCGTCGGTGCCGTAGTGCAGCGGAGCGGGCGGTACAACAATTGGCGACCTCCGACCAGCCCAGATAATGGTTATCGCTCACCTCTGTCTTAGAGGACATGGGACAAAAACAACGATAAGAAATTAATGAACCAAAATATTGTATTATATGAAAAAGCCCTGCTTTTTATATACAGGTGTATTCATTATAAGCGTATGAGCGTCCATTCCTAATTTAATAATCAAACTTCAAAGAAAACGTCACAAGTCGACGTCAATGTGTATGACTTCAAATCTTAAGACCACAAACTACTCTGCCTGGATTCGACAATCGACAATAACCCAAATCTTCACGTTATTTATATGTTTGTATTGTCTGAGTAAATGTCTAGTGAAAAACCTAGATCCGAGGTTCGACTACTTAGTTTGAGAGTAACTTGGTCAGTGGGCTCCACGCTGTAACGCTACCTACCGAGAGTACCGACTAGTTGTATTACAACGTGCCGCTACATTGTTCCGGAGGAAATGGTCAGTTGTAGTTTGTACCGCATTGTTACAGAACGAGGATAAAGTGTGTTTGTGTGTCTGTGTGTACCTACATATCTATGACTTGTGTATGTATGTAGGATGATACGGCGATCTCCGTGCGGTGATCGATCCATGTTGGATACGGGGACGAGGAATTGGCCGTCTTAGCGTTCACTGATAGGGTAGGCCTCTTTCAGTGAAAGCCAAGACGTCCATCAGTGTACGACTAAGATTTGACAATGACGATGTTAATATACAAATAGGTGTGCGTGAATACAACAATTCACGACCAAATTCTAGGTATCTAAATGTAATGTAATGTACCGGCGACGAAGAACAATGAGTGATCTGGGTCAGTGGGTCTGTGGCCCGGCGAGGTGACGGGGCGAAGGCCTACAGGCGCGCGCTGCGGAACTTCGGTCAGTTTTTGTGAGGACGAAGTAAACGTGACGTTAGCATCGTCTGTCACTGATAAGTGATACAGTTGAGGCGCCGGCTCGATTAGTTACGACTTACGATACTACCCAGTGAACGAACATGTAACAGTACAACTAACATGGTGTAACCAGCCCTCGCTCAACCACGAGCTGTAAATCACTAAATCAATGTAAAGCATATTCCTACTAATATTATTAACGCGAATGTTGATAGGGTGCAAAACCTACTGAATGGATTTTAATGAAAATTTACAATAACATAGCTTTTATATCAGAATAACATACATGCTATAATTTATCTCTGTACTCCCACGGGAATGGGAAGTACACGGGTGAAACCGCGGGGCGCTGCTAGTAAATCATAAAATCGAAGTAGGTAACATTCTTTCATTGTTTAGTAATGTTAATAAATTATTTTTCGCTTTGCTACATAACTGTAAAAATATCTAGACCAAGTACTTAGTAGGCAAAAAGAACTACAAGTACCTGGCAGTAGACGATATACGTATATACTTATATAGTAGCTAGCTATATGTAAGATTATCTTATAATAATAATTATGTTGGCATTAGTTTCAACACTCGTTTCCAGAGGGCGGCACTTGACGTTTCTCACCGGTCCTCTATTCTACATAAGTTATATAAACTACTCTGTGCTGTATACTGTATAGTAGACGTCAGTATTTAATATGATCTGTTATTAGTTAGATCATCGGTACAGACTGCAGACTACAGGTCCACAGGACTTGCGTCACGAAACACTTTCTACCGGCACTTTTTACACTTTAACACTTATATAATAACAGTTAGTCTCGAACGAACTAATATTTAATACCTATTAATTTTAATTAAGATTTTGACACAAAAGCAGAAAAAAAATACATTCTGGGGGTCCTCATACTTAGAACTGAAACTCAAAATATTTTTTTCATCAGACCCATACGTGTGGGGTATCTATGGATACGTCTTCAAAAATGATATTGAGGTTTGTTTTTTCTAAACTGAATAGTTTGCCCGAGAGACACTTCCAAATCGGAAAAATGTGTGTCTCCCCCCCCCCCTGTAACTTCTAAAATTAGAGAATGAAAAAACTAAAAAAAGTATATGATGTACATTACCATGTAAACTTCCACCGAAAATTGGTTTGAGCGAGATTTTGTATCGATAAGTAGATAAATCGTAAACCGCAATTTACCTTTCATGCAATCAACTCAAATATATTTAAAAAAAACATTTAACTTCATAAACATAAATCATATTTTTTGTTAGTGTCTAATGTAGTATATTATTTACTGGTACGGAACCCTTCGTGCGCGAGTCCGACTAGCACTTGGCCCGTTTTTGTTCATTCTATTTTGCTATCCGCTTGAAACTTTTTAATGTGTATAGACAGAGAGACACATTCTTGAAAAATAATTGTCATCGTGCTACTTATATACGACCATACTTGTATTTTTGTAGATCCACTTGTTTACCCCTTCAATAAGAAACAGTTAAAGGCGGTAATTAAGTAGTTTACGCTTAAACTGTTTATTAATTAATTCATTACGTTTATTTTTAGTCTATTTTTAGCGCGGTTGGAAAGTTAGAAAGAGGAGTTTAATTAACTACATTTACATCAACAAAGATCAACTCACGATACGCGGCAAGGGAAATGTGTGCGGACACACGGACAGACATCATTATCGTATAAAGGATAGGAATATGCGTACAAAGAACTTCTTTGTGGTTTTATCTATCACAAAAGGAAACAAATCTTATCTTAAAGATAACGAGGCTATGCCTTTCTCAGTCAGCTATCAAATACGGACAGAATGTTCATAACGTACCGGCGAGTGGCAGTTCCTAAGTATGGCGATTCAAACAGTTAAACTATTCAGATTTATTAAATTAATATGTACACAACTATGAGGAAGATTAACTTTTCACTCGTGACACTGGTGCAGTTTGTCTGCTAGACACCGGACGTGGCAAGGAGGACACCTGGCATATTATGCCTTAAGAGTCTAGGCCACTAACGATTCCCAACGCTGATGGCTAACTTTAGTAATTTATCGCCAGAATACCTGTATCATATTTCAATATTATCATTAAAATTAATAATTACAACGTTAAAACAACATTGCTCCACTTGAACCACACTTGACCCTGTACTTGACATTGAACTTAACACTGTTTCCAATTGATTTTTTTATTCAGCATAAGTTTAATCGTTAGACGTAGATTCAGCTGTGTGAGGGATGATATGATATCAAGATATATTTCTGTGATGCTAAGTGCTAACTATAAATGCACTGTGTCGTGTAGTCATGACTCATGACCACGTCTACGACAAGGTCTGTCATTGTGTCATCAATACTGACTTATTGGACATTGTCTGACACGGCCGGTACTGCAATGACATAGTTTTGTTTTACTGCTCACACACTGCATCCTATTGTTTAGTATTTCAAGGCAATACTATATTCCAGATTAAGATATTTACATTCCCGTTGTTTCAGATACTTTTATGAATCGCTATGATATTTGTAAAAATTTTTTCTTTCTTTCTTTCTTCTTTCTTTCAATAGGTAATGTAATTTTTACACAACGAGTAAGTATATATAAGGAAACAGTGTGACACAAAATATGGTATGTTCTCGTTTATCCTATAGATATAACCAAAACCATTATTCAATTTATTGGTATTATAATAAATCAATTGTCCTGTCATTCAATAATAAATATTACGAACAAAACTGCTATTTAATCATAATTACCACTATTTGGTTGTTGTGTGGTTTATCCCCAAAACTGCTCAACAGATTTGAATAATAATAATTTATGTGTTAAAGCACTTCTCTCTCCACTTGAAACTTTCTCTTATTTCTTAATTTTTTTAGGAATATCATACGCCCAGGCGGGCAAAGCCGCAATCTACAGCTTGTTTGTATTGCAAGTGACAAATAGACAAAAATTTGAATGTGACTCACATTATTTACAATTGTATTTAATACAAGCGACTAATTCCGAAAAACTGTTCCGGATGACATCAGAGTGAGTAATAATAGTGTTGCTGGAGTACTGTTTATCGACTGGCCTGTTGGTCTAGTGGTTGGTGACCCCGAATACTAAACCAGAAATTCGTGGGTCAGATCCCCACCCAAGACAAATGTTTGTGTGTTGAGCATGATAAATATATAAGTATGTGTCAGTTGTCTGGTTGCCATAAGAACTGCAGGCCTGCCTAGTTTGGGATCAGATGGTGTGAGAGTTGACCCTGCCTATTATTATTATTATATCATGCTCTCAAGATACAACATATGCATATGTGACGTGTGACGCGACATGAGACGCGTGTCGTCACGTGTGATGCGGTATCAGGAAAAAACGCGCCCGCACCGACCGTACCGGGCTACACTTGAATAGTCAACTGGCTGAGCTTAGTGAAACTGGTGACGCCACCCCAACCTTACCCCGTCACATGAACAGGTCACATTCATACCACGAGACCACGGAACATGAGTGATGCCACTTCATCACACCCTGACAAGGAAGAAAGTTCGTAGTTTAAAAAAAATCTAGTAGACGAACTAAACTAGTAACCTGTTGATGTCCTGTTGTCATCAGACAGATTGTTCAAACTATGGGTTCCTTGCTCTGCCATGAAAGGAATCGCAACGAAACCTGTTAGATTAAAACGGCTCCGTAAATTACGATGTAATTATATAAAAATGAAATTATTTCACTTTTGAACCGATACTAAAGTTGCGTCACCACGTGTAAGACGTATTTAGGAAGGCGCTCGTGTCATTACGGCCGGTGGCTGGTGGCGTGGACCGGTTGTCACGTAACTCGCCTTCAGCATCCCGCAGTGAAAGTGCAGTAAGTGCTCTCGACGTCGTATACCACGAAGGGCAGACAAATAGTGTCATGAAGTCAGTCAGTCGTCAAGGGCATGTGTAAATGTTAGTACCTAGAAGAATTTGTGAATTCCAATGAAATAAGGGTATTTATTTCATGTTGGCCTTTGCCTTACATTCTTACGAACCAACCGCAGGAACAGGTTAATATGATATGATTGTTTTTTTTCCTAGCCTGTACTGCCTGTACTGCCTGTACTGCCCCACTTCTCGGCAAAAGCCCTTTCTGTTTCCACGTGTCTCTATCGACAGCTACACTACACTAATCTCTTCGAAAAGCGTCGAGGTCGTCCCGCCACCTCACATTAATTGTTTATACCTACGTTAATTGTAAAGCCGTTATAATGAAACATTTTTTACGGATTTTATCGCGGTTTATTTATATTTTTACGAGCCCGACGTTTCGGATACTTTACAGTTTCTAGCAACCGTGTTCACGGGAGGACTGAGGGGTCATACTACCATGATACATCAATACTTTGTCTAATTAATAAATAATGGAAGGCAGGGACAGTAAATTTCGCATTGATTTTCATTTTGTCAAGAGTAATAGCTTTCCTTTATAGGTTTATATATATACTATCTGTTCTCCTGGTTTTACCCGTCCATCCAAACAAAATTTTCAGCTTTAAAGATGATTGATTAGAGCTCTTTACGACACGATGATTCGTCATCAAATCATAATAATCAGATCATCACATGCTTTCAGCAGAATCAGCTACGATGTATATATATAACATAACTGGTGACCGGCGGGCGTCCAGTGACCAGTCCTGTCTCCAAGTCCAACCGCATTTAATTTAAATCAGTACACTAGTCACTAGGACAAACAACATCACACGAAATTTACATATATTTGAGAATATGTAAATAATTATCAAGAACACAAGTCAATTTTAATTCAAATTACTAGTATCTTCCTCCCGGCAGTCACTCATCTCGACGGTACGACGCACGACCTTCGCGTGCAGGTGTGCGCCTGCATCTCGCGAGGAGGAAGTCTCCAGCACCCGGAGCCCAAGGTCGGGAGCCCCGCAGGATGCAGGCGTCAGGTTAAGGAGGATGGACGTCCGCCGCCCACGCCCGCGTCATACCGATTTGCATCGTCCGAGATGCATTACGCGACGCAGGAAATTCCTCCACTTACATAATGTGATGTGTCTGTTTGTACTCAAGATATCGTAGTCGTGAAAATTTTCAATAGAACACATTCCTGGGATCACAGGGTGAATCTACTGGGCTCAGCACCGTTATAACTTGAAAGCTCCTCGCTCTGACATCTACGCTCTACTCGCTGCTGTACATGTGAGCTCGCCGTGTAGCCAGAATCATCGGTGTTCGGTAACTACTAACTAGGGAAATGTATCATATGTATATAAAATATTGTTTAAAAGTTAATTGTAATAACTTGGTCTGACACCCCAGTCCTCCCAAAACCATGGTCGTAAAGTATCAGAAACGTCGGGAATTTAATATTAAAAACCACTAAAGTCTAAACCAGATAAATTCGGCAGGATGTAGTGCAATTACATGTATTAAAACAATATCAATATTTGTGTAACATTAGCGATTTCTACTTTACATTTCTCAATAGTAACATCAAACGTTATTTAGCAATGAAACCCCGTTGGCTTCTGTATGAACAAACATAATTCACAGTAACACATTGATCCATCTAATCAAAAACAGTGTTGTGTTGAGCTTGACCAGCTGGTTTAGTGGTCGGCAGCACGCTACTGGACCGCAGCGGTCGCGAGCTCCAATTCCAAGTGCAGATAATTTGTTTGATGAATATAGGTACTTATGTACACCGGTTCAAAGTTCGTATATAGATTTTAAAATTTAGTTCCGATCCTTTCACACTAGCCCTCACCAGCTAACCACGGGGCTACGTTAACGTGGTGAGATTGTCTGTTATTATTTATTTATGTGTTATGGAGAGGCTGATCGTGCTCAATGGAGAACTATGTTACATACAACACGCTCGGAAAATCCCAATTAAAACAATATCGTATTGATCCTCAAAATACCACGTACAAAACAAAAGCTATTTATAGATTATAATGATCACGACGTATCATGTTTATTTATTGACCTGTGCTCATGCTGTGACCCAACCGTCATTATACATGGCAAAAACTAAAATAGATTACCGTTGTTTTGGTTATCGTATCTTAGTTAAATAGGTTTTTTTAGCATAGGAGGGTAAACGAGCAGTCGAATTCTTTTGACGACTATCGACGCCCATAGTCCATACAATTCTCTACAACCAGAGATTATGCAGATGCGTTGCCCTTCTTTTCCCTATCTCAACAATGGGTCACAGGAAACTCGCAAACCGCACGAAACGGGACAGCATAGCTGTCAGTTAACGTTGGTATTATGTGAGCGAGAGATGCCGACACGGGCGTGCCGGCCGGGGGGCCCAAGTCGGCATCAAAACATGGAAAAAAAATCAAAACATGGAAAAATAAAACAAAATTTGAGGTTAATCACCCATATAAGTACAAAATAAATATTAAAATTTAAATGACAAAAATAATACCTAATGGTTAATACTAAAATCAAATACCAATATTAATATCGAAAAGAATAACAATTTTTTTTTTTTTAATCTTTTATTTTATAAAGGCCATACATCACAAGATTAAGCCGGCCTTAACTAAAAACTTACAAACTTAAATTAGGTGAGTTCATGTCTAAATCTCTTAAATGTAACGAGTGTATAATAAAACTTATTAATCTATCGCTATTTTTTATCTTGAAATCAGAACTTGCAATATTATGTATAAAGAAATAGAAATCCAATTTACTGCATTGGGTGTCCAAAATAAGTTCATTTCTTAGAAACTCGTTTCTATCACATTCTAAGAGCACATGATATAAATCTTCGTATCGATTACATACTGTACAATTGGGACTGTTATTTTTTCCCATCAGAAAAAGAAAATTAAAAATTAAATTAAAGGTGGCAAGAGGTTGAAAATCAGGAACTGTATTTATTGTGTCACAGATGTCACTGGTTATAGTTTTGTTGGCGGTACTTAAGTTGTCTGGGCATTTGTTCGCTATATGCCCCTCTTTTTTACATATAAAGCAGGTCATGATATCCGAGGAGGCATATATGCAGTACGTGCTGCCGTCAAAATCTATTTGCATGCGATCTGGTATCTTTTTTAAATCTTCCGGAGATATGTAGGCTTGGCGTCGGAAACTCAAAATATGATTGAAGCCGGGTTCACTAATACCAGCCTTAATGACTATAACGATAACTTACTGGAGAAACTAATTTTATTTCTAATTCCGCTAATTTGTTTTCTAGTACAATGTGTGGTATTATTGGACAAACGTTAGAAAAAATTATACGTTTGTTTCTGGTAATAAGCGGCCGAATAGGTATTTTCTTGTTATTTACAACAATGCATTGATATTTATCTATTAATTCGTCAGCAATTTCTTTCGTAGATACAAACACGCAAATTCTATTATTCGACATTCTACTAAGGAATCGAATCTGTGTAGAATCAATTATTTTTCCAAAAGCATAAGCATAATCCTTGATTGGGGTGTCATCAATTGCATCAATAATAACGGCTTGCTCTTTGGTGGGGAAGGCAACAGCTTGGGTAACGGAAGAATTACTAAGTTTAGGTTCCATCGTCCCTGTAGTCAGAAGCGACGGAGGTATTTATAATTGTGGATAACACTCACACCGCCTCGCGCGAACGCGGGCACAGTCCACTGCAGTAGGTATTCACTCACAAATACACGTAGTCGATATAATAATGAGCGAACGTGCAAACCTAACGGCGCACCGATACCGACTGAAGAATAACAAATTAAAATTTAAAAAATTTATGACTTACGTATTATAATTATAAATATAACGAAGTTATAAGGAGCATATCCTTATAACTTCCTAATAAAAAGAAATGATAGTCATGGAGCTTGTCGTCACGGCATCCGAGTCCATTTCACTGACAAGGCGCGCCGATATATGTTTTACACCATTAAAACCATGGGCTCGAACCCCCACCACACGTGCAATACCAGTGGTATGTACTGCGATGGTAATCAGGGGTACCGTTACCGACTACCGTGCAGACTATATTATGACTCATGACTATCAGTGGGTCGCGGGTGGTATGCACACACACACACACACACACACACATTGTTTTCTCTTCACTTTTATTGTTCTGTTGTGAATCAACGTTACGATATCAATAAACAAATGTGTCTGGAGTTTGGACGTATGTACTTTCACATATTTATAAGTTAACGGGTTCCACTGCCTGCCAATAGATGGCGTTGTGCTAATACTAAATCGCGCTATCGCTAGTCCGACACATTTTATACAGCCACGGCGGATACCTTTCATCGCTAGACAGACGGACTCGAAATAAGGGTTCCGTACACTTTTTAAAGTGACAGACATTTTTTTTGAAATCGGATCTAGTTTCAGATTCCGATTATTATTTAGTAAAAATTAAAAATTAATAAAAATTATTAATAATAAAAATATTACATATATAATTTTTTTTTTAAATCAAGCTTATTTATAATAAATTATTACGCATTATTGGAGATAGTCTGTCGCAGTACATGTATGGGTGTGAGTTATGAAGTCATACTACTTAAATCTTAGTTTATTAAATAAAAACGCAGTGTCTTCAATTATGGTAAACTTTTGATACTTCACCAATAGAAAAACGCAGTGTAATTACTGGCACCGAGACAACAGCCTATGTCTCAAGATAGGCAACACATAAATGTAGGCTAGTTCCAGGTCACCTGTTTATATAAAGTGACCACCTTACTATACATCAAGTAACATTAAAAACCAGAATCACCCAATTATAATTACAACCTGCAGTTTACAACCATCATATTCCTACACCAAACATATACTTCACTGCACCTTTTGCTGCCCACTGCACTACGTTTTTTTTTTTTTTTTTTAATGTTAGTTGGAAGTTTTTCTTCGTATCAATCAACAACTTCTAAATGCACAATGGCTATAGCTAAATGTCCCTGAAAAGTGCATATCGGAGAGGTCTGCCACGCGGAAAAATATGTATAGTTTGACCAGAAATATATAAACCCTGTGTGGTGTCGCCACTGTATCTTTTATACGTCAACACATAGTCGCGTTCATACAGAAATTAGTTCAGAAATGTTTGGCAATATGGCGAGGGTTTTTATTTTTCTGGTCAGGCTATACCTCCATAACAGATAATGTTTATAATATTAGAGTACAGCGAGACAATGTTAGTGTCAAATAACATGACCAAAATGAGCACAGAAAAGTTATGTTTTTGTATAATATGTCTCGTAGCGGGTGGTCCAACACACACAATATTTTATTTTCCCAATTAGACGTACAAGTTCATTAAATATAATCATTATCATAATTTATCATAATCCTCTTACGGCACCTTTGCTCACGTGAACGTATTATGTACAAGTCTAACATAATAAAGATAGTTTGATTTGAACACGCTATAATATACCGAACTACCAGTCGGGTTGTCAGACTTTTTAGAGGGCTTTATTTTAGAGGGAATAGATGTTTTAAATTTAAACGAAACAAAAAAAAACATTTATACGCTATATAATGGGTACACTCGCGGCCTCATGGGCGGAGGATTCGAACCCGCATCAGTCTATCCGCGCATCCTGTATCTATCGTGGCGATGGTATCGTGGTACTTCCGAGCATATCGGCACGAGCAACGTCCGCCTTATCGTACACGTCATATTTTTGTAACACACATTTTAGCAATAACGCTTATAACGCTTGATGGATTATATATAGTCAGGCAGTATTCGACTGACTGATTCTTGGAAGCTGACTTTATGAGGGGAATATTACCATAATTGCTGTATAGTATACGAAACCACGAGAATATCAAAATTTCGATGATACGCGACAAAATCTCCAAAAGGTAGTTGGCCCTTCTTATAATTTTCTCGGTTTGGCAATAATTTCGCAACTATCTCCGGTGCAGCTCATTATTATCTCACGGTCCCTGAGATAAGTCTTGTGTACGGTGACATCATTTTTCTGCACCAAAAGGACACCTTATCTTTAGTTTACCATCTGTCCGATAGCATCTGTAAGTTTTAGCAGTATAGTAAATGTTTGTTATACTGTATAATTAGACAAACGAGCCACAGATTCACCATCGTAAGTGATCACCAACATGTTCAAAATTAGAGTGTGTACATCTCGTAACGCTCGTTGTCCCGTAACGCTCGTTGTCCCGTAACGCTCATTGTCCCGTTACGCTCATTGTACGCTTACGTTGTGTTATGACGTTGTCACGTTAAACTATCGTCCGTAAAGCAACTTTACAGACAACCAATCTTTTTATGTCATACGGAGGCAACAGAGCAGGAGCCTTATGGTGACTACTGACGCCCATAGACAACCGCACAACTAACCCCCCCCCCCCTCAATGGGTCACCACAAGTTGTGTTATTTACTTAACTGGTGGGGACGCCTGCCTATTAGTTACTTGATGTGTTGGATGGTGGACACACACAACGGTAGTCACAGACGGCCGATCCCACAATGGTCCGGCGATACAAGGGGCTCATTGTCGCATCAGCGCCACAATGGTGCCGCGCCACTCACTGTACCTACTACGTTTACATGGGTCGATCGGTGACTCAACTGCACCCATCATTGATGTTTTTATGTTAGACAATCAGACCATGAGTGTAGCAGTTGGTCATCGTGGCCTCTGAACTTATACAAGTCAACCCTTGACTAGTCCAGACATATTGTTCATGTGTAACAAACCTAATATGGTTAGTGACGGCTGTTCCGCTCTTCTCTCCGATAAAAATGTTTCCGAAATAAGTAGAATGGTCGGACCCATGCAGGCTAAATGTTCTTCATCTGGTATCAGTGCAATTGTAACACACTACGACGTTGAACATCCGGTCGTGGAAGATGCGATACTAATTCATTCAATGTATATTTGAGTAAATAAAAGTGGTTTTTATTTACTCGATGTAGTATGTACTTCTAGCTATATCCTAGGAAAACTTTTTCCGCCTGTTGCTAGGGCAGTTTCCGTGAGTCATACGAGCGTCATCCACTGAACCAATACAAATCAAGTAACAACAATATTATTAGTAATGTTGTCATCATCATCAGTGGTATGCATCAAATGTAATAATTTAAATGTAATAAATTAGTTTTGTAATTTTACGAATCCTACCGCGGCTTAATATTTCTACATTAATATGAATTAACACATGTAGTACACGTATTGTTACGAAAATAAGTTATAAAAATAATTTCGCAATAATTATAAATATCAACTGTATCGTAATCGGTACATGTAAGTAATTCGCTGACGCACCACTCGTTGGTCGACTCGGCAGAACTGTTTATTGGTGTCAACTGTCAGGAGGTACGTGCGCGACGTGAGCGAGACATACATACATCGGCTATAGATCTGTTATCTCGTACTATTATCGCATACAACTTTATCAAGTCCGTGGTATCATTCCATTGACGATTTTAACAATATCATAAAATATTCGATTCGATTAATTTCGATTTAAGATAAATGCCGTGACATTTGAGTGCAGGAGCCTGACTCCTGTACTCAAATGTACTCTGTAAACTGTTACAGAACAACAAATTGTTGTTGTGAAGCTTGAGGGTGTGATGTGTGCAGTGTGCGCAGCCGTCCCGGCGTTTATTGAACGACTATGGTCAGTGGACGAACGCCGGCTGACAATGATCATGTAATGTCATTTACTTCTTATAATCATTCGGTAACCACGCTTGCTGTAGAGTACTAGTCCCGAACTGTCGGGAATATAGAAACACTAGCTGTTGGACGCAGCTTCGCCCGCGTTAACTTACTTAACTCCTATTAGTCACCGCGTAATGTTAAATAATATATAGCCTATAGCCTTCCTCGATAAATGGGCTATCTAACACTGAAACAATTTTTCATATCGGACCAATAGTTCCTGAGATTAACGCGTTCAAACAAACAAACTCTTTAGTTTTATAATATTAAGTATAGATTAATAAGCCGTGATATTGTACTAAAGTAAGGATAAACATTACAAAACATCATACTACAATTTAAAAAAAATACAGTTATTTACTAACACATATTAGAACACAAGGCCAATAAAGCTATTGATGAAGCAGATGACACCAAACTATTGAAACCAATCAAAACAGTACGGGCTAAACATTGAGTTACGACAATCATCTGGACCGCATGCTGCCTGTAGCCCAATTAGGGCAAACTGTGTCAAACATGTATGTAACGCTGAAGTCAAATATGCTGAAATACATTTGAAACAACTTATTGTAATGAAACTTTTAACGGGTTTATCGCTTTTTATTATATAGTTTTTTATTCCCGACGTTTCGGATACTTTTAACCACGGTCACGTCAGGTACATTCCACGACGATAAAATCCGTCTAAAATTGGCATTATGAGTGAAATTGGCATTACAAATTAAAACATTTTAAATAGAGCTCGAATGTCACTTGTCTGTTGAAAGTTGTGTCAGTGAACTAATTTTATTTTAATGAAGAAATAAACTTGATTATTTATAAAAAAAAAATCTTTCCTTAAACTTATAATATATAGAAGAAGTAAAACAATAAAGCCATGCAACCGTGCAGTATTAGGAAGTCAATTTAAGTTTGTCAAAAGTGCGCGGTAACACATGAGTAAGTAAACGGACAGAGACAAAGCTTCCATACAACGCGTAAAATTGTTACCTATTGTGGTAGGGTTGTCACAGGTGGGACACAGGCGAAGCGCCTTTTTAGCGCCTCTCTGGCGCAGGGCCAGTTTCCCACGGCTTGGAAGAAGGGGAAGCTGACCCTGATCCGGAAGGAGGGACGACCGGTGGACTCGGCGTCGGCGTATCGACCGATCGTGCTGCTCGACGAGGCGGGCAAGCTGCTGGAGCGGATCGCAGCTGCCCGTATCGTCGACCATTTGGAGAGCGTGGGGCCTAATCTCAGCGCCTTCCAGTTTGGGTTCCGGCGGGGCAGATCCACCCTGGACGCTCTGACCAGGGTGAGGGCCCAAGCCGATGAGGCGGTCGAGGGGAGAGGGGTGCTCTTGGCAGTGTCTATTGACATTGCCAACGCGTTCAACACCCTGCCCTTCGACACCATTCGCGAGGCGCTGAGGTACCACGGTGTACCGGACTACCTGAGGAGGTTTGTGGAGAGTTACCTCTCAGGTAGGTCCGTCACCTACCTAATAGCAAACGGTTGGGTGAGGAGAGAGGTGGCCTGCGGTATTCCACAGGGCTCGGTCCTAGGGCCGCTTCTGTGGAACATAGGCTACGATTGGGTGCTCCGTGGTGCGAACTTGACGGGCGTCGGCCTTACTTGTTACGCCGACGACACCGTCGTCACTGCACGCGGAAGTACGTTCTTGGAGGCCCGCCTGCTAGCGGTAGCAGGAGTGGCGCAGGTGGTGGCAAGGATTCGGCGACTCGGGCTCAAGGTGGCCCTGGAGAAGTGCGAAGCTATATGCTTCCACGGGCCCCGTCGAGCCCCTCCAGCCGGATCCCACCTGATAGTGGGAGGAACTCCCATCGCTGTCGAGTCGACTATGAGATACTTGGGCCTCGTCCTCGACAGGCGATGGGACTTCAAGGAGCACTTCCGGCGCCTCATTCCGAGGTTGCTCGGAACTGCTCGATCATTAGGTCGCCTTCTCCCAAACGTGGGTGGGCCTAGTGCTGGCTGCCGTCGCCTATACACAGGCGTCCTGCGGTCCATGGCGTTGTACGGCGCGCCTATCTGGGCGCGTGCCTTGAAGGCGGAGAACGTGGCCCTGTTGCGACGTCCGCAACGGGTTATGGCCGTCAGGGCCGTCCGTGCGTACCGTACGACCTCGTATGAGGCTGCGTGCGTACTGGCGGGTACTGCGCCATGGGACCTACATGCCAAGGCCCTAGCGCGTGAGTGGAGAAGACGACAGGGAGACGAGGAGGAGGTCTCTGAGGAAGGAGAGACCTGGAGGAGCCGCCTGAGAAGGCGGGTGCTCAGCCAGTGGAGTGAGCGGGTCAGAGAGCCGAGCGCGGGACACCGCACGGTGTTGGCCGTCGGTCCAATCCTGGAGCAGTGGGTTGACCGGCGGCACGGCGCAATATCCTTCCATCTTGCGCAGATACTGACGGGGCACGGATGCTTCGGAAGGTATCTGTGGAAGGTGGCAGGGGCGGAGGAATCGCCAGAGTGTCTGAAAAATGATAATGACCAAACTAGTGAGAAATTAAATTCCCAACAACTTTGGATACTGCCAGTTTTTCTCTAAAAATGAAAATTAACGAGTTATGTCAGAAACACGAAAAAATGGCGAGATGGCGGCGAATCCTTTACCGGGATTAGTTAGAAAATCGAGATTTATACTACCAATCCCCGCTCCCCCCACGTTAAAAAACAAATCGCTCCCCGGAATCTTTTCTATTTAAATGTCTGCCCCGACTGGCCTAAAGCTCGAGTTTACTTAAAGGGGAAGTCCCTTCGGTGCTGTAGTTCGATTTACATTTTTCGCCCAACTATACATTTCTAAGAAAACTTTTAGAGATCCGTTCAAGTTCCGTACAGGGTACAACGGAACCCTATTACTAAGACTTCGCTGTTCGTCCGTGCGTCCGTCTGTTACCAGGCTGTATCTATGTATGTATTTGTTGAAGGTCCCGAAGGCGTATCGGTTCGGAAATACCGTAGATGATAGATGGGTAAAGGGTGATGGATAGGTTTAGGTGATAGGTATAGGTTCCACTACCATATATACCATATTACAGTATACAGATCGGAGTAGGCTGCAGTCGGGCGGCGAAAGTGTCGGTCGCGCTCCCATAGCCACGCTGAATGGGCACCGGGGTGGGCCGCGCAATAATAGTTACAATGATTTTCATCACACGACAAAATCTAACGTGTAGGTACATTTCAATGAAACAGTCTGAAGCGTGCACTCCCCTCGCGTGTATATAAACAATCAATAACAACCATAACCTACGGGCCACGTCACACGGCGACCATGAGGAAGGTCACTTAAAGGTCTGGCAAATAGAACTGTTATAAAGAACAAGGCGAGAAATTTAAATTTGCATACTAGTATAATAGTAAGCTGTTTCATATATTTTCATTCGCCCCAAAATGGATTTTTTTCATAACTTACTGAAACTCAAAAGTCACTCGTAGTTCCAGAGATTTCAGATTAGCGCGTAACTTAACTTTCTCTATGTGTCGTTCTATCCTTGCATGAATAGATAATAAGATTTCTATTTTCGGCAAACAAATACACTATACCTTAAATACAATATTTATAAATATTAATTAGAAGAGGTTATATAGCCTCCTAGCTAGGTTTCATTTTTTATAAAACGTCGTTTTATCCGTGTTTGCAGGCAATGAGAAACTGCTATGATATGAATAGAATACAAATGTAAATTTCGTGACTACATATTTACAATGTCATAGTTATATCCGAAATGATAATTCCGACGGTTCCGAAACCAGAAGACTCCGGTACGAGTCTCTCGTCCGGTGTGAGAAAGTCCGGTTATTATTTCCCCTTTTTTCAAGTTTTTTTGTGAGAAAACTGTGAAGACTGTTATTGGGAGCTCTAATTCCGATCTAAGTATATTTTCTAAAAAAACAATAAATGAGTGTTTGGTTTGAAATGAGACCAGGAAAATAAATTGGATTCCAAAAAAGAAATACCAGGTATTATATAAAAATGCTTACTTTGGTTGCTTATTTAATAGAAGAAATTTAACGATAATATATTAGCCTTTGTATCCGCACTTTGTTTTTAAACTTGTTTTTTTTATATTTTATATTTTGTAATTTTATATGTGCACAGTAAATAATATTCATTCATTCATTCATTATATTTGAATGAACATGTCCGTCTCTAAACATGTCGGATATTCGAGTTTATCCTCAAAACGGGCGCGCCTCAAGTGAGGCACAATGAATCACTTGTCGGCTCTCGTAATGGGCCCCTTCCTTGACATTCACCACTCCGCCGCCGCCTCCCACACGACATCTGCAGCGCGAGCCGCTAATAAAGCTATCAGTTGATAGACCAGTGACGAAGGATTACAGGATGGTATAAGACACCCACCCGGAATAGAATTTTTTATATCGGCGACATCCAGAGACAGTACATATTACACCGGAGAGCTGGCGAGATGCCTTTCAAATATGAGTATGCTCTTTTCTTGAAGGACCATAAGTTGTATTGGTTTGGAAATATCATCGGTGGCAGCTGCTGGTTCCATATAGTGGCCGTGCAAGGCAGGAAATGCCGTAAAAATCGAGTTGTTGTGGATTTCCGGACATCCAGGTGGTGTGGGTGAATATTTAGACTATGCATAAAACTGGATAAAGTCAATAGTCCAAAAATAACTAATTTAAGAGTCTTGTAACTAGTAAGTTAGAATGGAGTAGGTAATGATTTTCATAATTAGGTGGCAGGGCAAACTGTCGCAACTGTATGGTGTAACGCGGGTGGTATGACGCCTTAAAGTGTATCATTAAAACTTGTGCCTTTATTACAGCCAGTACTTTAAATTATTTGATATAACCTTAATTGTCAGGTTAGTGGACTGTAACGGTGTATGATGCGGATGCGGGTTGCGGGTTGGAATCATTAAAGTTTGAGTCAGTACGAAATCTCGGGTACTAATAATACATTTTAGAACGAATACGCTAAAAGTGCAAGCAATTTATGAAACTGTTAATTTATCTACCGTTCCCCAGATCTAGTGCGGGCCTCGGAGTACCACAGTACACTCACCACTACAAGTAGTTCATTTGGAATCGATGAGTGATAACATTGGGAGTGGCGCCTTTGGTTGGAACGTCAGCGGTGACTTAGACGCTGTATAGATATATATTGATATAGATATACCTGAAGTGTATTAAACAATCACGTAAAGAAAGGAATGTTTGATTTGAATATATTAGAATCTCTATGTTTCGAAAACAAGGGCAGGACAGGTAGTATAGTTACTGGCTCGGTTACATCGTGTCTCAGGATAGACGATCGCGTGGACGAGTTACCTGGCAAGGGGCAGTGAGGATGTATCCCTGGTGGACATGTCTACATTTATGACCATAAATCCCACATGAACCCCTTACTATCCTAGCTCGTCTGTTCCTCCATTTAAAATAACGTCTGAATTATTATAAAATAAATAACCTCTGTATTAATATTTGCATTTTTATACAATTTGTATTTCTTAACGATTTCAAATGTTTGTATAAAGTATGTGTTTTACTTTTGTTGACAATAGAACCCCCATGTTTCGCTTTTCCTAATGTAGTTTCCTGATGGCCTACATTTCAAACGAGTTTTTTTTATTGACTACATTTTTATGACGTATTTCAAGTGTACAAGTTGTTACCTACGAAATAAATGTATTTTGATTTGATAAAATATGTTCGTACAATAGACAAATCTACACAAAATGAGAATGGAACATGAGCGCGAACACTCGAGACTCACAATACGAAAGTGAAAGTCATGCTAATTACCACAACTCATAAAATTAAATGCCTTTTCCGATCGAGTTAACAAAGTTTATGCCTAGGAGAAACTATAACCACGGTACTAGAACTACCTTAATATTTTAGTATGTCATACAATGATGTTTAGGTATTCTACATGTGTTAAATAAATAATTTTACATTTCTATTTTCTATCTTTTCAGCTAATTTTTAAAGCTATCTTTTTTCAAATGTATTTTCACAACTAAAATGCAATTGCCACACAGACGGACAATCATGATGAATTGATATGCTCTGAATGACGTTTCAACTATAGCTATGGTAGTCCAGATACGAGTATGGTCATAAAATGGTCCTAACCAGGTCAATTATGTGTTGTCGCCTGTATTGGATTTTCCACAGATATTTTTCAGACAACCCGGTGGGTCGCAGCGGTGGGCCCCGATCTATCACAAAGGATTGTTGTGGGTAGCGGTGCGTCAGGGTGGGTTGTAGTGAGTGATGGTGGGTTTTTGAGAAATGCATTGAATCGCGGTGGGTGGGGGTACATCCCATCACAACTCAATAAGTTGTGATGGGTTGTAATGGGTCGTGGTGGGTGCCTGTTACGAGCTCGTGCGAACTGGAGCACGCCCAACAATACTGAGAATTAACCTTCAGGTTGAGTTATGTGCCCATCAGGGTATTCTCTTGAAGAAAGTAAAATCATGTGAACATGACAACGCGAACTTGAGAAACACATCTTTGTTTCGTCCTGTCTATCTGTCTTGGTTTTTTGTTGGTTGGTTTGATCGAGCAACTGGCAGACGGGCCTCTTGATGGTCCATGGTCAACGTAGCCCATGATCGTAAATGCGATTCCCAGACAAATCTTCCGGGTTTCTTGTCTTGAAACGCCTTAGTCCGAGAACGGCAGGTCAGGCGACAAGCCGTGTAATTACTTTAAGAAAATCATTCTTCATAACACAATTAACAAAAGACAAACGAGCTTATACGAGTAACACTGCTGGAAATTGCTATTTATTATTACTACTTATTATTATTACTTGAACCTACGTGCTTGCCATTCCTTCAAGTGAAAATCTACTCAAACTGTTATCAAATAGATATACTACGATAGATAAGAACACTGAACACACCAAGTCCAGCGTTGAGCTGATGATCAGGAAGTCGTCGAGTGGTTCGTGGTAGCCTCTTATTATGGTGATAACTGAACACTTGTACCTTATTATGGTGATAACTGAACACTTGTACCTTATCACATACATTTTGTATATTGTAATATACATATGAGTGACGATGGCCTAGTGGGTATGAGCTCGGCCTCTTAAGAGCCGAGAGGTCCGGGTTCAATCCTGACCCCCTTGTGATGCCTAGAAATGAGCTTTTCTGGATTTCTACGTGCACCTGAATATGAGACCATCACTTTCTCACCGGCGAGGAAACATTCTGAAGAAACCTACATACCGGATGAAATTTAAAGTCTTTGAAGGTGTGTGAAGTTCACCAATCCGCATTTGGCCAGCGCATCGGTGAACTATGGCCCAAAAGCCAAAACCCTCCTCGTCAGATTTCGAGGAGGAGACCCGTGCCCAGCAGAGGGACATATATAATTATAAAGGTTACATATTGGGTGGGTTTTGATACGATTACTAAACGGTTTTAGGTTTGATGTTAGTTAAAAATAAAATGTATTCAGAGGAGAAGAACACAATGAGACCAGCCACGAGCCCGTCTGATAACCATCATCATCATCAGCAACTAACACATACGCACACTCGTTCAATGCACGCTAAAGCAGACTTCTATTAGTACTCTAAAGTTCCAAGGGAGATCACGATCATCAGATTTGTAACAAGTTACCATTAAATATTTCACTTAAATGATTTTTTTATCAACCCCCTTAGTGAGCACAACAAGTCAAAGCAAATGTCTTTTTTTGAACTCGCACCTGGGAGTGTCCACAGTCCACCCTAACTAAAATCCTAGGCCAGACTACTCTTCGTAAGAGGAGTCCCCCCCTTACGAAGAGTATGGCCTCTACTAAGCAGTCCCCACGACGTGCCAAACAAGCCCAGGTTCCCGTCCTAAGCCCGACACGAACACAGGGGCGTTACTGGAGGCGCATTAAATAGCGCCTCCTACGCATCCCCGTTCGTAGCACGCGGGGGGAGACCTCGTCGACGGCCTCCTCTCACCCGCTCGTCGGCTTCTATCTGGGACATAACTTGGTAACATAACATATACCCGCGAGGGTTCGACAGTCAGGTTTCTTTGTGGCCTTGAAAGTAAAGCCGTACTGATAATGGTGTTCAAGTCACTGTCGTACTGCAATCACCCGCGGCGGTCGATCGACGTCTGCTCGACATAAACAGTCATGAACCTATTGTCACGTGTTGCTCTACGTAATGATAATATTTACATTGAATACTAATCGTAAGACTTAGAAAATGTTTATTACTCAAACGTTTGTCGAAATTAAATTATTATAATATAATAATATCTATGGACGCTTTCACACCACGTCAATCTGGTCCCGTGGTAAGTTCTCGAAGAACTTGTGTTACGGGTACCAGACAACGGAAATATATTTAATACTTTTATACTATACATATATTTAAGATTTTTATTATATTATACACATATTTAATACACATCCATGACCCAGGAACATAGAAAATATTTTTATTCCCAGGCGGGATTCGAACCCGCAACCTCCGGCTTGAGCGCCAACGCGCTTACCACTGAGCCACAGAGGTCGTCGAATTATTAAAGTATTATTATAAACTAAGTATTATTACGCCTAACTTCAGATTCCCTTAGACTTGAAATATTATCAGGCATGTCAGCTTCTCCACTATGTTCATCTGTCTACACCAACCGAGTGGATGTAATGACCACATTATCGATCGTTGAAGATTCAATTGAAATGTTTTGTCTTATCCTACCAAGTCAATTTAACAGCCGCTTTGTTATTTTTCGGAAGCACCTAGAGCTGGTATCTTTTACAACTACATCGAAAATGCAGTCGAACTCAAATTCGAACTCAATTTAATTAGCCTTTGTTAGCCTATCTAGGCTAACACCCATGGTGTTGTCCATTAGCCCCTCTATACGTGGTATGCTAGAACGATCATCAGTATGCCGGCGGCGTCTGCTGTGTGCTGGTCACGCGCGGTGATATGTGGTGTGTCGATGATGTGGGCGCTTTCACATAACTGATAGACGTGACATTTGGACAATATCTATACAGATAAATAAAATTGGAGTGTCTGATTGTAATATAAAAATAACCGCTTCCTACTAAATGCATATGAATGTATACACGGTATATATACGAAAATAGCCTTTTTTACCATTTTTGTCTATCTGTCTGTTTGTTCCGGCTAATCTCGGCAACGGCTGGGCCGATTTTGACGGACTTTCACTGATAGATAGCTGAATGTATTAAGGAGTAATTGAGGCTACAAAAATAAACATCATCAATCCGCGTACGGCCGTAAACCTAAGTTGACGCGGGCGAAGCTAGTATTTACTAAAATCTGCCGAAGGACTACGGGGGGATTCTTTCATTATATTATATTATATATATTATATTATATTATTATATTATATTATATATATAATTGGAATCTCGGAATCGGCTCCAACGATTTTCATGAAATTTAGTATATCGGGGGTTTCGGGGGCGATAAATCGATCTAGCTAGGAATCATTTTTAGAAAATGTCATTTTATTTATAAAAAAAAAAAAAAAAAAACCGAGCAAAGCTCGGTCATCCGGGTACTGAATCGTAATCAGTCGTGCAGTCATAACAACTGTCTGTTCTATAATTAATTCCATAATCTGCTGTTCTGTACGAAATCTTAAAGCGTTCGCGTATGATCGTTATCAGCCCTCATCCATCCACTAACTACGCACACGTCTTCCTATCGAGTATCGACTAAATCTAGCTGGACAGAATAAATCAAACTTTTATTACTCCACCCGATCAATAATTACAATACAAAAAAGAACACACACAAAGCACAACATAGAGAATTAACTCTTATTAAGCTTACGGTGAATTTCACGAATGAAGGCTAGCTAGTGATAGAGTAGTGCGGTAGTGCTAACAAACACACATTATTCTATACAGGCCACGTCACGTAAATAGAGCGCTGGTCGATTCGGGAGTGATGCTTTTACGGGCATACACCGAGACTGAATTGTCATGGGCAAGCAACGCCTGTGAGTTGCCTGCCCACTGTTTATGACGTGGAATGTAGATCACTGTATCTACACACAACACAAACATGTAGTTACCATCAGATGATGCTTTTGCCAGTTTCCCTTACCATCAAACATCCAAATAAGGCCTCTATGCTACAGACGTTTTACGAGCGACAACGTAGCGTCAGAGGTGGTCGCTGCGTATACGCTCGTAAAACGCTAGTAGTGTGCCGCGCTCCCGGCTGCATGGGTACCACCATCTCGCTTCTTTCTCCCGTGAAACAGCTTTGCTGTTTCGGAGAGAAGGGCAAGACAGGCAGTGTAATTACTGGCACCGAGACTTAACATCTTATGTCTCAGGATAGGCAACACATAACTGAGTTGCCTGGGCTCGTTCCAGGTAAACTGGTTTATGTTCATAGGTGACGTCGACCACTTACCATCAGGTGGCACGTTTGCTAGTTTGCCTATCTAACTAACATAAAAAAACAGCGCTCCTGTGACGACACTTGTTCCACACGACAAACCACCACCAGCCCGAGCCCACCACCAAGCTCTTACCTCGCAGGAAGCCGCGCTTGGCGTGCATTCGCCCCACCGCCGCCGCCACCTCCTCCCCGCCTTGAGCAAACCATGCGTTACTGTCGTGCGACCACCACATGTTATATATACTACTACGGACGAACCAGTCTAGACAAGACTAACATGCAGCTAAACATCGTGCGACAACAATTTTTTAAATGTACATCATGAGCAATTTAACTTAAACCGTCTGAAGTTGAGTTCAAAAAGTTTCGACTACTCGCAGCATTTTACATAGACATGTCATTTGCAACGTCACTCACAGCTAACTTCAGCCCGGACAGGTTAAATTGCTCTTACTGTAAATATAATATTTGGGCTTCTCTTAGGATCTATGTCTTCTAACTTATTTGTCCGTGTTCTAAATCTTCCAAAAGACCTTATACCAAACGAGCGGCTCACGAGATGGTAAGTGGTGACCGGACTAGGACTTATATAAACAGGAAAATACAGGAGGTAATGGGAGATAGGTTAACGCTGGTGGTTTCTTGGGTATAAGGATAAATACGATCTTCTTGGCATTTAGTGAGGGGGTCTCAGAGTGGACAAGGCGACAGATATACAAGCGTTAGTATCGGTGCATACGTGAACGTACTATGAATGGTTAGTTGTGTTGGTCTTGGTAGCAATAAAATTAAGTAGTGTAAAAAGTATTAATAGTATACAAACCTACATGCGACGTGCGGCGTGCATGTCGCATGCATCACGTAAGTATATAAAACTACAGCACTGCACTATCGGTGTCTAGTAGTAGTGTAAACTAACTTAATCGTTATACCTAATAAAATTATGTACTTTCAAATTTATCGCGATCTTTTTCAAATATGAGTATCTCTGGATCCACTGAACCGATTTTGAAAGTTCTTCTAACAATAGAAAGCCCAGAGAAAGACACATGTCAGGGTCATAGACTATACAATAATAAATATCAGTCCGGCCACGGTTATGTTTCTATGTTAACGCAGACGAATCTGCGGGCAATAGCTAGTGCAACTTTTGTTGTTGAAGAGGGGGCAAAATGCAAACGGACAGTCGTTTCATCTACATCAGGCGATATATTTTACGCACCTGCTGTGCGTTGCCTTTCAAATAAGAGTATGGTCATTTCTTGAAGGTCCTAAATCGTATCTGGCTGCTGTAGATATTATATTTTTATCGACATGTCAATGTAATATTTCACGTAGGTACCAAAACATACAATTGTATAATAGTAGCGTAAGAAAATAAAACTATTGTCATACAAGATGACTTTTACGGTTCGAGTGTGGCAAGGTTTTGCCAGTAGACCAGAAAAAAGGTGTTTCGCCTGGCAAGTTATAGAATAGAATACAATAACATTTATTTTGGTAAAATATTACACTGTTACACACCTAAAGTACTTATAATAATTATTAAATATATATATATATATATATATAATTATTCTAAGGTACATATTATCAATCATATTATATAGTGAACAAAAGTATGAAATTACAAACACAATACCTACATAAAAATATATACCTACAAAAATATATATAAGTATATGATTTTATTTTAATAATAATAACTGTAATAAAATGCACAACAGTGTAATACAGTTCCTAAAATGGAAACCACTCAGTTAAGTGACTGTGCGAGAAAACACAGTCCTGATTTTATGTGGCCCCAAAAAGCTCGACGGAAGCGTTGTTGGGACAGTTTAACAGCCAACATATCACATATAAACAAAAAATAATAAAAAAGGAAATTTATGTAGCCAACATTTTACTTATAATATTTTCATAATATTATGTTATTAATATATATAAAAACTAAACATTGGTCAGTGCTCACGTGACTCGCACCATCACATTCATCAGTCACTATCAAGATTCATGATTGACTCATCGCGTCATTATATGGACCCGTCCGTTCAAATAAAAGATATACGGATATATTTTAGTTGCTTTAATAGCATGTAAACATGCAGTATCGAGCATTAACTAACGTTATGGAGAAGAAACTGTCATTACCGGAATCTTAAAAAGTAAAGTAGGTATCCAAAACATTCAAGTATCAATCAGTCTGTTCTTCCAGTTCTTCCCAATAGACCAGCATATTCGCTTTGGCTTGAGGCAGCGTGGGCACCACCACCCTCAACCCTGCTCATTTCTTTGGTTTTTTAGTTTTTTTACAAATAACGATTCGCGACAATTCAGCGCTGACTATTTCAGTATTCTGACGTAATTTTTTTACGATTTACATGAAGTTGGTGGCTAATATTTGATATTAGCCAAGTATCATCACAACCGAATTTTTCTAGTAAACTTTGTATGTATTCTGTAAGAAATACTTACAGTATTCACTATTCAGTTGTGAATATAAAAAAGTCAGTTATTTTTTACTGCACGAAAAAGGCAAGAATGGTCGCTCATTACCTGAAAACTAACGAGTCGCTGACAGTGACGATATTGTATAAAAAAATGTAAACAGACCATTTTAGCGTTCATAGAAATCTAGCATTTAAATTTATTTCATTCGTCAGAAGATATATTTCAATAATATTAAAATCGTTACTTCAAGTGCAAGGGCGCGCCCGCAGCCCCTACCTGAGTCACGCCGTTATCAGCGTACCGCGGCGCGTGACCGCTACACAGAGGCCTCAGTGATAACTAACGTCATAAACATGAAGTTTGTGTGCTGATCATTATAACGTGACAACCTGACTGCATTACATCAACGCATATTGATCTATACAAATATAATAAAAATGTAATGTTTGCAAGTTTAGATGTATGAGGCAATCTTCGAAAGCACTTGTTCGTTTTAAAAAATATTTCTTTCTCGTTGAAAAAAGATAATCCTTAATAGTTGGGATCTGTAAATTTAAGGTAACGCAAGTAAAGCTGGGGGGGGGGGGCTAGTACAAGGATCCTGGAAATCAGGTGACCTAACATTTAACAACATCTATCAAGTGACACAATATACAGAATAAGCATAGGCTCGAGAGATAACTGGAACATTGACATCGACCACCCCAAAACAACGATAGTCGGCTACACAGATGGATCCTGGAAGGAATTAACAAAGCTGTCAGGGGCTGGCGTATATATCAGTCATCCAACTGAAATGAAACCATCGTTTAATCTAGGCCGATACACCAGCGTATTCCAAGCGGAGATATTCGCGATACGAGAATGTGCCAATATGATTAAACAAAACATCACTAGCGCACATATCATTGAGAAGGCAGTCATATACAGTGAAAGTCAAGCGGCATTGAAGGCCCTCAGTAAGAGGGAAACTACCTCAGCACTGGTCAAAGAATGCAAAAACACCCTGCAAGATCTAGCAGACCAGACCGAGTTAGAAATTGCCTGGCTACCTGGACACGAGGGAAATGCAGGCAATGAAGAAGCAGATAGATTGGCGAGAGAAGGTGCCGATGAGACGTTCATAGGCCCTGAGCCGAGACTGCCAATAGCACACAGGATAACAAAAAATGTTATAACCTTGAGAATAAACAAAGAAACAAACCAGAGATGGAATGACATAAAGAGCTGCAGACAGTAGAAATTCTTCATCTTGATGCTTGACAGCAAGAAGACTAAAGAGTTGCTTAAACTCAATAGGAACAACATCAGAACAGTTGTAGGAATATTGATAGGACACTGCCCACTCAACAGACACCTGTCAACATTGAAGCTAACAGAGGATTCTCTATGCCCTAAATGCAAAGAGAAAGAAGAAACCAGTCTGCACTTCATAACGGAATGCCCAGCATTTGCATATGCAAGATGGGAACTGTTTGGAGTGGACGAGCTGAAGAAAGAAGATTTAGCGTACCTAACTATAAGTCAGCTAAGGAGTTTTTGTATATCAACACGTAGGTTTGAGGGGGTGACACCAGAGGGGCAATTGATAACCCATCCCCGTATCTAATCCCAGAGGTGAGCTTGGGGAATTGGGTGAAATGGTCCCGGTAATGAGGACTGATCACCCGTCTGGCCTCGCTAGTGTCCCTACCCTTAAATAATAATAATAATTAATAAGTGACACTACTCATAGTAACAGGAAATAATATGTAGCAAAACTATCACCAGAAACCATTGGCATGGATGGTACCTAAAACCACAAAATATGAGGCGCATCCCCACTACATGTAAAAACTTTAGGCTATAAATAAAATTGTAACATCAAAAGGAAGTCGGCAATCATTTAATCAATGTAAGTTTAAATATGGTGGTGCGTTACTCATACTCGCAATTAGGATAACTTGGTGTCCTGTTGAGTGAAAGAGGTCAGATTTGAAAGCAGGCCATATGTGCTGTGCATTTCAATGTCTTTATATTGTGTAAACAATAATTATCTTTGGACACTATACTGCTAATTCTTACAACGTCATACAAGTCGCCCCCAAATTTATCATTATATATAAAAATTATGTGTCACATTGTTTGTCCGCGATGAACTCAAGTGAGCAGTTTGATTTGTTTGAACTTGAGAGATAGGATAGTTTAAATCTCAATTTATAATCGCAACTTTTTAATCATAAACAATAATTTTACTGTATTGAATAGTTTACTACAATATATTTGAACATATATCTTAGCCACAGCAACGTGTGGCCAGGTCTGCTAGTATAGTTATATAATTTTGTAAAAGTAATTGTAAATTATTTTGGCAGCTAACATAAGTTTTGCTCATGTTAGTTTTGAACTTAAAATAAGTATTGTTTCATTGTTCATATTACCATTAAATGGTGGATGTTATCACAATGATAAGAAACATATTCAGGTCAATATCTGCAGATAACAGGCATCTAGCTATTATCTATCTTACAACACTAAAGTGTTACTAAGGATATAATAAGTACAACCTTGTATGAGTGCTAATTATCCGTGTATGGTATGGACTATGGAATGTCAATAGAATTGGCAATAGAGAAGTTATTTAATAGTGTTCACAATGTTGTAAACGTACAGTTATGTAGAAACACTGTAATTAACTGTATATTAGTCACTTTTACAATAACATGTGATCTTTTACAATATAAAATCAATTGCTATGTGTGCATATATAATGATGGTAAGAATGTGCATATGTTTAATAATTGATTCATATTAAACTAAACAAAAATATAAACTTACTCATTCGAAAACAAAAACCTATATTTCTTTAGTTGTATTATATACTGCACATTTTCTTACAAAATATTTGATATCATAGTCACAGATGTTAAAAGTTAAAACTTGACCAAGTCACAATAATTAATTATGAGTAATAATATTATATTCAAACACTCACCTTTGATGAGAGGCTCGGTAACAATGTTGATATCTTCCTGAGGAATCATGTCCATGAGGTGCGCTATGTCCGTGGACAGCATCTGATCCACCACGTCCAGGAGCTTGGGCTTCAGCGGGTGGAACTTGGTGAAGTCGTGATTGGCGAGGTTCTCCTGCATCTTCTTAATGTCAGGGAAGTCTCCAGGAGATATATTCAATTCCCGCTGCAGCCTGTCATACACTTGCCCTAAGTTTTTAATTAGCTCTTTCTTCTTGCCATCTTTACCAAACATTGAGGGCATTTCTTTTCTAAGCTCACTCACTATGTATGCATGCACCTTAGCGAGACGCGCCCTTTTGATAAGATCGTTTAACTTTCGTAAAGCTGCATTTCTGGGCAGTGATTGCATGTCTCTGAATAAATCCTGCTCCTCATCCTCGAATAACCTTCTATTAACGTCATAGCGCAGGGGCTGGTCCCAGAATGAGCCAATATAAACCCGGGCAACCTCAGGTGTTTGCAGCACCTTTCCAAGGGACCACATCAGAGCACCATACACACGCATCAGCTGTTGATGGTCAATCATGTCCGCTTTGTTGAGTACAATTCGGATTTTATCATCGTGACCTCGCAAAGCTTCAATACTTCTTCTAAACTCATCAGAGATATCGAGTTTGTGGGCGTCGAACAGTAATATAATGCGATCGACACGCTCGGCGAACCATTCCAACACTCCCGTAAAGTCGTACCCTCGGTCCACGCGCTGCTTCTCTCCCGATAAGATACCGGGGGTGTCGACGATTGATATGCCACGTAAAACTGGCGAATCGACCGTGGAACATTGGAACCTGTTGAGGAAGGCGTTGCCGAATTTGCTGAGCGGTCTGAACTGTTTCTTTGGATCAACGACTAAGGCGTTACCGGGTATCATACCCTCTTTTTCATCGTGCATAACGGCGATAAATCTATCTGTGGTAGGTTCCGGGCCAATACGAATGCCAGGGAAATCTCTTTCGAGTAAATATTTTATAAAGGTTGTTTTACCGGTCGAATACTGACCCACCAACAGAATCATAGGCTTGGCATCGAAATCCGGCTCTTCTAGTTGTGGAGAGTGAAAATCGTGGAACTGATAATGTAATTCAAGCGGCAAAAGTTTAGTTTTGTAAATTCTTTTGAGACCCTCCACAACATTTTCGATACTCTCCGTTTTTTCCCCTTCTTTTTTTAACCAGCTAAACATTTTGATGGATACAAGTTTCAACTTTTCCGATAAATTTATTCGCACTTATTCACCCACTGCACCACTAAATCACTTTACAAATAATTGCAAGACCACCACGATCATCCTACTTTACAAAATGAAATGACTTGAAAGAAGTGACGTCTCACGTCAGTGACGTGTGTGACATATTTAGGGCTGCCATATGAAAGATCTTCAAAAGAAATAAATTATTCTTCTTTCTTAAATTTTTTAGGTGTCCTATTTAGTCAACAAACCCTGTTATTACGAAGTTCACAGTTTTTCCACATTTATCATTCACTTTCACAAAACATAAGCTTACGGACATTTGTGAAACTCCATTTACTATTTATTTCACTAAAAACAAATATCAATCATTTTAAAAATGTCAATAAATAAAATAAAAGCATTTTTAGAACACGCAGATTTTTATTACAGTACTAACGCGCATTACGTGGCATAACGCTCAATGTTGATGTTCCAATTACAGATGTACCAAATTTATAAATTATAAATTTGGCACTTAAAAGAATGTGTGAAGGTCGAAGTTGTTTCAAATTTTCAAAAATGGCCATTATCTCGAAAACCGTGACACTTTTACTAAATGCAATTTGTCATTTTTTGAACAGTCGCGATGCCTCCCCACCGTGGGTAAAGGATTATCCACTCATTACGCCACAACCTGTATAAATTTATTTACAAAGTGTACTTGTGTATAGAAGTAAATGTATGTTAAGCCTCAATAGATATTAAGTGATCACTGTATCGATTCAAAATATATAGTTATGGTTTCGCAAAATGTTTGTAAATAATATCTCTATTAGCCACGGCTATTGTGAAACCTTCGGACTGGCCCTTACCCAGCTCTAGTCCATGTCTATCAACAGAGATGACGAAAAAATTTTGTTATTAAATATTAATCCCCACTATACATAAAATCATTTAAAAAAACGTAGTTTTCTCTATTATTAATTACTTAAAAAACAAACATAATAAGACGTTTGGCTTCATCTTTTATTCTTAGTAAATTTTATGGATGGGAAGATTTGGCAAATTGCAAATTGGACTAATAATTGACATTGACATTAAACAATTATTGTCATAATATTTTAAATGTCAATTGTCTAGTAAAAACTTGGAAGTAAACATGTTATGCGGTTCGCTCGTAATATATTAATTAAATAGGCACCAAAAACAACTAAAAATGACGATATTTCACGACGAAATAGAAATCGAAGACTTTGAGTATGATGAAGATGAAGAAATGTATTATTATCCGTGTCCATGTGGGGACCGTTTTCAAATAAGTAAGGTTAGGGACGATTATATATACCCTTACCTTAATCATCTGCCCTCTTTTATTTGCCCATCTCTTATGTAACTTGACGTATATAACTAGCATCTCAGATGATCATGAACCAATGAACATAATATCTTTGCTCAAAGTAATTATGGTATTATTAAGAGTATGTTTTTTTACAGGAGGAGCTGGAAGCAGGTGAAGAAGTGGCCACATGTCCGAGCTGTTCACTTGTAGTCAAAGTCATATATGATGTGGTGAGTACCATACCATTCAACATTGAATTTTTTGTTACAATAAATATAAGCAGATAACATAAAATGTTTTCATTCCTAATCATACATGTAACTAATCTAATCTATCATTTACAGGAGAAATTCAAGGCAGAAATTGTAGAAGTACACAACAAAACAACAGACAAAGAAGTATTAAAAGCTTGAAACAGATACCTGTGAAGCAGATATTATAGTAACTCATGTTAAAGACGAATGAGGAGATGAACTGTGATAAATAATGTTAAATAAATAACATATATTTATAAAGCATTGTTTATTATTTACGTAATTTACAACACACACTTATACCAGATATCTGGGGGTAAATAGGCAAGGGCACAATCTATAAACGTTTACAAGAATAGGTTTAATCATCATATTTGCCAAAAATGCCACTTCAAAGAGATGACTTTGAAGCAGAACTTATACAGGAGGGGCAAGTTAGAGGTACAAAAATAACAAACCTAAAATATGAAGCCAATATTTAACGGATTGTAATTTTTTTTCCCGTGAATGCCGCTAGTTTGCAGCATATCATTGATGACAGGCGGGAGAGAAGATAGTACACAGCCTTGCGGAATACCAGCATTAACGGACTTGAGGTCCGAGCATGTTCCATCAACATCATCCTTGATATTCCTGTCAACCAAAAGAGTGGTGATCCACTTACATCATTTCTCGGTAAGCCCATAGGATAGTAGCTGTGTTATAAATGCTTTATGCCACACCCAATCGAAAGTCTTAGTTATGTCCAAACTAACCGCCAGTGCTTCCCCCTTGTTCTCTACTCAGGTAACTCAGGACCACAAGTTTTAAAGGAAGAATAATTAGGACTGGTATAAAAATAATGATAAGAAGTAGACTCATTAATAAAAACAAAAGTCATTAAGTACTAACACATAGCATAATATTAACTATGATTACACCATTTTATTCTTGAATGTGCCATTATCCGTCGGAAACAAAGAAATACTATACACTATTAAACATCACATATTTTTAACTATATAAATATTAAAGCATGACAAAAAATGCTGTATATTGACTAGCTAAATATGTCCACCACGATTCAAAATTTGAACCACTTATCAATAGGGTTTATTTGAATTCTAGTTGTCAACACTAAATTATTTTACACAAAATGTGTGTCATTAATTTTCAATACAATTATTAATACTGTGAAGCTTACTTAGTTAACTAATATTTAATATAAATATATTCATAGAAGCTAAAAAAATATAATATAGATTATAGTATATAAAATTAGTGGCTCTAATATTCAAAGGACAGAAAATAACTATAGTTTCTGTAACATACATCATTTTCATAAATTATAAGTTTTACTAGATATAAAATCTAAACATACATACTACTGGAATGCTAGTAGAACCCAGGCACATTAACACTTTAACAAATTTATTTATTAAACAGACATAAGTACTAAAACGCATCAAACTCTATTTTTCTTAAAGTAAATTTGTTCATTAAGAGTTTTATGTCACACCTTCGCCTATTGTATACACATAAATTAGAATACACAATCCTCGATCTCATGTATTACAATCTCCAGAAGGAGATACATAAAAATAAATAGCAAAAGGCTAATAAAATTGTGTTCACAATATTAATATATAATTCTCATTTTATTAAATATTGCTTTAAATATTTGTACAACTGATTATTACAAAACTAGGCTAGTGTGAGGATAATAAGTAAAATTACAATAAAATATTTATATATGTCGCCTAAACAAATACCGTTTAATTTATCAAACACATTGAATATCAGCCTTAAAACGTATCAAGCAAAGCCAATATTATATCAATACCACCAATGTAAAATTATAATAGACGTTCGACCAATGACTAGAGCAGCTGAAGAAAGCACTCGCTGAATTAAACATATAATAAATAATTTATTCGAGTATAATGAAATTTAATTAATACATACTAAGTATGTATATACGGGAAAGTTTGGAATGGAAATCATAAGTAGAGCTAGCTACAGGTGAAATCTAAATAAATGCTACTTCGTTATTATGGTTCCCATACAAATAAATGTTTATAATAGGCAAGTACAAGTTGAAACATTTATCTTGAATCAGGCAGATCCATTAAAAGTGAAACCTTTCCTAGGTTGTATATACATAAGTATAATTAAAAAAAATAGGATTTAAATATATACTATCTAGTATGTATAAACTCGCACTTTTGTGCATTGAGAAAAAAAAAACAAAAATAGCTATTCCTGTCCACTCATATGGGAGTGGCTGGCCATGTACTTGCTGGGATCTCAATACAGACTTACCAAAACATATTAAGTCATTAATTTTAAGTATCCTTAATGTCAATGTAAATGTAAAATAAAATAATGTCAAAATGTATTTTTTGGTGTAAGCACAAATGCATATTTAGTAGTTTCATCACATCT
Source organism: Helleia helle (assembly GCA_963853865.1). NCBI lineage: Eukaryota > Metazoa > Arthropoda > Insecta > Lepidoptera > Lycaenidae > Helleia > Helleia helle. The sequence continues at coordinate 290,388 of OY971435.1, forward strand.
AACATCTAATTGGCTAGCCGTTAAGCTCATTATTGAATAATTAAAGATTATTATTATGAGGTTTACAAAGTGCGGCATGAGATATTACTGTATTATTAGATTTAATTATTAATATATTACAACCCTTACATTATAAATGATCATCTACATTTTATTAAATTACTGTGTGAAATTTTATGCTGACCGTCTCAGTGTTAGAATATTTGGTGTAGTAGGTTTTAAAATGTCATTATGATGCGATGAAACAGTTCCTAGGAGTCATCCTACGTGGACGGCGGCGGCGGCACAGGCGCCGTAGGCGCTGCCTGGGCGGGCGAAAGTCCCGAGGCAGTCGCGAGAGCGGGCGGCGCGATCGGCGTGGGGGCGGGCGGCACGCCGGGAACGCTGAAGTGGCGTACGGCCGCCTCAAGCGCCACGTTGTTACCGCTGAAGTAGGCGGAGACGGCGTTGTGGAACAGCAGCAGTTGTTTGTTCATCACCTTCACCTGCCGAACACACTCGCATTATATGACTGAACGATATGACTGGTCTATGGAGGTCCTAAATGTGTATTAAATATGTGTATTATATAATAAAAATCTTAAATATATGTATAGTATAAAAAGTATTAAATATATTTCCGTTGTCTGGTACCCGTAACACAAGTTCTTCCAGAACTTACCACGGGACCAGATTGACGTGGTGTGAAAGCGTCCATAGATATTATTATTATAAAGTGTTTCAACGAGTATCCGGCTCGAAGGGCCAACTGTGTGTGTACCCTGTTCTCGTGTAGCAGACGCAGCTTGACGGCCGAGTCATCCCGCAGGCGCTCGTAGACGCGGCGGTGCCGCTCGATGTGCGCCAGCAGCAGCTCGGGCGGGTTGCCCCCGCACGCCTCCAGCTCCCCGCGGTACGCGTCGTACTCTACCCGCGCCGCCTAACGTAAGAACGACAAACAACTCATACAACTTCCTATATACATAACTAGCTGTTGCCTGCAGCTTCGCCCGCGTTATTAAAGTCCTATATGTCACAGCGTTTTTTATTTTTTATGTTAGTTAGATAGGCAAACTGGCAAACGTGCCACCTGATGGTAAGTGGTCGACGTCGCCCATGAACATAAACTAGTATGCCTGGAACGAGCCCAGGCAACTCATTTATGTGTTGCCTATCCTGAGACATAAGATGTTAAGTCTCGGTGCCAGTAATTACACTGCCTGTCTTGCCCTTCTCTCCGAAACACAGCAAAGCTGTTTCACGGGAGAAACAAGCAAGACGGTGGTACCCATGCAGCCGGGAGCGCGGCACAGCGCTTCCCTCCCACCGGTAGCGTGATGTTATATAGCCTATAGCCTTCCTCGATAAATGGGCTGTCCAACACAGAAAGAATTTTTCAATCGGACCAGTAGTTCCTGAGATTAGCGCGTTCAAACAATATACACCCGTTCCCCGTGCATCTCCCGTAATTCTACTACGAGACGAGCAGGGGATGGTGGTCGTTAGCTCCGTACAGGAGTGGGGACGATAAGGACGACGGGGTCAACTATTGGGAGATATTGTCTAATGTCTTAAGGTGTTCCTTTCCCGTTAGGTTCTCTATATAAATAAATAATAAAAGTTTATTTGAAATTTTTGATTACAATTGAACATTGTAGAATTATTGTACTAGGCGATGGCAAAAACCAGTAGAATATGCCTGGCGACACTATAAAAGAATTTAAAAAATAATGGTTTCAGTGAAGAATATATAGTGAAAGGATTCATAAAAACGTCCCAGTGTTATTAAAAAAATTGCGTGAAATTCGCGTAAACATTAAAAAACGATAAAATAAAGAATTTGTCATTTCTCGTATTGTCGCTCACGAACATGGTCGGTTAAGTTTTAAGTTCAAACTGGAGGTACAGAGGATTACAAAACAGTATTTCCTCCACGTGACAGATGTAGTCCTGGCACTAACCTCGTACTGTCGTATGGTGAGCAGCGTGTCCTCCATGGTCTTGTGCGTGAGCGTGTGCAGCGAGCTGTTGAAGAAGTGCAGCGCCGCCAGCAGCGTCTCGCCGTTGCGGGTCAACGAGCGCTGCGTGTCCGCGTTGTACAGGAACCTTCCACCAAAGCAATTTCATTGAATGCAAGGGATTGTACCAGTGGGAGGGTCGCTCTATTGAGCGCAGCTCTGTTATGTTTTAGCATGATAGGGCAGGACAGGTAGTATAATTACTGGCATCGAGACTGAGTTTTTTTGATGAGGCAGTAGGGTCCTAGACCCTATATGAGACTCACACTTGGGAGTGCACCACCCTAAACTAAACCGGGTCCTGGATCTGTAGGCAGCAGGAAAACCTTGCGAACATACATTACAATGTTTCGGTACATTGTGATGTAGGTTATATAAATAATATGTACTGAGATTTAACAGTCAAGATGACAATTTATTTGAATGCTTCTTTTAATGTAGCCTCATCTGATCGAATATTGCATAACACATCGACAAGCTATGAAAGGCTAACTAGATTAATTAGTATTAACTATTAGGTATGATGGTCGATGGATGCTAGAACATATGGGTACTCACTGGTTCTGCAGCTCGGGTGACTTCTGTGCCAGTTCAGCGAAGGCCTCTCCTAACGCACGCTGCGTGCTGCCCGCGGCTGTCAGCTGCGCCGTGAGCGCCGAGCTCAGGCGCAGAACGCCCGTGTACTTGCGCTGCGTCTCTCGCAGCATCTCAATCTGTGCCTCCAATTCTGAAACATTGAACATATATGACGAAAGATCGTAAGTATTAGATAATATTTTGAATATTTGTGTATACTTTATTGCTAGGTTTCAAGGTTGTAATTAGGTTGAACTTAAAACTATTTTAAAACATTTTTATCCATTTTTAATAAACAATTGTATGTGACATGGTATCCAGTTGCTATTGTTGTTTGAAGCTTTTCACTATAAAATCTAAAATGTCTAAAATACAGACAGACTGAAAAAATGTAGGTTAAAGTGGGAAGTTCTAAAGCACTATTTAACTAAACTGGAGGAGTCTGTTCCAGTTCATCATTACAGCAATTTAAATGGTTCATTCATCTTACCCGTGTCTACCGTCCTTGAGCTCTTGCCAAGTTTTTCGTAGAGTAACTGTTTAGTGCACTTGTATGTTGAGACTCCCCAGTTCTTGATGGACTCTATCTTAGTTGAGCCTGCGCGGAGCAGGGTGCTGGTACCGGCGGCTCCATTCTGTGACACGTCTGGAGGTGCTGCAAATTTATTTGATTTGATACTTATTAATTGTAGGCTGGTTTCAAATGAGGCATTATTTTGTATTTTGAACTTTTGTTTAAATTTTGAAAATTATTATTAATAATAATAATAATAGTTCTTGAATCTTTCATAAATAAAAAAATCATCTCCACAATGATTCTAATGCATACAGAAATATATTACAGTTTGACCTAACTAGATTTACTGATAACAAGGCATATCTCCGCTTATAATTATGAATGTGCATGAGAAACCCACAAGCATTTTAGAGTATTTGAAATATAAAGTAAGTCAACTTACTTCATATAACAAATAACCATTTAATAATGTTGATATAGTTAAAGACAAATGAAGAGTCCTATAAATATAATATAGGTACACTGATCAAAATATTTTTTCCTTTTGGAATGTAATGTACAGGAATAAGAAATAGGCAAAATAAAGCTTTTTTTTATACAATACGCTAAAATGTTAAAAAACCACATAGTTTCGATCAGCTACCGTTTTAAAAACTTTGAGATACTTAAAAGAACAACTAACAATATTGATTTTTATATTAACAAAATTAAAATCTTGATTCTTATATTAAGAAAGAAGAATTATTAGGGGTTTTACTTTAGCTATACATATATTTAAAAAAAATATATGAATACCATAAGCTGGCGGAAACGGCATTGACCGCGATGTTGGAAACTTCGCTTCAGTCCCAGATGTTATGGAGTCACTGGACTCGCGTATAGGCGGCGTATCTTTAAGCATTTCATGAATACTTCTCTCTGATTGCCTGTAAAATCGTATGAAATTACAAACACAACAAATATTTCTCATAATAATACATCGGATTCATTTAAGACATTCCGTCATAAGTAATAAACGGACTTCATACATACCACTTGGACATCTTTAAAGCGAAAGGAAACTATAGCACTATAAATACAAACTACGTAGATATACAATTAATAATTAAAGATTAAGTTATATAAAATAAAACATTTTGTACATAATATATTTTTTGATGTTTCGGAATTTTTATTTATTAATGTTGACAATTATAGAGTATGGACACTGACAACGACATTTCTACTTCTTTTTTTGTTCCTGTTGGAACCGATTGAGACCAGAGGCTATGCTGCCAAGTCTGTCGTGTTAACAATATTTGGTCTGTATTTTTAAGAAACGGCGGGAAACCCTAAGGAACGCGGTTTCGCCCCTCTATCCCCCATCAATCAACTACCACTTTCCATTCTATCCACCCAGAACAGTCCACCACAATATTCACCAACCAATCACATTATATATTACACAGATTAAGTTTTTAAAACAAATACTAAAGCAAACTGCTCCAAATGAACACAACACAAAATAATAATTAATTAACGGGAAACCAAACAGACATAACCACGCGCTATGATACTTCCCACCATCTTCTTTCTACTTTTTTCGTTCCTATTGGAACAGACTAGGACCAGATACCATGCTGCCTATATTGTCGTAATCAGTTTTATTGCCTATATACCTTGTCTGTATTTGTTTGGTAAGGCCGAAGCCAAGTTTGAAGTATGGAATTACGGTGGGAAACCACAAGGCGAGCGGGTTCACCCAACCAGTCCCTCATCAATCAACTATCATTCCCCACTCCACCCATCCAAAACAGTCCTCCACAATATTCACCTACCAATCAGATTATTATATTATACAGATTAAGTTTTTTAAAACAAAAAAAAAAATCTGCTCCAAATGAACTAAATACAAAATACCTATAAATAGTAAAACCAAAAACCAAAACAGCGCGTCCCGTTTTCTTCATAAATAGGTTTTTTTAATATATTTTCTATTTTATTACAATATTAACTTCATAAATAGTTTTTTTATAGAAGACGGCAAATGGACAGTTAGTTAATCTTGTAACATATAAAAATGTTACAGTAAAGCGCCCGCGGTAATTATTAAATGTATTATTATTCATTTCTTGTGCCTTGCTATGTGTAGGAGCTTTACATTAAATTAGTATTGTATCCCGGCTCGTTCAGTACCTGTTATCTTCGTAAAGTTCGTTGTCTGCCTCGAGAGTTCTAAGAAATTAGAATCTTCATTTTCGCTGGCGTGGGGGTACGAAAATAATGTCGGACGAGTGAGGTCATTTTTTTCATCGTGTCTTCTGGTAAGGTGGTATTCGTTGGCCTGTGATTCAGTGGTGAAGCTTTCTGGAGGGGCAAGGGTAATTCGGAAGCTGTTGACCCGAAGCCCTGGCCCCCCTCATCTGAACCTTTGCCCTGGATGAGAGCTGGTGGACATCGGGGGCAAGGCGATCCTAACCTGCTTGTCGCGGAGATTATCCCCAGGCTAGGCGCATAATTAAAATTGGCCTTAAACCGAGGTCCAAGAGGCTGACCACACCAAGCTAAGTCCCACTTTTATGGTAACCTGCAGCACTCCCACCAGAACACAACTGGAACTCCGACCTGAATTCTCTTATTTGTGGACTGAATTGTATAATTGGGCTCATATTTTATTTTAATTTCTCGCCTCGAGCCTAGAACCTCTTTTAATCTTTTCTCTTAGTAGCGGGTTGGTTGTGTGGTTGGTCCATAACATCGGCGTAATTTACCACGCTTCAACCTGGTGGTAGCACCATAGTTGCTAGTTTGATAATAGGGCAACGACATGAAAATGTTCATCTTATCACATGAGCCTTTATTATATTTGAAATATAGATACCATAATACGTACATGTACACTACTTAATCACTACTTACTCATGTAGCTAGGATCTTTGGGTAGATCCTGACCCAATGTGGGACTCGCACCTGGGAGTGCCCACCCTAATTAAAACACTGCGAGCGCCTTCAGTCGCTTTTTGAGGGTCGCGGATATGCAGGCAGGATCACCTCAGCGACAGGCTAGCTCCGGCGAAAGCCAGACTACTCTTCGTAAGGGGGACTGCAAGGCCGCTACTAAGCAGTCCCCACGACATCGTGCCATATAGACCCAGGTTCCCATCCTGAGCCCGACACGAGGCGTTACTGGAGGCGCATTAAGTAGCGCCTCCTACGCACTCCCGTTCGGCGGCCTCCTCTCTCACCCGCTCGTTGGCCTCTTTCTGGGACATTACTGTCTCGCAAAAGGAGACCATCGCTGTCCAGGACTCGTCGTCACCGAGCATCGCTGTGATGACTCTCAGCAGAGACAATTCCCCTCCGAGGCCCGATGTCAGATCATGACGCAGCGCCGCCCATCTCGGGCACACCTCGAGGGTGCGCTGGGCCGAGTCCACCGCCTCACCATAATCGTGACACACTGTCAACGGCTACCTGCAGGCCGTCCGGCACAGGTACTCACCAAAGCAACCATGCCTGGTGAGCACCTGTGTCAGGCGGTAGGTGAGGGGTTTGCGCTTACGGCGCTACCACCGCTTAAGGACCGGACGCAGAGCAACCGTCAGGTTTTTGCCATACGGCTACCACGCGGCGGCGCTGGGTCCTGCGAGCGCATCCATTGCTGGAAATAATTTCTACAACGAATATCAACGTCAATATATTTTGAATCGAGCTTTGCAACGTTGAATGTAACCACTGCTGGGTCGCACCGTATTGATTTTGTAACGCAGAAGCTTATTTATGTTGTATAACAAACTGCTTTAGGTACTGGCGCAAATACCTTTTTGTTTCGAGGTAGGAAACGCACAGATGAGTCATCAGTCTGTTAAGAAAAACCAGAATCGAGCGGATTTGATCATCGATGACATTGATCATTAGCCACCAGGTAGGTAATTCATTTGTCAATTTATGTACCAGGTGATGACAGTATGAGGTCCGCCTCTCGCTCACATAACATCGGCGTCAAGTGACAGCTGCGCGTTTCGTTTCGGTTTGTGAGTTTCCAGTGGTTAGGGGGGGGGGGGGATTGGGAAAGTGAGGGCAGTGCATCGCCAAACGGCTGCGACTGCTCGTTTGCCCTCCTATGCAATAAAAATAATGACAAAAATACCGTCAACTATTGTAAGCTAAGTACTCCATTTATTTCACCTATTTCGTACTATACAACATTTAATACTTTTTAGTTTGGACTTAAAATCTACCAGGGATATGTTTCATTGTAGCTTTATAGGCATACACATGAGATTATAACAGAGTTTGTGAAACCTTAGGTTGAGAAATACCTTCCTCAATTGATTTTTAGAATACTTGGGGCCAGCCATACAATGTACTCTGTGGGGCCAGCAATAAGACATAAATGTAGCTTACTCGATGTCTTTGAATGTGAAATACTCCGCTGTCTTTGGGTCGGGTATGATATTAAATGAATTCACCTATAACAAAGATAATGAGGAGCCGAATATCTAAGTTTAAGTACAACATGTCGATGTAGGTATGTACATTGTAGAACGTCGATTTTTTTTGAGATGAGGTAGCACTGGTTAAGGTTATCACAAAAATGTATACTAAATCTTAAAATATTGCTTCACTGTCAGTCAATCAACACCATCCGTGTTGATAAATTTTTTTCTTGAATATTTTCAATTCCAGTTAGGTCATTTTAGGGCTTTTATCGAACTGGCTACAACCCATATTGTTTTCTAATGTTTACGCGAATTTCACTCATTATAATAAAACAATTTTTACGGATTTTATCGCGGTTTATTAAGATTTTTACAAGCCCGACGTTTCGGATACTTTACAGCAACCATGGTCACGCGAGGACTGAGGTGTCATGTCAGGATGAGCCCCCACATCAAATATTTGGGGCTCATCCTTGACGGAGAGTGGACTTTCGGCCCACATTTCTCAATGTTGGGTCCGAAGGTCGTGAAGGCGGCAAGTGCACTGGGCAGACTCCTCCCGAACCTCGGAGGACCCAGTGCCGCCTGCAGGCAGCTATACTCCGGAGTCTGCCGGAGTATGGCAACTTACGGTGCTCCCATCTGGGCGGGTCACCTTACCACGAGGAATAAGGCCCAGCTGCGCTCGGCGCAGCGGGTCATCGCGGTAAGAGTGATCCGGGAGTACCGTACAGTATCGTGGGCGGCAGCCACTGCCCTAGCCGGTGACCCCCCGTGGGAACTCGTGGCGGAGGTTCTTGCCGAGACGCACTCCTATGTCTCGGATAGGAGGTCTCTTGGTGAAAGCCTTACGCTAGACGGGATCCTTCGGGTTCGCCGACTAGGGCAAGAGGCGTGAATGCGAAGGTGGGGGGAGGACCTGGCGCGGCAACCGTACGGCAAACGCCTAACGGTTGCTCTGCGTCCGGTCCTTGAGCGGTGGATGCGCCGTAAGCGCAAACCCCTCACCTTCCGTCTGACACAGGTGATCACTGGGCATGGTTGCTTTGGTGAGTACCTGTGCCGGACGGTCACGATTGTGGCGCGGCGGAGGACTCGGCCCAGCACACCCTCGAGGTTGTGCCCGAGATGGGCGGCGCTGCGTCATGATCTGACATCAGTCATCGGAGGGGACTTTTCTCTGCCGAGTGTCATCACCGCGATGCTCGGTGACGACGAGTCCTGGACGGCGATGGTCTCCTTCTGCGAGGCAGTAATGTCCCAGAAGGAGGCCGATGAGCGGGTGAGAGAGGAGGCCGCCGACGAGGCCTTCCGCCGTGGGCGACGAACGGGGGTGTGTAGGAGGCGCTACTTAATGCGCCTTCAGTAACGCCCCTGTGCTCGTGTCGGGTTCAGGATGGGAACCTGGGCCCAGTATGACATGACGTCGCGGGGACTGCCTAAGCAGCCGGGCAGTCCCCCCTTAAGAGGAGTAGTCTGGCCTTCGCCGGGGCCAGCCTGTCGCTGAGGTGATCCTGTTGAATGCCTATCCGGGACCCTCAAATTAAAGCGGCTGAAGGCGCTCGCAGTGGTTATAGTTTACGGGTAGGGCAATCCCAGGTGCGAGTCCCACATAGGGTCAGGATCTACCCGAGATCCTGGCTTCATGCGTAAAAAGCATTTCCCTGCGATAAAAAAAAGGACTGAGGTGTCATACGTCCTAATGTTACAAAGTTATTCGAAACTACCCTATGATACCTACATCAATATTTTGGTCAGTCCTATCTACGCAGAAAGTGCTAACTGTATCTTTAATCTGTGACATATTATACTTGGATTTGATAATATGTAATAATATTTGATTTGATTTGATAATTTTAATAATGGGCCAAGCAGGTGGTAAAAGCTTCTCTATTGAAATTAGGATGTTTTTTAATTTCAATAGCCTCACGGATCATCCTTGGTTGGAATCTGTGTTCTTTTGCGAGGACTTGTGGTTTATCAAATCTGGTATAATGGCAAGCTTTGTCAAGACTATGTTCACAGATGGCAGACTTAGTGTAGCGACGGTGTTTTAAATCAGCTATATTATGTTCTTTCACGCGAATTTTAATGGATCTTTTTTTAGTTTGGCCTATATAGGAGAGACCACAGTCACAATCAAGCTTGTATACTCCTGCATCTTGTAAGGGTATATGACACTTGACAGATGGTAAGAATCGACTTATTTCTTTTGGCGGCTTGAAATAAGTTTTTATAGAAGCGCGCTTTAGGATGAAGCCAATCTTGTCAGTGACGCCTTTAATAAACGGTAGAACTGCAGGTACTCGCTCGAGACGCGACGGAGACGCGGTACCCGAAGCTTGTTGTCACGCAGTACTTGCTTGACATGTTGAAGTTCGGTCTCCAGGTGTTGCTCATCACAGATCCCTTGTGCTCTCTGAAACAAATATTTACCCACGGTAGCTAACTGTGTTGGATGGTGGTGAGATTCGCCGTTTAGGTACTTATCCGTATGGGTATGCTTCCTATACACTGTGTGGCTTAAGGTATTGTCGGGATTACGGATAACTAATACATCTAAGAAGGCTAGAGAATTATTTTCTTCTAATTCCATTGTGAATTGAATTTTGGAATTAATGGAATTAAGATGGTCTAAGAATATGGTTACTTTATCAGATGGTAATATTGTGAAAGTATCATCTACGTACCGCTTGTAGAATCTGGGTGTTATGGGCGAAGTTTGCAGAGCAGTCTCCTCGAAGTCCTCCATAAATATGTCGGCAACAACAGGGGATACTGGTGAGCCCATGGCCACTCCATCTACTTGCTTGTAGAAATAATTATTCCACAACATATAGCCGGATGTTGTGGAAGTATATAGGAAGCATACCCATACGGATAAGTACCTAAACGGCGAATCTCATCACCATGGATCATCAACCAAGCATGATGCGTGAGGCTATTGAAATTAAAAAACATCCTCATTTCAATAGAGAAGCTTTTACCACCTGCTTGGGATCCCATTATTAAAATTATCAAATCAAAATCCAAGCATAATATGTCACAGATTAAAGATACAGTTAGCACTTTCTGCGTAGATAGGACTGACCAAAATATTGATGTATATAGGGTAGTTTCGAATAACTTTGTAATGATAGGACGTATGACACCTCAGTCCTCCCGTGACCATGGTTGCTGTAAAGTATCCGAAACGTCGGGCTTGTAAAAATCTTAATAAACCGCGATAAAATCCGTAAAAATTGTTTTATTATAATGGCTACAACCCAGTTACCGTAAAACTAACCACAACCCAGATTAACGGTAACTAAATAAGGGTTTGAGGAAAAATAAAAAATGTTTTGATTTTATGGCACATTCTATATTTTTATAAAAACTAGTGGTTTAACTTATGTTACGGTGGTCATGTTATGTTACATTACGTTACGATATTTTCCAAATTCCGAGAATAATTTATATTTGATCGTAATAAAGCTACTCTAATATTTTGGGTATCTTAATGTTATTTGAGATTCTGTGTGATTCTAGAACAATAAGGTTAAAATAAAATATAAGTCTGCTTCTAACAGTCAGTTATATTCTAGGTAATAGCAGTTTTACTCTGCATAATATTTTTACAATTTGTTCGTTGTACAATGTATAAAAAACATTTCTAAGTTAAAAGTACCAAGAACTAACAAAAACGTATATCATTGTAAATACTATTAATAGACAACAATTTAAAGCTTTAGAATTGTATTTTATGTATTTATAAACATATTTTATTATTTACACTTTACATTAAGAGAGAATAAGATGTTTCTAAGTACCTATCTAATTTCAATTTAGTCACTTAAGTGAGAAAACACCAAGAATTTTACTTTTTATATAATAAAAGAAATAAATTTAAGAGTAATAAAGTACTATATTAATTAAATTAAACTAATTATTATTACCGTTAAATCATTTCTGTTTACTTTGTTGACCTTTTTCGCTATTTTTGGTAACGTACAAGTAAGTACTATTTTGTAGCAGCCGGGACATTTGAACTACGCAGGCTATTCATTTGCCGACACGGCACACTACACTAATATTATAAAGAGAAAGGATTTGATTGTTTGTTTATTTGCATTGAATAGGCTTCGAAACTACTGTACCGATTTGAAAAAATATTTAACTTATAGAAAGTCACATTATCAGCAAGTAACGTAGGTTATAAAATGTTTAGCCGTGCGAAGCCGGGGCGGACCGCTAGTGTATATTAACATTGAAGATCTTCAAGAAGGATTCTGTTTAGATACCTCATACTTATAATATACACGAGACATAGAATATATTCTTAGAACAACTTAACAATATTTTTGGTTCGTAACCTTACAATGTATGAACTTATTATAGATATTAGTGATCTAGACACCGCAGTCGAGCACGAGTCTCGATACGTGGAGAGACGCGTGCTGAGCTAGTGTTATTGGTCTTTTGGTCTAACGACACTTTTATATGAAAATATATCTATTGGCGCTCCATTGCAGTAAATTCGATTCGAATGCATGACGGCGTACGGAATGGCGCTGTCTTAATATAGATATGTATAGATTTATAGTCATCATGATAGATAAACATATTCCGTTTCAGTTTCACGTTGCCAGTGGCAGCCAACTTTTCTAATTGAGGGGACGCAGGTATTTGCACCGTATGGAATACCACATACTTAACATTATTATACTCGATAAATGCTATATAGACAATACACATAACGTATTATTATACAATACTGTATGTATATAATATGTAAAAATCACTCGCCACAGTGATCCGAAGACTTGCGTATTTTGGCATTCACTCATATAGTTAACTTGAGGTCGTCAAATGTCACGTGTGATCAAATTAGTTTTAAACAGAGTAAAGCCCTCCCTAAGAGCTTCAAAGTATCCGAAAAGCATGTAAAATAAATACGCAACCAGCCCTCAGAGTCATCTGGTGTAGTGGACGTGAAAGGAGAACCGCACGGTCCTGGAGGTGCGCGGCGGGTGTGGTAGTGGAGGGGGTTGTGGCGATGGTGACGGTCAGTCCTGCAGCCTGAGCAGCTGGTCACAGACGGGCGGTGCCATCGCGCGCATCTCCCCTCCCGAACTGTCGCTGATCACCACCGTCTCTTGCAGGCAGCACGAACCCTTTGAGTCTCGCGATGACTTGTGGTTCTGAAACATATCGTCGGGTTATAGGTCTATTTCTTTCTCTTAGGCCTCATAGGCTTAGAATCTTATGCTAGTAAATCGTCAGGACCGTAAATTAGGCAGCATCCAGGCACAAACCCTGGAGGCGCAGAGATGACCAGTGTAGTTATAGATCCGTGCACCGGGCGCATAAAACCATATTTATTAGAGAACTTAGCCTTCAGTGATATTGAAGTAAAAGAGAGTGACCAGTTTCAAGGGCAAAATACTTTTATCATCAAGTGCAGTTTGTACCTAATCTAATTAAACAAAATAAGAGACTTCATTGTAGAAGTATAGCATAGAGCTATTAACGAGGGTCTTTCATTCCCGGGCCTCTTATAACTAACCACAAGTCTAACCATCGTTCCATATCATTTGCAGTTTACCGATCCTCTGTCGTGCCGAACGAGGCCTCCGGTGCAGAACCTTATTGGCCAAATTATTATATCGGCCTTATTCGCGAATGATTTCAACAATTTTACAACGATGGTAAGGCAAGGAAACATAATCTGTGGGCAGTGAAGCGGCAGGTCACACTCGACTGTGTTTGCGATATGCAGAGCAGTTCCCGAGGACTTTCGCTGCTCCACAGCTGCCACTGAACCATGACACCATGGTAATTTGACGATCCTCGGCGGCTCTGGCAGTTAATGGCAGAGGTTGCAGTTGAACTGACAGTAGGACTACAACCAGATAACATCCCAATCACTTTAAAGAAACTCCGAATAAAAAAGATATAAAAGTAATTTCTGAACGTGTCAGTCTCCAGAAAAAAAATTGATTTTCGCTCAAACAGAATTATTTTATTTTACTTTACAAGTAATGGTTTCAGACGGCAAACCATTAAGACAAATATATACCATAGCAATGTCTATCTGTTTTCGCGAAAAACCTGTTTATTTTTTAACCGACTTCAAAAAGGAGGAGGTTCTCAATTCGTCGGATTTTTTTCCGTGAAATGTTTCAGTGAGAAGTCCAGGACCAATTGTAGAACAGTTGCCCCTAACTGCTACAATAATAATCTCGAGTGAATTGGTCTTGGTCTTCCTGGAAGACCAAGACGAAAGTGGTTTGACGATATAAAGTACTGGACCGGATTGAGCTACCACCAGATCAAGAGAATGCCGCTTGATCGGACGGAGTACCGAATGCTGACCTCCAAACTGCAATATGAAGATGGCAACCCATGATGAGTGAATTCGTGTTTGCAATGTCGCCTTCAACCTATGAGGAACTCTAGACACCTCGATAATGAGTCCCAATGGGGGCATTATCCAGGAATTATTATAATCTGTTGAAGGGCGTCGTTGGCTACTATTCATCTGGTATGCCCATCGTCTATCTTTACAACGTACCCGCTTAAAGCAGTTGACTAGCGAGTGTGAAGCGCCGGCGAGCGACAGGCGGCGGCGCTGGCGCAGCAGCACGTAGAGGATTGGGTCGAGGACGTAGTTGCACAGCATCAGCAGGTCGGACGCCTTGGACAACCCGCCCAGCCGCGCCCACGTCGCCGGCTCCCGCATCAGGTACAGTGCTGACGTCACCTGCCGACGGAACATTTATTGGTGTGCCTTGGCAGTGAAATCAACAAGAACATCGTGACGGCAAGCGACATGACGCAGAAATGTCGTGATGTGCACGCACCATCCGTCCGGGGGTAAGTGGTCAACGTCACCCATGCATGAGTTGCCGGGGATGGTCCCAGGTGAACTAGTTCACGTCCATGGGCGAAGCTGACTGAAAAAAAAACACTGCCAAGCCAAGCCTTTGAACGTCGCCTATTTCTTTTGCCGAAGCTTGTGCTAAGTTCATATCTTTGTAGGTCAGTGGTAAAAGTTGCTTGACGGGTATTAGATGATAAGTTGGTCCTGGCTGCTATCGACCAGGTACATCTACTACCTCGTCGGTGAAGGTTGGTCCGGTGGGTAGGACTCCTTCAATGAACGTCAAACCGAACCATCTCTTTTTTCGTCATCATCGCATTTACAATTTATTTGAGTTACTTGAAGATCTTCTTTTTGTAGATGTGGACTATTTACAATAATTTACATTCTCTAGTACTAACACTAGTACTAATATAATAATGCTAAGAGTTCGTTTGTATGTGTGTACGTATTAATCTAATAATCTCCCAGTCAGATTAAAAAAAATTAAATTTCCAATAAATTGCTTACATATTTACCTTAAAATAAAGTAAGTTTTGTATTTTGGGACAAACAACTATTGTGAACTCTATATATCTTTTTATATATGGGATAAGGAGGCATTAAGCAGTCGGAGCTTTATGGCGACTAACGCCCATAGACATCCGCACAACCACAGGTTATGTAGATGCGTTGCACTCCTTTTCCCTCTCTGGTATCTCTCCCAATGGGCCACCTAAAACTCACAAGCCACACAAAACGCGACAGCATAGCTTTCACTTGACGCCGGTGTTATGTGAGCAACAGGTACCACCTCGGTCGTGCCGGCCCAATTCGGCTGCAATGCAGCAAATGCACTACCTCTTGCTATTATACCAGAAGCAAAAACTGTGTACCCCTTTTTTAAAGGATTGCCCAAACGGAGGGATTTGGTACAGTTAAAGATAAAATGGAGCGGGAATTGCAGAAAGCTACTATTCTTGTGTCATATGCAATATAAATACATTGAATTAATTAAATAAAATGTTACACGCTTGAGATACGCACATCAACGACCTATAACTTACGCACACATTCAAAGTTGAATAATGACGTTTAGTTTTCTTTTACAACGAAGTCTTGAAGCATTCGTTTTTACGTACTGTCAAACTGTATTTGAAGTTGAATGTTCATTTCTTAATTTAGATCGAATTTCGATCACTAGTATTAGACCTCTAGTATAACTTAAGATGTTTATTGTAAGAAGATTGATAAAATGGCGTTACAATCAACAATGGGCTACAGGCTAATTTATCAAGTATCCTTATCACTAACTGGTCAGTACCGGGGGGTGTCTCGACGGGGGGCTGATCCACAGACCGACTGTGGAGACACTTATTGACGGATGATCCGAGCAAGTGCTAATTACTGACATCAGTTTCCAATATAGATACAATATTTAGTTCACTATAGATACTATTTGTAATGTACTAATATTGGTAAGAGTTTGTAAGTTTGGATGTGTAAGGTAATATTTTAAATTACTCATTTACTGTATTTTTTTTTCACCAGTAGAATGCTTTGTTATTAGGTACTCGGCTGTATTGCATAGGTTATAAAAAAATCATTATCATCTATACAGATAAATAAAATTGGAGTGTCTGTTTGTAATATTAAAATAATCGCTTTCTACTAAATGCATATAATATCATATAGATCTATACACGGTACATATAATGTACACAAAATAGCAGTTTTTACAACTTTTGTCCGTCTGTTCCGGCTAATCTCTGAAACTGCTGGGCCGATTTTGACAGGACTTTCACTAAGAGATAACTGATGTTATAGGGAGTAACTTAGGCTATAAAAATAATCATCATCAATCCCTCAACGGCTGTAAATCTAAGTTAACGCGGGTGAAGCTGCGGGCAACAGCAAGATTGGGATAAGTTTGTAAGCTAGCTATAGTTTGTCTACATTTTGAAAATGAAATTGTCAAGCGTTCTACGAACAAAATAGTATAGGTACTGTCTACTGATACTTTCAGAAATAAACAGAAATGGACAATAAGTATAAATTGTTATGTACGATGTTACTAATTCATAATTCAATTCTTTTATTGTGTAACCTAATAGATAAACAAATGAAACCGGAATAAGTCACGACATTTCGTCAAAGAAAATTACTTAGTCTTACTGTTCGATAAGGTAAAAGTAATTGATGCTTCCAACAATTAGTGTAAGTTGATACCATCTCGTGGAAATTGACTTGGGTCAAACACTTGTAGCGGTAATGGACGCTCCTGTAATTGTTTGTGAAAGAGTCAGTTTTATTCCTATATTAGTGCTTTAAATTAATTAACATCTTACATTATGGTTTGTGTGTGTTTGTGAGATTAAAAGTCTTTGAAGGTGTGTGAAGTTCACCAACCCGCATTGGGCCAGCACATCGGTGAACTATGACCCGACTACCTTCTCGCCTAATTTCGAGAAGGAGACCCGTGGCCAGCAGTGGGATATTATTTAAGTCACATTTTTTATTTTTTAAAGAGGGTCTTGTCTTGAGGCACGTTACCCTCAAATTAACATTACAATGAAATACACAAAAAAATACGACTCATTAACTGCTCATTAAACCTAAAAATACTAACTTATACAGCTGCTGGGCGTTCTCACAAACAATCAGGAAATCTAAAACGTGCTACTCACAACCTATAATACTAACAACCTACTCGTATGTTAATATTATATGTTGAAATTACAACTCGCAGCCAACGCTCGCAGCATGATGTCAACAATTTCAAATTAACTTGTCAACTTTACGATTATAGCCTGTAATAAACAGACATAGGTTTCATTGCATGATTTGAATGACCAAAGTATGTACCGGTGACCCAGCCCCCAGGTATCGTCATAGTTCATATTGCTTCTGTTATATCCGGCTACAGCTAAGGCCTAAGGGCTGGTCGTGGGTGTACTACTATATTGTACAGGCTAAATTAGGTGCCATATAACATTAAAATGTCTACAAATATATCTGAAGATACATAATTATCAATTTATGGAATGTTTGCTAACAAAACCGCCCAAAAAGCGCCCCTTGATTTTAAGTTAAGATACAATTTATATACAATTAGGCTAGTTTTCGTAACTGCAACCTTGCAAAGATCCTGACGGGGCATGGCTGCTTGCATGCATGCATGCAAGACCATACCCTGGCGGAGTGCCCAGCATGCGCGGAGGCAAGGGCGCCCCTCATCTTTGAGGTTGGCGCGGACCTGTCGCTCCCTGCGGTCATCCGAGCGATTACAGGGATCGGTGAAGACAACACGACGTGTTCACTTTGGAAGTATAAAGGAACTCAAGGAAATAAATTTATGAAGACATTGAACGTTTGTCTATTTTTAAGATTTACCTACACCTAGTGCCTAGGTACCTACGCCTGGTGCCGGAATTTTTAACCGACTTCAAAAAGGAGGAGGTTCTCAATTCGTCGGATTTTTTTTTATTGTATGAGTAATAATCTTTCACAGAATTTACTTTATAACTAAATTATAAGTATTTAGCGCCATTCAAGCATTCTGTAGACCTATCTTATGTTTAACGATAGTTCTCCCAATATCTTTCATCACCTCGCATTGGGCCAGCGTATAGATAAAGGCCCCTAACACTACACGCGATTTCGAGGATGAGACCCGAGCGTGGTGGGACATATAAGGGTCGCTGAAAATAATATTATATCCTTAGTCGATCGCCGGTAGCCCCCCACTCCCGGCCCCCCACCGCGGTCGTTGATACCGGGGAGCTTCTGTCAACAAACAATCATCAATATATTCGTAAAACAATAAAGAACTAGCGCCGAGCGCATACAAATAGATGCCCATACATTAGTATTGTCTTGTCACCGAACATACATAATCATATTGCGAATAAAAACGCGCGAAATGTCCCCCTCGATTGTATTCAGATTGTAAATCTAATTACATTAATTTAAGTGTGTATTGTTAGGCTTTATATATCGGTATATAAAACCGTTTATTTATCAAAGTACTATTAAGCTACCATACACTATAATATTATATTACAACAGTTGTACCAAATACCACCTATATGTTACTGAAACCAATATGTTACTGCACAAAAAACAATTCGGATTTAGAAAGGGTCTCTCCACAACAGACGCTGGCGTTAACTTAATTGACCACATTTATGAGGCCTGGGAGGAGTCACGTGATGCTTTGGGAGTTTTCTGCGACTTATCCAAGGCGTTTGATTGTGTACAGCATGAGACCTTGATCAGGAAATTACGCCACTATGGGATAGACGGTACGGCACTGGATCTTTTGAATTCCTATCTTAAAAACAGGACTCAAAAGGTCGAGATAAATGGTAAAAGATCATCCGGGACTAAAATAGAGATGGGGGTCCCACAGGGGTCCATTCTAGGTCCATTTCTTTTTCTAATTTATGTAAACGATTTACCTTACCTAGTTAAAGATAGTCAAGAGGTAGTGTTGTTTGCTGATGATACTTCACTTATTTTTAAAATCAAACGACAAGAAACTAATTATGACGAGGTAAACAACACACTTTCGAGAATGGTACATTGATTTAGCGTTAATAACTTGCATTTAAATAGTAAAAACACTAAATGCATAAAATTTTCCTTGCCAAATGTTAAGCAACTGCAAACAAATGTACTCTTAGACAGTGAAAACTTGGAATTGGTGGACTCCACAGTTTTCCTAGGAATAACTCTAGATCTTAAGCTGCAGTGGGGTCCCCACATAGCTAAATTGGCGAATAGACTCAGTTCAGCAGCATATGCAGTGAGAAAAATAAGACAGTTTACTGATGTAGATACAGCGCGAATAGTATATTTTAGCTACTTTCATAGCATTATGTCTTATGGCATACTTTTATGGGGAAATGCAGCCGACATAAACAACATTTTTGTGCTGCAGAAGCGGGCTATTCGTGCAATTTACAAGTTGCCTCCCTATTCATCTTTGAGAGAAAAATTTAAAGAAATAGGAATTCTGACTGTCACCTCTCAATACATCTTAGAAAATTTACTGTATGTCCGTAAAAACATAAATGAATTTTGTAAGAAAAGTGATATTCATAGTAGGAATACACGTAATAGACACAGGTTACATGCACCAATGATTAGACTTTCGAAAGTAAGCAATTCTTTTAAAGGCAACTGTATACGCTTTTACAATATGATCCCAGAAAACGTTCAAAAGCTCTCCATAAAAAAATTCAAAAAAGTTGTTAAAGAACGAACGAAAAGATTTCATGGAAGATACCACACCCTGGGAATAAGGCGTTCCTCCCGGGCATTTCAAGATAAGATGTTAAAATTGTTATTAATATAATATATTATTTGAAAAGATTAGTTCCACTGAGTTTGTTTCTCCGGTTCTTCTCAGTGGGCTTACCTTGGAACCGGTGGTAGATTCAATTGACGTTCAAAAAGATACTGTATTAGTACTATTTTGAATAAAAAAAATTTGATTTGATTGATTTGATGTATCATAATATACGTTGAAACGTAATCCATTCAGGTATACTTGTTTGGTTGTCTGCTTATTTACAAAACTACTTATTTGAAAAAAAAAAAATATATTAGTTAGAATTTGATGTCTAACGAACTTTATAAAAAATTCCTTAAAATATTTTTTAAGCTATTAAAAAAAACATACAGACGAATTGAGAACCTCCTCTTTTTTTGAAGTCGGTTAAAAACTAATATGTTTAATTTTACTATTAAAAATATTTAAGTTCAGTCAAGTCAAGTCAGAATAAGGCATTCCTTGACGATGATTAAATGTAAATTTTCGCCAAATAAAATTAATGCATACCTATCTAGTTTTAATAAAATTTATTCTTTTAAGCTGATTTTAGGCCCTTGCCATCTTTTTAAACGCTACTTTTTTACCCGCGACGGAACGGAGACTGTATATATGCGTTTGGGGTGAGAGGCAGTTTGTGTGTGTGAACCTATTTTGCTGCTTATCTCCAAGACTACTTGTCCGATTTTGATGCGGTTTTCAGAGATGGGTTCGGATTAGATTGGTGCATATTATTAGATAGATATTAAGTTGATAACTCACTAGAGGGCACTGCAGTAAACGTTTTTTGTACAATCCAATGTTGCCATTTTTCTCCAAAACTACTATTTTAATTTTGATACGAATTTCAATGATGGGTTTGGGTTTGATTGGTGCATGTTCTTAGATAGGTGTTACAATTACAGCCCACCAGGGGGCGCTGCAGTAAACATTTGTTTTGATGCGGTTTTAGTTCAGTGATGGGTTCTGGTTTGATCGGTGCATGTTCTTGTATTATGTGTTACGATGAAAACTCACCAGGGGGCGCTGAAGTAAATGTTTGTTTGTGGAAAACCAAAACTACTAGTCCGCTTTAGTTACATAATCTTTAGCTTAGTTTTTGTTTCATGTTCTCCAAGACAATATATAAAAGGATTGTTTCTTTGAAGTCAACTATCACATTATGTTTCTTACCAAAGAAGTCACAAGTAACACAAACCGTACCGTTCTCGTCTGTTTTATCCGTCCGTGTGTTGTCAGCGTTACTCATCCACTCAAATGCTCGCGATACTGTGGCGATACTGGGACAGTGACGTCCTGCATACTGATTACTGATGCCGGGCCCTCGACACCACGACCACCACAACAATACAACATACGAGAGCTAGTCTACAAATATATGGAATGTACTCTCAACTCTACTATTGCCCAAGGTTTGTCAAGCAAAATTGGAAAAGAGTTTACATACTAAAACACCAGAGCTTAGCGAAGTTTAGATGATTACGGTCAAAGAAGACACTTTTATCTCAACACTATGATTGACTGATCATCGTCATCATCATCCTCTATCCGTCCACTGTAGAAGATAGGTCTCCCTCAATGGACGCCAAGACGGCTGATCGCTTGCCACTCGCATCCAACACGGACCGGCCACCGCACGGAGATTGTCTTCCCACCTGGTAGGTAGGTAATCGTTTATGTAGACTTGTGAAGATGTCAATTGTTGAAGATCAGTCAATCTACCTAGATTGACTGATCGCTAACAAGCAATATCCAGATGATCGAACGGCAATTTATCAAATTGTCTTAATACGTTATTTTCTTTCAGTCATGTTATTGTGATTGGGGTTTCTTTTAAACGTATAAAAAGTCATTAAATGTTGAACGAACCAGGGGCGCTAAGCTAGTGATAGCCTTTAGGAACGGTTGAGCAAAGTACTATAGCTAAAAGCCCAGACTTCTGCAGCAACATTTTTGTCGTTCTTGCGCAGTGTTTAGGTAGCGAGCTATTCTTAGAAGTGCGGGTTTGAATTCCGCGCAGGCACGATATGAATGCTGGGGATTATGGACTCGATTTGTACGTACACGTGTACTAAAACTAAATTTCTTAAATGTTCCTTTATGTTGTTCGTAAATTCTTTCGTTTTAATGTGAATGAGAGAGTATTTTATCTCCAATCTCCAACGAAGACATTGTGCATCACACACATTAGAACAATGAACCTTCTATAATTCTGTTATATTACTAAAATTAAAATATAATAATTTAAATATTAGTTAAATGCGAAAATTTGGATATTTCCAAACTAGTTTCTCAATAACGACAAAACTACTAAACGGATTTTGATGAAACTTAGCAATGTTGTAGCTCATATACCAGGAAAACACATAGGCTACATTTTATCCCAAATTCAAATTTCCTACAGGAATTACGTTGGCCTTATTAATTATTATAAGATTCCCCCAGCGCGGGGATGACACCATAGAACCACCCCGCCCAACGACGGGACTGTACAATGGGGTGAGGTTCCCATCCTCGCCCCTTGCCCCCTGCTCTTTTGTACCCTCTTCTTATAAGAGTATTTCTTCTTATGGTGGGGTTGGTGCATGTAACCTGTGTTTATTGCGTATATCCCTACTATGAATATCACTTTTCTTACAAAATTCATTTATGTTTTTCCGGACGTACAGTAAATTTTCTAAGATGTATTGAGTCAGGCGACAGTCAGAATTCCGATTTGCTTAATTTTTTCTCTCAAACACTACTTCTACTACACCCTCTACTCTAAAAAAATATTTTCAAATTTTTAGTTTGGTTAGATTATTTGAGTGTACGGGGCTCTCGGCTGCAGGCTACAAAAAGATACTGTTAACTAAAATAAAGGATTGTTTAGAGGCATATGACTGATACACACATCCACTGTTACGATGGATATCCATCGTGGGTCTAATAGACATATCGATCATAAAATACATATTTCCAATACAGTAGTTGTGTTGTTAGTATCGCGTCTATCTGCCGCTCGAGCCTCGTCGATGGATGGTCGTTGGTCGATGTGGGGTAACGACCGGCAGCTGGACAAAGCTGAACCACAGCTGAACGATCACATCAATTCAATAATTGCGATTGAGCGACGGTTAACTGGCTGCGGTGTGTGGTCGGTCCACACTACACTATTACAGAACGTCTGTTGCTCTATCTCACACTATATCACATACCTCCGGAATGCATTACATATAAATCTCCGCTCTTCAGTATATTCACAGTCAACCGGGATACAAAAATACGTACAGCACTGCTTTAATTACCTTTTTTTTCTTTGTCGCCGAGAAATGCTCTGAGGCATCCCGCGGGGGAGTGGATGTCGCTGCGCCCGAAAATTGGTGAGTGGACGCAGCTCTACCCACTAAAACCCGACAAGTGCCCCGGATCTAATGAGCAAACAGGACACCTCGACGGCTAGTCAGTCCCCCAAAGGACCGACGCCACCCCCACAGAGCGATTGTCCCGCACCACAGAACAACCCTCCCAACTTCGGGCCAGTACAATGGGTTGATGTTCCCATCCTCGCCCCTTGCTCTTTTTTTTTCTTATAAGAGGGGTACAAAGAGCCCCCTCGGCTCAATTATCTTCGCCCAAGGTGCTGGGCTCACCCTACGCTACTGAGCCCCACCTCCACGTCAAGGCCTGAACCATGGTGGGGACTGCTACTACTACCTCATAGTAAAGGCACAGTAAATGTTTGTCTTATAACTAATTAAGTGACTGGTTAGCCTGATGGTCTAGTGGTTAGGGACCATGACTGCTAAACCAGAAGGTCGCGGTTTCGATGATGATGATGATGATGCTCTCCAAGATCATTCGACTACGGCGAAAAGCTGCTGATAAATAAATACAGTTCAAGTGTCAATACGTTGATGGGCTATGGCTAACATAGTATTAGAAATATACGTACGGCGACTCACTATTACATGGTGTGCTAACTAGTGTTTAGATATACATACTCGTACTAGTATTATATAGTATCATTAATTACTTGGGAGATGGTAACTATCGACTCACCATCTGCGGCATCCAGCAGAACATGAAGAGCACGGAGAGCACGGCCATGAGCACGCTCACGGCGACCTCCTCGGCGGTGGCGGCGTTGTGGTCGGGCTGCCGGCAGCTGCGGGCGCTGCGGCGGGACACGCGGCGGATGGCCGGCCCGGCGCGCGGCGACGCGAACGCGTACATCGCTCGGATCACCGCCAGGTTGCAGTACACCAGCACCGCGCACAGCAGCGTGCCTGCACCACCACAAGAGTACCGTATACTACCGTAATTGATCACAACAAGTGTAAGAGGTAGTGCCATGCTGCATTGCAGCCGAACTGGGCCGGCACAACCGGGGTGGTACCTCTCGCTCACATAACACCGGCGTCAATTGACAGATATGCTGTCGCGTTTCGTATGGTTTGTGAGTTTCCGGTGGCCCATTGGGAGGATAGGGAAAAGGAGGGCGGCGCATCTGCGTGGCCTTCGTTGTGCGGATGTGTACAGGCGTCGGCGCCGTGACGCTCTGACTGCTCGTTTGCCCCCTGATGACATAAAAAAAAACAAAGATGCGCTACGGTACCTACTATAGAGTAAGGGTACACCAGCACCACGAACGGAATTACCATAAAACCTATCATCAATGGTCCCTTTATCCGTGTCCACAGGGATGCACAGCAGCTGCAGCGCATCCGTCCCGCAGGATACACGAGGGCTGGTCCTACCATCCATGGCCCTATAGATCCCTCATGGGTTATATGATACACTACTTTAAAGATACCCCTGCAGTACCGCCAATATTTTTATATTAGACAGGTACAATAACAAACGTGCCACCTGGGGATAAGTGATCACCCCGTACATTCACGAGTTTACCCGAGATTAACGCGGTGCCCGTCCGGGGACCTAAGACAGTTAGTCTTATTACCCTGCCTGTGCCCTTCTATCTGAAAAGCCAGGATTAATCCCTCCGTACTCTATCCCGTAGCCCTATTAGCCTGTCACCGGCAAAACATCGGGCTACTGTACAAAGATACCTTCATAGTTATAGAGTTAATGATGACTAATTATCATCATCATCATCACATTTAAATATCTCAGGTTAATGAGAACGTCTTCTTTACATTTTAAAATAAGCTAAGAATTATTATCAGTAATGATACAAAGCTGCGGTGTGCAAAAACGTAAAACATGCTCTGAATTCGAAAGACTCTCGGCGAAAGACTTCAACTTTGAAAAAAATTACCATATGCTTTAATTGTAATGTATGTACATTGTTACAAACTCTACATTGTATGTATTTCCTTTAATTCGATAATCTTATAATAAACAGATAAGTTAAATATTATGGAAGAGTTTCCTTCTGTGTGTCTGCGTAATAGGATGCTTACATTGTACTGCTTGTAATAAATACTGGACAAACAGATGGATGTGCGATTTGAATATTAATAACATAAGGCTATATCTAGCCGACGCCATTTACATTGGCATATAACATAATATATAACTGCTACAATCGATGGGCTTCAACCCATTGTTCCACTCGACGACTGGCGCCGTCCTACCTTAACGGTGGATGACCAGGGAGGGTATCAGCTCTGTCTCCAACATGTTGTTAATCTTACTCTACATAGTAAAGTCACAAAAAATCGGACACGATTTAAATATATTTTAAGTGGGAATAAATATTATGGAGATTAAAAAAATATATTAAACTAAAAAGTGTTGGGATCAGTGCCCTTAACCACTACTAGGGAACTCTGATATCCCGGTTTGTGTGGTAATCAAACAACGGACTGCAACAATCACTGGTTTATTGACAACAAACGACAAATTAAATACGGTCGACGTTGAGTACTATTATCGTGACGTGTGTGGCGGTTACTGGTAGCTATCCGTAGTTTGCGGTTCGTCCCGCCCCGCACTCCACCGCACACCCCGCACGCCGCTGTCTTCACCAAAAGCATATAATATATTTAAAGTTTATACTACTGTTTATACTTAAAAAAAACGTTATAGCACGTAAAATAAAAGAAAATCTGCATTCAATTATTATAAAAAGGTTTAAAACGGACGCGAAATGTCAATTTGAATGATATTAAAAGCCTCTAAAGTTTGTTTATTTGTTTGTGTTAATGGCCGGTGCGTGGATATATCGAGGAAGGCGTCGCTATTATTATAGGAAATCTTTTTTTTTTAATGCGGAAACACCTAGTTAAATAAATAAATATTAAGTAAAAACGGCACGTTTTTACCTACTCAATATTATCGTACACAGGCAAGGGAATTCAAGCTGCTAAGTTGCAGAAATATGTGGTCGTGATTGATGGCTTGTTGTCTAGTGCTAGTTGTCGTGTAGTCTTTTAGATTATGTGCAAATGCGTGAAGACGAGGCACCTGACGGAGAAAGGTGTGCGTCGCCGTGAACACCAACGAGTTCAATGCAATGACAATATAGCTGATGATCTTAAGATGACTGAAATTTTGATAAAATAATAAATCTCCGTTCAAATAAAAAAGATCGCAACTTAATCGATTTACCCTTTTAGCGCTACGGAGCCACAAACAGACAGACGCAAAGCGGTGAAATTTATAACATATTTTCCTCCGGGGGTTAAAACAACAAAGTTATCATAATATTTCCATTGATATTTAATTAAAATTAGTTAGATGATCAGTATTCAGCGCCACAGGTGGTGCAGCTATAAACGATCGGTCACGGGTTCCAATCTACGTGATCGTTGTGTTAATTGTACCGAGCTACTCATTGTTATCGAACTTTATTTATTATTCCAATGATATTTTTGGCGACAGAAACTTCGATCGATCTGTATTGTATGTATAGCGAAGCGGAGATCATGATATCTCCGTGCAGTGGCCGCTTCACTTTGGACGTCACGGCGTGCCCTCCCGGTGTTCATGGATAGGGGCCAGCCAACCGCAGTTGGATACCTTCTGATAGTAATAAGGCTTTTGCTTCAGATACAGTCCAATCAATTATGGAAGATACCACACCTTGGGAATAAGGCTCATGTTCCTACTTCCTCACAGGCATTTCGGGATAACATGTGAAATTTGTTATAAAATTTAGTAAGAGGAGTTCCATGCTACTCCTCTCGCTCACATAACACCGGCGTCAAGTGACAGATAAGCTGTTGCGTTTCGTGCGGTTTGTGAGTTTCCGGTGGCCCATTTGGTGGATAGGGAAAAGGAGGGCAACGCATCTGCATAACTTCTGGCGGTGCGGATGTTTATGGGCGTCGGTATTCACCATAAGGCTCGAACTGCTAGTATTTCAACAAACTTCTCACAACACCTGTGTGGCACGTAGGTACGTATGTGTGTGACTCTTTCGTCGGGCAGATTGTATACGTGTATAACAAGCTTACGTCTTAGGATGGCTAAATCCTGTAGATTTCGCTGCAGTGAATCTGGGGGTCATTAACTTGGTGTGTTACTTTCAGTTATAGTGTTCTATCCATTATGAGGATACTTTTTACCGATTTCATTGTGTTATATGTAAGGGATACTTGAGTGATTCGCGTAAACTTTGGGAAATAATAGCTTCCAATAAAACAGGACAGGCAATATAACTGACATTGTCTGACTTGCACTGCTCGATAGGCGAATAGGAGGTCGGTTTAGCTCCGGTGTACCTTAAGAGACTGACCCAGTGCCCAAATGAGATTGTTCACACATCCTACGTTGTCTCTCTCATATTTTTAGTATGTTATATGGTTAGTGAACCAATACGACCAATGATTTTTTTATTTCCATATTTGTGATACTTAGTTTGTCGTGAAAAAAGTGTGTGTGTGTCAGCTCCGACGCACAATTGGAGTTTACTCATTACGAACGATAATTATGATATATATCGAGTAGAAAAAAAGGACCCTTTTTTTAAATTAATACAATACCAATTACACAAAAATCAAAATTGTGATTTCATATGCAATTTGGTTAGTAATTTTTTCACATACATTAGTGGTGCAAAGATATAAATTATATATTAAGTGGACCCAGAAAAGACACAGTGATAGTACAGATACAGTAAAAAATTACCTAGTCAATATTTTAATAATAGACGAAAAATAAAATAATAATTAGTACCTACATATTGTTTTATTTAAAATCCTACATAATAACTTCACGTCAATTTTAGCTAATGCTGACCAAATGGGGGATACTTATTTGTCTTGCAAATCATTGCAACGGAATAAAGTATTATCCCCATTTTTTTTATTCATCATTAGCTAAAATTGTTTAAATAATATATAATAAAATAATAATATTGCATATATAATGGTCGTGTGATTGACTTTTAGTGCTATAATTTTGCGTTAGATGGCGTTGGCGGCATTATTTTAAGATACGCTGTGTAATGTATTCTATCTCATTCTTTTACATGTTCAATCCCACAGATTTATATGTTTGTCTCTTTCTACGTAACGCCTCAACTTTTGTGTTACACTTGATTTTACTCCTCATAAAATTTCCGTACCGGGCCTTATAACTCAAATCGTTTCTTAAGGAGTAAACTCCAAAAACCCTTTTTTTCCATGAGAGGATTTTTTGATAATATAAAATTACTATTTAATAGAGTTTTTATGGAATATATGGTCGTCTCCACGAGGTATAGACTCACCGAAGGCGACGTAGAACCAGGCGTATACGTAGTGGAGGCCCTCGCGCGCGTTCCTGTAGCGGACACAGGCGTGCGCGCCCTCGTCGTAGTACAGGCCGAGCCCCAGCACGGGCGCGCACGTCAGCAGCGCCGCCCAGACCCACGACACCAGCAGCGCCGTGCGGATCATGTAGTACTTCACTTGCTGAACAACATACACATTTTGGATTAAAGACAAACATGATAACATTGGATAACGTTATATAAAAATAGATTTTACATTCAAAATATATGTCTATTGGTGCAACATCATATTATAATTTATTTATTTTACATCACACAGTAAAATCTAATATAGTGCCGTGACAGCAAGCGGCGTCGTCACGCTCCATCCGAGGACTGAGACGCATCACGCGTGGCGGGTAATTTTATCTAAATATCGACATTTCCACTTTGTAAAACTTTTGATTTGGAAAAGCTTACGTCGTTCGTTTGAGTTTCAATCATTAGCTCTTGTCAAAATCTGTTGATTGTATTGGAAACATTATTTTAAAATAGCCTACCACCGTGTGAACAATCATATACATAGAAGAAACATATTTTAAAGGTCTTGCTCGCTGGAGACTTCAGATAGAGAATAAGCGCAGAAACCAAATATTTATGTCAAAAAAAGCAAAATTAAAAATTTTGAAAAAACCCACGACGGTTAAAACATAATTGAAAAATGATAAAATAATAAAAAACCCAGACATTTAAACAACAGAGTATCAGTTTTCATAGCACTTCCCTACGCACCTATTTGGTTCTCGAAGACGTAGATGTGGCAATAACATATTATTCAAGTCCCTGTGAACTTTATATAAACCCAATATAATCCGTCGGGGGCTGCCATTGAATGGACTAAATTTGTAGTTTTATAGTAACGTGAATAATTTGGAGATATTTTATTGCTATACTTATATTTCTTCAAATTTAAAACAGTGATGAAACCGCATCAAAATTTGACTAGTAGTTTTGCAGAGAAATGGATTTTACCATCGTGGGTTTTTTATGTGTAATTTTGCTTTTTTATATTTATGTTGAAGTTTAAAATAGTGATGGCAGCCCCCGACGGATTATATTGGGTTTTATATTAAGTTCATAGGGACTTGAATAATATGTTATTGCCACATCTACGTCTTCGAGAACCAAATAGGTGCGTAGGGAAGTGCTATGAAAACTGATACTCTGTTGTTTAAATGTCGGGGTTTTTTATTATTTTATCATTTTTCAATTATGTTTTAACATTATTGTAACATATTGCAATAAAAATTTTAATTCTGCTTTTTATTTCAAACTTTTTATAGAGTATGCTCTATAAAACTAATTAATATTAAATATGTAGAAGCTAAAATTAAATATATTAATGACTGCAGCGCCTTCAAGTGATTTACCACCGTATCATCTGTTTAAGAACCTTTCCTGATCAACCACAAACCCTATAATGAATACCGCATGAAAATCGGACTAGATATTACTGCAGCATCACCTAGTGAGTTGATACCGTAACACCTATTTAAAAATCTTCACTAATCAACCACAAACCCATTATTAAAAGCCGCATCCAAATCGGACCAGTAGTTTTGGTTTTGTAAAAACAATGTTTACTGCAGCGCCCCCTAGTGAGGTGTCACCGTAACACATTTTTAAGAACATGCAACACAATTTAAACCGAACCTATTACCGGAAACCACAAACAAAACGGACTTAGTAGTAGTTGCACAAACAAAATATTATGTTTTCTGCAGCGCCCCCTGTAGGGCTAGCATGCGCGCACGACAAAATTGTATCTACCCCTTTTCTCGTATTACTTATATGAAATAATACGAGAAAAGGCGTAGACAAAATTTTGTCGTGCGCGCATGCTAGCCCTACTGGTGAATTTTCATCGTCATAAAAAATATATCCACCAATCAAACCAGAACCCACCACTGAATGAAAACCGCATCAAAACAAATATTTACAGCAGCGCCCCCTGGTAAGTCGTAATTGTAACACCTGTCTGATAACATGCACCAATTAAATCCAAACCCATAATTGAAAACCGCATCAAAACCAGACTAGTAGTTTTGGAGAAAAATTGCAGCATTAATTTGTACAAATAAATGTTTACTGCAGCGCCCCCTGGTGAGTCGTCACCGTAACACATTTAAGAACACGTACCACAATTAAACCCGAACCTATCACCGAAAATCGCATCTAAAGCGGACTAGTAGTTTTGGTTTTCCACAAAAAAAACATTTACTTCAGCGTCCCCTGGTGAGTTTTTATCGTAACACATAATACAATAACATGCACCGATCAAACCAGAACCCATCACTGAATTAAAACCGCATCAAAACAAATGTTTACTGCAGCGCCCCCTGGTGGGTTGTAATTGTAACACTTATCTAAGAACACGCACCAATCAAACCAAAACCCATCATTGAAATTCGTATCAAAATTAAAATAGTAGTTTTGGAGAAAAATGGCAACATTGGATTGTACAAAAAACGTTTACTGCAGTGCCCTCTAGTGAGTTGTCAACTTAATATCTATCTAATAATATGCACCAATCTAATCCGAAACCATTTCTGAAAACCGCATCAAAATCGGACAAGTAGTCTTGGAGATAAGCGGCAAAAATAGATTTACACACACAAACTGCCTCTCACCCCAAACGCATATACAGTCTCCGTTCCGTCGCGGGTAAAAATAAAAGTTTTTTCCTATTAGGCTAAGATACGGATATAAAACGACCTTCACCGAGATGTTTATTTGATCTATGGACGCTTTCACACCACGTCAATCTGGTCCCGTGGTAAGTTCTCGAAGGACTTGTGTTACGGGTACCAGACATCGGAAATATATTTAATACTTTTGTACTATACATATATTTAAGATATTTATTATATGATACACATATTTAATACACATCCATGACTCAGGAACACTGAAAATATTTAGTCCCTTGGCGGGATTCGAACCCGCTACCTCCGGCTTGAGCGCCAACGCGCTTACCACTGAGCCACAGAGGTCGTCAAATTTGATGAAACGTATTTTATATTTAATTTAATATATTGTCAATAAATATATTGCATATGGGTTGCCTAACAAATTTTAGTCCAGGGTATGTTTAATTAATAATAATAAAAAAAAAGACGTTTCACCGGTTTGATTATTAGATAAATTCTATATCGATCGAAAGTATGAAGCCCATAGAATATGCAAACGTTAGTCCGGTCATAACTATCGGGTAGCCAAGTATAAACAGGTAAATCTATACCGGACCGGAAAAGAATAGGCAACCTAACGTTTACATATTCTATGGGCTTCATACTTTCGATTGGTATAGAATTTATCTAATTATACCGGTAAAAATGTTTAATTTTTTTAAATTATTAATTAAACATACCCTGGACTAAAATTTGTTAGTCAACCCATATGTAATATATTTATTGACGTATTAAATTAAATATAAAATACGTTTCATCAAATAAACATCTCGGTGAAGGTCGCTTTATATCCGTATCCTATACTATATGTTATATTGAGCAATGTGTATTGTAGTTGTTGGTAATAACTAATAAATATTAAAAAATAATATAATATTAATTTTAATAAATTATCATATTTTGAATGGACATTATTTTTACGTGTTGGCGAACAACACCGCGATGAGTCAAGCGAGTCAGCGAAAACAACTCGCGAGACATTTCTTACAGGGCAAAATGAGTAAACTACAAGGACACAATAGCTGGGTAATTGCAGATTATAGGAGACGAGCGGCGCGGCCAGGCGGTCTACCTCAGGTCTAGTCGGTACCTATTGTTTTTTCCGAAAGGGCTAGACTTTTTGGCCTAATGGCCTTTAAGCTCGCTACCTATTGTGTCTACTTTCAGGTTGGACGGACAGGTACAAAATGTTCAAAATTTAATTTAAGAACTTTTCTGTCTCCAAGACGGTCGATCCCCGGCTACTAAATCAATCTTTTCAGGTTTTTTTAAGACACAATATAAAGACTAGCCTGTATAGACACTCCTCTACTCTCTAGTATTGTTCTGCGACTGTGTCCGCATTATTTTGCACATCTCGTATTGAGGTCGCGACCTCCGCGGTACAGACGTCGGCCGTAGATCTACATTATAATAAACGCTCGAAATGATCCACTCTCGAATCTGTTTATAGGCGTCCATATTTTGTGTTCGAATCCATATCTATAAAAACAAAAAGCTTCTTCGAAAATATTTCTCTTGAATTTGAACGAGTCATAATAAAACTACTAAACTGTACTTAATAGTGGATTATATCGTGGTTTTTTAGAACTAAATTCCTGACGTTTCACTTTACATGAATACTAAGTATAATCTAACATATTAGGTTAATTGGAATCGAGTGACTATTTCTAGAAATGTATCCGAAAATTCAGAAAAATTAATACCTAGGTACACAATAAAATCCATGGAAAGAAGTTTTTGAACAAAGTGTGCAAAATACAAATTGCATAAATATACAAAAAAATATTATAATATATAATTTATTTTATGAAAATTAATTATTATCTTTATAACGTTATTTCTTAATAAAGGTTATAGGTTGAACTTAGGCTATTGTTTTTAAAAGTTAACAAGTAGATTACGTAATGACACTTATATGAATTGTCCTCAACTTCATTCACAATTCACCGATTATTTTTATCCTTACCCGAGAGTTTTTGTTTTAATTTTTTTTTATGTTAGTTGGATAGGCAAACTGGCAAACGTACCATCTGATGGTAAGTGGTCGACGTCGCCCATGAACATAAACTAGTATGCCTGGAACGAGCCCAGGCAACTCATTTATGTGTTGCCTATCCTGAGACATAAGATGTTAAGTCTCGGTGCCAGTAATTACACTGCCTGTCTTGCCCTTCTCTCCGAAACACAGCAAAGCTGTTTCACGGGAGAAACAAGCAAGATGGTGGTACCCATGCAGCCGGGAGCGCGGCACAGCGCTTCCCTCCCACCGGTAAATCTGATCGGATCTGTGAAACCATCATTTTATTGTTATATTCATATCATCATCATCATCATCAGCCTGTAGCCGTTCGCAGCTGGACCCGACCTCTCTCTATAAATGTACGATGGCTCATTCAGAATTGCAGATTATCTTAAGGTACCTTAGTATTTGTATACAATCCCCACCATGGTTCAGGCCTTGTCGTGGCGGTGGGGCTCAGTAACCTATGGTGAGCGGTGCACCTTGGGCGAAGCTAATTGGGCCGAGGGGGCTCTTTGTACCCCTCTTATAAGAAGAGTGGACAGAAGAGCAGTGGGCAAGGGGTGAGGATGGGAACTTTACCCCATTGTACTGTCCCGACGTTGGGAGGGGTTGTTCTGTGGTGCGGGACAACCCCTCTGTGGAGGTGGCGTCGGTCCCTTGCGGGACTGACTAGCCGTCGAGGTGCCCTGTTTGTTTTCTAGATCCGGGGCACCTCACCAAAGGCGGCATTGGTGGCACTCGCCGGGTTTTAGTGGGTAGAGCTGCGTCCATTTACCAGCTGTCGGGCGCAGCGAGTCCCACATACCCGCGTGGGGAGACCCACTCCCCCGCGGGATGCCTCAGAGCATTTCCCGGCGTTAAAAAAAAAAAAAGTATTTGTATACAATATACAATTGTATAGTTTATTTTATATTTATACATATAGTTTAACCCAATAAAAACTCATTCTCTATAAATATTTTGCTTCGTGTTAACATCTCAACACATAAACACGATTTATGTAGTTTTATAGTGACAGTGTATGACCCATGAGTGACAGGGATGTGTCCCAACACCATCGATAAAAACTTCATCTCGTAGTTGTCTCCCGAGTCCCGGTGTCGAGGAGACGAAGTGAGACGCACCTCAGACAGGCACCAGCTGTTCTTACGAGACGCAGGGGTACACAACTTTGATTGAACATTTACAATGATATTATTTTTGGATGTAGTTGGTCCAATATGGCGGGGAAACAGTGATTGAAGACAACTAAGCTCAGGACGAGTGAAATCTAAATTTTTATATAATGTAATTTAATGTTAGTCAGTTTGGATGTATTACGTAATCTTCGTAACTAATGATCATATTTATAAAGATCTTTCACTGTTATATGATAAATGACTATTCAAGAACATAGGCTATAAAATAATCATCATCTCAAGATGAGAATGTGACGGCAGATTGGATAAGGTTGGGTTAGTGATGATGCTATTGCAGGCGGCTATACTCCGGAGTCTGTCGGAGTATGGCCACGTACGGAGCCCCAATCTGGGCGGACTCCCTTACCGCTAGGAACAGGGCCTTGCTGCGGAGTATGCAGCGGGTCATAGCGGTAAGGGTAATCAGGGGCTACCGTACGGTCTCCTGGGTGGCAGCCACTGCTCTGGCTGGAGATCCGCCGTGGGAGCTCGTGGCGTTGGTTCTTGCCGAGGTGCGCCTCTTCTGTTCACAGAGGAGGTCACTCTTTGGCGAGTCACCGACGTGGGAGGAGCTCTCAAGCGCGCGGAGGCTGGGGCAACAGTGGTTGCTGCGAAGGTGGGGGGAGGTTCTGGCGCAGTCGCCGTACGGCCAACGTACGGCCGAGGCACTGCGTCCGGTCCTGGCGTCGTGGATGCGCCGCCGGAAGAAACTCCTTACCTTCCGCCTGACGCAAGTGCTTACCGGACATGGTTGTTTCGGTGCGTACCTGTGTCGGGTGGCCAGGAGAGAGCCGACACCAGCCTGCCACGAATGTGGCGCTGTGGAGGACTCGGCTCAGCACACCCTAGAGGTGTGCGATAGATGGGCCGCACAGCGTCACAATCTCGTGGCTGTGCTTGGAGGGGACCTTTCGCTCTCGAGCGTGGTGCGCTGCATGCTCGAGAGCGATGAGGCCTGGCAGGCGGCGGTCACCTTCTGCGAAACCGTAATTTCGCAGAAGGAGGCCGCGGAGCGGGACAGAGAGGACGACGCTACGTCCGTCCCGCTCCGTCGACGTAGGACGGGAGTGCGGAGGAGGCGGTACGCGCACCTCCTGACTCCTGTCTAACGGGACTCGGGGTAAGGTTGGGTACCTGCCCCGGTAGAAAGTTCCGGCGTCGGCGGGGGTGCTCTAGGTTGTCGGAGTCCCCCCATATTAGGATGAAGCCCGGTTAGCCCTTGAGGGAACCGGCCGGTCGCGGGGGGTGTTCTGTGTTAGTCAGATCCAGGACACTCCCCTTTAAGCGGCTGAAGGCAACTCGCAGTGGTTTTAGTGCGGTATACCGGCGCCAAGGGGGGGGGGGCGCCGGGAGTCCCACATATCCCCGGGGACAACCCATATCCCCGGGTGAATGCGCAAAGCATTTCCACTGCGTCAAAAAAAAAAAAAAAAAGTGATGATGCTATGAATATTCTTAAATTACCTATAATTTATTACAGTATTAATTTATTATCTCTCTCGTTTTTATTATGCCATAAAAGTGAGATTTTTGATTTTATAAGAAATGTTGTGTATTCAAATAAAGGGTTATCGTGTACATTAAATACTTCTCATGGATCGTGGCTTAGTCATAATTAACTCCAGGATTTATGAATTCAGAAAACGCACACGGGCACGACTCTTTCAAGGTTCTGTAACCTTCAAATAATAACTGACACTGGGACAATCCGGCTCGAAGGACCATTACATTTTTTTGAGGGCAGATGAAGTGTGAGGAGAAAAAAGAAAGTGAATTGATGAATCAAACAGATCTATTGATAATTCACAACATAAATACATGTAAATGTGTCTGTGTGTGGGTATCAATATTTTACCTTTTCTTTGTGCAAACCACATGGTTGGGAACCCCATACTCGTCTTTGTCATTAGGCAGTTCTGGCACGCCGCCATCACACCCTTGCGGTGGACGCCATTAATTATAACACGCGATAAGTATCACAACGAAAAACATTTCTTACGGCTCTATCATCCTCAGCTTTAATGTATGTATCGATGTATACATACGAGTTATATTTAGACCTACTGTAGAAGCTTGAGTATGCATACGCATACGTGTCACATACAAACAAAAAAAAAACATATTGGATTTGGATATTTTTTTATGTGAGTTCAAGTGGATTCGAGAGTGCTTTAGATTTCCAATTATGACCACTACAAAATGTCTTCTACAGAACAACGTCTGTCTGGTCCGCTAGTAAGTTTAATTTTTATGATAGCAATACTATGATATATTACGATAGCAGCATGTCCGTGAGGTAGCGTTGACGTCAGCGGGCACAATTGTCCAAACAATGTGCCATTTTGACCATATGTAAGTAATTGGCGCAACCATTTAGATTTACCATATCTGGGCGGCCACGACTGAGCCGCCATATCGTTTGTGTTCTGGGAGGGGAATGCACACATTATATACCTAATAACAATGAATATTTATTAACAATAATACCACTTAGACTTCGCCGGACCGCCGCGCGGTGAGAACCTGAGTTATGGGTGTGTCGGACAATGGAAATACATTTATGTAACATTTAGAGAGACCATAGAGAGACCTACCATTATGCGTCTCAGGATAGACTACGCTTGAATCGTCTGGGCCTGGTACATACTAATAATTGCTACAAGTAAACTCATATAGGATAGTCTATAAGTATGTCTGTCTTTTCTCATATTAAAAACTAAAATTTCAATTTTTAACCTCTGATGCAAAAACACTCCTAGTGTTATGAGTTTGACCGCTCTGTGTGTTTGTCCGGGGCACTGTAGCTCTGAAACGGGTGAACCAATTTGGATGCGGTTTTTTTATTTGACAGAAGGTTTTCTACACAAACGACAAAACGAATAGTAAACTTGTAACCTTCCCCCCCTAACCTCCCTAGAGGTGCAGATCAGCGTTTATACTAGGGAGCTTTTCGCAGTCCTAAAAAGGTGCAATTTGATATGCAGACTAGTATTTACGCACAAAAATTTAATTAAAAAATATTTTTATTTTAATCAATGGTAGGTAATGACAGGTGGGTTAGCCAAGCCCCACCATGGTTCAGTCCTTGACGTGGCGGTGGGGCTCAGTAGCCTAAGGTGTGCCCAGCACCTTGGGCAAAGCTAATTGAGCCTAGGGGGCTCTTGTAGCCCTCTTATAAGAAGAGGGGACAAAAGAGCAGGGGGCAAGGGATGAGGACGGGAACCTCACCCCATTGTACTGTCCCGACGTTGGCAGAGGTTGTTCTGTGGTGCAGGACAGCCCCTCTGTGGAGGTGGCGTCGGTCCCCTGAGAGACTCACTAGCCGTCGAGGTGCCCTGTTAGCTCAACAGATCCGGGGCACCTCAACAAAGGCGGCATTGGTTGCACTCGCCGGGTTTTAGTGGGTAGAGCTGCGTCCACTTACCAGCTTTTCGGGCGCAACGAGTCCCACATACCCGCCTGGGGAGACCCACTCCCCCGCGGGATGCCTGAGGGCATTTCCCGGCGTTAAAAAAAAATAGGTGGGTTAGCCAAGCTGCCAATCTACAATCGTAAACGCTAATTGACATACAAGGTACATATATAGTATAGGTCCATAAATGTATGGAAATGACATTTAAGACCACGTGTTTATTGATGTAAAATTTCATTTCCATACATTTATTCGTTTTCTTCCAGCGTTTACGATTGTAGAATGGCATCTTGTCTAACCCACCTGATGTTGATACTTAAGTAAATACAAACCAGTACAGGCTACAGTACAAGTTATATTTCTCCTGCGGATATTTCCCGCTATTTCTGGCGCTAGGAGCACTCGAGCGGGGTCTATATATAACTTTATCAGCACCCCATCGACGGCCTATCGAGTAATTAATTATGATGTTTACTCACGATACGATTACACTAATCGATGTTGTTGTGAGTTATCGATACCGGAATCGATTGTAACGAGAGTCCGCGCGAGCTTCTGATGCGTAGTTGATAAGTTTTGATGACTTATTCTATGGTTTTAGCCCAACTCGCGTTTTTCTTAATAAAAGAAAAAGAAAAATTGCCGTCCTACTGTTGATAAATCCAAATGAAATAAATGAAGCGGAAAAATATTAGCCCATATTAACATTGATACCTTGATTGACTGATATACGTAGTAACTACCTTCTGGTAGTAGAGGGCCTGGTGTTAAGGTGGTAGTGGTAGTATTTGCTGACCTTCTGGTAGTAGAAGGGCCTGGTGAGCGCGAGGTACCGCTCCAGCGCCATGGTGACAGCGATGCAGACGCTGCCGATGCCGAAGACCCGCAGCCCCACGCGCGCCGCACAGTACGCCCGTGTCTGCTGCACGCCCGGCACATACTCCGCCACCAGCATAGCGCACATCATGCCCATCTGGGGAAGGAGCACCATCAGGGGCTGGTGGACAACTAACGAGGAGATAGCTGCCAGGTGATCAGTGAGGTTCACGCATATGCTCACCTGCAGAACTCGCTTCATCATGATGGAACGCGGACGAGGAAATGATAGGATATAGTTAGTAAGTGAGTGATTAGGTACACGCATATGCTCGTCTGCAGAATACGCTTCATTAGACGGTATGAAGAGGAATAGTGATAGAAAACTGGCAGCTGTGATCGTCGGTATTTCCGCATATGTCCTTATTTACTAAACATGCACTATCAGATGCTGGATCCTCAATTGGGATTAATTCCACCGGTGGGAGGGTAGCACCAATCTTCTTATTTCTTCCATCAAACAATTTTGCTGTTTCAGAAAGAAGGGTAAGAGGCAGTGTACCTCATAATGAAGGCTTATTACCAATCCATCATATTTTGGCAATGGGCAATATAATGCAATGAGTTGTCTGGGCTAGTATGGGGTTACCTCAAGCACGTTCATAGAGATAACCACTTATCAAATTTATACTATTGACTATCCAAATACTATAAAGTTGAGAACTCACCAAAGCGACGAGATCGTTGGCGGCCAATGACGTCAGCAGCAGCAGATGTTTTCTGTTCCTCACCCTCCACTCGCCACTCCGCAAGGCGACGATGCCGGCCGCATTTCCGAATATTCCTATGACGTAGACCACCTTGATAGCGATGCCTATAGTCTTCCCGACGTGAGGAGCCGCCGTGGTGGGGTCGGTGGTGTTGAGGAAGGCGGCGGTGGTGGTTTCCGGGTCGTACGAGTACATGGTTCAGGCCCTCGTGTCTCGGTGTGTCATAGTGTGTGACATCTGAATCAAACGGTATGGTGAACAGTTTTGTAGGATTCCTATTTTAATGAATGCCGAGGCGGTAGATGGTAGATCCAGCTAGCAGCCATCGCACAAGGATAGTCGTTTGTAGAAATATTCAATACATAAATCTTGGCAACATCTTATTGTATTAAATAAGATCAATGTATATCTCACAGGAATTTCGTCTTGAAGAATAAATGGCAGCTACTGTATTGGTGGCGATATTTAATTTTATAGACCTTGTGTAGATATAGATAACAAAGGGTCGTGGGTTCGACTGCCTCTAAAGGCATTATTATGAATAATTAAAAGTAAGGCTAATATGAAACGACTGTCCGTTTGTCTCCTCTTCTATGAAAAAAAAATGTATCTTTAGTCTTTACTCAAAATGGGTTTCATAAATGTTACTAGCTATTTCCCGCGGTTTTAGTAAAATAAAACTTTATTCAAAATAAATAACCTCCCTTAATAACCAGAACCTCCTTCAATAATGGGGCTCTCAAATGTAAAAAGAATTTTCTAAATGTAACCCTTAGTCCTTAGTTCCAGAGATTAATAATATATTCAAACAAACAAACTCTTCGGATTTATAATATTAACTGATTACAGGTCTCCGTATTGTGCTACTAAAAACTCTAATTCTTCGGTTTGCTACGAGACTTGGTTACCGTGGTGTTCATATGGGATCCTCTGTTACTTCCACCGTCACATACCGAAACTACTCTATCGTCCGATTTGAAATAAGCCCTTTGAGAAGGTCAATTTGGTCTAGACCATCGAACGTATGCTCCTGAAACACATCCATGTAAACAGACGCCTGCTGGCCAGTAATAGACTAGTAATGCAGGTGTAAATACTGCTAAAAGTAGTTTCAGTCAACACACTATGATCACCGCTGCCTAAGCTACTAACAATATTACGTTTACAAACAATTACACAACGTTAACTTATTCTCGTGAGTGACGTAGAAAATACACGACTAAGATAGCGACGTGTAGACCTTCATAATACTAAAACAGGTATTTTCAATCCCCGCCGCGAAAAGAAGGGTGTCATGAATTTGACTGCGAAATATGTCTGTCTGTGACACCGTAGTATCCAAACGGGTCAACAGATGTGGATAGGGTTTTCTTTATTCAAAAGCAACCGCGCCACTTGCTACACCAAGGTATCATTTCAAAAGCCAACACGTAATATCTATGTAATTCTCCCCGAGGCTGACGTAGGATCTCCAGATTTACAACTGACAGACACACAGTCTGACGGTATAATGCTTGGAGAATTGATTATATTCAATTATTGTGTAAGTAGCGATGCTGGGATCTATCAAAATTTAACATCTCAGGTCGAGATGTTGATTGGTACATATCTATATATGTATTATATAAAAAATAAAAATGAATCCCTATTTCCCTTGGTCACGTCATCACGCGTGAACGGCTGGACCGATGTCGCTAATTCTTTTTTTGTTGTGTTTGTTATTGTCAGGAGAAAGTTCTTATGAAAGAAAACATTTAGAATATTGCGTGGAAATTAAGAAAATTTAAGAATACTTAAACACCATATAAAATTTTAGATAAGGCTAGATTAGAAATGATAGTCGTATAGCATTAGAATAATAAACACTTTTTTAAAATTATTTTTTTATTAATTATACCAACTCGAATTCAATATTCATAGTTAAGACAGGACTACGTCTGTCGGGTCAGCTAGTATTGTAATTAAAATTATATTTTTGCGACAATTTATCAGTGACAGGCAATTTTAACTAAACTCATTTGATATTGTAGAGAGATTTTTGATTTTTGTATATATTTGTTTATTATGTATAAACACATGTTTACCAATTGGAGAAGGAGAGCTAAGGATAGTAGCAAATGGCAGTCTATCGTAGAAGTGGCCATAACCCAAAGAGTTGTAGAGCCGAAGAAAGGAAGTATGTAAGTAATGGATAAACACAAAAACTACTTCGCTGTACTCATAGACGTTTGTGATGTTTAGACGCCAAAATATGTATCCGTACATTAGGCGTATAGAAAGCCCATAAAGTTAATATACATAGCGACATGATATACATCACTACACGCACTATAAGCAATTTTAACGCACACAAATGTAATAGGTATCATTTCGGTTTCGTTTGACAGCACGTGTCTATTGCTCTATTTCGCTAGGTATATTAACTTTATGAGAAAGCCTGAGATATAAAAGCTATTCTGATAAACACTTGAGCAAAGACTTTTGGATTTTGAAGTACTTTCGTCTATGAAAAATGATAGGAATGTACATTTGAAATACATGTACAATGTCGATGTGATTGTATTTACTCATAATAAAATAAACCATTTATTTATATTAATATAAAAGTGACTCTTTTTTTATTAAGGGCACTCATTACATTTGCTTTGCCATTAGAGCAATACTTCGCTAGTTACGTAGTTAACAATCTCATACTGACCCTAGTGTAAGCTTCACACAAAAGCTGGAGTTTTCGTCCCTCAGCCCAGAGTCATACATACAACTAATGACTGTTACTGAAGTGAAGGGGAGGAAATGACTAATGAGATCATTACTACCACGATGTCGTTAACGAAAACCACTATGTGTATGTAGATCTTAAAATATATACATTTCTATTATCTTAACATTTCGTAGATAATGAGATCATTTTTAACCCGAATACAGCTAAGAAGAGTGCCATGCTGCCTTCCAGACGAATAGGGCCGGTGCGACCGGGGTGGTACTTCTCGCTTACCTACATAACATCGGCGTCAACTGACAGCTATGATATTCGCGTTTCGTGCGGTTTTTGGCTTTCCGGTGGCCCATTGGGGGGATGGGGAAAAGAAGTGAAACGCATCTGCTTAATTTCTAGTAGTGCATATGCATAGTCGCCAAAAGGCTTAGACTACTCGTTTGCCCTTCTATGCTATAAAATCTAAGCCGAAAAAAATATTTGCTCCTTACTTATAACCACAGAACTATATCAAGATCTCGATATATTTCTGTGCTTATAACGTAGTGTCGACCTACGGTATTTCCGAACCGATACGACTTAGGGAACTTCAAAAAAAGAGCATACTCATATTTGAAAGGCTGGCAATGCAACTGACAAACCTCTGGTGTAACGGTTCTATAGAGAGGTCGCTTATCACTTACTAGCAGGTGAAACGACTGTCCGTTTACCCCCTCTTCTATAAAAAAAAATAACGTGCCACAGGCAGATCTGGCGAGATTTTCAGACCTTTTTGATATGTCATTGATTCATTACAATATTGTTTTATCTTTGTAACTCAACGCATTGCCCAATTAGTTACATAAGTCTAAAGTCAATACTTTAGTTTACTTTACAGATAAACTGTAATTAGTGCGGGAAAACGCACCTGACAACTGGAATAACCCTGCGTTGTTATACGTTTTGTGGTCGTGTGTCATCCTGCATGCATTAAGTCATCCTGCTACACTAAACTGAACTAGTGGTCCTGTCTGTTCACGCCACACCAAGTACAACGTGTTTTATGTAATCATGATTTTTAAATAACCAGCTGTTGTCCGCAGTCTCGCCCATCCTAATCTGCTAGATTAAAAAAAAACTAACTTTTCTACAAAATAAGTAGCCCGTAGATAATCGTCCTCAACAATAGAGCTACCAAATTTAAAAAGTATTTTTTTTAATCCAACCTGGTACCCAGAGATTGCTGCGCTTAAAAAACTCTAGCTTTATTATGTGTAGATTGTATTGCCCCCTTACGGGTAAGTGCCCCAGTGCCAATACCCAAGTTCTTCAGTGGCCCAGTGGCCTACTGC
This sequence comes from Helleia helle, assembly GCA_963853865.1. NCBI lineage: Eukaryota > Metazoa > Arthropoda > Insecta > Lepidoptera > Lycaenidae > Helleia > Helleia helle. The sequence goes on from OY971435.1 coordinate 333,715, forward strand.
ACAAGTGCCCCAATGTTAAAAACCCATTTACCTAGTGGTGAACACCTCACCCGATTGCATGCGTGTGTTGTGATCATACGGTTATGAATAATGCCGTCCAACACACTTTAGGTAAACACTCCACTTTCATTTGACGATTTGTATCGAAATATGTCGCATACATATGCAATCGGGGTACAGTATCGACTGAAGCTCACTTTGGAGATACATAGGCTGCACTAAAAGTATCGGGAATGGAATATTTCCACTGTTCCTATCATATTAAAATCTTTTTAATTGAAAACTCCTTGGTTTTAAAAATCGAATACCATTTATTTATTTAAAAAAAGATTCACGGTTTTGTCACAAGGTCTTGTCAAACTTGTTTAGTCGTTGAGAAAATGGAATTGACTCGCGAAAATTCTAGAGCGATGATTTATTATGACTTTCGAAGTGGTTTAACACAAAAACAGTGTGTTGACCGGATGATTTCTGCATTTGGTGATCCAAAATCACAATTTATCGCTGGTTTGCTGAATTTAAACGTGGACGTGAAGCCGTCGTCAAGCTCAGTGATGATCCCCGTCAAGGTCGTCCAAAAACTGCAGTCACCCAAGAAAACGTTGATGCTGTGCGTAAGTTGATTGAGGAAGATCGACATGTGACATACCGCGAAATTCAGGCAACTTTAGACATTGGCATGAGTCAAATACAAATAATCTTGCATGAACAATTAGGTGTAAAAAAGTTGTTTTCCCGATGGATACCGCATTTGCTCTGTGAAGAGCAAAAAGCGGCTCGCGTTACTTGGTGCGTCAGAACTCTCGAAAGATTCCACGCAGGATCCTCAAATGCTGTAACATCGTATTAGTTGAGGAATCCTGGATATACGCGTACGAACCAGAAACAAAAAACCAGTCACGAGTTTGGGTGTTCGAAAATGAGTTGAAGCCAACAAAAATTGTTCGTTCACGGAGTGTTGCAAAAAAAATGGTGGCCACGTTTGTCTCCAAAACCGGCCATGTTGCGACTATTCCTCTTGAGTGACAAAGGACGGTTAATGCATAATGGTATACTAGCATTTGTTTGCCACAGGTCGTTTCTGAACTCCGTAAAGAGAACTGCAACCGCCGCATCATCCTCCATCACGACAATGCGAGTTCTCACACCGCGCACAGAACAAAAGAGTTTTTAGAGCAAGAAAACATAGAATTATTAGACTATCCGCCGTACAGCCCCGACCTAAGCCCTAATGATTTCTATACTTTCCCTTAAATAAAGAATAAATTGTATAATAAAGAATAAATAAATTGCGTGGTTAGAGATTTTCATCGCCTGAAGAAGCTGTGGACGCCTAAAAAACGGCCATTTTGGAGACCCAACTTCCGAATGGAATGGTTGCTTCAATGATTGGTTCCATCGTATGGAAAAATGTGTCAAATTTCGCGGAGAATACTTCGAAAAACAATAAATACATTTTTGAATGGTAATGTTGTGTCACTTCCTTGATTCCCGAAATTTTGAGTTCCGCCCTCAAGTGTTATGTCAGTGTGACAGAAATAATATGAGGAGTTTGTGCTGCTAAGGATCACTTTTGCTATAGTATTGTTTTATAATCAAATCTCTACGTGTAGTCTTAAATATAATATATATCTTATAAAATAGGACAATAAAATAATTTATACATCACTAAAAGGTTATAATTTGAAAAAAAAAATGCAATAACAAAAGAGCTGTAGACTTTTAAGCGCCTTAACCATTGACCATTATGATAAAATTATTTATGAACGATAGAAAACTTGCGTACAAATAAAAATACGCATCCAAATCGATGCACCGTTTAAGATCTACGGTGCCACAGACAGACCCACATAGCAAACTTATAACACCCCTGTTATTGTGTCGGGTCTAAAAGCTAATTTTCGTTTACATTCCAATTGAAAGTATATTGTTTGGCTACACATAATACGGAATGAAGCGTTTTAAAGATTCCATTATTCTTAGTTACATCATCCGTAACATCCATAGATACATCAACCACCACACGGCAGTCAACCTTATAAAACCTCTATTTGCGTCAGTGGCTAAAATATGACTAATTTATTTTAGTTCTCTCTTAGAATTGGTCGAGAGCTTATGTCTCTACTACATTTAGGAGATCGAACAAACCCCTAGTTTGCTACGGCCGACGATGCTACGGCCTACGAGGTAGTGAGGGTGGAATGATCGACAGGGAAGAAATTAGAAGCCCCGCGCTCACATAAATGCCCCGTATCTTAGATGAGGGGACGGGGCCCCATAAGGGCCTTCATAAACACTAAAACTTAGAAAGGTTTGAGCTTCGTGGCCTCACCTTAGGACATAGGTCATTTCACAAATCGATCTGCTAACATAGGTCATTTCACAAAAAAAAAACAAGTGTGATGAAAAATCCACGCACAGAACTATTAGCAATGTTTATCCTCAAATCATAGTACAGGAGCATCGTCCTGCATACATAGATAAACAGCCCAAAATGGCGGCGGTGACACAATTGCGCACGAGCGCAATTGTGTCACCATACATAATGTATTCCATCTTCGCGCCTGTGGTATTATACTCACAGATCTATGGGGCCCAGAGGGGTACCGTGATAATAGGACAGTCCAGTCTCCTGGCATCTTGAACCGTTAGGAGGTGGATTCAGATCCTGAAACTAATAGTCTGGTGGGATGTGTTTTTACGTATCTGCATGAACATATCCTACTAATTTCGCTACCAAGCATCCTTAGTGTAAAGTACACAGTAAAATCTATCGTAGGTCAAAAAACGTGGAGGTAAATAATAAAATTTAAGAGCCGCCAAGTAGCAAGTGTCCTGTTATATCTAAAATGACTTGACCAATTTTGATGAAGTTCAATAATTGGTAGATGTAACATTTGATGGAGCCTAAGATAGGTTTTAAGTTAAAACGGTTTAACACATGATAGTGGCCCGAACAGACGGAGACAGAAAACAACACTACCTATATATTATATCATATAAGTATCAAAACTATCCTCCCTTTTTTTTTTTTTTTTTTTTTTTCGCAGGGAAATCCTTATGGATGCAGCCAGGATCTTCGGGTAGATCCTGACCCAATGTGGGACTCGCACCTGGGAGAGCCCACCCTAACTAAAACCACTGCGAGCGCCTTCAGCCGCTTTTTGAGGGTCCCGGATATGCAGGCAACGGACAGGATCACCTCAGCGACAGGCTGGCCCCGGCAAAGGCCAGACTACTCCTCGAAGGGGGGGACTGCCCGGCCGCTACTAAGCAGTCCCCACGACGTCATGCCATACAGACCCAGGTTCCCATCCTGAGCCCGACACGAACACAGGGGCGTTACTGAAGGCGCATTAAATAGCGCCTCCTACGCACCCCCGTTCGTCGCCCGCGGGAGGAGGCCTCGTCGGCGGCCTCCTCTCTCACCCACTCGTCGACCTCCTTCTGGGACATTACTGCCTCGCAGAAGGAGACCATCGCCGTCCAGGACTCGTCGTCACCGAGTATCGCGGAGATGACGCTCGGCAGAGACAAGTCCCCTCCGATGACTGATGTCAGACTGTGACGCAGCGCCGCCCATCTCGGGCACACCTCGAGTGTGTGCTGGGCTGAGTCCACCGCCGCGCCACAATCGTGACACACTGTCAACGGCTCCCTGCGGGCCGTCCGGCACAGGTACTCACCAAAGCAACCATGCCCTGTGAGCACCTGTGTCAGACGGAAGGTGAGGGGTTTGCGCTTACGGCGCATCCACCGCTCAAGGACCGGGCGCAAAGCAACCGTCAGGTTTTTGCCATACTGTTGCTGCGCCAGGTCCTCCCCCCACCTCCGCATTAACGCCTCTTGCCCTAGTCGGCGAACCCGCAGGATCCCGTCCAGCTTAAGGGTCTCACCGAGACACCTCCTATCCGAGACATAGGAGTGCATCTCGGCAAGAACCTCCGCCACGAGCTCCCACGGGGGGTCACCGGCTAGGGCAGTGGCTGCTGCCCACGAAACCGTACGGTACCCCCGGATCACTCTTACCGCGATGACCCGCTGCGCCGACCGCAGCCTGGCCTTATTCCTCCCGGTAAGGTGATCCGCCCAGATGGGTGCACCGTACGTCGCCATACTACGGCAGACTCCGGAGTATAGCTGCCTGCAGGCGGCGCTGGGTCCTCCGAGGTTCGGGAGGAGTCTGCCCAGTGCACTTGCCGCCTTCACGACCTTCGGTCCCAACATGGAGAAATGTGGGCCGAAGGTCCACCCTCCGTCAAGGATGAGTCCCAGATATATGATATGGGGGCTCATCCTGACCCTCACCCCTCCGACCTGGAGGGCAGCCCCCGGTGGGGGTCCTTTCCGCCCGGTCCCGCGGAAGAGAAGGGCTTCGGTCTTCTCAGGTCTGACCCGAAGCCCTAACCTCTCTATGCGGCAAAACTATCCTCCCTTAAGTTAAGTTTCATGAAGCTGAAAGGTCATTTGGCCATGAGCATAGGTCAATTCGAAATTTTACTAAAATTATTTCAGTAGCTTAGGAGTCAGTCCCGTATACTCAACGTGACAAAATTTTCATTTTGAAAACATACATAGAGTAAACTTTAATAACGAGTGGAATTTGAGATTATTATATATATATTATATTATTTGAGGCTTATTCTGAAGGAAAGTTTTAAAAGCGGGTGAAAATATAAATTTATTGTGGAAAATGAGATTAACATTTTAAACTAGAAAGAATATTAATGGAATTCCAAACTTATAGATTTCAAGATTATTCTAAAGTCGGCCCTTGATTTTTTTCTGAATCCATTTGAAATTAACATAGTTAAAGGTCAGTTTTCCATTTCTAATATTATACCTGGAGAATTAGAATTTATAGAGATGCAATAAGATCAATCTAGAATTAAAAAATAAGTCGACACCGATTTCTGAACTTTGGATTTTTTTTACCAAAATCGAATCAAAATCATTTTTTTTTAATTAAAATAGTATCAATACAGTATCTTTTTGAATGTCAATTGACTCTACCGCCGGTTCCCAGGCAAGCCCACTGAGAAGAACCGGCGAAACAAACTTAGTGGAACTAATCTTTTCAAATAATATATTGTATTCTATAACAATTTTAACATCTTATCCTAAAATGCCTGGGAGGAACGCCTTATTCCCAGGGTGTGGTATCTTCCATAAAATCTTTTTCTTTATAATATCCTTTACCACACAAACGCTCTTTAACAACTTTTTTGAATTTTTTTATGGAGAGTTTTTGAACGTTTTCTGGGGTCCTATTGTAAAAGCGTATACAGTTGCCTTTAGAAGAATTGCTTACTTATGAAAGTCTAATCACTGGTACATCTAACCTGTGTCTATTACGTGTATCCCTACTATGAATATCACTTTTCTTACAAAATTCATTTATGTTTTTCCAGACGTACAGTAAATTTTCTAAGATGTATTGAGAGGCGACAGTCAGAATTCCTAATTCTTTAAATTTTTCTTCCAAAGATGAATAGGGGGGCAACTTGTAAATATGGGTGCTGCAGAAATACGGGCACGAATAGCCCGTTTCTGCAGCACAAGAATGTTGTTTATGTCGGCAGCATTTCCCCATAAAAGTATGCCATAAGACATAATGCTATGAAAGTAGCTAAAATATACTATTCGCGCTGTATCTTCATCAGTAAACTGTCTTATTTTTCTCACTGCATATGCTGCTGAACTGAGTCTATTCGCTAATTTAGCTATGTGGGGTAATACTGCAGCTTAGAATCTAGGTTAATCGTAGGAAAACTGTGGAGTCCACCAATTTCAAGTGTTCATTGTCTAAGAATACATTGGTTTGCAGTTGTTTAACATTTGGCAAGGAAAATTTTATGCATTTAGTTTTCTTACTATTTAAAAGCAAGTTATTAACGCTTAACCAATGTACCATCCTCGAAAGTGTGTTGTTTACCTCGTCATAATTAGTTTCTTGTCGTTTGATTTTAAAAATAAGTGAAGTATCATCAGCAATCGAACTATTCTGAATTATAAAAACTTACTTTAGAAGATTTGGATGATTTGTTAATTAAGGTGTAAAGTTTTAGTGTTAAAAATATATAATTATGTACGATATGGAATTAATTTGTCGTAGACGAAGAAGCTTAATTATCGTTAAAGGTTACAATGAAATTATAAAGTGTTATATTTCTTATTAGAGTTACCTAATTTATTATTAACTTTTTAGTTCATTTTATTAACCAATATTATATGCTTATTTTTTAAAAAGTATTTTGTTTTTTTTTAATTTTTTTTTCAGTTTCTTTGAAATTAGTTTCTAGCTATTATGCATTGTTTTAGAGCTAAGAAAACGGTTATATGTTTTTAAAATAATCTGCCCGCGAAGTTCCATAACTTTTTTTTGTATATTAAGGAAAAATATTATTTTTCCTTTTGTTTATACATAATATGTCATTTATTTTGGAGATTTTTTTCTATTCTTTATTTTAGAGAGTTTGAAACCGCGGGGAAAAGGTTTCATTAGTAAGTATTAATACCATTAACCAAATAAGCTAAGGAACAAAAGACCCCTTAGGGGCGAAGTGAAATAAAAAAATAATACCGGACTCTCCCAAGTTCCAATACAACAATTTAAAGTTTTACTACAACTACATTTGACACCTCAGTCCTCCCGTGACCAAGATTGCTGTAAAGTATTCTAAGCGTCGCGTCGGGCATGTTTAAAATTTAATAAAAACGTTTAAAAAATATAAAACATAGGTAAATAAAATGAACTAAATTATTCCTTTTTAATTTTGAATGCAGTTTCTTGTAAGCACTATTTTGTGTTGTAATTTTTTCAATAGTTTTAATTTTTGGCTTTTTTCTACGTCATGTTCCCCGTGCTTGATGTTATCTTAAGGTTACACAAGTCACTCATCTTTGCATACAAACGCAGAACCCTTAATTACTACAATGTTTAACGTTGACCATAAAAAACTAAGGATAATATAAATTGATCTCGTCATTATCTATGTCTATATGCACCCAAAATCGTGAAAAAAATATACGTTTAGAAAATACAAGCCACTAAACTTTCGTATTTTAACACTGCTTTTAGCTCAACTTTGGGCGAAAATAAATAATATACAGAGTAGGTACGAAAGCTCAAAAATAAAGCCTGTACAGTCATAGTTTAGTTATTCAAAAGTTGAAATAAATTTGTTTTAAAAATATACACTTAATAGTTTTTCTATAATAACTGTTTTGCTAAATGGACATTTTAGGAATGAATCATATGGCATTTCATTCTAGCACACATATCTAGTTCAACCTTAAATGGGATAATTGGGGAAAGAAGATTACATTGAAGAAATTGCGCCAAACCTTAGCTCCAAACATAGCAAAATTAGTAATCTTTATTTATGTCTATTAAACGAAATTTAAATACAATAAATATTATGTTCATCCTGAAATGGGGTTTTCTAAATTTCGTGCCCGCAAAGTCAATATAGTTTGCTTGCCGGTGAAGAAAAACATGTCAAGGAAGCCTGATATATAAGTATACCTGATGGAACAGAGTCTTTGAGCCTTTGTGAAGTTCACCACCTCACTTTTTTATAGAAGAGGGTGCAAACGGGTAGTCGGTTCACCTGATGGTAAGTGAAGAGCGACATCCACAGACACGGCCGCTACACATTGGGCCAGCGCGTAACCTAGTATAGTCCAACCCTCTTCTCACTTCATTTGGAGGGCAACCCTTTCCCAGTGTGGGACACACAAATGGACATATAATAAATATGGGTCTAAATATGTAAATATTATAATGTTGCGAAATGCATTGGTTATATATTTATTAAGATTAAAATTAATAAAAATAGCTTACCCAAAATAAAAAATATCAATTTTTACTTATCTAACTTTTTTATAAAATTTCGAACAATATGATTTACACTGTTTTCATTTAAAGAACTTCAACAAATATTTAATCTGTTACACTTTCGGCGCGTAAATCGAGTCGGCTGCGGCGCGGGTGAGACACGAGCGCGTCCCGAGCGCACTCCGAATACACTGGCCCGTTGTCTTTTGGCGGGAAAAGTTTGGCGGACTTTGATAACACGCTTCATATTATCATACTGATGCTAATATTTATTATGTGATATTACTTAGTTGACGTCGGTAAAAGTAATTTGGTAAGTTTGACTGTGTTATTGTTTGTGTAGTGCGCTTTCATCTAAGATCAAGTATCAAGCTTTCATGGCCAAATGACTATCTTTACTTGCATTGCGATGACGTGCGTAAAAATAAAGTACTCACAAGTTGAACTCACACTCGGAGAAAAGAGATAAGTTTCCTAAATTATTTACGAAAACTTAATGATATAAAGTTGTAAAATCATTCTTAAATAAAGAAGAATGTGTTCTAGGGAACGCTAGCCTGCTCTACATACAGTCTGTTAGAGACAATAGTGTAGAGAGCTTTTGGAGACATCTTAAAACTAATATTTGTTTACCAAGATAATAGAAGAGATGATAAATGTAAACATTAATAAGTATAGAAGCGATTGGCTACTTAATTTCTCACTATATAATATTGTGATAACATAGCATTTGCATCAAGGAGTGCGACAGGGGGATGTTGTTTCCCCGAAACTGTTCACTAATGCTAAATTGGAGGACGTCCTTAAGACTTTAAACTGGACAGAATGTGGTATAAACTAAAATAAGAGGTAGTGCCATGCTGCTTTGCATCCGAAGTGGGCCGGCACGACCGGAGTGGTACCTCTCGCTCAAATAACACGGGCGTCAAGACAACTATGCTGTCGCGATTCGTACAGTTTGTGAGTTTCCGGTGGCCCAGGCGGGTAGGTAAAAGGAGGGCAGCTCATATGCATAACCTTTGGTTGTGGGGATGTCTATGGACGTCGTAATAGTCACCATAAGGCTCGCTCGGTTACCTTCTTATGACATAAAGATTAAAATAAACATGAATGTTGAGTATCTTTCACACTTTCGTTTCGCCGACGATATCGTTATACTGGCCGAGTTGCTGGAGGGCTTGCAGGAGATGCTGAACACTCTTAATGAATCTTCCCGACGTGTGGATCTTAGGATGAACTTGGACAAGACGACAGTCATGTTTAACGAACACGTTCTCCCTAGGTCTGTTAACGTCGATGGCATAACTCTCGAAGTCGTGCAAGATAGTATGTTTATCTTGGGCATTCTTTATAGTTAGGTAGACATATTTTCGAGAGAGAAGCCGATAGGAGGATTCAATTGGGATGGGCAGCATTCAGGAAGCTTAGACATATTCTCACGCCGTCTATACCGCAGAGTTTGAAGATGAAAGTCTTCAACCAATGCGTCCTCCCAGTGATCACCTACGGGACCTAAACGTGGCCTCTAAATTTACGATTGACACACCACATAGAGTTAAGATGCTGAATCTTAAATAAGCTCGTTGAAGTGGCAGTGGGCTGGTCACACATTCAGGAGAACGGATGGCCGACGGGCGCATAAGGTTCAATAGTGGAGGCCACGTTTAGGTAGGCGAAGTGTTGGTCGGCCATTAACCAGGTCGGAAGACGATCTTCGCGCGAGTTTTAGTGGGTAGAGCGCGAATAGTATATTTTAGCTATTTTATTTATATGTCTTATGGCATACTTTTATGGGGAAATGCTGCCGACATAAACAACATTTTTGTGCTGCAGAAGCGGGCTATTCGTGCAATTTACAAGTTGCCCCCCTATTCATCATTGAGAGAAAAATTTAAAGAAATAGGAATTCTGACTGTCGCCTCTCATTACATCTTAGAAAATTTACTGTACGTCCGGAAAAACATAAATGAATTTTGTAAGAAAAGTGATATTCATAGTAGGGATATACGCAATAAACACAGGCTAGATGTACCAGTGATTAGACTTTCAAAAGTAAGCAATTCTTTTAAAGGCAACTGTATACGCTTTTACAATAGGATCCGAGAAAACGTTCAAAAGCTCTCCTTAAAAAAAATCAAAAAAGTTGTTAAAGAGCGTTTGTGTGGTAAAGAATATTATAAAGTAAAAGATTTTATGGAAGATACTACACCCTGGGAATAAGGCGTTCCTTCCGGGGATTTCAGGATAAGATGTTAAAATTCTTATAGAATATATATTATTTGAAAAGATTAGTTCCACTGAGTTTATTTCGCCGGTTCTTCTCAGTGGGCTTGCCTTGGAAACGGTGGTAGATTCAATTGACGTTCAAAAAGATACTGTATTAGTACTATTTTGTTTTTTTTTTTTTTGATTTGATTTGATTTGATTCACCTTACCACCTTTCAGGCCTATGTCCAGCAGTGAACGGATAGAGTCTAATGATGATGACAGTCTTTTAGATAAACTTTAATACAATCGGCGTACTATGTTTATAAGAAAAACTTTGCTAAAGGAGGTAAAGAAAATCTTGCGTAGTTTTAATAATAATAGTATGTGTTTGGTCCAAATATGGTACAAATTAGATCTTACATGATGCACATACTCTGTCGTTACCGACATGCATTTTTTTTAATCAGTCTATATAGTCAGTTACTTATAATCAAAAAACTCTTGTCCATTATTATTTATTTGGGCAGACGAGCCACAAGATGATAAGTGGTCACTTCAACACAACACAACATCAACTAGCCCACGTAATTCATTCATGTGCTGTCTATCCTGAGAGATAACATGAAAAATAATAACAAACGCACTAGTCGTCCCTACGATTTTCGAAAGTTCCCCTCGGTTTCTCTGGGATGCCATCATCAGATCTTGGTTTCCTTATCATGGGACCACCCTTGGAATATCTCCTCTCCTACAATAAAATAATAATCAAAATCAGTTCACAATTGGCGATAAATATCGATGAACAAAAAAAAGATACAGACGAACGTAGAACCTCCACCTTTTTGGAAGTCGGTTAAAAATAGATGAATTTTATTGCTTAATCCAATATTTTAAGTTTTAAGAGAGAGATAGAAAAACCGGTTCATGAAATGTGCTATAAATCGTCGGTAAGTTTTACAAAAAAGTATAAAAGAAATAAATGATGTGAAATTTTATTCTTTACATAACGATCTCAATATCTTTTACAGAGATGTGTTACATTTATATCTACATGTTTGCATTTTATAATATTACAATACTTTTTGTTTTATTTTTTGACGTGACAACGTCTTAAATTAGGTTGCGGCTGGGAGTCACTTATGAAAAAGTGTAACGCTCGGTAACGTTACGATGAGTCACCGAAACGATGTCACGTAAAATCTTCGCCCGTAAAACCGACTTTACAGGCAACCATTTTTTTTATCTAATTCTTAAATAAATACAATAAATATTAAATATAACGTTGTTTGTTTTCCTTCAAATCAGTTTTTATAACAAAGGAAGGAAGGAAACTGTATACTACCAGTAGGTAGTATATAGTTTCCTTCCTTCCTTTGTAGGTAGTATATTTTTATAGTAGTAGCTGTGGTAGTAACCACAGCTACTACTATAAAAATTCCTTCAATTTACCACAAAATATATTCAATTCTGTTGTTAAAGGAGATGAAGTAACCAACGGCAGTCAGTTATTACACAATTTAATCTATCCACAATTTAATAATACTGAAGTTTGTTTGAATCTGTTTCTTAGGATATAAAAAAAAAATTGCATTTGGAACTTTTTTTTCAATTTTGGTGTAAAGGAAACCGCATTGCATAGCACAAAGAAAAAACATGTTTATTTTTAGAATACATTAATAATTAATTTCTAAAATACCAGGAGACCCATCCCCCGCGGGATGCCTCGGAGCATTTCTCGGTGTAAAAGGAAAAAAAAGTATTGGTAAACGTTAAAGACTTTTTGTTGTTGAGGCATGTTTCAAGTGCGGGGGTCGGCGGGTGAAACTGCGGGGATCAGCCAGTGAGACCATAAACTTGACTGTACCCCTGGACCTTGGCACGTCATGCCGCGCCGAGGTCTTGGCCGTCCCTCCATTACCCCAACGACTTAGGTTTACGAGCTGTTATGCTTTTAATGGCTCACTTACATTGTGAGGAACAATAATATATTTTATCTAATAATGTCGGAATTGAAATCGATATATTTACGATATATTTTTGGTATGGAACATCTATAGGCGCGCCTGGAAGTCTTGTAGGAAGCTACCGACAAGACATATTTTTTTATGTCATAAGGAGGCAAACGAGCAATCGAAGCCTTATAGTGACTACTGATGGACATCCGCACAATCAAATGTGATGCAAATGTGTTGCCCTCCTTTTCCATTGAAGGGGGGTACCCCTTCAATGGGCCACCGGAAACTCACAAACCACACGAATCACGACAGCATAGCCGTCACTTGACGCCGGTGTTATGTGAGCGAGAGATACCACTCCGGTCGTGCCGGCCAAATTCGGCTGCAAAGCAGCATGGCACTCTTACTTATATATAATACAGCCATAACAAGGCCCAGGCCACTTCTCCCACTTTCTAGACTCTATGATGATGGACAGCTCCAAGACCCGCACGAAATAAGAAAATTGTTTGTTTCCGAGACGCAACAGTGGTTACTTACGTAAGGGAACGACGACCTCTGGTACTGACCATGGCGTCTCGTGTTCATTGAGACATTATTAGATGCAGAGCCGTCTTTCCTACTGGGCACTCTGGGCACGTGCCCCACGATCCATAGGGGGCCATTATTTCTATCAAAATATGATTGAGTGATATTACAAAAATGATTGCTGATTAGAATAGTACTGCCCTTATTACAAGGTTTATTCTTCTCTAGTCCAAAAATTAGGCTCACAGATCATAATGATTGTTTTCGTCGGGGCCCCATTATCCTACTGCTCAGGGCACCCAACAGGTTAAAGGGGGCATATATTAGATGTCAGAAAGACGCGGGTTTGAATCATTTTAATTCAAGGACATTTTATAGCGGCCATCAGTTATTTTCAAATTGATGATTTGTATCAAATTATCAGGCTGCGTGTATTTTTGATATAAAAGACCTATTGGAGTGCCTCGGCAGTAAAGTGACTCGAATGTCGTGACTGCGAACGGCGTGTCCCTGGCTAACTATAGATATTAGTTTAAGTATTTATTTTGTAAACAGATTACCTCTACAATCTCTGAGAGAGGAAACCTAAAGGTAGTTAACCTTTTTATTATGTTTATTAACGGATCTAAAATAAAACACATTCTTAGAAATAACCCCATTTTAAAAGATTACGCAATATTTCTTAGAAATAATAATGATAACATAAAATTAATGGATTCAAATGATATCTTTGGGAAATCCAAAAGTATCAGTATCCAAATAATTATGTTAACAAATTTTAGCAATATTTTGTAGTGATTGGCGCGCGCATGTGCGGGCAAAAGTTCCTCTCTTTTATGCTGCATAATATGCATACAGTCTCGTGCAGTATAACCTGCACCCATCGAGCATAATATAACCGGAATGAGTAATAATCTATACTAATATTATAAAGCTGAAGAGTTTGTTTGTTTGTTTGAACGCGCTAATCTCAGGAACTACTGGTCCGATATGAAAAATTGTTTCAGTGTTAGATAGCCCATTTATCGAGGAAGGCTATAGGCTATATAACATTACGCTGTGACTAATAGGGGTTCAGTGAGTTAACGCGGGCGAAGCTTTGTCCAACAGCTAGTGTGAGATAAAAAAGTTCCGAAACTGGTCAGTGACTTATCACTGACGTAATAGCAGTACTGCAACCAACCAGTGATCTGTATGTACGTCCCATCGGCCAAGCATCCATCAATGGCCATCAGTCGGCCAATCAGAGCGCAGAACCGGCGCAACGTCGCAGCACAAACACAACATTCCCGCTCTATTCCGGTTATATGCTGGATGCCTTTACCAATATATACCGCTTATTAGTTACACTGATCAACCTTCTAAAGCTCGTAAAGCTATTAACTAATTAGGTATAGACCTTAAACTAAAGAGAGAGTAGTCTTTGTAGGTATTGCATTCGCTGAGTATATTTTATACGTTTGTCGTATGTCGGGGCAGGGCTGCTTCGGAAGGTATCTGTAGAAGATGTCTGGGATGGAGGACTCTCCAGGGAGTCTTTACTGCGGTCACCCGAACGGAGACTGTCAGTGAGAGCACATGGCAGGCGGTCGGCTCCTTATGCGAGGTAGGTCACAGAAGGAGGAGGCGGAGTGGGAGAGGGAGCACACTGGTGCCTCTTCCCACAGGAGAGCGCGGCGGCGACGGGGGTCGTACCGCCATGAGGGGACGCTGCACAGCGGATCTGGGAATCTGTGGTGCGCGCGTAAGGTCTGGGCTATAAGGCACCCTTATGTGTTCAGAGTTCCATAAGCGGAGTAGGAGAAGGGGACGTCACTCCCCTTTTTTAACGCCGGGAAATGCTATGTGGGACTCGATGCGCCCGAAAGCTGGTAAGTGGACGCAGCTCAACCCACTAAAACCTCGACGGCTAGTCAGTACCGCAAGGGACCGACGTCACCTCCACAGAGTGGTTGTCCCGCACCACAGAACAACCCCACCCAACGTTGGGACAGTACAATGGGGTGAGGTTCCCATCCTCACCCCTTGCCTCCTGCTCTTTTGTTCCCTCTTCTTATAAGAGGGGTACAAAGAGCGCCCTCGGCTCAATTAGCTTCACCTAAGGTGCTGCGCTTACCCTATGCTACTGATCTCCACCGCCACTTCAAGACCTGAACCTTACTTTTTAAAATAAAATGTACATTTTGTATTTTAACATGTCAGTTCTGCCGGGGTCCCGTAACGACCAACTTTTTTAAATTCCATTATGTGATGAGCGACTCGTTCCGTCAAGCCAGTAAAGCTCTCTATATTGTTTCTGTGTGTTTTGTTAACTATAAAGCCTACTCCGTAAAGGTCGGGCGAGTGACCTACGTGACAAAATAGAGAGAGTTTTCATATTCTTCTATCTTTGTACCGAATCAATTTCACTAAGACCATGACAATGACTAACAGTCACAAAAAACCAATAACAATCAATGGAAACACACTAGAGTACACAGATCAATTCATTTACTTAGGAAAAACAATGAGCTTTAGAAATGAAAACAACGACTTAGAGGTAGAAAGAAGAGTACAGCGATCATGGAATAAATACTGGGGATTGAAAGAAGTCTTCAAAAGTAACATGCCCACAGATCTAAAAACTAGGACAATGAACTCTAGCATCCTTCCATGCTTGACATATGGGTGTCAAACATGGAAATTTACGTCAAAAGCCAAGAAAAAAATCTCTTCCTGCCAGAGAGCAATGGAGAGAAGCATGCTTAAAGTAAGAAAAGTAGATAAGATCCGCCATACAAAAATAAGAGCAATAACAAAAACCAAGGACGCTTTGAGCTACGCACTAAAGTTAAAATGGAGATGGGCAGGTCACATAGCGAGGCTAAGAGACAAAAGAGCCGACCGCAAGGAAAAAGAAAAAGAGGAAGACCTACTACCCGATGGGACGATGTTATCAAAAGAGTCGCTGGCTCTAACTGGTGGCAAATAGCACAGGATAGACAAAAGTGGGCATCTTTGGAGGAGGCCTTCACCCAACCTGGGGACCTAGCTTTATAAAGCATATAGGTAAATAACTGAACAAAAGTAAGTTAAAAAAAAAGAAATTTAAATATGTATAACAAGTAGAAAGTAATTTATATTTAATTTAGTAACTAAGATACAATGTGGCTTGGTCAAATAAAGGCTTTATTATTATTATTATCATTATTATTATTATGTAATTAGCGAATCGCGTCTTTTTATTATTAATGTAAACAACAGTTTACTAGATAGTTGTCTGTTTACATTGACCTGAATCTCGAGAAAACATGCTAAATTGTTCGGAATATAATAATCTCGTTAATTGATCACTCACCGAACAAATACTTTAACACCCCGATTATTTTCTTTAGAGCCGTTAATCCTTATAGTTTAATGCCTTTTAAAGATATTTATGAGAATATTAATAGCAATTGAGGATAATCTCAGATTCAAGTGGACGAAAGAGATTTTCTTAAGTTAAATATTGCCTTATAGAATTTAGCAAGTTAGATATACATAATATTATGATATAATGGTAAAAATGTTTAATTTTTATTAGGTTAAATGTATTTTTCTGTATTGTCTTTGCGGTCAAATTCATAATACCCATAGTAAGTATTTTTCTTGTTAATTTAAAAATGATCTTGTTTGTCATGGCTAGTAACTTGGATTGAATAATATTACCAAGAAATAGTAACGTTAATTCAACATTTAATATAAGTTAGTACAGCCCGTGTTACTGTGGCTACCGTCATCCAATTATTTATCATTATGTATATGTTCATTCGGACCTACTCTACACACTACACAGTACTCTTCCCCCATCATTCACGGTAGATTCTCCCACTGACAGAGACTACATAACCCAGTCGCGTGCCAAACCTAATTGTCCATAATAATAATAAATCAATAAATAATAAATATTAACCAATAATTTTGAGAACATAACATAAGGAAAAGGGAATCTAGTATAAGGCAATACAGGATGAACCTCTTCACTATCCCTGGTTTATTGGTAATAAGTTAAGTAGAAAGTACATTAAAGACTTCGTTCTGGACATTATCCGTCAGCATGCATTCTTAATGCGGAAAGCAGACTCCCCTAATTGTGACATAGGTATATGCGGAAAAATTGAAGATGTGCAACATATAATGTTGATGGATTGTGTTCGCAACAAACAGAGAAGTTATTATAACACAATTTAGTTTAAATAGGTCAGATGTTGGTCTAATTAATTATATTGATTTTAGTAAAACCTACATCTGAGATATGTGTTAAATTCTGTTCTCTTATGTAAGACACCTCAGTCCTCCCGTGACCATGGTTGCTGTAAAGTATCCGAAACGTCGGGCTTGTAAAAATCTTAATAAACCGCGATAAAATCCGTAAAAATTGTTTCATTATAACTCAGTAAGTTTAAATAGTATTTTGTGTATTTTTTATATTAGACACAAATAATGACACAATGGAGTTGACATGCCTTGTTGGACAAAAACTCCTGTTTAAATAAAGATTTAAAAAAATAATATTAACCAACAATCACACCACTTTAACCTAGCCCCGGAGTAATTTCTCAAGAACGTGTGTTACGGATACTAAGAAGGGAAATTCATATAAATAAAGTCATATATACACGTCCATGATCCGGTGCAGACATCTATATTCAATAAAAATATCTGCACTTGGCGGGATTCGAACCCGCGACCGTTGCGTCAAGTGATCAGCGGTGGAACGGCTGGTCATAAAATTGTTATAATTAATTTATATTTATCATCTGCAGTTATGACTACATGGGCCGACGATCTTGCAGTCTCAGTTGGACACGGGTGGTGGGGTTCGGCCGTCTTTGCGTTCATTAAAAATTTTAAACAAAAATAAAACCGACTTGAAATTAAAAAAAAAAACTAAAAAGTAATAAAATAATTTCCTTAATTTTTGTGCCTACAATTTATAATCAACTTGTTCTCCTACTAATATACAATCTTTGCGTTTACACGTCATTATTGTTACTTATGAGTCGGTGTCAGCCAAGGTAGGTAGGTAGTGAGGTAGGTACATCAACAAATAGGACACCGGCTTCAAAAGTAACAATAATGACGTGGTAAACGCAAAGATTGTATATTAGTAGAAGAACAAGTTGATTATAAATTGTAGGCACAAAAATTAAGGAAATTATTTTATTACTTTTTAGTTTTTTTTTTAATTTGAAGTCGGTTTTATTTTTGTTTAAAAATTTTTTATTTCTTAATTTTTAGTGATTACAAAATTTGATAATTGATTTTATTTGTCTGAAATATGGGTAGAACTATTAAACGCGTTGCTCAGATTAAATAGCGTTGTATTAATGAGATAACCGTAGAAAGGGTTTAATTCATTACATAACAAATGAAAAAACCGAAATGGAATTGTGTAAAACTTTATATACATGTAGTTGAAAGCAATCACGGCAGATTTGCTGCTATTCGTTAAATAATTCCATTATATATAGGTATAGAACATCACCAATATATAGATATAGAATGGATATTATGATGACCTTGAAAAACTATGATGCGTGGAAGCGCGAAGCCACAGTTGTTTTTTGTTCATTTAACAACGACAAGTAATAAAATTACATGATTTTGGCATAATATTATTTACCGTATGAAGTAAGCCCAATTAAAGCTGTAAATCGTCGAGTATTCCCCTCGACTGTGTATGGTCTCCATCATCACACCTGTAATGGCGCTTATAGACCATATGGGTACAAAGTTCTCATCAATTTAAATTAATTAAGTCCAAACACAAGGTAGCTACTGTAAATTGTTGAGGAGTTCCCTTAACTGTCTTTTTGTCTTTATCATCAGACCCCTAATGATAGTCACAACCCATCTAGGTGTTAAGTTCTCATCATTACAAATTAATCAAGCCCAAACACAAGGTTACTGATGTAAATCGTTGAGGAGGATTGTCTTTCGGCTCCAGCATTAGATCGACTCTAGACCTTCATTAAATTGTACTCCTTCAAAACACTTTATAAAAAAAAATATCAAACGCACTAGTCGCCCCTACGATTTTCGAAAGTACCCTCGATTTCTCTGGAACGCCATCATCAGATCCTGGTTTCCTTATCATGGGTGGTCCCATGATAAGGAAACCAGGATCTGATTAGGGAAGTATACCCTTTAGAACAAAAAGAGAATTTTTCAAATCGGTCTAGCCATCTTCGAGTAAGTAATCAGGTAACATAGATTAAAAAAAAAAAAAAGATTCCGACGAATTGATAACCTCCTCCTTTTTGAAGTCGGTTAAAAAAGAGGCCAATGTCCAGTGGCCGGAATAAGGTAGATAATGATGATGAAAATTAGGTGCGTAATTAATATGTACATTTTAGAAATCAAGAGTCGTCCTAGCGCTACTGTAGGTCTTGTGTCACACAGAGGCCTAAGATGAGTAAATGAATGAGTAAATGATATATTGAATGAAGTTTTGAGTAGCCCAAAATAAAACATTCGGTTATCGGAGGAACATGTCGTTATCAGCTGACAAATAGAGCGCCGTTTGATAATGGTGCATCCTATAATGTCATTACTAATTAGTAAATGAACAAAATACTTTTTATATATATATAGTCGGTTCACCTGATGGTAAGTGAAGAGCGACATCCACAGACACCCGCTACACCAGTGGATTAGCAGGTGCGTTGCCGGCCTTTCAGGTATGAGTATGCTCTTTTCTTGAAGGTCCCTAAGTCGTATCGGTTCCGAAACACCATAGGAGGCAGCTGATTCCATATATTAGTCGTGCGAGGCAGGAAATGCCGTAAAAATCGAGTTGTTGTGGATTTCCGGACATCGAGATGGTGAGGGTGAAATTTGGAGTTTTTCCGCGATGTCCGGTGGTGGAATTCTGCTGCAGGTATTAGTCTGAACAATTCCTCAGAGCACTCCCCGTGGTAGATGCGGTAGAAGATGCAGAGCGATCCGACATCTCTACGCAGCGCCAAAGAATCAAGCCGATTGGAGATAACATTGTCGTCGACGATTCGAGCCGCCCGGCGTTGAATTCGGTCAAATGGAAGGAGCTGATACTGGGGCGCTCCAGCCCAGAGTTGAGAGGCCGGATCTGCGCCTTGTATAATTGAAGGCGGTGTGAAGGCATGAAATACTGCTTCGCCCTATTGAGCACGCCGAGTTTCTTCGAGGCTAGTTTAGCCTTTCCTTCCAAATGACCACGAAACTGCATATCTCTCGATACATCGACGCCAAGTATCCCAATGCTGGCTGAGGTGGTTAGGGAAGTGCCTTCGAATTGTAGAGGAACGACGAAGGGTGATTTTTTAGCGGTAAACGCGCAAACTTGTGTCTTGTTGGGGTTAAATTGGACTAGGTTAAGTCGCCCCCATTCCGAGACTGGCCAGCAGAGACTCGATTTCAGACACAAGTTTGTTCCGACACTCATCGACTTGTTCCCGAGAAATATTAGGGCGGCCAGTGTATAAAGCATCTCCAGTGCTGTCATCCGCATAGCAATGAATGCCGCTGGTTTTCAGCATATCATTGATATGCAGAAGAAACAGGGTTGGAGATAGTACACAACCTTGGGGAACACCAGCATTTACAGACTTGAGGTCCGAGCATGCACCGTCGACAACGACCTTAATGCTCCTGTCTGCCAAAAAACTGGTGATCCATCCACCTACATAATTTCTCGGGAAGCCCATAAGATGGTTTTTGCAAGAAGTGCTTTATGCCACACCCGATCAAAGGCCTTCGCTATGTCCAAACTAACCGCCAGCGCCTCCCCCTTGCTCTCAATTGCCTCCGCCCATCGTTGCGTTAGGAATATTAGAAGATCACCAGCTGAGCGATTCCGTTGAAAGCCATATTGGCGATCGCTAATCAGCTGGTGCTCCTCCAAATATCGCCGGAGCTGGCAGTTGATTATGGATTCCATAATCTTTGAGAACAAGGTAGTTATAGCTATTGGTCTGTAGTTGGACGGGTCTGAGTGGTCCCCTTTCTTAGGGATCGGGTGTACCAAAGCTGTCTTCCACGAGCATGGGACGACGCCTAATGAGTAAGAGTGCCGGAAAAGACGCGTAAGGACGGGTGTCAACTCAGGAGCACAAGTTCGTAGCACTAACGGAGGGATGCCGTCAGGCCTACTCGACTTATGGATGTCCAGCGAAAAGAGTGCTTTGCGTACGGAGCTCTGTCGGAAAATTATTTCCGGCATTGAAGTATCACACCGAGGGATCGTCGGTGGTATTTTTCCCTGGTCATCCAAAGTCGAGTTGGAAGCAAAAAGAGTGCCTAGAAGATCGGCCTTCTCCTTCGCGGTGTGGGCCAATGAGTCATTGTGTGTCTCATGTGCAGAGATGGTAGGGATGGCTTACAAAAATTCCCTTGAACAGCCTTGGCAAGAGACCAGAATGCACGAGTCCCTGAAGGAAGTCGAACCAATCTCTCGCCAATTCTGTGCACGTACTCCGCTTTTGCCTCAGCAATAGCTCTTTTGAAGGACCTGGAGGCAAAGTTATACTCCTTCTTCAATGCGCTGGTCTTTTCATCCTGGGACATCAATGCTTTGGCCCAGGCTCGGTAGCTTAACCGTTTATGGCGTGCACACAATAAACTACTTTTTCTTCGATGCATGTTTATATATCTTTCACATAATATACTCGTATACATTCTAAGACCAGGGGGTCTTCTATACATTCCGTGTCTTCCATCGTGCTTGTAGAGCGCATACATTTTGATTCGTCGAACAACATAACTTTTGACCAATCCTCAATAGTTCAATTTAAGTGGTTCTGGGCATGTCTTAGTCTTGATATACGATGCCCATGCTCTGGGTAATCTAGGTTAGGACTATTTGCAGGTGTAAGTAATTTTAAATTAGCTTCAACAAGTACCTAGTCGTTTTACTGTCCATGCGCTTGGGTTACTTCCTCCAAGGCGTCGAAACTGATTTGTAAGTTCAGTTTTATGGAGAAAGTGATTACGAAGCATGGTGTTCACCAAGTATCGTTTGTCTCATGCTGTGGTACACCTTGTTGTGCCTGTTCCTGGTCTGCGTATGTTAGAGCCAGTTTCCTCGTGATGTCGAAACATATCGTTATCAATCGTATTTGCGATATTTTTGCATTTTATGTATTTATGTTATTTTCCATAAGGAACGTTTTAGTTAGCTTTAGTGCGAATGAAATCGCAGGAAAGAGCTGGCGTACAACACATGAGCCAAGTGTAACTCGAGTAAGACTGGCTCCGCCGCTCGCTCCAGTCCTCTGAAAGGGATCATTGTCTTCACTGATGTGGAATGCCGGGGATCAGCTGTTCGATTGCTTTGTCCAAAACTAATAACATGATATGTACGAGTTTGATTATGATTTATCTGTTCTGCTGTACTTTAGGTAATGGGTTGAAGCTGACAGTATATCCAGTCATCGTCTACTCTACTACATAGCTGTTTGTAGTCACCAGGGTATGTAGGCCAACCTGACGCCAGGAGGCCGTGTGGTCGCAGACTGCACGGTTGGCGGGGGGCAACCTTTACAAACCAAAAGTGAGTCAAATGGGCTCACACTAATCCGATGTAGCATTAGGGCCTTGGGGCCGTTAGCATAGATCTATCCGAAAACAAAAAAAAGGGTATGTAGGGTCAATAACCTTACTAATAAAACCCTAACTAATGATAAACCCACACATCAACCGTATAGTGTACACTGTACACCACCTACCAACGAGCCATCTGGTGGTCAGTGCTTAGCGTCGTTGATATACATAAAGGAGTTTAGTCCTTTTGCGCCAGGCCCGAGCAATTCAATACTCTTATAGTAGATAGTGTTATCTCCGAAACATAGGGAAGCTGTTTCTTACTGTAGGTACACATTATTTAATTAGGTAATTTAAAGTTTCTCAAGGACCTAAGGTGTCAACTGTCAACGGTCTTATATCTTACGCGTGTTTTCCACACAAACACATACATAATCCAACAGAACAATACCCCCCCGTATTGGGCCGCGGCCATAAGCGTCGCGGAAGCACGGACCGACTTGGGCACAAACTCGCTATTGTTCCCGTGGAATATACGACGGTGGCCATAACACTGTGTTTTGGTGATCAGATTATTTTGCAAGCTGCGGCTCATAGCATTACTGGTGGGTGCCCATTTTCATGATTATTATCCTACTAATATCTTTCGCCACGCAGCCTTGTTTGGAGTCGTCAAATATAAGGTATATATCTGTATGAAAGATTGAGCTGGCCGACCGCGCGCAGGCAGTGCTCGCAGCAGCTTTCGAAACACCAACATAGAACTGCAGTGTTTAGAAGAGACTTTCGCTACTCGGCAGCGAAGATCTGGAATAACTTGCCGCCACCAATAAGGGCCCTTAACACCTTGAATACGTTCCGACGGCCATTTAAAGCAGTTCCTTGTTGGCGAGCAGAAAACCGATATGATCGCGAATGCCTCAGCCATAATATGATTGATTGTTTTTGGAACGTAGTTCCTTATCACGCGTTACGAAAGGGGGCTAGACGGAAAAAATTAAGATGAAAAGTTGGAACGACACTTTTTGCTATAGTTGTAAGCCGTGCGGCTTTTTGATTAATACATTATTGCGTGGGTAGCTGTTTTTGTTACACTATTGGGGCTGCTTAGTAAAAAACCCCAGTTCTAGCCCAGTTCAAATCCCACCGATCTCGGTGGCTTTTTTTGTTTTTTTTTATTATTATTTTACGCCGGGAGATGCTCTGATTTTTATCGATAAAAAAATCATAAAAAAATTATACCTACCCGAATAATTATTTTCCTTATACCTTTTTTTTTGTTTTTTATTACAATTCCTTCACTAATTAATCGAAAGGAACTTCGTTCTATCCGGGTGTCCCGGAGTCAGTTTTTTTTCTTTACATTTAGTATAAATATTCCTGACCCTATATATAACGTATTATACGTGTTTATGCGCGTGGTGGTGGTATAATTGTTGTGTATATGTTTACGGTGGTGGTTGTATAGTCTCTGTCTTATTTCGGGTTGCATTTTTTAATTTATTATTATTATTATTAGTTTAATTATCTATTTAAATTTTATAGTTTATTATAAGTAGGCAACTGACATCGGTGACGCACTCTACCTGTGGTTTGGTTGAAAACCGGTGTCAGATACCATTTTTAACATGGTAATCTGTGTTATGCCGAACCGAACCATCTTGGCACATTCCTGAGGCACACGATAGTTTCATTTAAAATAGTAAGAGCATATTAGTGTATATTATTGTCTATAGATTTAAACTATATGTTGTTGTCTTGTATGTGTGTCAATAAAGTTCTTTTTCTTTTCTGAAAAAAAAGAAGCCTTGCTGTTTCGAGCAGATGAGCAGGACAGGCAGTGTCATTACCATGGTCAACTATTCTAGATTGTTCATCTTTTGTTCTTGACATTTTCACGTGTCACTCGTGTCGGAGCCTCAGAGGTGTCCGAGTAGACCCGGGAAATACCTTGTCCTATTTATGTTGCGAAAATTGTAAAGCCTTTCGTGTGTCAAGATGTAAGGACTCTTTATAGTAAGGTAAATAAATATGTTTGTCCAAACAAAACACAGATCATGGTCTTCATAGTCAACTAAACAGACGCCTTACTCCGAAGCTTAAATCAATCGAGTGCCAAGTGTGTCGCATCAACTCACACCGACTACCACCGACTCACACAGACTCACATGGACTCACACGAACTCACACCGAGTAGCAGGACTCACACCATTTCTGGCGCAGGAAACTATTGTAATCAATTGCTTTACAACTAATTAAAATAATAATTGTAATTATAGATTAAACTCATTAGTAAACTGTACAGCCGTATCGAGCATGTGACAGTTGTACAATATTCATTTGTATGATACTTGGACACGTGGAGGCAGACGGCAGACGAGCCAAAAGATGGTAAGTGGTCCATCCACCATCTCCCATGTGGTCGTGACTGACGGACGGATAGGCAGATCACAGACGAACGTTTGGTTGGCATCCTTTCAGTAAAAAACCCTAAGAGCCACTTTAGACCATCTCAAAAAACATGCTGGCAGTCTTTGGGGACTGCCGATAGCAGTGAAAACTGACATTTTTATGAAATACACAGTCGTAACTTAGTTTTTCATAAATACTAATTATAGGACAGGGAATTGAACGCTAATATTATTTGAGAAACTCTTACTTCTAGTATTTAAATGATAAAAAAAAATCCGGTACGCAATTTTTTTCGACCAATTTCCCTGCCACATATACACAGACGCCCATAAAAGATTATTTTAATATTATTATTTACCATGTTAAACATAATAATTGTTACTAAAATATATTTTAAGTGCCTGTGCCGGACATATTATGATTATTTGACTTGATATTAGAGCGAAATAAATAACAAAAAGTCAATTTCATTTTCGAGAAAACTGCTTTTTTGACATGCCGAAAGTAGAGCACTCTCGACATTATTATTATTACTCACCATCAGAACTAAAAGACGATTGCAGTTTGTAATTGAATTGAAAATAAATTAAATAGAAATCATTTTAAATATCTCAGAAGTTATGGAAATGAAGTAATTATTGAAACGACAGATCGCACCTGAGAAAATTTACAGAGGAAAATACAATCAAACATCTGTTCTGATAAAATATAAATGGAATAAATATTAGGGTTCCGCAGTGTTGGGAATGTTTATCATTTCATTATACCACCCCCCTGAACGTATCCAATTGCATCTACGTATGTTCTTTAGTCTTTTAAATATTTTTGAACAGACAATCTTAAAAATAGTAGATTCAAAATTGAAATTTTTTCATATAGTGTTTGATTGATGGTTGTGTTTGGTTAGTTAAAAAATGTTTTCCCCGCATGAATTTAAATGAAAAAAAAAACCTTGACGAATTTAAAGTTTTAGTTTCACTAAATTCAATATTACACTCTTACAGCATCCAAATTCATGTTTTTTTTTAAATATTGTAAACTTACTAAAATATAACAATATTTTAGAATAATAAAAATGTCGCACTCGGCAGTCTGTCTTGGCAGCGTCTTCACTAGGGATTTGTGAAAAAGGTTTGTGTGTAGGTACATTATACACAAGGAATAAAAACATCTGTAGTTGGGAGATTTCTGGAGCGGTCCGGGGTTCCTGAGGGTTCCTGGAGGTCGATGGGGGTTCTTAGGGGTCGGTGGGGGTTAGGGATCGTCGGGGGCTAAATCGTTTGTTATTGGGGCACTCGTGTGAAAAGCTCTCATACCTGATTCTATCGTGGGAGTGTAATATCTACATTCGTGATAATCAAATAGTAAACAGCAGTTTGTGTCAGTACATTTTAGATATATTTTATGGGTACTTTCTTATCGTGTATTTAGTTACATTATTATTAAAAGTATTTATTATTAAAAGTTTTACAATGAACACCTGAACCTACATTTTAGTTTAGTGTGTTTAAAAACATTCCTATAGTCAAAAATGAGTCATATAAAATGACTTTTTTCTAAGAAAAATGAATTTTCTAAAACTATAGTCTCTCTCTGTAGACTCGAAAGTCCGATTTTCAATTCATACTCGAGGCGTTAATATATAAATAGTTATATATAAAATCTAATTTCAACTATAAGTTTAAAAATATACAATTGTAAACGTCACGATTTGTCACAGAATACAGAAAAGAATCAAACACACAACATACAATGAAGGGCTTGATTGAAACTTAATATGTGAGTATGTACCTAATAGATTATTATTATTATTCAAATAACCTAACCGCTGAAACGTTTACGTAGTCGGGTTCAGACCCACAAAATATTTTGATGTTAGAGTCGAGAGAAAAAGATTTTTCTAAGGTCCTCAAAGAATTTAATATAAAGCCGATAACTGGTTCTAATGTTCCTCTTTAACAACGTTCCCGATATTTTTAGTAGACTAATTATTTAAAACATGCATAATACTTCTCTTTTCTAATGCAACAAACGCCTAAATAACAGGCCCCATATTTCAGGCATATGTACATATTATATATATATACCTTAATTGGTATCAAGATGATTGAAACTTTCTGGTCATTGACATTGGTTACAAGATTAATAATTGCAGAGCCAGATCATTACAAAATACATAAACATTATATTATGAACGGTTTAAACTGAGTCTTCTGCCCCATTTTCCGACGTATAATTATCATGTAATAGGAACCATTCAGCTTAAAATTCAATAAGGATATCTTGATATAGTTATCCATGAACTTAATAGTTCATTTAAGAATTTAGTAACTGACCCATGCCTTGCCTTTCTCTACCTGTTCGCCCAAAATACAGGAAAATTAGATTGGTAATACTTTCCCTCTTTCCCTAAAAAAAATTTTTTTCGCAGATAAAACAGTTACAGAATGAGGATCTTCGTCCAAGCCGCGGCCTTCGTGCTGACGATCCTGCTGCTTGTGTTCAGACACAACCACGTGTTTGCCCGAGTCTACTATGTACGTAGCCCTATTATACCATTTTTTATTTATTATTATTATTTTATTATTATTATTATATTATTTATTTATTACGGTATGCATCTTATCTTATTGGATAGGAAGGTACTAGTATAGTTTGCTAGTCGCTGAGATGATCCTGTTGAATGCATATCCGGGACCCTCAAAAAGCGGCCGAAGGCGCTCGCAGTGGTTTTAGTTTAAGGGTAAGGCAGGGCAGGGCAGGATCTACCCGAGACCTTGACAACATCCATAAAGTATCGTTTGTTAGCCTTCGATCATCTGGGGTCTTTAATACGGACTAGTCTTTACTCTTCCTTAGAATCCACGGATCTCCTTTTATCCAGGGCGTCATAGTTTATCGAATGTCTAATAGACTTCTATAGTGGAGGCCACGTTCGGAAGACCAAGGGTCGGTCGAATTCCATCGACATGGGATGAGAATCCGTGCAATAACCAGTTTTGGTTACACACGAATGACGAGGGTCACCTTGTTTCGAAGTTAATTGAAAGACGCCTGCCCAGCAGTGGACGGCAACATGAACTGATTGGAGGGATGCGCTGTGCCGCGCCCTGGTCTGCATGGGTACCACCGGGATGGTACCACCTTCTTTCTTCAGTCAAATAGCTTTACTGTGTTTCGGAGAGAAGGGCAGGACAGGATATCGAACATCTTATGTATGAGCAAAACATGATCTAGTCACCTGGGCTAGTTCCAGGTCAACTCGTTCATAAACAGCGCTGACCACTTACCAGACGTTGCTAGTTTGGCTCTCCACCTGTCGTTACATTAAAATCCTATCCAATTACAATTAACGAACGTAATTTCAGAAGCGATCAGGCCAGCAGCACCAATGTCTGTCTACCGCTTCCTTCAACCCGTACCTCCTTCTCCAGTCGCTGACGTGCCCGGCAGACCACGTCGTCCCACCCAGGAACAAGCGGGACCCTGAATCATACCTGGACAACGAACAGATGGACCAAACGATTTGAATCAATATATTGTTAAAACAAGTAGTCGCATTCAATAAACATTTTAAAGCAGGCTCTAGTATTTTGTTGTGTAAATAATAATAATTATTATAATACAAAAGGTAGACGAAGCGGTCGGCCATTGACCAGGTGGGAAGACGATGTACGTGCAGTCGGCAGTGTTGGATGCGAGTGGCGAGGGATCGGTCGTCTTGGCCTTCATTGGAGGATTCAACACAGGCCGTGTTCAGCAGGGCTTAGTAGCCTAGGGTGATCCCAGCACCGCGAAGCGAATTGAGCCGAGGTTTCTCTTTGTACCCTTCTTATAAGGAGAGGGGGGCAAAAGAGCAGGGGACAAGGGGCGCGGACGTGTACCTCACCCCATTGTACTGTCACGAGGTTGGGGGAGGGGTTGTTCAGTGGTGCGGGACAACCCCTCTGTGGAGGTGGCGTCGGTCCCCTGGGGGACTGACTAGCCGTCGAGGTGCCAGCTGTTTGCTCAACAGATCCGGGGCACCCGGGGCACCTCACCAAAGGCGGCATTATTGGCACTCGCCGGGTTTTAGTGAGTAGAGCTGCGTCCACTTACCAGCTTTCGGGCGCAGCGAGTCCCACGTACCCGCCTGCGGAGACTCACTTCCTCGCGGGATGCCTTAGTGCATTTCCCGGCGTTAAAGAAAAACAAAGACTGTGTTCAGCAGTGGACGGATAGAGGCAGAAGAAGATGATGATGATGATAATACAAAAAATGCGGCTTTTATCGTGATTTGTTGATTTTTTACATCCCGCTTTTCGGATAATTTTCAGCAACCATGATCACGGGAGGACAATTAGTGTCAGAGTCCCTAACGTTCCAAGTTATTCGAAGTACTTTTTAAGAATTAACTACGAACAGTATAAATTTATTAGAAAATATGTTTATTTTTTTAAAGATTTTATAAAACAAAATGTTGAGCATTATTTTAATTATGTAAGTTCGCGTAAGTAATATATACTTACCCAATATTATGATAATGTATCTTGGGTTTTTCCTTAGAGCAAATATTTGGTTATTACTGGAAAATAAAGTTTTATCATAGCAATTAATATTAATTATAAGGAAGGAATAAATAAATGAACAAAACGCGTGAAGACAAAATTAAATTGCACTGGTAGTACCTTTGGCCACGTGATTTTAGAGTTGCCAGTGCTTTCCGTAGAGTGTTTGTGGAAGTTGTGTGCATTGGTGCTGAGACGCTGATGATGCCTATTAAATTACTATCTGAAGAACGGCCTTTAAGAACTTGCTCGTTTGAATGTGATACATTCTGGAACTTCTGGAAGATGGTGGTACTCATGCAGCCGGGAACGCAGCATAATGCATCCCTCCCACTGGTAAGTTTGTCTTGCGACCATTCACACAATGTCTTTTTAAATTGTAGCCTACGTGCTATTATGATATTATACCTAAGTTCCTATAAGCTGTTATTGTAAAGTTTCTAAAATGGAAACAAAGTACCTAAGCATCTATATTACATTATTTACAAAGTTTTAATTTAGAATTAAATAATATATAATAAAAAGTCGTTTAAAAAAGAGGGAACTAAATAAACTGTATAATAAAATATAAATAAAACAAAAAACATTTGTATAACATTGGTCATTGTCGTCGTTCAGGCGAGTTGTAGTGCCTCCGTCTTGCGGGTATCATTAGATACTTGACGTTCTTTTTGTAATAGGGGCAATCCGGTTCATCGCATCCCATCACTTCTGCTTCGTGGAATCGTATGTGTCGGTTTTGTTCCTCGCCCAGTATCAACCTTCGAGTGCATGCAAGAAAACATGGCCCACACACAGCCACCGCGCACATTCCTGCCAGGAACTCAACAAATAACATCACAAGTTCATTCCAATACATTGTTATATCGTTGCAATTCCATTTGAACAGTTTTTGATAATTTTAACAAAAATGTTATAAAATATCTTGAAATTATTAGCTAATTTGTATATTTACATTAATGACTTTTAAACGTCATTTCGCGATGAAGGAAGGTAGGTCAATAATAAATTTTAGAATTATTTATTTAGCTAAAAAGTAAAAGAAGAATTCATAACAAAAATAATGTTTGATTGTAATTTGATTTATTTCACCTCCCATCCTATTGTTATCTTGTTCTTTTATAATTCTTAAACTTCTTTCTTAGCATTTAAAATATTATTTCATCCGCTGCTTATGTCTTTCCTTCCCTTTTTACTTTTCAGATTCATGCATTAACCCACTGGTATTTTTATTGCCATTTATATGACAAGAATATTTCAGTTGTCAACTGACACATGTCGACAAATGACATTTGACAATCGCACTTCGCAGACTAATGAGCAGTGTGACCACTTCTAGTAGATTTCTACTTTTTTGGTAGATTTAAGGCAACGACAACGATGATTTAGTAGCCGAATTATTTAGTAGTAATTTCAGTAGAATATCGGCATTTCAGAACATTCTGAAAAAATGGTAATCCAATATGCAAATCTAGGCCAAAAAACACAACGACACTATACCCAGATTCAGGCGATTTCCCGTAATGTGTATTATATTATTAGTGAATACGGTGCTACACCGGTCTCTCTTCCACATACGTTAGGAATTCACTAGCTATATCTGTCATTCGAATCAGCATGGGCATTCGTTCATGTAAATTATTTTGAATTTGTTGCGTTCGGAGTTAAAATTCGATTTTTTTTATCAAAACAAAAGTGAAGTTAAGTTCAAATCATGAAAAGAAAATACACAGCACTGTCGTTCTGGATGGGAGGAAAGTCCATAATTTTCATCGTGGCTGTGTAAATATCGCGACAACTTTAGCGCTTTTTGCAAAGTCTGTAACACAAAAATATTGCTTCAGTAAGTATAAACAGATAAAGATTGATTGTCTGTAAAGTTTATTTATGGTCGATAGTTTTACGTGATATCGTCATAAAGTAACATTGATGAAAAATTATTACCTTTTTTGGCGCTGTTCTGAGATAAACAGTTAATTGAAGTGAACAAAATTAAATTAGACTGAAGGTTATCAAGGAAATCAATTGCATCATAATAAATTGTAGAAATAAATACAAAAACACAAAACACGTTGTCGCTTTTTCAACATGTTAATAGTTATAAATATGGTTTCCAAGCCAATGCTTGGCCCTGTGCCCTGTCTATCGTTGGACGGCTTAGGCGGAACGGGACACTTTATCGTGCGCGCCGTTTATTTTCATCTATTTATAAGACGTTTCACGTCAAAAAATTGTTCATAATTTTTTTTTTATATACCAAATACCTAGAAACAAATAATTATAATGGTCGAATTTAAGTAGATTTTCAAACAGGGCTTAGTAGATTCTGATAGATTTTAGCAAAAATTTTGGTAGATCGTGTGATGAAAAAGTGGTCACGCTGCTAATGAGTTGACAATTGGTTTTAAAGCATGTGATACGCTGCCGGATGTTATGTATTTAGATTACATACTTACAAATAATTTATTAATATTAATGCCTTTTAAAACCTATGTTTGGGGATACATATCCGCGTCTCTCATAAGATAGTACACATCTAAACGGTACAAAATGAGGGCGAGGATAGTTATTGTGTAAGTAATTCATGTTACTAATTTTAATGCAAGATATTGCAAACGTAAACATATTTTCACGGCTTATAGTTTTTATTGTTCAGTCGTAAAATTTTGTTAAATAGCTAATATAATTTTTAAACAGACTTTTCTATTCGTTTAAAATAAGCATTTACTCAAATATTATTTCTAATATATATATTTCTATGAACATAAACTTTATAATCTCCAAAATTCGTGAGATATGATGATAACTTGTAAGTGTTTACTGTTTTTTACTAAAAAAACGACACGTAATTAAAAATGTCAAGGAAATTTCAAAATACATCTTTTTAATGATTATATATTTGCTTATATTCTATCTATGTAATCTATGTAACGAGGCCGATTTTGCTATAATTAATTTTTACTTCCAAAGTTAACAATTTTATTTCTTATCAAAACCTAATTCCTTCTAATTACCTAATACAAAACTTTTCAATAGGGAAATAAAATAGATATTCAGTAAACAGTTACTAAGAATGATGATCATATTACAGTTGTTGGGAGAGGACAAGATGATGATGGATATGTAACAAGTTAAGAAATCCACATGAAGTTGTTTTATTATAATGAATAAAATTTGCATAACAGTAGAAAAAAAATAGTAAATAAATAAGTAAATATTAACAGCAATCATACCATGTTAACCTAGCCCCGTGGTGGGATCTCAAGAACTTGAGACATGGATACAAAAAATAGCCCCCCTGTTGGCTTGGTATGGTAAATATAGGGGACATTCACCATATAAATTATCTGCATTTGTTGGGACTCAAACAAGTCCCTTAAATTGTGGTAGTACCTACATTCAATATATTCAAGACGTTTCATATTATGTTATATATTTCAGAGTTGTGTTGGCTCTGTGTGTGTGTGCAGTGTGGTTCTTTGGGCAGCTGTACAAAGAGTTGTTCAACATATATGAGCAGTATGGTACGCTGACTGATTCTGAGTATTCCTGGTAAGACAGTCTTGTTTCTTGTTACAAAACTACAGTCTACTTATTGATGAGATTAAAATAAAAAATATATGTAATATTACAGGATTTTCCGGTTGTTGCTCAACTTTGTGGGTTACTCCACAGTCTTGCTACCAGCCTATGTATTATATAAATACCTAGAAAAAACTAATTATTATGACAAAATATGTAAGTTAATATTTTACATCTTATTATTTATTTAAAAATTATTTATATTTTTATAATACAGCAGTTAGTAAGAACCCTAAAACTGAATTGTTACAGTGCTTCTTCAAGATAAAATATTGTTATAACCATTAAATAAAACTTACATAATTAATGATTATTTTATGTACATATCTAAACCTTATTCTAAAAATTAAAAACTCAGTAGAAATACTTATAGTGATATTAACAATACCTAATAATAATTGCTAAACTTTTTTAGCAAAAAACACATGGCTGTCTCGGACATTACATGCCTGTTTTGCTGACCAACCTGAGAGGCTTCCTGATAATGTGAAGCCAGTAAAGGTTGAGGAGAATCCAAAAAGAGAAGGCTTGGAGCTGGCTTTTTGTTTTACTGGCCTCATTGGTGCTTACCTTGTGTGGGGACTGTTGCAAGAGAAAATTATGACACAGGTACCTTATACATTAACATGTAGTAGTTTTTTTTTTTTTTTCAGCTAATACGAGTCCACTGCTGGACGTAGGCCTCCCCCGATGTAGTAGTTAGTCCAGTAGTTAATAAGATGCTAATATCTTATCTGTCCCTTCTGGTTTTATAGTCCTCTAAAATAAAATAAAATCAAGCTTACTCCGAAATGAATATTTTGGTTTACATGGAAATGGAAAGGACACGGGGACTGGTCGGTAAATGTAATAAGTAGAGTTTATTTATAGTTGCACTAGTTAATAAACTAATAACTCCGCTCTCAGATAGCCAAAATATAGAGAATTTTCAGAGAGGGATCCATAAGCCTAACATCAATTGATACCATTTTCATTTCATTCATTAAATTCTGGCCCAAGAATGTTAGGAATCATTCCCATCTCCTTTATCTTATATATCTATATAATATAACCAATGCAATTCCCTCTTACCGATAAAAATTGATCACCAACAGAATTATGTGCTGGCGGATGGTACAATAGTGAGGTTCAATGACTCCCAGTTCTTGGTGTTCATAAACCGCCTGCTGGCATTCCTGATTGCCCTGGGGCGGCTATTATACACCCACCAACCGGTAGTGGCAGCACCACTTTACAAGTTCTCGTACTGCTCCCTCACCAACATCATTAGTGCTTGGTGTCAGTACGAGGCACTTAAATATGTCAGCTTTCCAACTCAGGTGAGTCAGCTAAATATCATAATTTAATCCATCTTTTTCTTTATTATTATTTCTCAAGTGAGATGTGTGAGGTACATGGCAGTTTTTGAAATAATTGAAAAAACTTATTGTTAAAAGACAATTAGAAGTAAATTATTCTTGTAATTTACATTCTAATATTTTCAGGTTTTGTCAAAATCGTGCAAAGTGATTCCGGTGATGCTGATGGGTAAAATAATATCGAGGAACAAGTACGAGACGTACGAGTACACCACCGCCGTGGTCATCTCGCTGGGTATGGCGCTGTTCATGTTGGGCAGCCATGACGACACCTCCGGTAAGTCACATTGAATTTTCAAAAATTCATTACACAAGCTGTATTTTAAGACAGTGTTATAAATTTGATTGAGGACCTGATTCAAGTCAAAAAGTCAAGCATTGACACTACGTGGTAGATGGTGTTTCGGTAGTATGGGTTATATTTTTTTACCTGATCCGGCTCGAAGGACCATTAATTAATGACCATTATAGTCTTGGTCCGAGGATGACTAATTTAAAAGACTACTATAACATAATATTGGTGTATTTACGAAAAGCAATTAATAAAATAAAGCAAATAGTAAACTAATAAAATTCAGAACTTTTATTCGGGTCGCGTAGGACTCCCGGAATGGGTCAAAAGTGAAAAAAAAAAACAAAAGCCACTTTCCGCGTACCTCATAATAAAAAAAAGAATATAGTCCAAGGAGTATTAAACTTAATATATTTGGTACGCTACGTTCTTA
Source organism: Helleia helle (assembly GCA_963853865.1). NCBI lineage: Eukaryota > Metazoa > Arthropoda > Insecta > Lepidoptera > Lycaenidae > Helleia > Helleia helle. The sequence goes on from OY971435.1 coordinate 368,410, forward strand.
AAAAAGAGAATGTAGTAGGATTAGGTATGTGCTGTCACTTTAGTGTTGCGAATACGTCGTACTAGTCGAGTAGATGAGCGGGGTCAGGGACACGACGCACCCTTGAGCTACGATTATACGGCTCTACCACTATGGGTGCTATACCATAATGAACCGACCGTTAGCGATTACCGAGGTAGACAAACTGATATCCATATACGAGGGCGGCACTGAAAATTTCAGGAATCAAAGTGTGTGACACAACATTACTATTTATAAATGTATTTATTGCTTTATTTTTTATCGAAGTATTCTCCGCGAAATTTGACACATTTTTCCATACGATGGAACCAATAATTGAAGCAACCATTCCATTCGGAAGTTGGGGTCTCCAGAATGGCCGTTTTGTAGGCGTCCACAGCTTCTTCAGGCGATGAAAGTCTCTGACCACGCAATTTATTCTTTATTTTAGGGAAAGTATAGAAATCATTAGGGCTTAGGTTGGGGCTGTACGGCGGATGGTCTAATAATTCTATGTTTTCTTGCTCTAAAGACTTTTGTCCTGTGCGCGGTGTGAGAACTCGCATTTTCGTGATGGAGGATGATGCGGCAGTTGCAGTTCTCTTTACGGAGTTCAGAAACGACCTGTAGCAAACAAATGCTAACATACCATTCTGCATTAACCGTTCTTTGTCCCTCAAGAGGAATAGTCAACATTGAATAAAAATATTTTTATTTTATTTTATTTTAGTCGCAACATGGCCGGTTTTGGAGACAAACGTGGCCACCATTTTTTTTGCAACACTCCGTGAACGAACAATTTTTGTTGGCTTTAACTCATTTTCGAACACCCAAACTCGTGACTGGTTTTTTGTTTCGGGTTCGTACGCGTATATCCAGGATTCGTCACCTGATACAATGTTGTATACAGCATTTAAGGATCCTGCGTGGAATCTTTCGAGAGTTCTGACGCACCAAGTAACGCGAGCCGCTTTTTGCTCTTCACAGAGCAAATGCAGTATCCATCGGGAAAACAACTTTTTTACACCTAATTGTTCATGCAAGATTATTTGTATTTGACTCAATTTAACCAATTTGACAAATGTCTAAAGTTGCCTGAATTTCGCGGTATGTCACATGTCGATCTTCCTCAATCAGCTTACGCACAGCATCAACGTTTTCTTGGGTGACTGCAGTTTTTGGACGACCTTGACGGGGATCATCATTGAGCTTGACACGTCCACGTTGAAATTCAGCAAACCAGCGATAAATTGTGGTTTTGGATGGGGCTTCATTACCAAATGCAGAAATCATCCGGTCAACACACTGTTTTTGTGTTAAACCACTTCGAAAGTCATAATAAATCATCGCTCTAGAATTTTCTCGAGTTAATTCCATTTTCTCAACGACTAAACAAGTTTAACAAGACCTTGTGACACGACCGAGAATCTTTTTTTAAATAAATAAATGGTATTCGATTTTTAAAACCAAGGAGTTTTCAATTAAAAAGATTTTAATATGACAGGAACAGTGGAAATATTCCATTCCCGATACTTTTAGTGCAGCCTATGTACAGAATAAAGTAGTTATGAGATATTTATCTACATGGAAGTACTGTGTGTGCAGTGTCTCACGCGACGAGCGTGTCGGGCGCGTGCCTGCTGGCGCTGTACATGTGCGCGGACTCGTTCACCAGCAGCTGGCAGGACGCCCTGTTCGCGCGTCACGCCGCGCTGCGCCCGCTGCAGATGCTGTGCGCCGTCAACCTGTGCTCGTGCGCGCTCACCGCCGCAGCGCTGTTGCGCCCCGCGCCGCGCACGCCGCAGCTGCTGCGCCACCCTCAGTTCCTGGCGGATGCAGCACTGCTGTCGGCCAGCTCGGCGCTCGGCCAGCTGCTCATATACCGGACCATTTCCCGCTTCGGCGCCGTCGTCTTCACCATCATCATGACGTTGCGACAGGTGACCATATCGTATATAGTACGGTACTACTGTACTTATTCCGGAACAAGTCCTTTTTCTTCAATTTTTGCTAATGACAAATGACCAAAAAACAACAATATATGGATACTAATTTCACTAATGTGAAATTAGTATAATTTAGTGGATATTCTTTTGAAATATGGTATTTTTTTGCAAATATTATATTTAACATAAATCGCTTTGAATCCTAGCGTTTTGAAAGAATGAGCTATATTTTTTGTATTGATTACGCTATACCTATACAGGTCTATAGCATGTACATATTATATCAAACATCTTGTTTCCCTCGCTCGCGTACTGGGTGGATGATATTCCTAGTCTCTAATGCACCACGGGTTCAAAACAGTCGATGAATGTATCGAGGTCATAAGGATGTGCGCGCATGTGTGCGTGCATATATGTGTGTACGTGCATGTGTGCGTGCATGTGTGCGTGCATACGTGTGTATGACAGGAAGAGGTTGCGTCGGCACAATGTGACGATGTTGTAACTGAGGAGGCGTGGTGTGTCACAGGCGGTGTCGATCCTGGTGTCGTGCGGCGTGTACGGGCACGCGGTGTCAGCGGCGGGAGTGCTGGGCGTGACGCTGGTGCTGGGCGGCGTGCTGCTGCGGTTGTACTGCCGCGCGCGCAAGAACCGCGCCGCCCGCCTCACCGCTGCCCGCCTTACCGCCGCCAGCCGCCCGCCCGCCGTCAGGACGTAGCCGTCTAACGTCATGACGTAGTTCAATTTAGGTTTGATGAGATGCGTTGAATGTCGTTTGGATGTCAGAGTGTAGTTTATACAAGTGACATTTGTGATCAAGAACTAAACAGACTACATGTATATGTATGGTGGCAACGAACCAGGTGTTCACCTGGTGACAAATTTTGGTCTATCTTGCCTGTCACCATTCTTGGCAGTTTGACAGAAAGCCAGATGTGTCTTCGCTAACTTCAGTCCGGCTAAGTTGCTCGTATTGTAGTATAATAACTGGTGCCGAGACAGTTTAGTCAGTACCTGGCAGATTTGTTCATGTGTACGGGGTCACCACAAATCACAGTATAAAATAACTGGTAAGCACAAATAGACAAATTCAAACATAATAGCTGATGTGTGCAATAACTATCAAATTATTATATAAGTTGATACGTATTAGGCGGAAGGTTATGTAAGGCTTTCAAATATGAGTATTATGTGTTGTGTAACATGTGTTCAGGGCGACGATAGCTGGTAATATAACATGTTGTGATTTTAGCTGTAGTATATTTAGGATAGGTTAGCTAATGTCAATGTGCTACAGACGATTAATACTTGTAGTTTTATTTATTACTAAGTATATAAATAAATATATAAAAATAGTGTCAATTCGTAAAAGTACTTCTATTACTTTTAGACAAACATTTTGTATGGATTGTATGTTTTACAGCGACTGGCAATGAGACTTATATAGAAATTTGACAAGTACACTTTGTAAACATGTAACTTCTTAAGATGTACATACAATACATACATACAAAATACCATGTGTTTACAAAACAGTACCGAATTAATATAAGTTCAATAGTTTACGCTAAAGATTTTAACTTTCATACAGTTAATAGTAGGGCCCCAACCCAAGGTCGCGTGGGTAGAGTTGTTCTAGATAGGGAGGGGATGTGGTGGGTAAAGAAACAGACTTATCGAAAGTGGTAGCTGAAATATAAAGCCAAGAATTCACCAATGTTAATAAAGTGCTTAATTCTCTTATAAATAATAAGGTTTCCTTATGTCTTTTGTTGACATAACCGTTTTTATAATAATAACACCATCAATGGTTCCACTGTTGTTTATTATGTTATATCTTTTCTATACTACAATATATTGTAATCGTTGGCAGGAAAGAGGGACATAGTATCTTATCATTTTCATCTTACCCTGGTTTTCTTAGTATGAAGTTGAAATAACAGTTTTGAGATTGGGAAACTGATTTATACATTTCACTAGCGCCTCTGGCGGAAGCTTAGAGGAACTAACAGAATACACTATGATCATCATCAGCCTTTATCCGTCCAATGCTGAACATAGGCCTCCTACAATGAACCCCAAGACGATAAATTGATTGACAGAATACTATACAGAAAGTAAAACCATTAACGTAAACTATACGTCTTGTAATAAGGGCTGAGTGTTGTCGCAAGTATTGGTGGGTGAAGTCGTCTGTACAGTGTATATAAGTTTTATTTAATGTATCGACTAACGTGTAACAATATGAATTATATCGATATATTTAAAGAGGAATGTTTGTTGTTTCATTGAAATTAATTGATTCTTTACGGAGAGTCATTAGATTTCTTCTATCGGGTATTAGATATTATCCTACTACGAGTAATATTATAAATGTGGAAGTTTGTAATAATGTACCATTGTCGCTCTTTCACACTAAAACTACTGAATGGACTTTAATTAAACTTAACAATAACATAGCTTATACATCAGAATAACATACATGCTATAATTTATCTCTGTACTCCCACGGGAATGGGAAGTCCGCGGGACAGTCGGGAAAAAATAAGCCGCTTGGGAGTTTCCAACGAAAACGCTGCCTAAACCCTTTGAGATATAACAAAATTATCTACAGAAAAGTCCGCGATGGCATTAACCGTTACGTTAACATTGACTCCATTTTCTTTTACACAAGCCATTATACAAGTCAACATAAGTATTCCTGCATGTACTTATTACAAATGAGTCCGTGATTGATCTTTTAAAAGCCTACTGCTTATCGCTTTGTAAGATTCAGCTTAGCTTTGCAAATGCAAATGTTAGCTATAATTGTACCTTTCCAGTTTTCCAAAAGATGCAAACTTAAAAAAAAAATGGATATTATGCTCAAAGACGAGCTGGATCCATTGTTTTAAACTAACGCGATGACTATTTATATTGTTACGGGATCTTACCGCGTTTACCGGTTTATTGAGGTCCCGATATTTCTTATTATATCCGTAACAATATATTTGATGTAGTATAAGCTAGAGATTTTAAAGTAAAATATAGTAAAAATGTAATATTAACATATGATAACTGAGTCCAGGACTTGTTAAATGTCTAATTTCACTCCTGTTCTTACAATAAACCACTGAACAGGACGGTATTTCTATATGTTTTCACGTTCGCGGGTGAAATCATACTGATCCCAGTATATAATAGTGCTTTGTGCATACTGATTTGCGTTGACGGCAATTTTAGAAATGTATTGCCCGGCTTGCTCAAGCAGCGTCTACGCGGACACGCCCCCATACCTCTTCTCCTGTTCTTAATATTTGTATGGCTTGTTCTCTTGTTCTGGGTCCTTTTTGCGCCGAGAAATGCTCTTAAGCATCCCACCGTGTCTCCCCAGGCGGCCTGAAAAATGGTAAGGTGAACGCAGCTTTATCTACCAAAACCCGGAGTTCAGAAACGACCTGTAGCAAACAAATGCTAACATACCATTCTGCATTAACCGTTCTTTGTCCCTCAAGAGGAATAGTCAACATTGAATAAAAATATTTTTATTTTATTTTATTTTAGTCGCAACATGGCCGGTTTTGGAGACAAACGTGGCCACCATTTTTTTTGCAACACTCCGTGAACGAACAATTTTTGTTGGCTTTAACTCATTTTCGAACACCCAAACTCGTGACTGGTTTTTTGTTTCGGGTTCGTACGCGTATATCCAGGATTCGTCACCTGATACAATGTTGTATACAGCATTTAAGGATCCTGCGTGGAATCTTTCGAGAGTTCTGACGCACCAAGTAACGCGAGCCGCTTTTTGCTCTTCACAGAGCAAATGCAGTATCCATCGGGAAAACAACTTTTTTACACCTAATTGTTCATGCAAGATTATTTGTATTTGACTCAATTTAACCAATTTGACAAATGTCTAAAGTTGCCTGAATTTCGCGGTATGTCACATGTCGATCTTCCTCAATCAGCTTACGCACAGCATCAACGTTTTCTTGGGTGACTGCAGTTTTTGGACGACCTTGACGGGGATCATCATTGAGCTTGACACGTCCACGTTGAAATTCAGCAAACCAGCGATAAATTGTGGTTTTGGATGGGGCTTCATTACCAAATGCAGAAATCATCCGGTCAACACACTGTTTTTGTGTTAAACCACTTCGAAAGTCATAATAAATCATCGCTCTAGAATTTTCTCGAGTTAATTCCATTTTCTCAACGACTAAACAAGTTTAACAAGACCTTGTGACACGACCGAGAATCTTTTTTTAAATAAATAAATGGTATTCGATTTTTAAAACCAAGGAGTTTTCAATTAAAAAGATTTTAATATGACAGGAACAGTGGAAATATTCCATTCCCGATACTTTTAGTGCAGCCTATGTACAGAATAAAGTAGTTATGAGATATTTATCTACATGGAAGTACTGTGTGTGCAGTGTCTCACGCGACGAGCGTGTCGGGCGCGTGCCTGCTGGCGCTGTACATGTGCGCGGACTCGTTCACCAGCAGCTGGCAGGACGCCCTGTTCGCGCGTCACGCCGCGCTGCGCCCGCTGCAGATGCTGTGCGCCGTCAACCTGTGCTCGTGCGCGCTCACCGCCGCAGCGCTGTTGCGCCCCGCGCCGCGCACGCCGCAGCTGCTGCGCCACCCTCAGTTCCTGGCGGATGCAGCACTGCTGTCGGCCAGCTCGGCGCTCGGCCAGCTGCTCATATACCGGACCATTTCCCGCTTCGGCGCCGTCGTCTTCACCATCATCATGACGTTGCGACAGTGTGACCATATCGTATATAGTACGGTACTACTGTACTTATTCCGGAACAAGTCCTTTTTCTTCAATTTTTGCTAATGACAAATGACCAAAAAACAACAATATATGGATACTAATTTCACTAATGTGAAATTAGTATAATTTAGTGGATATTCTTTTGAAATATGGTATTTTTTTGCAAATATTATATTTAACATAAATCGCTTTGAATCCTAGCGTTTTGAAAGAATGAGCTATATTTTTTGTATTGATTACGCTATACCTATACAGGTCTATAGCATGTACATATTATATCAAACATCTTGTTTCCCTCGCTCGCGTACTGGGTGGATGATATTCCTAGTCTCTAATGCACCACGGGTTCAAAACAGTCGATGAATGTATCGAGGTCATAAGGATGTGCGCGCATGTGTGCGTGCATATATGTGTGTACGTGCATGTGTGCGTGCATGTGTGCGTGCATACGTGTGTATGACAGGAAGAGGTTGCGTCGGCACAATGTGACGATGTTGTAACTGAGGAGGCGTGGTGTGTCACAGGCGGTGTCGATCCTGGTGTCGTGCGGCGTGTACGGGCACGCGGTGTCAGCGGCGGGAGTGCTGGGCGTGACGCTGGTGCTGGGCGGCGTGCTGCTGCGGTTGTACTGCCGCGCGCGCAAGAACCGCGCCGCCCGCCTCACCGCTGCCCGCCTTACCGCCGCCAGCCGCCCGCCCGCCGTCAGGACGTAGCCGTCTAACGTCATGACGTAGTTCAATTTAGGTTTGATGAGATGCGTTGAATGTCGTTTGGATGTCAGAGTGTAGTTTATACAAGTGACATTTGTGATCAAGAACTAAACAGACTACATGTATATGTATGGTGGCAACGAACCAGGTGTTCACCTGGTGACAAATTTTGGTCTATCTTGCCTGTCACCATTCTTGGCAGTTTGACAGAAAGCCAGATGTGTCTTCGCTAACTTCAGTCCGGCTAAGTTGCTCGTATTGTAGTATAATAACTGGTGCCGAGACAGTTTAGTCAGTACCTGGCAGATTTGTTCATGTGTACGGGGTCACCACAAATCACAGTATAAAATAACTGGTAAGCACAAATAGACAAATTCAAACATAATAGCTGATGTGTGCAATAACTATCAAATTATTATATAAGTTGATACGTATTAGGCGGAAGGTTATGTAAGGCTTTCAAATATGAGTATTATGTGTTGTGTAACATGTGTTCAGGGCGACGATAGCTGGTAATATAACATGTTGTGATTTTAGCTGTAGTATATTTAGGATAGGTTAGCTAATGTCAATGTGCTACAGACGATTAATACTTGTAGTTTTATTTATTACTAAGTATATAAATAAATATATAAAAATAGTGTCAATTCGTAAAAGTACTTCTATTACTTTTAGACAAACATTTTATATGGATTGTATGTTTTACAGCGACTGGCAATGAGACTTATATAGAAATTTGACAAGTACACTTTGTAAACATGTAACTTCTTAAGATGTACATACAATACATACATACAAAATACCATGTGTTTACAAAACAGTACCGAATTAATATAAGTTCAATAGTTTACGCTAAAGATTTTAACTTTCATACAGTTAATAGTAGGGCCCCAACCCAAGGTCGCGTGGGTAGAGTTGTTCTAGATAGGGAGGGGATGTGGTGGGTAAAGAAACAGACTTATCGAAAGTGGTAGCTGAAATATAAAGCCAAGAATTCACCAATGTTAATAAAGTGCTTAATTCTCTTATAAATAATAAGGTTTCCTTATGTCTTTTGTTGACATAACCGTTTTTATAATAATAACACCATCAATGGTTCCACTGTTGTTTATTATGTTATATCTTTTCTATACTACAATATATTGTAATCGTTGGCAGGAAAGAGGGACATAGTATCTTATCATTTTCATCTTACCCTGGTTTTCTTAGTATGAAGTTGAAATAACAGTTTTGAGATTGGGAAACTGATTTATACATTTCACTAGCGCCTCTGGCGGAAGCTTAGAGGAACTAACAGAATACACTATGATCATCATCAGCCTTTATCCGTCCAATGCTGAACATAGGCCTCCTACAATGAACCCCAAGACGATAAATTGATTGACAGAATACTATACAGAAAGTAAAACCATTAACGTAAACTATACGTCTTGTAATAAGGGCTGAGTGTTGTCGCAAGTATTGGTGGGTGAAGTCGTCTGTACAGTGTATATAAGTTTTATTTAATGTATCGACTAACGTGTAACAATATGAATTATATCGATATATTTAAAGAGGAATGTTTGTTGTTTCATTGAAATTAATTGATTCTTTACGGAGAGTCATTAGATTTCTTCTATCGGGTATTAGATATTATCCTACTACGAGTAATATTATAAATGTGGAAGTTTGTAATAATGTACCATTGTCGCTCTTTCACACTAAAACTACTGAATGGACTTTAATTAAACTTAACAATAACATAGCTTATACATCAGAATAACATACATGCTATAATTTATCTCTGTACTCCCACGGGAATGGGAAGTCCGCGGGACAGTCGGGAAAAAATAAGCCGCTTGGGAGTTTCCAACGAAAACGCTGCCTAAACCCTTTGAGATATAACAAAATTATCTACAGAAAAGTCCGCGATGGCATTAACCGTTACGTTAACATTGACTCCATTTTCTTTTACACAAGCCATTATACAAGTCAACATAAGTATTCCTGCATGTACTTATTACAAATGAGTCCGTGATTGATCTTTTAAAAGCCTACTGCTTATCGCTTTGTAAGATTCAGCTTAGCTTTGCAAATGCAAATGTTAGCTATAATTGTACCTTTCCAGTTTTCCAAAAGATGCAAACTTAAAAAAAAAATGGATATTATGCTCAAAGACGAGCTGGATCCATTGTTTTAAACTAACGCGATGACTATTTATATTGTTACGGGATCTTACCGCGTTTACCGGTTTATTGAGGTCCCGATATTTCTTATTATATCCGTAACAATATATTTGATGTAGTATAAGCTAGAGATTTTAAAGTAAAATATAGTAAAAATGTAATATTAACATATGATAACTGAGTCCAGGACTTGTTAAATGTCTAATTTCACTCCTGTTCTTACAATAAACCACTGAACAGGACGGTATTTCTATATGTTTTCACGTTCGCGGGTGAAATCATACTGATCCCAGTATATAATAGTGCTTTGTGCATACTGATTTGCGTTGACGGCAATTTTAGAAATGTATTGCCCGGCTTGCTCAAGCAGCGTCTACGCGGACACGCCCCCATACCTCTTCTCCTGTTCTTAATATTTGTATGGCTTGTTCTCTTGTTCTGGGTCCTTTTTGCGCCGAGAAATGCTCTTAAGCATCCCACCGTGTCTCCCCAGGCGGCCTGAAAAATGGTAAGGTGAACGCAGCTTTATCTACCAAAACCCGACGAGTGCCATCAATGCCGCCTTTGATGAGGTGACCCGGATCTGTTGAGCAACAGGGCATCTCGACCGCTTGTCAGTCTCCCAAAGGACCTACGCCACCTCCACAGAGGGTTGTCCCGCACCTCAGAACAACCCCTCCCAGCACCGGGACAGTGCAATGGGGTGAGGTTCCCATCCTCGCCCCTTATCCCCCTGCTTTTTGTCCCCTCTCCTTATAAGAGAGGTACAAAGAGCAACTCCCTCGGTTCAATTGGCTTACTAATTAGTACGTACTAATTAGACTGCTGAGTCCCACCGCCACGACAAGGCTTGAAAGGTGGAGTTCTAACTGGGCCCAGTTAAATATTAAACGGGACTGGATAGTTTTAACAAGTTTGCTCGTGCAGCGGTAGTTACGCTCAGGTTGAAATAGCCGTCCAGCATTGAAGTATGTTTCTCGACCTCTTTATATTATGTCTAGTGGTGTGCAAATAAACTATTTTATGATAACGTCCTATGGACTATAAACTATATTTTTCTAGCGCGCTTTTTTATAGACTATATTATAACGCGTAGTCGCAAGACTAGAATTACGTAACTCGTGTGAACCGGCCGGTATAGCGCACGACACATCTAGCGCTAACGCGCGATCGACGCTGACCAGTGTCTCCAGATGCACTGTAATTACAGCAGATTTACTGTAATTCTACTCTATTCACTGTACACTGTATTGTGGTGATTACAGTGTATGAAAGTCACTGTAATTTTGAGTTTCTAAAAAAATATTAAAAAAAAGATAATAAACTTAATTATTGGTGAAAAACCTACATAAATGGATGAAACGAAACGTTATATATTTTAGTGTTTGTCTATGATTCAGCGGCTGGTTGATAGTTTATTTATACCTACGACCTACGACTTACGAGGGAAGGGGAATTCCCTGACAAACTGTGGAGATATTGCCTATTACCAAAAAATTAATACTAATGCTATGACGCATTAAAATTATGTAGACGGATTTTACTTCCGCTAAGGGTTTTAATTTAGCAAGGTGCTTTGTGTGTATTTCTTCGTAGTGCGTTAGAGAAAAATTTGTTCATTTTGTTTCGTTGGTATCAAGGAAAGAAAAAAACAGCTGCAATAAAAATAGCCGCTGTTATTGCAGAGCACAAAATTTCACACCAAACAACACAACCTCGGAATTCGGAAATCGCAAATAATTTAAATATTAAACTAAAAAAACTTCAAGCCGTCGTAAATATTGTTATAGGAGGAGATTTTCTTTCTCTTTTATCATGAAAGTGACATGAGCCCGATCCACAGACATATAAGAGAAGCAGACCGAACATGACAGCTTCAAAACTGAGGCAACTATCAACACAGACACACTTACACACACATAAACAATAGCATGGGCCGTATTCAGTACTTAATAATTATAAAATTACAAGACGGATTATCTTATTTAGAAATATGGATTGCAATTCCATTGTTAAAACTCGAGAACGGCTTGACGGATTTCGATAATTTTGGTCATAGAATAATCGTATCAGTACTGAGAAGTTATATACGATGAGAAATTTCGGAAAATGTTAGCACTTAAAAGGTGAGAAATATTGTAAAAGGTGTATGTAGGTGTAGGTTGTAAATGTAGGACTAGGTGTAGATTTAGTTGTAGTTATTTATTTATTCCAAGTCATAGTTGAGACAGAACAACCTATCGGGACAGCTAGTAATAATACTAATATAAAGACGAAAATGTTATGTAAGTTTGGCATGTTTGTTGCTCTTTTATGGCAAAACGGCTGAACCGATTTGCCTGGAAGTTAAAATGGTGGTGGCTTATATCCCGAATAAGGACATAGGCTATAAAAATAATCATAATCGTTCGGGATACGGTTGTGAAATTAAGTTAACGCGGACGAAGCTGCGGGCACCAGCTAGTTTATAAATACGTAGTTTTTTTTTATGTCATAGGAGGCAGCCTAGCAGTCGGAGCCATGGTGACTACCGACGATCATAGAAATCTGCACAACCAGAGGTCCCCCCCCCAATGGGCCACCGGAAACTCACAAACCGTACGAAACGCGACAGCGTAGCTGTCACTTGACGCGGGTTTTATGTGAGCGAGAGGTACCACCCCGGTCGTGCCGGCCGGAGTGGTACGTACGTACGTAGATTAGAGTTGGAAAATAAAATTAAACTAAAAATAATTTACGAATCATTTATTTTTAAAAGATATGTATTTTTTTTAATAAAATCGTTCAGTAAGGTTAGTTTAATTTGCATCGCTTTTACACCTTAATTGTACGTAAAACTTAATAACTCATTAATAAATGCAAGTGATTATAATTGTGCTTCTCAACTTCATTATTTCCTTTTGAAGATTCGTCGCTAAGGCAGGTTAGCTTTCGTCTATCTGCAAATATGCATGTTGATAAGTAGTAAGGCCAGTAAAAAAATAATTACCACCTATTATGTAACCTTCAATTGCCATTCTAAAAATCATCAATATGATGTAAAATTTTGACATAAGGACCGGTGGGAGGAAAGCGCTGTGCCGCGCTCCCGGCTGCATGGGTACCACCATCTAGCTTGTTTCTCCCGTGAAACAGCTTTGCTGTGTTTCGGAGAGAAGGGCAAGACAGGCAGTGTAATTACTGGCACCGATACTTAACATCTTATGTCTCAGGATAGGCAACACATTATAGTAAAAATAATAAAATAAGTGAAAAATTCATCACCGGGAAGATATCTACAGTTACCATTTACCAACTACTATACTTAACATCTTAACTGCCGTAGCCATATAGTACACATACCCCAAGACGTCCAATGAAGTTTTACTATTTTTGGATTAGTATATTTTTCGACAAATACAAAAATAAATGCCTGTAGGCATAGGTAGAAGATTTTGCAATATTCAGTACTCGTCTGGTGACCTTTATACTTTTTATAAAGTTTTTAATGTGGTAATTACACATGGCAACCATATTATGAAATTAAAATCATACCTCTCGCAACAGTAAATCAAAAATTGTTGGAATTGCTCCATTAAAGCCACTTTTATCTATATTACGTCTGTCAAAATGTTTTGAACATAAGACAAGATTTGTGGGCTGCCAATTTGTCACGTTCATTTTTGCCAACCAGGAATTTCACAAGTGCACATCATTTGGAAACCTGAAAAGAAGTAAATGTATCATTCAAGAATGTTTGTGTACCTATTATGAGTTTAACCAAGTATCTATATTAAAATAAATTAGGCACTCTTAATACATCGAAAGTTACCTTTTCTCGCTTAACCTAAGCCATTAAAATAAAATAACTAATAAAATATATAAAGTAAATCTAAATCTGACCCCTGCAAATAACTAAAGTACCAAAACTGTCAAACAGGATTTCAGGGAAGTAAAATTTTGTATTATCTAAATAAACTAAGATGAATTTGCTGGGTATCTTACGTATTACTAAAATATACACGTAAAACCAACGCTTAATGTTTATATTTAGCTAAATTAAGTATGAATAGTAACATATTAAACAAAACATTTTTCACGACATTATTTTGCTTCACAATACTTACTTAGGAAATATTATGTCAGGTGTTTTATTATATGTAGCACTACTACACCGTGGGGCACTGCACTTAACCATATTTATCCCGTCTTATTTTCACAATTCACATATTATTATTTAATATTTTTATGAAACAAAAACACTTGAGCGATTTTGTTATGACGCCATTTGTCATCTATCATCATCTATCAATATGGCGGATGGCCACACTTTCTGTTTTGTCTATGTATGTGTCTGTGTTACTACATTGAAAGACAAAGAAAGGTGTATTTGGAGTTCAGACAAATAAGAACGAGATGGAGTTGTTGTGTTTGTGATAATTGTGTTTGGTCTGCTTCTCTTATATGGCTGTGGCCCGATCCCGATCCGATCCGCCCTCTCTTGTTTTAACTTAGCAAACTTCATGCCCCTTCGATTTAGTCATTAAAAAGAAGTTAAAATGTTATTTTTATCTACTGTAAATCATACTGTATTTCAGGATAGGAAAACACTGTAATTTTCATAAATCTACTGTAATTTCAAATAGCCTTCACTGTAATTTCACTTTTCTAATCTGGAAACACTGACGCTGACTGACGTATAAACTATAAATAATTATAACGTCTAGCGTCTACGATCTAGCACGTTGGTGTAGTTCGAATGTTATAAAGTTATAACTACGGCCTACGCTAGCCGCCTCGCTACATACCTAATGTAGCGAGGCGCTACGTTATAGCGCCGAATAGGAATTTATATAGCGTACGCTATACGTTGAGTATGAATAGCGCGCTACGTTATGGCGCTATGCGTTATATTAACCACCACTAATTATGTCAAAGAGGTAGGAATATTTCTTATTATTTTCATTTAAAGGCATTAGCTACTAGGCTATTAGCCATATAAAATACAATTATTCGGTCTGTAATACCGAGAAATGGCGGGAAACCTCAAGGAGCGCGGCTTCGCCTCTCTAGCCCCCATCAATCAACTATCATTCCCCATTCCATGCACACAAGGCAGTCCACCACAATATTCGCCAAACAATCACATTATATATTACACAGATTATGTTTTTAAAACAAACACTATAGACCGCCAGAACAGCCCTACTAAGAAAACTACTCCAGAACGGTACTCCATAAGATTCGCCAACCAATCACAATATATAAAGATCAAGTTTTTAAAACAAACACTATAGAAAACCACTCTGAATGGACAAAACACAAAATAACAATTCATTAAGGGTGTATACTACCTCATATGGCGTATTTTCCACTCGGCAGGACCTCCATATCTTCCAAATTACTAAATATTTAAGTTTGAAGTTTATGTATGGTAAAGTTCAGGATATAATCTATCTTTCATATGTTTCGAAAACACGATTCCATAAAATTTTCTCGATAGAAAAAAATCGCAAAGTTACCTTTAATTTTTTATTAAATCCTAAATATCTCAGTAAATACATAAGTTATAACCTTGAGATTAAGCATGGTAATTGAAATAAGTATGACGAACAATTCATATGTGGCGTTTTTTTAAAAATAACTATTATAATGCTTGTGAGGAGGAAATACCTACAATTTGCGCAAAGAACAACCAAACGATCTCATGTGTAGGTCTGAGGTCAGTACCGCTTCGGCTTTCGTGAGGGGTACCCGCGTTGCTTGAGCTCTTACTGAATGGTGAACGGTACTATAATATTTGAGTATGTATACTTATGCCAAATAATATGCCAAATGCTCAATATGCCAAATAATCGGAAGAAGAAAAATATGACGTGGCGTAAGAAAAATGCCCAACATATGAACCATATGAAGCCTATAATGAAGTAAGTAAGAATTAGTGAGTTCACTGACCGTCGTCATAAAACTGATTAGGTATTTCTTTTATAACCATTCGATAATATTTTTTTTTCTGTATCTTCTATTGAAAATTGTAAAGCCGTCTATTACAAACTAATTGAAACACAGAACATACTTGTGGCAAAAATGAGATTACCACAGAGACTACTAAACTACTAAAATATAATAATTAACACCATCATCATCATCAGCCTCTATCCGTCCACTACTGAACATAGGCCGCCCTCAAAGAACACCAAGATGACCGATCCCTCGCTACTCGCTAAAATAAAATAGTAATAATAATAATAATTCTCTACTAAAAGATAATAATAACAATTTATTTTAAAAAAAAATACATGCATGGTGAATACAGGTGCATATTTGTAATATTTCTGTAGAAAATTTTACTATCCTACCGCATTAGGGATCCTTATCGTGAGAATATAAAATTGAAATATTTTAGTGAAAACTTTATATAGAGCATTATAGGTATTTTAGGGTTCCTTATGGTTTGAATATAAAAGTTCTGTTGAAAAATATTTTAGTAAAATAATTTAGACGCAGCGTCACTAGTGTTTTTAGGGTTTCTTAGATGAAATATTTTTGTGAGAAAAATAAAAATGTTACTTTTATAGGATGATAATACCGTCCAATTGCTTCTTGAATTTGCTTCAGAAGTCACAAGCTAATCTTGTAGCAAATTCAACAAATTTTCATATTTTACAAAATATGGAATTGTAAGTACCTATAACCTATACCTTATCTACCTATGATACGAGTTTGCCGATTATGATTTATTGAAATTTCACAATAATTGTAGTTTAATTGTCACCAACGTATTCACCTATCTACTCGTGGTAGCATTATTTCAAAATTATTTAGGTAAAATACACCTTGTCCTGAATATGAATAGTACAATAATATTTTACAAAATCGGTGAAATTCTTTTTTATAAATTTATAACTACAGCTTTACTACTCATTGCGATGGGGGTTCCGCATAATCTAAAAAATACTAGTATTATATAAATATTATTTTGCCTTGTGGGTATGATAAATATACATATAGGTTGAAATAAAAAGTTGATATTGTAAAGCGAACAAAAAAATTAAAACCAAGTTTTGCAAAGAATTCGTAATGCATTTTATAATTATCAAAAATATATTTTGTCTCGTAGATAAACAAGTTCCAGTCGGACACGCGCACGAAGGGTTCCGTTTAGTAAAAACCGCAAAAAATCATGCTTGTTGTATGGGAGCTCCTTTATTATTTACTTTATTCTGTTTTAGTATTTGCTGTTATAATTTCAACATAAATACATCATCTGTGAAATTTTCGACTGTTTCATTTTTGCGGTTCATGAGTTACAGCCTGGAGACACGGATGGACAGCGGAGCCTATGAATAAGGCCACAAAATCAAAATCATTTTCTTTTTATTCACAGTAGTACCACAGCGTAAGTAGTTACAGTGGGCCAACGCGTTTGAAGTCACGAGAAATGCAGCTTTTGTTTAGACATTCGTCATTGCTGTAGGGTTGTCACAATATCTCCATCAATTTTTTTTGTAGCTGTGACTATTTTTTTTTTCTTTTTAAATTTTTATGCGAGTATATTATATTATCATATATAATATGTATGTGGATATTATACACACACACACACACACACATACATATAGATATATATGTAAGTATGTGTGTGTGATCTAATAAACCTATTATGCTGTGTTATTTATTATGTTGTCCATATCACATTTTTTATAAATAGTATTTTATATTATGTGAAATTTCTGTGTAAGT
This sequence comes from Helleia helle, assembly GCA_963853865.1. Lineage (NCBI taxonomy): Eukaryota > Metazoa > Arthropoda > Insecta > Lepidoptera > Lycaenidae > Helleia > Helleia helle. The sequence continues at coordinate 385,718 of OY971435.1, forward strand.
ATGTTTTTTTTGACGAAAATGACGAGAAAATACTAAAAATAGTTTGTTTATAGTTTAATCAGGTCGCTCAAAGATATCACTACTCTATATTCGTATTCGGCATCCCCAAAAACCATTACAAGTAGAGAACTCTAATGACCACCGCAGGTTCACAGCCTTCCTGACCACAAACAGAATAGGCTATCACACTTACGCCCTGGAGGACGATATCGTAGGAGTGCCCCGACACATGGACCCGGCCGAAATAAAAGACGACCTGGTCCATCAGGGTTTCCCGGTCGAGGAGGTACATAGGATGTCTAGACGCGTCCGTTGGCCACTTTATAGCGTATATACTGATAATACTGTGGTAGTACCAACAGAGTGTTATAATGAAACAATTTTTACGGATTTTATTGAGAATTATTAAGATTTTTAGAAAAAAAAATGTGAACCAACAGAGTATCTTTTTGAAAGTCAATAGAGTCTACCACCGCCGGTTCCAAGGCAAGCCCACTGAGAACCTGCGAAACCAACTCAGTGGACCTAGTCTTTTCAAATATTTTATAACAAATTTTACATGATTTTATCCTGAAATGCCTGGACGGATCGCCCTATTCCCAAGGTGTGGTATCTTCCATAAAATCTTCTACTTTATAATTTTTTTATTGGGAGGTATTGAACAATTTTTGTGATCCTATTGTAAAGACGTACATACCTTGTAGATGCTTATTTTTGTGAGTCTAATAACTGGTACATCTAGCCTGGGTCTATTCCGTATATCCCTACTATAATACAGAATTCACTTGTTTTTCTGTACATAATATTATAGTAAATATTTTCTATATTTTAAGTCGCGACAGTCAGAATTCCAATTGGTTTAAATTTGTCTCTCAAAAATGTTCCCTTTCTGGTGTTTCTGGTTATCATCACATAATATTGTTTTGCATTTCACTTGATGTGTTCAACTGAGGAGTCTGACTTTCTGTATCTGAAGCTTTTGAATAATTTATGCCTTCATATAGGATCTAAAAAATAATATATATGCTTCATATCTCCATACTTCTTTGCAGACGAATTGAGCCGGCACGACCGGGGTGGTAGCAGTTACTCTTAATAACACGGGCGTTTCGTGCGTTTTGTGAGTTCCCGATGGTCCATTGGGGGGAAAATCCAAAGGGGGGGAGGTCTATGGGCGTCGGTAGTCACTATAAGGCTCCGACTGCCGGTTGTCTCCTTATGGAAAAAAAAATACAGACTCCATAAATTTTGAAATAATGCTATCGCAAGTAGGTAGGTAAATACGTTGGTGACAATTAAACTACAATTATTGTGAAATTTCAATCTATACTAATATTATAAAGCTGAAGAGTTTGTTTGTTTGTTTGAACGCGCTAATCTCAGGAACTACGGGTCCGATTTGAAAAATTCAGTGTTAGACAGCTTATTTATCAAGGAAGGCTATAGGCTATATAACATTACGCTATGACTTATAGGAGTTGAGTAACGCGGGCGAAGCTGCAGGCAACAGCTAGTAAATCATAATCGTCAAACTCGTATCATAGGTAGTTAAGGTATAGTTATGTAGCACATATGTCTTGTGACCCTACAGCAATGACGAATGTCTAAACAAAAGCGGCATTTCTCGTGACTTCAAACGCGTTGGCCCACTGTAACTACTTACGCTGTGGTACTACTGTGAATAAAAAGAAAATGATTTTGATTTTTGATTTTGATTTTGTGGCCTTATTCATAGGCTCCGCTGTCCATCCGTGTGTCTGTCTCCAGGCTGTAACTCATGAACCGCAAAAATGAAACAGTCGAAAATTTCACAGATGATGTATTTATGTTGAAATTATAACAGCAAATACTAAAAACAGAATGAAGTAAACAATAAAGGAGCTCCCATACAACAAGCATGATTTTTTTTGCGGTTTTTACTAAACGGAACCCTTCGTGCGCGTGTCCGACTCGAACTTGTTTATCTACGAGACAAAATATATTTTTGATAATTATAAAATGCATTACGAATTCTTTTCAAAACTTGGTTTTAATTTTTTTGTTCGCTTTACAATATCAACTTTTTAATTCAACCTATATGTATATTCATCATACCCACAAAGCAAAATAATATTTTTAAAATACTAGTATTTTTTAGTTTATGCGGAACCCCCATCGCAATGAGTAGTAAAGCTGTAGTTATAAATTTATAAAAAAGAATTTCACCGATTTTGTAAATTATTATTGTACTATTCATATTCAGGACAAGGTGTATTTTAGGAGAATCCAAACGGAATACAATATAAAGATTCTCGGCGATATTAGGCATAAACAGCAATGTTTATTTTATTTCTATCAGATATTTATTATACCATAATTTTACTGTTGATTGATAATTGTAGGTACTTAGTACTTACCTAAAGGTAAATACAGTCTACCAACATACTACATAGGTATACCTAGTACCTACCCGGCCGACATCGACTGGTCACCGGCCGCGGCATAATAGTTTATAATATTATGTGTAGTACAAGCGAGCGAATGCGCGCGTACTCAGCGTACTCGTAGTACCCGGCAGGCGGCAACTACTATACTTTATCCAATGTCCATGGCGTCGAACGGCCGCGCGCGCTCCCCGCAAACGGGGTGCGGTTGTGACGAAGTGGGGGCAAAATCTGAATTCGAGCTGAGGTAGTGTAGCCCCTTAACGGGAAACCAAAAAAACACAACCGCGCGTCCCGATGCTTCCCGCCATTCCGGAATATATCTTTATAAGTCAAACATATATTTTGACATGATTTTGACTGGATTTTGACTGAACCACTGACACATCACCGTCACATTATTGCAAATATAGTTTTATAAAATGTTTTCGCTACAAAATTCAATAAGTGTAAACAATTTCTATGAATTTAAGCAATTTGAGGATATGTTCTTTGAAAAACAAAATTAATCAAGTAAGCTGACTTAATACAAGATCGGTTTTGCCGCCATGTTTTTAAAATGTTATATGGAGGAAAACTGGCAGACGAGCCAACGTGTTAAGTGGTCAACTAAACCTATGAATGATGAACATCAACGGGGTCACTGATCACTCAATACTATCCTTTATTGTGCTCTCGTGCATTGGTCCTCCTAGATGGTGCACCCCATGCTCTGCATTTCTTTCCGAACCCAGTGGTACCCTGCAGGATACGGCACATCTCCCATAGAACTGGAATGTTTTACAGACTAATTTATTAGACTTGGGTACAATATACAAAAGCAAAGTCGAAGTTAGGACCGTACATGTTGGAGACTCGGAGGGTTGGTTAACAGCTGTGGCTGAAACAGAAATGGTATACTATAATTAGAATGTGGGACCATTCTTGGTTGCTTGTTCTCTCTAGTTTCACTGAGTTTGTTTCGCGGCTTATTTCGAGTGGACTAGTTTTGGAACTGGTAGTAGAGTTAATTTGTCGTTCAATAAGATACTTTTATTTTTCCCACCAGTTTCATTTCTCCTGGAACTCATGCGATGTTGTCCCCAGCTGGAGCATGGTGGTAGGTCTGGTGCTGGGCTGCCTGGCGTCGCTGGCGCTGCTGCCGTGCGTGCTGCAGAGGGCCTGCACCGTTCGCCCGCGCCGCCCGCCCTCCAGCGTCTGCATGCATCGTATCCCTGACGTGTACGATAAATATATTATTACCTCTTAAGACGGAGAAAGTTCCCTCGGGAACAATAACTACGATACTCCAAGCACTTTATGAAGTTTATGTCAGTAGAAATTACATTACACCAAAGAACTGATGGCAGTGGGCTAATAGAGTTCTAGAGCAGGTGACGTGCGGGAAGAGTAGGGTCGACCTTGGATGTGAGTATCGGGGGGGGGGGGGATAGGCTGTTGTGAGCTCAGTGATGATGACGGTGAGACTTCTTTTTCAAACACTCCATTTTTCTTTTGATGATTAAGATTTTTACGTATTCGATGTTACATGATACTTTATTACATTTACGGCTGTCGATCCTGAACGCACAGGAGCAGCAGCGGCGGCCGCGAGTTCTAGCCCGATGCCTCGGTTGAGGGTCAACACGATAACAGACAGGACCCATGGTCGTAGGACAAGGAAAGGGCACGAGAAGATCATATTGTCGAGTTACGAACGATATTGTATTTTTGTTTTATGTTTCTAGAAGTGAAAACCGAAGAGTAAATTAAATAGAAAGAACTACAATATCGTACTCAAGATCAAGTTAAGGTATTAGTCTACTTATATTTATCCTTAGTCATTTTACCGCATGTATGATTTCAATATGCACTGTTAAAATGCGTACTAACTTTGGTGAATACCATCTTGTTTTGATCGTTAAAGACAATAACAGAAGCGATGTTATGGGCTTCCATCCGTGTTTACTAAAACATTAAATGTATTGTTCATCATTGCTTAATGTTCTACCTGTACCATGAAACTTGTCATTGAATTAATCATTTTGGATGTCAATCGACAGACATACATTTTGGACATTATTAAAGCAAAATCTTACCTATAGGTTGCTATTAGGTATTGGTAGGCATACGCTGGAGCGTATCAACTCACGCACCCAAGCAACTACTCTATTTGCTATTTTCTAATGTTTACGCGAATTCCACTGATTTTAATGAATCAACTTTTACGGATTCTATCGCGGCCATGACCTTAGGATACTTTACAGCAACCGTCACGGAACCATCGTCGAGAGTGTCGTGAAATACACGACACTCTCGAGTAGGACCAGGGGACCACCCAAATCGACTCTGGAATCTCTCTGGTACCCTGCCTCCTAAAAGTTATATATTCACATCATCTTTGTTAACTTATACTACATAGTCGTATTTAGACACACACGCCCCAATAAAATATGGGCAACCGTGTTAAGTCGTATTTAAGCACATTAATCCATTTATTACCTAAGACAGTGCGGGTATTCTTAAATGCGTGGAAATGCCAAACTAAATACGTTGCATTAAAATAGATTACTATTAAATCGTCTGTGGACCACGTCTGTGATGATGAGGAACCATGGCGATGATAAAATATAAACAGCATGAAGGGCTACTAATGGACACATTGTCACAATTAACATCGGTGCCATGATAAACCGGGACAGTCTTAAAAATTTGACAGCATGAAGCTTTATTTGGAGGAATACGATTGCAAAATGATATTATAAAGACTAGTACTATAATGTATGTATAGTATTCTGACGGTGACGGTCAACAACCCAGTGGCCAGTACCATTTCGTCGTGTTAATCAGATCCTATCGTTTGTGTAGTGTCGTGGTAGCGGTGAGATGCGCGCGCGCAGTATAAAGCGATGGGAGCGAGGCGGCGCGCGCGAGTGTTGGTGTCGCCGCTGCGTCGCTTGCCGCTGGTTGCTGTGTTGTGTGTCCTGCCGCTGCGCCTGTACCACCACCGAGACATGACGCCGCTCGCCTGTCTCCTGCTCGCCCTGGTTGTGCGACAGGTAATGCCTGCCACTAGCTGCTGTGCTGCGTCATCTGCCACTGGCTGCTGTACTGTATGTCCTACCGCTGCTCTAGTACCACTCTATGCGACAGGTAGGGCTGGCTGCTATGCTGCGTATCCTTTCGCTGACTGCTGTGTTATGTGTTCTGCCACTGTGCCTTTACCATCAACGAGACATGACATTGTCCGACTGTCTTCTTTTCGCCCTGGTTGTGCGACAGGTAATGCTGGCTGCTGTGCCGCATCGCTGGCCACTGGATGCTGTGCCTATATAGCCGAGATATGATGCCGCTCGTCTGACTTTGCCGTCATTTGCCTGCCTCCTTCTCGACATGCAGTTTGTCTCCGGGGTTGGGAGTTGTGTTTTATTTATTTCATCATCATCATCAGCAGCCTTTGTCCGTCCACTGCTGAACATAGGCCTCCTTCAATAAACTCCAAGACGACCGATGCCTTGCCACTCGCATCCAACATGGACCGACCACCTGGTTAGTGGCCGACCAACACTATTAGACTCTCATATTTAGTGGACTTACTTACTTATATAGTAGATAAAACAGACGCGATCACTATAAGTTCAATATTCGGTTTAACAAGTAAAAGTGACAAATTGATGGTAATTATATTTTGATTCGCACAATATTTTCAACTTACTGAATGTTATTAATTTTCTAATTAATTAGATGACAAAAGCTATTCCGCTGATGCATTTGGGTTAAAGGTTGCGCTACTTCATGTATTAGAAATGTGGATTTTTTGTTCAAAATATAGTTGTTACCAAGGGTTATTTCAAAGTAAAATATACATAAAATCATATACATATATTAATAGCAGTCAGGTTTAGTATTTAGTGAGCAGACACAGGACATTTTACCACCAAAGCTAGAAGACCAGATCGACTGAGGTGCGCTTACAGACTATCAGTGGTAAGACACGGTAGGGTTTTACAAAAAGATCTTAACGGATCCCAAGGTGGAATAAAGGTTGGAATATAATAAAAGATAGCGTAGGGTTGAAGTGTCGGGTCGGGCAGACGATGCTACGTTCTCTTGTTCAAATAAGATAAGATGCGTTATGAGCCACGCATGCCATCTGCATGAGCACCAACGTCTACCGTGACCAGCTTCTTGGTGATCTATAAAAGAAAGGACGGGAATAATTAAAGGTTACGGGACTACCGCTTTAGGGCAGTCTCCGTATAGATGGGTTGTTTTGCACCCAGTTGCTTGACGTTGACCGCCTGCATATTTGGCTTGTCTATTAGTTTCCCTTTTTTTATATCGCAGGGAAATCCTTATGGTTACAGCCAGGATCTTCGGGTTAATCCTTATAGGCCCAGGTTCCCATCCTGAGCCCGTCACGAATACAGAGGCGTTACTGGCCTATAAGGATATATAGCATTAAGTAGCGCCTTCTACGCACCCCTGTTCGTCGCCCTCTCTCATCTGCTCGTCGGCTTCCTTCTGGGACATTACTGCCTCGAAGAAGGAGACCATCGCCGTCCAGGACTCATCGTCACCGAGCATCGCGGTGGTGACACTCGGCAGAGACAAGTCCCCTCCGATGACTGATGTGACGCAGCGCCGCCCATCTCGGACACACCTCAATCGTGATACACTGTCAACGGCTTTCTGTGGGCCGTCCGGCACAGGTACTCACCAAAGCAACCATGCCCAGTCAGCACCTGTGTCAGACGGAAGGTGAAAGGTTTGCGCTTACGGCGCATCCACCGCTCGAGGACCGGACGCAAGGCAACTGTTAGGCTTTTGCAATACGGCTACCGAGCCAGGCCCTCGCCCCACCTCCGCATTAACGCCTCTTGCCCTAGTCGGCGAACTCGCAGGATCGCGTCCAGTGTAAGGCTCTTTTTTTTATAGAAGAGGGGGTTAACGGACAGTCGGTTCGCCTGATGGTAAGCGAAAGCGACATCCACAGACACCTGCTTTACCAGAGGGTTAGCAGGTGCGTTGCCGGCCTTTCAAATATGAGTATTTTCTTGAAGGTCCCTAAGTCGTATTGGTTCGGAAACACCGTAAGTGATAGCTGATTCCATATATTCGTCGTGCGAGGCAGGAAATGCCGTAAAAATCTAGTTGTTGTGGATTTTACCGAGAGACCTCCTAGTCCTATCTGAGACAGGAGTGCGTCTTGGTAAGAACCCCCGCCACGTCTATTACTTTCCCTGTGTCAACTAACATATTATTATCCTTTTTTATTTCAGGCTACCGCTGAATGTAAGAACTGTGTTGTAAGTATTTCCTTATTTAATTCGCTTTAGTTATTTGTTTACGAGTTATTTTGATAATGCTGGCGATAGAGTCAGTTTCTTTAGTAGAAATAGTTTTGGCACAGATGAAACAATTTTACGGATTTAATCGCGGTTTATTAAGTTTTTTACGGTTTATTAAGATGGCTGGCTCTTACCACCTGCTTGGGATCCTATTCCATTTCCATTATTCTAAATCCTATTAAAGTAGTTAAATCAAATCCAAGCATAATATACCACAGATTAAGGACTCAGCTAGCACTTTCTTCATAGAGGGGACTTATTGAAATATTCATGTATCATAGGGTACTTTCAAATAACTTTGTAACGTTAGGACGTCTGTCACCTCAGTCCACCCATGACCATTGTTGCTGTAAAGTATCCGAAACGTCGGGCTTGTAAAAAGTGCGTGCGTACAAAGTACACAATATGTCAGAAGTGAAACTTATTTGGCAAAATAATTTTTAAATCTCGTTTATATTTATACTAATCTAAAGCTTTAAATTTCCGAGACTTGCGATGTGACGTTCGCTCTATCTCACTCTCTCTCTCTCTCGATCTTTCTCACTCGCTTGCTCCCTACTCTCACTCAATGGCTATGTGCATCATGCTACGTTCGCCCTTTGTCACTCTCTCAATCGGTCTCAATTACTCTCTCCCTCTTCTTGGACAAAAACGATGCACATTTTTATGACGTTTTATCCGTAAAAAAATTACCCTTATGCGCGCAAAGAAGTTTCACTTCAAAAACTTTATAAACAGCGATAAAATCAGTAAAATTGACGTTTCATTATAATAAGTGAAATTCGCGTAAACATTTGGCAGAATTTGTTCAAATAATAATATGTAATGTGACCTCGTAATGACTAATTATTATTGATGTACTGTTTTCTAATGTTTACGCGAATTTCACTTTATCGCGGTTTAGTTTTATACTGAATCTGAAAATTTCCCTACACGCATTTTTTTTCCTTATACAACCACAATTCTAACGCATCATTGTTATTACTAGTGTAGTTAATAGTCATACTCTATTGTTATTTAACTAGATCTGAAGAGTGAACCATTTATTTCCATTTACCTACTACATACATCGGCTTGATTCATTCGTATCACCGTGCTTATCATTCGCGAATAAATATGATAGGTGACCACCCGTGACCATGGATTTCGTAAAATATCCGAAACCTCACACAACCCAATAAACTGTGATAAAACCCGTAAGCATATTAAATCTTAGTAACAGACAACAATGTAAATAAATAAATAAAAAATAAAAAAAAACCACTTCAACATTCTGGTCTCATCTTAAATATAGCTACCAGCGTCCCACAAGGGAGGGTGCTCGGTCCTATTTTATTCTTTCTGTATATAAATGACATAATTAATATACCTAACTAATTACAAGTGTGTACTATATGCTGTATCAATTATTGTGACATCCGATAAAAATATAACACGATTAATGAACCTGAAAAGGAAATAAATAACACAATTGACAATATAATTAAATGGCTTGACATGAATTATTTGAAAATTAACATGGACAAGCAGTGCACGGATAGAGGCTGATGATGCTGAATATGAATAATAAATATAATGTAAAATTCAATAAAACAAATTTAAAATTTGCTACACATACGAATTTTTAGGACTGACTATTGACGTAAGTATAAATATAAATCTAATAAGAAATATCATCCAAAATAAACGAATTTGTATATGCTCTGAAGAAAAAAAAAACGCAACGAATACAAAAACGGCGTCTGGACAGTACAGCCGTTTTTGTATTCGTTACCGTGCATATAATATATAGAGTCAATTTTTCCGACCGATCAAAACAGAGCATTTGTTTCACAAAAAAATGCATTAGGGCCATCTGTGGTCCTAAACCAGATTAATCGTGTTAAACAACGTTTAAAAAAATAGGTATAAGGCCACTGCCGTCTTTTTATTCTACGAACCATGTGTTTTAGTACGGAATCAAAAAAAAAACATATTTAATTGGCAGATGATATTAATGCTCGTAGTCGGCGGGGCCCATTTAAACTCGTAATTCATGACAATCCTAGAACAACTAAATATAAAAAAAATTGCCTAAATATTCGATTGTACGTATAATAAAATGCCAAATAATCTTAAGATATTAAATTCTGGACAGCTTACATTTATAAAACTGGAAGAAATTTTTATAGCTTTAAGGAATTGTATTTTTTTGATAAAAGGACAAATTTGAGTAAAATTACAGCGGCCTCACTGCAGCTTCAAATTTAAATTTTGATTTTAAAGTTATTCCTCGGAAAACTGAAAAGACCACCGTTGGATTGAACTTTTAGCAAAGAGATTTTTGAGTATTTCGTTTCGTTTTTTTACTGTTTTAAAGGAAGTTATTAACGCTAACCCAATTATTAACTTTAGGGGGTACAGTTTACCTTATCATAATCTTTAACTAAGTAAGGCAAATCGTTCATGTAAATAAAAAAAGGAATGGACCTAGAATGGGTCCTGCCCCTATTTTATTCCCTGTTGTCAAGATAGGAATTTAAAAGATTCAGTGCCGAACTACTACTACGAAAGAGTCTATTACATAGCGTAGTAGTTTACTGAGAAAACTAAGAGCAGGGCAGGGCTTCTGCTCAAAATCATGCGAGGAAGGTCTTGGGCATAATTCACCTGGTGGACGGGCCCAATACGGGTGGTAAATTTTACACACCCTCAAACACCTATAATCCTATCAGACAGGCAGGTTTCTTTACTACCTGTAAAATCTTAAGACCTGAACAATATGTATTTAGGAAAAATAGATCTACTACACATGCTTGCTTCTCCCTTGTCAAGTCAATTACCGAATGTTTTAATGATAAAATACCTATCACCGCAATATTTCTTGACTTGACGAAGGCATTCGACTATGTATCGCACAAAATCCATTTAGACATGTTACACTCACAAGGTATTAGAGGTGTTGCTAATGATTGGATAAGAAGTTACCTCACAAATCGTCAACAATGCGTAGAAATTACTGGATTAAATGGCAAATTTAAAAATATTAGAAACGGCTGAATCGATTTTGATAAAACATGTGTCAGCGCTAGAGTAAGTAGTACCTGCTTTCAAATAAAAAACCGCATCCAAATCAGTTTGACCACTACGATGCTACCGTCAAACTAATAACAACCACCCTTTAGAGTTGGGGCTAAAAGTATTGCTTTAAACAGACCCTGGGTAAAGAGGAAAAGGCGATGTTCCGCGCGCACTCTGACGAATGCCTGGCGCAGTCGGGCGCAGACCGCGCGCTGGTGGACCGCTTGCTGCGGGGGGAGGTGGAAGACCTGCTGCGGGGTGAAGCGGTAGGGGAGGTGGGGCAGTCGCTCCGCAAACACGTTTACTGCGTGCTTGTCCGGTGCAAGGTGATCGGAAAGGACGGCAAGCTGCTGAAGGCCGCCGTGCTAGGCAGGCTCTCGGCGAGGGGCGGCGGCAAGAACGCGACCAAGGTAGGTCCTAAAGTTTACGCAAACCTTACTGATAATGTTAATGTAATGCAAGTATTAAAAGTGTGGGCTGTTTTGCATCATCATCATAATGATGATAGTATCCATACCGGCCTCGATTAATGAACTCCAAAGGACTGTGTGGCGGCCGATGGAAGTAGACGGATGAAAAGTGGATGAAAACTACTTCTGTACCGATATATACTGATACCAGACGATATAAGTCACTCTTCATGTCATCTTCAGATAGTTCATCTCGAGCTAACCTCAACGACTTGACATCGTTTTGTGGATTACGAGAGGAAAATGTTCATGAGCCAGTCAACATTTTTTCTTTTCAGGGACGCTATATGTTTTTGAAATATGCATATGCGTGTACACTTGTACCACAAACTACTCACGGGATATTGCTAACGAATATATGTGTATTCCATCAGATAGTGGAGAGTTGTGCCAACCAGACGGGAGACAGTCCCGAGGAGCTGGCCTGGAACCTGTTCCGCTGCGGATACGACAAGAAGGCGGTGCTCTTTGAATACATGCCAGCCGGCGATAACCACGTGCCAGCCGGCGACAATTACATGCCAGACGGTGCCAACTAAATGCCTGCCGGTGCCAGCTGAATGCCAGATTGTGCCAGCGCTGCCGACTAGCCGTAAATTATATAGCTCTGTATATTTGTAATGCAATATATAATCTTTGTTCACTATTTATTTAATATAATATCTTAATAAATTTTATTTATAATTGCGGGGTTTATTTCATTTTTAAGTAGTCCTACAGTCAGATATTAGATCTTATGTCTTATAAAAATAAAAATGTTTTATTCTGGATGCAGGGCTGCAGAATTTTATTAGATATCTAATATATAAAATTAATATTAATATTATTGAACTCCTCCGAAACGGCTAAACCGATTCTCATGAAATTTTGTGTGCATATCGGGTAGGTCTAAGAATCGGTCAACATCTATTTTTCATCTCCCTAAATGTTAAGGGTGGTCCACCACTCAAATTTTAAAAGTTAACGCGGGCGAAGCTGCGAGCAACAGCAAGTATTATTTATAAAATATGGCGTTTAGTCGGATCTCAAGGTACCGTCGTAGTTAGGTAGGAAATATAGAAATGTTAAAAAAAAATTTGAATCCTAATATTTGTAGAGGCCTTAGTATACAAATTAGTAACTATACCGGCCTCATAGTTGCATACGAAATATACTACAAACAATAAAAATACTTCACTAACAAAAAGTAAAATCAGTTGTATCTAATTTACAGAAATTCACTTACATACCAAAAAGAAATTGATATATAAGTAGAGAGCTAAACAGTTATGGACACTGATGTTGAATAGGTACTTAGTTTTAACGATACTCTTATCGTTACATATGTAGATAGGAAGACGATCTTCGGGCAGTGGCGAGGGATTGGCCGTCTTGGTATTCATTGAGTGAGGCCTATGTCCGGTAGTGAACAGAAAAAGCTTGATGATAATGATCGGCACCACACAGGAAACTAGATTTGACAAACTCTATGAATCATTTGACTCTGTAGTTACTTTATAGTGGTGTATGAAACTACGTGCGGTTCGTAACGTTTACAAGACGTAGGTACCTAACCTAATGTAAATTGCAATTTTGCATCATTATTATGATACTCTGTATCTGTATTATGTATTTCTGTTTTTTTTTTTACTCATTTATCTTGTATTAGATTGTGTCTGCTCGTTTGCTATGATATACCTATCTTTGGAAACTTTATTGGTTTGTGTATTGATTAATATTGTCATGTTTTAAGAATAATTGTACTGTTTGTTTCCTAAATAAACTAAAATAAAATAAATAAAATACATGAATTTAATTCGCGAAATTCATCAGATGATGATTTATCACTTTTATAAATGCCTACAATAAAAATGCCTTCTTTAAGTCCTAACCATAGCAACTAAGTTTCATAGAAGTTACGTTATAGGCGATTTACAAAAAGATGTTCAACATTTTATACATCGTAAAATTATAATTATCACTTACAGTTTCTCAATAATGGACACAATAGAGTGGTATAATGAGATGCAGAGTTGTGCGTAAGTGTAAATTATATTGGAAACAGCTTTATGATCTCATTGCAGGCTGTAGGCGGTGACCCACTCGCCGGCCGCGGTAATGCTGGCAGTATGTACGCGGACCTTAGCCTTTGTATAACGTCGACTATTAAAAAAAATTGCGCGAGATGTTCCAATTTTATACGCGCGAAATAATTGTTTGAAAGTTTTCCATTTGTGTTTTATGATGTAATTAAATATGAATATTTATATTTAGTGATTTTAATACATTTTACGATAAAAAACCTTTCATTTTTTGTGACTGTTTGCGTGTTTTGTGTGTGTGTAAATATACAATAAATAATTGTGTGTCTAATGTGTGGATTTCAAGCGAAATTCCAGAAGATAGTATTAAATCGTAAGTCTGATAAATATTTAGTTTATTCTAGCTATTCTAGCTATGCTAAGCTAGCTGACCTAAGCAACGGTGTTACAGCCTGCAATGAGATCATTATAGTCGTAAGTACCGATAGTAACAAAGATGTCTAGCCGTTTCAGAGATTAGCCGGAACAAACAAACAAACAGAAAGACAGACAGACAAAAATTATGAAAATTAAATTTTTGATGTATGTACCGTATAAACTTTCTTAGTACCTATGCATTTAGTAAAAAACTGATAATTTGACATTACAAACAGACACTTTATTTTATTTTATTTATTTTATTATAATGGACTGCTCAAATTTGTGCATTGCCAACGACGAGTTAATGTTTAGTCAGTACCGGTGGGAGGGAAGCGCTATGCCGCGCTCCCGGCTGCATGGGTACCACCATCTTGCTTATTTCTCCCGTGAAACAGCTTTGCTGTGTTTCGGAGAGAAGGGCAAGACAGGCAGTGTAATTACTGGCACCGAGACTTAACATCTTATGTCTCAGGATAGGCAACACATAAATGAGTTGCCTGGGCTCGTTCCAGGTATACTAGTTTATGTTCATGGGCGATGTCGATCACTTAACACCAGGTGGTACGTTTGCCAATTTGCCTATCCAACTAACATAAAAAAAAATGGGAAAAACAGCGGGAAACCCCAAGGGCGCGGCTTCGCCTCTCCAGTCTCCTATCACTCAATCATGACTCCATACTTCACCCACTCCAGAACAGTCCTCCACAATATTCGCCAACCAATCACAATATTATATACAGATTACGTTTTTAAAATAAACACTATAGAAAACCACTCCGAATGAACAAAATACAGAATAATAATTATTTAACGGGAAACCAAACAAACACAACTTTCCACACACACAGGCACACACAGAAATTTCCCGCCGAAATCCAAACAGACACTTCAATTTTATTTACTTGAATGTAGATTATACTTCTAACTAGCCTCTTTCCTCATACGGGGTATTTTGCCACAAGTGATCGATTTGCCGACGCGATGCTTAGACTTTGGTATTTGGATTGCTGTTCTGTTTTAATCGTATGAGGCATGCAGATATATTTCGTTATCTGAATAAGCGGATTGATAATAGTTCCTACCAGCGATGCTACCGTCCACTAAACACCTGAGTTGTGGATGGTCAGGAATTTCAGCAGACCTTATAAAATACCATATACATATTGATATACATACTTACGAGGGCGGCACTGAAAATTTCGGGAATCAAGGAAGTGACACATTACTATTTAAAAATGTATTTATTTGTTTTTCAAAGTATTCTCCGCGAAATTTGACACATTTTTCCATACGATGGAACCAATCATTGAAGCAACCATTTCATTCGGAAGTTGGGGTCTCCAAAATGGCCGTTTTGTAGGCGTCCACAGCTTCTTCAGGCGATGAAAATCTCTGACTACGCAATTTATTCTTTATTTTAGGGAAAGTATAGAAATCATTAGGGCTTAGGTCGGGGCTGTACGGCGGATGGTCTAATAATTCTATGTTTTCTTGCTCTAAAAACTCTTTTGTTCTGTGCGCGGTTTGAGAACTCGCATTGTCGTGATGGAGGATGAAGCGGCGGTTGCAGTTCTCTTTACGGAGTTCAGAAACGACCTGTGGCAAACAAATGCTAGCATACCATTCTGTATTAACCGTTCTTTGTCCCTCAACAGGAATAGTCGCAAAATGGCCGGTTTTGGAGACAAACGTGGCCACCATTTTTTTTGCAACACTCCGTGAACGAACA
Organism: Helleia helle; assembly: GCA_963853865.1. Classification (NCBI taxonomy): domain Eukaryota; kingdom Metazoa; phylum Arthropoda; class Insecta; order Lepidoptera; family Lycaenidae; genus Helleia; species Helleia helle. The sequence continues at coordinate 401,171 of OY971435.1, forward strand.
ATTTTTGTTGGCTTTTAACTCATTTTCGAACACCCAAACTCGTGACTGGTTTTTTGTTTCGGGTTCGTACGCATATATCCAGGATTCGTCACCTGATAGATACGATGTTGTATACAGCATTTGCGGATCCTGCGTGGAATCTTTCAAGAGTTCTGACGCACCAAGTAACGCGAGCCGCTTTTTGCTCTTCACAGAGCAAATGCGGTATCCATCAGGAAAACAACTTTTTTACACCTAATTTTTCATGCAAGATTATTTGTATTTGACTCATGCCCCACTATCACGTCAAGGCCTGAACCATGGTGGGGGGGATACAATAACGTGTACAAGGCCAAGGCTATACTAATCCATGCGATTATCTGGAAGATGTTTCCCAGTAAACGAACTGTTTGAACACGATACCAAGTGCTTGCAGTAGCACGGAATTATTCAGTTCAGTTTTCGGATTCAGTTCCTTCAAAACAGGAAAAGCAATGTTCATCTGAATATATTATAAATGACTTATTGCTGAAAATAACAAAATCACTAGTGGCTATAATATTTCACCTACCAATGTTTAATCAAATAAACGACGGGACGGTTAATTAATTATTTGTTAAGCAGCGCAAAAATCAGCATAAAAAGCATTTACACCGCGAAAAAGAAACGCAAAATAGAAGACTGCTTTTATTAATCATGAAAACGACCAAAGGTTTAGTCGTTATCATAGCTTATTAAGATGATCTGTGGCCACGGCTGTTATACGGTTAAAGGGAAAATGCTAAGATCTTAAATAAATCAAATTATTAACTCGCGATAATACAAGTTTCGTTTCTATCATTCTTTCGTTCGTTAGTGATTCATCGTTTATAAACTCATTAGCATAATATCTTAAATTCCCCGTACCGTACAGTAGCACTCCGACAGCACTAGTAACGTAAGATTAACTTTCGCTAGTCCTTGGTAGTTGCTGGTGGTTGGTCCCGCGCACTGGCATGCCTATGTTAATGTTGTGACGAGAGCCTACCGAGTACCGAGTGGGCGGAGTACTTGACGACTTTCGACAACTATACTTATACGTTTACTTAGCATTTTATATCCCTTGGTTTTAATAGCCACAAAATTTATAATAATTAATTGCGTCTGTAATAAATAGCTCTCAATTATGGGCTGTTGAATGCAAAATTATACTAAAGTCAAACTAGTACTTTTTTATATGGAGTTCAGCAATATGTTCCATGTTAACATAGAAAAAACACATGGACCGATTAGAACCTGCGAACACTCGCATCCCGCCGTCTATCTTGTAGTCCAGATCAGAGTCTTTAGCGTACAGTACAAGCTATAGCTAAATTATATTATTTACACGAACACAGGAAAGAGTGCCTGCGCAGAAACTAATTCTAGGCTGCATTTAGTTTCTGCAATTGCAGCAGTATCCACGTACTTAATCTAATTTTTTTCGCACAGTAAGTACATGATGTAACGAGCGCGAGGCAGTTGGCGGTGGGCGGCGGAGGCTCGCGTTTCGGCCATGTCTCGTCATCTCTCCAGTCTGTTGACACCCGTCATAATGAGTTATGGGAATGTATGAGTGCAATTTTAAGAGTGGCTCTATTGACCTGTCATTATTCTAGCTTTAATTAGAATGACAGCTGTCAAATTCTTCTTCTTCTCTATTTTTTCAAACCTGCGATGGTTTGAAAAAAATAGATCCCAAGATCGCGCCAGTGAAAGTCGAAATAAGTAAAAAAATAATATTACCGAACAGATATGTTAGGCTTATAATTAAGTTATATTGTTTGTAGCGATTAGAGACGTTAACTACCTGCCATCCAGTGGATCTTCTGCCAATTAACCTTACCTACTGGTTACAATATAAAAACAACATTTGTTGGTGTATATGAAGAAGTAAATGCCTATATTTTTTGGTACAGTTCTTACACCGCCCACGGAGGATTCTTAGTAAACTTAAATTATTATTTATTATTAATAATGTGAAGTGCGAAGATTATAGCACATTATTCATTTTTGGTCTAACAGATATAAGCGATATAAATCAATCATAATAATAAGTATTGGTGCAATTATGAAGGCTGTGGGCGGCTCCTACACCGCATGAATCATCTCAAGTCAGAACCTTCTCAGAAGTCGCGGTGTATATTACCGAATTGATAGGCAAATAGTTTTATTTACAGAAGAGGACGTTTACGGACACTCGGCTCACTTGGTAGCGACTAGCGAGTGATCGCCGACACACATAGACTCAACACCGACGTTTTTACGGAAATTGCTGCGTTTGCATCGAGGAAATCATATCATGCGAAAAAAATTATAACATGAAGAAAAAAATTAAAATTGACTAATGTACCTACCTACCTAACCTACTATATTTGTTAGCAATATTCTTTATATCTTATAGTTTTACAGTTAATGCGTGAATTTAAGTTAACATGGTTATTTTCATTACTAAAATTATTTATGAACAAGACGTTCGTAGATAATGTCGAAATATCGAGCTCCGCGAAATAAAAGTGAAAAACATGGTAAATATCCCTTTTTAAATAATTTTAGCAAATTCGTGAATGCATGCTTTCTCACACTGAATGTACGAGGGGAGGTCAAAAAGTTCGCAGGATGAGGGTAACAAAAATATGCGATGTTATTTTTGGTTTATTTTAATATGTTCTTTTAGACCCGAACAATTTTTCAAATCTCACTATTTATTTATTTATACCCCCATATACTTCAGGCGAGTTTCTAATTAGCACCTACCAAAACCAGCTTACCGTCCCTCGGCATCACCTCCATTCCGCCAACTTTTTGACCCACCCTAGTATTTTAGCATATAGCATAAGTCCGTCCCCGACACCGAAGCAGTCTCAAATGAAAACTGAACGAACAACACTGGCCTGAAAAAAAGAACATTTTTTCTTGTTCCACGAGGTAAATGAGTTTACGCACACAGCCTGGCTGATCTGGCGGTTATGTGACACTGCATCAGCCCCTACCCACTAAAAACCGGGTGCCTTCGGCCGCCTGTAGGAAGGTGCCAGAGTTTGACAGTATTATAGGCCTTTTCGTGGTCACACTGCGCATTTAGTTCTACCCCACTGTTACCATGACAGTTTTGGGCTCAGAAGATTCTAGCAGTATCCAACAAGGAAACACGACAATACCAATACGTTTACTTCTATATAAAGCACGTTAACATAAGACTAAAGCTGAAGCTATATACGTGTTATTTATTATTTGTATACCTTATATTATATTATGTATAAAAGGTAAAACCGATCAAGGATCGCCAAATTTGGCCGGTGCGTGTCATAAACGGCTTTTCGGTATTTTGGTCTCGTCATATTTGCGAGCCAAGCTCATTAATATAACAAATGAAGTATGATCGATTGTTGGTCCGATAGAAGACCTGGACAAACTAAATAATTGCACGGAGGGAAGGTTGGAAGGATTGAAGTTAGTTTCATAAAAATTTTAATTTATGAAAAGGTGATTTATCTTGACTACACGAATACAGCAAGTGGCTAAAATAAAAGAAGTTCTAGGGCAGAGGGTGTCTACGCTGCCACTCTACTGTTCACTCTACTGTTCTACTGGCATTGGATAAGAGTTAAGGTGGATTAGAACATTTATCTGAAACCTTTTGTTCTTCCCCACCGTGGTCCATGCCTTATCATGGCGGTGGGGCTCAGTAGCCTAAGGTAAACCCAGCACCTTGGGCGAAGCAAATTGAGCCAAGGGAGGTGCTCTTTGTACCCGTCTTATAAGAAGAGGGGACAAAAGAGCATGGGGACAAGGGTCGAGGATGGGAACCTCACCCCATTGAACTGTCCCGACGTTGGGAGGGACTGTGGAGGCTGCGTCGGTCCCTTGAGGGACTGACTGGCCATCGAGGTGCCCTGTTTGCTCATTAGATCCGGGGCACCTCACCAAAGGCGGCATTGGCGGCCCGCTCCGGGTTTTTATTGGTAGAGCTGCGTCCATCTTACCGCCTTTCGGGTGCAGCGAGTCTCACATACCCGCCTGGGAAAACCCACTCCCCCGCGGGATGTCTCAGAGCATTTCCCAGCGTAAAAGAAAAAAAATCGTCCACAGCTGGTGGCTGGACGTTGTGCTCTTTCAATGGCCACCAACACGGCACTCGTATTAATTTCTTACCAGGAGGAGACCGTCATCACATATTATTGAAGGTCGACTAAACCGCCTTTTGTATAGATAGATGGAGTATAAAATGATTCTCGGCCCTCCCGTTCATACGCTCCACTCCTACCTACCGCGTCCATCATATGAATCACCTGAAACAATGATTTACTGTACATGTCCTTTTCCGCTCCTCCCGTTACCAGGGTATCACAGGTTATCTGGTAAACCGTTTAGTTTAATACATACGTGGGGAGCTTATCTGTAACCTTCGACGTCTAATGGCGATACACAGATGGATCTGCCGCTTATGGAGAAATAAATGTATCATAGTATGGACCGTATAATATGATACATGAGCGCCAAAAGGTGATCCCACGCGGTCAAACACTCCAGTTGTTGACTACATTTACATCATTTGATTGTTACTTGTGACTTTGGCTGTGTTTAGTTTTGTAAATAATGTCGTTACCATATGTGTTATAACATACGCAGCTCGTTCACAAACACATGGTTTTTATACACGCACAAATTATACATCCCACAAATATGTTACCGGGATTTAATTATCACTAAGATATCTGGCATCCGCAGCTTCGCCTGCGTTAACTTACATTTATATAATGATTGTTGATTTATATCTCTGAAACAACTCATTTGAAAAAAAAATATGTTTGCATTTGAATAGTGGTAGGTTTGAATCAAAGATTGACCGAACAGCCCTGATATCACCACCATAGTATTACAATAGATCGCTTACAGTCGATGTTTCATTTGGTGGCCAATGAAACACGTTTTACATTAGAATTTAGATACATTACATGAAGTTAGGAAACAAGAGGAGATGCCCCTTTCTTTAAACTTACAGCTGTAAGTGAGTGCCTGATCCGCCATCTTGGGTGCCCTTTTCATAGTAGTATTCTCTATATTGTTTGTGGTTTTACTGTCAAAAACCTAGCAATGGTAGCCATGTTAAGTGCCGATTTGAGTTGTAGGTTACACCTTTTTTCGTAGGTATGCACAGTCCTTCTATATTATGTCCATGATACATTATCTAATAATGATTGTCTGGTGTAGTTAATGTGTCGTGTCGCTGAGGTGATCCTGTTGCCTGCAGATCCGGGACCCGTAATTCTAATTATAATAAAACTACCTGCTACTGATTTTATCGCCGTTCATTAAGCTTTTTCCATTCCCAACGTTACGGATAATTTACAATTAGCAACAACTATGGCCACGGGCGGACTATGATATGTATACGGGAGGACGTCGTTGAAGTGATCCTGTAGCCAGATCCGGGACCCTCAAAAAGCGGCTAAAGGCTCTCGAAGTAATTTTAGTTTAGGGTAGGGCACTCCCAGGTGCAAGTCCCACATAAGGTCACGATCTACCCGAAGATCCTGTTATCAAGCAAGTAAGCATCTCTTCAGGTATTTTTTACTCTACCGCGCGGTATTCTCTGTACTCCGGTTTTCTTACAATGTGTCCCTATTTTTATTGAACAATTAATAATCGGCGTGTGGGCCCGTACGTTGCGACACCTCGCGCCAGTTTCCATCTCGCAACATATGGGAGACACGTGGGAGGGTCGGTAGACGGCACTCGGTGTATGGAGTATTATGAACTGCGTGTACGTAAGTGTTGATTGACTCATTCGATGTGTTTACTTTAAATCATTATTTAAGACGTTTAAACTAAAGTACCTGGATGACCGAGCTTCGCTCGGTTTTTTTTTTTTTTAAATAAAATGACATTTTCTAAAAATGATTCCTAGCTAGATCGATTTATCGCCCCCGAAACCCCCTATATAGTAAATTTCATGAAAATCGTTGGAGCCGATTTCGAGATTTCAATTATATATATATATATATATATATTTTAAAGTTTGAAGAACAAAGTTTGAACAAAATGTGTGTCAAAATCAAGTCTAAAGGAGTCGGTTACAAACATACATACAAACATACAGATGACGCTATTATAAAGCGTGTAAAAATAAACAACTAAAAATAATAAAATGATCGCGTTTGTTCAATTTTTGTGCCTACAACCTTAAAATCAACTTATTCTTCTACTAATGTACAGTCTCTGCGTTTACCACGTCATTATTACTTTTGGAGTCGGTGTCGTATTTGCTGGTGTACAGCAGCAAATACTATCTATTTAACTTCGCTGACACCGACTCCAAAAAAAAAACAAAAATGACCCTTTCAAACAAAATGGTTGTTAAATGATTAGTTTAGTGTTAGTTATGCCCGAACAATCATTTGAAAAATACAAACAACCGAATTGAGAACCTCCTCAAAATTTTTAGAAGTCGATTAAAAAACAAAGGACATTTCTTTGAATCTCCGATACGTTAGTCAAAGTAAGCACGTGCTAAATAATGAAACAACAAAACTGCAAACAAAAACATTTCGGCAACTAACAGAACACTGCTTGAAGTGCTTGATGATATTTTATAATGCGGTAGAGCGCAATATAGAGTGTATTACTGTATACAAAACAAGATGAACCAACCAGAGACAAGCAATGGAGTTTGTGGTTAAATCGAGTGACGTTATCTATTGTTAAAAAACCTCGCCGCAAGAATGACCGATTAAAACCTATTAAAAAAATTGAGTCTTCTCCATCACAATATATTTCGGCAGAGAAACGCTCTTTACAAAGTATACTGGTAGAATCCATCACAAGATCGCGTTTGACATCCTTTTATACCAAATGTAATTTTTATAAATATCGCCATAATATTATAAATTATTATTGTAATACATTTTAATACATTATTCATGATAAGAATTGTTTATCACGTTTTATTAATCTTCTTCTTCTTGGGTTGCCATCTTCTACCGGAGATCTATCATTAAGGCTGTTTTTACTTTAGAGACTGCTGCTTGGAACAGTGATGGTGTACTGAGGTTGAACCATATCCGGAGATTCTTAAGCCTAGAAGTACGCCTTCTTCCGGGCAGACTTTTCCCTTCAGATTTTCCCCTGCATGATAAGTCGTATTTGTCATTGCGCATTATGTGTCCAAGGTGCAGTACCTTATACCATACCATAATATTTCGTTCTGCAAAAATCCTTTTTAAGGGAAAGGCCTTCTTCAAAGCTATACTGGATTTTTCTATTAGAATTTAGCCCAACTATATCGCTTTTGTCCTTCCATCTGTCGCGGGGTCTCTTTATTTTTCTTGGTGAAACTTTCCATGTAGGGGTACACTTTTAGTTAAAATAAAATTATGCCTTAAAATATTTCTGTAATGAAAGCATAATATTTTTCAAAGATTTTTATTTTTATTTTAATGTCATAATTTTTCGGTTATTTTCTTATAGTTTAGGTCCTATGTTTAGTTGATATTTAACAACGGTGGGTAATAAGATCATCCATGGATAAGCTGACGAAAATATATAATATAGAAACATCGCTAAAGCCACAAAAATGTGACTGGTCAGGCTCAGGGCACTGGTGTTTCCCATATTTCTTTACGCTTGACAGACGTGGACATTTCGGGAAAGTGAGAAAATGAAGATAAAAGCTCTAGAAACGTGGTACTGGAGAAGAATTTTTGGTATATCGTGGACTGATTTAAGAACTAATGACTCTATCATTCAAGAGCTTGGCATCAAACAGCTTGTATCCTCCATCGTCCAAGCTCGTTTTCTGACGTTGTAACGCCTCCTAGTTTAGGAGAAAGTCGAAGGCACTAGACCACGCGATAGATCACCGATGCGATGGACCGACCAGGTGAAGGCAGCCCTCGACGATCCTCTCCATGAGTGTACCAGAAAGGCAGCTGTTCGCGAGGATTGGCGACGGATATTGAAGCGCGCCACCAACCCCTAAAGTGATGACCAGTAGCACTCTGTCAAGGGTGTAACGATCAAGAAGAATGCTTAGGTGTCTTTTGATTGAGTACCATAATGATATCTCGCGGTATATGTCATACATCGCGAAGCGCCGTGCCGTGGACCGTCTTGACAGTTGACGCCTACACCACCACGACACGGGCTACCGACTCACATGTAGGCATCGCTTACTAAGGACAGTTTATGTCATATTAATCTATAGATTAGAATAGTAAATTTATATTTTATTGACACTTTATTACACAACTGCAAACACACATAGGTACAATAAAAAATATCAAGATCATCGTATATCAAACAGAAAAAATCATTTAACAGCCCTCCCGGGCTTCGTGTTACGATCAAATTAATTTGTGCTCAAATCATTAAGGTTAGGTCTAACAAAAAGCTATGGAGCTTTGTTGTGCTTCTGAACATGCCATATATAATAGACAGATAATATCTATGGACGCTTTCACACCACGTCAATCTGGTCCCGTGGTAAGTTCTCGAAAAACTTGTGTTATGGGTACCAGACAACGGAAGTATATTTAATACTTTTAATACTATACATATCTTTAAGATTTTTATTATATAATACACATATTTAATACATATCCATGACCCAGGAACACAAACTTTTTGCTCCCAGGCGGGATTCGAACCCGCTACCTTCAGCTTGAGCGCCAACGCGCTAACAATTGAGCAACAAAGGTCGTCTATATATCTAAATATATATTTTTTGGTAATAATTATGCCCATAACAACATATTGTTTATATCGTTAACCTTTTTTTTCTTTAACGCCGGGAAATGCTCTGAGGAATCCCGCGGGGGAGTGGGACTCGGAAAAATTTAAGTATCCTTATAAATTAAGGCAATAAGTTAAACGTCTACATGGTCTACACCTAATATACAGATATGCCTTATACCCAACATACATAGATAAATGTTTCCAAGAATGGTTTCAAGTATGTATTATACAAGGAAAATTATTTTCCATTAATATAGAAACATTAGTCGATGACTTGCGTAAAATATGAACTACAACGATAATAACGAAGCTGTAATGAGCTCGAAGACACAGGAGAAAAGACATTTAGTGTAAAGAAATGTATTATTATATATTATATAAAAATATCTTGTTTTGTGACTTAAAGCGCGTAGGTACTCGAGCTACACACGAGGCATTACTTATTACACGGTCTGCCCACTCCCTGCACTATTATAAGTAGAGCTCAGATGAAAGTCGCTCGAACGTCATCGGCGGCCGCCGCCCACTGCTGAAAATGGTTTTGTTGCTACAATTCCTAAATTCCAACCTTACGTCCGGGCTGACCAACTAGTCCACGTGGGGGGCGGACGTGTAATGTAGTATTAGTGTATGGGATTGCTATGTATAGTAGGTGATATTATATATATATATATATATATATATATATATATATATATATATATATATATATATATATATATGGTAATGTTATATATTATTATTACATGAAAACATACACGGCTAACAAGGCTAGGGAAACCCATTTAAAATGGAGACACGTTCAAAGAGAAAACGTTTAGGACCGCTGCCCGGGGGCGATCGCCGGGGCACACCTGGAGCTGACGCTGGGTGTCTCAGCATGCGAACCGTCAGCGGTGAGGAGTTGAACAGGCGGGCTCCCATCGAACAAGATATTACAGCCGAAATGAGTGACGATATCGACAGACTGACAGACAGAACAAATAGTCCAGTAGAGCTATATAGCCCCAGCACCAAATCATACACGCCTTCAGTTCGATCATTATCACCATTATCATCGTCACCTACCAATAGTTTTAATTCAAATCCAATTATACCAGCTTCGGATGTTGCGCGGGGGGTAAATACCTTTTTACCCGCGTCCACCAAAGCTGGTAAACCAAGAATGCGTATGAGATGGAGCAAAAATGTAAATACATTTATCATGCGCACTTATTTTTACATAACGAAATTAGAGACTGACTTAACTACATATAGACAGCAATTACATGAACTTTTTTCACGACATTATCCTGAAATAACTGTAACCGAACAAAGAATTTCAGACCAGAGAAGAACCATAGTAAGAAATAAATTATTGTCTGTAGAAGAATTAGAGCGAATAAAAAATGAAGTACGAATACAACTAGAAAGTGAAAAAGATAATAATCAAGACGCAAGCATCACCTTACATACACAGAACCAATCAGACAGCCACTCACAATTAATACGATCACAACCACGCATGCAATCACAAATTAATACACAATCTCAAGCTTACATTCAATCTCAACTAAACACTAAAAACACACAAACACTAAATCATTCATCCACACAAACTGAATCTATAACTTTAACGTTAGAAAATGATATTGAGACACTTGTAGAGCATAGCGCTATAACTGAAGTACCTATCCAAGAAATGCATGATAAACTTAGAACAGCCCTCACACAATATTCCGGAATGGAACCGTCAGCACGGCCTAAATTGCCCAAACTTAAGTATAACCCTTATCTCTCCAAATTGATTAATATATTTAATCAAAATATACTGCATCGATTTATATCGGAAGACACACAACTCATAGATATACACACTCTCATATACTGCACAGCGTTAGTAATATCCGAAGAACTAAACTATAAAATCATGGTCAACACAGGAAATTCACCAATAAAATGTAATAATAAACCACCATGGCAAATAAGATTAGAAAAGGACATAGAAAAACTTAGAGCAGATTGCGGTACACTTACACAGTATATAAAAAATAATAGATCGAGTAAAGTAATTAGGAAAGCAGAAGCGATTTTTAAAAGAAGTTTTACACACACTAGACATGAAAAGAATAATAGAACACCCGAAGAATTCTTGGATACTCTAAAGCAGAAACTAGCTCTTAAGGTTAATAGACTCAGACGATACAAAAAAGCACAACAGCGAAAAAACGATAACATCATATTTACCACTAATGAAAAACTATTTTATAGAAATTTACAAAAATCACAAACTGATTCAACAACTGACACAAACACACAACTACCAACACAAGAAGAGCTAGAGACATTTTGGTCAGGCATATGGGAAGAACAAGTACATCACAACTATGAAGCAGATTGGATTGAAAAGGAAAAATTAAGATATCAAACATTAGAAGAAATGGAATTTGTTGAAATAACCGAGACTGATATAACCAACACTACAGCCCGACTACATAATTGGAAATCACCGGGCACTGATAAAATTCATAATTACTGGTATAAAAAATTGATATCACTACACAAAACAATAGCTAGCAACTTCACAGACATTATCTTAGGAAAACAGAGCATACCCCAATTTATCGCCACAGGCATAACCTATATGCTTCCAAAAACGACATACCGACCAGAACCTTCCCAATACAGACCAATCACATGTCTACCGACAATATACAAGATCTTAACATCAGCAATAGCAACCAAAATCAATTTACACATAGAACAATATAATATAATAGCCGAGGAGCAGAAGGGTTGTAGGCGGGGTCACATGGGATGCAAGGAACAATTAGTTATAGACTCTACAATTCACAAACACGCAACTTCTAAAAATAGAAATTTACATTGTACGTACATAGATTATAAAAAAGCATTTGACAGTATTCCTCATTCCTGGCTATTAAAAGTTTTACAAATATACAAAATAAACCCGAAAATAATAGATTTCCTTCGCACTATAATGGCGCGTTGGAAAACAACACTGCAATTAAACAATCGCCATAATACTGTTATCACTCGACAAATTTCCATTAAGAAGGGTATTTATCAAGGTGATTCCTTGAGTCCCCTGTGGTTCTGCCTAGCCCTGAATCCCCTATCTAACTTACTGAAAAGTTGCAAAATTGGGTACACCCTGAAACACTCTACAACCGAAACAATCATATCACACCTCATTTATATGGACGATATTAAATTATATACAAAAACAGAAAAGGAAATGAAAAAACTTATAGACATTACAACAGAATTTAGCAAAGATATCAACATGCAATTTGGGTTAGATAAGTGCAAAACGTTACATATTATAAGAGGAAAAATTAGGCCAGGTGACTACGCAGTAAGCAACAACGATAAAATTACAGCTATGGAACCAACAGATCTATATAAATACTTAGGATATAAACAGCTTAAAGGACTTGATCACACAATAACTAAACAAACATTAACAACAGAATACAAAAGAAGAGTCAACGCAATATGCAAAACACAACTTTCTGGAAAACATTAAATTAAAGCCTTGAACACCTTTGCCATCCCAATTCTAACCTATTCTTTTGGAATCGTAAAATGGTCAAAAACAGATATAGAACAAATAGAACGATCCACACGCACTACACTTACTAAACACAATAACCTGCACCCTAAATCAGCAATAGAAAGATTAACTATCAAAAGGCAAAACGGTGGCAGAGGTTTAATAGACATTCATCACCTATGGCAGAAGCAAATTAACAAACTAAAGACGTTCTTTCAGTTAAAGTCAGATACTAGCGACATACATAAAGCAATAGCCCAAAACGACCACAATTACACCCCACTAAACTTAAACGAAAATATAAATATAGAAAACCTGAATAATAATGATCCGCAAAAACAAAAAATAGAAGACTGGAAAAAGAAAGCACTTCATGGACGACACCCTCACGACCTAGAACAATCTCATATTGATACAATAGCATCTAACAAATGGCTAAATATAGGTAGTCTATTCCCAGAAACGGAAGGATTTATTATAGCCATACAAGATCAGGTCATAAACACCAAAAACTATAGAAAATACATAATAAAAGATCCCACCGTAACAAACGACAAATGCCGTAAATGTCACACGCAACCAGAGACCATACAACACATAACAGGAGCTTTTTTTTTTTTTTTTTGATTTCGCTGGGGAATGCGTTTAGGCATACCCCTGGGTCCGGGGGGTCCCGGGGGTTATGTGGGACTCACTGCGCCCGAGAAGATGGTAAGGTGGACGCAGTCTCTACCCACTAAACCCCAGCGGTGTTCTCCTCGTCGTCTTGGGTGACCCGGCGCGGGAGCTGTGGACGTCCGCATCGGGCCACAACGGAATGCCATCTGGCACACTCCTCTGGAGGCAGGGGGGACGACATCCCCTCCTCCTACTCCGCTTTAGGCACCTGGAACACACAAGGGTGCCTTATAGCCCGGACCTTAAGCGCGCGCGGTGGATCCCCCGATCGACCGCGCACAGGTCCCTCACAGCGGCGCAACTGCTTGTCGCCGCCGTGCTCTCCTGCGGGATGAGGCGCCAGTGCGCTCTCTCTCCCGCTCCGCCTCCTCCTTCTGCGACATCACTACCTCGCAGAAGGAGACGACTGCCTGCCATGCGCTCTCACTGTCAGTCATCGCTCGGATGACCGCAGGGAGCGACAGGTCCGCGCCCACTTCAGTGATAAGTGGCGCCCTTTCCTCTGCCCAAGCTGGGCACTCCGCCAGGGTGTGGTCTGCAGTGTCTTCACTACTGCCACAGTGATGACACCCTGGCGAGTCCTCCGCGCCTGCCACCTTCCACAGATACCTTCCGAAGCAGCCGTGCCCCGTCAGGATCTGCGCAAGGTGGAAGGTGATTATGCCATGCCGTCGGTCAACCCACTGCTCCAGGATTGGACCGACGGCCTGCACCGTGCGATGGCCCGCACTCGGCTCCTCCAGCCGCTCCTTCCATTTACGGAGCACCCACTTTCTTAGGCGCCTCCGCCAGCTCTCCTCTCTTTCAGTCTCGTCATCTTGTGAGACCTCCTCCTCCTCGGCGTCTCCTCTCCTCCTCCGCCAGGACCTCGCCAGGGCACCTGCCACCAGGTTCCATGGTGCAGTGCCCGCCAGTACGCACGCCGCCTCATACGAGGTTGTGCGGTACGCACGGACGGCCCTGACAGCCATGACTCGTTGCGGACGTCGCAACAGGGTCAAGTTCTCTGCTGTCAGAGCGGCCGCCCATATCGGCGCGCCGTACAGTGCCATCGACTGCAAGACGCCCGCATATAGGCGGCGGCAGCCAGCGCTCGGCCCACCCTCATTGGGGAGGAGGCGACTCAGCGCCCGCGCGGCTCCAAGCAGCTTCGGAACTAGCCGCCTGAAATGCTCCTTGAAATTCCATCTACTGTCGAGGATGAGGCCCAAGTACCTCATATTCGCCTGGACAGAGATGGAAGTTCCTCCCACCATTAAACTGGATCCGGGTGGTGGGGCTCGCCGTGGCCCGTGAAAGCATATAGCCTCACTCTTCTCCAGGGCCACTTCGAGCCCGAGGCGTCGGATCCTTGCAACAACTTGGGCGACTCCGGCTACCGCACGTATTCGGGCCTCCGAAAAGGTAGCTCCACGCGCGGTCACGATGGTGTCGTCGGCGTAACACGCGACGCCGACACCTGTCAAATTCCCGCCACGGAGGACCCAATCATACCCGATGTTCCACAGGAGCGGGCCCAGTACAGAACCCTGTGGAACACCGCACTCTACTCTCTTCGTCGCCCAGCCGCCGGCCGTCGGGTACACGACGCACCTACTAGAGAGGTAATCCGCAACCAGTCTACGCAGATACGTCGGCACTCCGTGGAATCTCAGCGCCTCCAAGATTGTATCAAAGGGCAGGGTGTTGAAGGCGTTGGCGATGTCAATAGAACATAACAGGAGCTTGCACAACCCTTACACAAACAGACTACACTCATAGACACAACCAAGTAGCCAACATCATTCACCAAAAGCTGGCTCTCAAACATAAACTCATTCAAAACACAAATACACCATACTACAAATACACACCACAAACTATACTAGAAAATACATCACACAAACTATATTACGATCGCGCCATACTTACCGACAGAACCATACACTGCAACAGACCAGACATAACTTTTATGGATAAAGCAAACAAAACCACTTATCTCATAGACATTGCAGTCCCCAATACACATAACTTACAGAAAACAATAGCTGAAAAAATAAATAAATACGCAGAACTAAAAGAAGAAATTACACGAATCTGGAAACAAGAAAAAGTATATGTCGTACCCATTGTCATTTCCTCCACCGGTGTCATTCCTAAACACCTAAAACACAGCCTTAAACTCTTAGACCTGAAAGAATCCAACTATATTACTCTACAAAAAGCCGTCATACTAAATACCTGCAGGATAGTGAGAAAGTTTATGCAGATAGAAGCAAACGAAATAACACAACACAACCCTCCCCTACTGTAACACACCACATGCTTCATTTACTTGGTTTAGGCCCGTAAATGTAGTTAAAACCAGCCATGAGCTGAGAACAAAAAACAGTTCCCCATAATAATAATAATAATAATATCTATGGACGCTTTTACATCACGTCAATCTGGTCCTGTGGTAAGTTCTCAAAGAACTTGTGTTACGGGTACCAGACAACGGAAATATATTTAATACTTTTATACTATACATATATTTAAGATTTTTATCATATAATACACATATTTAATACACATCCATGACCCAGGAATACAGAATACTTTTTTGTTCCCTGGCGGGATTCGAACCCGCAACCTCCGGCTTGAGCGCCAACGCGCTAACCACTGAGCCACAGAGGTCGTCAAGTTTTTTATTATATTTATAATTAGTTTGACCTTCAATTAGATACGACAATCTTCTTGCAGTGGTGGGTCCTAGTCCTTATAATTCGATGGAGCGGGCTGCACGAACGAAAAAACATGACTCATGCGGCGTTCCTCGCTCTGAGGCGTTCCATTTTCTTATGACGTTGTCACGTTCAACTATCGTCAGTAAACCGACTTTACAGACAACCGATTTTTTTTATATTATATGGATGGGCAAACTGACAGACGAGCCACCCGATGGTAAGTGGTCGACGTCGCCCATGAACATATTTAAACTAGTTTGCCTGGAACGAGCCCAGGCAACTCATTTATGTGTTGCCTATCCTGAGACATAAGATGTTAAGTCTCGGTGCCAGTAGTTACACTGCCTGTCTTGCCCTTCTCTCCGAAACACAGCAAAGCTGTTTCACCGGAGAAACAAGCAAGATGGTGGTACCCACGCAGCCGGGAGCGCGATACAGCGCATCCCTCCCACCGGTAAAGTATGAAAGGAGATCATTCATCTTGGTGTTCATTGGAACAGACCTATGTCCAGTAGTGGACGGAAAAAGGTTAATGATGATGGGGTTAGAGTGGAGTTACTGGCTCTTTTGATATTCGTTCATGGCTTCTGGCATCCCAAACATCTTACAACCGCCATGTTTAGAATAAAGAGTCCCACGCTCCGTGCGTAGGGTTTAGTATCAGAGTGCAGGCGAGCGACCAAATATGTACCAATATTAATACACCGGGCCCACGTAGCGCCCCCCGATATGGCCCGGACACGGCTGCATTACACCATGCAAATACAGAGATACTGCACACGCAGTCGCGAGTTATCCCGCACAGTGCAGATTTGTTCAATTTGTATGTCCTTATATTAATTTCTCTTCTTAGAACTAATATGATCTATGTACCACATGTCCTTAAGGATCCAAATCAGGGCGAGGTTGAAATTCGAGGATAAGGTATATGTACAAGTCGTGGGCCTGGGCTCGAAATGAGCACACATACAGCGCATACAATATTTCGAAACTTATATACAAATTAAGGTTCGTAAACATTTAGTTTTTCGGGAGTAAATCTGAAACTATAATAAAAACATTTTACAAAAAATTAAAATCGACTTCAAAAATACTAAACTAAAAAGTAATAAAATAACAGTTTCTTTAATGTTTGTGCTTACAACATATAATCAACTTAATCTTCTACAATGTACAAACTTTGCGTTTACCACGTCATTATAGTTACTTTTGGTGTCGGTGTCAGCCAAGGTAGGTAGGTAATGTACAGCAACAAATACGACACCGACAATACCAAAAAAAAAAACATACAGACGAATTGAGAACCTCCTTTTTTTTGAAGTCGGTTAAAAAATATGAAACTAAAAAGAATTTAAAATAATTCCACGATCAAGTTTGACTCGTCTTTCATTTATCCCTTTTCCTTTATACAAAACCCCCAGCTCTTTAGCGGCTATCTGTATTAGGCGCTTAAGTTGCCGTTTAATAAAATTTTAGGAATCAGATGTGAAATGAAGTTTAAAAAATAAATTAATAAGAACAGGATAGCTTACTAGCCGACTAACAAGACCTATAGTCAATCGGACAGACTCCCGTCCTCCTCGAACTCCCAGATGCAATTCTAACCCTCGACAAACTGTACCTCGCTTTTTATAGGCAAGAGTTGTGTATGTCGATGACTTTACAATGACATTCCTAAGGTTCGGCCGTTATATCCATATTTTAACAAATACTCCTATCAATAAAGTAAACATTGCAGATATAATATTGTGTGAGCCCTACACGGTGAATGATCGTGGTCCGCGGGCCTGTGGCCAATGGAGCTATATAACGCTTGTTAGGGCCTCATTAGTCATTACGCTGCACTTTATGGTCGGGCAGTCTCCCCTTACGCGGAGTAGTCTGGCCTTTGCCGGGCCAGCCTGTCGTTGAGGTGATCCTGTTGCCTGTAAATTCGGGACCCTTAAAAAAGCGGCTGAAGGCGCTCACATTGGTGAATTATGCTGCACTTTACAATAATATTTCTTACTGGCCGCGGTTTCACGCGCCAATTACAACATGTCTATAAATGAATATATTACCACCAAAAAACCCCCGCCTCGAAAACCTCACAGGGTTCAAACTGAGCAACATTTGGCCAGTATTTTTGAGAAAACGAATTTAAATCGGATTCGCAAAATTTTGCATGTGTCAGGCCAATTAATTTTGAATGCAGACTATATATTTGTTATTTATTTTTCGGTATATGAATTCATTATAAATATTCTACGTACATGGAATATAAAACCACACAACCAAAACTCGTTGAAGTAATATAAGTTATATTGAAAATGATAAACCTCTTGTATAGAGAATAATATCCTAAACCAAAATATGTGCGACCTTAAAATCACTTAAAACCCAACCGGGGTTTTAACGCTAATTCTATACTTTATGGTCTATACAGATAAATAAAATTCGAGTGTCTGTTTGTAATTTCAAAATATCCGCTTTTTATTGAATGCATATCGTATACACGGGACATATACCAAAATAGCCTTTTTTACATTTTTTTGTCTGTCTGTCCGTCCGTCTGTCTGTCTGTTTGTTCCGGCTAATCTCTGAATCGGCTGGGCCGATTTTGACGGAACTTTCACTGGCATATAGCTGATGTTATTGGGATGTTATTGATGTTATTGGAACTTAGGCTATAAAAATAATCATCATCAATCCGGGTACAGCTGTAAATCTAAGTTAACGCCGGCGAAGCTGCGGGCAACAGCTAGTTACTAATAATACGGTTTTCACCAAACCTTTGAACTGTAATGGGAAGTCAATTGTACAAATTGTAATATATCAAGTAGAACAAATAATAATTCTGTTTTAGGTTCGCGTTATATATTTAGATGAAGGGTGTTTCCATACAACAATTTACAAAGGTTTACAATTTTCAATAAAATATAAAACTCCACATCCTCCAAATGTTGACATCAAACATCACGCCAGAAGTTTATTTTCAAAAACTTGAATAAAAATTTGTTGTAAAAAAATCGGTTGTCTGTAAAGGAGGAGTATATATGACAGCGCTCTAGTAAATAATGCGATAGGACGATAGTAGTGGGTAAATGGACCGAAAACAATGAATCACTAGAACGACATACACAACGGAGTAAATGACTATTGACTAGTGAGTAGGGACTATGGAGCTTATAATATCAATGACGCGTCACACTTGTGGTTGATCAAGGAAAATATCAAGAAAAATACAGAAAAAGATGCCTTCAGGAAATATTTCAGGCTTACGGCCCGAGAATTTACAAATTCATTTTCTTGAGTCATGTCTAGCGGAGTGACGCTGTACTTGATGTGCATCGTGACACAGCGGGAAAAGTATATACTACTTTAAGGAATCAGCTGCCACCGATAATGGTATTCCGAACCGATACGACCACAGACCACAGAAATATACTCCGTGGATGAAAGACCATATTCATATATTTTGAAAGATATATCTGTGGATATATTATAATGCCGTTATACTCAGGCCTGGTATTGTTTTCTAATGTTTGCGCGAATTTCACTCATTATAATGAAACAATTTTTACGGATTTTATCGCGCTTTATTAAGATTTTTACAAGCCCGACGTTTCGGATACTTTACAGCAACCATGGTCATGGGAGGACTGAGGTGTCATACGTCCTAACGTTACAAAGTTATTCGAACTACCCTATGATACATCATTATTTTGATAAGTCCTCTCTACGCATAAAGTGCTAACTGTATCTTTAATCTGTGGCATATTATGCTTGGTTTTTGATTTAATTATTTTAATAATGGGATCCCAAGCAGGTGGTAAGAGCCAGCCATCTTCTCTATTGAAATTAGGATGTTTTTTAATTTCAATAGCCTCGCGGATCATCCTTGGTTGGAATCGTTGTTCTTTTGCGAGTATCTGTGGTCTATCAAATCTGATATAATGGCGAGCTTTGTCTAGACTATGTTCACAGATTGCAGACTTAGTGTAGCGACGGTGTTTTAAGTCAGCTATATGTTCTTTAACGCGAGTTTTAATTGATCTTTTGGTTTGGCCTATATAAGAGAGGCCACAATCACAATCCTTGACATGATGGTGGGGCTCAGTAGCCTAGGGTGAGCCGCTGCACCTTGAGCGAAGCTAATTGAGCCCAGGGGGCTCTTCGTATCCCTCTTATAAGAAGAGGGGACAAAAGAGCAGGGGTCAAGGGATGAGGACGGAAACCTCAGCCCATTGTACTGTCCCAACGTTGGGAGGGGTTGTCCTGTGGTGCGGGAAAACCCCTCTGTGAAGGTGGGGTCGGTCTCCTAGGGGACTGACTAGCCTTCGAGGTGCCCCGATTGCTCATTAGATCCGGGGCACCTCAGCAAAGGCGGCATTGGTGGCACTCGCCGGGTTTAAGTGGGTAGAGCTGCGTCCACTTACCATCTTTCAGGCGCAGCGAGTCCCACATACCCGCGCGGGGAGACCCACTCCCCCGCGGAATGCCTCAGAGCATTTCCCGGCGTTAAAGAAAAAAAGTCCTGGTAGAAGGTATGTCAAAATATATTTTTCCCATACAAAAATGGCTTAGGGAACCCCTAAGCCATTGTTGCCCCAAACCAATAGGCTTAATACAGAACCCCTAACAAGGCTAGGGGTTCAGTCTGGATCAGAGGGTAGCTAATTAGCTAGGAGTTCAATCCCTATATAACCCCTCGACGGCTAGTCAGTCCCTCATGGGACCGACGCCACCTCCACAGACAGGTTGTCCCGCACCACAGAACAACCCCTCCTAACGTCGGGACAGTACAATGGGGTGAGGTTCCCATCCTCACCCCTTGCCCCCTACTCTTTTGCCCCCTCTTCTTATGAGAAGAATACAAAGAGCCCCCTCGGCTCAATTAGCTACGCCCAAGGTGTTGGGCTCACCCTAGGCTACTGAGCCCCACCATCACGTCAAGGCCTGAACTATGGTGGGGACCAGCCTGTCTATCTCTGCTGCATCTGTGTTCTCACACGGTCTCAATTAGATCCCAAATAACAACTATCAAGAGGTAATTCCATCGGTATCTATTTCTAAAAAGTGAATTTAATATAAAGACTTAGTTACAAGCACCACGCTTTTTTACAATAAGTAATTTTGTTAACCCATTTAATTCATCTATTAAATATTATTTTCAAATCTGTAGTTGGGTTTGCTATTAAAGCGTGTTTTTTAGTTTTTTAAACTTAATTTTTTTTATTAGGGTATTACTAAAGACAAAACGGAACCCTTATAGAATCCTATACGTTTTCTGTTTGTCTGTCTGATCGTGACGCTGTGCGACGATCTACCGCACACCTTTAAAGCGCCGCACTCGTGGCAGACTAGCGTTGCCTCTCCTGGCTACCGGACACAGATACGCGCCGAAACAGCTAATCCAGTGAGCACCTGTGTCAGGCAGAAGGTAAGGGGTTTCTTCCGGTGGCGCATCCATACCGCCATGACCGGTCGTACGTTGGCAGTACGGTGAGTGCGCCAGGACCTCTCCCCACCTTCGCATTAACCACTGTTGCCCCAGCCTCCGCACACGCGAGATCTCCTCCCACATCGGTGACTCGCCGAAGAGTGGCCTCCTTTGTGAACAGAAGAGGCGTACCTCGGCGAGCACCAACGCCATATACTGCCTGTCCTGTCCTGCTTTTAGAAACAGCGAAGCCATTCCATAAAATAATCAAGCTGGTGATACCCGCGCAGTGAGGCGCGCGCGGCACAGTCGACGCATTCCTCCCTCGTGAAATAAAAAAAATGTTTACGCGGTAATGGTTGAAACAGTTCATTGAAGAAACGACAAGATATTTTAGACAATTTTGCTACTTCCAAGAAATGAGTCTACTAATAGGGATGGATATAATATAATGTTGTAGACTATGAGAGATTCTACAACATTATATTTGAGATCTGTCGAACTCTATACAGATACCACATTTATTCGGATTACTCACGCATATATTATCATGAGTATATGCTATGCCGTTATGCCTGTGATGACCTACGGGGTCGAAACGTGGCCTCTAAATTTACGACTGGTTCGAAAGTTTGGCGTTGCTCAAATGGATGGTGCTATGCTGGATGTTTCAGATAGGGTTCGAAACGAAGACATCCGTCAGAAAACTAAATTTACCGATATCACGCGACGATTAAGCTCGTAGAAGTGCCAATAGATTGGTCACACACTCGGGAGAACGGATGGCCGATGGGCCAATAAGGTTCAACAGTGGTGGCTGCGTTCGATTAGACGAAATGTTGGTTGGCCATTAAGTAGGTGGGATGACGATCTCCGTACAGTGGCCGATCCGTGTTGGATGCGAGTGGCAAGGGATCGGTCGTCTTGGCATTCATTGAGGGAGGCCTAAGTTCAGCAGTGGAATGATGGTGATACGTTATCTGCCATTATCATTCTTAAGAGTAAAAGTCTCCAATCAATAGATCATAGAAAAACGAGTGACGCAACTGAATCCGTATATTAGTGGTTAACAGGAAACAAATAATTACACGAACGATAGTGCTAATTGGCGGCCGGTTCGCGTATCGGCGCTGAAATGCAAACGCGTGCCCATATAAGGCAAGCTCGGAGCTGCGCGCGCCAGAATTAGCCCCGCGGACGAAACTAAATACCCAAAAGCGTCATACCGCGCGCCCGCCGCCGCCTGCCGAGTACGGCACGAATCTCGGGTTTCCTGCACCGCCGAACGCTCTATTCCCGTCTAATGCTCGTGAAAAACAAGTTAAAAACACATTTATTTCTGTAACAAGCGGCCTCCTAAATTTAGGCCGTATGTAAGCAATACGAGTGATTTTGGTCTCGGTCGCGTTGGCTGTATTTAGATCTGAGATTAGTGGACGTAACTCGCACAGACGAGCGCGTCTGCAGCAGTGGTGCATCGCGCGTGCTGTGGTGGTGACCCCTGCCGACCCCGGAGACCCCCGACCCGCCGGTGACCCTTGGATGTCACAGATGCTGCCCGAAGGCGGAGGTGATTATGATTTCTGTCTGACAACCTGGATACAAAAATTGTGAAGTGACATAACGTGTGATAAATTTCGCTTATCAAATCATAGTGATTCGGACGATAACGATTTGTTTAGTTATTCATATTTTGTTGGTAAATTCTTAATTATAACGAGTATTAAAATATAATATTATTTTGATAAACCTTAGTTTGTGTTAAATGTTTTGTAAACATGTGTCTCAAAACAGTCAAGTGTCAGCAGCATGTCAAATTTTCGCAACTATCTAATTGTGAGCTGGTGGTAGGACGGTGGCTGGACGGTGGTGAAACTGTGTGCCTTGCTCATTATTGACGAAAGCGGCCTTTGCCCGTATACGGCAGGTGTCGCACTGTCACCGAGATCCTCTCTCGGTGTTGCCTACTCACTGTAATTTGATAGTAGACAAACTGACACACTTCAACATTTCAATTTCTATGACTTATCGCTTATTTTAAGATAAAGACATATTAAAAGTAATTTCGATTGAATTTTGTTAGATTAAAATTTAACTTGTCTTAGATCAAATAAAGCCCGATTGTGAATCATTATTTGTTATTCTTGTCTGATTTTTGTGCCGTTTTTGGGCAATATATTATAACGTCAATTGTCAACTGGAAAACTAATCCAGAAAAGAGAAGATATTGTAGTTTATAATGTACATTAAACCGATTTATTATTTATTTAGGCTTTCCCGTAAACAATAGTTTTATTATAATGAGTAATTTTCATAAATAATAAAATAAACATGTAGAAAACAATAGTGGAGAAACGTAGTAATTACAACTCACGTGTAGAGCAGGTAATCTTGACGTCTTGAGGAAAACCCTCAAAACAACTGTAATAAAATCTTACAAAGCTTTCAAGATATCTGTCCAACCAAATGACAAATATCTAGAAAGGAATCCATCCCTGATTTTGCAAAGCAATATTCTTGACTTAGCTCTAAGCTATCGTAGCTATGTTCAGCTAAACCTGTTAGCTCTAAAAGCCCAAAAGAATGTCCATTAAGGCAGTATATCAATATCAGTAAGAGGATATAATCACCAGTGTAGCAGAACCAACGAGGTAGTCTAGACCTCAAAATGACTCAAACGTGCTTGGACATCTGCCATATTACCTGTGATCGATAAATTTGTTGCCCAGATAAAACATTTCAGAATATACTTGTAATGAAACAATTTTTTTACATGCCCGAGGTTTCGGATACTTTGGAGGTCCGTAAAAAGTTGTCTCCTTATAATGAGTGAAACTCGCGTAAACATTAGAAAACAATTCCATAACAGCCAAACGCGAGATGTTAAAATGTTTTCTAAACAATAATATTAAATAACATATTGACATTCCCATACTTACGACATGGAGATACATACATTAGGTTTTCCTTAACCAGGTTTTTTAGATTTCATGTTGTGATATTTTGTATTTCAAGTACTTTTCAAATATTAAGGGTTATTATTGACCTAAATATATTTCGTAACTGACGTATTTTCGTATTTTCGTATTTACGTGAATTCAAAAATACTAAATAATTTTGCCAAATCTTCACTCTTCTAATTTTAGTAATAAAAAATATTAGGCAATTTTAATTTCATGAAGATTATCTTTAGAAGTCAGTAATGATTATGCAATATATTTAAA
This sequence comes from Helleia helle, assembly GCA_963853865.1. Taxonomy (NCBI): domain Eukaryota; kingdom Metazoa; phylum Arthropoda; class Insecta; order Lepidoptera; family Lycaenidae; genus Helleia; species Helleia helle. The sequence goes on from OY971435.1 coordinate 425,489, forward strand.
AAGAGTCTCTGTTTCCCTTAAAGAGTCTATCTCGTCTTTTTTGAAGGATTTTTATTATATAAGTATATGATTTTAACATTTTATTTTCACTTGTAAAATTAAGTCTATGGACGCTTTTTTACACCAAGTCAATCTGGTCCCGTGGTAAGTTCTCGAGGAACTTGTGTTACGGGTACCAGACAACGGAAATATTATATTTAATACTTTTATACTACAGATATATTTAAGATTTTTATTACATAATACACATACATAATCCAGAAACACAGAAAATATTTTATAATATAATATTCTATAATATTTTATAATAAAATAATAATCGTATATTAATATAAACCATTGAGCCACAGAGGTCATCACTATATTTATTATGTGTTTCACTTTTATATAGCTGAGCTCGATATTTCGTAAGCATGACATCCCTACTTAATAATATATAATGTCAAAAGTATATCCCACCATGAGACATTCTTCTGTCCGGTAAATTCCCGTAACAGGTTATATTAGCTGCAGCCAAAGACAATACGAGCGTCGTTATCTATGTGTGCCAGTGCCTGGAACGGGCTAAATATAGGCGCCGGTTATCAGTGCGCGGGCTCCATTGTAGGTCACCGAGCCAGGGCAACGGCCTCTTTATTGGTTGGGGTTCAAATCGGTGGGGAAGTGGACCTCCCATTAGTTGTGTATTGATGATGGTGGAGGTGACGATGATGTTTGTTATTGTTGTGTTTCTCGAAATCTCACAGAATTTGCCAGAATTCTATAAGGAAGCTGTCATGAGGAAACTAATAAGTAGTAATGACGATGATGACAATTGTGTTTGTGTTCCTCGAAAACTTACTGAAATTTCATAAGAATCATATATTAATATAATATAAGACCGTCATGAGAAAATAAGTCCCTGGTCCATAACTGCATTTTCCTCAATTATGAGAATTTTATCATATTCGGCCAATCGAACATAACTAACATCTCTACCGTGTATCCCCGCTGGCTAATAAAAGCTGATGGGACCACGATCTCCGTACAGCGGTCTAGTTGGATGCGAGTGGCGGAAAATCGGTCGTCCTGGCGTTCATTGAAAGAGACCTATATGCTAAAGTGGTTGGATGAAGAAGAATTACATACTATAGAAAGGAACACTTAACGATGTTTTAGACTTAAGAGGTACCAGACTTGATAAACTTTAGCAAAGATAGAGAACTTGATAAACATAAGCAAAGATAGAGAACTTGATAAACATAAGCAAAGGTAGAGAACTTTATAAACATAAGCAAAGATAGAGAACTTGATGAACATAAGCATAGATAGAGAACTTGATAAACATAAGCAAAGATAGAGAACTTAATAAACATAAACAAAGATAGAGAACGTGATAAACATAAGCAAAGATATAGAACTTGATACACTTTAGCGAAGATAGAGAACTTGATAAACCTAAGCAAAGATAGAGAACTAGATAAACTTTAGCGAAGATAGAGAACTTGATAAACATAAGCAAAGATAGAGAACTTGATAAACATAAGCAAAGGTAGAGAACTTTATAAACATAAGCAAAGATAGAGAACTTGATGAACATAAGCATAGATAGAGAACTTGATAAACATAAGCAAAGATAGAGAACTTAATAAACATAAACAAAGATAGAGAACGTGATAAACATAAGCAAAGATATAGAACTTGATACACTTTAGCGAAGATAGAGAACTTGATAAACCTAAGCAAAGATAGAGAACTAGATAAACTTTAGCGAAGATAGAGAACTTGATAAACATAAGCAAAGGTAGAGAACTTTATAAACATAAGCAAAGATAGAGAACTTGATGAACATAAGCATAGATAGAGAACTTGATAAACATAAGCAAAGATAGAGAACTTAATAAACATAAACAAAGATAGAGGACGTGATAAACATAAGCAAAGATAGAGAACTTGATAAACTTTAGCGAAGATGGAGAACTTGATAAACATAAGCAAAGATAGAGAACTAGATAAACTTAAGCGAAGATAGAGAATTAGATAAACTTAAGCGAAGATAGAGAACTAGATAAACTTTAGCAAAGATAGAGAACTAAATAAACATAAGCAAATATAGAGAACTAGATAAACTTTAGCAAAGATAGAGAACTAGATAAACATAAGCAAAGATAGAGAACTAGATAAACTTTAGCAAAGATAGAGAACTAGATAAACATAAGCAAAGATAGAGAACTAGATAAACTTTAGCGAAGATAGATAACTTGATATAGGTACATAAGCAAAGATAGGGAACTAGATAAACTTTAGTAAAGATAGAGAACTTGATAAAATTCAGCAAAGATAGAGAACTTCATGACCTTGGACCAGTCCCATAGTTCTAGGTGTGTTCGTTTGTGTTCATAGGTGACGTTGATCAATGTTTCGTTCAATCGTTCAATCGTTTGGAGCCTATCGGACTTATCGCTGTATGGTTGTTAGTTACTATTTAATACACCGCCATACCTGGAGGTGTGGGTGCACCAATCGTAAAAATATGACAGCGTAGTTTATGGCTCGTAAACCTTCTCACCTTGCTCCGCTTGTGTAACGACAGTCCCTCTGTGAATGGACAAACATTGTGCCATTGTTTTAAATACATTGTTAGTGATATAACTGTATAGTTATTATACTTACTTACTTTTTTCATAGCATAGAAGGGCATACACATCCGCACAAACAAAGATTATGCAGACGTGTTGCCCTCCTTTTCCCTATCCCTCCAATGGGCTACCGGAAACTCACAAACCGCACGTATCACGCAGAATAGCTGCCACTTGACGCCGGTGTTATGTGAGCGAAAGGTACCACCACGCGGGCCCAATTCGACTGCAAAGCAGCATGGCACTATCTCTTACTGATATAAATATTATTCAACAATCACGCCACATGTTAACGTGGCGTGATCAAATTCGTAAGAAATGGTGATATATAGGCACTTTATTGATTAAATAATATACTTTCGTTATATACTTTCGTTAATCCTTCCTGCCTTGATAAATACTAAAAATATAAACTATAATAATTTTAAGGACGAAGGTATTTGGGAGAGAAATGATACCACTTCTTATTCTAATAAGTCACGATTAAATAGGTACATAGCATTCCATATTACATAATAACTGAATAAAAATTAATAATATATTTCTAAAGGGGCAACAGGTCTTTCAAAAGTTAAAAACCAAAATAAAATATAATATAATACTAAAATAATAGTCCATGACCATCTTCAACTGGGCAACTGAATATATTCTTCGACCAACTGGTGGTCCCAGAGATTAAGGCGATCAAGTAAACATAGTGTTCACTTTTTGTATAGTTATTGGATATTGATAGCAGTTTGTGCGTTCGTCTTAATTGTATTAATTAATTTTGCTTAGCATCCGTCTATGATTATATTAAAATATAAGAGCAGGCATATTATCATACGGGTGTATTAATGTTGCTGACTTTTTAAATCATAGAAATCTATAATTTGTATATTCTATCATTTCGATTTGTTCTATAAATATTATTATTGACTTTCCAACATATTTGTAAGCCTAACAGACAGCCCATAGAGAAATATGTAAAATAATTATACTCATTTTAAACTCTACCACCACTTTACCTACGTGTCACAAAAAAATTAATGAACATAATACCTCAGTTTCAACTTCCCGCGTAGGTCAGGCCAATAAAGGATGGATCTCATTCTTACGGTACCAAGACCTTGGTGACGTTAAGAGTTTGGACTTCAGACACCTGACACACGTAGGTCGTCACAGCCATAGTTGCTGTAATTCGAAGCAGGAAAATCTTAACTGTAAAAAGTGATTTCATTAAAATGTCATTCTATGAACTCCATTGTCCATTTATTTTTTCAATTTGTTAGCGGTTGCCTCTTGCGGCTGTATGACTCGTGTGTTACGCCAGATTAATTCTTCTAATAACATGAAATTCCATAAAATTACAGGAGAATAAGGAAAAACAACACACACAACAACAAAAAAACAGTTTTAAAATGTTTAAGCATCATGTTTCCAAAAATCTTCACAGTTGTATAAATCATATTACGTTTTTATCAATGTTCACAAATTGAATGTCATAGAGTCGAGTCAAAAATAAAGTCACTACTCTACCCTGGTTGTGATGTCGTAATACTATTTAATTTTGTTAGAGGTCTTGCTGCTTTTCAACCGAATTGGGCCGGCACGACCGGGGTGGTACCTCTCACTCACATAACACCGGCGTCAAGAGACAGCTATATGCAGTCGCGTTTCGTGCGGTTTGTGACTTTCCGGTGACAGATGCTCCATAATATCTGGTTGTGCGGATGTGTATGGGCATCGGTAGTCTATATAGGACTTCGACTGCTCGTTTGCCCCCTTATGTTATAAAAAATTACAAGTAAATTATGATAAATAGTAGTGTGGTAGTAGTTTCTATAGGGACGTATTCTATCCCAATTTACTTTCATATAGTCCAGCATGGCCGAGTCGTTGGAGGGCTTGCAGGAGATGCTGCACATTCTAAATGAATCTTCCCGACGTGTGGGTCTTAGGATGAACTTGGACAAGACGACAGTCATGTTTAATGTACACGTTCTCCCTAGGCCGGTTAACGTTGATGGCATAACTCTCGAAGTCGTGCAAGAGAATGTCTATCTTGGACACACTTTGCAGCTAGGTCGTCATAACTTCGAGAAAGAAGCCGATAGGAGGATTCAATTGGGATGGGCAGCATTCAGGAAGCTTAGCCATATTCTCACGTCGTCTATACCGCAGAGTTTGAAGACGAAAGTCTTCGACCAATGCGTTCTCCCCGTGATGACCTACGGGGCTGAAGCGTGGCCTCTAAATATAGCACTGGTCCGCAAGTTTGCCGTAGCTCAACGTGCTATGGAGCGTTCTATGCTGGGTGTTTCTTTGACAGATAGGATTCGGAAGGAAGACATCCGTCAGAGAACTAAGGTAACCGATATCACGCAAATAATCAGCTCGTTGAAGTGACAGTGGGCTGGTCACACACTCAGAAGAACGGATGGCCGATGGGGCAATAAGGTTCTAGAGTGGAGGCCACGTTTAGGTAGACGAAGTGTTGGTCAGCCGTTAACCAGGTGGGAAGACGATCTCCGTGCAGTGGCCGGTCCGTGTTGGATGCGAGTGGCGAGGGATCGGCCGTCTTGGCGTTCATTGAGGGAGGCCTATGTTCAGCAGTGGACGGATAGAGGCTGATGATGATGATGATAGTTCAGCAGTATTTGTCCTGGATGTCGTTTTTGATCTCCTTTTATGAGATCCCTAACTATCTTTTTATCCATCGGGTTAGGTGGAAGGGTATGCCGTATTTTTAGTAACTACGGTTGTAGGACGGACGGAAAGAAAAATAAACAAATTTAAGAAGACAGCATAAAATAATAAGACAAAGTTGAATAAGCACATTCTATTCCACAAGTTACTAGCTGTTGTTTACATAAGCAGTTAGCGAGGTTTACATCTCACAATAAGACCATGTACAAAAGTAGGTGATATCAATATGGGTATATATTTTAGACGCCGGCCCACGCGCCCACCGCTGATAGTGTTGGTGCTAACATTCCGTAAGCCCAATATAGAGACATACATACTGGCTAATGCCCGCAGTTTCACCCGTGTAAACCTAGTCTACACACACCATGACACTTCGTATTTTTGGTATGACATACAACAACAATAAGATACCGCGATCATCTATCGCACCTACCGGCTACCACGGAGACAGTTCTGGGGAATTGTTCGGTCTAATACTTGCAGCAGAATTGATGCTAATTCTTCGGTGTAGCGGGTGTCTATGGATATCACTTATCACTTACCATCAGATGAACATAACGGCGAATGTTTTGATTAATAGTTCTTGTAAGAAGTATTTTTTTAATAAAGTTCAATATATTATAGTTAAGTTCGATATATTATAATCTATCTAAAAATAATGCGTTAAATTGTCAAAATGACTGGCCTGTTGGTCTAGTGGCTGGTAACCCTGACTGACTGCTAAACCAGAAGGTCGTGGGTTCGATCCCCACCCCCATAAATGATCATGCACGATCATTTGTGCTGTGTCTGGGTGTAATTTATATATAATATGTATGTATTTAAAAATATATAAGTATATATCAGTTGTCTGGTTACCATAAGAACAGGCTCTGCCTAGTTTGGGATCAGATGGCCGTGTGTGAGTTGCCCCAAAATATCAAATCTAATCTAACCCCCAAATACTCAAACGAATCTCAACTTTAAGGCGTACTTATTAAACTTATGCTACGACGTGTCAGATTCAAAGAGAAAAAGGGGGACAGCACGAGTTTAAGTACGACTTAAATTTGAGATTCGTTTGAGTATTTGGGGGTAAATATCTTTATTTCGTAGGATAGGTAGGTAACAAACTATACACTTGAAATACGTTAAAAAAAATAGGTAAAAAAAAACTCGTTTGGAACGCAGGCTCCTCTCAAGAAAAACGAGAAAAAATCTTTGTGTTTTTTTTTTTTTTCTTTTTTTTTATGGCATAGTAGGGCAATGAGCAGTCGAAGCCGTTTGGCGACTGCCGACGCCCAAACACATCCGCACAACCAAAGATTATGCAGATGCGTTGCCCTCCTTTTCCCTAACCCCCCCCCCCCCCCAATTGGCCACCGGAAACTCACAAACCGCACGAAACGCGACAGCATAGCTGTCACTTGACGCCGGTGTTATGTGAGCGAGAGGTACCACCCCGGTCGTGCCGGCCCAATTCGGCTGCTAAGCAGCATGGCACTACCTCTTAACAAAATTTCTTTCTTTGTGTGCAGTATTTAGGAGATCAAAATGTATCCGTAAAATTTACATTCTCGCTAGATAATCCTGCTAATATTATAAACGCTAAACTCTGTTACAATGTACCCGTGGGTGGACGTCGCTCTTTCACGCAGGACACAACCGACGCCAGGAGGCCGTGTGGTCGCAGACTGCACGGTAGGCGGGGGGGCAACCCCCCAATCAAAAGTGAGCCGAATGGGCTCACACTAATCCGTTGAAGCATTAGGGCCTTCGGGCCATTAGCATAGATCCATCCGAAAAAAAAAAAAAATTCACGCAGGAAATACTAAATGTATTTGAATGACACTTTATGATGACATAGCTTATACAACACAATGTTGTTTCCGAACCTTCAAGAAAAGAGCATACTCATATATTATATCTAAAAGGCCGGCAACGCACCTGCTGATCCTCTGGTATAGCGGGTGTCTGTGGATGTCGCTTTTCACTTACCATCAGGTGAACCGACTGTCCGTTTGCCCCCTCTTCTATAAAAAATAATAATAAATAACACATAGGCCATAATTTATCCCTGTGCTCCCACGGGAATGGGAAGTACGCGGGTAAAACAGCGGGGCGCTGCTAAGTTTTTAATATAACGGTATTTACCATTTAACGGTGACATACGATGTAACCCTAGTTTTTGATGACACATTGCTCAAAACAACTAAATATGTATAATTTGTTGACAACTAACGTTGTACAGTCGGAGGGCCCAAGGTCTAAACAATGCAGTATAAAACTTTAAAATATGTGTCATCCTGTCTATGTTTATTGTATACTCAATATTGAAGTTGTATTCGCAAAAATCGTCTATAATAACGTGTTAATTCATATAAGACATAATATCAATAAGTGTCTATTATAAATGCGGAAGCAATCAGACATTTTATATTTTCACGATAAAACCCAATAGGCCTGTAAAAATAACCGTTTTTTTGTCCACCTTGCACAAAATTTCCGATCAAATTTTGGATGATTTTTTTTATAAGGTTTTAGCATAAAATCCACTGATAACATCACAAAATGCGGACATATCCAGGTGGAGCTTCAAGCGCCGTCTTGAAATAAAGTTATAGGAACCATATTAGCATAAAATTTCGCATCTCTTGTCCCCTGTATTTTTTTGTAAAACGATTTACGATTTATGACCTATTTAATGAACCGATAGTTGATGATTTTTCTTTCTGGGGCGATATCTCTTAAAATATTGAAATTATATACTTAGATCAGTTTACTCTACAACTTTTGTTCAAAACTTTTTTTTCAAACTCCATACTGTTTGAGTTATAGGACGTATTTTTTACAATAGTTTCAATTACTTTTACCCCAAGTTTCCGAGATATCATCGGCCAAAAACTTTTTTCAAGATGGCGTTTAAAGCTCCACTGGATCTGCCAGCATTTTGTGATGTTATGCTCTGAAAGTGATCTTTACCCTTATTAAAGAATTGAATTAGAAAGTTTGTGTTACGTTAAATTGTATTTATCTACAAGATTTTGAAAGATTAATTTTGAAAGTGATTAGATCTACGGTTATAGACGATGATCATCATCAGACTTGAAATATATCTTAGCCTTTAAATTACTTTAACTTGAATTAAACATAGATCTGCATAATATGCTTGCAGATCACTTATTTATTAATAGGAGGAGTCATGACTCATGAGACATGATATCCATGTGTCGGTTCTACGGGTACGGGTCCAAGTTCTACCCGCGAGCCTTACGGTACGGCAAGTGCGTTTTCGTGGACAATAAAAATAAAACATAAATATTGCTTCTTTATTTGACCACGACTTTCATTAGAACAATTTAAGAAAAGCTTGTTATTAAAAAGCTTCTTAAAATGCAAACATTTTTTAACATTTGACCATTCAATCATGAATGTTTGAGAATAATACTCTTTTCACTACAAGTGATAATAATTCAGTGAACCAGATATCTCAAATACTCGTAACGAGTAATAGTATACCGATAGCATTGTGACGTCATGGTGCCTAACACCTGGCACTCTGCCAGATCTACTCGCCAGATCTCCAGGATGAGACAAACGCTAGCTTTGAGCCGTTTCACTAATCAATGAGATAATTCATTTGTCTACCCAATTAATATATTCGATTAATTAATCATTTATTATTGAGGTAATAATTAGCATTAATGAATAATTTAATTATGTTTTCCTCTCAGTATCACGTCTCCGTTAAACAACTAGTGTTACAGTACTAGTTTTTATTTTAGCTGGGGATTACGTTTAGGCATACCACCGGGCCATATTCTCACGTCGTCTATACCGCAGAGTTTGAAGACGAAAGTCTATAACGTCTATACCAATGCGTTCTCCCCGTGATGACCTACGGGGCTGAAGCGTGGCCTCTAAATACAGGACTGGTCCGCAAGTTTAGGTAGGCGAAGTGTTGGTCGGCCATTAACAAGTTGGGAAGACGGTCTCCGTGCGGTGACCGGTCCGTGTTGGATGCGAGTGGCAAGGGATCGGCCATCTTGGCGTTCATTGAGGGAGGCCTATGTTCAGCAGTGGACGGATAGAGGCTGATGATGATGATACCACCGGGTCCGGGGGTTATGTGGGACTCTCTGCGTCCGAGAAGATGGTAAGGTGGACGGAGACTCTACCCACTAAACCTCAGCGGTGTTCTCCACGTCGTCTGGCCGGCCCGGCGCGGGAGCTGTGGACGTCCTCGGGTCCTAGACGGCGTGCCATCTTGCACTCTTCTCTGTAGGCAGTGGGTGTCATCCCCCTCTCCTCCTTCCCCGCTTACACCTTGAATACATAAGGGTGTATCGGCCTCGCACATGTCCCTCACGGCGTCGCGACCGTACGACCTCGTGTCACCGCCGCCTTCTCCTGCAGGAAGAGGCGCTATTGCGCTTTCTCACATACTCAACCTCCAGCTTCTGCGACTTCACTACCTCACAGAAGGAGAGGACCGCCTGTCATGCGCTCTTACTGACATCGCGGTCATCTCTCGGATGATCGCAGGGTGCGACAGGTCCGCGCCAACCTCAGTGATGAGAATGAGGAGCACCCTCGCCTCCGCCCAAACTGGACATTTTATATAAAAATTATAATGATTCTTGATCCAAAAAAATCATATCAAAATTACATTTGCTAGTACCATGTAGTATACAGGTTCCTCTGTTATTCCACTACTGTTTTACCTTCCTGGTGTTTTCTTCCCTATTATCATCAGAGCACAATTTTTTCAAATAGGTGGTTAGTTAGAGAAGGCCGTAATTTCAGGAATGGAGATGTTCCTCTAGACATGTAGTCATTACACGTAAATAGTGATTTTCCTAGTCTGAGTGAACTGAGTCATGAATTATTTTTGGTTGTTTTTTGTGGTTAGGCCGATGAATCCCTTGCAGCTTCTCTTTACAACCAAAAATGGTTTTAGTACTAATGGGAGTCACCGTAGCTCACACAGGAAAAATGGTTTGCCACATTAATTTTTTGAGATATGCACTATTAAATAACGGTTTTACAAAAATATCGGACACCTAAAGATATTGTCTAAAGGATGTGCTAATTGGTTACACGATAAGATGTACTTAATACTAGATGTACTTAATATTAGAAAAAATCCTGAAAACATGCTAAAATAAAACTACAACGAATAATGTACTAATAAAATATGTAAGTAAGTCTGCACATCATTTTTATATGGAAATATATATATTTTTAAATCTCAAGTCCTACATTTTTTTAATCAAATTTATCCCAAAACACAAGACGCCACGCCCGCTACCCCGCCAGTCCCGGTGGCTTATCTTAATATGATTGATGATTCAACTGTCTATTTTAAATGATGATGATATTATTGAACTTGATATAAATAATTTCAATTAAATTACGTGTCACGTTGTTTGTTCGCGATGAGCACCTCAACTACTGAACCGATTTTAACTAAATTTTGCACACAGTATGCAGTTTGATCCAACTTCAGAGATAGTATGGTTTATACCACAATTTAAATCGCAATTTTTATTCATAAGTAATAATATTACTGTACATATTCAATAGTTTACTACAATATATTTTAACGTATATCTTAGCCACAGCAACGCGTGGCCGGGTCTGCTAGTAATCTACTGTTACCTACTGTTACTTTCCTTTTTACCTTGCTTCTGGGCGTATTTGCAAGCTTATCTTTTATTTCCCAAAGAACCCCCTGGAAAAATAAAGAATAGTGTGTAATATTATACAGGTAGAAGGTTGAATACGAATACAGTCGTAGATAGAGTTTGGACGTAGAGATCGATAGAGTTTGGACATGGAGATCGATAGAGTTTGGACATAGAGATCGATAGAGTTTGGACATCCAAGATGATTTTTATGAGAATTGCGACCGGTATTGGGCTGATGATGATGACGATGATGATGATGATAGGCTTTTGATATCTAAATATACACACCGAATGTGTTACGACACGTTATACACAGAGCTCTGAACGTTGAATTTGGGAAACTCGAGATGGACCGAAATACGACGGCGTGTTTCGCAACGGGCATGCGCGATACACAGCGTGACAGCGTGTGCAACGTGCCAACGTGATACCGCACCATCGTAATGGCGTGTAAACGTGATTGCGTGCAAAAGTGATAGCGTGCTAGAAAGCGCGTGCATTGCATATCGCGTGTCGGAAACTTCTCTTTCTCATCTTCTTTTGCGACTACCAAGGGCTTTAGCGGTGGCGGGTTATTGTGGCAGATCTTTCCGAGAACTGGGTAGCCCGTTAATAAGCCCTAGGTAGAAGACCCTTACGAGGCCTCTGTCATACATAGTATTTATTAAAACTTTGGCAGCACTTTTAATATATTTCGTCATTAGTAGGTACTTTATGATTATTTCTACTTTTTGTTGCTTTACCTACTAGCTAGACACACCCCACGCCGCCAGTGACGACCCATCTTACTATATGTCTGTACTGGGTCATTAAGACGTTATTGAAATTAGGCCATAATACAGTCAGCTAAAAAATATAAAAACCAGAATAAAACAAAGTAAGTGTTTAAAGTATTCAAGAAGACGTAGTCCCTTCTCGGGTGTAGGCCTCCTCCAACTGTCTCCATCCTTTCCTATTTTTTGCCTTCTGAGTCCAATCTGTACCGGCAGTTTTATGTATGTCATCGACCCAGCGGTCTTTAGGTTTTCCTACCCTTCTGTTTCCGCTTGGATCTGTCCATGTGGTGACGCGTTTTGTCCATCAGTTGTCTGTGGTCCGGGCAATGTGCCCTGCCCATTTCCATTTTAATATTTTAGTGTGTTGTATTCCGTCGATTATTTGAGTTTTCCTCCTTATGTTCTCGCTCTTTTGTCTCTCTTTAAGCCTGATTCCTAGTACACTTCGTTTCATTGCACGTTGGCAAGCGCGTAATTTGTTTTTGTTGGTGTAAATCCAGGTTTGAGCCCCGTATGATAGGCACGGCAGCAAGCAAGTGTCTATGATTTCGCGAAAAGTACGATGTCATCGGCGAAGCGCAGGTTAATTGGGTTTTAGGTTTTTATATACATAATTGTAAGGCGTGGAAATAAAGGCTATATTATTATTATTATTATATATCAGCTATAGATGCTGAAAACTACAGCCCGAAATGCATGTAATAAGAAAAGTTGTTTTATTATAATAAACGAAATAAACGACAAACATTAGGAAGCAATATCGCGTTGTTGATATAAGCAAACCATCTCGCGTAATATAGGTAAATAGGCGACGGCGGGCGGAAATAAAAGTGTAAAATTTCGTCGTAACAGAAGCACATTTATTTCGAGACGTAGAGGAGTTCTGTTTAAATTTATTGCAGGCAGGCAGTTTTAACGTTTTCATCGGGCCCCCCGAGACCGTATAAAAGGGTCATTTGGTAACCGCAGGGCCTAGCCCGAAAAAAAACAAAAATACCATGTTACGTTCCCGGATAGACAACACGTGAATGGGACAATGACAACAAATTGTCTGGGATAGTCCTAGGTTAACTTGTTTATGGTCATGGGCGACGCTGGCTACTTGCCATCATGTGGCTTCTCCGCCCGTTTGCCAAGTAAAAAAATGTGATATGTTATAATATACCGAGAGAGTACAGCTTCAAATCTCGAAGCGGATATTGTCCCGTCCCACGGTCCGACATGCCCGGGTAAGACCGTCGTATTTGAAACTGCCGTGAAATAATACGTTGTGCTTCGGCACGTAGGAAGGATCACAACTTACTCTAGAGTCCATTACCCCTCCCCACTCCTGTACCGTCCTTAACTTCTTCCTTTATCTACTATTAAATGGGAAGGCGATGTATTCTTTTCAAGTTGTGGAGGTCTTTGGGTTATTTTCTTTTGGAATTTGCTCGTTTGTCACTCAATGACGTAGGAGTTTCTTCCGTGCGTAGTTCAGACATACTGGCTGGTCCTGACTCACGGGAACAACCGTTTGTTTACGCAAATGTTAGCGGTTCATTTACGCGAGGTACAAATGTTTTTCCTATTAATTCGATATGAAACCCTCCGGAAGGTTAAAATATATAGAAAACTTCAATAGCTACAATTATGACTATCGCTGATTCACGACTCAAAAGTAAAAAAATACATATATCAGCTCTTAAATATCTAAATAAAATATAAGCTAATAATCATCCATTTTTTTTATTAGGGTACTTATTCCTCAGATTTCATAATATAAAGCAAAAGATTTAAAATAGGCTGTTGGATTGATTTACTTTTACCTTTACTTTATTAATGATAATAATAAGTGTGTCTAATGTTTTTGCAAATTTCGCGAGTTTGATAGAGACCTCATGAGTTTCACATAAGATTTTTTTGATTCCCATGATTTTAGGAATGTCGCGGAAGGAGTTACCCTGACTGACTTTGGTTGATAGCAGCCTCTGCCACGGGCAACTTAGTCACTGTGACGTCATAACTCATAGCGCCACGCTGTATATTATAATATTAAGTATGTGTCACAGACCACAGTGTATGTGTACGAGTATATATTATGAGCATGTCGCTTTTGTTGCAGAAGTGATGCGGCGTGTGCCGTGTGCGGACGTCTGCCCCGCGCCCGCTGCGTCGCCCACGCACAATAGGTACGTTCGATGACATGATTACGAGACAGGACTAATTTTAACGTAGTGGGAGTGTTAATTGGCTTTGTAAATTTTACAACTTATTCACTTACGTTAAGTGACTACCGCTGGTAAACTCTTTTCACCTAGTGTTCATGTGGGGACTTTGGAAGAAAATTATGGATGGGACAAGAGCTTCGAATGGGACAGGGTATTGGGCCCTGTTGTGATCATATTTGGTGTAGACAGGTCTTACAGCTTCAATTGAGACGAAGATACTATCGAATCTGGATATGCCCGAAGCGGCATTAGTTTTAGAAGCATTGCCCTCATAGTAATTAATTCTTTTATTATTATTAATAATAATTCAATTCTTGTTTTAATTTCAGGACATCAGAAAACAAAGAGTTGCTTCGACAGCAGCTCCTGTCAGCGAGTAAAGAGCGCAGCGCGGAGAGATCGGAGCCGCCCAAAGTGAAACATGCGCGGAGCCGGCAGAAGAACCGGTGGAAGTTGAAGTTCCACCACCAGGCCCTGCCCCAAGAATACCTCGACCACTACGAACAGAGCTTACAGAAGGCGAGCGCCAAGAAGAAGCAAGAGAAAAAAGAGCAGAACACCGAGAGTATGACCAACGAAACGTTCAAGATCTGGGCCCAGCGCCTCGCCGGCGTCCAGAACGAGAGCGGCTCTGCGACTGTCGCTCCAGCGCCGGCTGCGAACGTCGCGAGTAAGAGGGACGAGAGGAAAAAGAAAATTCCTGCCATCACACCCAGCAAGGTCATGTCCTACGAAGACCTGCCCTACATGGGCGAGATGACGCTCAATAATTCTAAGCCTAGACGCGGGAGAAAACCTAAAAAAGCAGACATTTGCCACCTCATATATGAAAACTACGGGACGGTCGTCCCGGGCCAGCCTCCGCCCCAGGAGAAGTACAACGCTCACAACATGGGACCGACGTTTAAAAGTAGCGAGTCACCTACGATTACGCCTAAAACTGATCTACAGAATAGAATAATATCTAGTCTCCTGGAGAGGAAGCTCTCGCAAGAAAATAAAAGAAGATTGGAGAGTATAGACCCACCTGCACTGTGCAGCCCCAACGAGCCGATGCCGGAGGCGCCGGTAACGGTGGTGGGCCCCCTGCACAGCGACGACGAGCCGCTCAACCTGTGCATCAGAGACCTGCACGACTTGAAACTGCAAATCCAAAAGAAATTCGGTAACATCTACACCTCCGGCGCCGACGTCAAGACCGAAATAGACGACGGCTCGGAGCCAGAGAGCGTCGGCGCCGAGCAACCCAACGCCATCTCCGTGATCCAGAGGAACACTAACGTCCCGCCCACGGCGAGCAGCTCGCCCGACCTGTCCCGACCGGCCGCGAGCGTGTCGCCCGCGCTGTCCGAGCCCGCGCGGGCCGGCTCCTGGCCCCCCGCCCCGCTGTACATGCACCCGCTGGCCCTGCACACGCAGCTGCTGTACTACCAGCGTCTGGCCGCCGGCCGCCTGCCCTTCGCCGATGACGACCTCTCGCCGACGAGCGAGAGCACCACCGACGCGTCTCCAGGGGAAAACAAAAGCAAACTGGTGCTCAAACAGATATCAGAGCTGCTAGACCCCAAGGTAATCGAGCAGGCGGACGAGCGCCGGAGCCCCGAGCGGCTTAAGAAGCGGGTGTCACCGGCCCCCCCGCAGGCTCCCGCCAAGAGGAAGAGGTCGGCGATATTTATCCCGCCGATGCCGGCAAAGAACAGCTCGACCACGCCCACCGCCGAGGTGAGCATTTGCAAGTTCAAGTTCACCGGCGGCTCGAAACCTTCGCTGCAGGAGAAGAAAATGTTGTCGGTGGACGCGGGCGGCAACTTCCGGTACTACAGTGGCACGGGCACCAAGGGGAACAAGGGCTACGACTTTCTCCAGCGAGACGCCAACCCGGACCGGTCCCCGGAGCCGTCGCTCGCCGACGCACCCAAGGTGGACGTGCAGACCTCGGTCAAGGAGGACCTCAACAAAAAGAAACGGAAAACGAGGAAAACGTTGCAAAGAGAGAAACTCGAGCAGACGTTCAAGGAGAAGGGCTTCCTGATCCAGACGCAGCAGCTGCAGTCGGCGGAGGGCGCCACCTACTGCAAGTTCCGGCAGCTGAGGAAGTTCACGCGGTACCTGTTCCGCAGCTGGAAGGACTACCTCCCGGGCGAGCTGGGCGAGCGGCCCGCGGACCCTCCGGCCGCGCGCACCGGCGGCGCCGAGTGGTGACCGCTGATGATGACCAGAGGTGACAGCCGCTGGAGACCACCGTATACCAAAGACGTCGTCCGGGATCCATGCATTTATCACGATACAGCTACAAACAAGCTACTCCGTCCAGTACTAGTGACTCGTGACACACGCACAGACACACATAGTACATATAGATAAGTGACGTGGCCCGCGTGCGGCGGGAGGTTCGTTAGTGTTATTTATTGTAAGACTGTTGAGCTTCCAGAGGTGCTAGGTGATTGTACAAATTGTCAATTAACGTAGCTGTAACGACGATATAAGGTGAACTAGTTTAAATAAAACTGTGTGCCGGTAATGTGAAGCCATTTAAATTCTAGTAATACTCAATGCAAAAAACTGTATACACAAAAGTAATAGAAATCTTCAAATTATTTATAGCTACATAAAATATTTTACAGAGACAATATTCAAAATGTTTATCAAACCTCTCGCTTCGCTATTATTTCTTTACTTTAAAGTTAATGAATTTGTAAATATCATAACTTGTTAAATGTGACTGTGTAAGTGTATAGAGCAACCTTTGCAAAGTCTAACTGACCACTAATTTAAGACTCGTTTGTTTTTATACTCAGTTAAGATGTATTAATATTTTTGTATTAAGTCGTTGACTCAGTTGATGTTTGTTAATGTTAATTAATGCACATTGCACAATGACGTCACATAACTCTACACGTTATATGAAACCAATGCCGTCCAGCGCTCTATCCTCGAAAATTTATACAATCATCAAACTTCCCACTGTACTGTTTTCTTCCATTCTACATAGTTATATTCCTACTCTGAGTAGTGAGCTCGATGAGTCACGCCCCTTTGAGGGCGTGGCTGAGACGGCCTACTTTCAAAAACATCTTCTTTAGTTAAAAGCTCATTACTTTTCCATCAAAATTGTTAGAAGTAAGCCTTTCGTCATCATAAAACGTCTGTGAGAGTTATCTAACATCAATGTGACAGTAACAGCATCGAGTGCATCTAGTCAATAATAATAAGTATTTCGTTGTTAATTTTTATAAAATTATGAATAAGAATAAAACAATTTTTTACTAAATAAACTTTATTAAAAAACACATTCTGCGACAGGAATGTACAACACCAATAAAAAAATTAACCAAGTCTATACATTTTATTTTATATATTACTTCGTTGATGTGTAAGGAAGCCCTTTACTAAGTTAACCTTCCACTGTGCGTTACCCTTAAAGGGTATAAAAGATTAATATAAAATATATGAAGGAACTGGAAACTGACCCGGAGAATAAGCCTTAGTGAAACAACTAAAAGAAACAATTCAAAAAATCACAACAAGGTGTATTCCACTGGTGTAGCATATTTTAAAACATTTTTGCATTAAACAGTAATTAGTATAGAACTTACTGTTACAGTTAAGGCACATAAAGGAACAATATTCTTCTATTTATCTAATTTATCAGTAGTACAGTATTCAACAAGCATCAGGCCTTAAAAAGAGCTACCTTAAGCTTGGAGATCTGCCGCACATTAAGGAAACTTTAAAAACTAACAAGTGAGATAGTTTGAGTTGCTCTTTCTTCGACGTTATAATGACATATTACATGTATTGTAATGTTCCACCAGTGGAATTTACATAGGTTTGGTCCCTTAATAAATACTCTCAAACTTCGCTTATGTACTAAAGGCAAACACTTCAAGTGTGCATATAACATACTATTATTAAATGGATGTACCAAACGATTTAGTACTTTTAGGAATAATTTTGTTTTAAGAATGTAAAACTCAGACCTCATTGATTTTCATTTGTAGGAATGTTAGTACTGCTTTTCCATGATTATTGATTTGATCGAAACACTAATTTTTTATATAAAATATGTACACGAATAATCAGATTAAAATGTCGAAGATACTTTAAGTGAATACTCCGATTTTGAGACCCCATTCGATACATATGGTCAAGAAGAGTAGGCACACAGAGTCTAACATCTAAGAATGATTAGTTTTAATATAGTGGTGTCAGAACTTTCATAATCATTGCCAATTTAGATAATTCATAAAAAGCAACTTCCTGACCTGGATATTCTTGAGGGTGATAATTCTCTTGTAACTCTTATGTAGCTGTGATGTTAGTCTCTGTGTGCAGTTGTGTGTGTGATGTGTGTATACGGGTGTGTATGGTGTGAATATATGGGTGCGTGTGTGTATGCGTATATGTGTGTGCGAATGGATGAGTGTGTGTATGTATGCACTTAATAATCTGTATGTGTGTGTACGTGCGGGTAGGTGTGTACGAGTGGGTGGGTGTGTGCGTGTGGATGTGTATGTGTGTACGCATGTGCGTGCACTACTCCTTGACGAGCTCCTCGACGGCAGCGGTGATGTGTTCTGCGGAGATGCCGTAATGCCGCAACAGCGCGGCGGGCGGGCCGGAGCGCGGTACGGCGCGCACGCACAGGTGCCGCACGCGCGCGTCTTCCAGCGCCAGCGCCGACAGCACCGCCTCGCCCAGACCGCCTGCCACAACAGATGTACTGTACAGACTAGCTCGAGCATGTTCGTGTAATAAAACTACTAATACTGGAGTTACCCCAGCCCTCTCATCACCATGGTAGCCTTAAGTATCCATACGGGCCGGACATGTAAAAATTAAATCCGTAAAAACTTGTTTCATTACACATAATTAGAAAACAATAACTTTGAGTAATCTCAGTCTGTTGTATCTTCACAGACACACACATCCCAAGACAAAAAGTGTAAAAAGTAGTATATGCTAAAAAGAACATCCTTCTATCTAATGAAGTTAAAGTGTGATGTGATACCTGAATCATCCAACATAATTCGAAGTAATTGTATAGATCTCATGCAGTAGTATCGAGTGTTAGTATACGCAGCAGTACCCACCGGCCTGGTAGTGGTCCTCCACGACGAGGACGCGGCCGCCCACAGCTCGCGCGTGCGTCCTCAGCGCCGCCTCGTCCAGCGGCTTGACAGTGAAGGGGTCGAGCACGCGCGCCGCCACGCCCCGAGCCGCCAGAGTGTCCGCCGCTTCCAGCGCCTCGTGCAGCGTTACACCCGCGCCCACCAGCAGCACGCGGTCCGCGCTCGACTGGCGGACGATCTTAGCCTCGCCCACCTGCGATCACGACCATTTTATTACCTCTTAAAATCTGCTGCAATATACTGGGGTTGATACTAGGATCGAGACAAGTGCTACAAGATGCCCAGGCTCTATAACTCAAAGATAAGACTGTATAAGCCGAGACCGAGAAAACTCAATCAATTTACCGTTCTAATTAATTTAGTAGAAGAGCCAGAGCTACCTCACATCTCTCAACCCAATACAATATTTAACCCCGTAAGAATCAGGGATAATAGCTAGGTCTGGCTGGCATTTAGGATATAATATCTACATTTGACGCTTTATACATCATGTTCGCTTACAATATTCTACCTACCGTATTCTGATAATTTTTAGTTCTTACTAGCTTGGTGTTCTGAAAAGAGTAGAGCAGGCACTTATCACACATTTTTAATCTCTACAATAAGAGCTGATCCTGGGTGAACTATTTGTTTGTTCGGTGACATTCACCGCTAGCACTCAGCTCATCTGAGGGTACATCGTCAGTGGTGGTGGTACCTTGAAGACCTCCTCGTTGTCGTAGAGCACGGCAGTTTCGGGGCGCGAGGTGCGGATGTAGCAGATGCCGCGCGTGTTGGCCGCCAGCTCCACCGCGCGCTCGCACGACACCGCGTCGCTGTAATATTAGAAACATAGTATTTAATATAATGTAGTAGTTATATAAATACAGTAGTCGGTACTAGTTTTATGAGTACCGAAACTGACATAAGTTGATATAAATACAGTTGGTATGGATGTACCGGGGCATGTAAAGCTTCAAAACAAGCCGTTTGCTTGTTATTATGAAGCTTTATAGGCCGTAGAGCCGAAAACATTTGTCTCATTCGGAAAAAATCATGTAATATGTGAAACATCATTTCATATCCGTGACCCAACCCTCACACTTGTATCCATCATACATATTTAAGACCTACGCAACTTCTCCGAGTAGTACCCGGTATTCGGACACTTTAGTAGCTATTATTATTTATAGTATAGTATAGTTATAGTATAGTATACCTGAGAAATTCTTACTAAAAATAACTGAAAAATTCACTACTTGTTTTTTATAAATTACTAGATGCTGTTTAAAGTATTAATAAATCTATGTAATCAATGTAATGAGTATGGATTATTAGATATGTACTAGCTGTTCGCTTCGCCAGTTCGCAGCTTCGCCCGCGTTAACTTTTAAAATTTGAGGGGTTGACCACCCTTATCACTTAGGGGTGTGAAAAATAGATAGTAGCCGATTCTCAGACCTACTGAATACGCATATAAAATTTGGTAGAAATCGGTAAAGCCGTTTCGGAGGAGTACGGTAACTAACATTGTGACATGGAAATTTTATATATTAGATTATGTATGAATGTTACTGGCCACGTCGCCCGATGCGCAGACGCGTGAGTACGACAAACACGTTACTGTAGCACCAACTGTCTGCAGAGTTTAAGTGAATCACTGCAACATATGTAGTCCAGTGCCTGTTGTAAATTATCTTATACAAAAAATATCCATCTCCAATGCAAGTATAATAAATACACAATTCATTTCTGTAGATTATACAAAATACTTTGTTTAAAATACGTTAATGTATAAGACGATACGTTTACTGATCGCGGTTTTAATCTACTCTTCTTAGATATTTTAAGCCGCAACAACGTTCATGAATCAAATTTAATTTTATGTAATACGTATAACCAAACCCTAACCTAAAATGGTCCTTCGAGCCAGATGTGTGATGTACTCACGAGGGGTAGAAGACAGTGGCGGTGGGCACGGCGCGGAACAGTGCGAGGTCCTCGAGCCCCATCTGCGAAGGTCCGTCCTCTCCGATGCTGACGCCGCAGTGCGACCCCACCAGGTTCATGTTGCTCTGGCTGATGGCGCCCATGCGGATCTGTACACACATACACGTTCTAGAAACTTACCTCCTACTGAAGTATCAATATGTAGGCAAAATAAAGAGAATTGAGACTTTTATTGTAAATTTGTGTCAAATTGACACTGTCAATGAGTGTATGAATGTTACTGGCCACGTCGCCCGAGCGCGGACGAGTGAGTACGACAAACACGTTACTGTAGCGCACCGGCTGATATACAAGGTTTATGTAAACTTTGCATCAGTTATTAGCCTAGTGCTAGATAGAAGTTACAGGAACTAAATGTTACTTTGTGCATATTTAATGACATAGGATATGTTGTATTTGTTAGCAATAAAATTTTATAGGAATGTCTATGACTAATGGAGCCAGAGCCCACGACGGCCAGACCTTCGTTATTTTATAAAAGCTGAAAGCTTATTTGTGTATTGTCTCCAACACAGGTAAGAACGACCCCAACATGGTTCAGGCCTTGACGTGGCGGTGGGGCTCTACTGAGCCCAAGTTGCTGGGCTCACCTTAAGCTACTGCCTAAGGTGAGCCCAGCAACTTGGGAAAAGCTAATTGAGCAGGGGGCAAGGGGCGAGAACGAGAACCTCACCCTATTTCCTTTCCTTCCTTTCTTTCCAATTATACTCATAAAAAAAGCTAGTAATCAATTTAAAAATATATGGTTAACCAAGGGTATTAAAAAATGCTGTATACGAAAAAGAACATTGTACCTACGTTACCGCTTCGAAAAAACAAATAAATCGAGTAACATACTAAATTATAGAAGATATTCTCAAATTCTAAGAAAATGTATATTGGAATCACAAAAACTTAATAATCTTAAATTTATCAGTACATCCAAAAATGTAGGTAAAGCCACATGGGACATTATTAAATATTACAAAGGCAATAATACTGACATTGATAATATAACTAAAATAATAATTAAAGACAAGATACTAACCAACCCTGATGACATAGCAAACAATTTTAACTTATTTTTTAATAATATGACTAATATTAACAATTCTAATTCCATGACAAATATATTAACAAATGACAATTTAAATAATAACTTGAATAAGTATGCAATTAAGAAAAACTTATGCAATAATAATACCATCTTCTTGAACCCAATTTCAGATGTGTACATTGGCAAGATAATTGATGGATTGAATAACACAAAATCTACAGGCTATGATGACATAAGCACACAAATAATAAAAGCATGCAAAGTAAAATTAATAAAACCCCTTACTCACATTATAAATTTGACAATGTCTGAAGGCACATTCCCAACATTATTGAAATACTCTATAGTGAAGCCAATCTTTAAAAAAGGGGACACTAGTAATATGAGTAATTACAGACCTATCACGCTCATTCCAATATTTTCAAAATTTTTTGAGAAAGTCATGTTTCATAAGATTTACAACTTTTTAAATCATTACTAAATACTAAAATCAGAACAATTCGGTTTAAGGAAAAATAAATCAACAGTACATGCTTGTTTTTCTCTAATAAAAACTGTGACAGAATGTTTAAATTCGAAAACCCCAATTACTGGAATATTTTTAGATATGACGAAAGCATTTGATCATGTATCTCATAAAATATTACTCGATAAATTGTACAATCAAGGCATTAGAGGAGTAGCACATGATTGGATTAGGAGTTATTTATCAAATCGTCAGCAATGCGTAGAAATAACTAGTACAAGCGGCAGACTGATAAATACACATAGATCTCAGTTTGTACTTAACACTCTTGGAGTCCCACAAGGCTCTATTTTAGGGCCACTGTTATTTTTGTGCTACATTAACGATTTACCGAATGCTGTAACACATCCAAGTATTCTTTTTGCTGACGATACCACAATACTATATAATATTACTATATAAATATACTAATAATAAAAGGGAAAAGTAAATATCACGATGAAACAGAAATAAATAACACCTTAAAAAACGCAGTAGAATGGCTAGAATGCAATAATCTAAATATTAATATAAATAAAACAAAAATTATAAGTTTCAAAACACGAAAAACTGTAAACCAAAAAATAAGCATTACCTACAAAGGTACAATTATCAAAGTAGAATCAACTTTATTCCTAGGCATAACAGTAGACCACCTTTGTAATTGGAAGGAACACATAAATAATATATGTCATAAATTAGATAAATATATGTTTGTACTAAAAAATATAAAGTAAGCGGTATCAACTAAAGCGGCATTCGTAGCTTACCATGGATATGTTGCGTCCGTCTTGAGATATGGTCTATTAATATGGGGAAACTCTGTAGACACTATAAGAGTATTCCGAATTCAAAAAAAGTATATAAGGTGTCTGTGTAATGCTAGCTATCGGGATAGTTGCAAGCCCTTGTTTGCACAACACAAAATATTGCCTCTTCCTAGCCTTTATATATTTGAAGTTTGCAAATTTGTTCACAATAACATAGATTCCTTTTTTACAAAAAAATCAGACTTGACCACTAGGAGTTGCAGAGATAAGTATAAGCTGATAATACCTCACCAGCGAATAAATTTATATAGTAAAAATGCTTATTGTATGGCCATTTCCATATACAATAAATTACCATTAAATTTAAAAAATCTTTGTGTGAAAAAGTTTCAAAATGACTTATTTAAATTACTTATGAGCAAAATGTACTATTCAATAAATGAATATTTACTTGATAATGAAATTAATTAGAGAATATCTAACTGTAATATAAAATTGTATGATGATGATGATATTTAACTGTGTGACATTGCATGTTATTATATTTTAATTTATTATTATTATTTAAAAAAAAATGACTTATCAAATATTGTTTGCACACTGACATGTAGAATATGAGAACCTGTGAAATATGAAAACCTATGTACACCATATTCTGGCAAATAAATAATTATTCTATTCTATTCTATTGTACTGTCCCGACGTTGGCAGGGGTTGTTTACATTCAGTGTCCGGCAATAGATAGCGTGATTTATAAAGTTATCCTGAAGCAAATTTTATACACCTATATACTGCCTGTTACCTGCTCATTTAACGACAATCCAAACTCTATAGTCGCTGGTTTTGACATACACAGAGAAATTTTCAGCGTTTATAAAATAACGAAAGTGTGGCCGTCGTGGGCTCTTGGGCTATAATTTTAGTCTTGAGATCGTCTTTTAAGCGAAACGTACTTTGTGCGTCGACATCGTATATGTATATTATGTAGGGTATTATAGCATAATTCATGCAAGTGCACTCTTTTGCATCGTAGGAAAAAGGGGAGGTGCTTTACGCATGCATACGCGTACAAAATATGTAAGATATTCTACATATATAATCAAAACGATATGGCGGAATATTGCTGACAAATGAAATAACGTATTATTGTATGCCCCGCAGTAGCTGTCAGCAGACGAATGGATCTTGCGGCACCAATAAGAGTGAATTGTAATGTCGTACCTGGTCGAAAGTCCTGGTGAAGAAGGCGGCGAAGGTGGAGGCGAAGACGATGCAGCGGTCGCGGCAGGCCATGCCCGTGGCAACGCCCACCAAATTCTGCTCCGCGATGAAACACTCCACATACCTGGACACATCATCACATTGGAATATGGCTTACGTGGGATATGTGTGCCGCGCTCCCATCAGCATGAGTAGTGTATACCCTAATATATAAATAGTACAAAAGATAACATATGTATTAAATTAAGGGACTATCATATAAGCACCCAAACATTTCACATGTCTCTTCCTGACATTCTCAGATAAGTATAAGAAACCATGTACTCCTCATAGAATACCACCATTCTGCTGGAGAGAAGGGCGGTACACCTAGTGTGATTACTGGCACAGAGACTCCACATCTTGTGTTTCAGGACAGACAATACATGTATGAGTAAGCTGGGCTAGACCCGGGCGAACTTGTCGGTGTTCACGGGCGACGCATACCACAACCATCAGGTGAATCATCTGTCAATGTCGCTATCCAACTAACAATATAATGCAGTTGTTGAAATATCACTTTAAGACGTCAATCGCAGCTTCAGTACGCTAAAATAAATATGCTCTAATAGGTCATAGTGATTTTGTCATATTAATAATAATAACTATGGACGCTTTCACACATCAATCTGATCCCGTGGTAAGTTCTCGAAGAACTTGTGTTACGGGTACCAGACAACGGAAATATATTTAATACTTTTATACTATACATATATGAGTATTATATTTAAGATTTTTATTAAATAATACACATATTTAATCCATGACCCAGGAACACAGGAAATATTTTTGTTGTGGCGGGCGGGCGGTATTCGAACCAGCAAACCTCCGGCGTAACTATTATATATTATTAGTTAAGAAAAATGAACAATGAAATATCTCACCTCTCGGGGTAGGCGTTACGGAGCTTGTCACTGAATGTGGAGTTCTTGGTGTCTCCGTCGAGGGCAATCACCCTGAAATTGTTAAAGTAACTTGTTTATAGACCTTGTCAATGGATAAAATCTTAACCATGTAAAGTGTAGTAAATCTACTATACACGCAGTTGTTAAGTTGCAACGTTTATTCATGTGTGAGGATAATTTGTATCATGAACATAGACGCACAGTAATATTTTGAAAAAAAAAAACTGTTTGTAGTGGCAAACAATGAGTTAGTTTGTGTTGGTGAATTAGCGATAGTGTTTTGAATAGGAGAGTAAGTAGGCAGTGTAATTAGTAGAAGTGTAATTACTGGTACCAAGATCCGTTCTCATGCGTCTCAGGATAAGCAATGCATGTCTGGAGGCAGAACATTCTTTATGACTGGCTTTATATCTCGTTGGAGCCAGTTTTGGCTGTTGACAATTTTTGTATCTGTAAGTCCGTCTATGCTCTAGCAGATGAGCACCTCCGGCGTCGCAACCTTACTTTTTGTAACGTGTACCACAGGCGAGTACTTCTAATAGTCGTCAGCTCTGTTGTCTGTCCGTACCTCTGGTTGTTGTCGGCGAGCTTCTTGAGCGCGAGTCCGTAGGCGAGGCGCGTGGCGAGGCGGTCCCCGCGGCGGTGCGCGGGCGGTGCGGACAGCTGCACGTCCTGAAGGTGCACACGCGGGGCCTCCGCCAGCGGCGGGCGCGCGCTTAGCTTGATGCTCGGGTTCTTGATCAGAGACTGCAGATGCTGCAACATTCACAATAGTTACAACAGGACGATTTTACATGACAGGTGTGTTAAATATTCATAGGTATTTACTATAATTTCAATATCCCTAATATCTTGAAACCCTCCAACGTGGTGATCATGTTTAAACTCCCTAAAATCAACTTCACATCAGTCTCGTAGAATCTAATTTATTAATTGCTCTTATCGATGAAAATAAAATAGTTACGAATTCTGCTGCATTTGTATTGCTTAAGTTTCAAATGTTCCTTTGACACCAAAATTAGTAGATACTTAGCTTAGCTTAGCCATCCCATCTATAACAAATTATTCAAGTCGTGCTGGTAGTTGATGACTCAACTGAATGTACATGGAACTACAGCATTTGTGTGGAATAGACTTTATGTTGATTACCAATGACAACATGCAAACATATGGACCAATAGCAATGCAGTCAAAATTTTGGGTACTTGTTTGTTAAAAAAACCAGATTGTAGTTGTTAAAAGAAATTATCAACTAATCTTCCAACTAACCTTGATGATCTTGTCCCCTTCAGCACCCAGGGCCTTCCCGTGCCAGTTTTCCTTGTCCTCGATGCCGGGGAAGCCCCTGCCCTTGTAGGTCTTGGCGACAAGCGCGGTGGGCCGGCCCTGCGTGTCCGCGGCCTCGTCTAGGGCCTTCACCAGCTCGGAGACGTCGTGCCCGTCCACCACCAGGGTGTGTAGACCAAACGCCTTCAAGCGAGCCTCGTACACCTCCATCTGGGGATAACGTTTTATTAAACGATGATATCAATACGATTTGAAATGTCTGTTTAATTTTCTACAGGATTGGGCGACATATGTGCAGGTCATTAGTAAATGAATATTTCTGATTACAAAATTCAATCAAAAACCAAGCATTTAATAGCCCTAAAAACGAATATACCAGAAGGAATAAACCCCAACCAGTATTGATAATTCTTCTAATCAAACTTGTCGCCATTTTACTATATTGATACACCTGTGTAACATGGCATTATTATAGCACAACTTGTCTTCAGACCTCTCTAAACATTGAGGAGCCGGCTTTCTCCTTGTGCTTTATCTCATATATGGATACAATGGACAAAACGATACAGTTGTAGTTGATAGACATCCGAGGATCTCCAATGTGTCCAGTTCTGTTCTACAGCCAGTAGCTTCCAGTTATTCGCATCAGCCATTTTACCTTGACCAGTGACCACTCTAGAAACTTCACGCTCCCTTAGCCACCGGTGCTTCTTACAATGTGCCCTGTCCACCGGCTCATGTTTAGCGATTCTTCTGTGTGTGTCTATGTTATAACAAGATAGTATCAAACCAAAATTGGGCGCTTCTCGATTAGCCGATCCGACGCCGACACCGGCACCGACAGTACCTACTCGACGCGACGACCCGACACGACACCGACAGCTACATTCTTCATTAGACCGACACCGACACGGCTTTATATAATTATTCCGAAAAGAAGGAAAGAGCGTTGTGCGATGTCAGCGTATAGTAGTAGATCCATGGTTCAGGCCTTGTCGTGGCGGTGGGGCTAGGGTGAGGGGTGCACCTTGGGCGAAGCTAATTGGGCCGAGGGGGCTCTTTGTAGTGAAGAGCAGGGGGCAAGGGGTGAGGATGGGAACCTCACCCCATTGTACTGTCCGACGTTGGGACGTTGTTCTGTGGTGCGGGACAACCCCTCTGTGGAGGTGGCGTCGGTCCCTTGCGGGACTGACTAGCCGTTAAGGTGCCCTGTTTGTTTTCTAGATCCGGGGCACCTCACCAAAGGCGGCATTGGTGGCACTCGCCGGGTTGTAGTGGGTAGAGCTGCGTGCATTTACCAGCTCTCGGGCGCAGCGAGTCCCACATACCCGGTTACAGCGGGGTGCGCGGGTGGGTTCGGTGATCACGCCCACACGAAAGCGTAGGTACGTGTGTACACAACAAAAGATGCCAGCCCGATTCAAGCGGCATGCTTGCTGATCGGCACCGACATGCCAGCGCCGACACCGATATGTCGTTGTCGGCGCCAGCATGTCGGTGTCGGGTCGGGCCATTGAGACAGCGCCCAGTACATTTCATAGAATTATGCGTCCACTGGTGTCGGTGCCGGTGCCGGTGTCGTGTCGGTCAATCAAGAAGCGCTCATTAGGTAGACGAAGTGCTGGTCGGCCATTGTTATACATACTTTAATGTTATATAGGTATCTATCAATCGGCTGTTAAAAACCTTTATTCCCCTTCTAGATTTTCTACTCACGAGACTAGGTTAGGAAGTTGGTACAGACCTGATGCTGCAACGAGGTGGGCTCGGACTGTCCCAGCCTGTTAACATCGAAGATGACTACCAAGTTGTCTAGCTTGTAGTGGCTGGCAAAGTGTAGGGACTCCCAAATGCTGCCCTCGGCCGCTTCGCCGTCTCCCACCAAGCAGTATACCCTGAATCATATAAATGACCTCGAATCTTGTTCATGTTTGGCGAGCCTTCGCAGTAAACCGGATGGGAATGGCGTGACGGCATGATGCTATCATGACACGCATTATATTTTTATTACTTATGAATTTTATTATTAACCTGAATGTTTTGTTCGTCACATATTTCATCATCACAGACATTTCACTAGTTATTTGCTCAATCTGCTAATACAAACATAAAATAAGTAGTTTGTGAGTTCCGTTGAAGTCCGTCAGATAAGTGATGTGCCTCTGGTTTATTATGGCCTACAAACTTTTTTAAATTTATTTAAGTTACTACTCATTAAGTTGCAATCCTTTAGATATTAAGTTTCTACATAATCTAATATTTCTTGTCAAGTTACATGTCACGTACACACCTGTAGGGCGCCTGGTCGAAGTATTTGCCAACGTAGGCCATACCGGCGGCTACCGCCAGACCCTGGCCCAGGGAGCCGGTGCCCACGTCCACGAAGTTCAGTCTGGGTGTGGGGTGGCCCTCCAGGTCCGAGTCCAGTTTACGGAGGTTCTTCAGATCTTCCACTGGGAACAGGCCGGCTTCAGCCCAAGCGGCGTATAGGATTGGTGCCGCATGACCCTAAAATGAAAGAATTTGTGTTTACCAGCGCGAAACAAGAGGTGTTATGAGTTTGAGTGATAAGTGTGTCTACTGTGAATGTGGCACTAGTGATAAAACAAGTCAACCAATAATTTTGTTACTTATTTTTGCCGTGACGTTTAATAAATCGATGGATGCCGGCTGCATGCACGAAAATGTCCCGTAACGCTCACTGTCTCGTTACGTTGATAACACTCATTGTACGCTTGCGTTTTGTTATGACGTTGCACTATGGAAAATGGTAGAACAACGGCATATCAAAAATCGTTTTTACTAATGTTGTTATTGACGAACTTTTAAAAGTTTATTGAATAGTATAAGAGTGGAACTTTAATATAATGTATTAAGTTTGCATGATTTTCATTTGGAACATGTTTTTTTTTAATTCCGCAAAGTAAGTATGTTAAAGAATGTCTATTACAGATCTGTTCGCTTCAATTTTTTAAATGAATTTCTTTCAAAAATTTGTGGGAATAGTTATAAAGTGTAATACATTTTTAGAAAGCCCATGGTATGTAGATTTTAACGCAAATATAAAATAGTAGGTTTTATGATTATATTTATATTTTAAAAAGATTTACAGTAAGTGAGGGGAAAAAAGACAGTTATTAAACTTCGTCGAGACTTTTGACAGTTGCCGACGTCTCCCGGTGCTTTACATTTGATTTTGTTTTGTAGTGTAGATATTTAAGAATAACATTTATTAAAATCAGCTGCGGATACTTGCGGTTTCGGAAGCTATCGCTAAAAGTATGATGCAAGTCAGGAAACAGAAAATCTTTATCTATTGTGGTTTCTAATGTTAAACTGTTTAATTGATTAGTTTGCAGTTATTTATTGATAACAGGGCGGTTTATCTTCATTTTGCACTCATTTCTTGGTATAATTTTAGTCAAAAAAATGCACTATCCTTAATTACTAAATAATATATAAAGGGCGGTTTCCTTAAATATAGCTATTACAAATTCGTAATAAAACTAAACAGACGTTTGACTGTTACATATAATCGCTGAATTTCAAAATGACTTTTATTTTCAAGTGTTCTAAGCGTGAATTTCCAAAATTACATTCATACATCGAAGGAGGAAAAACATTTGAAGCTCTATCAAAAAGTTTTAAAATAAAACTGTCATGTTCCCGAAGACAAGATGTGTTTTGTTATCAGTGATATTCAAAGGAATCTTATTCTTCCCTTTATGGGCAGAAGCAGCGAGGAAAAAGGAAATTCATAAAAAGGTCATTTTAACACAGTTTTAAAAAGAACCGCAATTGGTTGGATTCAGAATATTTGGTAACTTTACCGAACTCGGAAGAAGTAACACCTGACTTCACGCCATCTACTTCTTCTGGGAAACACTGAAGACCCTGTGCCTCTTAAAGGGACTCGCCAGAATGAGCTAAAAAATATATACAGTGCTTCTTGGTGAAGCATGAAAAGAAAACTAGTACAAAAACGTTTTCGTGAGGAGCTAGGATTAATGATTGACAAATATATTGCCATATTTCGTTCACAAAATAATAATTCATGGTGAAAGTATCCTTAAAAATTTTGCTGTGCTTCCTATTGGTTAACTTTCAGAGGATGCGCAAGAATCCCGTAATAAGGACGAAGAAGGAAAATTTCGCCTACATCATGCCAGGAAGTGCTCTCGATCAGCTACAAATAAAGACTTATTTCATACTTTCTACACATCAGATCCGTACATTCCAGCTATAGAAAAACATATAGCAAAAGTGTGAAGGCACTTGATGAAGATACCCTAGATCTTTTAAAAGTTAACGAACTCATTTTGGATCCCGAACTTCACCAAGTGTAATTAGGTAAGCATAATGTACACATTAATATACATATTTTTTCAAGTACTAAAATATAAATTTAACAAAAATTGTATTTTTGACGTTAAATATTTTATGAAATAAATATTAGTAATCATACCTTTTAACTACTTATTGATATAGGTATGAGCTTAATTATTGTTGTTTTATAATAAACTAATAAAAAAATAACTTTTTATTAACTATAATATAAATAGTATTGTCTATAAGGAAATCAAATAAAGGCAATTTCTTTAAACTGTTGTTTTTATCATTTATTTATACATATATACTCTAATAAAAATAAAACATCTGAGCTTTATTTGAAGCCTTATTTAATACCCTATGCGTGTGCAAAAATTGAATCGTCTGTCTTGACAATTAAAAAAGTTATCGATTTTTGATATGAAACAGACCTCGATTTTCCATAGTGCGTTGTCACGTTAAACTATCGTCCGTAAATGTACAGACAACTAATATTTTATTATAACGCAGGTATTGTGGCGGTGATTCTTAGACATGGTTTTTTTTAAATTTATATTTATATTTATATATATTATATTATTATATAAAATATATATTTATATTTTTTTAAATAACTATTCTTTAAATCTCTTGTTTTTACGTTGGGGTTCTCTTATAAAGTATAAACCTTTAGTTATTGTGGTTCACATGTTTATTTACTTTAAATTTCAACAGAAGTGTATGAATGCTACTGGCCGCATCCAACAATGTTACATTGGTGCGAGTACGACAAACAGTTACTGTTGCACAAGTCGCAGTAACGCCATTCTACAGAAAAATGGTGTCTATTATTGATTTGTGCTAATCGGTCATTTATTACGAATCTTATTTTAAATGTATTTAAAATTTATAATCAAACAACTGATAATAAGCAGGATAAATAAAAAGTTAATCGTAACTATTCATATTAATTAACGACCTCTCCGCGATGTTCATGAAACTCACTTTGGACAAAATGAACCTGTCAGCGGAGGCATCTCGAGGTGCGGAGATCTTGTAGCGCATGGTGTGGAAGAACAGCACCGACATGATCTCCGCCATGGACGCGCATGATGTCGGGTGACTGCAACAACATTAAACGTTATATTATTTATAACCTTGACATGTAATCTGAAGTCCACTATTATATAGATATTAGATATTGCAACATGATTGCAACTCACGAAGACTTGTGGTTGACACGTGTATATGCACACTGGGGTAGTGTGCGTCTCTGACGGAGCGGTAATAAGGTTTCGATTTCTATGATTGAGACATACGCACACTGACACAGTGTGTATATACAAGTCAACCACGAGTAAAGCTTCGTGAATGGCTTCGTGAATTAACAATATCTATAACAATACAAGCAATGCTGGTCAAATTTCACTCAGGCATATTTTAAATAAGTACTTGGACTGTTGGACACTACTTTTTCAATATAGAGATATATATCAAACCCAGATAACAACACAAATATTTGTGAACATTCTCCATTCAAAGTTAAATAAATTCATCTAAGACAAATGTATCACCATCTGTCGGAATTGCTTTGTAGATGATGTGTGGATGTGATTCACGGGCACATCAACAGTGAGAAAAACATCCTCGAGGAAAAATGTACAGTAGATTCCCAACAATTTTAGTACAAGTTGGCTAAACTTATTACGTAAGTTAAGTTGGAGTATCCTATAATATTATAAATGCGAAAGTTTGTGAGAATGTAATTCACGCAAAAGCTACTGAATGAATTTTGATGAAACTTTACAATAACATAGCTTACACGTCAGAATAACACATAGGCTATAATTAAGAAAGATATAGTGTGAATTATCCAAAATATAACGTAAGTGTCACGTAAGTAGGAAAAAATCTGGCCATCTGCGAGCTAGGTATTCTGACGTGCGCCGCAATAACCGTTGGAGTTGCACATATAATGTATTATGAAAATGTTTTAAATCTTAAATAGTCCTACAAAAAATCCCGCGAGAGCACAAATCTATATTTTGTGTAAGCCAGTATCAGCAAAATAGCGAAACATAAGTAGAATAAAAAATTGACAATTTATTTCTAATGCACATTTGGTAGTAACAAATTGATATGAATAAAATTGGAGTGTCTGTTTGTAACATTAAAACAACCGCTTTTTAGTAAATGCATATGGATGTATACACGGTACATATACCAAAATAGCATTTTTACAATTTTTGTCTGTCTGTTTGTTCCGGCTAATCTTGGAAACGGCTGGGCTGATTTTAACGGGACTTTCACTGGAAGATAGCTGATGTTATGGGGAGTAACTTAGGCTATAAAAATAATCATCATCAATCCGTCTACGGCTGTAAATCTAAGTAATCGCGGGCGAAGCTGCGGGCAACAGCTAGTATCAAAATAAATACTTTAATCGCATGTGATATTTAAAGTATAATATAAACTTCGTCTTTTACATCATTTGGACGAATATTTGAATAGTTAAGACGATACTCAACCGAGTGCGCGATATTAGGGTGCGGTCCGACGGCGGGCGGAGGGGCCGGGCGGAGGGGACGGGCGCGCGGGGAACGACTGCGGGTAGGTCGGCCATACCAAACAAAAGTGTCCAGCAAAAAATTTAATGCGCATCATAATAATATGATGGTGTGCTCCAACAATTTTAATTTATTGCTTTGATGTAGACTTCTACTACATTAGTTTTAGTTTTTTGTTGACATGCAGTAGTCCGAGTGGACAGTGAGCGGCGAGCGCCTAAGGTTTATTGCCTAGAACTAGACGAAACTGCAAACAGAAAATTATATACAAAACGCGATAAGGAATTATGCGGATTTAGATCCAAATAACTTGGGTCTTGTAAATAGGCTGAGATATATTCACGAATACTACGGGACGTGCGTCCGTAATATGGATATGACTGACTTGTCTCGAACAGCCAGAATAGGTATTTAAAATTAAAGTTGCTCTACTTACAAAAGATAAAATATTTGGCGATATTCCTCTTTTCTCTTCTCGATCAAGTGGCAGTACCGGGACTTGCCTTACTTGCTCTTACTGATGTGGTTGATGGAAAAATGACGCCCTAAACAAATTGACGAAGTCATAAATGCAGAAATACCAAACCCAGAAACTGAACGAAAGCTCTATGATACTGTGACCAAAAACATGATGTAGTGCAGAAAGAAGGCAAATGTACTAAAAAGTATCCAAGGTCGCTTTCAAAAAGGCTATCCTGTGTACAGACGTAGAGCACCATAAGATGGCGATTGCACATATGTGGTGGAATACAGGAAGTATTGGCTGACAAAAGCTGGATATCCCATATTCTCGTTACATCTCATTACACAAATAAGTTGTCCGAATAGATTCCGAGTCCGAACTGAAGAATTGACTGGACGGATTTTCATGATTTATAATTTGTTGGATTTGTCTCCATCCTGAATAGCAGAATAATATAAAAAAATGTTTATGTTATTCTGAATTGAAAAATTTACATAAAAATAAAATACTTTCTATCATCACTATCACAATTTTCCATCACCACACAGGTGAAATTGCGGGACGCAGCTGCAGCATAATATTATTTGCCTTTTCTGATTTTCCCACATTAGTATTTATAATACTTAATAAGAATGTTTTTCATTCAACATGGCATGATTGTTTAGAGGTTACAATTAACATTTAATTAGCGTCTGACAACATTACCATTCTAATATGTCATAAGTTCAACACCGTTTCTGATAAAATATCACATAGAGATAACTTTACTGACAATCAAGGTTGTGAAATATATTATACATTTATAACATTCATATATTGTTAGATTTTCCCCAATTACAATTCTTTATTATTATATTAGCAGTTCAGTTATTTTAAAAATTCTATTATATAAATGTATGAATGCTACTGGCCGCATCCAATAATGTTACATTGGTGCGAATACGACAAACAGTTACTGTTGCACAATTAAAGTAGCGCCATTCTGAACAGATATGGTGCTTTTTGTTGTTTTGTGCTACATTCAAGTTTGTGGACAATTGTAAAATAAGTATATACATATGTAAAGTTATTTAGCCTATTGAAGTTTGGGATGAACCTCTAAGAATAAAACTCTTATTATTATTATTATAAGCATTTTAAATATTTCATAAGCCCTTCAGTCATTAGAGGTACCCACAACTACAAAATACGTAATCACAAACATGAAAAATGAAGTTCAATAAGATGGATAAGCAACAAGCCGAAAACATGTTTGTAATGAAAATAATTATTGATATTAACAGAATGAAAGCGCATGTAAGATATTGATCAAACATATTACATAAATAACACTCGCTTAAACAAATGCTTATTAGCATGACTTCTGAACAAAGTCCATTTCACTCCATGTTTATTTATAACTACATTTACATGAATTGAACAATATGTACAGAAACATTCATTTGGAAGTTCTTTTTCCATGTTTGTCAATAATCATAATTCCCAAAATCATAATCATTATATTTGTTTAATATTATTATTATTACGTTTAACCCAATTGAACCATGGAAAATGATAGAATGATGTTAGTGATGACTTGCAACTTACGCTGGAACAGATTATGTAATCTATTGTTTGAACTTGACTTTAGCAACTCCAACTTAATTGTATAACTAAAGGAATTTAAGCAAATTAATTAAAAATATGTATTCCTTCTGATACTAAATACCTAATTATAATTTATAAAATAAAACATGACAACAATACTGTTTTATTAGTTCTAGTCTTATTTTACATTATTACAAATACAATACACAATATGTAAGTACAATAATCAAATCTCTATATATTATATTGGTATAGAGATATGATTATTGTACATATTCAAAATAATGGAGTCCTAGCAATGTGTATCTTGTTGTAACTTAGGATTCTAAATGTAAATGACCTACATTGACCCGACGCGTGAGACCTAGCATGTTAGCCGCTTTTTTTAATACCGGTGTCATAGAATATAATGATTATGGTTATTGTCAAGCTATACTCATGTTCAAAGAACTGTTAGATGATCAGTTAGTGATAAAGGACCTCAATAACCTTCATAAGCCCTTCACAAGTAAACTAATGATTGAGGTTATTTCACTTACCCGGATTTCGACGCATTGGTGGCAACAATACTGTCGATTCTCAGTTTGTTAGCGATATCATTTAAGGCTTGAATATCTACGCTCTTATCACCCTTCATTTTTGTATAAAATATAAATTATTAATTATAATTGCTAACACACCGGTTTCACTGCTCAGTGCTCACACCACGCGCACGAGGGCACTTGACAACTAGAATGTCAATGATGTCAATTTTCAATTTGTATTATTTATTATTTTCATTTAAAGGCATTAGCTACTACGCTATTAGCCATACAAAATACAATATTCGGTCTGTAATACGGAGAAATGGCGGGAAACCCCAAGGAGCGCGGCTTCGCCCCTCTAGCCCCCATCAATCAACTATCATTCTCCATTCCATCCACCCAAGGCAGTCCACCACAATATTCGCCAACCAATCACAATATATAAAGATCAAGTTTTTAAAACAAACACTATAGAAAACCACTCTGAATGGACAAAACAAAACAAAATAACAATTAATTAACGGGAAACCAAAAAAACACAACCGCGTGTCCCGATGTTTCCCGCCATTCTTTTCAATTTGTTAAATCTTCTTCTTCTTCTTCTTTTATTTTTGGCATGTCGGCGTCGCAACTTTCGTTGTGCAACATTCTACCAGTGTCAAGTATAAAATTAATGAAAATTACGGAGAAAATAAAATTTTGATGCAAGCAAACCAATTGTTTGGGTTTTGTTACCTGCAGACAAATATAACAAAGATTCTAGTAATTATCGGTGAGTTATACATCTAGGGTAGGGTCTAAACAAAATTCTACTCTACATTTGATTTAACTATACAGGTTAATATAATTAATGTTAATTACCTAAATAAATGGTATACAGTCTCAACAGTAGTGAAAATTACAGTTTAATGTTATTAATATTAATGAATTTGGATACGAGAAATATGAATTCGGGGTTGTTGCAAAAGTGTAGTAGAGAGGAAACATTTGTAGGAAGAGGGATGTTCAATTCAGGGAGAAGGTTGTATATAGTGAATGTGTTATTAGAACAAGCGAAGATGTGGTCGAGCGACCCATCGTCCAAACCACATTCGCACAGAGAGGAGTCTTTTACTCTTATTTCATTTAGAAAGACTGGGGTACAACAATGGCCTAAACGAATTCTGCTTATAATAGACACAGATTTTTTATTTAATTTCTTGAACTTTGAAAACCATGGTTTTCTTGGGATGAGAGGTTGAATTGAGGCATAAAATCTTCCTTTTATTTTATTGGTTTTATCCCAGTCACTCTGCCAAGATTGGTACGCTTGTCTCTGAGGAAGATTGAGGATATCGTAAGTTTGGTATCTGTAATGTTTATTGTCCACCTGATGAAGAGTAGCCTGCTTCGCAAGAGAATCCACCACCTCATTACCTCTGATGCCTGAGTGCCCTGGGATCCAAACTAGGATAATGTTTAAACCTTTATTTGAACTGTTAAATAGAGAGTTCTTAATGTTTAAAATGATATCACTGTTTAATTTATTATAAATAGGATTGATAATAATGGATTCCAGTGCACTTTTTGAGTCAGAAAAAATGACGGCGCTGGATATATTATGGCTCTCTATAAATAGACAAGCCTCCAATATACCCACGCACTCACCAGTAAATACAGATGAATCAGGAGGACACTGAAATTGTAGGACAATTTTCGAATTTTGATAATAGACTGCGACACCTGTTTTCCCTAATCCCGTCAATTTGGATGCATCGGTAAAGAATAAGTGGCTATTATTCCATCTAGCCGCTACTTCTGAGATAAAAAGGATGTTACTATGGGGGGATTCTTTGGTGAAACCAAGGTTGAGTATTACATTAGCTGAATATGTTATCACCTCAAATGGGAATTCATACCAACACAGTTTCGGAAAGGTTTTAATAGGAGAGTCCTGTTCAATGTAGCGCAATTTTTTGAAACGAATGATTAGAAGAGGAAACTGTTTATGATGCCAATAAGGTGAAGTAAGACAGAGGTTATGGAGACACTCAAGTTTCTTCTTAAGTGGATGATCGGAGCGAGCATTTACACGGAACAAAAAGCGATCAGACAGAAACTGAGAACGGATAAAGAGAGGTGGGTCACCGCACTCTACTTGCAGTGCATTAATGGGGGTAGATCTCATACACCCGAGTACACAACGAAGTGCCCTCGACTGTAAGGTGTCTAATGCCCTGAGTGAGGATTTATTAGATGGTTTGAGGAGGAAAGTGCTATATAGTATTTTTTGAGTAAATGGGTGAGAGCCCTAGGAGACTCCAGATAGCGCCTTTATTATGTTTAAGTTACGTTCCGCTTTCTTTGTTATGTACTCTATGTGTTTGGTTCCAGATAGTCTAGAATCTAAAATTAAACCTAAAAATTTTACTGATTCACAGACTGGAACAGATAGACCTTCAATTCTTAGACTTACTAGAGGTATATTTTTCTTCCTGCTGAACGTTACTGCGCTACTCTTTGAAGCAGACAACTGAAGGCCCCTCCGTTCCAGCCAGAGTGAGAGTGAGTCGAGGGAAATTTGTAATGATGTTGTAGCTTAGGAAATTGAGGGCGAAGGAATGTACAAAACTAGATCATCTGCATATTGTAATATTTGACAGTCAGGGTTAAGCGAAAGATGAAGTGAAGAAGTATAAAGATTGTACAAGATAGGACTGAGTACACATCCCTGAGGGAGGCCTTTCCATACTAGGCGCGTGTAGAGACTCTGACCCGGGATCCGAAAGCTGACCACTCTGCACATTAAAATACTTCATAGTACCCGCACTATCTTTTCTGGTATACTCAGCTGTTGTAACTTGTACCTGAGTACAGAAAGAATCCCGTTGTCGTATGCAGCCGCAATGTCGAGGAATGCGGCCACCACTGATTCATTCCTGGAGAAGGCTATTCTGAGATCAGTAACAAAAATGCCTAAACTGTCTGTAGTACATAGTCCCTTTCGAAACCCAAACTGACAAGACGGAAGTAGGTTGTTCTTTTCTACAAACCATTCCAGACGGTTTTTCAAAAGGTGCTCGAATACTTTGGAGAAAGTAGACGAGAGTGCGATGGGGCGGTAGCTATCACTTGCCTCAGGTGATTTTCCGTGTTTTAGAATAGGGATTATGATTTGAGTTTTCCATTCTTTAGGGATGTAATTAAACTCAAAAAAGACATTAATTAAATTTAGAAAATATTTTAATACAATTTCGCTGGCCTTTACCAGGAATGAGTAAGGGAAACCGTCAACTCCCGGGGCAGAATCTTTGACACGAGAGAGGACAGATTGGAGTTCAAACATGGTAAAAGGGTTATCTATAGAATTCGTTGATGTTAAAAGGGTGTGGTCTTTGTGTGGGAGATCATTGAAATTTGGAACAAATGGAGGAGCTATTTTATCGAAGAAACTTCCTGCCACAATTTCAGGAATGCAGGGTGAATTTAGATGAGAGAGACCGCGCCTAAATCTATTTATTTGACTCCAAACTATACTGGAGCAGGTGTTTGGTGAGAGAGATGCACAGAATTGACGCCAACGGCAGGTCTTTTTCCTTCGGAACAGACGTTTTGTCTTAGCAGCAATTCTTTGGTAGTTTATAAAATTGCTATCAGTCATGTTATGTTTATACACTCTTTCTGCATTTTTCCTAGATTTTATCATCTCTGTGCACTCACTATCCCACCAGGGGGGAGATGGTAATGTACCAGTGGTAGAATCTTTTAAAGGGATATTTAGATCGGCCGAATCGGAGATAGCCTTACAGAATTCCCTGTAGCACATATTAAAGTTTTCAGTATTGATTTGTGGAAGTAATCGAACTTTATTTTCCAACATTTTTTTATACATATCCCAGTTGGCACCAGACATCCTATATTTCAGTAGGGGCGGAGGTGGGTGTTGAGGGTAACATCTTAATGGGTAGCAGGTACTAATAGGATAGTGATCACTACCAAATGTACTATCCATAATGTTCCACAGCAAAAGAGTAGCTAAGTCATTTGAACATATTGTCAGATCTACACAACTCTTCCTTTGTCCAGGAGGAGTCATTCTTGTAGGTCGGCCATCATTTAGGATACAGAGACCTAACTCCTCGAGCATATCTCCCAGATCACTGCCAAAGGAATCATTTGTTTCTGATCCCCACATAACATTATGACTATTGAAGTCTCCTAGGATTAAGAGTGGAGGGGGGAAAAGTAAAAAGACACTGCGTAAAAAAGGAAGAATAGAAGGACTTGGGTGGGGAAGGTATATGGAAAGAATACTTATATTTTTTATTTTTATACCAACAATATTTATGTCATTGCCACTTTGAGCAGGGATGGTAAGATAGGTAGATGTAAATTTATTATTAACAAGGATCATTGATCCTCCATGACCATCCAATCGATCATCACGATAAGATGAAAATCCATGAAGATGGTAGCGATGATCTGGTTTCAGCCAAGTTTCTGTAATGCATATAACAGTGGGGCTGAGAGTATTTGTGAGGTGAATAATTTCATGTTTCTTGTTCTGGATGCTCCTAGCGTTCCACTGAAGAAACCTGAGTGGGTCCATTGTAATGGTTGAGTATTGAGACGAGTTTTGTTGCTACGTGGTCTGTTATTGTAAAGTAATTTTTACTAATAATATTAACTAATAATGTTAAAAGAAGGTTATTAATATTGGCAGATTCAACATCTATAGTAGGAGTATTGTTTAATGCACATCCATTTTGTGATTCGGTTATATTAAATTCATTTAAAATATCTTGGTGCGCTTGTTTATCATAGCCCGGTGTTAAAACAGGGCGTTGTTTCCGAGTGACAAAAACAGTTTTTTTATATGAAGTAGAAGGTGATACGGCGGTTTTACGAGATGGGATTATATTTAGAAGGGAGGGACTATTTGTGGATTTTGAGATATCGGCGTATGATCTATATGATGGGGGGATAGTTTTGGATGCTTCCTCATAAGAAATATTTCTCTCTGCCATTATCAATTTAATATTTGTTTGTCTTATGTATTCAGGGCAACTCTTACTTATAGCAGTGTGTCCTCCTGAACAACTGAGACAAATAGTTGGTTTTGACCTACATTGATTTTTTGTGTGTCCAAATCTACAGCAATTGAAGCACTGGATTGTAGGGTATTTATAAAGTTCCACTTTTATGGCCATATAAAAGCAGAGAACTCGGGTAGGTAATGTCTGTCCGTCAAAAGTAAGAATCACCGATTGTGTTGGTTGCCACTCCGGAGTGCCATTATTAATAACCTTTTTGTTAATCCTACGCACTTTTATAATTTTACCACATCCATGTGGGACTTCCAGATTTTCTACAATGTCTTCTAAGGACCATTCTATGGGAATTTCTCTTACAACACCCATTCGGGTGATATTATAGGTAGGGATAGATAGACATAGAGGTAGTGTATCCATTTTGCACAACTACAGGGTGGGACATAAACGAATTGGCATCTTGAGTGTTATGAAAAGTTACAGAGACTCTGTTACAGCCCACTCGTTTTAAGCCATCATTTGCTATACCTGGAAAGCGATTGGTCTTTAAGAATTGTCCAAATTTAATAATGTTTAAAGTAGTGTTTGTTGCTGGGTCGCTTTCATTGCGAGACACATGTACCAAATAAGGAGGTTTGTCTAGGTTAGAGTAACGAATCCTGTATTCATTTTGCTTAGCTTGCTTATTTGGTATTGTGTCTTTCACAGAGTCAAGGGAGCGTTTCTTGCCTATCGAATTTTCAACAGCTGTAAAAGATGATAGTGGAGCAGTTAAGACTGGTGAATATGGAAAGTCTGATTCATTTATGTCCGGCGGTGGCGGTGGATCGGGAGGGTCGTTTTCCTCCATGATTTACATAGACATATAAAATGAACACTAAACTGTAAACACAAAAAAATGCCAAAATAATAACAATGTTTGCTAGGACAAACAAACCCGCTTGACACTTGAAAGCAGAATCCCAACACAAACTATATAGAGAATACTACGTATAATAATAATAATATAATAATAATATAATACTACTAATAATCCCAATTTGTTAAATCAAAAGTCAAAAGTCAACTCTTGAGATTTTTTTTTATAATTTATTAAGAGCTGGATACAAGTCTTTTGTCCAAACTTTTTAATTTTGACTTTCAGGGCTGCCAAGTTAGGGGGTTTCCCCTTAAATAAAGGAGGAAAAAAGTGGAATGGGAATTTTCAAGCGTGTAATATTGACGTGATAACGTCTTATAAATTGATAAACACCGGCAGCGTGCACGAAAAGCATCCCGTTCCGCTGTCAAACGTTGGTTTGGAAACCATTATATATAACAATTGTTAATACGCAACAACGTGCTTTGTGGTTGTTACTTGCTCTGTGGTTGTGCGCCGAACCGTTAACCGAACCGATGACATAATATCCTTTCTCTTTCTTTTCTTTTACATATGCGTAGACAGAGTTAGGATTCGCTGTCTACATACATATGAGTCAAAGAGATAATATAATTTAAGGAAACTAATATTGTTATATTATTGTTATGTAGATTATTATCGGCAACGAGAGTCCAAAACCAAAGACATTGTATTTTTCTTATAAGGGACCAATTAATATTAAAATTAGATCAATAGGTACCCATACAGATATAATATAATACGACAGTGAAATGCCGTCGTCTTATGAGAGATGAAAAACACTGTATGTTTATAAATGGTCTAATAGGAATGCGTTTAATTAGATTTTAGTAAGATTATGTTTTTATTGCATTCTTACACCCAAATACTCAAACGAATCTCAAATGTAAGACGTTCCTACTTAAACTCATGCTACGACGTGTCAGATTCAAAGAAAAAAGAGGGACAACACGAGTTTAAATACGTCTTAAATTTGAGATTCGTTTGAGTATTCGGGCGTTAGTTATTTTATTAGGTTTAATTATGAATATTCAACTTAAGGAAGCTTTAATTAAAACACCTATGAAGGAATGCGTACTGGGAGTGAAACGTGAGCAGACAACTACAACTCGCTCTCAACGCAGGGGACCGGGGGCTGCGTCGTGGTTGTGCGCAAACGTGCGTCCGACTGCGCGCTGACACTGAGGGGACCGCGGGTTTGCATCGGCGTATGGCCGCTTGCACTAGGATTCCGAGCTCGACGGCTCCTTAGATTTTCCTTGGAGCCTAAGGCTGAGAATGGTGGCGTGACATGTCACTCCACCCAGAGGATAGACCACAAGGGACAGACGGGGCTATGGTAGTCCTTCGTACCCGGTTTTTGTTTTCCTTTAACTTTTTTTAAAATGTTATTTGGATAGGCAAACTGGCAAACGTGCCACCTGATGGTAAGTGGTCGACGTCACCCATGAACATACAATAGTTTAGCTGGAACGAGCCCAGCCAACTCATCTATGTGTTGCCTATCCTGAGACATAATATGTTAAGTCTCGGTGCCAGTAATTACACTGCCTGTCTTGCCCTTCTCTCCGAAACACAGCAAAGCTGTTTCACGGGAGAAACAAGATGGTGGTACCCATGCAGCCGGGAGCGCGGCACAGCGCTTCCCTCCCTCCGGTAACGCCGGTATTAACGCCGGAAAATGTTCTGAGGCATCCCGTGGGGGAGTGGATCTGGAGCGGGTATGTGGGACTCACTGCACCCGAAAGGTGGACGCAACTCTACTTACTAAAACCCGGCGCTTGCCGGGTTTTAGTAAGTAGAGTTTTATTAATATTTAATGTATGTATTTAATAATTAATAAATATTTAATGAGTAAACAGGGCACCTCGACGGCTAGTCGGTACCGACTATAATATAATAATAGGATGAGGTACCCATCCTCGCCCATTGTCCCCCCTGCTCTTTTGTCCCATCTTTTTATAAGAAGGGTACGAAGAGCAGCTGCTCACTCGGCTCAATTTGCTTCGCCCAAGGTGCTGGGTTCACCTTAGTCTACTGAGCCCCAACGCTACGACAAGGCTTGAACCGTTTATGAGTTATCCCAACATATTATACAAATGGAGAACAGACTTACTATCTAATAGATAGAAATATTGTGCGTGTGGCTTCCAATGATGAGTTGATAAAAGGTTGATAACAATGATAATGATAAGACAAAGCGACGCGAAATTTCCCTTTTGATAAAACCTTTTTGCATAAATAAAGAGAACGGTCAAATCTGAAATCTCATTAGCCCGGCGTGGCTAAGCAGAAATAGATGAGGTGGCACAAGAAATGCAGCCGATCGGCGTAAAAACGAAATGACGAAACTTACTCACGCAAAAACCAGCCGGCGCCATGTTGTCCCTTGGTGTTTTAGGAGATATCTCGTCAACAGCATTAGATTTAATATCACATAGCCATCATCGCCATCAGCACATATTTTACTATGAGAAGAAACAATTCGACTAAATGTAAGTAATTAAATTGTTTAATTTAAAGTAACTGCAAAACCAGCGTATCTTCGTGTTTGAAGTGAACTCTATGAACGCCAAAATGGGTGGCAGTCCTGACTGTTCACTCAAACTTGTTTTTTATAGTGACGTAGGTAAGGAATTTACTATGAAAAGACTTACAATCACAAATGTGAGGAAATCACAAACACGTTTTATTAGAGGTTTGAGATATCTTTATTCTCATAAGAATACAATAATTCACTTA
This sequence comes from Helleia helle, assembly GCA_963853865.1. Classification (NCBI taxonomy): domain Eukaryota; kingdom Metazoa; phylum Arthropoda; class Insecta; order Lepidoptera; family Lycaenidae; genus Helleia; species Helleia helle. Next base: position 470,453 of record OY971435.1, read on the forward strand.
TATGAGAATACAATTTCTAATTAATATCCTTTTTTTTTGTTAGGTACGTTGAACACACAAGGATTACAAATGTTAAATGAACTGTGGGTAAATAGAAAAAAAAATATAGCATTAGCGCAGTACTCGCATCGTAACAGTTTATAGTTTACCTGTAGGTACAGATTAAGAGTGACTGGATGTGGCTCATACTATTGAAGTTAAGTAATGCGTGCGTACTTTGGATCGTTTACGATATGTGATTTCAGAAGCCTTTTAAATGTGTCTATAATTTTTGATTGCTTTATATTATTAGGCAACATATTATATAATTTGGATCCTTCATACAAAATAAATATTATAATATCTCTACAGCACTAGCAGCTCTACACACATTCTATAATAGTAGGTAGGTATGATGTTCGTATCATAGCCGATTTCGGGTCAGGAATATTATCAGTAATAAAGGCATGTGCTGTAAAATAATTTTATCATGATGAATAGCGTAGTAGCTTATTTTCTAGTTATAAAATTTGCTTGTTTGCTTGATTATTTCATCAAAATATAATCCAAAAGTAACTGGAACATCAAAGATCATAATTAATAATAATCACATTTGTAGTGTAGTGAGTAAGCATTTCACGTATATCGCTTTATTGTGAATAATATATTTTATAAGTACTTTTAGTTGATTAATAAATGGGACTTCGAATCGAGAAGACGTTTCCTTAACAACCCTAATCTACATGTCCACGCCTAGACACATCACACATTTAAATAAAATCATAATATAAATACAAATAATAAAAATATGTTCCCACACATATTTCCAAGAATCTTAACCAAAAGAACAAATAGAAATCGTAATAGAAACATAATTCCTCATAATCTAAGCGGGCGTTGTTTGTAACGGCCGAAAATACTAGAACAATGTAGTAAAAAGTGAAAAATGGCGCGATCAAGCGCGTTATGATATTGAATTGATACGCACTAACATCAACAATTTCCCCTGTCACTGCTGCAAATGTATATTTACCGGTCTCCTCTCCTTGTAACAGTGGAATAAGGTTTACTTTATCAGGAGGGAGAGGTTGTGGGGACATGCGAGGGGAAATGAGGGTGGGCAGCGTATTTAGAATCGTGCTGACGTGTCGTTTCGGATTCACCTGATACTATGTTCGGGAGGGATACGGCGATTTTATTGTATTCATTTAATAAAGATTGCCATTTTTCCGTAAATTGTAGTACTTTTTTGTCTGGTATTTTTACTAACTAAGTTTAAGAGCCCAACTATCTAAATTAAAAAGCTATTCAAAAGTATATTCATATTCAAATTTTTGAGAAAGGCTCCATTTCAATTTTGAAAAAAGTGTGGCGTCATGGCACGTATATTATTAGGTAGATATATAAACATTCTAAATTAAATACATATTAAGTACGACCCTTTCCTATGTTTCCACAAAACCTTAATTTGGCAAGGTAATATTATGTGCTCAGAGAAACTGCAATATGGTTACCGTCCCATTGGATTGATGAAGTAAAACCTCTGATTGACTTGACAATGTCGAAATTTGAAGATAAAGTCAAGTTAAGATAAAATCTTAATCATAACTGACACGACTTACGGTGGTGGAGAAAATTATTTAGAAGAGTCATATTTGGTAAAGTTGTAAGAAATTAACTTCCTGAAAGATTACCCACTTAATAAAGTTTCCGATTTAAGAAATATAATTTGCACTTTTTGCAATAAGGCAAATTTTTTAATCTCTATTATAAATGCAGTAAAACATCAATTCCATTAATTTATCGTTACATTATTCTAGCGCAATGCCATATCTACAAGCTGTCATGCATCGGCCAGTCCCTTTGATAAGTCATAAAATCCGCCAAAACGTAGGGCACGACGTAAAAACACCGGCGGATAAATAAATATAAAAACAATAAAACTGTTGTCTATGGGCAGGAAAATGGCCGCGCCGGACAGGGGGCAGTTAGGGTGACTACGTTAAACTTTTATGGGTAAAGTTTGTTATCTTACATAATAACGTCTTATCTTGTTTCCAAGCATTTATTTGATTTATAAGAAAGAAGCGAATGAATTATCTTCAAATATAGATTTTTCGATTATATTATTATAATAAAGTTATTATATATACCTATACTTAAACTCTGTAAGTGATACATAATATTTTTTTGTATACACAATAGTGTTTTAATGTTTTATATTAATGTGTTGAATAAGTGACATTGCTATATACTTACTTTAGTGAGGCGCTAGATATTTTATTATTAAATAGTAGTTTAATTTTATTTAAATTACATTGTGTTAGTAAAAGAATTATATATTGAATAATACATGACATACACATAAAAGAATTACGTTATAAATTATATAGGACCTCTATAAAAGTGACAAGACGACTACAATGATGATTTACTTCTACCCACGTTTAAGAAAGATTCAAACTTGTATGCCCACCCCACGATGGTCCAAAGATACCACGTGTGTATTGTCCTAGAAGTGGTACGGACATGGTAACTACCGGAAGGTGCTGGTGGGTGGTGGGACTATGGTGGTGTGGGTGTGGGGGGATGTTTTCAAATTCAATTGCGCGCTGTCCCGCGGCGATCTTTCTCCGCGATCCGGAATTGAATATCAATCCGCCGATTGGCCGCACCAGTGTGGACATGACTTATATATTTTTTAAGTTTAATCATTTTTACATGTCAAAGAGTTTATAAAATATATTTTATGGGTCATTGTCAAAACAGGGTCCAGATTTTGGAAAAATAAAAAATCACTTAATTTTTCAAAAACATGACTTTATTTAATAAAAGAGATCAATTGTAATAATAATAGGTTATTGTCTGAGATCAACCTTAAGAAATAACATAATTATTTTAAAAAAACTTTTTTATAGGTCCACCGAAAAGATACAAATGTCCACCGAATGTACTAAAAGTAAATAATAGTAAGAAACCAAACAAAATAATAAAATTCTTTTTCAATACTAACAATCAATACTTCTCACAAGAATAAATAAAAAAATATCAACCGGTTGTCACTTAAAACAAAAAAAAAATAAAACACTTTGTCCACCGAAAATATTATGTCTTTTCGGTGGATAATATAATATCTTCATCCTCTGATGACGACCAAAAATGTTGAAATCGTATCTGGTGTACTTCTTTCGGTGTTTGAGGTCTTGAAATAGGTGGAGAACACGAACTGTCGGAGTTAATATCAGCTAACCGTATACGTTTTCGACATTTTGCTCCACAGAGAGTCTTGGAACAAGTTGGTTTTTCAGAATCATTGCTTTGAGTCTCAGCAACAGCTGAGCTTGACTTTTTCTTTTCTATCGAATGAAGCACCTGATGAACTATTGGAGTCCAGCTAGGACTCATGAGTGGGCTTGGCAGACTCGGTATGGGGCTGGGAATAGAACTTGTAACTGGCGTGAGAGCTGGTATCTCAACTTGCAAGTTAGGCAATGGTAAGTCAAGGCTTATACAACCAAGATCATAGTGAGGACACGAAGCACCTGGATGGCAAGTAATGCAGCTTAGTCTTCGGAAGTGGAGGATTTTTGGTTCAAATTTGTTCCATGTTACTTGATGTACCTGCATAGTACCACGAAAAGGGCGGATATTGCAGTTTTGAATTTTGTTTTCAATTTCTTTTGCTGTAGTATCGTCGATCTTTATTACGTCAATTCCTTTACAGTTCTCTTGTACACATTCGATGAAACCCTCAATGTTGCTAACATCATTTCCTCTAGCTACGTGCTTATCAGCTGTTCTTTTGGGCACCCCCCTATACCATCAGGGGCCCCTTTACCATGCCCACTCTCGCTAAAGTGCCACAAAATATTATTTGCCTGTGTTTGTTCACCCAAGTAAGCGGCAATTAAATAAAACATAGTTTTATTTTTGTACTGTGTCGAGGGACCGTCGCTTAAAACATGAAGACGTGTCAGATTGGGCACGAGTGTTTTATCATGATAATAATTGGTTTTAAGTGAGCATAAATGTGTGTAGGACTATGATTTAAATATTCGCTAACCGTACAAAATGACTTTGTATTTATGCGTTTCTCATCTGTATTTTCGTCTACATAGTAAAATACGCCTGTGTGCAGTGATAACTGATCTTTGGATCCTCCAAAATGGGCTGATTGTATTTCCGAAGAATACTTGCAATTGTAATTTTCTGAAAAATCTACGTGCAATAAGCCTTCCCGTGAGGACATATTTGTTTTAATGTTTTTGATAACACGAAACTGGTGCAACATATTGCAAGTATGCTTCATAAAACGTTCAATATTATCCAACAGGTGGCTTTTCAGTTTTCTTTTATATGTTTTTACTATTTCTTTAATAGTCTTCTGGCAGAGTTTTTCTTTCCCTTTAATAGTTACTTTTACTTTTTTTTCACCCACGCTCATATTTTACTGTATCAGTTGGTAAAAATTGATTAAAAGAGATCTTTTTGTGACATATCAAACATTTTCGTTCAAGACAATTTTCTTTCATGTCTTCACAGCAAATAGATCTACATACCTTTTTATACCGTGTTTGTCGTTGTTTTGACAACAATTGTAAACATTTTGATGTTTTTAATTTGTCTTGCCACAATTTAAAAAAACAGCTCAGTAATGTATTCAAAGAGTAGAATAAGTATATTTGAATGTATTTTAACTTCGATATATGTATTTTCTTTTTCTAATTTCTAGATATATTTTTTTAGACTAAATTTAAATTTAATTTTAACTATAGTTTTATTTTACAAACGATTACTATCAACTTGTGTGTTTAAGTTAATTGTGGAAACTGTTTTGGTTTTATGTATTCTTATTTTTCTTTTGTAGATTTAAGTATAATTTACTGTTTGTTTCCTTAATAAAGAAAAAAAAATACTGCCATTGCAGAGTTTTCATTTATCATACGTGAATTTTTCAATGACTTTATCAGCAACTCCATGTTGGTATGTATTGCACACAAACAAGTGTCACGAGCTGTAACTTTTGGATTCAACACCCAAAATGGCCTACATCCACAAAAAGTTTTATACGATATATTCAAGTTCGCTTGAGTTACAAATTTTTTGTTCAGGTTAATAAGGGAATCGTTGAGAAACCGTATCTGTTTCTTCTGTTTAAATCTGGCAATAGTTTCTTTTTTTCCAGCTGTAGAACGACTTGAATCGTCACTGAGTAAAAAACGATGAACTGCATCTTTCAAACATTTCTTAACTACCTTCTTTTTATCTTTTTTTTTTTATTTTTGTTTTTTTCGTAGTCTAAATAAGCGCATTTTGTACTTTGAAAGTTTATTTTCTACAATCTGCAGTTTAGATTTGAGCAGTAGATTTTCTAATCTAAGCCGTCGTTTATTTTTATTAGCTACAGCACGGCCTTCTTTAGCCCTGGAGGTAGATCTTGATGACAATGAAGTAGATGGACTTGCTGGAGGGGTTTCATCTACGCATTGTGCAAGTTCTCTTTGTAACTTCAGTCTATCTCTACGTGATTTTGCATCCTTTCTCCATTTGTTTCGTAGTTGTCTCTGGTGTCTATCTGATAGATCATTTATTGTCTTAATTTTCCCTAGCGATTTTTTTCTATGGTAGTATTCCCTATCGTTCTTTCGCCTTTCTTCTAATGCTAATGGGTCTTTCTTCAATTTCTCTCTCGCTCTTCTCATGCTTAACTTCTTTTGTTCGCGTCGTTATTTTTTATTTTTATCTTCACTCAATTGTTGTCTAGTTTTAGCCATTGTCTGTGGATAAAAAAGAGGAAGCCTAAGCAAATCAAAAAGCATACTTAAACAAAAATATTTAAGTATTGGTTAACACAAATTTCTCAAGCTTAATAGTCCAATCACTTTAGGCCAAAATAGGAGCAAATCTCGGAAAATCGAGGTACCCAGTATATTACCACGTAAAAACTTGTAGTTTGGCATCCTAAAACAGTTCTCAAAATTCACATATAAGTGGATGGTCGCAAGTTTTAAAATCAGGGGTCAAAAGTCACAAACTTTTTTACTTTTTTTGCAAATATTTGGTTTTCTATACGTTTTACGTTTTTTATATAAATAGGAAAGTTGTAGAGGATTAAATTCTCTACAACTTTTCTATTTAACATTTTTTTACGCCTTGAACTGTGCCATATTCAACACAAACGGCAAAAAAGAAATCAGTAAGTACATACCGATTTCACCTAAAAATATTTGTATATACATAGTAATATATTTCACGGACACAAAAAACCGCCTTAATTATGCAATTGAATAACAAGCACATGCAAAGCAAAGCTGAAAAAAACCAAAATTTTAAATTTCATCCATTCGGTGGATATTCGTCTTTTCGGTGGATACCAATTCCACCGAAAAGATGTCCACCGAATAGACTTTTCTGCGAAATTGTTTCATACTAAGCATTATTTGAAGGTTATGTTGAAGTTACAAGTATTTGATGATAAATTACTTGGAAAACTAACATATAAAGGAAAGTAATGAATCAATAAGGTTTTACTTACCAAAATACACACGTAACCGAAAAGACGCACTCAACTTTGACACACCCAGAAATTTATGAACAAGGAACAATAACTTCGTTCTCGTGCGACTCGCGACGAAATGGCGCTGCGCGTGAGTAGCTGAGTAATGGATGCGTTCATGAATAATGTTGCGTTCACTTTTTTTTTTTATATAAACATTTTGTTAATTTTTTATTTTTTATTTTTTTTTATGTTAGCTGGATAGGCAAACTGGCAAACGTAACACCTGATGGTAAGTGGTCGACGTCGCCCATGAACATAAACTAGTATACCGGGAACGAACCCAGGCAACTCATTTATGTGTTGCCTATCCTGAGACATTAGATGTTAAGTCTCGGTGCCAGTAATTACACTGCCTGTCTTGCCCTTCTCTCCGAAACACAGCAAAGCTGTTTCACGAGAGAAATAAGCAAGATGGTGGTACCCATGCAGCCGGGAGCGCGCCACAGCGCTTCCCTCCCACCGGTCATACAATAAGTAAAGTCCACCGAAAAGATGTTATTTTTAGTAACACAATTACAATGTGCAAGAAGTGTCTTGAATTTAACGCAGTATTTTTGATATTTAGTCATTTAATTAAATATAATGTCTAATTTATGAAAACAAATTCGAAGTAAAACTTTAATTAATACGCTTTTATATTTTATCAAATTTGTATGAAAAGGGAGAGCGGTAACAGTCCACCGAAACGTACTTTTCTTTGGAAATTGTTTTGTAAATACTTTATTTTTATTTATTGTGTAATTATTTATATACGTAATAAAATAATGAATATTTATCTATACTTAAAAACTAAAATAATATGTTCTACAATCAAGTAATGTTTAAGTTCTTGATTTTTCTCAATAACCAAATTTTATGCGGTTATGACAATGACCCTTATAATATAAATTATAATTTATTATAAATTTTATTGTAAAATATAATACCTATTGTTTTCTAACGTTATCCATTGTTGGGAAACAAGTATTTATAGGTGTTATTGTGGTTTATTTAAGATTTTTATATGCTCAACGTTTCAGATACTTTACACCAATTATGGCCACGACAGAATGACAATCTAGAACTTAAATAGATAAGACCCTTTCTAGATTAGAACTCTATGAACTGACTATTATTATACTATGAAAATGACTATTAATAATAAATTTATTAATATCTATATATTTTGGGGTATGTCCACACGTTCCGAGCGCAATTCCTCCGGTCAGCGTATACGGGTGCTGTAGAGGCCAAAGTTTGAGAAGTGTTCTCGCCCCCCCTTCCCCCGCCGGCCGCGCCGCCTGTACCTCCGCCCGCTCGCGCCCTCTCTAAACTTATCTGATTTCGTGTTGTCTTATGTTAACTGGACATTCACATTTGTAACGCTGACTGTGATATTGACGATTAAATTATATTTATACAAATTGAATATTTACTTTAAACAAACAATTTTGATATACATTACCGGTGGGTGGGATGCTGTGAAGCGCTCCCGTCTGCATGGGTACCACCATCCTGCTTGTTTCAAATCTCAAGAAGGGCAATACATGCAGTGTAAGGATAGGCCACACATAATTGAATGGCCTTTTTTGTTGACGCAGTGGAAATGCTTTGCGCATTCATCCAGGGATAGGTCGGCCCGGGGATATGTGAGACTCCCAGCGCTCCCGGCTACTAAAACCACTGCGAGTTGCCTTTAGCCGCTTGAAGGGGAGTGTCCGGGATTTGACCAACACAAGACACCCCTCGCGATGGGCCAGTTTCCTCAAAAGGCCTAATAAGGCTACTTCCTAGCATGATTCATCGCTCTCGAGCATGCAGCGCATCACACTCAAGAGCGAGAGGTCCCCTTCAAGCACAGCCACGAGGTCGTGATGCTGTGCGGCCCATTTATCGCACCACCTCAAGGGTGTGCTGTGCCGAGTCCTCCTCAACGCTACACTCGTGACAGGCTGGCATCGGCTCCCTCCTGGCAACCCGACACAGGTACGTTCACACTGAAACCGACACACTGAAACATTCGTGTCCGGTGAGCATCTGTGTTAAGCGGAAGGTGATGGGTTTCTTCCTGCGGCGCATCCACGCCCCAAGACCGGACGCAGTGCCTCAGTCATCCAACGTACGGCGACTGCGTCAGAACAGTCACTGTGGCCCCAGCCTTCGCACGCGTGCGAGCTCCTCCCAGCTAGGCAACTCACCAAGTCGTGACCTCATCTGTAAAACGAGGAGGTGCACCTCGGCGAGCACCAACGCCACGAGCTCCCATGGCGGATCTCCAGCCAGAGCAGTGGCTGCTACCCAGATGAATGAATGGCCTGGGCTATTCCCAAATGAAGTCGTGTTCATAGGCAAAAAAGTTACCGCCTGTACCACCACTACCATCGACCACTTACCGTCAGGTGGCTTGCTTAGGTACCAGTTGACGTATTTAACAACAACAAAACAGCAACATTACAAAAAAACGAAAATTAGTATATTTTTTTTGCGACATTAATACTTTCACGTTATTAGTTAGTGCAAGTTACAAGTTACAAGTTACAAGTTACAAGTTACAAGTTACAGTTGTAAATATATATATATTACAGTTGTAAAGTAAATTGTATTGTTTTAGAGCCTTTATATCAAATGTTATCCTCGTCGATAACTTATGATCAGGTCAATTTTATGACTTTTACGTAAAAAACGCCTTAAAGTTTTTATAAGGTTTATGAGGTTATAACGGCCATCCCCACCAAGGTTCAGGCCTTGACGTGGCGGTGGGGCTCAGTAGCCTAGGGTGAGTCCAGCACCTTGGGCGAAGATAATTGAGTCGAGGGGGCTCTTTGTGCCCCTCTTATAAGAAGAGGGGACTAAAGAGCAGGGGGCAAGGGGTGAGGATGGGAACCTCACCCCATTGTACTGTCCCGACGTTGGGAGGGGTGGTTCTGTGGTGCGGGATAACCCCTCTGTGGAGGTGGCGTCGGTCCCTTGCGGGACTGACTAGCCGTCGAGGTGCCCTGTTAGCTAAACAGATCCGGGGCACCTCACCAAGGCGGCATTGGTGGCACTCGCCGGGTTTTAGTGGGTAGAGCTGCGTTCATTTACCATCTTTCGGGCGCAGCGAGTCCCACATACCCACCTGGGGAGACCTACTCCCCCGCGGGATGGCTCAGAGCATTTCCCGGTGTAAAAAAAAAAGGTTATGACGGCCATGACAAACACTCATCCCTTTATGTTAAACCAATAAACCACCATAACCATGACTAGGGTCCTCTGACGCCGTCTAATATCCCACTAATACAATAATCCCGATGTTTACAAACATGTAACCCGTTTGAAATAACGCGACGACACGCGACCGGCACGCGACTCGCACAAGACTCGCACGCGACTCGTACGCAAATCGCACGCGACTCGAACGCCCACGCGCGGTTTTACAAATTAAAGTTGTTATCTATGTTATTAGTGTACTTGATATTAAACAGATATATGGCTATTAAATTGTGTTACCGATATTATATTGTTATTACATGTTAGGTGACCATGTTAGTTGTCGAGTGTTGATCATCATCAATATCAACCTGCGGCAGGTCATCAACAAAAAAATTATAATTAAGTATATTGAATATTTAAAAAACTCCTGGTCATACTTTTTAATGTATGGCCAATGGATCATCTTTTTCTTAGCATAATTAATGTGTATTGATAAAATAACAAAAAAGTGTATGGAATTCAATCAAATAAAAGAAAAGAAAGAAACATTTATTCGACACAAACAGGAAACACACAGAGACATAAAGATATACACAGAAAAAAACATTTTTAATCGCACAAACCCAAAAGTAGGACAAAAAAAAACATTTTTTTTGTATAAAGTGTGTGTCTCACGTGTCACAAAATGGTCCAGTTCAGCATCGTGTCAGGAATATCTTGACTGATTTTCAACTGAACCAGGTCACGGATGCCAACCAGATACCAATATGGCTACATTTTTTAAATATTATAACAATTACAATTCAATATCTATAATTACCACATAACACTTAACACTAAAATCTTAAACCATACAAAACAAACAGTACATGGATAAATAGTCAATAAATTATTGACTAATAAAAAAATATAAATACGGCTACAGGCTCTTCTACTATAAGACATTCCAAAGGCAGTCATATCTTACTTCCCCACCAAGGTTCAAGCCTTGACGCGGCGGTGGGGCTCAGTAGCTTAAGGTGAACCTGGGTTCACTGGCTGGCCCCTTCGGCGAAGCAAATTGAACCGAGGGAGCTGCTCTTTGTATCCCTCAAAAGAGCAGGGGGGGACAAGGGGCGAGGATGGGAACCTCCCCTTATTGCACTGTCCCGACGTTTATTATTTTATTATTTTGATGGGTTATTCTGTGGTGCGGGAAGACCCCTCTGTGGAGGTGGTGTCGGTCCCTTGAGGGACTGACTAGCCGTCGAGGTGCCCTGTTGATCCGGGGCACCTTACCAAAGGTGGCATAAGTGGCACTCGCCGAGTTTTTTGTGGATAGACCTACGTCCACCTTAACATCCAGCGCGAGTCCAACATACCCGCCTGGGAATTCCCCCCTTCCCAGCGGGATGACTCAGAGCTTTTCCCAGCGTAAAAGAAAAAAAAGTCATATCTTACTGGGCTACATGTATGTCTAACTAGCTGTTGTAAAATCAAATATCCATTAGCATAGCTCTTACCAGCGTGTCCACGCTTGATATAGGCCTCTCTTACTGGACATTAAGACGAGCAATCCCCGACACGATGATGATTACTTAAAGTACTGTCATAAGACTAAATGGTCTTAAAACACTCAAGTATTTAAGTTACAAACAAATGGACAAACTTACTCCAAGTGATTTATTAGGCGTCTTAAAGTGTCGTTAGCTGTGACACACAAACACACACACACGATAGGCTCAGGAACTTAAAAGGAGTTAAACAACTTACATTAGTTATAACATATCAATTACATATTATAAGTATTATAACTTAGATACAGTGGAGTAGAAAACACTTATTCATAACTATTTCTTAATTACATATAATATTATATTACCAGCCTTTTGTACTGAGGTTAAGTTTGATATTATAATATTGTTTATGTTCGCCTATATTTTATTTCAGAGATATAATGCTGTAAAATTATAAATTACTTAATCTTTTCAGTATTTTTGTGTCACAGACAGTCCATACATCCTTATATTCATTCGTATGAATATTGTATTACTAATATTATGTTATCAACATATTTATCGTCAATTTCTGAACGGAAGCCTCTTTCAATTAACCCATCCGACTACGGCCACTGCACGCTGGTCGTCCAGCAGTATAAGAACGGTACAGTTGCAGTAGGTGGGTCATATAGGCCGAAGAACTGATGACTGGTGGGTTAATAGTTCTGGAGGGGAGGATATGTTCGGGAAGACGGAGTTGGATCGACCACATTTGAGGGACGACGATATTATTTCATAGTATGTAACATGTTGACGAAATAAAAATGTTGACGTTTTTTTCGATAGATCAGAAATATTAATTAAACGAAAAAAACATCCTATTGATGTAAAGTTAGTAAGAATGTATGGATGTTTGTTACTCTTTCGCGCAAAAACTACTGAATGGACACAATAGTATAGCTTATACATCAGAATAACATATAGGATATAAATTATCCTTGTAGGTACTCCCACGGGAATGGGAAGTACGCGGGTGAAACCGTGGGGCGCTGCGAGTATCCGATAAACAGCCGTCCTCCCGTGACTATGGTCGCTGTAAAGTATTCGAAATATTATCCATGAAAAACGCGATGCAAAAAGCACGATATACTAATATTATAAAGCTGAAGAGTTTGTTTGTTTGTTTGAACGTGCTAATCTCAGGAACTACTGGTCTGATTTGAAAAAATCTTTGAGTGTTAGATAGCCCATTTATCGAGGAAGGCTATAGGCTATATAACATCACGCTGTGACTTATAGGAGTTGAGTAACGCGGGCGAAGCTGCAGGCAACAGCTAGTTATATTATAAACGTGTATTGAGTGGAAAATAGCCAACGGAAAAAATATTTTGATAAAATATCATACAAGTTACAGGTAAAGTCGCGGTCAAGTACGAGTATATATGGTTTGTTTCAGAATGTACATAAAAGGCGTTGTTCTGCGTAGGTATGAAGTAGTTACGAGTAGGTTAACATGACAGGCGAGTGTGGAGGACCACAGTCGGTGATTTACCTCTGTTGTCTCCATGTTGCTCACGTGCGGGGGTAGTCAACATGTTTGTCACTAATGTGAAAGTTTGGTCACTTTTTGAATTGGTATTAAGTTTGGATGTATGAGTAAGATTCGAAACTATTTGTAAGAAGAAAAATCTTTTATCATTATAACGCTACCATAATCACTATTTTTTCTTTTCCGCCGGGAAATGCTCAAAGACATCCTGCGGGGGAGGGGGGACTACCCAGGCGGGTATGTGACACTCGCTGCGCCTGAAAGATGGTAAGTTAGACGAAACTCTACCCACTAAAATGCGGCGAGTGCCACCAATGCCGCCTTTGGTGAGGTGCCCCGGATCTGTTGAGGAACGGCACCTCGACGGCTAGTCAGTCCCTCAAGGGGCCGTCGCCACCTCCACAGAAGGGTTGTCCCGCACCACAGAACAACCCCTCCCAACGTCGGGACAGTACAATGGGGTGAGGTTCCCATCCTCACCCCTTGCCCCCTGCTCTTCTGTCCCCTCTTCTTATAAGAGGGGTACAAAGAGTACAATTAGCTTCGCCCATGGTGCACCGCTCACCGATCAAACGAAGGACTACGCAATATAAAACTTAAATATTTCTGTGTTTTCTATTCGCATTATTATTTTTATTGTTATTCTCGTTACAGCCATAATGGGAAAAGCAACGGTGGTATTGCAAACCAGTGTTAGAGCTTTTAGTCCTGACTATAGCTGAGGCCCCACCTTTTAGTCCTGACTATAGCTGAGGCCCCACCTTTTAGTCCTGACTAATGAGTATAACTGAGGCCCCACCTTTCAGTCCTGACTATAGCTGAGGTTTCAACTTTTAGTCCTGACTGTAGCTGAGGTCCCACCTTTTAGTCCTGACTAATGAGTATAACTGAGGCCCCACCTTTCAGTCCTGACTATAGCTGAGGTTTCAACTTTTAGTCCTGACTGTAGCTGAGGTCCCACCTTTTAGTCCTGACTAATAAGTATAACTGAGGCCCCACCTTTCAGTCCTGACTATAGCTGAGGTTTCACCTTTTAGTCCTGACTATAGCTGAGGCCCCACCTTTTAGTCCTGACTATAGCTGAGGTTTCACCTTTTAGTCCTGACTATAACTGAGGCCCCACCTTTTAGTCCTGACTATAGCTGAGGTCCCACCTTTTAGTCCTAACTAATGAGTATAACTGAGGCCCCACCTTTTAGTCCTGACTATAGCTGAGGTTTCACCTTTTAGTCCTGACTATAGCTGAGGTCCCTTTTTGCGAACACACTGTTGTCAACGCTACTATCTATCTTCTTTTGTTGCTATTTTCTCAAATACTGTGCATAAACATTAAAATTTTAAATGTACCGCTTACCTTAGATATTATATAATGTGTTAGGACAGTGTGTTTACCAAATAAAGTTTTATTTATTTATTTAATATGGTCGTTCTTTGTAAGTGAGTGGTCCAGCAGCGGATGGGAGAAGGTTGATGATGATGATAATAAAGAAATATCCAACTATATTGGAAGGCGGTTTGAGCCCAGGGTGGTTGTGGCCGGCGATGTGGACCAATTTTGGAGCACTTCTAAAAATGTAGGATCCAGCTTGTATATTGCACTCATTTTAAACCAACTTAAAAAAGTGGCGGTTTTTCGACTGTATGTTTTTTTGTTGTCAGCCAAGATAGGTTCATTTTGTACATCAACAAATACGAAACAACTTCAAAAGTAATAGCAATGGTGTGGTTGAACACAGATTGTTCATTTGTAGAAGAATCAGTCGATTGTAAGCTATGGACACAAAAATGAAAGAAATACAATTTTATTATTTTTAGTTTTAATATGTTTTGTTTTTTTTATATATACTTAATATTATCTGTGGATCTTCTGTCAAATAATAGGATTAGTATGGAGATTTAGTTGTCAGATAGTACACGAAAGGAAAAATAATTCTCTACAATACAAAATAATAAAATCCCTGTTCGTATGTCCGAATCGCACCCGGCCGGTATTCCTGGATTGATTTCCACAGGTTTAATTCGAGGGTTATATTGCTATGTAAAGGTACTACTGGCCCTATACTGCTGTACTGTTGTATTGTTGTACTGTTGTACCGCCGGTACAGGTGCGGAATTAACCCGGTCCGGTGTACCGTTTGGGTTACGACGCACATAACCGCGCGTATAACTTGTGTTATTATAACTCGGTCCACGGACATACAGACGCCAGAAGAGACTGGGCACAAAAAATGTTTTTTATTGATTTTGCACATAATTATCCAAATTTCTTTCACCCTTAACGTCAAAAATCAAGTATTACGGTTAGAAAATATTTTCTTTGATAGAAGATTTATTCTGAGTATCCAAGAAGAACTTAATGAAAGTCATCAGACTTGCATTAAGATTTTGTTTCGATTTATGGAAGAATGATTGACTATTACTTGATAGCAATCAGAGTATCGATTAGATTGTACGATGTGTATTAATAGTATTATTAATATTATTGTCATATAGAAAAGGAAGATAAAAAAAAAAAACCGAACCAGTCCATAGGGTCTCCGGACTGCCGATAGAAGTGAAAACACAGCACTTACCAGTGAAGAGCTGCAGCTGGCTGTATCTTTCTCGCTCGGGCTCGGGTGTAAGTCCCCTTGGAACCACACCGTCTTACATTTTCCTAATCAGCAAGGATATCTATAGGTTGAAAGATCTTTGCCTAATTCAAATTGTGTTTACCGTCAAGGCTCAAGCTGTCATTTACAGTTTGTGTTCTTCTTTTTTATTGAATATGGGCAGAATGAAAATCTTGTCATGGTTAAGTGATTTCCGAGGTGATTTCCTAGACCATAGTCCCATCTTGTTTTCACTCAAGTTGATAACATCTTCTTCTTCTTTTGGTTCAAAATCTAAATATTTTTTTTTTATTCAAAATAGTACCAACAGAGTATCTTTTTGGACGTCAATTGAGTCTACCACCGGTTTCAAAGTAAACCCATTGAGAAAACCCGACGAAACATTATCAGTGACACTGATCTTTTCAAATATTGTATAACAAATTTTACATGTTGTTTGTTATCCTGAAATGCCTGGGAGGAACGCCCTATTCCCAAGGTGTCTTCATATCTGTATTCCTATTCCAATCTTCCATAAAATCTTTATCTTTAAAATATATAACTTTTTTGAATTTTTTAATTGGAAGGTTTTGAATATTTTCTGGGATCCTAAAGCGTATATATTATCTACAGTTGCCTTTAAAAGAATTGCTTACTTTTATGAGTCTAATATCACTAGTACATCTAGCCTGTGTCTATTCCGTATACCCCTACTGTAGATGTCACTTATGTTTTTCCGGACTTTAGTCAAAGAATCTAGCCAAAAAGTGTAATTGAAATGCTGCTTACCTTGAAGTCTCTTCTAGGGTCCGAGGGTCCATCGTGGTTCCGTGGGTCATAAGTTACAGAGGTCTGATATTTATTCGTTCGGTCGGATTGTAGTTTTATGGGCGACCGTAAATGCGCTGTTATTGGCTCGCATTTGAATAATACGAGCGCTGACGGCAACGCAAAACATATTTATATAGAACATGTTTTTATTAATGTTTTAATATTAGGTTTAGGGATGTGCCTATGAGAGAATGTACTGTGTTACTGTTTGTACATGTGTATTTCACCGAAATGACGCGCATCCGTCTGCAAGGGTACCACCATCTTGCTTGTCTTTCTTGAAACAGCTGGGCTGTGTTTCGGAAAGAAGGCCGGAGGGAAGGACAGGCATGTTTACTGACACTTACACTCTTGCATCTCAATTTAGGCAAATGTTCCAGTTAAGCTGGTTCATGTTCATGGGCAACGTTGACCACTTTCCGATCTCAGCGTGAGTCTCTTCACGAACGCCCCAACTACCAGTGTCTAAGAGCGTGTTAAAGTCTTGGGTGGTTATGACGGTTGTACAATAAGTTTGCTCATAACGTACTGAGCAGGTGGGATGAAATGATTAATGAATAAAACCCATAAAAATATTTTTATCAAAAAGATTATTTGAATTATTTTTTTTTGATTTCTTCATGTAATACTTGGCCAAAATTTGATTTTAGGATTATAAAATGTTAAATTATATTGTTTTCTAATGTTTGCGCGAATTTCACTCATTATAATGAAACAATTTTTTACGGATTTTATCGCGGTTTATTAAGATTTTTACAAGCCCGACGTTTCGGATACTTTACAGCAACCATGGTCACGGGAGGACTGAGGTGACAGATGTCCTAATGTTACAAAGTTATTCGAAACTACCCTATGATACATCATTATTTTAATAAGTCCTCTCTACGCAGAAAGTGCTAACTGCATCTTTAATCTGTGGCATATTATGCTTGGTTTTTGATTTAATTATTTTAATAATGGGATCCCATGCAGGTGGTAAGAGCCAGCCATCTTCTCTATTGAAATTTGGATGTTTTTTAATTTCAATAGCCTCGCGGATCATCCTTGGTTGGAATCGGTGTTCTTTTGCGAGTATCTGTGGTTTATCAAATCTAATATAATGGCGAGCTTTGTCTAGACTATGTTCACAGATTGCAGACTTAGTGTAGCGACGGTGTTTTAAGTCAGCTATATGTTCTTTAACGCGAGTTTTAATTGATTATTCATGGTTTAATTTTTTATTAATGGTTTAATAATAATATTATTATTAAACCGCGATAAAATCCGTAAAAAATTGTTTCATTATAATGTTAAATTATGTTATATTATAATATTTTGAGCGTGTGTAGATTATTAGATTCTGTTTCATGAAATGTAAAAAAAATGTTCTAAATCAGAACGCCTATTTGATTCTACTAAAATCTTTATGCAACTCATACTGTGAAACTTTAAGAATAGGTCATCCACTAAATTTAAGATTAATTATTGATTGTAGAGTCTACAAGTCTTTGCTACAGCCATTCATATTAAGCCTCATTATCTTTTTAGCTGACTTCAAATAAAAGACGCGGTTCTCAATTCGTCTGTATGTTTTTTTTTGTATGTATGTGACACGATTACTCCGCCGATTGGGAATTTTTTTTTTCGCCGTGGGCGAAGCTAATTGGGCCAAGGGGGCTCTTTGTACCCCTCTTATAAGAAGAGGGGACATAAGAGCAGGGGGCAAGGGGTGAGGACAGGAACCTCACCCGATTGTACTGTCCCGACGTTGGGAGGGGTTGTTCTGTGGTGCAGGACAACCTCTCTGTGGAGGTGGCGTCGGTCCCTTGTGGGACTGACTAGCCGTCGAGGTGCCCTGTTTGTTTACTAGATCCGGGGCACCTCACCAAAGGCGGCATTGGTGGCACTCGCCGGGTTTTAGTGGGTAAAGCTGCGTCCACTTACCAGCTGTCGGGCGCAGCGAGTCCCACATATCCGTGTGGGAGACCCACTCCCCCGCGGGATGTCTCAGAGCATTTCCCGGCGTTAAAGAAAAAAAAAAAACCTTTTACCTACCTCTTGACGACATGTGCGGCACAATGATTAGCGCGTTGGCGCACAATCCGGAGGTAACGGATTCAAATACCACCAGGCAACAAAAAGTTTTGTGTACCTGGGTCATGAATGTGTATTAAATATATGTATTACATATTAAAAATCTTAAATATATGTATGGTATAAAAGTATTAAATATATTTCCGTTGTCTGGTACCCGTAACACAAGTTCTTCGAGAACTTACCACGGGACCAGATTGACGCGAAGCTTCCAAAAGATATTATTATTATTATTATTTTGGTTTTCAATTTTTCTAATAATTCTCCCATTTCTGGGGTATACCCAAAGATGCGGGCTTTTGACCAAGACATCTTTGGTTAAATATTAAATTTATTTTTTAATCTATCGACAGAAATTTCCTGACGATTCTACAAGTATTTAAAATTACTGCATTCTGCATGAGTATGTATGTATAGGGGTGTATGTTTAGAGTTTTGAGACTGGTGTGAAGTATTTTTGGAATATATAAAAAAAATATTATTATTATTATTATTATTATTATTATATGGTGATTCGAGAAAAAAATAATGTTATTTTTTTACAGTCACAACGTTTCGGACACTTTATAGCAATCAAGGTCGCCTTAGGACTAATTCTCCATGCTTCAATAAGCCTTGTTGTAAACATCCTAAAAGTTGTTTCATTAAAATTCTGTAGGGCATTTTTTCAGCTCCAAGAAGGGCATCAAGTTGCCGCGATAAAAGCAAATATCAATACAAAAGAATCACATAACAAGGTAAGTGTATTACATATTCCGTATTATAGCAATTTATTTTTATAATATTCATTCTGATGGCGCGCTCCGGTGTCGCCATATTTAAATTTTATTCGCCTTAATGTTGCCACACACGCTCGCAATCTCATATAAAACTGACAAACATATCTTCCCTCTATCCAACCCTTATTTCCACAGTTTACGGGTGAAAGTGCCCAAATTTAGGGTAATTTTAGCGTGGTTTCTTATAGAGGGATGGAAACGTTTGTGTGGGATGTTTTTATTTAGAACGATACCGTTTGAAACGGTTAGGGGATGTTTGATTTCACCTGTGCCGATTGTGTTTCGTGAATTTTATTTTTACAACATTTCCAAATCAAAGGCAATGTATTCGTGTAAGATGGCTGCCGGCGCTCGACAAAATATGTTTGTATTCGTCGATTGTTTTCGTAAATATTATCTGGGAGAGATTCTTTAGGCCTCGATGGACAGCTTGTTTATTTCTATTCCGTATCTATGATGGTAATCGTAATTACAATATTATGTCTTTGTTAGGATCTATGTCAAATGGTATCGGAATCAGCGATATTGAAGCGAAAAGCAGAGGTCACTTTTGCATTTGTTATCTGGGGGCACAGAAGTGCCTTGCGAAGTCGCGCAAATAAGCGGCACGGCCGTAGCATCTTTTTATCGAGGTAATTCAGGCCCTTTTAGACCCGCCATAACTTGGTTATGGATAAAACTAGAAGCCTAACACAGTATATTATTTTAAATTTCATTCAATTTAAACCATTCGTTTAAGAGCTATAACTAGTCAAAGTTTCTTAATTTTGTCACTGACTGACTCACTCACTCACTGAACGATTATCAAAACTCTAGGGTTACTCTACTTTCAATTTTAAAATCTTTTATATTTAAAAAAAATTGTTTGACTTGGCAATCTCACTAAACAATCTAGTTTAATATAATCTATTTATCCCATCTCAAAAATCAAAGTCAAATCAAAGTATCTCCCAAGTAATACATGTAGTATTACTTGGGAGATACGTTGTGTTTTCATGCGATGGCTAAGTTATTCTGTAAACCAGTTGTAAACAGTGGGATGTGATGGGACTTCATCGTGAAATGCCAATCGAAGTCTATCATAACTTTCTCCTTGTCATGATATTGAAATTCAAAACTCCTAAAAAATCATTGAAGAACTTAGAATTTACACTATTTATTTATTTACACTATAGAAAGTCAGTCTTCATACAAGCGCTCTGTCAAAAATGAAGCACTAAATCGACACAATGTTGCCAGTGGTGGTGAAGTTTTCCCAAAAACGGGAAATGATTCGGCCGCTGATAACAATAATTTGTTATAGCAATAATAATCAATACGTAAATAGCCTATGTGTGGGCATATCTTTTTGTGTATTAATTTATAACAACTTGACATAAACATGCCTATACTAGGTATATTATTATTTAAAATTGTTATATTACAAGAATGTTTATTTATATGAAACGAATAAAAGAAAATAATAATAGTAACCAGTAAAATATACATTTTTATATTTATTTTTAATATCATGAAACACAGTAGGTAGTAATGTAAAGTTTTTGTATTACTATTTAAACTTGTAACTTGTTGTAACATAAACGCGAAAGTTGGTATGTATGGATGCATAAATGTTTGATAATCTTTCACTGTTTGTATATGATATCGTTAAATCATACACACACATTAATTAAAGAACGTGTCACGTACCTAGTGGGGGAAATAGTCAGTAAAAATATTTTCACAATCGGGCAACACTGAACATTGAAAAAAATGCTTTTATTTAAACCTAATTAATTACAAGATAATACGAAATATTGAAAGATTTCCTGTGAAAAGTGATGTTATTAAACTTCTTTTGTTTTTCAGATGTGTTGTGACACAATTTAACTGCACAAATCCTCATAATTATTTATTTTACGGAGACACGTTTGGCGCAGTTTGACATAGAATACTAAGGAACTTCCCGGCGCTTGGAGCCACAATGGCTCCATGTGAGTTGCTTCAAAATGGCCGCGCGGACTTGGTTTCTATAGTTTAATTATTCTATTTTTTTTTAAAGAAAATTTTTTCGCGTTTCGCATTCCCGTTATAAAAAGAGTTCCATTTTCAAAGTTTCAACTTATTTTTTATTATATCGTTTACAAGTGGCCAGTTTTAAGAATTTTCAGTGTCGCCCTCTTACCGATAAACAGCAATAATACAAGCCACGGTTTATTCAAATATCACAAGAAAGGTACCAGGAGGGAACCAAATGTGGAAGATAAAGGCTGTAGGAAAGACATTCGCTTAGTCTATGTTACATTTAAAATTATCAGATGCAGACTTATGTCGATTGTTCAGTAGATTCCAAAAGGACAAAAACGAAAACTTATCATCAAAAAATCATCCTTACAATTCAGGCATCCATTGGAGCGAATCCCCGTTATGTGAAAAAATGCATTTAGCAGTTTGCAGCGGCGACTGCAAATGCTAATTGTATGTCAGCGCTTGGCACTCGTCGCGGGGGTGTTGGAGGTGCGGGGGGTATTGGAGGTGCGGGGGGGTGTCGAAGGTGTTGGAGGTGTCGCATTTTTCCGTCTCTAATTAGGGGGAGCACGTGCGGCTGGCGGCGCGTAAATCATCTGCTCTTATTAAAATAACGCTACGAATCGAACCTTAAGAAACCAGCCGCGGGGTGCACGCACACTGCCGGCGAATGGGGATGGGACAGGTGAAATGATGAAGGTTAGATCAAAAACAGCTAGTTTAGCTTAGTGCTTCGCCGATGGGAGGGATGCGCTTGTTCCGAGCCCCTGTGTGCCTATGCACAGAGGCACCCTCATCCAGCAAATTTATTCCTTCTGACTTCTGTACAACTCGTATGACTAAAATCTTGTCGATTTCAACGGAAGTGACGCTGTATATGCTTTGATTTTAAATCATTTTTTTAAACATAAGATTGTCATCGTAAAGGCAGCATGATACAGCCAGCTCTACGCTCGAATGCTGAGACATCGATGCAGCTCGAATGCGAGCAACGCATCTGCAAACCTCTCGTACAGTGGCTCCATGTGTGGGAGATCGCAGCTTTAGGTAAACTGGTTGTGTTTTTCTACCTTTTTAACCGACTTCAAAAAGGAGGAGGTTATCAATTCGTCGGAATCTTTTTCTTTTTTTTTTTTCTTTTTTTTATGTATGTTACCTAATTACTCGAAGATGGCTAGAACGATTTGAAAAAATATTTTTTTGTTCTAAAGGGTATACTTCCTAAATGGTCCCATGATAAGGAAACCAGGATCTGATGATGGAATCCCAGAGAAATCGAGGGGAACTTTCGAAAATCATAGGGGCGACTAGTGCGTTTGATATATTTTCTATAGTGTTTTGAAGGACTACAATTTAATGAAGGTCTAGAGTCGATCTGATGCTGGAGCCGAAAGACAGTCGAGGGAACTCCTCGACGATTTACATCAGTAACCTTGTGTTTGGGTTTGATTAATTTGTAATGACGAGAACTTTACACTTAGATATGTTGTGACTGTCATTAAGGATCTGATGATGAAGACAAATGACAATTAAGGGAACTCCTCAACAGTTTACAGTAGCTACCTTGTGTTTGGACTTAATTAATTTAAATTGATGAGAACTTTGCACCCATATTGGGTATAAGCGCCATAACAGGTGTGATGATGGAGACCTTACACAGTCGAGGGGAATCCTCGACGATTTACAGCTTTTATTGGGCTTAGTTCATACGGCTAAATAATATACCAAAATCATGTAATTTTGTTTAATTCATTTAATTTTACTTGTCGTTGTTAAATGAACAAAAAGCAACTGTGCCTTGGAAGCGCATCATAGTATTTCAAGGTCACGTTAATATCCATTCTATACCTATATATTGGTGATGGTGATGTTCTATACCTATATATAACAGAATTATTTAATGAATAGCAGCCAATCTGCCATGATTGCTTTCAATTACATGTATATAAAGTTATACACAATTCCATTTCAGTTTTTGCATTTGTTATGTAATGATTTAAACCCTTTCTACGTTCATCTCATTAATACAGCGCTATCTAATCTGAGCAACGCGTTTAATAGTTCTACCCATATTTCAGACAAATAAAATCAGTTATCGAATTTTGCAATCACTAAAAATTAAGAAATAAAAATTTTTTAAACAAAAATTAAAACCGACTCCAAAATTAAAAAAAATCTAAAAAGTAATAAAATAATTTCCGTAATCTTTGTGCCTACAATTTATAATCAACTTGTTCTTCTACTAATATACAATCTTTGCATTTACCACGTCATTATTGTTACTTTTGAAGCCGGTGTCGTATTCGTTGATGTACCTACCTCCTTACTTACCTTGGCGGACACCGACTCCAAAAGTAAAGTAAGTATACCTGCGTGGGGAGACCCACTTCCTCAGAGCATTTCCCGACGTTAAAGAAAAAAAATGAGATGCGAAATCATACCTTCCTCAAGTGCCTATAGTTTGTCCCTACCCTAATTCTCGAGGTCAGATAATAAAAGACCCTAAATTGATATAGCTTGGGTTGCATTTCATTCGATCCATAAAATATCATCGCTTGTAGTTATATTGGAAAAAATATGCCTTAATACAATCGGAGCCGTTTGTTTAACGACGTTGATGTGGCAATGGGCGCTAATTCATTTTCATTTCTATCGGGACGGGTGCTACAGGGCTGATAACGGTAAATGTACATGTATGTATATGTCCAGATGATCTCCGTGCATGTTCTAGTAGGATCGGTTTTATCGATTGGCTAACAGTCTTTTGAAGTGGAGACTCCATTCGCAAGACGGACCCTAAAGCCCGAACTAGATCGACGATCCAGCGCTAGTTGCATACAAGTGGTGGATACTATAATGTCCAGCATCTAAGTAGATTAATAATAATAATAATTTATTCAAGAAATGTAAATACATGGTAAATTACATGGAACATAAAGTACAATTTATACCTATAAGATTATCGGTAGTGTCTGAACTAGGATATCCTGTGTTTCAGGCGACAACTAGAGCTTAAATTATTAGCTATACAAACTGGATCAATAAATCAATAAATTACAAAATTATAAACATAATAAAACATTATTATTCAGTTTTTGAGATTAATATAAATATATATCTAATTTAAAAATAGCATTAGTTAGTGTAAAATATTAAGTACTTCCTATTGTAACACTATAAATAATTTCTCTGTCTCCTCGTAGGACAATTTTTGTAGACAGTTTTTAAGGCACCTTTTACAGTTAAAATAGTTAAGTTCATATATACTAGTTATTGCATGACCTAAAAATATATAAAATTTTGTCGCAAACGTATGTTTTACATCTGTTTTTAACGAACAAACGATATCTTTCCGCCTTTTACCCATGTATTCCGAGTTTAAAGGTAGAGCTGTGTGCTGTTTTACGACTACATTCAATATGAACAGTTGACGAACGGTTAGTACTTTAAATGATTCATAAAGAAGTTTAGTTGGGAAAAGGAATGGACCTAAGCTACATACTTTAATGATAGTTCTCTGTGCTCTCTCAATGGCCAATAACAGTGTTTTACCCACTCCTCCCCAAGACGTAATGCAATAGGTATGTATAGATTGACATAGAGCAAAATAAACTTGCCTTATTAATTGTTAGTCTGATATATAATATGTCGAAGCTTTTTGAAAATAAATATTAACTTATGTATCTTATTACTTAAATCTTCTATAAGGTATTTGAAGGACCGATTTTCTAATCTAATATAATGCATAAATACTTCTCTATTATTAACTTATTTATCTATTATTCCTATGTTTGGACATGTGCATTCAGTATTAGTGGAGGGAGTTGATGTTTATAATATTTTTTTTTAAACAAAGTATTAGTATTTTTTAAATTTTTATGGCATGATCTTATTAATTATGTATATAAGAAAGGCTCTACGAAGCGAAAGATTTTTGCGAGAAATATTTTAACATTTTTTTTTCATTTACAATTGAGACGGAAGTTCGAGAAAATTTTGTTAGTTAACAATCGTTTAACTTGTTGAAAAATTTACTTTAAGTTAAAATGTCCAACGGGAATGAATTATTTATAGTGTTTAGATTACAGCATATTTTTTTAGATTAAAAAAAAATGTTCAATATCTTAAATAAATTAATCAATATGTCGTACTCGCTTATTACGCCTAAAAATGTCGTGCGGAGACCTTATTTATAAATAATGGAGATAGAGATCCAGGAGCTAGAAGTCGTTTATTGGAAATTTTCTCCTTTTTTAGATTATTTTTAAATATTCATAATTTATGAAATATTGTCAGAAAACGAAATGCCATTTTTTTTCATCTTTAAATGTTTATAAATTTTGCAATATTTTATGTGCTAATACAAGCTTTTAGCACATTTTTCTAGGCGTCATTCCGGATCCAATGAGCTATCGCACATAATTTTAAGAGCAGTATCTCTATTTTAGACCATTTTCAACTTGTTGACTAGGCTATATTGACGTGACAACGTCTTATATTAATTCGATGGAGCCGGCTGCACGAACGAAAAAACATGACGCTTGCGGCGTTACCTCGCTCTGAGGCGTTCCATTTTCTTATGACGTTGTCACGTTCAACTATCGTCAGTAAACCGACTTTACAGACAACTGATTTTTATACTAGAGATATTATCCCATCCAATTGCACAGTCGTCTTTTAAGCTCATAATAATCCTTTCCACTTCGGCTTCATCGGTTTCGATAAGTGAGAAAGATGTGATATCAGAACTGCACGTCAAGGGAGTAATAGATTGAGCTTGTAATTTGCTTTGCAATTTATTTGCTAGGTCCGAACCCACATTAACAAAGAAATTATTTACAAAATTTGCTGATGTTAATTCAGACGGATGATTTTTTAACAAACTTGAGGATGATTCATGCTTCTTCGTTGTATATGTTATGTCCCTAACGTGTTTCCAAATCCGTTTATGTTGTTTCCAGCTTGTTCTAGAAGGTTTTTTTGTAATTATTTTTGATATTTTTTAGTAACTTATTACAAAAGTTCCAAAAGTTCCGATATCTTTCGATATCGATCGTTACTCGTTCCGATATATAGATAAGAGGTGAATGCTTCATAGTACGATGCAGTGTGCAGGCTGATAACTGTCACATTATAATATATAATACGAAAAAGAAAGATTTATATGAGTGAAGAGGATACGGACTATTGAAGGATGGCGGTAATATTATATAAGTTGGACGACCCGCCAGATTAATGACAATCAACATCCTCCTTGATATTGGTGTGTAGATGGAGCTGCTGCCTGCTTCCAACATCATGTCTATAACTCAGGCGATCTTGTATGAATGTCAGATATACACTGAGACAAATAAGACTTGCTTTTCATGGGATATAGCTTTTGATTTATCGTACTATACTTTAATAACAAACCTGTACGAAATGATTGTATAATAATCTATGCATGTACAAACAATAGGTTTTACAAATTTCATGTAGATAATTTAAAATTTACAACAGTGCGATTTTATAGGGTTCCTGCTTGGCACGACCACTATGTCAAACTAGCTACCACCTGCGGTATTTCGCACTGATACAACGTAGGGACCTCCAAGAATAGATCATGCTCATATTTGAAAGGCAACACACCAGCTACCGGTGGGAGGGAAGCGCTGTGCCGCGCTCCCGGCTGCATGGGTACCACCATCTTGCTTGTTTCTCCCGTGAAACAGCTTCGCTGTGTTTCGGAGAGAAGGGTAAGAGGGCAACAGGCAGTGTAATTACTGGCACCG
This sequence comes from Helleia helle, assembly GCA_963853865.1. Lineage (NCBI taxonomy): Eukaryota > Metazoa > Arthropoda > Insecta > Lepidoptera > Lycaenidae > Helleia > Helleia helle. The sequence goes on from OY971435.1 coordinate 497,241, forward strand.
AGACTTAACATCTTATGTCTCAGGATAGGCAACACATAGATGAGTTGCCTGGGCTCGTTCCAGGTAAACTAATTTATGTTCATGGGCGACATCGACCACTTACCATCAGGTGGCACGTTTGCCAGTTTGCCTATCCAAGTAACATAAAAAAAAAACTAGTCATCTGGTGTAGACAGTGTCTATGGTTGTCGGTGAGGACCTTAGCAACTTCACTTGCTTACCGGTAGAGCGAAACACAACAACAATCTTATATTAATTGATTTTAGGGGTGTGGTCGGGCTATCCCCTCTTACGAGAGTTCTTTGGCGGGGCCTGTCACTGAGGTGCTCCTGTTGCCGGCAGATCCGGGACCCTCAAAAGGTAGCTGAAAGCGCTCGCAGTGTAGTTTCCGGGTAGGGTACACCCAGCTGCGATTCCCACATAGGGTCAGGATCTACCTGAGATCCTCGCTACAGGCGTAAAAAGTATTTCCCTGCGATAACAAAAAATATATCTTATGGGATATTTTTATATTGGATATGTATGTTCGTCTATTACGTTTACCACCTTCCGAAGAAAACACCCGTGCCCACGCGTGGGATGTACATATGAGCTATGCTCCCTTTATACGCACCTGCTAATCCACTGGTGTAGCGGGTGTCTGTGGATGTCGCTCTTCACTTACCATCAGGTGAACCGACTATCCGTTTGCCCCCTCTTCTATTAAAAAAAAAAAAAAAAAATGGGGCCCGACGAAAACAATAATTTTGTAATCTGTGAGCCTGATTTTTGGACTAAAAATAAACCTAGGGCACCAAAAATCAAACAACGATTGCTAATTTTTTTTTGACAATCATATTCTGATAGTAATAATGAAGGCCCTGGGCATCAGAGTGCCCAATGGGAAAGACGCGTCTGTTTATGAGGCTTAAAATGCTCAGATCAAAGGAATTTGGACATCATCTATCTTAGTAAAAATATCAATTAATCAATGTGATGTTTGTCATCGGCGATCAACCGACGGTTAATCAGGCGAGTGGCCGACAAGTGCATTACGGCGATTACAGATGTCGACTCGTAATGAGTGCCAGGGGGTGCTGGGGGTGCCGGGGGGTGCTGGGGCTGTCGGGGGGTGCTGGGGGTAGCCCCGGGAACATTATTAGCCCCCGTTTGATCCCGTATAAATTACATCCACTGATCGGAAACGATTGTTACATGTACAGGTTGTTCTGATTTGAGGCGATTGTCTCATTTTGATTGTTCCTTAACATTACGATGTTGGTCATTAGCATCACACAGCTTAAGATTCACATCCACATCACGCATTTAATTGTCAGAAAAGAGGACAGGACAGGCAGTGTTATTACTGGATTCTTTTATTAGCAGTGTATTAACTGGATACAGGACAGTACACCTAGGCTTGGAACAGTAAATGCTATATCCAGGTGAGCCGGATGGCTGGATATGGATGGATGGATATCCCTCCATCAACCAGTGATCGTACCATCGGCGTTTGCCGGTCCAACTTATTTAAAGAAACGATACTCATAACATTATTTTTTAACAAACACAGTGTAAAACGATTCAAAGTTATATATTCTATAATTTTATAAATTTTAATCAGATTAACTTATATTAATTATAAGTGAAATGGCTTATTTAAAAACTAGCTTTTGGTGCAGATAAAGCTAGTTTATAAGAAAGGTAAACAAAATTTTTGTTTTGTAATTTTTAGGCGTATTTTATCCATTACAATAATATTTTTATGGATTGTATAGCGGTTTATTGAGATTTTTCATTTCTGACTTTTCGGATACTTTACAGCAACCATGGCCACTGGAAGATTGGAGTGACAGACGTACCTCAGTCAGTATTTTTGTTTTCACCTGTTGTAGTTGTAAATTATAAGGTCTACATTTGCAAAAACTTCCGAGACCCAATCAACCAGAAATATCAATACTACAACATAATCTATACTAATATTGTAAAGCTAAAGATTTTGAACGCGCTAATCTCAGGAACGCCTATTTAGATAGCCTATTTATCGAGGAAGGCTAAAGGCATCACGCTGTGACTAACAGTGATTAAGTTGAGTAAGTTGAAGCGGGCGAAGCTGCGGGCAACAGCTATAGATACTAGCTAAGCATAGATACGCAGCTATAATTAGATAGCCGATATAATAAAAGTGTATCATAAAATATCACCCTGTACCCGTCCAGAAGCCGGCCCCTTCATTGAAGCATATTTTCATAAATGCAAACATTCACAAAGAATTTCCTCCAACCTCATAAATATATTCCTCTGTCCCCTCCTCGCCGCTCCTATCCCCACGCAATAAGGTTCAGATTTCGTGGAACTTTAAAGGGGGGTATTAAAGATTAATTCCAGTTTCCAATAAATACAGGAATGGAATTGGAAATGAAGAATTGAAAGTTATCCAGAATCCATCGGTGCGAGGTGTTTTTTCGATGACTTACGGTTGTTTGCGCGCCTTTTTACTAATTGGTGTTTTTAGTTTGAATATAATCATGTTTTTTAATTCAATAAGAGGGTCGTATTTCTTTTGGTAGATATTTTGTGTATAAACCGTTTTTGTGAAAATGTTTTAAGCTAATAGCGTTTATTGTCATCATGATCAGTCGGTGGTCATGTCAATTAGTCGGTGTTTCGGTGCGGATGCGCGCTCTTTTAACCTGGGTCCAGATAGACACGACGTCGTCGGGGACTGCTAAAAGTATCGAATCAAACGAACAGCCGAGCAGTCCCCCTTTAGAGGAGGAGTCTGGCCTTTTCGCCGGGGCCAGCCTGTCGCCGAGGGTCCTGCGTTGCCTGCATGATCCGGGACTCTCATAAAAGGCGGCTGAGGGCACTTGCAGCGGGGATGCGCGCTCGGTAGATGGCACTAGATGGGTATCCATCGGTATCCATACAACCGGAATAGAGCGGTAATGTAATGTATGTGTTTTGTAAGAAAACGAATTCCGTCATACTTGTGCTGCGATGCTGTGCCGGTTGTGCGCTCTGATTGGCCGACTAATGACCATTGATGAATGATTGTCCGATGGGACGTACATATAAATCACTGGTTGGTTGAATTGCTATTGCGTAAGGGACAAATCACTGACCAGTTTTGGAATGAATGAATAAATTAATACTCTATTCGGTTATATGCTCGGGAGGAAGGCAGTTCAGGTAGTGTAGTTACTGGCACCGAGATTTACCTCCTTACGTCACCTCACCATGGTTCAGGCCTTGACGTGGCGGTGGCGCTCAGTAGCCTAGAGTGAGCCCAGCACCTTGGACGAAGCAAATCGAGCCGAAGGGGGCTCTTTGTACCCCTCTTATAAGAAGAGGGGAACATAGGGCCAGGGGGCAAGTGGCGAGGATGGGAACCTCACCCCATTGTACTGTTCCGACGTTAGGAGGGGTTGTTTTGTGGTGCGGGGGAACCCCTCTGTGGAGGTATCGTTGGTCCCCTGAGGGACTGACTAGCCGTCGAGGTGCCCTGTTCGCTCATTAGATCCGGGGCACCTCACCAAAAGCAACATTGCTGGCACTTGCCGAGTTTTAGTGGGTACAGCTGCGTCCACTTACCAGCTTTCGGGCGCAGCGAGTCGCACATACCTGCCGGGGTAGACTCAGTCTCCGCGGGATGCCTCAGAGCATTTCCCGGCTTCATCTGCCAGTGTCCTACCCAAATATAACATAGGTACATCATATTTCTAATAAAACACATGTGATATTTGGACAGGTAAAATAACATCTTTTGTGTACATGTTTGCAGCTTTTCCCTGTATCCTGGCCCGTGGCCCAGAAGTCTTTTTATCTCGTGATAATATAAAGATACTATCAGCAACTCGCAGGAACCTAATCACATTCGCAGGAAATGCATAATCAGCTCATATGGTACAAGATAACACCCGTAGTCACCCGCAACACCAGTGGGACCAGCGTTGTCTTTTAAATACATTATACTCAGTAAATATGGCAAACCTTTAAATGATTGTTGATGATGCCCTTTGTCAGCATGATGTCGGTTTTTTGTTTTATGAATGATTCTAAACTTACGAAGCAGGTGGAAGGGTTCCGTTGCGCCGCGCTCCCGTCACCATCCGCCTTATTTCTCCCTCTCATATAGGTAGTAGTGGTTATTTTACTGGCACTCATGCCTCTTCGTCCGTACGTCTTTATGTCCGTGTTGGGTGCGATGGCGAGGGATCAGTCGTCTTGGCGTTCATTGAGGGAGGCCTATGTTCAGCAGTGGACGGATAGAGGCTGATGATGATGATGATGATGCCTCTTCAAGTTAAGTGATTTCTGGGGCCAGTTTGAACTCTGCTCAAGACAGGCATTTGTGTGATTCCTGTATCTGTTGGAATTAGTAAGGCTTGAATTCAAGTAATCATTGAGTTATAATTCAAGTAATCATTGAGTTATAATTCAAGTAATCATTGAGTTATAATTCAAGTAATCATTGAGTTATAATTCAAGTAATCATTGAGTTATAATTCAAGTAATCATTGAGTTATAATTCAAGTAATCATTGAGTTATAATTATATGTACTGCTGAAGAACTTATTTGATAACTTTTATGTTCATGGATTAAAATATTAATTTGGGAAGACCTTTTTTTATGATTGATAGGCTTGCGTTTGGCCACTGCCTCACCTGATGGAAAGTGATGACGTGGCCGACGATGGAGCACGCTTGCCTAGAAGGTACCTATTCACTCTTGTTTTGAATATCCCTAAGTTGTAAGTATCCGGAAACACAGATGCTAGTAACGAATTCCATAATTTAGCAGTACGTACCTATGATAAAAACATAGGAATGATGAAACGTAGGAACCACACAATCCTTTTTTTATTGTTGTTGCTCGACGACTTACAACTGACTGGTTGGGTGCTGATGATGATGAGACTCCAAGAAACTGTTTATCAGACGGCTGATGGTGCTAATTAGCCACTTATAACTGGGTCATTTATCTTAGATTCACAAACATGCCAACTTCCACGCGGTAATCGAATCTGGGACCGCGGCAATAACTCACGACAACCACATTCTCGTAATCAGGATATATGCTGGGCCGGGCACTTAGCTGCGGTCTGGGAACACTTCCAACGTCACTTAGGGAGATGAACGGTCGAGGTGAGTCGAGGAGGGGCGAGAAGAGGAGAGGAGGGCGCCAGCGAGACGGAGTGGACCTCGTAAATTGAAATTTGGTGAAAAAGATTCGAGCTTTTTGTTTTTGGGAATACAGTTGTGGAGGTACAGAAGTGGCGCTAGTTGAAAAAAAAAAATAAAAGGAAAAACTTGCTCTTGTGCTTTGAAAATTATACTTTACTGACTACAGACAGAGGTATACATGACAGGGAGATGTAACCTAAGGGCTAAGAGTATTGTTAAGAGCTACAAGCTCCTACATGAAAACTGGAAATTATGTCAGAAATATTATTACGTCAGTTTAACAGGGAAATTGACAGACGAGCCACCACCAAGTGGTTAGCATCGCCAATGCTAATTAATCCGCTACTGGCCCAGGCAACTTATTCTTGCCTTGTCTATCCTAAGACATAAGATGTTAAGTCTCGGTGCCAGTAATTACACTGCCTGTCCTGTCTTTCTCTCAGAAACCCAGCAAAGATGTTTCATAGGAGAAACAAGCAAGATGATGGTATTTATGCAGATGGGCGTGCGGCACAGCGTCTCCCTCTTACTGGCAAACCATCTCGTTAGTAATGGTTTAGCTGTACGGACTGTCCATTGAAGATATATAAGTATACATACTGGATGATGATGTAGAATGTTTGATTCTATCAAAATATCTCAGAAGTTCATATCTAAATACGAAGATGTAATGGCGAAAAATATATTATGTTAATTGTCCATTCTGTGCTTGCATAAGTCTACGCGATTGGCTTTTAACATGTAAGACGCTGCTACAATATTGCTAATCGCCACTTTTCCCCCATCTCCCAGCACCCCGCACCCCCCAACACCTTCCGGCATCTTCCCGGTACCAGCTTCTTTTTATATGTCAATTCGTAATATATCTCTTAATGTACTGCTGCATTTTAAACTAATTTATTGGTGCCACTTCTTGGCCCAACGCCCCTTTCTGGAAGTTTATTATAGAAATGTCCATACGGGAGAAGTCATTCTTCGACTATAGATGACAGTCGAGATCAGTTCTCACCTGAACTTGTAAACCTGGTCGACAATAGTGTGTAATGTGTATGGCTAGGTTAGTGAGTCAGGAAGTGAAAGATTTGGGTCCGAATCTTTCCTCCATGCAGTTGCATTAATTTATCAATTTTCTGCACCTATTATAATAAAACAATTTTGGCCATGGTTGCTGTAAAGTATCCGAAACGTCGGGCTTGTAAAAATATTAATAAACCGCGATAAAATACGTAAAAATTGTTTCATTATAATGAGTGAAATTCGCGTAAACATTAGAAAACAATTTCTGCATCTAGCTAAACCTTTTCGGTTGCTTCCTGGCGAAGGAAATAGAAGGAAATCATATACATGTCTGATAACGTTTAGTTTGTAAAGTTCGCCAACCCTCTTTAGGCTGTAGTGTTGGCAAAATACCTATGGCCTTTTAATACTCTTGTTGTTTGATTTTTCAGTTTCTTACCTCACCGTACCGTATAATATTCTTCAATTAACTTCCATATACAAAATATATTTTGATTGATAAATTATTAAGAGTAAAAAATAGTCCTCCCCGGCGGGGAATCGAACCCCGGTCTCCCGCGTGACAGGCGGGGATACTAACCACTATACTACCGAGAGATAGGCTCGAGAGATAAATGGAACATTGAGATCGACCACCCAAAAACAACGATGGTCGGCTACACAGATGGATCCAGGAAGGAATCGACAAAGCTGTCAGGGGCTGGCGTATATATAAGCCATCCAACTGAAATGAAAGCATCGTTTAATCTAGGCAGATTCTCCAGCGTATTCCAAGCGGAGATATTCGCGATACGAGAATGTGCCAACATGATTAAACAAAACATCATTAGCGCACATAGGATTGAGAAGGCAGTCATATACAGTGACAGTCAAGCGGCACTGAAGGCCCTCAGTAAGAGGGAGACTACCTCAGCACTGGTCAAAGAATGCAAAAACACCCTGCAAGATCTAGCAGACCAGACTGAGTTAGAAATTGCCTGGGTACCCGGACATGAGGGAAATGCGGGCAATGAAGAAGCAGATAGATTGGCGAGAGAAGGTGCCGATGAGACGTTCATAGGCCCTGAGCCGAGACTGCCAATAGCACACAGGATAACAAAAAATGTTATAACCTTGAGAATAAACAAAGAAACGAACCAAAGATGGAATGACATGAAGAGCTGCAGACAGTCGAAATTCTTCATCTCGACGCTTGACAGCAAGAAGACTAAAGAGTTGCTTAAACTAAATAGGAACAACATCAGAACAGTTGTAGGAATATTGACGGGACACTGCCCACTCAACAGACACCTGTCAATAATGAAGCAAACAAAGGACCCTCTATGTCCTAAGTGCAAAGAGAAAGAAGAGACCAGTCTGCACTTCATAACGGAATGCCCTGCATTTGCATACGCAAGATGGGAGCTGTTTGGAGCGGACGAGCTGAAGAAGGAAGATTTAGCATATCTAACTATAAGGCAGCTAAGTAGTTTTTGTAGATCAACACGTAGGTTTGAGGGGGTGACACCAGAGGGGCAAATGATAACCCGTCCCCGCATCTGATCCCAGAGGCGAGCCCGGGGAATTGGGTGAAATGGTCCCGCTGATGAGGACTGATCGCCCGTCTGGCCTCGCTGGTGTCCCCACCCTTAAATAATAATAATAATACTACCGAGGACTTACGATTATTTATAAAAAATCATATATAGTTATATTTTTATTGTACACTAACTTGTACAACATTTTTTTTATCGCAGGGAAATTTCCTTATGGATGCAGCCAGGATCTTCGGGTAGATCCTGACCCCATGTGGGACTCGCATTTGGGAGGGCAAGGGCCCACCCTAACTAAAACCACTGCGAACGCCATCAGCCGCTTTTTGTGGGTCCCGGATATGCAGGCAACAGGATTACCTCGGCGACAAGCTGGCCGACGAAGGCCATGGACGATACTATGTGTTGACGTAAAAAAGATACAATGGCGTCACCACGCAGGGTTTATATATTTCTAGTCAGGCTATACCTGAAATTATAAAGAAAAGGACTCGTTATTTAATGGGCACGTGGTTCGATCCCAGACCACTTTCGAGCCTCTACCGACTAGACCATCGTCCCTTAAAATAGTGTAACAATTAAACAGTGATCAAACACGAATCAACGGTAATTAGTAGTTAGGGCGTTATTGTCAACTGGCGGAGCGCAGATGGCGGCTGGCCAGTAGCGTTCTTCATAAACCCGGTAAGTTTGGACATAAACTGTTAATGTACAAATTGTGCTTAGATTGAGATTATATTCAAATACTAGGGGCTTTGCTATAAATTGGGAAAGTGAGCGTGTTGTGAAAGGGTCTTTGTACCAGTACGAGGTCTGCGCTGTACCACGCGTCAGAGCTGAGGTGCGACATCTGTCGCATCGCGTCTTATTGAATATTTGCTCATTCGCTTCTCTCAGCAGGAACCAGTTTCCTTCTCTCGTGAGCCACTCGGACTTATGATGTCTATTTAAAACGTATTTTAACTACCCCGTATTTTAATTAAATCTGTGGTACCACCGTCATATGAATTGTTCGATGGGATTTGACGGTCCTAGGGTGGGGACCGTGTATAATACGTGGCGTTGGAAGGGTCCTCCAGCTGGACCGACCAGGTCGGAGATCGTTCACGAAGCCTATGTCCAGCGGACATCTATTGGCTGATACGATGACGACGGTCCTTAACGATCGTCAGGCTTATAGCTGTCCTTGGGATATAACATCATATATATATCCTGCTGCAGCCGAGCGTCTGATGATGATGACGGCCCATAAACTTGGTATTACTTTCAGGTAGCAAACTCGAAAGCGAAAGAAATTCAAATGAAAAACGCAAATGAAATATCTAGTGGGAAACTGTTTGGAAATTTTGATAATAATAATAATCCGTCAATTTTGTAAATGTGTTTTGGAAGTTTTTTAATCGGCGGGCCAGGGTGGTGGGCCGAGGAGGGCTGGGTGGGCCTTATTTATCGTTTTTCATTTGCCGATACCTGGAAGGGGGCCCCCAATAAATTATTATTTATAGATAAATTTTAAAAGTTTATAATAAACACGTACCTTGAGGATAATGTGTTTGGGAATTTCTTTTTACTTGAAATTATTAAAAAGAAGGCTTCAAGGGTTATTGTTCTAAGAAGGTACATTTGTTAATAATAATATACTTTTACATTCATAATTATAAAACTTGAGCTACGGTATGTTTACCCGAATATAACTATTATAATTAAATGACTTTTATTAATGTTTTTAATTTTCTGTTGTTTCCGATACTTTACTCAAAGAGAACTCAATCTCCCCATGACATTTGTGCTGTATCCTAAACGTCGGAATGTAAAATCCCCCGATAAAATCCCTAAAAAGTTGTTTCATTATAATGCATATATCCTCAGTCATAGCCATAGAATGAGTAGATGGCATATCACATCAGGCTTAGCTTAATTTTATCTTTTAGTTAAACGAGTAGACGAGGCACCCGATGGTACCTACGTGGTCACCGTCGCCCAAGAACATAAACTAGTTCAAGGATGAGTCCATACTTATACTTGTGTTCTCTCGTTCATATGTTGCCTACTCTGAGACGTTAGATGGTAAGGCTACATTACAGAGTCTACATGACTGTCCTGTCCTTCGTTCCGAACGAGTAAAGTTGTCTCATGGGAGAAGGAAGAATAATGTTGGTAACCGCGCATCCCTGCCACCGGCATAATATTAGGTTAGGTTATGTTACTAAAACAGATAAGTTGAAACGTCTTATAAGACCTGTAACAGCTACGCTAACCAGCTCACATAGAACTGGTAATAGCTAGGGGTATATTATAGTCTATAAAAGGGGGTAAACGGGCTGTAGGTTCACCTGATGGTAAGTGGTAACCAATATCCATAGACACTCGCAATATCAGAAGATTTTCAGGTATTTCAAATATGACTATATACGAGGTCCCGTCGTATTGGTTCAGAAACACCACAGGTAGCAGCTGGTCCAAGCTAATAAGACATCTTCCATACGAACACTGTTGAAGATGTCTCATTAGACCGCCCTTCTTATTGGATATTTCTCGTCAGTGTGACTCCAAAGCATTAAATTAAGATACCCTTTAAGCCTTATTACAGTAAGGTTGTATATTTTAACAAGTAAGAAATAAAAAAGAAACGTAAGTAAAGCGAAAAAAATAATATATAAGAAGTATAAAAAATAAGAATTATTATTATTATTTATTATTATTCTTTCAATAATTTTTTTTGAATTTTTAACAGCAAAATTCAAAATTGAGATGTTTCGTTGTAACTTTCCGATACTATTCTACTCTACTACTACCTACTTCCGATACACTATTTACCGGTGGGAGGGAAGCGCTATGCCACGCTCCCGGCTGCATGGGTAATTGGGTACCACCATGTTGCTTGTTTCTCCCGTGAAACAGCTTTGCTGTGTTTAAACACGTACGGTACATACCTTTAGCAAAATAACATTTTTTACAATTTTTGTCTGTCTGTCTGTTTGTTTCGGCTAATCTCCGAAACATCAGGGCCGATTTAGATGGGACTTTCACAGGCTGATAGCTGATGCTATAAGGAGTAACTTAGGCTATAAAAATAATCATCATCAATCCGTACACGGCTGTAAATCTAAGTGAACGTGGGCGAAGCTGCCTGCAATAGCTAGTTTGTTATAAGAAATGAATTAACAGTACATTTAACCTTTATTTAAATTTCCTGGCCTACTTCAATTATTAACTTCACAAAACAACCAAACAGGGCCGTTATTTTCACGGAGTTTAACTTCAATCACGCATCCACTTAACAGAGCAAACTAAAATTAAATAAACTCGAAAGGGTCGAGATCTGATTATCCCGGCCCCGGCCGAGATCCGACCCAGGGGGTCGAGATTGTCCATAACGGGCCACGCGCGATTTAACACAAAACATACAATATTACATTATCGATGATTATAATGAAAAACGCCTCTTAAAGAGATTTATGTCAGAAACAAATAAACACCCTGTTGTATTGTTTTATTTATTTATTTATTGGAAAACCAACAGCGTTTCAATATATAAAAAAATTCTAACGAAAACTGTAATTTATGGAATTTATTTATTTAGTTATTTTCAAGGAACACATACGGTTACAAATTATATTAAAATAGGTTTAAAAAGTTACACAGAAACCAGTGAAGTGTCCACTAAAAATATAAAACAAAACATTAAAACATCGCCAAAACAATAAACTAATAAAACAAAATAAAAAGGATCAGAATAAGGATAAGCATCGTGAATAAATCATAAGATTTGGTGGATCACCGGTGGGAGGGAAGCGCTGTGCCGCGCTACCGGCTGCATGGGTACCACCATCTTGGTTATTTCTCCCGTGAAACAGCTTTGCTGTGTTTCGGAGAGAAGGGCAAGACAGGCAGTGTAATTACTGGCACCGAGACTTACATCTTATGTCTCAGGATAGGCAACACATAAATGAGTTGCCTGGGCTCGTTCCAGGCATACTAGTTTATGTTCATGGGCGACGTCGACCACTTAACATCAGGTGGTACGTTTGCCAGTTTGCCTATCCAACTAACATAAAAAAAATAAAAAAAAATAAGAATACAAAAGTACAATAAAAAAAAAGAAAAATTATGGTCTAGAAATTATTTCCCTAATTTTAGTTTTAAATGCACCGAATGAGCATCCGAATGGGTCGGCTTATATAATGAGTTTTTTTTTTTGGAATAGACGATGAGATTTTTTTTGGTTGTTTATTTTGCGGATATTAAGCTTTTATGTACGCTTTTATGTGTCTGCACTTGGTTGTTTACCTCGTTATTTAGCACAACCATTAAGGTACAATGAGATCCTGCCTTTCTTCTCTACGCACAGTAAAGATATTTGGCAGAAGAACTAAGCAGGATCCTGTCTCCGTGGTCGGTGGTATCCATGCACAAGTGCATCCCTACCACAGGTTTTTACCTGTATTTGGTAAAATTATATTAAACTATTTTTATTATTATTGAAGTGAAAACTTCTTTAGGCGCGGTAGGTATTTTTTAGATGAGATAAAATCTCTGGGTTCGCGACACCGTTACCACCGTTATGAGACACTATTTGACGTTTGTACGACGTTTGATTTATTTATATGTATAAGATGATGAAGAAGAGAGATATGTATAACCAATCGTCAAATACACTGAAATGTCAATGTCATGCGACCATTTTGTGAGCCGTTTATATTGTATAGGTTGTCATAATACTACTTATATATACTTCAAGATAAACTTCAGTGATTCCAATAGAAACATCCGCAAGTACAACTTACGAGGGCGGCACTGTAAATTTCGGGAATCAAGGAAGTGACACAACATTACTATTTAAAAATGTATTTATTGCTTTTCGAAATATTCTCCGCGAAATTTGATACATTTTTCCATACGATGGAACCAATCATTGAAGCAACCATTCCATTCGGAAGTTGGGGTCTCCAAAATTGCCGTTTTGTAGGCGTCCACAGCTTCTTCAGGCGATGAAAATCTCTGACCACGGAATTTATTCTTTATTTTAGGGAAAGTATAGAAATCATTGCTCGCAGAACAGATGACCGCTGGGGTCGAAAAGTTCTCGAGTGGCGACAACGTACCGGAAAGCGCAGTGCTGGTAGGCCTCCCACTAGGTGGACCGACGACCTGGTAAAGGTCGCAGGCATCCGCTGGATGCGGACGGCGCAAGACCGGTCGTTGTGGAAATCCTTGGGGGAGGCCTACGTCCAGCAGTGGACTCGTATTAGCTGAAGAAAAAAAATAGAAATCATTAGGGCTTAGGTCGGGGCTGTACGGCGGATGGTCTAATAATTCTATGTTTTCTTGCTCTAAAAACTCTTTTATTCTGTGCGCGGTGTGAGAACTCGCATTGTCGTGATGGAGGATGATGCGGCGGTTGCAGTTCTCTTTACGGAGTTCAGAAACGTCCTGTGGCAAACAAATGCTAGCATACCATTCTGCATTAAACGTTCTTTGTCCCTCAAGAGGAATAATCGCAACATGGCCAACATCGCTCTAGAATTTTCTCGAGTCAATTCCATTTTCTCAACGACTAAACAAGTTTGACAAGACCTTGTTACAAGACCGAGAATCTTTTTTTTAAATAAATAAATGGTATTCGATTTTTAAAACCAAGGAGTTTTCAATTAAAAAGATTTTAATATGATAGGAACAGTGGAAATATTCCATTCCCGATACTTTTAGTGCAGCCTATGTATAAAGGCCCGTTATAGATTTACAGTTTTATAACCCTTATCAATGTATTTGTTGTTTGCTCACATACCACCCACAGCCACCCAATGAGAAGTGCCATTCTCTTGCATCACGTTATATTATATAAGTGTAAGTGCCGGATACCCGGCGCCACACGGCTTTCCGGCGACCGGGACATGTGAAAAGGCACTAATTTTATGAGATTATAATGGCTATTAAATTAATTTAGATCGAGTCAGATAAGACGCTTTAGATCCAATCTCTGGTGGGTAAGGTAACGGAAGGACTTATCTGAGGTTACACTGCATCTGATTCGTGTAATGAATATACTAAGTTAGAAAATTCTCTTACTCCTTTGCCACTCTATTGATACTAATAAAACTGTGACTTCATCGAATTAATATTACCTTCGAAATGGATTACACGAGTGACGGAGACAAATCGCATGGCGGAAAAAGATGAAGTATGTAAACAACTAGACTTATACGTAAATAATACTTTAAAGCATTTTTATTTTATGTCACAACCGAGCAGTCGGAGCCTTATGGTGACCTATCGAAGCCCATAGACATCCGCACGCCCTATCCCCCCAATGGGCCACCGGAAACTCACAAACCGCACGAAACGCGATAGCATAGCTGTCTCTTGAAGCCGGTGTAATGTGAGCAAGAGGTACCACCCCGGTCGTGCCGGCCCAATTTGGCCGAAAAGCAGCATGACACTACGCGAGCTAATAAGAGTATTAGCTCTACCTACTACTAACTACTACCGTAAAACTTATTTTTACGGACATAATATTCAGCTTAATCTTCTCCTTACTAAAAGGAGCTAGTGATCTACATAGTTAGGAATTGAGTTAGGAATTGTGTACCAACTAGGATCACTCCTAAATCCAATGTGATAGAGATCTGAAACTTGGTACGAGAAAACTATAATCGTCTCCTCAATGATCACATGGTTTAGGCAATGGTGTCTCACTATTTTTACATTGAGATATAAGTTAAGCCATTGAATATAAATGACTTGTTACGGATAATTATTGTATATTTATATTAGGTATTTCATTGATGATAAAGCTGATCACCAAGTGGCTGTGGAAAGTTTTTAGGACGAAGTATTGTAGGTTACGATTATGATAACGTACCTTTTTTTCTTTAACGCCAGGAAAGGCGCTGAGGCATCCCGCGGGGGAGTGGGATCTCCTCAGGTGGGTATGTGGGACTCGCTGTGCCCGCTGGTAACTGGACGCACTAAAACCCGGTGAGTGCCACCAATGCCGCTTTTGGTGAGGTGCCCCGAATCTAATGAGCAAACAGGGCACCTCGACGGCTAGTCAGTCCCCCAAGGGACCGACGTCACCTCCACAGAGGGGTTGTCCCGTACCACAGAACCCTTCCAATGTCGGGACAGTACAATGGAGTATGGTGGCATTGTCCCTTGTCTCCCTGCTCTTTATCACCTCTTCTTATAAGAGGGGTACAGAGAGTAGCTCCCTCGGCTCAATTTGCTTCGCCTGAGGTGCTTGGCACACCCTAGGCTACTGAGCCCTACCGCCACGACAAGGCTTGAGCCATGGTGGGGATGATAACGTACCTACAAATACATATGTTAAGAGAAGATTTATTCTGCTCTCTCCAGTTTAATATAAAAAGCGCTCGCAACTTTATCCAAAGCTGAAACTGCATAAATCTGAATATTTACGTCCGTGAAGTTTGCAGCGTGCCGCGTCACGTCCGCACGCGATGGCATCTCGGCTGCGTCTGCTGCAACAAAAACACGTGGACGGGGGGCGGGATCTCGCCCGTACGCACGACCAATCACAGCGCCGCATCATCTCTCGTCCCACTCTAAATACGTGTACGTAATACGGCAGTTGATGCTTGATGTTTGCGAAGTTTTTTGTTCGCTCTTTTCTATTATACCTCGTTATAGTTCAATTTTATTTCATTGATATATTTATGTCACATATAATTGGTACTGTGAGATTAGTTAAGCCATGATCTATGTGATTTCGAATATTATTTACATTGTATTATTTAAAAGTTTAGGTTTAAGGGTGTGTTCTTAGGAGTTTTGTTAATTAATTTAGAATTGAAGTATTGTGGGCGATTATAAAAACGTTTATTATTTATAAAATAAAACTAAGGAAGATTAAGTTAAGCCATAACCAAGAATTATCAGATTTTGATAGGGCTCTATATAATTCGACGCATGTTGAGGGTCGTAATAAGTTCCTGTCGGTGATCGGAAAGTCAGCACAGACTTACACTTAGGGTCGTTGCCAGGTACCTGCCTATAGTTATGCAGCTGTTGGTGTTAATGAATTGATATTAAATGGTAAAATCACTTTCCTATAAAACATCTCTTTTTGGTACCTACGTACATCTTAGATCAGGCAGAAATTTAATAAGTGGATTTGTGTATATTTCATTCTAGCATAGGTAATAAGATATCTCAGCCTTATATAAATTCAGTAATAGACAGACATTTTGATAAACAAAATTGCACAATCTAATATTACGATAGTAAAATTAATTAATTTAAAACCAGTTCATAATATAATCTTATTAAGTATATTATGTTACATGACCACTATATGAATGTATCTCTTATTGTATGTGTGTAAGGTTGGTATTGCAGTGGTTGGTATGTAAGGCCGTGTACACATTACAGTAGACGGGTGTTTATTGTAAAGGTGTAGCCGTAATTGCGGTGAATGAGAGCGAGGTGCGGTCGCAGTGTAGGCGGTGGACGTTAAATAAAAATATGGATATACATAAGATATTGATTCCAGAGAATTTATTGCAATAGTATATAACTCTCAAAACCACAGCTAGTGTTAGTAACTAAAACGATGGTAAGGAAGTAAAAATATAATAAACATGTGACAAAATAATTAAAACTTTTATATATTATGTAATAATATAATGTCGATATTCAAAACATAAAAAAAACTTACCTATTTATAAGATTGAAATATAAAGATAAAAGCGTATTAAAATACCAACTTGTACCTAGTAAGTAGGTAGGTACCTAGGTACCTACTAATTTGCAGGCTAGTTGATAGTTCTTTGAAGATTTCTTTGGTGTTACTAAAATTATATAAAACGAGATATTTACCATGTTTTTCACTTTTATTTCGCGGAGCTCGATATTTCGACATTATTTACGAACGAGTCACGAGACTTTCGTGTTCATTGACATTTGGTGTTCTCATGTTTGTCACATCGCCAATCCATTTCCTTTAAATAATAAAATATGTCCTTCTCGGAAACAAATTCTAACTACAAATTATAAAATAGTTAATTTGACTGGATTTACTTATTACAGATTGAATTGATACTTAAATCGGACTTTACTTATTTTAATGAAACTGTAAAGTATCCAAAACGTCAGGCATGTAAAAAAAAATAATGCAATAAAATCTGTAAAACTAGTTTTAGGTATATTTTTTTCGTTAACGCCGGGAAATGCTCTGAGGCATCCCGTGAAGGGGTGGTTCTCCCCAGGCGGGTATGTGGAACTCGCTGCGCCCGAAAGATGGTAAATGGACGCAGCTCTACCCACTAAAACCCGGCGAGTGCCACCAGTGCCGCCTTTGGTGAGGTGCCCCGGATCTAATAAACAAACAGGGCACCCGACGGCTAGTCAGTCCCTCAAAGGACCGACACCTCCACAGAGGGGTCGACCAGCACCACAGAACAACCCCTCCCAACGTCGGGACAGTAAAATAGGGTGAGGTTCCCGTCCTCGCCCCTTGCCCCATGCTCTTTTGTCCCCTCTTTTTATAAGAGGGGTACAAAGAGCCCCGTCGGCTCAATTAGCTTCGCCCAAGGTGCAGCGGCTCACCCTAGGCTACTGAGCCCCAACACCACGTCAAGGCCTGAACCATGGTGGAGAGTTTTAGGTATAATGAATTATCTAAGTCTGTACCTGAATTGTGTACCTTCAAAACTTCGTCAACATCACTTACTTCCAGTTACGATAAACATCGCAAGAAAATTTGCTAACATTGTCTTTTACAATAGACCACGAGACCTACCTACAAGAATTAACAACTCAAATGGCTTAATACTACTACTATTATTATTTCGAGGATTCTAACAGTAAAATTTAAATTCCGTGTTCTTATACTTAGGTGCCCAACTTATACTTAGGTGCCCAACTTATACTTAGGCCTACCATTTGTTGCCGCCCTTGCTACTCCTGGGTAGCCAGGATCGGTGGCGGTAAACAAATGTCCCTTTGATACGATCTCAAAGCCCGAGGGATACGTTAAAACTGCCCTATAGCGAATTTAAGCAGAATTTAGGAGGAGTAGGAAATATTTTCCAATTTACTACCCATTTTTGGCGGGCGACAGTACCAGATTGACTTACATGAGCCTAGAGAAGACAACAGCCAGGGGAAAACCCATCCGCAATGCATCATGGAGATAGAATAACGAAATAATAATTAATGAAGACAATTTCATCCCGCCCCGCTGCGAGCGCGGCCACCGCGTCCCGTCCTTTGTCCCGCGTCCGTCGTCCCATCCGGTCCGCACATCATCCCAGCACCACCTCATCACCACATCCCCACACCGGGATGATGGTACACTCAACACCATCCTCAATAACCAGTTTCATTAATTATACTTACACTATAAAAAAAAATCTGCTTAGAAACTTTTTAACCGACTTCAAAAAAAGAGGAGGTTCTCAATTCGTCTGTATGTTTTTTTTTTTTCTTTTTTGTATGTATGTGACACGATATCTCCGCCGTTTGTGAATGGATTTCGATGGTTATTTTTTTGTTTGAAATCTGGTGTTTCCAATTTGGTCCCATATTAATTTTATTAAGATCTGACAAGCCGTTTTTTAGTTATTCCCAATAATGCGTATTTGGTTGGTTTAGCTTACCTTGATGATATGATCATTTTATTACGTGTCGATGTAACAATAGTATAGGATGCTTTGGTAGCACACCATAGTATGTCGCGGTCATCGTAGTCATCATCATCATCATCATCATCATCATCATCATCATCATCCTTTATCCGTCAACTACTGAACATAGGCCTCCTTCAATGTACACAAAGACGACGAATTTTGGAATGACTAAAAATTAAGAAATTTTTTTTTTTTACAAAATATAAAAACCGACTTCAAAAATAAAATACTAAAAAGTAATAAAATAACTGTGTTTCTTTAATTTTTGTGCTTACAACTTATAATCAATTTAATCTTCTACTAATGTACAAACTTTGCGTTTACCACGTCATTATAGTTACTTTTGGAGTCTGTGTCGTATTTGTTGCTGTACCCTACCTATCTTGGCTGACACAAGATTATAAGTTGTAAGCACAAAAAAACATTTTACAAAAAATTAAAACCGACTTCAAAAATACTAAACTAAAAAGTAATAAAATAACAGTTTCTTTAATGTTTGTGCTTACAACATATAATCAACTTAATCTTCTACTAATGTACAAACTTTGCGTTTACCACGTCATTATAGTTACTTTTGGAGTCGGTGTCAGCCAAGGTAGGTAGGTAGGTAATGTACAGCAACAAATACGACACCGACTCCAAAAGTAACTATAATGACGTGGTAAACGCAAAGTTTGTACATTAGTAGAAGATTAAGTTGATTATATGTTGTAAGCACAAACATTAAAGAAACTGTTATTTTATTACTTTTTAGTTTAGTATTTTTGAAGTCGGTTTTAATTTTTTGTAAAATGTTTTTATTTCTTAATTTTTAGTGATTCCGAAATTCGTCGTCTTGGCGTTCATTGAAGGAGGCATGTTCAGCAGTGGATGGATAAAGGATGATGATGATGATGATGATGATGATGGTGATGGTGATGATGATGATGATTACGATGACCGCGACATACTATGGTGTGCTACCAAAGCATCCTATACAATTGTTACATCGACACGTAATAAAAAAATCATATCATCAAGGTAAACAAAACCAACCAAATAGGCATTATTGGGAATAACTAAAAAACGGCTTGTCAGATCTTAATAAAATTAATATGGGACCAAATTGGAAACACCAGCTTTCAAACAAAAAAATAACCATCGAAATCCATTCACAAACGGCGGAGATATCGTGTCACATACAGACGAATTGAGAACCTCCTTTTTTTTTTGAAGTCGGTTAAAGAACCTCCTTTTTTTTTTGAAGTCGGTTAAAAATTAAAGAAACACAGTTATTTTATTACTTTTTAGTATTTTATTTTTGATTTTAATAATTTATTTGTCTATCTTTTCTGAATATACTTAAATAAATCCCTCAAAATAATTGTTGTGGTATGAAATAGATTAAAAAAAATATATTGCACGCCCCATATGCGAAGATTTGAGAGTGTTAAGTGTTAAGTGTTCTGCTCTCGACATGACAAAAAAGCAGTTTTCTCAAAACTAAAATTGATTTTTGTTATTAGAAGTGCACTTATATCAATCCAAATAATATTCTGTCCCGCACATTCATATATTTTAATAACAAATATAATAACATTAAAAATAATCTTTTATGGACGTCTATATGTGGCAGGGAAATTGGTCGAAACAATTATCGTATCAGAGTTCTTTTTTTATCATTTAGAGAAACAATACGCTGAGTTTCTCAATAAATTTCTCAATAAATAGTAAGAGTTCAATTCAAGTGAGAGTTAAATTTGTATTTATATACAACTAAGATACGACTGTGTGTTTTCCAAAATATATGAGACTGTACTTTATTCGTTGCTAAGCAACTGACAGGCTTTTACAAATATTCAACTTTATTGAGGAACTAGCTGTTGCCCGCAGCTTCGCCCGCGTTAACTTAGACTTACAGCCGTAGATGGATTGATGATGATTATTTTTATAGCCTAAGTTACTCCTTAGTACATAAGCTATTTGTTAGTGAAAGTCCCGTCAATATTGGACAAGCCGATCCAAAGATTAGCCGGAACAAACAAACAGACAGACAGACAAAAATTGTAAAAAAGGCTGTGTTGGTATATGTACCGTGTATACATCAATATGCATTCAGTAAAAAGCTGTTATTTTAATGTTACAAACAGACACTCCAATTTTATTTATTTGTATAGATGATGTATGATGATGATGATGAATGCAACTTTAATGAGGATTTTCCAAACTTTTTGATATCATTAAAACATTTTAAAATGGGATCTACAAAATGTTTTTCACTTTCTTTTCGCAGTGCTCGATATTTGTGAGTTGTACCTAAATAGAATTATAATCACTTCGATAAACATCCATTTTATTTATATATTAAATATTACCGTAGGTAAATGTAAATATCGTGATGTTAATTTAAAATGTAATTTGTCACACAATAGTTTAATCTGAAGATTCTAAGCAGTTAAAAATAATAGGTATGTATATTAAATATGTAGGGAAATATAAAATTTTGACGATAGTGGCAGTAATATGGCGATGCTTGTAGCGAAATACAAAATTATGTATATTATATTTAAAGCACATGAACACTTTAAAATGTATGTAGGTGATCCTTTACAGAGCTTCACTTAAATAAATAGACTCGTTGAGTCCAGGTGAAACCGAACAGTCTCTGTTCCTATGGGATCTCTCAATTATAATAGAAATCAAATGTATTATTGTGTACGTCCGTGATATTAATATAGTAGGTAGGTACATTGGAAATATTTAATTCAATATCCATATAATTCTCCATGGTGACGAGGGTAAAAGTAATAGTTTATTCGCTTTGGCTATGGTTTCCACCCTTGGGGAGGACCAAATGTGTTAACCAACAAAACTGCTATTTCGAACAATGTCTAATAGATACCTACCTACATTATATCGCGTAAAATTTATAAATGTTCATACTTATTTGTGATTCCATAGAAAATATTTCGAAAATATAAATTGTTACGATTTTTTCTGTTTTTGTATAAATTACAGTTGACCAAAGATCCCAAATTTCAGTTTGGTTACATACGAACTGACCCACCTCGCCAAGTTACAAAACCGTAAAAAATAATAATTGTATTTTTAAATATCTGTTACAGGTCTGTTGCTGGCCAGTATTATGACTCTTCAAAGTCAAATTTTTATCTAACAATCCACCCTTAAATCTTTAACATAAATTAGATTATTATTCCTTTTAAATCGTCTATTGTTGTATTTATTTACGCGGCCATATTATTTGGGGTAGAGGTTTTTAATTTTGGTTAATGGCCGCCATTACAGATTAAAAAACGCTTTAGTATTGACTCCCCGTTTGTGGTGTATTGTCTGTGGGGATTTTCAGTTTTTTGTAGTCCTTCGAGCCGGATGTGATTGTAGTTGGCATTTTAATTGATCGTTTGATAATACTTTTATTATATCCACATACATTAATAAATGGAAAAGGGAGTAGAGTTAAAAATTATAGCCCGTTCTGACTATAGTAGGTATATTTTTTTTCATTCTCCTGATTTTGAAATAATGAATATCTAAATGAAGAACATACATATACATATATGAACTACCTTTTATAGTGTAAATAGGTACCTACCTACGTATTTATTAAACAACCTGAGTAAAAGTGTTTAAAAACAAAATAACATAATTAAATAAAGTGACAAAGTGTCTCTCTACACTAGTGAAATGTTATAAGACACATTGAGGCAAAAACTTTAACGTTAATGAGACTTTCTAATTTATTTTATGAAATGGAAACGAATATTTAACAAAGTAGACGTAGCTTTAGTCAATTAAATCCTCGTTGCAAGATATATTTTATATTACCTATCTATAAGAGACCGAAATATTGATTACTTAAAATTATATTGATCAGAACCCTAAGCAATTATTGGCTCCTTTTTGTAAGAGACTTACAAACTTTTCGAGTTTCCTAATAAACGATCGTTTAGAATTGTTGTCCAATTTCAAGTGTTTTCATTGACATGAAAGAAGTGTCCCTAAATACAGTTCCAGTGGTAAAGTTAATGGCATGGGAGTTCCGAGCACGGACGGGGCTCCGTTAACGACCAGCACCGATTAATAATATATTTGTCACATAAATTATCCGCAACAAACGGGCCGAGATCCTTCCGGTGTTTAGATATAATAAAATAAACTCCGCCATTCAACCGGGGACTTATTATTCGACACAATAGCCCGGCGCGGGGGGTGCGGGGCGCGGGGCGGGGCGCGGAGGGAGGGGGCACCGCAAAAAGTGCACCCGACTTAATTATAAAGAGACAAGAAGAGCCATTAAATAGCGATTCGTTAAATCTACGCTCTCGTGTTAACACCGCGCATGTTGCGTCCCGCTCGCGCGCGCTACAGACGGAGCGAGACGGAGACACGTCTTTGTCGGCCGCTGCGAATGGGCGGCGACTGCGATATACGGTTTAGATTGACTGGGCGTTCTCAATTGAACGTTTTTTGGTCCGCTCCGGGATTCGGTGAGCTTTTCATTTGGTGTCGGGCCGGGCGCGCGACCGTACGTACCTCGAGCCGTGCGCGGTGTTATCGTTCGCTAGTGGACTGTGGAGTACCTTGGACATTGACAGTGCTGCGTTCGCGTCTGCGAGCGATGTTCTAGGCGTGCATGTGGAGCGGAGACATGTCCGAGCTGCGCGGCTCGCCCGTGCGCGAGGGGTTCGCGCCGCTGGCCGCGCTGAGCTCGCTGGCGGAGGCGCCGCCGCCGGCGTCCAACCCGCACGGCATCGACCACATCCTGGCGCGGCCGGCCGGCGGCGCGGGCGGGCTGCTGGCGCCGCGCCTGTCGCTGGCGGCGGCGGCGGCGGGCATGGCGCACTACCTGCAGCACAAGCCGCTGTACTGGCCCGGCTTCCAGGGACTCGTCTCCAACCCCATGGCCTGGCGGGAGAGGCTGCAATCTAGTGAGTTGCATTACCTATATTAACCATAGAAGCAAAAGATAGATGTTAGTTTAGCCGTTAAGTGTGTCTGTTTGTTAAACTGTAGCTCTGGAAACGTTAAACCGATTTGGATGCAGTTTATTTTATTCGAAAGCAGGCTTTATAGAGATGATTCTTACTTCTTAGACATGTTTTGTCAAAATGGGTAAATGTAGGTAAGAGGTAGTGCAGTGCTGCTTTACAGCCGAGCTGGGCCGGCACGACCGGAGTGGTACCTCTCGCTCACATAACAGCGGCGTTCGGTGACAGCTATACTGTCGCGTTCCGTGCGGTTTGTGAGTTTTCGGTGGCCCATTGGGGGGCATAGGGAAAAGGAGGGCAACGCATTTGCATAACTTTTGGTTGTGCGGATGTCCATGGGCAGTCACCATAAAGCTCCGACTGCTCGGGTTGCCTTCTTGTGACATATAGAAAAACGGTTCCGCTCTTTTGGTGCGTTGTGTTTTTATAAGAATACATTTTTTGTTAGGTATATTTTTGACTAATTAGCTCCTATCGCTCAACGCCTCGCAGCCTTATCAGTGCGATTTCCCCGGAATCCGCGCTGCAATGGGGCTGATAATATCCAGATAGTGCATATTTTATGTTCTTCTTAATATTTGTAATTACCGTAGAACGTGTCGTGATACGTCAGGCTTCGTCCCCCCAGCGACTGGCGTCTAATAAGTTATCTAACGGGATATTATTAAGAGTCTGTATATTACACTAACTATTCCCCGTGGTTTCGCCCGCAGAAAACGGCACTTTAAGTAAAAAAACTAACGTCAATGATAGGAATATCAAATGCGAAGAGTTTTTCTAATGTAGGTACCTACCTATTGGTAGACCCAGGTGTTGGGGCGTTTATTGTATTCTTACATTATTAGTCAAATAGTTATTGTCTATCTATTACTAATTCATCAGGTATTTTTCATTGAGCAGAAAAAGCTCTTATTTAACCTTAACTCTTAACCTCCTTTTGATTTTTGAAGAATATTTTCATACCGTTTTAGGAGCATATTTTTGCTTGCCAATCTGCATAGCGAGAGACATCTGTTACCATCTGTTACCACGCTGTAGTTGCAATATTACGGCCTATGTTTTAACTGTATTTGAATTATGTTACAATTACTTATCTTTGCAAGTAAAATTTGAAAAAACTCTGTATTAATGTTATTTAAAGTGTGTAACAGTGTATTTAACCTAAATTAATTTTCTTCTATTCTATTCTAATACCTAGGTATGTGAAAA
The DNA here is from genome assembly GCA_963853865.1 of Helleia helle. Taxonomy (NCBI): domain Eukaryota; kingdom Metazoa; phylum Arthropoda; class Insecta; order Lepidoptera; family Lycaenidae; genus Helleia; species Helleia helle. The sequence goes on from OY971435.1 coordinate 521,802, forward strand.
TCTTTTAAGCTTTTAAAACATACAACAGCAATGAGCAGATAGGTACATCTGGATTGAAGATTTTTTAAATTATATACCTAGTCACAACAATCTATTTAAAAGGTTTTTTAATTATTATAATGTAGATAACTTAACTTAGGTATATAGATAATTTTTTAAACTTGAATGGCATACCTAGCCTTCCCGTGACTGTTGCCGTAAAATATCGGCGTAAGCATTAGAAATCAATAGGTTTTTTGTTTCAATATTAATATTTTTTATACTTCGAATTTAAGGTTATTCATTCAAATTTCAAAATATGATACCGATTTTGATCTAGTACCTAAATGGTTCCGGTTAAATCTGTAGTTTATTCCGTGGCACGCTCTCCACATTTTTTGTTAGGTAATATTATTTGATACTTCTATAAAATCTATCCATTTAATCTAATTTAATCTTATTTAAAATGAATTGCTACTTCCAAAATTAGAACGGACATTTAAAAAACAAGAAAACGTTTTTTACAAACAAATACTTAGATAATATTCTCGCAAAATTCTGGTATCCTTTAAGTTAGATTAATTTTACCTATTAAAATAGCTTTATTAAGCTTTCTATTCTATTAACTTCGTATTCATATATTTGAGAGTGCTTAAGGATAAAATATATTAAAATGAAAAAAATCATTTGAGCATTTGTTTATACCGATAATAATTATTAAATAGGCATAGGATACAGCGATTATCTTATTATTTTCTTATCTATACCTTACTGGATGTCTCTGGTTCTCGATAAAAAAAAGCAAAACAGTTTTATATTTATTGGTTGCATATACATTTTAATAATTATCAAAGAAATATTCATATACTTAAAAATACATTTAAAACGATCATATTATATAAATGTTAACTATTATTTTTTTATTAATTAAAAAAGTGTTTCTTTTTCGAAACTGTTAGGTACATAGGGGAGACTGGGGTTGGTTGTTACATTTTTTTGTTTATTAGTAAACTCGAAAAGTTTGTACCTAAGTCTCTTACAAAAAGGAGCCAATAATTGCTTACGGTTCTGATCAATATAATTTTAAGTAATCAATATTTCGGTCTCTTATAGATAGGTAATATAAAATATATCTTGCAACGAGGATTTAATTGACTAAAGCTACGTCTACTTTGTTAAATATTCGTTTCCATTTCATAAAATGAATTAGAAAGTCTCATTAACATTAAAGTTTTTATCTCGATGTGTCTTAGGTAGGTTCCTACCGTTTCTCGCTTAATCCGCTGATTATATCCTAAGAAAGCCGCACAGTTAATAAAGTAGAAATAAATTATTGTGTTTGTCTGTATGTTATTTACTATCTTTTCAAAGTACATGTATATTCTAGTGGCGGGGGCGCGATGGACGCGGGAGGCGGGGGGAGGGGACCCGTCCGTGGATGAGGCCGGCCTGATGATGATAGGTACTTATGCACTTAATACTATTCCATAAAATATTCTCTAATCGGAAAGTTTTTCGCGAAAATTCTGAAAATTCATGCCTCTTATTTTCGCGTAAAAAACTTTATTTAAGATTTCTTATAATCAATATGTCGCCAATATGTCCTGAGATAGGTATATATAAATAGTCCGTAAACTAACGGTAAAGTGGTCGCTCTACAACTGGTGCTGAACCTAAACAAGAAGTCTTACTTCTAGAAGCTATGAGTAGGTACGGGATTCTTTAGCATGTTTCGGGCCTTTGATTCCTGCCTGCCTGGGTTGGATGATACAAATATCATTCAACCCGTACCTTTTGAGAATAATATGTAAAGTCTCTATCATCTTCTAGAAATATACTTCATCATCATTATCAACCAGTTCCGTCCATCGCTGGAGACAGACCAGTTTATAAACGCTAAAAATGGTAAAGCTAAAGCCCAGTAGGTACTTAATTATTGTTTTGTTTCTGTAAAAAACTTCATTTTTTATTTTAATGCAATTATAAATATGACTGTCTACAGAGATCATAGTTTAAAATTGCTCTGAATGTTAAAATATCACAGAGCTAATAAAATAATTTGAATAGAAAATTAATTGATACATAAAGGCAAAATAATATAAAACATGCATTCATTATTAGAGATAAGTAGAATTAATGTTAGACAAATAAATGTAGATAGGTAATATATTTTATTAAATCGTTTTTATTAGTAAATCTTTTAAGTATAAAGTTGTTACAAAATAAAAGATGATAATTTGTTCCATGTAGTCGCTGGTCGACCAAATAGTTCAATAACTTCTAAGACTTCCATTCAAAAATATTATTGACATCTACATCTTGAGACGTAAGATGGAAGATGTTCTTCTTTCTGAAACATAGCAGGGTTCTTTGATAAAGGTAATAAGCAGGATGTTGGTACCCGTGTAAGCGCTCTTCCCATCTTTACACACGTTGAACTGCCGACGGCTTCATTGATGATGTCCTCTTATGAATGTATACAGGTTGTGTATGACGGAATCATCTTTTCTTGTGCCACGTATCAGGGATAGTGTTACTGGAATAAACACTAAAGAATATTTAAATATTATTAAAGACAAAAAAGTTAATTTTTCAAACAAAGTTAATAGAAAAGGAATCTGTAAAAAATGTAACCATTTAATACACGGCGCATAAACACATCAGCTGGCGCGGCGCGCGGCGGTTCTCTCTCCGACGGACATACGGTTTAACGCTTATACATATTACTTTACCTAAAGATCCGAGTGGGGGAGACTGGGGCTGGTTGTTACAATTTTTTTACAAACGCGCAAATTTTTTATTTTTTATTTTTTTACTTGAGTATAGGTTTGTTTAATTAAGTAACTATTCAGGATCTTTCTTTAAAATAAATTTTATGTACCAGACTAATAGTAATGACATAAATGTATGAATTCTGAAAAAAAAACCGCGTAACTTTCATCCCCATGCTCGGGGCTGGTTGTTACACTACATGGGGCAAGTTGTTACAATTTAAAAAAAACGTATTATAGGAGTTTTTATTATGAACAATCATTACAATCAGTTACTTTTCTTAATTTAAATAACATAACATTATATCTATAAAGCAATCTTTTGTCTCACTATAACGAAACAATAATAATCTAAGATTAAACAAAATTAAAAACTTAATATTTGGTCTTCTACATCGTAAGAACTGTTTTGTTGTCTGTATTTAAATGATTTCTCACCTATAAACCTCTCTATAAAGAAAGCCTTTGTGTTTACTAATGAACAACACACATTTTAAAATTGGAAATAAACTATACTTTAAAAACTATCAGATCGTTATGGAAAACCAAGCAGTTTATTCACTGTAGTCTAATGAATCACTTTCGCAATTCAAACATAATATGTAATGTGCAATGTTTCCTCTTACACATTTCATATGTGACCAATTCTTACAAGCTCCACACTACCCGTTCCTCACCATATTACAACATATCAGAGAAAAATTATTCATCCTCTACTTTACTTTCTTCATCAGTGACATGCAATACTTTATTCTTAACGCAAGGCTTTTTATTCATTATTAATTGTTTTCCTTTTCTTATTGGTATTTGCCTATTCCGTCTTGTTTCCTATAGATTTTTCCACTTAGGTTGGCTTTCCTCTTTTGGATTTACCTTCTTTATTCTTACTCTGTTCCAGTACCAAAGCATTTTTTCTTAAGTCCCCAATTGTGATTTGTCTCTTCTATATAAACAAAAAAAAATTACGAACCTGCGATTTTAATGGCAGCACGCGCAGACTCCTCTCACAAAAACGCTGGCGCCACTGGCTCTCGCAGTGTACTTGCCAGTGGCGGAAGGAGTATTTGTCCCTTTCTAACGTCAGTATTGTGTTCTCCGTTTCGCGACCATTACCACTGTAATAACCTACCCCTGTCACATCTAGCCCCAGTCTCCCCTGCGAGCCACAGTTTGAATTTCAACCTTACATGACAATTCTGTAGGCTTGTGTTCATAAATAAAGGTAGATTTTTTTTTATTTTAATGAAAACTTAAATAAATATAAACAAACATATTTTGTTTATTTTCCTAAAATACATACTTAATTCAGACAGTAGCCACAGTGAAGCATAGCCGGCTAGTACGTATTTACATAAAGTTGAATATAATATGAAAGATCAAAGGGAAAAAACACGTTCTTTAAAGTGATGGTGTATTCTTAATTTTGACGGTGATGTTTTTCGTTCTTATAAATGTGTCACAATAACACATTTAATATAACTTCAACCGACTTATTACGGTTCAGGAGATACAGCCGCTTAAAGAACAGACAGACGGCGTAGGGTCCAGTCGCACCCCATAAATATTATACAAACAAACAAAAAGATCGCGTCAACTTGGTGAGGTTCTTTTCTTTATATAAACTTTATTGGGACTAGTTGTTGTCCCCGGCTATTCTCGTGTGGAGGTTTACCGTCGTGACAAAAGCCCATGTTTTATGATGTAATTTATGTTTGACAAATTTTATCGAAGTCTGATTAATGGTAGTTTGGTCTCGTACTACTGGTTCCATTAGCATTCAAGATATTAGTGAGAGTAATTGTTACATGATTCGCAACGAGACTGTTCATCAAATTCTGTAATTGTTGAGTAGCAATTAATATGATTGAACTGGAAGGCTAGTCGCAGAAGTGGTTGAACTTCACCTATAAATATAAAACGTTTACATGAGACTAGATAGTGCTTTTCGTGGTAGAAATGGACATTTACGTGCACAAAGCGCAACTCAAAGGTGATTATGCAGATGCATTGTCCTCCTTTTCCCTATCCCCCCCAATGGGCCACGGGAAACTCACAAAACGCACGAAATACGAATGCATAGCTATCAGTTGACGCCGGTGTTATGTGAGTGAGAGGTACCATGCCGATCATGCCCGCTCTACCTCTTACTACATGGCACTACCTCTTACTATATGTGCACTGTGTATTCTTGCTTTTGAACATTATTATAAAGATGATTATTGTGAAAATTTTGCCATGACAAAATATATTTCGCATTGAATTAATTTCATGTGTACAAATGATTCACCAGTGTCAGCCCATAGGTAGTTAATCCATATTATGTTGAGTCAGTATTTAACTAATGGCTCAGTAGTCTACGTGCTGATCATGGCTAATGTCCGTAAGTTTAAATATAAAAGAACATAATGAAGCTGTAAATAAAGCTTAACCTCAATAAGCGACTGATAAGGGCACCTCGCTAGTACCTTAGTGTAAGGGCCCTTGCACACTATATTTGATAAACTTTTACTACACGACACTGTGATAAATATTTTAAAAGTCAATCATCATGGGATGCCTAGGAGATGAACATAATATCTATGTTATTGGAACATAGTTAACGAATCTAAAACGAAGGGAATATAATAGAATAATTGTTATTTGCCAGAATATGGTGTTCATATTTTACAGGTTCTCATGTTCTACATGTCAGTTTGCAAACGATAATTTGATGTCATTTTTTTAAAAATAATAATAATAAATTAAAATATAATAACATGCAAAGTCAATAATTCATCGGTAACATCAACAGAAAACAACATAAATATCATCATCATCATACAATATTATAATAAAATTAAATATTATAAATATATGCGTTTAAAGTTTAATTATTTGTGTGTATGTACACGTGTATTGCAATTAAATATTGGCGAATATATAAGTTAATTTTATTAGAAGGTAAGCGTTATTTGATTTACTCATGATAATATTCAATCCTCCCGCCGTCAACTTCAATCCTACCCTTGACGCTGTTAGTCATGAGCTTGGTATTTGACATGTTCATTTGCAGTCCTACCTCAAGGCTCGCAGTGCTCAGTTGTTGAAGCCTTTTCTGTAGTTCTATAGCTGACGGAGAGAAAAGAACAATGTCATCAGCGAAGCGAAGGTTTGTTAACCGTCTATCGCCGACCACTATGTCCTTCTTCTAACAGCTGCTAATCTTAAATGGGACTGAGCCGGACACATCTGCCGGATGCCCAACGAGCTGTGGGCCAATAAATCAACAGACTGGGTCTATTCGGAGACGCGGCAGACCTCGACAGAGATGGTAGGATGGCCTCGATGCTTTTCGATTGGCGTAGTGTAGCTCACGATAGAGACGGGTGAAAAAGAGAGAGGGAGGCTTGCTTCTGCCTAGCAATGGGACAGTATAGGCTAAAAAAAAGAGCTTTATGAAGCTTTAGATCCTATTTAAATAATAATACACTCTTAATTATCATAACTCAAACTCAAAAACTAAATACTAAACTTTGTAAGCTGCATTTTCTCTTTTTTATGGCTGAATATTTGGTTCAATTACAAATAATTACCGAATTCGTTTTAGTCTAAACTAGAAAGGGATTCTCCTACTTACAGCTTTAACAATATGTAAGTAGCAGGTGTAAAGTAAAACGCATATTGTTTCGGAACGTTTCACTATTGGACCGAGTAATCGTGTTGTAATTAAAATACAGCAATAAATAATTAAGATACAAGAGACTGGCAGATGAGCAGGTTATCTGCCACTTCGTAACGCAGCAATTAAAATCTATTAAACATATCTATATAATTTATAGACTTATATAGTGGATTAGAACCGGTGACCTTTCAGCTGATAAGGCTGCTTCATGTTACTAAATTGAGAAATAGTTTAATATATTCCGAAACCGATTTGGGCGTGTCCAATTGTAATTATTATGGCTTCTTAATATGCATTACTAGCTGTTGCCCGCTACTTCGCCCAAACTATTTACATCTGTGTACGCACTGATGATTATTATTTCTATAGCCTTTGTTATTGTGATACTTAGCCTTGTACTGGTTAAATAATGTTTAATATCGGATGAGCAGTTTTAAAGATCTCTCTACATACTCATACGTCTAAACGTACCCACATTTTTATAATATTAGTAGATATAGATATATTTATTTCGAAAATTACTTGCAAGAATCCTTTTAGCGAGACCAGATATTCTGTATGTAATGCTTTTACATTAATGCAACGTCAGTGCTCGATCGTGATTGGTCGGTCTCAGTCGAATGACGTCATAGAGTAGATGCAATAGAATATTATGATATGAACTTTTACATTTCCAGTTGACTGCATGGGTACCACCATCTTGCTTGTTTCTCTCGTGAAACAGCTTTGCTGTGTTTCGGAGAGAAGGGCAAGACAGGCAGTGTAATTACTGGCACCGAGACTTAACATCTTATGTCTCAGGATAGGCAACACATAAATGAGTTGCCTGGGCTCGTTCCAGGTATACTAGTTTATGTTCATGGGCGACGTCGGCCACTTACCATCAGGTGGTACGTTTGCCAGTTTGCTTATCCAACTAACATAAAAAAAAACCAGTTGAACCCTGTAGATATTTTTTTATGTCATAAGGAGGCAACCGAGCAGTTGGACCCTTATGGTGACTACCGACGCCCATACACATCCGCACAACCAAAAGTTATGCAGATGCGTTGCCCTCTCTTTCCCTATCGTATTTTGTGAGTTTTAGGTGACCCATGGGGTCACCTAAAAGCACACGAAACGCGACAACATAGCTGTTACTTGACTCCAGTGTTGTGTGAGCGAAAGGTACCACCCAGGTCGCCAACTCGGCTGCAAAGCAACATTTATGGCACTGCCTTATAACACCTGCCTAAAGGATACGAAATAATAGTCAATATGACTTCCGCGAGAGTCAGTCTTAGTTTGGTTTAGTCTAAATATGCAACAGTTTAGTTAGAACCATTTGAAAACAAAAAATTTGATTAATTTATTTTATTTAAATTAATTAGTTGATTTTAATTGATTTATTTGTTTTTTTGGATCTGAGGCTAGCAACCCCTTATTCTCACATGAGCACTAGATGAATTATAGGTTTCATTTTTGACTAAGAGCTGAATTAAGACCATAAACATAGGAAATATCTGTATCACATCGCACGACTAATTCCGTCTGTCTGTACGTTGTCACAGCGTGCGGTCTCCCTTATATATCGTAATTACCGCGGAGGAGGGCCGGTGGAGTGGCAGATAAGTGGAGATACCCGCGGATAAGGGAGGATAAGGCGGAGCACGTGATTACACGCATTACGACTGTAATATGCCCGTGTCCGATAGCCTATCTATTAATTAATAACGATACAGTACTTCATAAAATTATACGCTCGCGTTTTGATTTATTAATTTCGTAATATTTTATATCAAAAACAAAAATATATAGTTATATGCTATAGACCTATCCTGTTCAAAATTATCCTGTATCTGAGGTAGGAACATATTGCACGTAGAGTGCAAATTTCATTAAAATCCGTTGAGCAGCTTAGGACTTCGTCGACCAACAACGAATATTATGAAAATTGGCACATCTGAAAAAAGTAAAGTAGGTAACTGTTATTTATTTAGTAGGCCACCTATTTCATATTTTACTTTATATGTCAAAGTGACGTGTATATAATATAGTCTGTATCATAGATGTCGCTTGATGTCTCACATCGTAGGATAACTAGTAGCCGGGAGACCAGAGCTTTTGTATTGTTTATAAATAGATAAATAATTAATGTTTCAAGTAGATTTGTAAGTGTAGTAATATTTACACCATAATTAATTTTTACCATGAATTAAGTTAGAGTTGATAATTACTAAAAAAGGACGGATAGAGGCTGAGGGCCTTGCTGCGGAGTATGCAGCGGGTCATAGCGGTAAGGGTAATCAGGGGCTACCGTACGGTCTCCTGGGTGGCAGCCACTGCTCTGGCTGGAGATCCGCCGTGGGAGGAGCTCTCAAGCGCGCGGAGGCTGGGGCAACAGTGGTTGCTGCGAAGGTGGGGGGAGGTTCTGGCGCAGTCGCCGTACGGCCAACGTACGGCCGAGGCACTGCGTCCGGTCCTGGCGTCGTGGATGCGCCGCCGGAAGAAACCCCTTACCTTCCGCCTGACGCAGGTGCTTACCGGACATGGTTGTTTCGGTGCGTACCTGTGTCGGGTGGCCAGGAGAGAGCCGACACCAGCCTGCCACGAATGTGGCGCTGTGGAGGACTCGGCTCAGCACACCCTAGAGGTGTGCGATAGATGGGCCGCACAGCGTCACAATCTCGTGGCTGTGCTTGGAGGGGACCTTTCGCTCTCGAGCGTGGTACGCTGCATGCTCGAGAGCGATGAGGCCTGGCAGGCGGCGGCCTCCTTCTGCGAAACCGTAATTTCGCAGAAGGAGGCCGCGGAGCGGGACAGAGAGGACGACGCTACGTCCGTCCCGCTCCGTCGACGTAGGACGGGAGTGCGGAGGAGGCGGTACGCGCACCTCCTGACTCCTGTCTAACGGGACTCGGGGTAAGGTTGGGTACCTGCCCCGGTAGAAAGTTCCGGCGTCGGCGGGGGTGCTCTAGGTTGTCGGAGTCCCCCCATATTAGGATGAAGCCCGGTTAGCCCTTGAGGGAACCGGCCGGTCGCGGGGGGTGTTCTGTGTTGGTCAGATCCAGGACACTCCCCTTTAAGCGGCTGAAGGCAACTCGCAGTGGTTTTAGTGCGGTATACCGGCGCCAAGGGGGGGGGGGGCGCCGGGAGTCCCACATATCCCCGGGGACAACCCATATCCCCGGGTGAATGCGCAAAGCATTTCCACTGCGTCAAAAAAAAAAAAAAAAAAAGGACGGATAGAGGCTGATGATGATGATGATTGTCTATCATAGCTACATATGAAGCCTATTTTAATGCGAACAGTAAAAATATATGCATTCGGATTTCAGAGTGTAAGTTACAAAAAATTGGTCTTATGTTATTTTATATTATGTTATAACGGCCGTAGTGATACATCAAATCAAGCGTTATTCTAATAAGTTTCATTAAACAGCCTTGTGCCAGACAGACAGTACGTCAAAGTGGTAAAGGGTTCCGTAACAATAGCACTTTGGTTACGGAACCCTAAATAGAACATTGGTGATAGTTTAAGTGTAATATAAGTTAATTAGTTTTATTGGGTGATCCGACAGGCTTATTCTGATATCGATACGCGATACAGCGATACAGAGATAGCGGCGCGATCAACCGAGCTGTTTGTATTGGGATTTGTGTTTTATTAAATTGGTTACGTCTGCTTATCTGGTTTATGATTTATTATAATCATTTGGTGGAAATAGAGCGTGAGAGGGTGTTTTATTAGCAGATGAACTGAACATAATGAAATTTTCGTATTGTTATTAAATAACAGCGCATTTTAATTCATAACTTAAATGACGATACAGGTACCTAGGTAGGATTCATTGAATCGTTATTCTATAGTTGTGCAATGTATTTTTTAAATTATATCCTAAGAACTGTCCAACACTAATAATGGAAGCTAATTTTGTTTTTACTTTTTTGGCATTTGAAGGTTCTTCTTGCAGTAATAAGTAGGTAAGTATTCGATGTAGCGTATCACAAATTCGAGGCATCATCATCATCATCATCATCAGCCTCTTTCCGTCCACTGCTAAACATAGGCCTCCCTCAATTAACGCCAAGACGGCCGATAATGTTTAATTTGAGGCATATTAAATTGAAAAAAAACTTTACAATTGCTTTCGTTGGTTCACCAGTCCAAGTGGTGCAAATATGCACAATCATATCAATGAATATCTCCTAAAGGAGACTGGCGGGTTTCCTAGGAACGTTCGGCCTGGTCACCTACACGGATAATTTTAATGTAGTCTGATAGCATTATTATTTAGAAAACCATGTGTGGTTGTAATTTATTCCAAAAACTTGTCTGAAAAAAGATATAAGACAATAACTTATGACATTGACATAAGGTTATGTCATGCACGAAAACTTCGTTAATACCTACTTTAAATATGTACAGTGAGTTACGAGTATTATTACTACGCTATACCTACTATTATATAAATAATAGTTAAATGGCGTTATTTCACCAAGACTTTATATTAGTGAAATAACGTCATTTAACTATTATTACTTTATTATTGAAATTCATACAAGATGCTGTATCTAAACCCCTCATATTACTTTCGTCATCGTTCGTTCCAGGGTAAATTACAGATTTGACATAGCTCAGGCAAATGCGTTAATTGTAAAAATTGAATTAAATTGTATTACTAAATTCATATAATATAAGTAATATATTTAAAACGGGATATTCGCTATGTTTTTGACTTTTATTTTGCGGAGCTCGATATTTCGAATTGTCTACGAATGTCTTATTCAAAAGACCGATAGATTATATTATACCTAATTATAAAGATAACGGCTTGTTTGCTGTGTTTTTAGTTTATGTCAGAGAGGAATTAAATAGAAACGACTTTTTGATTTAATATTTTATTTATTCACTATCGTGAATAATATTTCATCCAGAAATTGTGCCGGAGGTTGGATGTTATTTTGGTATCTAGCCCAGCCTAAGTACCAAACACAACAACCTACTGTTCGCTTCCCGACTATACAATTGCAATAGTATTGCAAAATTGCTTCTCTGCCAGGCAAGTTATTGTTAATTAAAATATACACAAAATATATTTTCCGGCTCACATGTCTACTTTGTATCTTTCCTATTAATAACCATTCATTGTCATTGACAAGTCCTGACAGCATGTTGTCATCAACCTCCCGGCACACTTCAATAGTATAGCAACCATTAGCCCTGACATGCTCACCATAATAAGATTGAGCTTGCTTTATTTGATGACTGCCTAAACATATTCACTTCAGGAAGTGGTGGTGGCGACACAGCTGCTTCATTATCATCAACTTCTTCAACTATTATGGAGGATGATGCTTGTGATGTTGACAGGGCAGAATATTGGTGATCAGCTCGCATCCAACAAGGATGGCAAATGAGGTTTCCTGGTTGTACCTGACATAAAAAAATCTATGTATTAACTACTCAAAGCAAAGCACTATTATATGCATGCAATTTGTGATACTATACTTCCGAGGTATGCTAGTAGCAAAAACTATTAACCTTACAAGCATACTATAATGTTCAATATGCTTGTAAGGTTAATATTATTATCTTATCTCATTTAATTGTTATCGGCAGAATTTAAAAGCTAATTTTCTTCTTGTATTTCTCTTTGTATATCCTTCCATTTTTTAGTAAGTTAAGTGTTCTTAGTTAAAGTATTTTAAGTTTATGAATGAATAAATAAATGAAATAATTACCTGATTAGGTAAAATCCACTTTGCAATAACATTGCATACATGTATATATCTCTCTGAACTTCTTTGTAGTCTAAGCGGGCCTTCATAAGAGATCGACCACAATTAACACAAACATGTCGATGTCCCAAAACTTGTATTTGTACATCTCCCGTTCTATATAGGGCATTATTAATAGGCACAGTCTCATTTCCAGACTCCAACATTCATGACATATATGGTCTGTATTGAGAATATGTAAAAATAAATAAATAAAGAAAGTGGTAAATTAAAATATTTACAATCAAACCATCAAAATATTAGAAATGAAAATAGTATAATTATAGTACACACTTTCACACCATGAAAGTATTGACAAACAGGCCTTTAACGTCAGTTTGGTATAAGCAACATTCATGTACCCAATAAAGTATTATCGAAGAGCTTACCGAGCGATTAGGATGCCACTGCCTTATTGAAGACAGTATTTCTCGTCAATACATGCCTCCTCAATCGTTGAGTAGATATGGACTGATATGGTGCAGTTAGCACAACGTAACCGTTCCATTAGATAGTCACAATCCAAAATAGCTAAGAATTTCAAAGTCCGATGGTAATTCGCCAGGTCAACATTTATGGAAGGTACACAGTCCAAAATACAATGCTGAGGTCAAAAATAAACGATACAACAATGAAAGATCTACGTAGCCCCGATGCGAGAAAAACCACGAGTATGTACGTAAATTGATCGAATTGATCGTCAGATGGCGATCGATAGAATGACAATTGACAGCATGCGCCATGCAGTCAAGTTGTGCTGCCATCCTAAAAAACTAATTAAAGTATTAAGTGCATAATCGATTACAAAAAATTATACAAATCGATACAATAAAATCTATAATATACCTCATTTCCGCGTGAAATAGCTATTTCATATATTGCGATGTAAGTGCTAGAAAAACCAATTTGATTAAAGGCACAAAGAAGGATAATTATGAATCATGTGATGAAAGTAAAATAATGTCTATCGATGATTTGCAAGTATCGATTATCACATCATGGGTGCAATATTAAAAATATTTTTTCTCAACTCAGACAAGTTCTCCGAAAATATTACTATAGAAAATAGTTAAGAGTAAAAATCTACTTTTTTTTCGTATACGTTCTTTTTCTGTAGGAGTTCAGGCCGAAAACCGCCAGTCTCTTTTGACATTAGATTTTTTGATAGTGTTTAGAACTAAATGAAAAATTTACAGTCTCATCTAAGGGTAATAATAAAAGCTTCATGTAAACGAATTTTATTTTACTGTAGATTTGATCAGGAAAATAGAGGTTTTAATTACTTACAGATAATAGATATTACATACTTAAGATAAAGAAGAGAAACTTAGATACTGTGTAGTATTTAAGAAAACACAGAACGAAACATACACACATATATGATAGTAACATCATTTATTCGTATAAAACATCATAAGCACCTTAAACCAAGTACAACATCTAACACAAAGTAACCTTCACTCCTAACATAAGCTGAAAATGTGAAAACGATCGTTCCGCTGTGTCGTCGTTATATATGGGCGGGGGCGGTGCGGTCGCGGTGGGCGCACAAATGAAGTGGGACACATTTTTTTAATTACCCCTCCTTCCACCAAAGGGAGGGCGCGTGACCCACCCCCATCAGCATATGTCGCCCGGGGATTAAAATTGAAGTTTTCACGAATGCAGTCTGAATTCGGATGACCTTTTGGTTAGCTCGCGTTTAATTGGTTTTTGTATTTGCTACGAAAATATATTTTTATATAGGTATGTGGGTTGAATTTTTTACGTAATTGTCTGATGGGAATAATTAATGTAGAGCTCCAAGTATACTGTAACATTTGACGGCATCGGAACTTTAAGAAATAAAAGATATGTATGATTCGTTATCCGAGGTTTTGAAAATTATTTTGGTAAATTAGGGCTAGGTTTTAATCGGTATTATATTCATATCGCCTTTGTAACGCACTTACATTACAGAATACGTGTCTTAGTCTTGATCAACTCGATAAAGCTTAGGTACCTAGGTAGGTACTCTACTTACTTAAGAAAACGTTAACATATTTTAGAAAATGAATGTTCCCTGTAAAACACAAATAAATTGTTGTTGTAAACAAAAATATTTAAATTTGTTTTTACAAAATATAAATAAATTACATACATATTATTTTTCTTATAAAAAAATTGATTCATATCCTACTGTATATGAAAAATAAGTTAATAATTTGTTTAATTTTTTCCATTTTTTTTTAATAATTTGCATTTTTGAGGTAAACCATAAGTGATTTTAATTCATACGAATGTATTTTTTAGTATAAATGAAAAAATAAATATAAATTGTGCTCATTTTATTAACGTCGAGTAATTATATTATGCGTGTAATGAAACTAGCCCTAACTTTGCCCCGAGAATAAGATACGCTGTGTAATGTATTCCATCTCATTCTTTTACACGTTCAATCCTACTGATTTATATGTTTATCTCTTTCTACGCAACGCCTCAACTTTTCGTGTTACACTTGATTTTACTCCTCATAAAATTTCCGTACCGGGCCTTATAACTCAAATCGTTTCAGGAGTAAAATCCAAAAAAATGCCGACATAATATTTGTAATATATATTTTATCTAGTTATCTTATTTACCTAAATCACGAGATCTACTTTGGTCGGCTGTACGATGATGATGATGAGGTGGTGAAGAGCGGCTCAATTAGCTCCCCTCAACAATCAGATCACTAACGGCGTATGGGGTGTGACGGTACACGAACGTGACACCCCTACCGAGGGTGCCTGACACGGGGCTTGCCCACCTTGGTATACCTACTGGGTAAAGCTGAAGCTATTAATGAAAAGGTACAAAATCAAAATCAAAATATCTAACTCATCTATACGACTTAGGGACCTTTAAGAAAAGCGCATATTATATTTTAACCAGGTGGGAAGACGATCTCCGTGAAGTGGCCGGACCGTGATGGATGCAAGTGAGGGATCGGTCGTCTTGGAGTTCACTGAAGGAGGCCTATGTTAAGCTGAGGACGGATGGAGGCTGATGATGATGATACATATATTTGAAAGACGTCTCGTATATATTTTGTATCTAATCCTCGGGCATAGAGTGTCTATCGTTATCGCTGATCCACCGCCAGGTGAACCGATGGCTAGGTACATATGACTGGGCGCCGCTCGGAGAACGTCGTCCCTCATCGTCAATCTAGTTATTGGTTGACACTCCGTCTTCAGACGGGCATTAGTAGCTTTTGAACTAAATTGTTATTTTCACTAACGAAATTGTTTCAACGGTGTTTTTTTTTTCCATAAAAAAATAATTTCACAGATGATTTAGCATTATCTTCGAATGCTTTGTTCACTTAAAAATAAAGCGAAATAAAAACACAATATGGCATCTCCCATATAGCAATCCCGTTCTATACAATTCTAGAAGTATTAGCAGCATTATAAAAATACATATCTAACTCTATTTGTGACATTAGTTTGTCTATAAGCTGATTTCTGGATGCCCGAGAATTAATGTTCCTTGTGTTACAAACCAGTGGCAGCACCTATTTAAATGCATCAATCAAAATAATAAACTTCAGGCGGCGCCAAACGGATGTGTATACTGTATTGTAGTAGTAGTAGTGATAATGTTTAATAATAATTAAAGTATCATCATCATCATCAGCCTCTAAATATATCTATAACATCAATAAATCTAAATGTACATGATTCCCCACCATGGTTCAGGCCTTGACGTGGCGGTGGGCTCAGTAGCCTAGGGTGAGCCCAGCACCTTGGGCGAAGAGAATTGAGCCGAGGGGGCTCTTTGTACCCCTCTTATAAAAAGAGGGGACAAAAGACAAGAGGCGAGGATGGGAACCTCACCCCATTGTACTGTCCCGACGTTGGAAGGGGTTGTTCTGTGGTGCGGGAGAACCCCTCTGTGGAGGTGGCGTCGGTCCCTTGCGGGACTGACTAGCCGTCGAGGTGCCCTGTTTGTTTAATAGATCCGGGGCACCTCAACAAAGGCGCCATTGGTGGCACTCGCCTGGTTTTAGTGGGTAGAGCTGCGTCCACTTACAAGCTTTCGGGCGCAGCGAGTCCCACATACCCGCGTGGGGAGACCCACTCCCCCGCGGGATGCCTCAGAGTATTTCCCGGCGTAAAAAAAAATGTACATGATTAATTTTTCTTTTTAGTATATTCTATAAAAAAACCCGTGCCGGTGCCCATCCTGCTCTACTTTCTGGACAGTACGGTACATGCCTTGCATCCTGTAGATCTCAGAGCTTATCCTGCCCTACTTTCAACAACATCGGCACAAATCATAATACCCAGACGTAGAACATCACCTATTACTCACTCCATACGTGGCACAGGTTTATAACTTGTACCTAACCCCTCCCCCTGGTGGTCGGTCCCATATGCGCGGCGTTTGATCTGCCGGCCCAGTGTTTTCACTATTAATTTCGTATCATACCATATGTCACTATTGAAAGGACGCGTGCACATTGTCGGAAAATATGGAAAATTATGTAATGATGTTAAATTATTATTAAGATTGTAGATATTATTTTTCCAAAGGAAATAACATACTTTTTAATGCTTAATGCATTTTAACAGCAAAGATTCTGTCTGTATTTATAATAGGAGGGACTGCCTCCCCACCATGGTTCAGGCCTTATCGTGGCGGTGGGGCTCAGTAGCTTAGGGTAAGCCCAGTACCTTGGGCGAAGCTTATTGAGCCGAGGGCGCTCTTTGTACCCCTCTTATAAGAAGAGGGGGCAAGGGGCGAGGACGGGGAGCTCACCCCATTGTATTGTAACTCCCGACGTTGGGAGAGGTTGTTCTGTGGTGCAGGACAACCCCTCTGTGGAGGTGGCGTTGGGCCCCTGAGGGACTGACTAGCCGTCGAGGTGCCCTGTTTGCTCATTAGATCCGGGGCACCTCACCAAAGGCGCCATTGGTGGCACTCGCTGGGTTTTAGTGAGTAGAACTGCGTCCACTTACCATCTTTTGGTGCTCAGCGAGTCCAACATACCCGCGTGGGGAGACCCACTCACCCGCGGGATGTCTCAGAGCATTTCCCGGCGTTAGAAAAAAAAGGGACTGCCTACCAGGTCTGTGTTAGAAAGTAATTAGAATTAAATCTTCAACCTTTCCCTCATATAACTAGGTAAAAGAATCTTTATTTGTATCCAAGGTAAAATCAAGTTTTTAATATTTCAACATTATCTTTTTATAGGAAAATCATTCGCAACACTAGTCAACGGATGTTGGTCAACCTGTCACTGTCCTCATTGTTAACAAGCTTTTGCCCGCGCCTTCACTCGCGTTGACAGAATTTTTTGTCAATGGTTTTCTCTATAAAAAGGTGCACATAACTTACTTTATTCCCATCTATATGCCACCTATAATTATTCATCGTGACCTATTGCGATTTAGGCGTAAAGCATAACAAACTCACTTTCTCCATTTTACTAATTTACATGTTGTGGATAATCTACTTTAAACAAAGGCATGATAATGCGTACCGCGCCTTACAATATCAGATGCTCTACAATCTACATCAGAGTCCTAACAGCCGACACGCTGTTCTCGAGAACAGCCGATGTTTTCCGACAACAGCCGACGATTCCCGACGTCTGCCGAGTGTAGACGCTGTTCGACAATATTGCCATGTCTCCTAACACTTACAGTCTGTTTATTAACCAATGTATATAAATGTTATCGGTTTTCGTGAGGATTGTTATAGTACCTGTACAACGGCGAAATTGATATTTCGTGAGATAATAGACATTTTACTCTTATGCTTATATTTTTGGTAGACTTTAGAGATGACCTAGGTAATCGTCACCGAGTCTAACTCAAAAACGTACAAGCTTTTGACGTCTTTTCGATTTCCTATCAATTAAACTGCCTCTAAAATACCTGAATATATACTGAAAGTGGTGACGTTCTTAAAAAAATCTTTATTTAAAAGAACCTTTCATTTATTTAATAATATCTCAGAGCTTTTTTGCATCCAACTCGAATAAATTAAAATTAGACACGCATAGCCAGTAATATCACAGCGTAAAGAACTATAGTAATATGCTAAAAGCCTTCTGCTGTTGAAATATGAGTGTATTGACTTTTGTCTACCACAGTCTTCTAAAGTTGTATGTGATTTCTTTTACATCCACGATGACGCAAAATATCTTGCGTAGCTTAATACCTTCATAGCTTTAATCTAAATGCAAATATTATAAATTCTACCATCCGTCATGAAAAATATGAAAAACATAATACTTATGAAAAACTCATTGAATTGCACAAATGTCTTCGAGTTACAATAACAAACAGGCATTATTGAGTATCAATATATTATTAAGTATTGCTTATCCATAAAAACGTGTTATAAAATAAATGCATTATAACATACGTGTTACAAAATAACAAAACAAACGTTGTTCCAGTAATACGCAATTTGTTAAATATACAACCAACATCTCAATACAATACGCCAGAATCCATTTACAAGTGTATGATACAACATTGTCTATACGACGTACAAGGTACGACCATATTGCGCCTCTCGGGTAACCCTACCGTCGGGTAATTCCCCCGCCACCCGCAACCGCACCCCGCCGCGGTCCCCGCCACCCGTCGCCGCCCTCTCGCCGCGGCAGGGGTGTCGCGGTCGCAAGAATCGTGAAGTACAAAGGGTTGTAAGAAGTTGGGGGTAGGTTTAATGGTCCCGGGGCGTTTGTGGTCTCGACTTGTTTGTCGCGCTTTGTTTGTTTAATTAGGGAAGGAGACTTTGATTGTTTATGAGATTTACACTTTTTCGGGGTTTGTTTTGAAATGTTAGAAATGAATTAGTTTCGTATTAATACAAGCTGTTGCCCGTCTTTGGATGTACGTTTCGTAGTTGTTAAACTAATTACTTTTTCCAAGTGAATGTAATGTTTCTACAAAAAGGAAGATTTAATTTTTACCACGTGTTAGACAGAAAACTAGCTTGACTCATTCTTTTTCATTTATGATGAATTCAATTGACAGTTATTTTATTCAATAAATATTTCCAGTTAAGTGATGTGAAATTTAAGAATTTAATTTTATTTAATTAAATTTCCTCTTACATTACATTTAAAATATCGATAATTAAAATGAATCTAGCAAGATTGTATGGTTTTTTGTATTAGTTTATTTATTTGATCGTAAGAACCGTACTGAATACAAAATTAATGCGAGCTTTTTGACTGAAATTACAAATAAAATTTAAAATAATAAAAATACCCCAGTACATAGGACACGCTTGATGATGATGACACATGAGTGGGCCCATAAAACTTCGTCCCATAAACAAACTTCACAACTAAACACATTCGTGCGAAGACATTCGAACAAAACTAATTTTAAATGATACGCCCCCGGGAAACCACGCTAACGGGGCCTCCGTTTGCTCCTCGTTAGGGCTCCAAATTGTTCCGGGGGCCCCACAGATTTGCCCCGGATAACGGGTGTAATTGTTATTAGCTATTTCACCCGGACAAACGACTTGCCGGCTCGTCAACGTTATGAGAGTAAAGAGAGTTATAGTAACAGATAATTTAGGCAAATATAAACTAACACAGTGTACACACACTTACAGTGTTACAGTCTATCTGTTTTATTATGTTTACGCGAATTTCACTCATTATGATGAAACAATTTTTACGGATTCTATCGCGGTTTATTAAGATTTTTGAAAGTCCTCCCGTGACAATGGTTGTTGTAAAGTATGCGAAACGTCGGGCTTGTAAAAATATAATTAAACCGCGATAAAATTCGTAAAAATTGTTTCATTATAACTCTATCTGTTACTTTTTTGTCTAAAAGGCAATAAATACTATAAAGTATCTAAAAATTATGAAAAAGAAGAAAAAGGTAAAAATTTATGTCCTCGATATCAACCTCGGTTTTAGATTTTTTTTGGTTTACTTTAAGTTCACCTAACGCTAGATTAAAACCAAAAATCTCTACGTCTATAACCAGTATGTCAGTTGTCAACGTCTTGGATGTAAATCTATACTAATATTATAAAGCTGAAGAGTTTGTTTGTTTGAACGCGCTAATCTCAGGAACTACTGGTCCGATTTGAAAAATTATTTTAGTGTTAGACAGCCCATTTATCGAGAAAGGCTATAAGCTAATAACATCACGCTGTGACCAACAGTAGTTAAGTTGAGTAAGTTAACGCGGGTGAAGCTGCGGGCAACAGCTAGTATCTTATATTTTTAGAAAAGTGTCTTTAGTAACAGATGGAGGCTGATGATGTTGATATTTTCCTATCTAACATCAAATAAACTATTGTTTTCGCTTATTTTTCAAACTTCCTAAAAGAAAAGCTTGTAACAGCGAAATAAAGTTCTCTACATTCTCTATAAGTATTGTTCTAAAACCGTCGTCCCAACTCACTACATAAGTACCGCAAGGTATTATGTACCCTATTACAGGCGGTTAGGACATCATTTTGTGTATGGTAGTAATGTTGAGTGTTAATATTTAGCGAATATAAACTGTAGGACAGCCATATAGAGTCGACATTGTGTTGTAGAGTTTAACGCTAACAGATCGATGTGGTTATGAACTGTGAGTATGTAGCGATGTTTGTGAGTTTTGTCGAAGGTTGTTACTGTGAGACTGTTGGTTGGTGTCTAGTATTGTTACAATCGGACTTAGTTTGAGATCCTCATCACCATTATGTCAGATGTAGTGGTTAAGAAGCATGACATTTCCGTTAATGATGCACCTTGATCCAAATTCAATAATCAAGCGGTGTAGGATTGAACAGTCTAGTGGATATCAGGTTCGAAGCTCATCTCAGAATCTATCGAGGTGAGAATGTCCAGATTCTTGGACAAAAAAGCCGAATATATTATGTAGGTACAACACTTCTGATCCGCCCTTGTTGGCCCTACAATAATTATGACAAATATAACCTGACATCTCACTAGGGGTGAGAGACGTTGCTTGGTACCAGTCTGAAATATCCACTTACCCTGAGTGTGGAATATAGATTTCAGAGTATAATTAGCTAATAACAGAATATTGTCAGTACTTTCGCCTAGAACATGTCTGGTGTCCTTTTAGCCCTCTCTTTTGCTTAGATACCGGTGTTCGGATCTTCCTTGTGTGCATTTATTAAATCTATTGTTTTTCTTCCAAGGAACCTTTAGCATACATTTCTGTCAAGGACCCTCTCCTACAACCTTAAGTGTATCCATTGAACGTGATATTCCAAGAAGTGCTTTACATAAAATTTAATATGGCGCCAGGCATTTCCTATGATTTTACAGCGGTTTTATGATGGGGTTTACATGGAAGATCAAAACGGTGATGGTGGGAGGAATGAAAACTATTTGATTTACTCTTTTGTAGAGCTTTGGCTGCGGCTAATAATAATATTAAACACGATAGAGAAAAAGCTCCTTTAAATTCCAAGTTGGAAAATATACATTAGTAGTATGTATATATATGGTAGTATGTAGTAACTTTTTTATAAGTAAATGTTTTATAAGACTCAAAAAATGAATTTTGAAAGTACTGTCTACAGTCAGCAGTCTTGGCGTACTGGAAGGGGCCTATACAAGTTGATGTAATTAGATTTTTCTCAAAGTAATTTTTTAAGCTAATTTCACCCGCAATTTCTCCAACTTGAGATCCAAACTATCGATAGGCTGGATGCACAATCTGTATCCTTTTCATTATACATAGTAGGCCATTAAATTAATTCAACAATGGGGACATAAAGCAAAAATATTGGCTCGCATAAGTCTGGGCGAAGTTACGGGGCGAGCTAGTCTTACATTAATATTAATGTGGTTTATGGTTGACCTGGTAAAGGGTTGGTGAAGACAGGAGTATGTTGATCAAATAGTTCCATTTATTACATAGTTATGAGCAAAATACTAGTATGTCTTTGTTTTGCTCATTATATATGGGACTTGGATATATATTTCTTATGTAAGAGAAATTGAATGATAAATCTTTTATAGGGCGGCGTATGTTCAGTATGGATAGGTAGAGGCTGATGATGATGATGATAATTCTTGTTTTTGTCGATTTAATTTGGCTTATATCTAAGTCAGTATGCAAAAGCATTAATTAATATTGCTATTTTTAATATGACGACCTCTGTGGCTCAGTGGTTAGCGCGTTGGCGTTATGCCGGAGGTTGCGGGTTCGAATCGCGCCAGGGAACAAAAAAGTTTTCTGTGTTCCTGGGTCATGGATGTGTATTGAATATGTGTATTAGATAATACAAATCTTAAATATATGTAAGTATAGTATAAAAGTATTAAATATTTTTCTGTTGTCTGGGTTGCACAAGTTCTTCGAGAACTTAACCGGGACCAGATTGACGTGGTGTAAAAGCGTCCATAGATATAATATTATTATCATTATACAGACCTCTCGGGAGCATGGTTGCTGTTAAGTATCTGCGTATTACTGCTATAAAATCCAATAAACTTTGTTTCATTATAATGAATGAAATTCGTGTAAACAGTAAAAATCAATAGTTAAACAATGTTTGATTTGATTTACATTCAGCGTTTAGCGATGAAAACTTATTTACGGTGAACTTATATTTTACCATTAACGTGTAACGTGTTACGTGTAAATATAAATACGGTATGTGGATAGTCCGTTGTTGGTTCGTTAGAAGAGGTCTATAGCCAGCCGTGGATGCGCAGGGATGAGCAATTTTAGCAAAATGGGTCCAAAATACTCGTTCTAATGTAACGATCCTTAATCGCAAGGTTTGCAATTTAACCTATAACGCCTATTTATGTTTTTGTCAGTACTGCAATAAGCGACCCCCGACCCCTTACCCCCCCCCCCCCTAACCCTCACGGCGTGTGCACGTGGTACAGGTTAATAACTAGCCAAAATTGACCGACAATCAAGTTTTAATTAAAATGTGTACAGAATTTTATTTGGCAACAGGAAAAGCTTTGCTTTCGTATTATTTTTATATAGGTCGAAAATATAGAAACGATTCTTGCTAATTGTGTATTGCGTTTTCATTCATTTTGATGTGTTGGAAAGAGAGAATATTAATGAAATGATTATTGGGTTAATTAGTCTAGCCTTTTTTAAATATTTGTGTGCCCTACTGTTTTATTATATAAAAGTTATTGTATAAATTAAAATTAATGGACAGTTAGATAGACACGTAAATCAACATTATGGGTTCTTTTTAATAACTCTTAACAATTTGAATTGCAATCAATCTGTACAGGATCAAAAAGGCTTTTTATTACAATGATCGACAAAACGTTCGTTCTGGAGGTCCATAAGTAATAACCATAGTACATAACAATAAAATACAAAACAATAACAGTAAAGCTCCTGTGGGATGAGAGCTGGTGAGAGACAGGGGAGGCGGGGGATTCGGGGGAGGCGGTGAGAGCGCATCATATCCCGCACTTTTATTTTTCATCGGGTATAAATGTTTTGATAGAGCGCCTCGCCCGATGGCACCCGCGGGACAGGGGCGGGATGGAAAAATGAAAATAATGACAGAAATGGAAATAATGATAGGAATGGAAATAATGATAAAACCGTCGACGGATGGTGTTTGACTTGTTCGCGTTTTAATTAAACACAAAGGACAGTTTTATGTGAGCGTTATTTTGGGTGGTTGTGTCCACAGTACATACATATGGTGATTGGCGTTTGAATATGACGCGTTGGGTTATTCGGGACAAAAGCTGTGCCGTTTTTTGTGATTGTCAATTTCATGTGCGCTTTCTGTATTAATTTGACAGTTTCAAATAACTTACTTATCCGTTAATACCTACCGTTCTATTTATATCTTACTTCCCCACTATCCTCTATTGTTTCTTCCGTGTGACAACTTTGCTGTTTCGGTAAGAAGGAAAGGCAGTGTAATTACTGGCACTGACAAGAGAAGAGACGGTAATATGGTAATTACGTGTAATGTGCAACACGTGAATAATGAACAACACATGAAGTGCATACGTAAACTCCATGTGTGGCTTTGAATAAATCATCAGATGCTACTTCTCCTAGAATTCTTAACCAACTAACATTTTCGTTCTAGAGCAGCCAAAAATGATTCAAAAAGACAATTTCGTTACAGTGAGCAACAGCGCCCTCAGCGCGTGCGCCGCGCAGGGTATGGACAAGGATGGCAAGAAAAAACACACAAGACCCACCTTCAGCGGGCAGCAGATCTTCGCGCTGGAGAAGACCTTTGAGCAGACCAAGTACCTGGCGGGCCCGGAGCGAGCCAAGCTGGCATACGCGTTGGGCATGACGGAGTCACAGGTTAAGGTAAGTCGTGTACCTCTGTTCTCTAGTTTGACAGTTCCATTATTGTGCTCTGTATATTTTGTGTAGGACAAGCGCTTCTACAAATCAGTGTTGTCCTCCTGAAGGGATTGATCCTGCATAGATTAGTCGCTGATAGAGAAAATATGTCTCAGAGAGAGAGTCGGAGTAAACTCTGATAAAGCCTTTTATAAGCTTCATCAGAATCATTTTATATTCACCGGGATTCACTCTTTTCTGTTTTTTTTATATAATGAAGGAGCATCCTGTTTACAAAGAAAGAAAGAAAATATTATAGAGATAGAGTCTGATACAGAGCAAACTCTGGTTGAGGTCGGTGAGTTTAAAAGTCTTTCATCCGGTAGTAGTTAAACCGAGCCTGATAATACCACTTACTTTATTTTAATCAACATTTACTGGCTAAATGACACATTTACTTATAACTAAACAACTGTTTCTTCTATATATAAGGTCTTAGTTAAGTGACAAAACTGCTAAAGTTTTAACTAACATCCACTCAGACAAGCCGTTAACAACAGTCAGTTATTAAGTTAGCACATTTTTTGTTTGTCTATCCCAGTCTAACTATGATGAGATTAGCTAACTGCCTAACGGTCAGTGGGGTAACTCGAATCTAAAATATAGCATTGTAGGCTGTAGTACGATGAGATAAGGGTGATGTGTGTGTGTGTGTGTGTGTGTGTGTGTGTGTGTGTGTGTGTGTTGTGTGTGTGCGTGTGTAATCGGATTACGGAGATTGAAAAGTCAATCACTTTGGTGGCGGCGCAATCAAACGCTCTCTATGATGGGGCATCGCACATGTTGTCACGCATTTTTGTATGGCAGAAGTGAATTAATGGAATTGTATTCAATGTTACATTTGACTAAGTATACGTACGTATATATAACATTACTTTATTAGGAAGTTATATACAAGTTTTACTTCGATGTATTTGAATGTATGACAAATGTACAACCTTCGCAAGGACTCTAGAATCAATTTGGGTTAATAATGCAGAACCTAGTAAATTCAACTTTCCGCGACAGCCAGTGTATAAGATGCCTTTAAGATGAGCCAGTTCCGTGTGAACTGATTGATATTCATGGGTGACGTTAACCACAGGTTAGGTGGCTCATTTATTTTCTGATATATTGATTTTGATTTATTGACTGGTAGAGTCAGGCAATTAGAAAACATTAGTTATCACTACACTTAACACGTTTAATAAATATCAAAACCTATTTATAAATATTATAACAAAAAGTATTTATCATTTAAAAAGGTTTAATTTAATGTACCGTTTATCTACATTTCATGCTCAATACTCGCCCTTAAATATAACATTTCACACCCATTAGACCTCTCATCCCCGGGGAGCCCTGCGCTCCCGGGATGAGGATCGCTAAACGACAGCAAGCGGGCCGGAACCACGTTGATTGTACAAGTACACTGTTGCCAATGAAATTAAATACTATCTTGTAAGTTTATATATTTATTATAATATACACATCTATATAATACAAATAAATTAAAGCGTTTCTCTGTAATTTCAAATTAACAGGTATTCAGTAAATACATATGAAAGTATATAATATTATGATACTTGCATTAAAAAAACATTTTTTTTGTCTGTTTGTTCCGGCTAATCTCTTAAACGGCTGGCCCGATTTTGACGGGATTTTCACTGGCAGATAGTTGATGTTATAGGAAGTAATTTAAGTAAAAATAATCATCATCAATCCGGGTACGGCTGCAAATCTAAGTTAACGCGGACGAAGCTGCGGGCACCAGCTAGTTTTAAATATTATTTTATATATTCAAGATTAACATAGTAGTTAATTTGATAAGAGTAATAAAAATATTGTTACAATAAACTTTACACTAAGCTCGCTATTAATATTCCATAATGCTTTTATGAAGTATTAAATAATTTTCATAAGTACCTACACGCTATGTTTTAAATATGTATTTAATTTACTTGACTAATTAATATAACATAGTAAAAGACTTAGTTATTATAAATAACTGAACCACTGATTTTTAATGTTCATTTAGTTTTTTCATGTTTTCGTGAATTTCCCTCAATAGTAAAAAGGTCTTTTTCCGTGACCATGGTTAGCATTTAAAACGTCGAGAATGTACAAAGTCTTAATAAAATCATAAAAAGTTGTTACCAGTTGTTATATAATAGGTTGTTATTCGGATACTTAACGTTTGAATATAAAAAGCAAATTTATCCTTTTTCCAGTTCCCTAACTATTGCTTATTGTTCTTTCACAAGAAATCACTGGTTCGTAAAGGTAAACTTTTCCCGCCATATGCCGAAACAACGCTATAGGGTATAACTGTTTGTCAAGAGGTGTCATGCTGCTTTGCAGTCGAATTGGGTCGGCACGGCCGGAGTGGTACCTCTCGCTCACATAACAAAGGCGTCAAGTGTCAGCTATGCTGTCGCGTTTGCGAATTTCCGGTAGCCCATTGGGGGGTATAGGGAAAAGAAGGATAATGCATCTCACTCTATCTCTTGCTACTCGGGTCCATAGTGGACCTGCACCCTTTTTCATTTCATCCTCCCATCTTTTAGTTTGTCTACCTCTGTTTCTTTTACTATCTCTTGGGTACCATTCGGTAATCAACTTGGTCCATTTCTCTTTCTCATCTCTTACGATATAATATCCCGTCCATCTCCATTTTAGTTATCTATATACTCTTTGTGAACTTTTAAACTTAGTTCTTTACCTTTTTTATTTCATCTAATCTTATTCTATCCCTTCTTTTAACTCCTACAAAAGAGACCTGTACGTAACTTAACATTTTAATTTACATTTTAATTCGCCCTTCTGGTACTATCACTATGCTTATATGACCCGTGAAACAGTTTTGCTGCGATGATTGTCAGGAGTTGCAGCAACGTACTGATCTGAGTCTTACCATCTCACGTCTCCGTTATGTTCACGGGTGACGCTAACCACTTACCATCAGGTGGCTCATCTGGCGCTTTGCATTTCAATCTATTGTTCTCGACTATTAATATTATAAAGAGGGAGGATTTGATTTGATTTGTTTGTTTGTTTGTTACGGCTTAACTCAAAACCGATTATCAATCTCTTACCATTAGAATTCTACATTAAAACTGCCGGATATAGGCTATAAAAATAATCATCATACCCGGATACAGCTGTAAATGTAAGTTAATGGGGCAAGCTGGCACAAGGTAGTTATTAAGAAAATACTATTATAGTTTGATGATGATGACGATGATGATGATGATGATGATGATGATGATAGTGGTAAAAATGATGGTATGGTTGGATGCGAGTGGCGTGGCCATCTTTGAGTTCATCGAAAGAGACTTAATATTATGTCCAGAAGCGGACGTATTTTGATTGTGACAATACGACAAAAAGTAAAGAATAATTTAACACATATAAAGATTATTATAATACATCTCGAAGACAATTTGTAGATCGTTGGCTGCATTAGTGGAGCAGTAACGATGACGCGCCCCAGCCCCCGACGGAGGGTGATGCGAAGTACGGTGGGGCGCTGCGCACTTCGGTTATTAGGTTTAAATATTACACACAATAATAATAAGATATAAAGCATTGATATAGATATACTAATATTATTATAGATAGCTTTATTAAATTTTTAGCAATGTACTTTTGAAAAGTTGTAAATCATAGAACGTTTAAATGTTCATAATTTATAGATTAATGTATCATCGATACAATAATTATAGTCTTATAGGATGTTCATTAAATAAAATGTTTTTTTTTCGCTTTTAAAACTATTTAATATATTTCAGTTTTGACTTAAGTCTCATGAACTAAACATACGTACAAGCTACGCGACATTTAGTATATAATAATATTATCCCGATTTAACATTTTTTACTAACTAGTGCCCGCGAATTCGTCTGCGCTGGATAAGATTTTAGTATTTTTTTCATAAAAGTATCCTATGTTACTTCTTATACCTCCAAGAATATGTGTACAAAGTTTCATGATGATCGGTTAAGTAGTTTTCGCGTGAAAGCGTAGCAAACAAACTTACTTTCACATTTATTATTAATTTAATTAATAATAATTTATTAATAATTAATTAATTAATATTAAGTAGGATTGTTACCTAACTCTAATTTTATGCCGTTATTTAGGATTTCACTGACATTTTATATACTATTGTGTATCTAAGTGTCGAAAATCATGATCACGTGTATACAGTAATACATTTTAAGCCCAAATATATATTAATTCCGTGCGACCATCTGTGCATCATAAACACTCGTTATTCGTAATTGAAATTAATGTTGCGATACAAAAAACTGGCTTATTAAATGAAATCTTGAAATGGCACAACGGAGGGTTCGGCTCGGGCGAAATGAATCGGAGATAATCAGATTACGGACGTTCA
Organism: Helleia helle; assembly: GCA_963853865.1. Lineage (NCBI taxonomy): Eukaryota > Metazoa > Arthropoda > Insecta > Lepidoptera > Lycaenidae > Helleia > Helleia helle. The sequence goes on from OY971435.1 coordinate 550,689, forward strand.
TACGGAGAGCGTTCATGCGTGCGTTCATACGTGGAGCGTTCATGCGTTTTGTTGCGTCATCCACGATTATTGCTTTGTACGGTTTGATAAGGTATCGGAAATACTGACAGATGGGAATTACAATACTGATAATAGATAGGACTAAACATGCAATTGGAGTAATAAACACATGGATTGTTTGTTGGAAATGTGGTATTAGTACCAAAGGAATATTTTTTCAACTATTCTACTATAAGTATTACGTAAATGCTTTATACGGTATAAAAAATATAATATGTAGTTAAATAAGCCCATTAATTAATTTAAACATTATTAACTTTTTATTTGTAATATAATTTTTGCCAAATCGGTTTAACTGATACAAAATTCTTCTGCAAAATTAGTCCCAAACATAATAGGTGACGAAACAAGTAAATAAAAGTATGAAAGGATATATTCAATAGCAAAAGATTTCGTAATACTTAGCAGTTTATTAGCAAAAGATAAAGCGATACAATTAGTGAAGCACGCTATAATAGAAGTGAATAGCGACAAAATGAAATGGACCCTAATCCTTTATAGCGCTAAATACGTCGGCCAACAAACGACACCTCTTATTCACAAATTGGGCTCAAATGCCAATGGACCGCTTGGGGTGCATCTACCCCACAAACTTTTGAGCTCACAAAAATGCACTTTAGCCCGTTGAGATGCGGGGTACATTGGGCGCACGAGTACGGAGCCTTGGGGTACCCCTGCCGGTGTCATAGCTCATTTGGCATTCGATAGAATTAATCGTGAGGGTATTAAAAGAGGGCGAATATTTACACATGTGACACGCTGCACTGCCAGTATTAATCGTATAGTTGCTGTTTATTCTGCTGCAATATTAAATTATAGTTGCTTTGGGAATGACGTTATCTAATGCTTTCTAATAATCTAATTGAATTTGGACGCAAATCATTCAAAGATGACTTAAATGTTGCAGTTGATTTCTATAACTCGAAAAACAACTGACTATAATATTAATTATAATGTAGATACTATTCATTATATTGATATGCCTTGAAATGGGTTTTTCTAAATTACTACGTGCACCTAAACACGAGACCATTACCACCTCATCCATCTTTCAAGTTACACCAATCTGCAAAATTTAATTAAAATCGGTTTAATAGTTTAGTTCATCGACGTACAACGTGACACAAAATTTTAGTACATAAAGATTACGTAACTACACACCAGAATATTTATTAAACCGACAGCATAACTGTTTAAGATAAAATAATGTACCTATTCTCTTACCGCTGATGCAGTTTTGAGACATTTTGGCAATGTTACAATTGCCATTATCTTTAGACGACAGAAAGTATTTTTATATTTATACGGAGACAAAATGAACGCAGAAACTTCTTATGAGTGCATTTTAACTTTATTCATTTGTAAAAGATATCAAATTGAATTTATTTCATTGTGTTCAAAATTCTGAGATGTTTTTAAATTCTCGTGCATAATACGCTTATGTTGCTTATACTTTCTTCAATTTTTATATGGTTGATTAGTTTACAGGCTAGACTGGATTTTTTTATTCCAACGAGCATTCCAAACAGCTGTCGGTTTTCAACAGCATGAAAACCGACAGCTGTTTTCGAAATAGTACAGAACTTAGAGCAGGAGAAGAATGGTTGAATCCACGAGACTAAAAGAGTCTAATAAGCCTACCTAACACTAACGAAACTATAAAAGACATGATTATCATAATTTGATGTAGCTAATCATCATCATTAACCACGTTCCACTGGTAACTCTTAATCTTTAAATGATTTAATGGATGTTATAAATTTAACACCTCGACCATCGATCTCGTGGGAACCGCAGATCAGATGGAGTTTATGATGGCCATAAAAGGAAGTACTAATGAATGTTATAGATACTGCTGCAGTAAACGTCGGCCATTACTGTTCTGCTTCTGTTATTGCTCTACTTCATGTACGCAGTATGATTTGTATTGTACAATGTGAGTGAATTGTATGCAGAAATTTGTGCGAGGATTTATTGATGTCGCTGTGAAAGACTACTTTATTAAACAGTCCCTAATACAATTTGAGGATGTAACTGTATATATTTATCCTAAATCATACTAACATTTATAGTAATAAAATTTAAGGATGCTATTTTTAACACGTTCGCTGCGAAGCAAGGCATTATTTTTTATCATCACCGACTGTGTCCACGGAGATTGCAGCTCTAGAAAAGTATCAGCACAGCATTGAATCAGTTTTCGGATTTGACAGCGAAGATGAACCGGTAAACTTACCCAAAATAAAATGACAACGTGCAAGAAGAACAAGCATCATGCAGTTTAGATGAATTTACATGAGAACAGCTTGTACAGCCTCAGCAAGAATGTAGTTCTTCCGAAAGTAGTTCATCCGAAGGTAGTTCTTCCGAAAATAGCATGATCCGAAGATAGATGACATCACTGATATTGATTTAGAACGTGAACAGGACTCTGAATCTGACATATTAAGTCCCAATGAATTTCTTCATTGGGACTTGAATGGGATATGAAGTAGAAGTAAATCGGGAAAACGCAGAAGATGAAGACGGTTGGATTGATATATCAGAAGATTTACCTACAATAGATAGAGACACAGAAATAAAAAATAGTTCGATTAATATACCTACGAGTGCCAAAACACCAGAAGAGATTTATCGTTTGTTTTTAACGGAAGAAATGTTACAAAAGATGGTCGACGAGACAAACAATTTCTTATTAATTTGAAACTTTGCATACGTATTAAGAGCCAATGACAATGCAATAAGCTTGGTTTTTTTAGGTCTTTTCAACTATTAATTATTATTATATTATAATTTGTCGATTTGATGCATTTGTTTTATTGTCCCATCCCTATTACTTTATCTTTGCAGTGCTTTAACAGGTCTGGTAAACCTGGTATCTCTCTTCTTAAAAAAAAGTATCACGTTTCTGTCCAATTCCCGGGCGAAGGTAGTTTCAAATAGGTCCACTAATGAACTTTATACACGCGAAATTTTATTCATTCAATCCTAACATTGATGATCCTGGGATCATATTTCTATGAACGGGTTTCACCGGGCCATTAAAACCTAGTTCGCATAATGATAAAAACTTACTACAAGATCGAAAATACCTGGTATTGCATGGTATGCTAGGTACAAAAAATCAGCCTCGCAGTGAACGTGTTAATAACATTGACACTAAAAATCAGAATAAGTATTGCATTTCAATAAGTGTATAAACTCACGATCACGCAGAGTGGAATAAAGGTCTATAAAATCAGTGCACAGATAAACAAAGTATGGCATAATTTGATTTTGGAGTAACCCTAACGGACAAGACAAACGACAGTTTAAAGTCATGTAGATGTGTATTGATAAAGGAGGGGAGAGTATTAAGTTATACTGATGGATCACGTTATAATTCAATTTTAATGTGTTTTGATAAAACAGCGCTTTCATGAATGCTAATAGTGTAACGGTTTGATTCTTTTAACTTGATCGCACTATGATGAGTTGCGTTTTTTATCCGCCAGATTGCGACACTTTGATTGATGGCGACGCTTCACTTTTATACTCTGTGGCCGTTTTAACAAATTACTAACGACTTTTTGGCGCGAAACTTGCGTATTTATCTGTTGTTAATTATATATACCTACTATTTTTATTTGACAAGCTGATTAGGAAGTTCTATAAACAAAAACAATCTGCTTAAATAATTTAGTGTTTAACTTGTTATTTTTGATGGAGGATAAAAAAAAGCCTTTGTCAATAATGATAGACAGTGTAATTTAGGTATATCTATCTACACATACAGGAAGACATAAATTTTATTTTTTATCTATATTAGGCCGTATTTTTATTATCTGTGTGTATGTTTGATAACTCATAATATGTAGATATTAATTTTATAACAGATAAAGAAGGAGATTTATTGGATTATATATAAGATAAACCAAATAATCAAACAAATATAAATAATACAAATAATTGATAAACAAATATAATGTATCTATGTATTCATGTTATTAGATAGATATGACAGTTAGTCCTTCGAGCCGGATAGTTCTTTGATGGACGAAAGTTTTCTATCATATTGCATTAAAAGTGAACTAGACTTATGTAATTATCGGACAAAGAATTAGTCAAGCAATTCAAAGGGGGAACGCTGGCAGTATCTTCGGAACCTTGCCTAAAAGGACTTCTTATTAATAATATATTTTAGTTATTATATAATATTCTTTAAGCTTTTTATTTAGGTTCTTTGTACTTTATTATGTCGTTATATTAGTATAATCTCACTTAAGCTTACAATATACACATGTAAATTAGATAAGGTGTTTATATAAATGGGATTTTTTATGTATAAACAAATATGAAAATCTTTTATATTAATTTTAAACTTATTTTACTATTAGCACCCTGCTGTTACTTGTAATTATCAATATCATAAACACTTTCATCAAATATACTTCAGTAACCGTTTTATAACCGATCCACGGAACATTTGACTATATTCATGTACTGGCAATGATTTCACAGCTTCAAATTGTATATCGCCCTCAATCATTGCAATCGATACATTTAACACATAATACTCGATGACATACGCGCCCAAATTCACAGCTAAATCTATCCCACAGACCTTGCGATGGAATCTATGTGAACTCTACTCGATTGTATTAAAGTCGATTGTAACGATAATCGATTTGATGACAGGTATAATCGACGATCATTAATCGAATGGAGTGAATCGATTCTCCGGATTATTACGTGTATTAATTAATTATTGCTTCTGGTTATTTTAATTCATCGTTTTCAGCTGCGTGTTGGGAAACTGTGGTGGGTTTGTGACCACACAAGTGTAACGCCAAATGGCCTGATATGAATTGAAATGTGACTTATAGAAAATAGATTGTTCTGAAGAATTATCGAATTGTTGGATGTTGATTAGTTAGACTCATGCGTAAACATAATAATCATAATAAGATCCGATTAGAAAGGTATGTGATTATTTAACTAAGAAAATTTTCCAACACGGTAACCTCTCTATTGCCTTAACTAAACCTCGCTTACTATTGCGATTGAACAAGTGAGGAAAAAAAAAAATCTCCAAAAAAGTAGTTATTGTATAGCATTGCAATATTATTTGCATTAATGGTTGGTGAATAAAATAATTTACGAATGGTACAGAATATATCATACTCATAACCACTAGCTTCAGATAAAAAAATTAACCTCAATTTTGAGACGTGTCAAGTGGGAACTTACGATTATATTAAATCTAAACTCCTAAAACCCAACAAAACTCATCTCAATTACGTACATAATATCGCGAATCTTCCGGACGTGCGACGTGCAAAGCGCTGACGTCTAAAGAGGTTGTTTACACGGAGGCTGCATATGTCGGGGGCGGGCGGGGGTGGGTGGCGCGGGGTGGAGGAGGGGGCCTCTCCTCTCATCCGAACGGCAAGCGTCAGAGGAATCAACTCGAGTGAACATCCATTTGTGATTCATGGTGTGTTTTATGGTGGGAAAAGGTACCTATTGATAGAAAGGGAATTCATGAAATTTTTAGTAATGAATAATGAATAAAATTTGGTCTCGTATGAATGAGGAGTATGAAAGTGATCGTGACCTTTATCGTGGGTGATGATGATACCCTTTTAAAACGGTATAATATCAACTTAACCGGTTCTCCTCATAACACAGGCTGATTCAATAAGCGCTACCACTTTTTTGGGATCAGTGAAATACTGATGAAAAGCGTTCATCATCTACGAGCGACAGAAACTAATGATGTTCTTGATTTCAAATGACTCGCTCTACTTAGCAGTTTCGTACCTTGTCAGTACCACATCGATCCGGATCGATCGCGGAAGCTTCGGTTCGAATCCGAGTACGAATACGAGTAGACACAAACCCAGACCGCGCAAACAGCGCTAGCACTACGCTACCGCTAGACTGCTTGGGCACCGTACATGACCCACCTCCCTCTCCAGAGGGAGGGATGAGGGCCGGCCCTCATGATGATAGGTTAAATTCAACCGTAAAAGATTCGTCGACCGTATCGGATTTGACTAGTCCAAATCCTGCTCTCCCGAGCAGCGCGCACAATGAACCACGCCCCCTGCGGGGCGCGGTGGTGGGCGTCCCCCTTTCGAATATTTCTTAAGTGAGCCATCTGCTCACTTACTGTACCGATTGAGCTTAAAGGCCATCAGGCCAAAAAGTCTAGCCCTTCCGAAAAAAAAAATACCTTGTCAGCGACCAACACTACCTGAACTGACAAATTTCCCTAACTTTTATTCCTTTTTTATATTCTCCGAAATTAGGTTATTTGAACGTAGGTACGTTTACGATTCGTAACTAACAATTGGATGGAAAATTCTTTTTGCATCTGGTGAACAATTATTAAGGATTTTGAAGGTTATTATTTTTATATTTTGTGACCTGTAAAGCCGCGGGGAACAGCCATTATAATATTTTTATTCCGATAGTCTTATAATTGATTGTTTTGCAAATCTCGCCAAATCCTAGTATTACCGATTGCACGCATTCCGTGCGCATGCCGCCCCCGCATATGCGTAGGCGTGTCGGATGCGGCTCGCCGCATGCTCCATGCATTACCATGACAAAGGCCGCTGGATGTGTTTGTCATGCGACAGATGGGCCCCCTAATTATATTATTGATAGATTGTATTATTAAATGTGTAACTGTAAGCGAATGAGCATAAAATGGCCATAAATCAAATTGCCAGATTTGAAGGAACTAAGAAACTGTGAAAAATGCCTAAAAATGTTTGTAAATTATTTTTTGATTTTTGCAGATCTATTTAGTTCATGATATCATTATTTTCTTAATTACGGAATGGCCAATGCCTTAGCAGGAAGCTTATTCTTATAAAAACCCGAAGATCCTCGCTGCATCCACAACGGTTTCCCTGCGATATAAAAAAAGGAAGCTTATTTAAATCCAAATAAATGAATAAAACAGAAATAGGTACATCAAACCAATCAAAAACTGTTTAAAACAGGATTTTTCAATGTTTTTCACGGTCCCTTGTTCACACAAGCGTTTCGTAGACGATGCCAAAACGTCATGCTCCCTGAAAAAGAAAGTTGAAACAAAACATGGTTAATATACCGTTTTAAACAGTCACATTTTCTAGAACAACTATTCTATCGCGAACTATCGCTCCAAAGTATTCAGGCGAGAAATTACCCACTTATACAGCTAAGTTTAGTATGTTAGACTTCATTATATACCTTTATATAAAATGTTAAAGTTATAATTTATACATAGAAGTATAAACCTAAAACCATTAAGATAAAGCTACTAAAAACCAGTTATATCATAAAACCCTTAATTATTTCACATTCACGTTATAAGGTCATATAAATAAGATTCTGGCATTCATCCAAACCTTCATAGACAGAGTTTAATTACAGAGCAAACTCATATTTGAAAGGCCAGCGATTGCTAATCCTCTGGTGTAGCGGGTGTACATGTCGCTCACTTACCACTAGGTGAACGGACTGTTCTTTTGCCCTATCTTCTATATAAAACAGAGGACTAATTTATCCCCGCCATGGTTCAGGGCTTGACGTGGCGGTGGGGCTCAGTAGCCTAGGGTGAGCCCAGCACCTTGGGCGAAGCTAATTGAGCCGAGGGGGCTCTTTGTAGCCCTCTTATAAGAAGAGGGGACAAAAGAGCAGGGGGCAAGGGGCGAGGACAGGAACTTCACCCCATTGTACTGTCCCGACGTAGGGAGGAGCTGTTCTGTGTTGCGGGACGACCCCTCTGTGGAGGTTGCGTCCCTGAGGGACTGACTAGCCGTCGAGGTGCCCTGTTTGCTCATTAGATCCGGAGCACCTCACCAAAGGCGGCATTGGTGGCACTCGCCGGGTTTTAGTGGGTAGAGCTGCGTCCACTTACCACGTTTCGGGCGCAGCAAGTCCAAATTACACGCCTGGGGAGACACATTCCCCCGCGGGATGCCTCAAAGTATTTCCCGGCGTTAAAGAAAAGAAAAAGGACTAATTTATGGCGATGATAGTATAAGTAATCTAATATATAAAATTCTTGTGTCTCAGTTTTAGTGTTTATACTCCTCCAAAACGGCTTGACCGAATTTGATGAAATTTAATATGTATATAGTAGGAATTAGAACACGTTTATAACTAATCATTTTTTTAAAATTTTTGGACAGGAGTTAATGCGGGTGAAGCGAACAACAGCTAGTAACTATAATATAAAACGGGATATTTAGATAGATACCTACTACTTTTTCAATTATTTCACGGAGCTCGGTATTTCAGCATTATTTACGAAAGTCTCGATTACGAAGTTCACGAGATAATGCCCATCGAGCGCATTTAACGAAAATGTGAAAACCATCTTGATATGATGACGATGACGAATCGTTGTTTCTTCTAAACAAACAATTTGTAATAATTTCATGGGTAATATAAAAATCTGTCAGTGCGAGAGCTAGGAGATTCCAAACAATAAACGCGGAATCCCGGACGAAATCCAGCCGTAATAAGGAGCGTGATTGATACAACAATGAAATCCCCAGTCGACACCGCCATTTGCATTTTTATGGGCGCCGCCCTTCCGCCCTTCCGCCCTAGCCGCCCTAGCCGCCCTTAGCCTCGGTAAATAGGAGCCAGGAACGGAGAGAAATCGCGTGATTATTTATATAAATGATATTTATTTAGTGTTGTTTTGTAACTGATTGTGTTACTAACTGTTTTTAATAATATTATAAGAAATATGTTTTCTGATTACCTTTCAGAGGAAAAGGCTTTGGTTAAATTTGTATTCCTGCCATATTATACTATCGTATCTATACTACGCACGACTTACGATATTATATTATGTTATCCTTTCGCGTTAAAACCGCTGATCTAATTTCCATTAAATTCGGCTAAGATTATATCGTGAGTTAGGTCATTTCATAATTAATATAAGCCCGTAATAAAAATTAAAGCCAGGCAGATATTAGTTTGTCTTTTATCTAGAAAATAAGATAGTATTTTCAAAAAGGTCGAAATAATCACTTGAAAAAGCTCTTTCATCACATAATAATTAAATCTAAAATCTTTCGTCTTCGATTCTAACTTAACATTATATTTCACTTTTTATTTCAATAGTATTTCAATATATCTACAACGTAGATATATCCTGGTGGCCCCATAACCACAATATTGCTTATTAAATGAACCATAAAATCGCCTAAGCTACCGAAAATGAAATTACTTTGAAGCTTATCTTAAAGATAATTTAACGGTGAATTAAATAATCGATTTAGATCCGATTCCGATAGCTCGATCAAACACCACATCGCCCACACAACACTTCCCGTGTTTAATTAAATTATTATAATTAATACAAATTACATATTAGAAAGTGATGACACAGCTGCTCTTCTGTATGTTGTATATGTTGTATACCCACGTAGTATAATATGTTGTATATGTTGTATAGACCCACGTAGTATAATATGTTGTATATGTTGTATAGACCCACGTAGTATAATGGAAGCTATTTTATGATCGATGCGATGCGAGCGCTCAAAATGTTCAGGCCAATATTTTAAAATGAATATTTTTAAAAGCCAGAGTTAGGTATAAAAAAGAGTTCTTTTTTATGAAAACAGCGGTATATTAAAATGTTTAATAGTAAATAGTTGTCGGCTGATATTGTAAGCATACTTTATACATACTTTGAGAAAGAAATACAAAATCTTACGAGCTAGATGGTGATATCACAAAATGAATGGTGATGTCATAGACGATAGAGCCAGTACAAAACGGTTAGGATAAACGTTTTTTTATGTCATAAGGAGGCAACTTAGCAGTCGGAGCCTTTTGGTGACTACCGACGCCCATAGCAATCCGCACAACCAAGAGTATGCTGATGGGTTGCCCTCCTTTTCCCTATCCCCCTAATGGGCGACGGGAAACTCACAAACCGCACGAAAGCATAGCCGTCACTTGACGCCGGTGTTATGTGAGCGAGAGGTATCACCCCGGTCGTGCCGCCCCAATTCGGCTGCAAAGCAGCACGGCACTATTTCTTAGTAAACTCGTGACACTACCTCTTACAAAAGTAGAGGTGTATAAAAAAAACGAAATAAAGTTGTTTGTTAAGTATTAGCTGGGGCACATACCTACTACTTTTACCGGTGGGAGGGAAGCGCTGTGCCGCGCTTCCGGCTGCATGGGTACCACCATCTTGCTTGTTTCTCCCGTGAAACAGCTTTGCTGTGTTTCGGAGAGAAGGGCAATACAGGCAGTGTAATTACTGGCACCGAGACTTAACATCTTAAGTCTCAGGATAGGCAACACATAGATGAGTTGCCTGGGCTCGTTCCAGGTAAACTGTGAAAATGCAAACGATATAAAGAGTTAATTTGGTAAAACATTTGCTATATCATTTTCTACAGTCATTCACGATTACAGCCGGTAAGCGGTAGGCGGTCTGATGATGACGCTGCAACTTAAGTCACTGCATTAAATGCAACAATCCATACCAGTGACATAATATAACAAAATACTACATCTTATAACATAAATTCACCACGATAAAATCACAAAAAAAATTCATCGACAATTTAAAGCGATTCATCAAAATTTTCATCAGAAAATTGATCAGCACGTTTATTACCGTGTCTCCTCTCGTCTCCTCGCTGGATTACCGTCTCCTCGACAAATACGATCCCACTGACAGGAGACCAATTCTGTCCTCGCAAACAATTATTTATTACGGCAACTCAACAGTCAGTCAAAATCGACTCTAACCCACTCACTTGAGGCTCAAAATTGCTGGGCCCCCCCTGAGCAAGATTAATAGGGCATAAAACGTAAGATAATACAATATACAAGAAGACACGTTGTTATCCGTCCTGTTTGAGGGCTGTGCTAACAGAATGCGACTGTCTCTATCTTTCTGGTTGTCGTTTGTATAGTCTTCCCTGCTCGCACGGTTTCAATTATCTGCCTAATCCTTCAATTACGCGGACAGATGTCGCTGGCGTCTTCGGGCTTATGTGCCACTTTAAAGTACCGTCCGCAACGCTGATGGATTCCACTTTACATGTTGGCTATACCGTTTAGCATAGATGTAGGATTTTTATACTCTTTTTGTATGAGATCTGACATCATACACACGTATAATACGTATGTATGATGTTTGTTACTCATACAAACCTCAAACAGTCTTGTTATTCATGCTTATTGATTTTAAGGTTGTTTACCGTGAACGTATGAATTTTTGTTGTTCATACAATCCTCATACAGATTTGTTAATCATACAAGTGTATTTTAATGAAACTATCATATTATAAACCATACTACAAGCAATTTAGTTAGTTAAAAAACAAAACTCATAAATTCATAGTTTATATTTGATTAAATCATTTCAATGAATACAAAAATAAAAAAAATCAAATATAAATTGTAATTAACACGATAACTTTCCTAGCATTTTTAGAGCATTTGTTTTAATTATTTTAATTAGCGTAATTTTTTATAGTTTTAATAATGACAATCACAGAATTTTATTAATTAATTAACTTGATTATTTCTGACATCTTTATTTTCATATCCAACAACTTTAAGACTTGTACTCGTTTTCAATGTTGAACGCTGAAGAAGCATTGACCAATATGCTGACTGTCCCTCCTATATGTATTTTCATGTTTACTTATTTTTTATTTCAATTGCATATGCTAAAATCTTCGCAAGCTTTAACATATTCCACTGCTGTTTAAAATGATTCATTCGTCGTCTTCGCCGCAAATAGGCACTCAAGTGGCTTCTATAAATTTCAAACCTGCTGAATTTATCATAAATTTATCATACTGAAATTGCAAAATATTAAATAGAGTTTATTTAAGTGAATATTATTTCTTAATATGATTTTTCTGAAATTTGAGTTACCTGGTGGGTGATTGGCCACCTTTCAATGTATCGAGCTTTCTTTAAAATGCTATTGAACGTAACATAGATGCAACTGCTAGCCTTTTCTCGCCCATTTGCTTCCGCTGGCCACATGCCTCGTATAATTTGAACAGTTTTGATTAGAACGAATAATATTTTTGAACACCATAAGCATAGCAAAAGCCACAACACGCGTTATGTTCGACATAACACTCTAAGGTTTTTAATATTTTCTTATTTAAATACAATTTTTTTTTCTGCTAACCTTACTTAAGGGCACGTCGCACCGAGTAACGCGAGTTAGCCCAATAATTAATATTATAATTAATGTTACGACGAGACCGCCGCCTCACCCCTGCACCCCCCCACCCCCCGGATCAGATCTGCCCGCTAATTAATATCATAATTACTATTCATCTCGCGATGAACGTCGCGTCTGTTTTAACAAGTATCGTTTGACACGGTCATCAGATGTTCGTCACTTTTCATCTTGATCTTAGTGAGCACCTTCCAGAGGAGGTAGGGTTGATGATGATGATTTTTAGGTTATATTGAAATGGCTAGAGAAGGACCGAAGGCCGTAAAGTATCCGAAACGTCGGCTTTGTAAAAATGGTCTTAATGTGATCATCTTTAAGAGCGGTTGGGTTAATGATCATGATTTTTAGGTAAAAATGAAACAACTAGCGGTAGACTGAAGCCAGTGGCTGTAATGTATCCGAAATGTCGGGAATGTTAAAATCTTAATAAGATAAAATTTAACTATAGGCACATAAAAAAAACAAGATTTTAAGCCCACTATGAATGCATTTTCTAAATACACTTCAGTCTTCACCAATTTATAAAAAATATGTTTAAGTAATATTATTATTTCTGATAAACAATTGAAACGATTAAAAAAAAAATAACGTTATTTTTGTAGTCGTTTTAATTGCGCTACGAAAACACAAGCATTCAAGACTAACGACAATAAAAGCGCATTCCATAATAATAATTAAATAATATCCCAAATATGAAGTTCAATTAAAAAGGATTAATAGTCTCATTTGAATAATCTTAACATAACAGTTAAATTTCACAGTTAACGATTAGGCGGCCGGTTACAAGCAATTACTGTGACCATAATAGGAGTACGTGACAAACATTCCTGAGTGGGGTGCCCACGAGTGCTTGGTAATGTGGGATATTTTCTTTATCATTTTAGAAGTATATTATTTTATATCATTATTTTATATCATTATGTTTATGTTCACAGATATTTACTACCGTGATAATTATAGTAATTATTTTTGACGAAAAAAGGTATTTAAAAATTGTAAACTATATTTTTTATGTACTACGCGTAATAAATTACTATTAGTAAATTTACTATTAGTAAAAATCCTCAAATTGAAACTATTTATATATTACTAATGTTTATTTACTTTCAGTGATTTACTGTTAATATAATTTGGTAAACTTGGTTCATAAAACATTTTATTTTTAAATGTCAAACATTATAATATTGCTCATTAATTATACTGTACCTTAATGATTTAATAAATTTTTAAAACAAAATAAAATACCAAGTTAGAGAACGTTTCCTTCAAGAGATTTAAAAAGAGTTTTACGACTGTCACATGTCAGTCGATGTTTTTCTGTTTCGTAAGTCATAAATCAATCGTAGTACCAAAGTAAATAAAATATCTCTAACATCGAAAATAAATTTTAATTTTATTGCCGTTTAACATTTCATTTATGGTCATCGTTTTTATCGATTTTAATTTCCAGCCATTAGTTATATGAGTCAATGATTAAGCAGTATTGATAAGAATTAATATTATTGCTGAAAAGTTGAATGAAGATTAGATTTTTTTTGTATAATAAGCTTTTGAAAATGAAGTTTGTCAAATATACCTATGCATATAACTCGTAAAATAATATATTTCACTAGCTGTTCCCCGAGGTTTTCAGATACCGGAGAATTTAAAAAACTTCTCTATAAAATAAGTAGCAGTACCTTTCTCGATAAGCGAGCTATCACTGTCAAAAATAAATCAAATCGCAATTGTAGTTTCTTAGACACACGCGTCTAATGGGACCTTTAGCTCTACTATATGATTATATACATACAATCAGAAATAGGTACCTATATGTAAAAATAATTTGCATACATATTGAGATTAAGTCACTTACAAAATTGTCCATAACAGAAATTAAAAATCAATAAATTTAAATCGTGATAATAATTACTTTACCAATTATTTTAAGAAAACTAGTTTGGAGAATACCAAACATGTCAATCATATATTTTATTATATTTTATTACATAGATTGCTAAGATTGGAAGAGCATGTCTATTCAGCTAACATAAAAACTTAACTGGGTTTAAAATTTACCCATCACTAGTAGTAATTAACCAGATTGAAATGTCCCAAAGAAGACATGGAAGTATGGTCACTGTACCAAGAATCAGTCTCCCATGAGATTGATCTGTTTCAAATATCATTAGCGTATCTGATGACACCCGTGAAGCGCTACTGATCGTCCCGCCGTCATCATCATCACTATCAACCCCACCACCCACACATACGACTCAAATTCCAACAACCATGTTAACAAAAGCGATGTAAGCAAACTACATGTCATTCAAAATATATTTTTTTCGTCATACCATACGGTATATTTTCACCTGCGATACATTTATTAATTGAGATAATTATCGGATGTATTTAATTTGACCGTCGGAGTCTTTCATCTGTCACGGGACGGGAATGCGACGTCTGACGTATTAAAGATGCTGCGATACGGACCGGGGATTAGACGAGCTAATGAATGGTGTATGTGGGTTCAATTCTGATCCCGAATACTAATTAATTATATACATAGTTCTTGATTTTATAATGTGTGAACAAAAAATTGGACAAGCAAAAAAACCTAATCGATTGATTACAATTTTAAGTAATAAAAAAGTTAACTACATAACTTTTAATTATAGTGTGAACAAAAAATTTAATAGTAAAAAAACTAAACAATTACACACATATATATATATATATATATATATATATATATATTTAGTAGTAGTCAATTATATATGTCTGAGTAGGGAAGTTAATAAGAGTAGGGAAGAAAAAATATCCCATGAAAAAAAACAAAGTTGGTTACCATTATATGTAATACAAGCATATTCAGATACATCCATCTTTTCTTTTCAAATTCTATTTAATTCCCAAAAAAATCTCATAATTCGTAAACGCTACTAGGCCGTTTTATTCGTTGGGCTCATGATGCTTCACAAAAATCCGAGCACCACTCAAAGACGTATTCAGCAGCCAATGGTTCTGCCATTAACGTATCGATTGTGGCTCCATATGTTCCGAGGAGGGGCCCGAGTGTGGTCCGCATACACATGGCGTGTTAGCGACGTACTTATTGCTTACTCAGTATACACTCGGTTGTGACATGTTCGGAACTTTCTCGAATGTACTGAACGTGAGGAACTGCCAGTATTGCCAACTAAACAGATGCCTTGTTCATAAAACTGTCTCGTGCATCGTCGAAATAAAGCGGAGACCCTCCATCCAGGTTTAGGAGAGAAGCGCTGTGCTCCTGCAGATCTAGGACTCTCAAAATGGTGGCCCAAGTGTGAGTTCCAAATAGGGTCAGGAACCACAGAGGTACCTGGCTACATCCATAAAGATTTCCCTACGTCAAAAAAAAATGGATGCGCTGTGCCGCGCTCTCGTTTGGTGGCTACCAACATCCTGCTTGTTCCTCCCTTAAAACATATTTTCTGTGTTACGCAAAAAAGGACAGGATAGGAAGTGTAATTACTAGCACAGAGACTTAACATCTTAGGTCTTAGAGATAGGCAACGTATAATTAGTTTTACGCCATCTATTGACCAAAAGGCACAACTATAAATAATAATAAATTTCATAATTTTACAGAAATAAGTCTTATATTGTACTATATTAAATCGATAAAATATAAATTAATATAAGTCATGTTATCACTATATTATATAGTCTCGTACAACGACGAACATCGAACCCCCGAGCATCCAATAATGTTTTACACGATATCAATTCCTACAATATTAATTCTATCGATTCTATAGGGTTGCCGCACTCGAGAAAAACTAGATTTTCTTTTATTTGAGAATGTATACTGTAGTAATGTATACTGTAGTAATGTATACTGTAGTAATGTATACTGTAGTAATGTATACTGTAGTAATGTATACTGTAGTAATGTATACTGTAGTAATGTATACTGTAGTAATGTATACTGTAGTAATGTATACTGTAGTAATGTATACTGTAGTAATGTATACTGTAGTAATGTATACTGTAGTAATGTATACTGTAGTAATGTATACTGTAGTAATGTATACTGTAGTAATGTATACTGTAGTAATGTATACTGTAGTAATGTATACTGTAGAGTGTCATCGTCTTCTTCAATCTTGCCCTGTTTATTACATAGGGCAAATTTTCTTTACATCAACAGGATATATTTTTTTCCTTTAACGCCGGGAAATGCTCTGAGGCATCCCGCGGAGGAGTGGGTCTCCCCCGTCGGGTATGTGGGACTCGCTGCGCCCGAAAGCTGGTAAGTGGACGCTGCCCTACAAACTAAAACCCGGCGAGTGCCACCAATGCTGCCTTTGGTGAGGTGCCCTGGATCTAATGAGCAAACAGGGCACCCCGACGGCTAGTCAGTCCCCCAAGGGACAAACGCCGCCTCCACAGAGGGGTTGTCCCGCACCACAGAACAACCCCTCCCAACGTCGGGACAATATAATGAGGTGTGGTTCCCGTCCTCGCCCCTTGCTTCCTGTTCTTTTGTCCCCTCTTCTTATAAGAGGGATACAAAGAGCCCCCTCGGCTCAATTAGCTGCACCTTTGGTGGGGATCAACAGGATATATACTAAAAAGTAGAACATTCATTATTATGAATCAATCCTAATTCTGCAGATTCATTTTATGTCAATAATAATAATAAACAACTATAACAAGCCAATTATCAACCATTAAGTGTTAGCGAGGACGATGTTGAAGGGCAAATTTATCACGTGAAGGTTTGTATAAAGCATAAATGTAATAAAGGCAATAATAATAATTAAACTATATAAACTTTTTAAACGAAAATAACCTACGGTTTATGTAAGGCAGAGATTTAACAAACGTTAAATTCAATATGACCGTACGTTATAATCTAAGCCTCAAAAATACGTAAAAATCAAGTTTTACCCCAACATTCACAGCCCTACAAACTGAAAGAATATAATGACGCCGGCGGAATTCATAATCTGCCGTCGATGTGTATCCAGCATCCGAATCGATCGCAGATCGTAATGTCGAGATGATTGCCTCTCAACTGCTTGTGATGTTTGAGGGTTTTATTGGGATAGATGGATAAAGGAGGCCTATGTTCAGGAGTGAATGGATAGAGGATGATGATGATGATGAGACTGGATACTGAATGGTGCATTCGACGAAGACAATCTCCGGCTGGAAACTTCGTTATGTGTTAGGTTATGCCTAGACAGAAAGATAGATAGTATTATCTAGAGGGCGTGATGCTCTGCGGCACGCTCCCGTTTTGGGTCCCGCGTGGGTTTTTTTTATAGAAGAGGGGGCAAACGGACAGTCGGTTCACCTGATGGTAAGTGAAAGCTATAATTATATATAGCCAGAGGGCGTTGCGGGCTGTTCAAATGGGCTACCACCATACTGATTATTTCTTCCGTCAAACAGCTTTGCTGCTTTTCAAAAAGGTAGGGCAGTACGTTCATGGGCGAGGTTGATCACTTACGGTCACGTTGCCTGTCTGCCAGTTTGACTATCCAACGTCAAAAGTCCATGATGACTAAACTCTTATATCTCGTAAAACATCCAATCAAAACACAAAACCATCATAACGAAGTTATTCCCGACACTGAAAAGGGAGATAAAATAAAAATAAACGTGATACCCGGTGCTATCGAGTGCGGGCGGGCGCGGGGTGCGGCGCGGCGGGGGAGCGGGCGAGAGGAGCGGTGCGGTGGGGCGGGGTGGGCGTTATATGATGTTAGGACACTATTTTCCGGGGTATCGCAATAACTTGTAAATATACGCGTTACATTGGCTCCGTACACTGTGTGACAGGAAAATAGGTGACACAAGTTTCTTATTTAAAAAAAAATCCTTATTATGAAACAACTTTGTGCGGATTATCGCGGTTTATTAAGATTTTTACATGTTCGTTTGAAAATGATTTATAGCAACCGTGGTCACAATTTATTAATTTTGCGAATGGGACTGTTTCTCAGTTACCTACCAAATTCAGAAAATGGTCATGGTAGCAATTTTTTTTTAATCTTAGTTGAATAGGTAAATAAGCTATGTGATGGTAGGTAAATAGTCAATTTTTGGACGACTTAGACCATTTTACATCAACTAATTAACCCTGGACTGGCCCAGGTAACACGTTTCGTGCTTTTTCAAAGTAACAAATCAATAAAAACAAAGAAAAGTAGCCAAAGTTATTTTTATAAATAAATTTTAGTGCAGTTCATTATTATGTCCGGCGGTGTACTATTAGGATGTTATTGGTAAAGTTTCCCGAGCGTGTAACAATACAGCGTCAGTACTACGGGCTACAGCTTCCTTTATGATTACATCTCGTACCCTTTTATCATTATTTGAGCTTACAAGTTTAATAGTAACTTTGTTAGTGTGCTTTATACTGTTGTAAAGTTACTTTCATCATCATAATCAGCGTCTATCCGTCCACTGCTGAACATAAGCCGTTTTTTTTTCTTTAACGCCGGGAAATGCTCTGAGGCATCCCGCGGGGGAGTCGGCCTCCCCACGCGGGTATGTGGGACTCGCTGCGCCCGAAAGCTGGTAAGTGGACGCAGCTCTACCCACTAAAACCCGGCGAGTGCCACCAATGCCGCCTTTGGTGAGGTACCCCGGATCTAATAAACAAATAGGGCACCTCGACGGCTAGTCAGTCCCCCAAGGGACCGACGCCCCTTCCACAGAGGGGTTGTCCCGCACCACAGAACAACCCCTCCCAACGTCGGGACAGTACAATAGGGTGAGGTTCCCATCCTCACCCCTTGCCCCCTGCTCTTTTGTCCCCTCTTCTTATAAGAGGGGTACAAAGAGCCCCCTCGGTTCAATAAGCTTCGTCCAGGGTGTTGGGCTCACCCTAGACTACTAAGCCCCACCGCCACGCCAAGGCCTGAGCCATGATGGGATGCTGAACATAGGCCTGCCACTCGCATCCAACACTACTAGAGTTACTTTACTACGTTACAATTTATGTTTTTAGCTTTGCTAACTTAACTTTCGTCATGATAGAGTGGAGGCTAATATAGATATTTTGTTACTCAACAGAAGAGTTCTGCCGCTGTTATATACTGCTTTTTATGTCACAAGGAGGCAACTGAGCAGTCGGAGCCTTATGGTGCCTACCGATACCAATAGACATCCGCATAACTAAAAGTTATGCAGATGCGTCGCCCTCCTTTTCCTATCCCCCCAATGGGCCACCGGAAACTCACAAACCGCACGAAACGCGACGCATAGGTAGCTGTCACTTGACGCCGGTGTTATGTGAGCGAGAGGCCCAATTCAGTTCGGTTTTTTCTTACTCAACAGGAGAGTTCTGCCGCTGTTATATTGGTTACTGATATTTAATATATTCCATTAATGTTTATTATTATTTATTTATTATCACGTGCTCACAGTTTGCTTGCACGCTAGCGGCCTAATCCTGATTTCGAGGAGATTTAAGGGCATTTAGACGGTTGTGCAATGGTCTGTTCTTTTTTTACTGATGAGCTATTTTGGACATATCTCGGTGTAACGGTTTTTCGAATTATAATCATCATCATCATCATCAGCCTCTATCCGTCCACTGCTGAACATAGGCCTCCTTCAACGAACGCCAAGACAACCGATCCCTTGCCGCTACTCACCATCATCAATACCAATCTTTTTCCGTCATAATTCGTCTTGACGTAAGCTCTCTCCATTGACCCCAAGACGGCCGGTCTTTCACCACGCGCATCCAACTAGGACCGACCACTCGGAGACCGACCGACCCACCGTCTTCCCAAACATGACCTCCAGAACTCTAGCCCACTGGTTGATAGTCAAATACTTCATAGAATCGTTATTATAACTATAGCCGCGCTCTCAGCTGCATGGGTACCACCATCTCGCTCGTTTCTCCCGTGAAACAGCTTTGCTGTGTTTCGGAGAGGAAGGCAAGACAGTTACTGGCACCGAGACTTAACGTCTTATGTCTCAAGGACACGCGAAGGGGTTGCCCGGGCTAGCTCCAGGTTAACTGGTTTGTGTTGACGAGTGACGCCGACCACTCGTCAGTTCTGTTAGACTTAACGTCTTATGTCTCAAGGACACGCGAAGGGGTTGCCCGGGCTAGCTGCAGGTTAACTGGTTTGTGTTGACGAGTGACGCCGACCACTCGTCAGTTCTGTTAGACTTAACGTCTTATGTCTCAAGGACACGCGAAGGGGTTGCCCGGGCTAGCTCCAGGTCAACTGGTTTGTGTTGACGAGTGACGCCGACCACTCGTCAGTTCTGTTAGACTTAACGTCTTATGTCTCAAGGACACGCGAAGGGGTTGCCCGGGCTAGCTGCAGGTTAACTGGTTTGTGTTGACGAGTGACGCCGACCACTCGTCAGTTCTGTTACACTTAACGTCTTATGTCTCAAGGACACGCGAAGGGGTTGCCCGGGCTAGCTCCAGGTTAACTGGTTTGTGTTGACGAGTGACGCCGACCACTCGTCAGTTCTGTTACACTTAACGTCTTATGTCTCAAGGACACGCGAAGGGGTTGCCCGGGCTAGCTGCAGGTTAACTGGTTTGTGTTGACGAGTGACGCCGACCACTCGTCAGTTCTGTTACACTTAACGTCTTATGTCTCAAGGACACGCGAAGGGGTTGCCCGGGCTAGCTCCAGGTCAACTGGTTTGTGTTGACGAGTGACGCCGACCACTCGTCAGTTCTGTTAGACTTAACGTCTTATGTCTCAAGGACACGCGAAGGGGTTGCCCGGGCTAGCTGCAGGTTAACTGGTTTGTGTTGACGAGTGACGCCGACCACTCGTCAGTTCTGTTACACTTAACGTCTTATGTCTCAAGGACACGCGAAGGGGTTGCCCGGGCTAGCTGCAGGTTAACTGGTTTGTGTTGACGAGTGACGCCGACCACTCGTCAGTTCTGTTAGACTTAACGTCTTATGTCTCAAGGACACGCGAAGGGGTTGCCCGGGCTAGCTCCAGGTTAACTGGTTTGTGTTGACGAGTGACGCCGACCACTCGTCAGTTCTGTTAGACTTAACGTCTTATGTCTCAAGGACACGCGAAGGGGTTGCCCGGGGCTAGCTGCAGGTTAACTGGTTTGTGTTGACGAGTGACGCCGACCACTCGTCAGTTCTGTTAGACTTAACGTCTTATGTCTCAAGGACACGCGAAGGGGTTGCCCGGGCTAGCTCCAGGTCAACTGGTTTGTGTTGACGAGTGACGCCGACCACTCGTCAGTTCTGTTAGACTTAACGTCTTATGTCTCAAGGACACGCGAAGGGGTTGCCCGGGCTAGCTGCAGGTTAACTGGTTTGTGTTGACGAGTGACGCCGACCACTCGTCAGTTCTGTTAGACTTAACGTCTTATGTCTCAAGGACACGCGAAGGGGTTGCCCGGGCTAGCTGCAGGTTAACTGGTTTGTGTTGACGAGTGACGCCGACCACTCGTCAGTTCTGTTACACTTAACGTCTTATGTCTCAAGGACACGCGAAGGGGTTGCCCGGGCTAGCTCCAGGTCAACTGGTTTGTGTTGACGAGTGACGCCGACCACTCGTCAGTTCTGTTAGACTTAACGTCTTATGTCTCAAGGACACGCGAAGGGGTTGCCCGGGCTAGCTGCAGGTTAACTGGTTTGTGTTGACGAGTGACGCCGACCACTCGTCAGTTCTGTTACACTTAACGTCTTATGTCTCAAGGACACGCGAAGGGGTTGCCCGGGCTAGCTGCAGGTTAACTGGTTTGTGTTGACGAGTGACGCCGACCACTCGTCAGTTCTGTTAGACTTAACGTCTTATGTCTCAAGGACACGCGAAGGGGTTGCCCGGGCTAGCTCCAGGTTAACTGGTTTGTGTTGACGAGTGACGCCGACCACTCGTCAGTTCTGTTAGACTTAACGTCTTATGTCTCAAGGACACGCGAAGGGGTTGCCCGGGCTAGCTCCAGGTTAACTGGTTTGTGTTGACGAGTGACGCCGACCACTCGTCAGTTCTGTTACACTTAACGTCTTATGTCTCAAGGACACGCGAAGGGGTTGCCCGGGCTAGCTCCAGGTTAACTGGTTTGTGTTGACGAGTGACGCCGACCACTCGTCAGTTCTGTTACACTTAACGTCTTATGTCTCAAGGACACGCGAAGGGGTTGCCCGGGCTAGCTGCAGGTTAACTGGTTTGTGTTGACGAGTGACGCCGACCACTCGTCAGTTCTGTTAGACTTAACGTCTTATGTCTCAAGGACACGCGAAGGGGTTGCCCGGGCTAGCTCCAGGTTAACTGGTTTGTGTTGACGAGTGACGCCGACCACTCGTCAGTTCTGTTAGACTTAACGTCTTATGTCTCAAGGACACGCGAAGGGGTTGCCCGGGCTAGCTCCAGGTTAACTGGTTTGTGTTGACGAGTGACGCCGACCACTCGTCAGTTCTGTTAGACTTAACGTCTTATGTCTCAAGGACACGCGAAGGGGTTGCCCGGGCTAGCTCCAGGTTAACTGGTTTGTGTTGACGAGTGACGCCGACCACTCGTCAGTTCTGTTAGACTTAACGTCTTATGTCTCAAGGACACGCGAAGGGGTTGCCCGGGCTAGCTCCAGGTTAACTGGTTTGTGTTGACGAGTGACGCCGACCACTCGTCAGTTCTGTTACACTTAACGTCTTATGTCTCAAGGACACGCGAAGGGGTTGCCCGGGCTAGCTCCAGGTTAACTGGTTTGTGTTGACGAGTGACGCCGACCACTCGTCAGTTCTGTTACACTTAACGTCTTATGTCTCAAGGACACGCGAAGGGGTTGCCCGGGCTAGCTGCAGGTTAACTGGTTTGTGTTGACGAGTGACGCCGACCACTCGTCAGTTCTGTTAGACTTAACGTCTTATGTCTCAAGGACACGCGAAGGGGTTGCCCGGGCTAGCTCCAGGTTAACTGGTTTGTGTTGACGAGTGACGCCGACCACTCGTCAGTTCTGTTAGACTTAACGTCTTATGTCTCAAGGACACGCGAAGGGGTTGCCCGGGCTAGCTCCAGGTTAACTGGTTTGTGTTGACGAGTGACGCCGACCACTCGTCAGTTCTGTTAGACTTAACGTCTTATGTCTCAAGGACACGCGAAGGGGTTGCCCGGGCTAGCTCCAGGTTAACTGGTTTGTGTTGACGAGTGACGCCGACCACTCGTCAGTTCTGTTACACTTAACGTCTTATGTCTCAAGGACACGCGAAGGGGTTGCCCGGGCTAGCTCCAGGTTAACTGGTTTGTGTTGACGAGTGACGCCGACCACTCGTCAGTTCTGTTAGACTTAACGTCTTATGTCTCAAGGACACGCGAAGGGGTTGCCCGGGCTAGCTCCAGGTTAACTGGTTTGTGTTGACGAGTGACGCCGACCACTCGTCAGTTCTGTTACACTTAACGTCTTATGTCTCAAGGACACGCGAAGGGGTTGCCCGGGCTAGCTGCAGGTTAACTGGTTTGTGTTGACGAGTGACGCCGACCACTCGTCAGTTCTGTTACACTTAACGTCTTATGTCTCAAGGACACGCGAAGGGGTTGCCCGGGCTAGCTCCAGGTTAACTGGTTTGTGTTGACGAGTGACGCCGACCACTCGTCAGTTCTGTTACACTTAACGTCTTATGTCTCAAGGACACGCGAAGGGGTTGCCCGGGCTAGCTCCAGGTTAACTGGTTTGTGTTGACGAGTGACGCCGACCACTCGTCAGTTCTGTTAGACTTAACGTCTTATGTCTCAAGGACACGCGAAGGGGTTGCCCGGGCTAGCTCCAGGTTAACTGGTTTGTGTTGACGAGTGACGCCGACCACTCGTCAGTTCTGTTACACTTAACGTCTTATGTCTCAAGGACACGCGAAGGGGTTGCCCGGGCTAGCTGCAGGTTAACTGGTTTGTGTTGACGAGTGACGCCGACCACTCGTCAGTTCTGTTACACTTAACGTCTTATGTCTCAAGGACACGCGAAGGGGTTGCCCGGGCTAGCTGCAGGTTAACTGGTTTGTGTTGACGAGTGACGCCGACCACTCGTCAGTTCTGTTACACTTAACGTCTTATGTCTCAAGGACACGCGAAGGGGTTGCCCGGGCTAGCTGCAGGTTAACTGGTTTGTGTTGACGAGTGACGCCGACCACTCGTCAGTTCTGTTAGACTTAACGTCTTATGTCTCAAGGACACGCGAAGGGGTTGCCCGGGCTAGCTCCAGGTTAACTGGTTTGTGTTGACGAGTGACGCCGACCACTCGTCAGTTCTGTTAGACTTAACGTCTTATGTCTCAAGGACACGCGAAGGGGTTGCCCGGGCTAGCTCCAGGTTAACTGGTTTGTGTTGACGAGTGACGCCGACCACTCGTCAGTTCTGTTACACTTAACGTCTTATGTCTCAAGGACACGCGAAGGGGTTGCCCGGGCTAGCTGCAGGTTAACTGGTTTGTGTTGACGAGTGACGCCGACCACTCGTCAGTTCTGTTACACTTAACGTCTTATGTCTCAAGGACACGCGAAGGGGTTGCCCGGGCTAGCTCCAGGTTAACTGGTTTGTGTTGACGAGTGACGCCGACCACTCGTCAGTTCTGTTAGACTTAACGTCTTATGTCTCAAGGACACGCGAAGGGGTTGCCCGGGCTAGCTCCAGGTCAACTGGTTTGTGTTGACGAGTGACGCCGACCACTCGTCAGTTCTGTTACACTTTATATTAGTATTCAGTGGCCAGTAGGTAGGCTATTTAACACGCCAACTTTCTCAGCTCCGCTATAAATGTTTAACATTTGGAGTAAAACCATTCGACCGCTCTTATAAACCTCCATATTTATTTATTTCAATATTATTGTAAAATATTTTTTGGAAAACGTTTAAAAATGTATTTTTTTTATACAGTTTAACGATGGAACATTGAAATAAATACAGTGTGTCCGGATTAATATCTTTCAAATACCAATAAAAATATGAAATTTCGTACCAGATATGATATTACCACAACAAAAACCCATACCTAAACTAAAAACCAAAAACGATTTATCGCATCAATTCCCTAGGGTACGGTACAAATTGAAAAACCTCATACAGTTTATTTATCGAGTGTAATCCCGCGATAAATCCGCCATTTTTATTTTGGCGGCAAAAAGAATTGGCCGCGGAAAGCGGAGAGCGGCAGATTAGGTGGGATAAGTCCGGGTTATTAATGGATCGCGACAAATGCGTTACGGGTGTAGGTTGTTTACGGTCTGTGGCAGGTGACGGGTTCAAATCCTGGGTCAAAATTTTGAACCCAATTTTGATTAACTATGTAGGATGGACGCAAAATATAGAAATTTAATGAGGTACGATATAAAGAATCAAGTAGTGTAGTCAAATTCGAAAAAAACTATCCTAAATGGACTCCGGTATGGAACTTACATTATTATCATTATTATTATATAACAAACGAACGAACTAAATTAGTTAACTACTACAGCTTGGCAAAAAAGAGTATGACGTGGTGACAGGTGGAACTAAATATTTTACTAAATGGAAACCTATGATGTTGACAATACTTGGCCGACAAATACTAGATTTTGAGTAAAGCTTAGTGTTTCACATTTATTATTAACGATTTGATTAAATTATCTTGCTGATTGTCCATATTATGATGAGACCTAAGTGAAAGTGGCGCCCTCATTTTTTCCATACTCTTTTTTGCCAAGCTGTACCTACATATTTCACAACCACAGAAGGAGGAAATTTATCAAAATATTAAAACGGTATATTTATGGTATACTCTTCTTTTTACTTTTACTGGTTGACAATAACCATAGTTCCTTAACCTTCAAAATATGTTTTATTATCATCAATTATCAAAAAATAATATAAAAAAACAAACTTGCTATAAAAGAAGAAGGAGAACTAAAGGCAATTTAGCAAATGATGTGTGTACTCGTGACGTCACGATAAGATTGTGCTGCGGCCACACCGCCGCGCGCCCTCGCGATAACGGGCGCCGCTCGACGCCGCTGTCAAAACATTTAATGCCTCAATTTGAATTTAAATAACAACTAAGCCCGGTTTCGGTTAACTTAATGACATTTTTTCGCAATTACCATAAATAATGCGTGGTGTTTTGTTGTTGTGTAGTTACGAGATGTAATCAGTGTAGTTTATATTACAATTAATCTAGAAAAATAATAAACTTGATTTTATTAGATATATTTCTAAAATACAGAAATAGCAAAAATAGATAAGAGATGAAGTAGTATTAAGATGTGATAAACAATTCCTTCAGGAATATTAAGTTTTTTTTTTAATCAATGTGCATTTTTTTAAAGTGATTTATTAAAATAACTGGACACTTAAATTACCTTTGTACATTGTACATATAACATGAATAATTTCAGACTTTTTTTTTTGTCGGAAAGTAAAATGTTGTTTGACAAAATCTGAATAGCATTCTTTTTATGTCATAGGGACTCCCTATGACATAAAAAACCGAGCAGTCGGACCCCTGTGGTGACTACCGACGCCCATAGACATCCACACAACCAAAAGTTATGCAGATGCGTTGCTCGTGCGTGAACTCACAAACCACACGAAAAGCGACAGCGTAGCTGTCATTGACGCCGGTTTTATTTGAGCGAGAGCTACCACCCCGGTCTTGCTGGCCCGATTCGGCTGCAAAGTAGCATGGCACTGCCTCTTTATTATGTGAAAGGTTTGTTTGAAAGAACATTTAATTCCAACAAAATTTTCATTATAATGAAACAACTTTTACAGATTTTATCGCGGCTAATTTGATCTGTAAAGAGTAGTTTCATTATACATAATACGTACAATTCGTGTTAACATCAGAAAACAATATCCAGCGAAATGTTTCTAAAATAAACTATGTGAGACAATAATGTATTCAAACTAACATCCATCACACTAGTAATGCTCTCGTAATCCCAATGACGAACAATTTAAGATAATGCGAACTTGATGAGTCGGTACACGCGTCGGATTTAAAATTCTAGATCTAATAGATAGAGCGTTTAAATCGAGAGTGTGGCCCATGCATTATCTTATCGGTTTTTACTAGTTATTAATGGATGCAACTTTGCATTTTTATAGAGATAATGTAAGATAATATCGTGACAAAGTATCAAATTGTACATGGCCATTAAAGATATTTTGGCGAGTAAATTATTTAAAGCGAGATATTTACCTACTTTTTCACTTTTAATGAAGTCACGGGAACATTCGTAAAAAATGTCGAGGTCCTGAAATAAAAGAAAAACATTGTTAATCTATACTAATATTATAAAGCTGAAGAGTTTGTTTGTTTGTTTGAACACGCTTATCTCAGGAACTACTGGTCCGATTTGAAAAATTCTTCCAGTGTTAGATAGACCATTTATAACATCACGCTGTGACTTATAGGAGTTGAGTAACGCGGGCGAAGCTGCAGGCAACAGCTAGTTATACATATTTCGTACTGAAAATACCAATAAAATTTAAATTCTTGTATAAATTGTAGCACTAAGATATATGACCGTTGTATTGTTAGACCGTTAGTAGACAGCTGATGATGGCAATTGCACTGACAGTTCCACGAGGTCAAGAAAATCGTGGTCAGTTTACGTGATAATGAGTTTTGCAAAATAATGATTAAATTAAAACATCGAAGAGATAAATGTCTATGCTATTATAAACTAGGTATTGTTCATGGCTTCATCAACGTTTTCCAAAGTTGAAAATATTGTATTCTTTATTCTTAAAATTATTACGTCACTACTGATTCCTGTTATAATTAAGCAGGGATAGTGGTGAGATTAACGTGTTAACAAGCAATTTCTGCAGCTCATTCAGTGTTTATAGGGTAAACTGACATCTTTTAACTTAAGATATTCCTCATAAAAGTTGTGAAAACACTTCTTAAAGTTTTAAACAAATTATTCGAATAGCTATTGCTTAATGAAATTAAGATCTTAATTAGAAGTGTTCGGCTTTAATTAATTAATTATACAAACACATTTTAATTGTATGTATGAATTATTTTGAGAATATATTTTTTTTTTAGTTTTTGTTAAGAGTGATTGAATTAGAAAGAAATTAGCATTTTTTGTAACCTTTATTATTTTGTGTGTTTCAAGTTGTTACCTACAAAATAGTCAATTTAAATTTGAAACATGCAAATTTAAATTACAGGCTAAATAATTTTTGGGGCATGGGTAGAGGCACTGGGGAAGAAAAATCTCATGGAGAAATATGGAGAAATTACAACACATTTTAAGATATTAGAGAATGGGTGCAGTTAGGTTATCCATGTGGACCTATGCCTGCGACCCTTCGCGCCTGATAGAGCAGCACAATGTCTTACCGTCTTTATCTCTTTATGTCTTAAGTTGAAATTTAAAAGTAAAAAGACACAAACTGAACTATTTTTTTAAGTCGGTCAAAAATATTACCAGGACCAAAATACCGAATCAATTGACATTTCAATAAAATTGAATTTCTAGTTCAGGAGCTACACTGGAACATACGTAGCTACATATATAGACTGCTGAAATCACAACATTTTGAGTTGAATTTTGAACCTTTTGTATAAAATATTATTAAAAGTAACAATTAATCAAAAGCGCAAAATTAAAAACGCCAGGTTATCTCGGCCGGAGTGTCGCGAGATTAAAATTTTGGTTTAATTAAGAGGTGGGCGAAAAAAATGTCAAAATTACCACCCCCCACTCCCGGGGGGGTGTAATTACAATTCCTTAATTCGCAAACTTTCGTGTCCGCTCCTTGTAATGTTATAATTGTATTTCTTTTCGTGTTTTTGATGTTTATTCCGAGATATAGGAATGATTTGTTTTTTTGTAATCTCGACCACTTGTAGGTTCTGTTTGGGGAGCCATTCTCTTTTGACTCTTCGTTGGCGAGTGGCGAGGGATCGGCCATCTTGAAAATTGAGCCTATGTTTTGATAACCTCACATGGCTATCTACTGTAAATGCTACCACCTATCTTGTGTAACGTAGGTTACCTAGTCTCGATTGATTAATTATTGATTGTTGTTTCTTAGCCTCAGACTAAAACCTAACGTTAGTTTCCATATAATGGAGGCAACTTTCTTGACTTATAAGTACGTCTTCTTCAAATAAACGTTTTTACATCTATATTAATTGTACTTGGCTTAATACTTGGTACTTGACTTGCTTTTGCTCGGCTGGTTATGTACTTAGGTATACTTACGTAAATGGTAAATTTAAAGGCAATTGTATACGCTTTTACAATAGGATCCCAGAAAATGTGCAAAACCTCCAAATAAAAAAAATTAAGAAAGTTATTAAAGAGCGTTTGTGTGGTAAAGGATATTATAAAGTAAAAGATTTTATGGAAGATACCACACCCTGGGAATAAGGCGTTCCTCCCAGGCATTTCAGAATAATAACATGTAAAATTTGTTAACATGTAATATTTGAAAATATTAGTTCCACTGAGTTTGTTTCGCCGGTTCTTCTCAGTGGGCTTGCCTTGGATCCGGCGGTAGAGTCAATTGACGTTCAAAAAGATACTTTGTTGGTACTATTTTGAATAAAATTTTTGATTTTGATTGATTTTGATATACATAAACAAACCTACACAAAAAATGACAAACAAACGACTAAATCTCACCAATGTACTGTGCTAACAAAAGTAAAAACATCACCATCTATCTGCTAATCTTTGGCTTGCGTTTCTTAAACAAAGATAGTCATTAACATTTTTATGCTGGCTTAAATTAAGAAAAAAAGGGGTGTAAGGGGTGGGATGGTCCCGGGATGAGACGGTGAGGGGAGGGGTAAATTGTAGATAATTAAGTTTATCGTTTTAATATCTCCTTGTCTTTCGGCGTGCGCTAACGAGTTTTTTTAATAACGCCAAATTTGTAGGGGCCTTTGTGATTTATCGCTCGAGCATTTTTGAGAATTAATGAATTGCCTGTTTTGGCGTTCATGAAGGCTCACCTGCAGTGGCTGTAGACTGATCAAAGTTCTGCAGACAATGATGCCAGTACCTAATCATCTCTCTGTTTAGCAATGGACAGATAGAGGCTGATGATGATCATTGACTATAACCAAACACTCTTTAGAAGCCAGTTAGGATTCCGCTCGCAAAATGCACTTGCAATAAATCTATGGACGGAACCATGATGGATCACGCGCGCCATTTTTCCCATTAGCGACCTGGTCATCCATCAAAGGTCCAATTTACCTGCCGCCCACAAATTCCGGGCCGATAGTGGAAACATAAAAAATTGACTGCCACTTTTTTGTTTGCCCCGTGCGTTATTTATAGTAGATACTTTTACGTTTGTACGGGACTGATACTTGTGTCGTATTTAGTTGTTGTACGGTCGATAGATATTTTGCATTTATGATCACGATCGGCATGTTACAATCTACTGGACATATTGAACGCGAGACTAAGGAACTGTATTAAGTGCTAATAAAAATACTAATTATTGTAAATCATGTATGTATGTATTTAACAGTCGAATTTGGGAATATTTGGATACTGATTTTCTGTTTTGAACCCCTTGCATGCAAGAGACTGTTTGTTTGTGGCACTGTAACACTTAAACGAGCGAATAGATTTGGATGCGGTTATTTTTATTTGAAAGTTCGTTTTCTAAATGATTTATCAAAATCGGTTCAGCTCTGTTGTAATTGCGTCGTTTTTGAGAATAAACATTTAGTTATTTTATATTTAACTGGCTGGCAAATAACATGATTAATATTAGTGTCATGAGGAGCATCCTTCACCCATAATCTGACGAAGGGCGGTTGATCCTGGTCAGAGGTCCCCGGGACAAATGACGAACATTACCTCCGGGGCCCTGACAGGTGACGGAGCCCTACGGTGACGCGCTCATGAAGACCAGCAAATATTAATGATCATGTGTAGATAAGATCATTATGTCAGCAGTTCTGAAATGAATTAATTCTGAAAAATAATTATTTTAAAAGAAGTCATAAGTGTATGCACGATGCAAATATACTCTATCTTACACGTTAAGTTTATTTTGATTTTGTCTGGTTAGTTGATTAACATCGGGCGGATCAGACAGATGGAGTCAGTCTAGAATCTAGATGATAACATCTAGACTATAACCATTTTGTCCATCACTTCATAGAGATGACATTACTTACTAGTTAATATTTCTTACTTACTCTTCATCATAATTAACATCATCAGCATGTCACCGTCTAATGAGAATTAGCCCATAATAATTAGGATACTAATATATTATAATGGAAACAATTTTTATGGATTTCATCACAATCCGAAAAGTCAGACTTGTAACAATCATAATAAACCGCGATTATTATTACCATTACAAAACAATACGGAACTATTACTATTACGACTATTTAAAACGGGATATTTACCATGTTTTTCGGTTTTATTTCGCGAATTCGATATTTCGACATCATCTACGAATGTCTTGTTCACAAAACACGAATCGACATTCGAAAATAGCCTCGCTAATTTAAAATCTCACTATCGTCTAATTCATACAATTCTGGATCATTAAGTATCAAAGGAAAAAGTATTTTTTTTTTTGTATTTTATTAAACAGAATAGAACATAATGTCGTAATACCTTATTCATGCCTTCCAAGAGATTACAACCCGCGACCGTCCAGATTAGTAACATAGACAACACTACATAGATGGATCATGGATAGATAACCTAGTTGTATATAATACGTTTATGAGATATTCATGTACAGACATTAGTAATATCGCATGTCACTGTATTTAATAACATCTGTAGTGTAGCGCCGAGGAAACATCAACGATGTATAAAGGATAGATGAGGTCGTTTATTAGAGGCCACACAATACACAAAAGAAAATAGTTGATCATTACGTATAAGTTCCGCCATTTTGGATACTTTACAGCAACAAAGTTATTAATAATCCTATTGTTTATTGGATCAGTGCGTAAGTCATTAAAAAAATTGCTTTAACTTGATATGTGTGTACTTTCATATGATATACTTTCATCACGTGAATAAAACTTTTAGTGAATAATAATTAACATATATTCATCAATATAATATATATTATATTCCGATACAACTTAGGGACCTTCAAGAAAAGTGCATACACTTGTGTCTGTGGATGTACATTATCACTTCCCATCAAGTGAACCCACTGCACGTTTGCCTCCTCTGACCTCTCCTATAAAAAAAACACAACAATACAACTGAAGTCAAAACTTTACAATCCTCACTACCTACTATCAAACCTTCTGTGGCATCTTTTTTATGTTAGTTGGATAGGCAAACTGGCAAACGTGCCACCTAATGGTAAGTGGTTGACGTCGCCCATGATCATAAACTAGTTTACCTGGAACGAGCCCAGGCAACTCATTTATGTGTTGCCTATCCTGAGACATAAGATGTTAAGTCTCGGTGCCAGTAATTACACTGCCTGTCTTGCCCTTCTTTCCGAAACACAGCGAAGCTGTTTCACGGGAGAAACAAGCAAGATGGTGGTACCCATGCAGCCGGGAGCACGGCACAGCGCTTCTCTCCCACCGGTCTTCTATCAAATAGGAAAACCACGCTCTCTATTAGTACCAAACAATGTTTTAAGACATCGAAAATATCTCCATTTTTCAGTAATGACATTCACCGAGGCACCCTTCAAAGTAATAGCCCATAAGTAAACCCTATAAAACAGTATAAGGAAAATACCAAAAAAATATCTCAATGTAAATTTTTAAGGGTTA
Organism: Helleia helle; assembly: GCA_963853865.1. Lineage (NCBI taxonomy): Eukaryota > Metazoa > Arthropoda > Insecta > Lepidoptera > Lycaenidae > Helleia > Helleia helle. The sequence continues at coordinate 583,677 of OY971435.1, forward strand.
TTGTTAATCTCGTTTTATTACATCGATGTTATTAAAACCGTTACCGAAGAGAAGAAATAATAGTTATTCATAATTATATGAAGAAAGAGATAGTAGATTTGTTCATATATATGAGCAGGATGCATGTACGTTGAATGGACCGTCTTTTGGCACTTAAGTAATTGGACGGGGGAGAGTTGGGGATGATGAAGACATCCGAGGGTCGTAAACACGCGGGGACAGACACACAAACAATAACATCAATGTACCATGTTTAGGAGCTATTACACTCCATTTGATATGATATACGCTCGCAAAACTTGGTTTCCGTAAAGTTATTACCCTAATGACATTTCAACACTATTCATACCACATTTGAAGTAAATAATTAATAATAAATATTATCTAACAATCACACGACGTTAACCTAGCCTCATGGTAAGTTCGTTAAAACTTACTGTATCTACTAGGAACGGAAATAAATTTGAAATTAATATAAATACGTAAACATGACCACGACCCGGTGGCCGTATCATACAAATATCATACAAACTATCTGCACTTGGCGGGATTCGAACCCGCGAACGGTGCGTAGGATGTCCAGTAGCCTGACCACTCAAAAAGGCCGTCAAAAGTGTATTCAGCGCTGAACGGCAATAGGCTGATAAATATGAGGGTCTTAACGTTGGCTTCAGATAGCTTGAAAATGTCGGTGCATGCTCGGACCTCAAGTATGTTAATGCTGGTGTTCCGCAAGGCACTGTACTATCTCCCACCTTGTTTCTATTATACATATATCAATGACATGTTGCAAACTAGCGGCATTGATTGATATGCAGACGACAGCACCGGAGATGCCCTACATGCCCTGATACTTCATTTTTTTATATATCAGCGCGTTCAACGAATCAACGAAAACAAGGTTCTCTCCGATCGGTTTGATTCTTTGGCGCTGCGTAAAGATGTCGGATCAGTCTGCATCTTCTACAGTATCTGCACGGGGAGTGTTCTGAGGAATTGTTCGTACTAATACCTGCAGCAGAATTCCACCACCGTAGGTACATCGTGACTAAATTACAAATTTCACCGTTTATTTTTACGGCATTTCCTCGCATGACCACTTTATGGGACCAGCTGCCACCTACGGTATATTCCAAACCAATATGACTAAGGGACCTTCAAGAGAAAAGCATACTCATATTTGAAAGGCAACGCACCTGCTAATCCTATGCTGTAGCGCGTGTTTCTGGATGTCGTTTATCACTGTTCACCAAGTGTTGTTCATTTACCCCCTCTTCTATAAAAAAGAGTATCAAGCTCTACGCATAATTTTTTCGTCGATTCTTTTTGGAACCCGTGGATTCATTTACGTTCAATAAGCTATGTTGTTATTAATATATTCATGAGTATCCCTCAACGGATGCTGAAATACGAAGCAGTAGCATTAATTCATATTTAAATAAATATTTTTTCGGGTGCTTACCGCGTACTTCAGTCTCCCCGTGATCACGGCGATGGAAACATTGCCGAAATATCGGGACCTCAATAAAGCCATAAAGCGGTAAAACTATAAAGCGGTAATCACCCGAAGCAATATTTATTTAAATATAAATAGTGATCGCGTTAGTTTAAAACAATATAATAGTATTAATGTTATTTAAGCAAAAGACACCATTTGAAAACGTCGACAACCATAATTATTGTTCCAAATATAACCTAAGCTTTTTTAAGACAATCAAAAACATGTTTATATAATATTAATAATATCAACCCTTATATGTCCCACTGCTGGGCACGGGTCTCCTCCTCGAAATCAGGTCAGGAGGGTTTTGGGCCATAGTTCACCGATGCGCTGGCCCAATGCGGGTTGGTGAACTTCACACACCTTCAAATACTTTTTATTTCATCAGGCATGCAGGTTTCCTCACGATGTTTCCTTCACCGGTGAGCAAGCGATGGTCAGGTGCAGGAAGAAATTTAGAAAAACCCTTTCTAAGCATCACAGGGTGGGGTCAGGATCGAACCCAAATCTCTCGGCTCTCACTCACGAGGCCGAGCCCGTACCCACTAGGCCATCGTCGCTCACAAAAACATGTTTAGTTCAGTTCAATCGAGCATCGAGACGTCCATTGACAAGATAACACTAAAACCTCCACATTTGATGGCGGTTATTGGTTTTTACAATCCACAATTAGAGGTATAAAGTTTTAATTGAGCCAGACGCGGATTGCCAATAAAAACGTGCCAATTGCCAATCAGCCGTACACCATAAACGCAGCTCCTGAAATATTTATGGGCACCGTCCCCAGGGATGCTGGATTAAATATAGACTCAGTTGTAGTTTATTAATAACGTATTATAGCTCATTTATTTTTTAACGTATTTCTGAACCGATAAAACTTTAACCTTCAAGATATTCGAAAAGCCTACAATGTGCCTGTCAACCTTTCGATGTTGACTATGTAGATGACCTGTATGTAGAAGCTATCCGTTTACCTCGTAAAATCTCTATGCGTTTTTTTATGCGTTATATTGTGTCTATGAAGAAAATTAAAATGTCTATTTATGCACACGCTTACAAAGATATTATAAAATCATCAACAGAGAAAAGTCCATAGGTAAAGTTCTTGAGGCTACGTGAAAAATAGATAAATTTATAAAAGCGAAATGAATTAAAACCTAACGAATAATAACAAATGTCAATCGTCTTAATGCCGTTCCTGGCTAAAATTACTCGAATCTACAATATTATATTGGTACATCTAGACGTTATAATACATCGGGGGACTAATTAATACCTGCCAAAGTAGCAGATGCGATCAAAACATCGTAACTGGCATATTACTACTGTAACCTCCCGGGCCGCGCACACGGAGCGGAGCGGAGCGCTCGAACAGGAGCGCCAGCGGGTATCACTCTGGATAAACTCACGGGTTGCTTCAAATCACGAACATCTATCATTAGTTCCACTGTATATACATTTTAATAAAAATACAAATAAGATTTTGCAATTTCTAACACTTCTCTAAGACTAAATATAAATGGATTGTATTAACAACATAAATACTACAACTATAAACATGAATAATTGTGTGGCTTTAAAATCATCATGTATTTTTTCCTATCAAAAAATAAAAAAACTGTAAATTTATGTCCTAACTACTGTTACGACTCTCAGTAGGAATGTCCGACTAAAATAATTGAATCTTCTCGATCACAATATAATTCGGCAGAGTAACGCCCTTTACAAAGTATACTTTATTTATATATTTGTTATTAATTGCTATGTTATCGCTTTTGTTTTTAATTTTTGTTGTTTTTTCTTTTTCTTTTTTTCTTTTACATTCTTTTGTACAATGTCCGCTTCAGATTCTCTTCACGCACTCTATGGTTTTCTGGTAAAGATCTCTTATAGAGATAAGCGCGCCCATGTATCATACGTATCTATTATATATGTTGTAATGTTTTTATGTACATTAAGAATAAATAAATAAAATAAATATACTAGAATGCATAACAAGGACCGCCATTAGAGTCATTGTATATAAATAATTATTGTAAATAAATTATTAATTATTAGAATGATTAATTACGTATATTTAGATATTATAAATGTTATATTTTAATTATTATTAATCAATATTATCTTTATGAATAGCAAGCAAATCTTTTTGGCGCCACCGGAAGACTATAATTTAAATTACTTTAATTGATGCATTTAGATGGTAAACGGCGTCACATCCGGCCGGTGCTGCCAGTGGTTTGTAACACTACGGAGAAAATCGATCCCTTTATTTCGAATCGATTAAAATAAAAGCCAGACGCCTCATTCATATATTCAATTCGGCGCTAAACAAATAATTAAGGCGCTACATAGCTTTACCATAGAAGGCAAAAGTAGTCGAACAAAACTCGCTAAGTAGTATTCCGCTTATGAAACAGCTCCCTCTCCTCTCGCGTCCATATGCGCGGTGCGTAATTTAATAAAGCCATATGTATTTACAGCGTCTTGTTAACCGGCGGCGGTTCGGTCGTCGCGACACGCCGCAAGTGTGAACGCTCCGTAATGGCGCCGTAAACACCGGCTTCATAAGGGCTTGTCATACATGGAACGACTAACGTTAACATACGTTGCAATTGTTATTTGTATTAACTATTAACATTTTTTATATAGGGAAAGTTAATACATATTGTGAACGGTAGGCGTTTTCAATACCTTGTTTATCTTGGTAAGACAAACTGCTTATATCTTTAGGAATACATCATTTCATCGTTTCAAAAGGCAAGATAGGCAATGACTAGCTCCGGAAGTCTTTCTGTAGCTTGCTTCTGACAGCTTTTGCTTTTTCATAACAGCTGTGTAAATACCGGTGGAAGGAAGCGCTGTGCCGCGCTCCCGGCTGCATGTGTACCACCATCTTGCTTGTTTCTCCCGTGAAACAGCTTTGCTGTGTTTCGGAGAGAAGAGCAAGGCAGGCAGTGTAATTACTGGCACCGAGACTTAACATTTTGTCTCAGGATAGGCAACACATAGATGAGTTGCCTGGGCTCGTTCCAGGTATACTAGTTTATGTTCATGGGCGACGTCGACCACTTTCCATCAGGTGGCACGTTTGCCAGTTTGCCTATCCAACTAATATAAAAAAATACATAATATAAGATTTTTTTTTACGACATTGGCCGTTATGTGGTCTGCTGGTTTACCTGTTGCATAAAATATGGTATAAATACTACGCATATATACATTATGTACTAAAAAAAAGATTCTAACGAATTGAGAAACCTCCTCCTTTTTGAAGTCGTTTTATAAAAAGTCGATGACCGACGATCAGTGAATTTGAAAAATTTAAAGAACGATTCAAACTTATAGTTATTGACTTGATAGCCCCATTTTTTCCATGAGACAACTATCGGCTCTTTCAGTCATGTTTTAGCTTTTTCGTTTTTCTTTGATTTGATAGATTAGGAGAATAACGTTTAATACTTAATGTTGATTTCATTTAAATATCGCATTTTAATGTTAACGTGAAGTCGACTCATAGTGAAACTTCTTTTTTTATGATTTTTATGTTTTATCGCGGTTTATCTAAATATTTTTACATTCCCGAAGTTTCGTATACTTTATAGCAATAGTCACGGGTGGACTGAGGTGTTGTGCTAGTGTCGCAAAATGATTGGAGGATTTTCATCTTTTTTTTGTTTGGTGGAGGCAGGCTAGAAGTGCTGTCACACTAGAAGGTAGCTCAACATCGCCTGAGAACATAAACGAGTGAAGCCTAGGCAACTCAATCATGCGTTACCGTTGTTCAAATGTAATAATATCTAATAACAATAATAATAAAATGTATTTATATGCTGAACCTAGGTATTATAGTTAGTCTCGGTATTAGTAGTTTCACTGCCTGTCCTTACATACCTCACACGTCTGTAAGGATCATTTATTTTAATTTTATTAATAATTAGAAGAATAATAAACGGTGATGCTAAACTTTAACATTTGACAAAGTAATTTAAAACATCTTACCGGAGCGGGAACAGGATAGACACGCTCCGGGGCTTGTTCCAATGAAAATGTATTTATGACCTAATTAAGTCCTGTCTTCCTCCGGGAACCCGCGCGAGATAGCAATAGGGAGGTATATAGAGTGCGAGCGAGACAGTCGGCACCGAAGCTGGTGATTAATGGACGTTATATGGGTGGTTAAGTACCGTGTAATTTGCAAAACGGCCCTTAATTACCGGAGAACATGGCTACTAGCGCCGTCTTTATCGCTCGGAAAGCTTTCCTACGTGTTAGACAGGGACGGAGGCAGTTCCCCGGGACCTCCGGAGGTATTTAATGAGACATTATGATGTCCTGGGCAGATTAGGTCCACACGGCGTGTTGACCCTCTCTTTATATTTGGGCACAAACATGGAGTTAGTGGCTCTTCGCCAACGTTTTGTTTGACTTTCACGTTAATGTAAGATTGTTTTGTTTGTGTTGTTTTATATATGTGTATAGGTCTTCTCGATGAGACGTTGATCTTCGTGGGGTTTTATTTGGATGGTAGCGGATCATTGAAAGGGGCCTCCGTGGACGGCAAAGGTTGATGATGATCATTATGTATGATTGACTCCTTGACAACAAAGGACAAGCTACGACTAGCTGCTGGGAAATTAGACTGAAAATTATGGAGGATTTAAATTACATCTTATTAAATTGTAGAAATAAACACAAAAACACAAAACACGTTGTCGCGAATTAACATTTGTTATAAATAAAGGTTTCCAAACCAACGCTTGGGCCTCTCTATCGTTTGACAGGCTCAGGCGGAACGAGACACTTTTTCGAGCGCACTGCCGTTGTTCATCAATTTATAAGACGTTATCACGTAAAAACACTCAAAAACATTGAAAACAAGTTTTCGAAGTGGACATATTTTAGTACCTAATGGTATGATTATGATAATTTGTTTGTGGTATCCATTTCACTCGAAAATGCCTTGTTAATAAGATTATTGTAAAATAAACATAATAATAATATCAACCTTTATATTCCCCACTGCTGGGTACGGTTCTCTTCCTCTAAATCAGGCGAGAAGGGTTTTGGGCCATAGTTCACCGATGCCCAATGCAGGTTGGTGAACTTCACACACCTTCAATGACTTTTAATCTCATCAGGCATGCAGGTTTCCTCACAATGTTCCCTTCACCGGTGAGAGAACGATGGTCTCATGTTCAGGTCCTCGTAGAAATTTAGAAAAACCCATTTAAGGCATCACTAAGGTCAGGATCGAACCCGGACCTCCAAGAGGCTGTCGTCGCTACTATTTACAATTAAATAATTATTCAAAAATTAATGATACGTTTCTAAATTAATATATCGGGTAATTAATTTTATGACAGACAATGATTCTTGTTTATTTAGTATATTATGAATAAATTTCACTCAATTTACATCCAGTGAGTGTTAGTGAGAATTTCATCAGTAAAATTGCATATTGTATTAGTACCTAAATAATACATAATAGGTATATGCTATGTGAATAAACACACTTTCCATCTTTCCAGGTATGGTTCCAAAACAGAAGAACAAAATGGCGGAAAAAGCACGCCGCCGAAATGGCGACCGCGAAACGCAAGCAGGAGGAACTCGGGGAGGAATGCGAAGAGCAGGAGTCGCACGAGGCCGACTGCAGTGACGAGGAGGAGGCCAAGCGGCCGAGACTGGACCTCCTGCACATGCACCGCCAGTGATCCGCCCCGTCTGGCCCGACCCACCTCGTCCCCGAGTGCTGTGCCACTAGACAGGACACGCCCTTCGACCTGTCCTGGCACAGGGCGAGCAGGCCGCAGTCAGACGGGTACAGAACCAGTGAGAACAGTGATACGGAGGACAGCCAGCCCATAAACTTTGCTTACTATCATTTTTAGTTGCGTGTACATATTCCTAAATGTAAGGCGCCATTTTGAAGTCAGCTGTCGCCGCCATCTTGGAGTTTTATTGCTGTCAATCGACATATTGGAAAATTTGATACATTGATAGAGGCCATAAAAATTGATTGAAATGTTACACTTTGGTATTTATTATTAACTACATATTAGCAGGTCACTTTTAAACTAAATACGTAATAACTTTATGAAAGGTTTTAATATTTTATGGTTAAAAGTTTGATTATTATGTCTGATTTGAAAACCACCATCAAATTGCAGAAGTCAATTTCCATTCAGGTGCGGTAGCTAAAGCGAATCCGTCGATTTTTTGTTTTTTCGGATGGATAACGGCCTAACGGCCTGAAGGCCCTAATGCTACATAGGATTAGTGTGAGCCCATTTGGCTAACTTTTGGTTATAAAAGTGGGGGGTTGCCCCCCGCCAACCGTGCAGTCTGCGACCACACGGCCTCCTGGCGTCGGGTTGGTCCGTCGAATTCATTTTATTAAATGTACTAGAAACTAAAATTAGCTCAGTCAGAACTCAGAATACTTTAAAGGTGGTTTATCAGTGTCATATAACTTACAGATGTCACTGAGTCAGGTCAAAAGGTATTATTTACATTAGTATACTTGTAAATTTAATTATTCTGTGTTGCTTGTGTAATTTGATGGCGTTTTACATAATAACCATTTTTTCCTTATTACAAAATATGTTTAGTAAACAAAATACTTAAACAGTCAGTTTTTATGGCGATCTTATAAATCCAAAAGCGAAATCATTACTACAATATAACTAATTAGGCTTTGTATAAACGATTATGATATAGATATGTAAATAGTTCAATTAATTATTAGTAGTAAGTTAAGTTATTTATTAACATTATACACTTTTAATGTACGGTTCGATAGTCCGTTAAAAAGGAGGTTTACTTAATGGAAACAATTTATTGTTTTATGTTCAAACGGCTAAAATGTTCAAATTTTATGATATATATATAATCTTAAACCTATGTAGTTATCGCTTGTTCAAATCTGATTGGAGTCATATTAAAATCTCGTCATTCTTCATTTATAAATAGATTCAGAATGAACCAATGATTAACACGATGATGATATATTAACCTTTTACAGTGCAGTATGCGCTATATAATAACAGTTTGAAGTTAGTTTTACAGAGTTTTGCAAAGTCCTTCTACATAGCACGCAGGTTAAGTAAATTGCGTCACTAGAATCAAACATTTGCTTTAAAACGTTATTAACAAAATCGTAAAACAGTTTAGGTGTTGTTTTAATCACATGTGCCGTTTTATATAAATTCGAAAACTTTAGAAGTACGTATTTAGATGCTTTTATTGTAAATATTGTGGTATCTGCAATATGTTGTAAATTCCTAGTTGTAAGGTTGTAAATACATATTTAACGAATTTATATTAGTTGTAACAGCGGGCACGACGTCAGGGTTTAGTGGTTTTTGGTATTTCAGGGTAGACTTTACTGCAGGTGATTCTTTTTTTAATTTTGCAGTTTTATCAATACATAAGAAACTTTCTTGTTGAATGATGATGATGATGATGATATAGCGAAGTTAATTGTTTATTACACAGTTTGTCATCTTATTACATATTATTATTAAAATAATTAAGTCTTAGGTTACACTTGGATAGTAACTGTGTACCATAGAATGGAACATTTTACGTTTGGTAGCAGACAGCAGCGCTGACTCTACTTTAACAGGCATTTCAAATCAAATCAAAACGTATTGACACCTAACTTAACTTTAACTATTTCCTTTACATTACATTACATTACATTACATTACATTACATTACATTACATTACATTACATTACATTACATTACATTACATTACATTACATTACATCACATCACATCACATCACATTACATTACATTACATTACATTACATTACATTACATTACATTACATTACATTACATTACATCACATTACATTACATTACATTACATTACATTACATTACATTACATTACATTACATTACATCACATTACATTACATTACATTACATTACGCGCGCTACTTTCCTTGCACACACAGTATGCTCTACAATACAATGAAACAATGAAGAAATACAATGAAATTAAGTTTTGGTTAAAAACTGTTAACAACTAGAAATACAACTTCTCTTAAACGATGTCATTTGATATAGTAAATATTTTAATCATGTCACTTTAGTTGATAAGAAAAATTGATTTTTACATATTTCCTTAAGGCGAGTCACCGGGACTAGCGGGGCAGCGGGCGTCGCGGCGTCTTGTGAAAGCACTAGGTGCATTCAAGTTTTGGGATAAAATTTAATAAAAAGATATATAGGACATAATAATATCAAATTAAAAAGAAAATAGCACGTTCTCTGTAGTATTAAGAATTAAATATTTCCATATAAAAATGATGTGCAAACACATTTTTTATTAGTAAATTATTCGTTTTAGTTTTATTTTAGCCTGTTTTGAGGATTTTTTATGATCAAGTAAAGTACATCTTATCATGTAACCTGTGCACATCCTTTAGAAAATATTTTTAGGTGTCTATGATATTTTTTGTGAGATCGTTATTTGATAGTAAATAATATCTCAAAAATTCGATTTGACAAACCATTTTTCCCGTTTCGCTGCGGTGACTCGCCTTAATTTATAAATTTTGTTCTGCGACTGAAATCACCAACCTGTATTTATTGTTTTAAAGATTTAATAAGAATTCCTATTCGTTTTAGTAAATAACTTTATAGACGTAAGGCTGTATATAGCGCTATTTTATTACACTCTTGTAAATAGTCACCGATTAATATTAGCGAGTCGATATTATTATATTATGTATTACTTATTCAGCCATTTTATGTTCTGACTTATTTAAAGTTACTAAATGCTCCAGCAATTATTAAAGTTTTATATAGATATGCCTATTAAAACGGGATATTTACCTTTATTCATGTTTTTCAATTTTACTTTTGGTTACTCGAGAGCAAGACATTCGTAGATTATGCTGAAATATCGAATTAAAAAAATATCCTTCTTTATTAGTGGAAATATGTTAGTCTACTAATATCACATAAATAGTGGAGAAGGCACTAGAACATATACAAAACTGAACCTTATTACCTGAATCATATTTTTTATTCAATAAAGTAATTTCAAGCATTTCGATTCACTTTTTATTCGTCATTTAGTTTACATATGACTTCAAATAATTGAAGATTTTATGTCTAAAATTATTTCATTTAATTCATTTTTAAATTCATACTAAGTATTATTATAAGCATTTTATTTTAATACTTCTAATTAACCAGTTAAAACATGGTGTAGTTTTCCTAATGCATGTAATTTTTTTGTTGATATTCTAAAAAAAAACCGTAAGCATTATATTTTTATTATAGATGTGTGAAATGTATTAAATAACAATATCGACTCGTCGAGGACTCTTGTAATTAACATGCGAGAAAATTTAAGTACTGTGGTTGAAATATACATTAAAATATCACGCGGACTTTCATTTGAATACAAAGATTATTGTAGTGACTCACGAGGCTAAAAATATCGCCTTAATTCTGATTAGTGTGTGCTTCTCAAATATTAATGTTATCATCATCATCATCATCAGCCTCTATCCGTCCACCGCTGAACAAAGGCCACCCTCAAAGAACGCCAAGACGACCGATCCCTACTCGCATCCAACACACCTGGTTAATGGCCGACCAACACTTCGTCTACCCAAACGCGGTTTCTACTCTTGAACCTTGTTGGCCCATCGGCCATCTGTTCTCCTGAGTGTGTGACCAGCCCACTGTCACTTGAATTGATTAATGCCGACTATCAGCTCGTCATAACTGACGATAATGATGATGATCATGGCAATCTTAAAACCAAGGTAGCACCAGCTGCAACACCGCATCATGCTTTTATCAGCTTGTATTGTATAAAGATGATGGGGCAAACGGACAGTCTGTTGACCTGGTGGTAAGTCACCGACATCCAAAGACAAAACATCGGGTGGTTTGCAGCCTGTGCCTTTCTATAATAGTCTGCTCTTTTCTTGAAGGTCTCTAAAGACGTATCCGTCCACTGCTCATAACTATTTTTCAGTAAACGCTACGATAACCGAAATCTCTCGCATCTAACGTGGACCCCTGCATGGAGATCGTCATGTCATCTAGGTGGTTGAACATCATGAATGAGTCCTGATGACAGTCACAACTGGTCCTGCCCAGCCGGACCACGTAATGGTGGAAAAAATAAAGAACATTTAATGACGTCTCAGGATCGGCAACGTACGAGTAATTTTTTTTATGTCATAGGGAGGCAACCGAGCAGTCGGAGCCTTATGGTGACTACTGACGTCCATAGACATTTGCACAACCAAAATTTATGCTGATGCGTTGCCCTCCTTTTCCCTATTCACCCACCGGAAACTCACAAACCGCACGAAACGCGACAGCATAACTGTCACTTGACGCCCGTGACATGTGACGAGAGGTACCACCCTGGTCGTGCCGGCCCAATTCGGCTGCAAAGGCACTACTACCTCTTACAAAAGCTATATGATAGTCTCAAGTAGGCCCCAGGTGAACTTCTCTATGGTCACGGACGACGCGGACCTACCATCAGGTGTTTAGTGTCCGTGTGCTCATAATATCATTGATATAGTTTATATGTATATAGACAAAGCAAATGGACGAAATGATGACTTATCCAAACCTATCTTGACCTATTATTTAAACCTCTATGTTTTATAGACTAATTAGGATTCCGACAAGGACTATTTATTTTAATAAAGGCTCATTCAATGTTTGAGATTATCATAGCTAATGGAAGTTATTTATTATTATGGATTAATGATGTTCATCATTATCATCGCCCATTGAGGGTACAAAGAACCCCCTCGGCTCAATTTGCTTCGCCCAAGGCTCACCCTAGGCTACTGGTTCAGGCCTTTACGTGGCGGTGAGACTTAGTAGCCTAGGGTGAGCCGCTGCACCTTGGGCGAAGCTAATTGAGCCGAAGGGGCTCTTTGTACCCCTCTTATAAGAAGAGGGGACAAAAGAGCAGGGGGCAAGGGCCGGGGACGGGAACCTCACCTCATTGTACCTCATTGCCGTTGGGAGGGGTTGTTCTTTGGTGCGGGACAGCCCCTCTGTGGAGGTGGCGTCGGTCCCTTGGGGGACTAAGAAGCCGTTGAGGTCCCTTGTTTGCTGATTAGATCCGGGGCAACTCACCAACGACGGCATTGGCGGCACTCGCCGGGTGTGTAGAGCTGCGTCCACTTACCAGTTTTCGGGCGCAGCGAGTCCCACATACCCACGTGGGGAGACCCACTCCCCCGCGGGATGCCTCAGAGCATTTCCCGGCGTTAAAGAAAAAAAATAGGTAGGTACTGTTCATAAACTTGTACACAAAGAGAATCAATAATGAAGTTATATAATAGAGACAAACAACTTTTAACTACATTTTAAACCACTATCGCAACATGCAATGTTCGCAATATCTCCGCGTAGACGGCAATATGACCCGGCGTCGAACCCGCACCCACATATGTACTGCCGACTTATTTACCGCCAACGGGCGACGACAACCCCCACTACACCCAACGTACACGTTTAGATCAAAAACTTCAGAAAAATACAATTTATTTGATTTTCATAATATCAAAATATATACCAATATAATAAAGCTGAAAAGTTTGTTTGTTTGATCGCGCTGATCTCCTAAACTAGCAGTCGAATTTGGAAAATTCCTTTTACATTTGTTGGCACAATTGGAAAAGATGGTTATAAGGAATAATATATAGACGATTTTGTTTTCAAGTTCAAGCCGGCTGTAAAAAAAAAGCTAAAAAAATAAAATAAACTAAGTACAATATATGAGGCCTATGTTCAGCAGTGAACGAATAGAGACTGATGATGATGACGATGATGATGAAGATGATGAAGATGATGATGATGACGATGGCGATGACGATGACGATGACGATGACGATGACGATGACGATGACGATGACGATGACGATGACGATGACGATGACGATGACGATGACGATGACGATGACGATGACGATGACGAAGACGATGACGATGACGATAACGATGACGATGACGATGACGATGACGATGACGATGACGATGACGATGACGATGACGATGACGATGACGATGACGATGACGATGACGATGACGATGACGATGACGATGACGATGACGATGACGATGACGATGACGATGACGATGACGATGACGATGACGATGATGATGACGATGACGATGACGATGACGATGACGATGACGATGACGATGATGATGATAGTGATATAATAAAATATCATATCACAGTTTTAATAATAAACGGTTGAATTGTTGACGATGACAATATATGATATTGATAATATGCTTAGAAGGCTTTGTGAGGCTTTTATGTTGGATCGAACTAGTAGACGCACCTCATGATAAGTCATTAGTCCGTAAAGCTCACCTCAGAATACTCATGTGCCTAACCTGAGACATAAGATGTTAAGTGTCGGTGCCAGTAATTACACTGTCTGTCCTACGAAGGTTTTTCAGAGACGAAGCAAGCAGGGTGATGGTAGCCGCGCCACCAGTAAATATATAACTGGTGGGAGGGATGCGCTCACAGATAATGATATGTCACATTAGCTTTCGAAAGTGTTCGGTGACGATGACGCGAGTTCTATGATTTTTGTTCACCCAAAAAGTACTCAACGCGCTTAAAGAAGTTTTCACTTCAAAAAAGTCCCACAGAGTTTATTTCGCCTTCCGATTCCGCTTTGGAACTGGTGGTAGAATGTCACGTTTATTAAGATACTTTGTAAAGATATAATATGTTGAATATTTTTTGTTTCTTGTATACAAATATATTTTTTATATTTGTATATATTTTGTACTAACACGGGGTATGTAATGACATCGGTAAACTAAATTCCTCATCATCATCAATATCACCTTACTCTGTTTGCTGCTAGAAATTGGCCTCACAATGAACGCCAAGACGGCGGTTCTCCCGTCACATCTAAATTCCTCAGCTCTATATTGTCAAGGAACTAACATGGCCACCCCAGCCAATTTTAAAAATACCGACACGCCGTACTCACCCCAGTACATAACACGTCTTGTGATCGGAAAAACCTTCGCAATCGAAGGAGGAGGCAAAAATCGAGACGCGACCCCCTATTGCCATGGCAACCGACCCCCAAACGAAATCTCACCCTAAAACTTGGAAGGCTTAGGGTCCAAACTCGGAGGAACAGTACATCTGTTTTCTGGCGTCACAATACTTGTACTTATAAATGTAACGCCGCGGGAGGGAGAGGGGAGACCTCTCCCCGGGAGGCGTGAGGGGTGGGGGGGTCTTTCATCTGTTGTGGCGCAGAACACGATAAGGTGTACCTTTAATTTATGACTCTATTTTAAAGCGGGGGATGTTACAATTCGGACGAGTGTGATTTCTCGCTGTTTAGGGGTTTACGCTGTGATTTACTTTCTTGGTACTTCATTATCTATTAGGTTTTTATCTTATATAGATAATGTTATGTGAAATCAAAAAAGCCAGCTTCTCGGGCGTTTCATTTAGTTTTCCAATCTCATAACGCACCCTCTCGTGCTAACTGACATGGGTATCTTGTGTATTGCACAGCTGAGAAAAAATTTGGACCTTATAATCTAAGGCTAATCACAAACTTATTTTTTTTTAATCAATATCATTATTTGTATGAAAGATACTTACAAAATAGCTAATTCAAACAATTCTACTATCAAAGCTATCTCCTAAGAAGATATAATAATATGCGTTAATGATAGTAGTAGAGTTACTACTACAGATACTCCTACAAACAAACTTAGTCAATGCTTGAAAGTATTTTAGGAAGTAGTAATATAAGGAATTATTTGTGAAATATTAGACAAAAATAAATTTGATATTTCATGACTCAAAATATCGAATGGTACAACAACTCCACGGGCCCAAAACAAGCAGTCACAGAAAATCAATTTTAATAAACGAATAACGAAGGAATTAAAGAAAGTTAAACATTTCGTAATCAAAGTGGTTTAAACCATAGTTAAGTTTAATTTAGGTTTAAACATTGTTTAGTTTAAACAACCGTCGCCCATCTCAATGACCGGTTAATAAATATAGTTATAAAATTCACATAAGCACGATCTACAGACAAATAAAACTACACTCAAATTTACTACAACGCTATGCGGCCACACAAGATTAGCAGGTATATTCTGGGAGACATCATTACTGGATCGTTTATTTACATTTTCGGGACATATAACTTATAAGAACCAACATGGGGACAAATGTTTGGAAAATTGCCGAAATATGTTTCCTGTTACATCTTTCACTTTTAAAGAGGAGAAAACGAAAGTTGGTTCTTCTGGTAGTAAGTACCTGCAATTCTGTGCTAGCTCCCGTCTACACAGGTATCACCATCCAGCTCATTTCTTTCTAAACCTTAGCTGTCTTTCAGAAGGAAGGGCAGGACCAGCAATGTCACCAACAGAGACGTAACTAAAACAATTTTTTACGGATTTTATCGCGGTAAAAAATTGTTTTATTATAATGAGTGAAATTCGCGTAAACATTAGAAAACAATAAGAGACGTAACTTCTTATTTCTCAGGTCTGGCAATGCACTAATGAGTTGGGCCAGTTCCAGGTGGACTCTGACCACTTACCATCAACTAGCTGGCTGGCATTTTACATTTCCAACTAACGTGAAAAAATAATATGAAAGAGATGCTGGACGAGTAATCATTCTTTTTTATCGTAGGGTAATCCTTATGGATGCAGACAGGATCTTCGGGTAGATCCTGACCCTTTGTGGAACTCGCACCTGGGAGTGCCCACCCTAACTAAATCCACTGCGAGCGCCTTTAGCCGATTCTTGAGGGTCCCGGATATGCAGGCAACAGACAGGATCACCTCAGCGACAGGCTGGCCCCGGCAAAGGCCAGACTACTTCTCATAATGGGGGACTACCCGGCCGCTACTAAGCAGTCCTGATGACGTCGTGCCATACCGACCCAGGTTCCCATCCTGAGCCCGACACGAATATAGGGGCGTTACTGGAGGCGCATTAGGTAGTGCCTCCTACTAGCCCCCGTTCGTTGCCCGCGGAAGGAGGCCTCGTCGGCCTCTTTCAGCCACTCATCGGCCTCCTTCTGGGACATTACTGCCTCGCAGAAGGAGACCATCGGCGTCCAGGACTCGTCGTCAGTATCGCGCTGATGACGCTCGGCAGAGACAAGTCCCCTCCGATGCGAGTAATCATACTGTCATTTGCTGAGACTTACATAGTTCTTGCATGTGCCAATTGTTAACAGATAAGTTAGGTCTTTCTTGGAAGTTCTGTCGTATTGATTTTGACACTCTAGATTTTATAATCTAGAGTGTAGTTGTAGAATGTAGCTCTTATGAGCTACAATAATTTCTTTAAAATCGCACAGTTGTGGATTTTTCGTTATCGAGATTAATAGTACTTTCAAGTCTGCTGTTAACATCTTATTATTCTAAACGAAATACCTGTCGAATCTGTTATGTTATCTGTTTATTGCTAATCTTCTCAACTTCTCTTAATTAATGTATGAAATTTTACCATAAACTCCAGGATCTTTAGGAAAGTAGGGGGGAAATGTGTAACTTACTCGATGTCATAATGTCATCGCTTTTACAACGCACCTCACAGAATACCCCCGTCTCATTTAACAGTTGGACATATCGGTGACGGATGCGCGGCCAGATTTACTGCTCGTTCGTCTGTCCGTGATTTACGCCCCGCCCACCAAGTACCGATCGTGCACGAGTTTGTTCTGATCTTCACGTTAACGTTTTATTACGGATTACACAATCGATATAATGATTGATAAACGTAGGTTACGTAGGTTACGTAGGGTTATAAACATTTCATTATCATCAGTCTGTGTGTGTTCGCTCGATGCTCAATCACCAGAAGCACTCGTTAGACTTAATACGTTTTAGGTAAGCTTAGTAAAAATGCATAAAGCTCGTCCGAATATTTTTTCTGTATTTATACCCTACCTCTTATAAAATTAAAATATTAAAAAAATATTTATCATTTCTACAGCTTTCGTAATCAATAAAAACCATATTAAAAATACCAGTCGAAATGCTTTGCTCATTCACCCAGGGATGGGTTGTTCCTGGGGATATGTGGGACTCCCGGCACCCCCCACTAATCTACCCCTGGTGGCAGTATACCGCAATAAAACCACTGCGATTTGCTTTTAGTCTCTTGAAAGGGAGTGGTCCCGGATCGGACTAACACCCCCTTGACCCGTCGGTTCCCTCGTAACCGGGCTTCATCCTAATATGGGGGAACTCCGAAAACCTAGAGCACGCACTATTTATTATACCTACGGAACCCTAAAATGGCACTAAATAGTTCTCGAAATTCGTCATCAAAATCCTAACAATTGACTAACATGAGTTTACGTTTAACATAATTTAGTACGCCGATGAATTCTTAATGGCTTTTATATCTTTACAAGTTAATGAGAGGTTGTAAAAATTAAATATACACACATACACCTGGAGACGATCTTCATAAAATGCTTGTTCTAATTTGCATGAGCATATAGCTCAGTGGTTGTGGTCAGTTCAGAGTTCGAAGTTGACTGCCAAAAATTTCAAAGCCGCTTTCTATGTTTTATTGTGAAGAAACTGACGTGTTTAGTTGTATTTTTAAGGTTTATCATAAACCTATAATAAAGGTGTATCATCGTCATCATCATCAGCCTTGTTCCGTCCTGTGCTGGATACAGGCCCCTTTCAATGACCACCGAGATGGCCTTATACCGGAGTATAAGTTGACAAATGGTTACTAGGTATATAATAAACAACTTTTTGATGTCATAACCGATTTTCCCTCATTTCCTTGTCTACGCGGTGACCTACCACTACAATACAGGCTGCACTGATGCCGTGATCTACCATTAATGACGATCACTTCAAAGTAAGTAACTCTCAGTATCTTTTCCAATCTAACATTAGGTTAAGCGGAAAGATATAATTTCCATCATCAATTAGTGGAACAGTGGAGTCCTTTTTTTCCCACCCGCCTGGGGGGACTCCCCAGGCGGGTGGGACTCGCTACGCCCGAAATTTATGGTTAGGTGGACGCGGCTCTACTCACTAACACCCAGCGAATGCCACTAATTCCGCCTTTAGTGAGGTGCCGCGATCTGTTGAGCAAACACCTCGTTGAGGAACCTCGACGGCTAGTCAGTCCCCAAGGGACTGACGCTACCTACACAGAGGGGTGGTCCCGCACCACGGAACACCCCTCCCAACGTCGGAACAGTGCAGTAGGGTGAGGTTCCCATACTCGCCACTTGTCCCAACAGTGGAGTTCTATAACATTCATTATGGTTATTAAGTCGATTGGCTTTGGAATGAAATAGGGTACTGATCTTAGAGCATATTACATAGAGCGCGCGTCACTAAGTATGAACTGTAAGCACAGGTATGAACATATACAAGACCATTGTCTTGGAAACACTCAATCAGTGTCAATACAACACGCGCTTATATTGTGTATACTCTAAGGTACTAATCTTCTATTTCGATACTATCTTTATTAATATAAGAAATATCCTATTTTATTGAATTACGTTAAATTAATAATTCAAGACGATCTCCAAAAGGTCAACAAATAGTAAAGCGAACATAAAAAGCTCTATACTTTATGGAGCTTTGTTCTAGACGAGCTTTTTATTACAACTTTATTTATCAACCCTATTAACTTTGGGACGAAACCATCAAATTTTTTAATGACTATTAACTTCAAATTGGATAAAAGCGAACTGTCGCAGAGGTCAACTGGTTCCGTACCTATTTTGTCATTATAGCATAAGCGGCGATTACCCATCTCCCACAGTTGGGCACCGGCTTAGAGTATACATATTATATAGAGCGCGCGTCACTAAGTATGAACTGTAAGCACAGGTATGAACATAGACAAGACCATTGTCTTGGAAACGTTCAATCATTGTTAAAACAACAAGCGCTTTTCATCATATTTGTTTTTACGTTAAAATTGTGAAATATGAAGTACCAATTTGTAAGAATGATTCCTGGAAGCAAAATAAAAGAAAGAAAAAACATTTATACATGGTATAGGCGTTTATTGAGGGGTGCTTATGCTTAGCAGTGGATGGATAGAGACTGATGGTGGTGATGATGATGATGAATGTCCTAATTTAAAATATAGATATTTTTAACGCATTAAGCATGGACCGTCAATCTCACAGCGCTTTACTATAGATAAATATCTATATAACGCATCTGCTTACGATCGGTACAATGAAGTGGCGTGACAGTTATAGCACTCTATATATTATGTATTACTCTAAGGGTACCGGTCTCCGCCTTCGAGGAGGAGATCCGTGGAGGAAGAGGATGGTTTGGTGTCAGAGATGATAGGTAGCGCTGGCCCTTTTAATTTTATTTGACAAATATGTAATGACGATTTGATTTCATTATCACCTTGTACTCTATTTCATAATATAAAACACCAAATAATCGTTACTTCACAAGTTGATATCATTTTAGAAGGCTCTAAATTATGCTAGTGAACTATTTATTACTATTATACTATTTATTACTATTATTTTTAAAATCAAAATGTCTGATATTATAACTATGCGTAACAAAAAACATGTTTTCTTAATTATATACAAATAGAATAGAATTAAAGTGAAATATTTTTGGATTTACTTCTTAAGAATTATTTTCATATTGACGCCACCGCCACAGAGGGTGGGGCGAACCATGGTTCACAATGTCTTAGAATTATATATACACCGACTATCACGAATAGTTCGGTTCGGTTCCTAGTTCTATTCTACGTATCCCTAAATCTTGAGTGATGATATCTTACCAGGCAATGAATTACTTCCACGGTCAACGAGATTTAGAATATAATTAACGTCAGACCCGACGTTTATATTCGTCAAGACTGGTCATCAACCCAGCATCAGCTATCGGGTTACCACTTGGTAATGGTCTTTTGAAGGAGGCCGGGACAGTGGACGGGAAAAGGTTGAACATGATGACAACGACGAAAGATATTTTAGTGAAGACAACATGCTGATGGCAAGTGATCTAATGACGTTTGATGCCTAAGTTTAGGGCTTGTTCAGACACGGCGATAACCACGCGGTCAGAATCGCGTGGAAACCGCGTGGGTCTTTTTTATGTTATTTGGATAGGCAAACTGGCAAACGTGCCACCTGATGGTAAGTGGTCGACGTCGCCCATGAACATAAACTAGTCGAAGTCTTGCATATAAACAACAGAGGACTTATCTGTTATCCAGGCATTTGTATTGTGGAAACAATGAATTGACCATCGAAATTGAATTGGCAAGTGACCATCTGTATCTTTAGTCCAGACTGTCTTTAGAGGGCAAAAAAGCCTTGATATTTTAAAAGAATCGCCAGCGTGAATACCATGTCGCTGAGGTGATCCTGTTGTCTGCAGATCAGATACCGGTGGGAGGGAAGCGCTGTGCCACACTCCCGGCTGCATGGGTACCACCACACAAACACACACACACAACAGCTTTGCTGTGTTTCGGAGAGAACAGCAAGACAGGCAGTGTAATTACTGGCACCGAGACTTAACATCTTATGTCTCAGGATAGGCAACACATAGATGAGTTGCCTGGACTCGTTCCAGGTAAACTAGTTTATGTTCATGGGTGACGTCGACCACTTACCATCAGGTGACACGATTGCCAGTTTGCTAATCCAACTAACATAAAAAACCGGGACGCTCAAAAAGCGGCTGAAGGCGCTCGCAGTGGTTTTAGTTTACGGGTACGGCCCTCCCAGGTGCGAGTCCCACATAGGGTCAGGATCTACCCGAAGATACATCCATAACGGATTTCCCTGCGATATCAAAAAAGCGTTAATATCATGTCACGCCTGTCTATTTTAAGATTCTTATTCCGTCCAGTAGATATTTAAAAAAAGACAGCATTAAGATGGGTCATCTACCTTTAAATTCTTAATCAGCAGTTCTTCGCTAAGTTCGTGAAGTGTCAAGCCCGCAACTACCAAACCCGGCTCCTTGTACCCAATAGATTGATCTTTAAAATTACAACATTTCTGTTTTATGGACCGCCTTCACTCTGTCCTGTTTGATGCTAGTTCTTCGCAATAAGGTTTTACACAAGTTCTTTCTTTTTAGACGCTAACATTGCCGGCTATATACTATCTACAGACAGTCATTCTCAAGATTACAGCAAATTCCATCGCAATGACTAATAACTCGACTCCTCGGGCAATATAATCATAAAAACATTCCCAGTGTGCCTTCATCCCAGGTCTATTATAAAGCCTATAAAGAGCCATTCCTCTGGTTTAATGATCATCAATCAAAACGATGACCGAGTCGCCAAGACCGAGCCCTGACCCCGGAATACTGACCACACGAATAAAATATTTGTTTATTATCTTGTAAATCAGCTAAGGTGGTGGCACACTTGACTTGAGTCCTTTGTATGCATGTCGGATTCATGCTTTTTTATGAGAGGTCAACTGTGAGGAAATACTAAACCTGTTAATAAAATATAGTTTAATATGTTTATGGCTTCAGGATTCTATTGTGAGTGTAAGGAAAATTGAATACTAACGCAATCAATACAAATAATAGCAATATGTCCTATAAATCATTGCGTTTAGCAAATTTAAATAGACAATTGAAAATTCAAAAGCGCGCAGATGTGAATCATACACAATATGTTTAAATATTGAAATTCATAAATAATAAAAATCTATAATGTAAGATGGCATTATATGACAGCGTCATGCCGTTTTTCATCCCGGCACTCGAGTGGATTTTACTATCAAGGCGCAAATAGATGTTCCACGTCAAAAGTTTATGTAAAGTCCTTGTCGGGTTGGTGGCGGGTTGGTGGCGGGTTGGTGGCACACCTCGCCCCAGCAGTAAAACCAATGGTGATTAATGTCGTCCCGCGGTTGTCAGTCGTTAACTCTTTATTTATTACATTTTAAAAGGATTTAATGCGCAGATCAACGGGTTTATGGGAATACTTTTTTACTAATTGGTTTTGATAATTAATAAATACTTAACATGGGTACTTCAAGACATTTCATGGTCTTCATAAATTCTGTAATTCTTTTATGGATGCTTTTGTTATGGAATTCTAGAAAATTAACATTTATGAAAATCAAAAATATGGCGCAGGCTTTTTGCAGGAGGGATGAGCCATTTCCAACTTATTTCCGGAGTGAAATAGTTTTATTGTGTTTCAGAAGCAACACACCGAGACTTACAGCTTGTGTATTCTCGCTAATGTTTATGGCCGACGTTAACCATCTCCCTTTTCGAGACTTGTCTGTTAGTTTACCTATCTAAGTAACATTAAAAATATTTAGGATATCGATAACAATATTTTTTATATTTTTTTTACATTAAAAAAATTAAAGTTATTTCTCCTACATTTCATTTTTATATACAAAATTGGCTTTTAGAGATTTTAATCGATTTTTGTTTTAAAGGTTTTAATTTGACATGATGGAGTTGACAACGATACAACGATGGACTCACATTTAAAAGCGAACTTATGTATTTTATTTATTTGACCAATGATTTATGAATGACTCTGACAGGTGCCGGCGCACCGGGCTGGCTGTTTTACTGATAACACATATATTATTTACGTCAGTCTGTTTTATATATTTATATATTCCTATTGCACATCTCTAGAAATAACACTGTCTAACTGTGCATATTCGACGTCATCGGCGTGCGGTGGGGCTCGGTAACCACCATTGAACTCTCTTTGTAGCCCTATTACATATAAGAAGAGGGGCAAAAGTGCGGGGGGGGGGACAAGGCGCAAGGATGGGAAACTCACCCAATTGCACCACACTTAATTGTGCGGTGGTGCGGGACAACCCCTCTGTAGAGGTCGCGTTGGTCCCCTGATGGACTGATTAGCCGTGGAGGTGCCCTGTTCGCTCAACACATCCGGGGCACCTCACCTAAGGCGGCATTGGTGGCACTCGCCGAGTTTAAGTGGGTAGAGTCCACTTACCAGCTTACCAGCGAGTCCCACATACTCGCCTGGGGAGTCCCGCCTCCCCCGCGGGATGCCTCAGAGCATTTTCTGGCGCAAAGAAAAGAGACCTACGTAAAAAAGTGATGATTAAACAGCTTTTGTGCGATATTTCTTTTAAGGAAGGAGAGGAAGAAGGAGAAAAGCTAAAAGACATTTACCGGTGGGAGGGATGCGCTCTACGCACCCATTTGCTTAGACACCAACATCCTGATTGTTTCTTCCGTTAAAAAGTTTAGCTGTGTCATGAAATACGAAAAAATAAGCGGGATGAAAATTCTGTATAATATAGGATAGGCGTCCATCACGATATTGATAGGATCATCGTGTGAAACTCCATAACATTAATACTAATTATAATCCGCAGTTCCGTCCAATAGTACTCGCCGTAAAGGGAGCAATAAACACAAGACATAAACATGCCGGTGTAAATCTGTCGCGTCACCCGCGTCGGTTTAATGACGGACGGACGGGTTGTAGGTGATATTAGTCATAAAATGAGGCATTGGGCCTCAAATGCCCAGGTACAGCGAGATTTTAAAATTACATAGTTAATTTCACTCTTATAACGGGATATTTGTTGGTGAATGAAGTGAGGGATTCACAGACGATGCTGAAGTTTTCGAGCTCTGAAATAAAGAAAAATAAAGAAAAAAAGACCGTTTTGAACAGTTTGAATAGTGTAGCGAGTAATTGTGGTCGATGGTATACGGACTTTCTTCATTAATTTAATTTAGGATCTCGAAATTTATTAAAAAAGGCATTCAGCTGGGGACGGGCGGAACATGATGATTATGACGAATGTTTATTAAGAGTATATTCACTATGTAGGTACAATTTTTCATCAGTTATAACTAAATTTAATTTAGCACTAATAAAATAAAAGATTTTATGGAAGATATCACACCTTGGGAATAGGGCGTTCCTCCCAAGCATTTTAGAATAACAGCATGTATTATATTTTAATTCCACAGAGTTTGTTTCGTCGGTTCTCGCCTTTGAGCCGGTGGTGGAAAAATATTATCCCTACCTGTTTAAAACTTTGAGAACATCTAGCAATTGTCCATTTGAAGGTATATTATGAGGTAATTTTTACAGTGACTATATTATTTTATAATACAATTGAAATCACTCCCTAAGCCCTTAAACTAAGGTCTCTAATATAAAAGACAGGTAACATATTGTTTATTTTTATTTGAATCCCAGATTTTTATCAGATTTTTAACTAGCGGTTAATCAAATAAAATTTAAACCAACTATTTAATGTTAAAATCTTTCATCGTAACTCGTGCTTGTATTTATTATGGTACTAAGCCTATTCGTACATTAATCATTTGGACCACAGTCCCAGACCGTCTCCTTTTGGGTCACTTCTGAACCTCAATAATATTATACAACTTAAATCCTTACTATTAACATTCTTGAGGCTACCTTAAATATAAAGCAAAATATTATGATTAGATCTATTAATACTAATTTGTAATATTGTTTAACATTTATTTGATATAAAGTCATATATTAACAGCTGAAATAGGTAAAGAGTATTTTTGTTTGGCCGTTTGAATACGCTTAACCAGTCGAAAAAAATATAATCTTTTGCGTTTTTTAGTCGAATTATTATAAGCTCTATTGGGCTCACGTATGCATGGGTACCACCATATTGCTTGTTTCTGTCGTGAAAAAGCCGTGTGTTTCGGAGAGAAAACCAGGACAGGCAGTGTAATTACTGGCATAGAGAATGTCTTATAAGGCATATAGGTAACACAACACAACCTTGTTCCTTTGGGCGACGCTGACCACTTACCATCAAGAGGCTTGTCTGCCCGTTTGTCTATCTATATATCATAAAAAAGCAATTTATTTTAGAGGTTGGATTTACTTTTTAATTTGACTAAAACCACAGGGACCAACTAGTATTCATATTTAAATAAATATTATTTCGGGTGCTTACTGCGTTTATAGTTTACTATCTAACTAGTATTGTTATAACAATTTCTATTTATCTGTAAAAAACAACTAAAAGGACACTTTCACACATCATTTAAATGATATCGAAGTATGTGTTGACACATTGATAGCCGAGGGATTTGTTGAACCATCTTCGGCAATTAGAGATGATGTGAAAAAGTTGAAAACAAACAGACAAGAATAACAAACGACAGGAGACTTGGGTGTGTTGTTTTTAAATATCCGCTTCCGACGAAAAAACCCTGGATGGACCCACAGTCCTCCAAATGGTAATCTGTTTGACGAAGTATATCACAAATATCCTTGGTAGGTATTAAAAGAGATGTTTTCACTAGCGGTCAATAGAACGTTGATCATGTTGATCATTTGGGGATAGTTTATTTTATATTTATGATTAACACATAGCCTTTTTTTTCTTTAACGCCGGGAAATGCTCTGAGGCATCCCGCGGGGGACTGGGTCTCCCGACGCGGGTATGTGGGACTCTCTGCGCCTGAAAGATGGTAAGTTAGACGAAATTCTACCCACTAAAACGCGGCGAGTGCCACCAATGCCGCCTTTGGTGAGGTACCCCGGATCTAATAAACAAACAGTGCACCTCGACGGCCAGTCGGTCCCTTGGGGGACTCGCACCACAGAACAACCCCTCCCAACGTCGGGACAGTACAATGGGGTGAGGTTCCCGTCCTCGCCCCTTGCCCCTGGTTTTTTGTCCCCTCTTCTTATAAGAGGGGTACAAAGAGCTCCTTCAGCTCAATTCGCTTCGCCCTTCGTCCAAGGTGTTGGACTCACCCTAGGCTACTGAGCCCCATCGCCACGTCAAGTGAACCATGGTGAGTATTGACACATAACCAGGGACGAGATACACGAGACACATGGGAAGTGGTCAACGTTCCCCATGAACATAAACAGCCTAAATGCTTGTCTTTATTTGAATCTGCCGTAAATAAAATTAATAATAATAAAATAAAAAGATTCTTAAAAACAAAAGTCTTTGACAAGAAATCAGTGAGGTTATCTGACGCCCAGGGCCCAGGTAGGAGCTGGCTATATAGAGCTTACGTCCACAAATGGAATAAGTATAAAATGTTTAATTCAGGTTGAATTTATTAATATAGTCCTGGAATATTCTATTATTTTTTATTATGTTACTTGGATAGGCAAACTGGCAAACGTGCCACCTGATGGTAAGTGGTCGACGTCGCCCATGAACATAAACTAGTTTACCTGGAACGAACCCAGGCAACTCATTTATGTGTTGCCTATTATGAGACATGAGATGTTAAGTCTCGGTGCCAGTAATTACACTGCCTGTCTTGCCCTTCTCTCCGAAACACAGCAATGCTGTTAACGGGAGAAACAAGCAAGATAGTGGTACCCATGCAGCCGGGAGCGCGGCACAGCGCTTCCCTCCCACCGGTAAATCTTAATAATTCTATGCCCTCTGTTGATATTAATTTAATGTACATCAAACCAAGTCTCTAGATACCTACTCTTAAATATTATATCGAATTTCAACCATAAATTAATAAAACTGTTTTTTAAGTATTTCTTTATTTCTAATTTCAATATAATTGTTTGGTGATTGATAGATAAAGCTAACACATAAACCATTTATAAATTTACTGCCTTTAGCGTAACAGTGCGAGTGGAGAGATAACATGTCATCGATATAAACTTGTTATGGCCCATCGTAACCCATCTCTCAATAAAGAGATTAAAATAACTCCTACTAATATCAAGGAACGATCGTCCGATACATGACGCCGCAGCATCTCAGATGGTCCAGGCACGTCGAGAGAACGCAAGGGAACATGACGCCTAAGATCATGAACTGACAGCCATGGCAGAAAAGGACAAGAAAGAGGCGAAAAGAGGATGGTGCGACTGCGTCGTTAAAGATCTCACGGCTATGAAGATGTTTATCAACTGGAGAACGAAAGCCCAGGATCGTCGCGAAGAGCCAGGATTGTAGATGACCAAACCCACAAAGGATTGTAGAGGCGAACAAAGTAAGTAAGTGATAGGATATCTAGAAGTCTCTATATTTGGTAATCCTGAAAATACATGGGATCATGTGCCTACCGCAAAAGTACGTACTAATGTTTTAACTATGTTGCAATTCTTGTAAAAGCCTTGTAGCGAACGTCTTATTCCCAAACCGTGATATCATTCATCATCATCATCATCAGCCTGTATCGGTCCACTGCTGAACATAGGCCTCCCTCAATGAACGCCAAGACGGCGATCCCTCGCCACTCGCATCCAACACGGACCGGCCACGGTATCGAGGTATTCCCACCTTGGCCGACCAACACTTCGTCTACCTTTCCTATCATCCAATTTCTTCATTATTTAAAAATTGAAACTAATTGATTCATAAAGTAAATATAAACAGAGCAAGCTAAATGAAACCATTAACGGCCTTACTTATAAACCTTTCTTAATGTTTAATCAATTGATTAACAACTTATTAGCAAAAACCTCACTTATAAACACTATTTAGCGTTAAAAATTCTTTGAGTAATGCTTAAATAGCCGTCAAAATTAAACACTGCCGTGACATGGTTTAAGCCTTGCTAAGAAGCAAAATGGTTGATTTTACATAAATCTGCTGTTCTATTGACAACTGGTCTATATTATTATTATTTTCATTTAAAGGCATTAGCTACTAGGCTATTAGCCATACAAAATACAATTATTCGGTCTGTAATACGGAGAAATGGCGGGAAACCCCAAGGAGCGCGGCTTCGCCCCTCTAGCCCCCATCAATCAACTATCATTCCCCATTCCATCCACACAAGGCACTGGTCTATAGTTTGACGTATTATTATTTATTTATTATTTTCATTTAAAGGCATTAGCTACTACGCTATTAGCCATACAAAATACAATATTCGGTCTGTAATACGGAGAAATGGCGGGAAACCCCAAGGAGCGCGGCTTCGCCCCTCTAGCCCCCATCAATCAACTATCATTCTCCATTCCATCCACCCAAGGCAGTCCACCACAATATTCGCCAACCAATCACAATATAAAAAGATCAAGTTTTTAAAACAAACACTATAGAAAACCACTCTGAATGGACAAAACACAAAATAACAATTAATTAACGGGAAACCAAAAAAACACAACCGCGCGTCCCGATGTTTCCCGCCATTTCTCTAGTTTGACGTTTATTTCTTACTGACTTTTTTTGTTGGTGTTGGAATCAGTTAAGACCAAAGGCTATGCTGCCTAGTCTGTTGTATTATTTAGTCTGTAATGTGTGTAAAAATGAGAAACTCCAAGGTGTGCGGCTTCGCACCTCTAGTCCCCATCAATCAACTATTACTTCCCACTCTAGTCTCCACCCACCCAGAACTGTCCACCACAATATTCCCCAACCAATTAAGATATATTATTAAACAGGTTTTTAAAACAGACACTATAGAAAACCGCTTGGAAAAAACGAATGCACAAAATACAAAATAAAAATTTACTAACGGGAAACCAAAAAACACAATCGCATGCCACGATTTTTTCCGCCTATCCATATTTCCAAATTTTTTAATTTGTGCTTAAAACATTGATGGATTGGAAAATCTTCATGATTTGCAAATTTTTATTATATTACATTTTCATTAAATATTTAAACTATTTACAAATTTTATTATTTTATAATTTTCTATTTAAAATAATCTGTCAAATTCACGACACTGTCATAGATGATATTATATGGAAAAAATCAAACTAGTTTATTATAATTTTACTAAAATATTTTAATTTTCATTAAGTATTTAAACTATTTACAAATTTTATTATTTTTAAATAGAAAATTTAAAAATAATTTGTCAAATTCACTACACTGTCACAGATGATATAAGAAAAAAATCGAACTATTGACAATTTTGTTCGTTCAATTTCTCTATCTAGTCGATTATTTTGGAAATAATCTGTGCCAACCATCTACCTATCGTTCTCTGTTCGTTTCTTAACCAAGCAACGGCTAATTAATGTTTATAAGTAAACAAAAGTTAATCATTGATTAACTTTTGATTTATTTTTTAGACATATGCGGTCTTACTTATAAAAATCTCGTTAAGCAATAGGTAGCCATCTCTTAGTTAATCAACTCTTAAGCTATAAATCAATGATTAACTTTTGTTTACTTATTAACATTAATTAGTTGTTGCTTGGTTAAGAAACGAACAGAGAACGATACGTAGATGGTTGGAACAGATTATATATCCAAAATAATTGACTAGATAGAGAAATTGAACGAACAAAACTGTCAATATTTCGATTTTTTTCTTATATCATCTGTGACAGTGTCGTGAATTTGACAAATTATTTTTAAATTTTCTATTTAAAAATAATAAAAATTGTAAATAGTTTAAATACTTAATGAAAATTTAAATATATTAATAAAATTAAAATAAAATAGTTCGATTTTTTCCATATAATATCATCTATGACAGTGTCGTGAATTTGACAGAATATTTTTAAATAGAATATTTTAAAATAATAAAATTTGTAAATAGTTTAAATATTTAATGAAAATGTAATATTATAATAAAAATTTGGAAATCACAAAGATTTTCCAATCCATCAATGTTTTAAGTTTTTATTTTGTATTTTGTGCATTCGTTTTTTCGAAGCGGTTTTCTATAGTGTCTGTTTTAAAAACCTGTTTAATAATATATCTTAATTGGTTGGGGAATATTGTGGTGGACAGTTCTGGGTGGGTGGACACTAGAGTGGGAAGTGATATTTGATTGATGGGGACTAGAGGTGCGAAGCCGCACTCCTTGGGGTTTCTCACTTTTACACACATTACAGACTAAATAATACAACAGACTAGGCAGCATAGCCTCTGGTCTAAACTGATTCCAACATGAACGAAAAAGTCAGTAAGAAACAAACGTCAAACCTAGCGTCAAACTATAGACCAGTTGTCAATAGAACAGCTGATTTATGTAAAATCAACCATTTTGCATCTTAGCAAGGCTTAAACCATGTCACGACAGTGTTTAATTTTGACGGCTATTTAAGCATTACTCAAAGAATTTTTAACGCTAAATAGTGTTTATAAGTGAGGTTTTTGCTAATAAGTTGTTAATCAATTGATTAAATATTAAGAAAGGTTTATAAGTAAGGCCGATGATGTTAAAGTTTTCAGTCGTGAAATAAAACCTCAAAATGACAAATTTATATACATTGAAAATAATAAGTTCTTAATATTTCAAGTTTTTTCTCTCTCAAATTAATTTTAACTGGTATACACGCTAACATCCTGCCACTAAACCTCACAATTAAACCTGCTATAAATCTTCCATTAATAACTCTATACAACCTTACCACCTTAAGGTACGGTGCTAGGGTCCAATATGGCCGGTGACCATAATCCCACAATAAAGGCGGCCAGTATAACCGGTAGCCAGGATTAACTCGCGCATTGTGTTGATAATGCTGACGTGTAAAAAGTGAGGGGCATATCGATATAATATTTTAAATTTACATCATTATTTTCATGAGAGGTCTGTCCTCCCATGTTTGATGTAAAGTATCCGAAACGTCGCAGTTAAGTAGTTACATAAACCGCGATATTATCCGTTAAAATTGTTTCATTATAACGGGTCAATTTGGTGGGGAAATTGCAAATTATTTGGTTATTTTCAAAAAGTCAAGCTGCGCAAACAAAAATTAAAATGCGATGTGCTAATCTGCATTAAACTGGTAGCTTGCAGTTCGCGAGCAGTTGCAGTGAGTGAGAGGTACCACCTCCGTCCTGCCGACCAATTCGGCTGTATAGCAGCATAGGACTAAAAGTTTGGCATGATAAGTTTAGAAGATTAACTCCAAATCCAAACTAACAAAAAATCTATTAATACAGATGAGCAAAAACGATTTGTTAAAAGATCTACGACAGTTAGTTTAAATTAGAATAAAAACGATTTAGAAGTAACAAGTTATCAATATTTTCTTCGAAGATAAGACCATTATCAAGTAAAGCAGTCTACTAGATAACACCAACTCCTAGATGCCGGCACCCGTGGTCCATGGATATTAGATGATGCAAAAGATACAATCACGATAGCTTACACAATTTACACTTTAATCTTTATCATTTATACCTGAACTATGTACTGACATCAACATAAAATTAAATACTTGATTATTTTAATTAAATATCGTCGATGAACATCCACATCACTATTGACTATGAGGTCATTATAAATGGTTCGGGCATCATTACCGATGGTCATTAGCTGGCACACACACAGACACACACACACACACACACACACACACGCACACACGCATATACATTGAGTGACATGTCTCAGTGAAATATGAGTCGGTGTTGTTGTAAGAGAACGCGTTTCGGATGTGTTCAAACGAGCAGACTGACAGAATACAGGCTGCTACTAAGTCTCAGTCAGGACCTGACATAGATTTGAGCATGTTCGATTTGAAAAGGTTTCGATGTCAGTAATTGTATGTTAATACTGGCGGAGGGATCTGCATGGGTACCACCGTCCTGTTCCACCATGTTTATGGCTTGTGTCAAACAGCTTTGCTATATTTTGAAGTGACAGGTAGTGTAAAGACTTACGTCTGGACCAGGGATGGTGAACCAGTGGCACGCGTGCCCTTGAAGGCATTCGAAACAATATTATAGGCACGCCACGCGCGTCTAATAAGTCTCCACCATTTCATGTATTAGGTAGAGCCTTATTATTCATGCGCTCTTACCACATATTGTGTGCTAGAGTGTAATTGGTGGCAAGAGTTTTGAATTTATAGTATTTAGTGTCTCAATAATCATGTAGTTAAAATTATTTGATGGCACGCAATTATGGCTTCGTTAAACATTTTCTAGACATATGGCAAGTTGTCAAAGACATCCGCCAGAGAACCACGGTTACCGATATCACGCAAAGAATCAGCTCGTTGAAGTGGCAGTGGGTTGGTCATACACTCAGAAGAACGGTTGGCCGATGGGGCAATAAGGTTCTAGAGTGGAGGCCACGTTTAGGTAGACGAAGTGTTGGTCGGCCGTTAACCAGGTGGGAAGACGATCTCCGTGCGGTGGCCGGTCCATGTTGGATGCGAGTGGCGAGGGATCGGCCGTCTTGGCTTTCATTGAGGGAGGCCTATGGTCAGCTGTTAATGATGATGATGATTATGGTGTTTATGATTAGGATTATGGACTTTTCACTTGACTATGGGGTTTTGGGGAAATAACAGTAGAAGATTAGTTTCAAAAGCAGCTGTTCTTTCAGATGAGAAAACGACAATGTAATAATAACCATCGATCTCATCAAAACTATAATATATAATATCCTTCAAACTGCGAGTATCCAATTACTTGAACACGCATCCCAACAAACTGCGATAAAATCGTAATCAGTGATATTACTGAGTGAATACTTACAAGTTACGTCCATATAATATATCCATACAAGCTATTTCTCGCAATTTCTCGCGAGTGAAATAATGAATATAAAACATTTTTCTAAAACACCTTATTAATTGGGCTATTAAAATTTAAAAGCAAAATATGTTTTTCTGCGGCTGGTATTTCCATATGAGCGCAGTCAAACATATTCATATTTATTACATTACAATAGACCGTCTGCCCTTAACATAATTCCACCACCTCACCTCCGCAACCAATTACTCGACTTCATCCCAATCAACACAATAAAATCCCAATAAATTTTATTTATGTGCCAAGTCTAAATGGCCTCCATAAATGGATTCCTTTATAAACCAGTTCCCTACCCAATTATCCCACCCCCTGTGTATCCCTACCTGCGACTTCCTTCCTATCCCATCACAATGACATTCTTGACATATTCGCAGTCGGGATCTGAGACTCGTGTGTCCCGGGACCAAGGTTCAAATCCGCGCGGCGTCGTGTGATCGGTGCCACGCTGTCTGTCGTTGTTGTTTTTGTCGTAAGTGATACTTGTTGATGTATCAAATGGGACACGTGGTATGGAAGTTTTGGTAAAAAAATGTTTGGTGAAGGAAATTGTGAAATGTATAAACTCTGGAACATTGAGAGTACATGGATACTTTACCTGGTACGAGGATTGTGGATTTTTTAAGCACCGAAATATTCTGTATACCTACTTAAAAAAATATGTAAGACGTATGGATTTTGAGTACCTACGATGGAAATAATATTGGAACTCATTAGGGTTCCGTAGCCAAATGGCAAAAAATGGAACCCTTTTAGATTCGTCATGTCTGTCTGTCTGTCTGTCCGTATGTCACAGCCACTTTTTTTTTCATATGACAGTAATATATATATTTTTATGTCACAAGGAGGCAACCGAGCAGTCGGAGCCTTATGGTGACTACCGACGACCTTAGACATCCGCACAACCAAAAGTTATGTAGATTCCTTACCTCCTTCTTCCCCAATGGGCCGCATAAAATTCATAAACCGCACGATACGCGACAGTATAGCTGTCACTTGACGGCGGTGTTATGTGAGCTAGAGGTACCACCACCACAGGTATAAGTACTCATAAATTGAGTTTCATTGCAATTTGTCTGCTGTCGAGGACACTCGTACACAAGACACATCCTTCGGAACAGTGTAGTGTTCATAGTTACCAACGCCTTAATTAATATTCACAGGACATAATATGCCTTTTTTTTCTTTAACACCGGGAAATATTCTGAGGCATCCCGCGGGAGAGTGGGTCTCCCCACGCGGGTATGTGGGACTCGCTGCGCCCGAAAGCTGGTAAGTGGACGCAGCTCTACCCACTAAAACCCGGCGAGTGCCACCAATGCCGCCTTTGGTGAGGTGTCTCGGATCTGTTGAGCAAATAGGGCACCTCGACGGCTAGTCAGTCCCTCAGGGGACGCCGCCTCCACATAGGGGTTGTCCCGCACCACAGAACAACCCCTCCCAACGCCGGGACAGCACAAGGTTGAGGTTGGCATCCTCGCCCCTTGCCCCCTGTTCTTTTGTCCCCTCTTAATATAAGAGGGTTACAAAGAGCCCCCTCGGCTCAATTCGCTTCGCCCAAGGTGCTGGGCTCACCCTAGACTCACGAGCCCCACCGCCATGACAAGGCCTGAACCATGGTGGGGAGGACATATGCCTATTTTAACGAATGCGAAGATGTACGATAACCTTTACCAAAATTTATATAAAATACAATATATTTTATATAAATTTTGACAACATGTCGTCATCTGAGCTCGGAACAAACTGTTTATATGATCAAAAGAGGCGGTTGTGCTGGGCTCCCATCCGCATGGATACCACCATACCACCTGCTTTTTTTATTAACTAAATTTGAAAGGAGGCAGTATAATTACTGGCACCGAGACTTACCATAACGTTTCAGGACCAATTAACGCATGTATGAGTTGCCTGGGCCTGTTCCCGGTGACGTGACAGGCGACGCTGACCACTTACCGTGGCTCGGTTACCCGTTGGCCTATCCTTTAAAAGATGCCTACGTATTTTGATTTGGGATGAGATAGTCTCAGATAATAAATGATCATAGACTATGTTGACTAATGACTTCTTAGTAAGAAGTTCTTACAACTGTTTAAAACGAAATATTATGTACCATGGTCTTAATTACTTCGCGGATAAACTTCGGTATTGCCCACGAGTGCTCACGAGACTGAGCAGTTTTAGTTTTAATACTGAAAATAAGAATATTAGCTAAAATTAGCGATAAGGCCCCGCAAGTCGTGCCTCCAGTAACGCCGCTGTGTTCGTGTCCGGTCACGATGGTAACCTGGCCCTGTATGACATGACATTACGGGGACTGCTTAGTGGCGGCCGGACGGTCCCTTACGAGGAGTAGTCTGGCCAGACCAGGCTGAGGGGCATCAAAAATTGGCTGAAGGCGCTCGCAGTGACTTGGGAGCAAATGGTCAGTCGGTTCACCTGGTGGTAATGATCGGCGACATCCACAGACACCCGCTACACCAGACAATTGCCGGCCTTTCAAGTTAATATGCTCTTTTCTTGAAGGTCTTGAAGTCGTATCGTATCTATTACTATTATTACTATACTCGATACAAACGGTACGACCATAGTATCTCGAGTCCATTATAAACTGCTCCATTGTGGCCATTCATGCCGATGGCTCACAAAAACTTGACTTTATCGCCGTGTTTCCGGTTCGATGCTTTGTCACTCACCTTAAAGGAAATATCTTGCAAACATCACAAATGATGGGTGAGCGCGGTAACGGTGGTGGGTTCTGTATAATTGTAGTTTTTATTTTTTCATAATTATTAACAACCTCTTTGTGAACACTGATAGACACAGCTCTATCAATGAACGCGTAATAAATATAATAATATAAATATATATTGTGATTAATTAGTTAGTTACAAATTAAATACAATCTTATCATTTCGTGAAGCTGTCTTAGCGGTAATTAGAGGGGATAAAGCTAAACACACGTGGTGATAATAATGGTGGTGTTTTTTTCACGAATTCACACATTTCAATAAAACTAATGTTACGGAAACTTAAGAATTTTATTAAAATTAGATTTTGACGTATCGGTTTTGAAAAAACGCGATAAAATACATAGAAGTGATCATAATCAACCTGCTATAGGTGTTTTTGAGTAAAAATACGATGGCCTCATATATATGGACTTTATTGACGTAAGTTTTATCATTCTCAATTAATTATTAAATTCGCCACTAAAATACTTGTTTAAAGGTCAACGAGTTTATTTTCAGTTTTATGACTTTATCTGATCAATATGTACGAACATAATGTATTATTGATTTAGTTTGACGACCAAAAGGTTGGAGCAGTTTATTATTATATGATCCAGTCACCTTGGTTGTTCTAAAATATGCGGAAAGTCGGGAATGCAATCATACTAGACCGCGATATAATCCGCTAAAAGAAGTTTCATTGCGAGTGAAATTTGCGTAAGTATAAGAAAATTATAAGCCTCAAACATTACTAGGTTTTGTACTTTAGCGTTAATTGAATACGCACCTGAATATTATACAAATATTTTCATCTAGTTTTAAAAACAATTACATTTGGTTCTCATTTCAGCTTCATCGTATTGTTAGCTTTTTGTATACTTACTTAACACCTTAATAAAATTCATTATGGATTTAACATTTGACTCACGGGTCCCCAAAACATCTCCAAATAACTATAAAATACGTAAACGTTGGAAATCGTTAATTTTTTCCAATACAAATCATTGAACCGACGGATATTGTATTTAATGGCACATGAGACGTGAGACGTGGGACATGAGACGTGAGACGTATAATTGTAGTATACAATGTGAGATTAATTCCTGTATTACTTACAATTGTCGGTTGACGGGGATTGTCCTTTTGTGTCCAAATAAGATTAGCAGTGATAGCCAATTTGGAGATGTGATATCGGTCCGATGGGTTCTTGGTGATCTTTTATTGGTGTTATGTTGTATGTATGATGTTTGTATGTTTGTTAAAATTGGTAGTATTTTGTGTAGTCAGTTCTAGATGAAACAACGCATTTGTTTAAATTATTCTTTTGTCTTGGAACACTTTTGAGGTAGGCTTTTGTATTTTTTTTAAATTTATTTGTCATTGCACAGGAATTGGGCCAGCAAGACTGGGGTGGTACCTCTCGCTCACATAACACCGAAAAACGTGTCTTCACTCTAACCGTGTTAAAACTCTTATTTCCACATTGTCTATAATATCTTTTTCTAAATAGTTGTTCCGAAAATGCAGTTCGAGATGCGTCGAAAAGATTTGCGTTAGGTTTTATTAAATAGGCATTAATACACATAATATTATATTATAAAGATAGGTTACAAACACGCAGGAACAAAAGTTATTTCTTTATTTCAAGCCTTGTCGTGGCGGTGGGTCTCAGTAAATTTAATTGTCCGGCATTCCGCAAAACCGAAGATTCTGCTGTATTAAAAATTCTACTGTCAATATGAAACAATAAATTCTCCCGTCAGTAGAAGTGACCGTCACCTCACGTGACAGGATCGTTAACAGAACAAACACCCGTGTTGTGTTAGGACAGGATCGTCCTGCCGTGAGCCTGTCACCAGCCCTGATCTTCCGCTCCCACTAATGACCGTGTGTCGTGGAATGGTCCACGAATCGTGTGTCCGGGGATGGGGGATGGTATCGAATGTTTGTAGATTACATTATATGTGAGCAGCTCCCTCGGTTCAATTTGCTTAGTCCAAGGTGCTGGGTTCACATTAAACTACTGAGCCCCACCGACACGACAAGGCCTGAACCGTGGTGGGGATCCCATTTTAAACTGTTTTAATGTTAATTGACTTAACAAGCATGAATCTAGATCATTCACTAAACGCCCTCTGTTTAACGCAACATAATATGAGTACTTTTCAGATGATATTTCTAAAGGTAATG
Source organism: Helleia helle (assembly GCA_963853865.1). Classification (NCBI taxonomy): domain Eukaryota; kingdom Metazoa; phylum Arthropoda; class Insecta; order Lepidoptera; family Lycaenidae; genus Helleia; species Helleia helle. Next base: position 621,591 of record OY971435.1, read on the forward strand.
TAGGCCATCCAGTACATTAGCTTTACATAAAATTATGTAACGAACATCTTAACAAACTAACATTTAAAATATTGTGATGCATCTTTGTAATTTGTTTGTCAATGTATCTGATCATACTATGTCCTGTATACCTATGTGTCTGTGTGTCTGTAAAGACTTACAGACGCACAGACACACAGGTACACAGACGTGTACCTGTGTGTCTGTGCGTCTAATGGCGCTGGCTAAAAAACAGGCCGGGCGATAATACCTCGCGTCCAACTACAATAACACCGACACACAAAAGGCCGGACACTCTTTTATTTTTATTATATCTAAGGTTCCGCTGCAACTACTGGAAAACCATCTATTACCTTTTTTATAGCATAGAAGGGCAAACGAGCAGTCGAAGCCTTTTGACTATCGACGCCCTGATACACATCAGCACAACCAGATTTCTAGATGCGTTGCCCTAATTTTCCCTATCCACCGAATGGGCCACCAGACACTCACAAACCGAACGAAACGCGACAGCATAGCTGTCACTTTAAGCCGGTATTATGTGAGCGAGAGCTATCACCCCGGTCGTGCCAGCCCAATTCCGCAGCAAAGCAGCATGGCACAGTTTGCCTATCCCACTAACATAAAAAAAACATATTCTGGTCAGGCCCACCACTCGCATCCATCGCTACTCCTGTGTAACAAGGGCCTGTAGACAAAGTGACAATGCTTTGTAGCCGAAATTCGTTATCGTCTTTGAGATAACGATAATAATTTTCTATCCAATGATCAATCAAAGATCGTTGCTGATCGTTGATCAAACAATGCAACGACAACAACTGTCAAGTGTCAACAAAGTTCGACAAGAAGTGTCAAATCGGACCAAAAAATTTAAATTCATTTCTATGTAAATATACCTAATACACACTATAACTCATAAAAATTGTGAAAATGTTGCCCTCCATGGCCCACGCCCACGGATAACGAATCAATATCAATAATAAAATAACATAAGTTTGACATAAGTGTTCGATAACCAATTGACAGTTTATGAATTTGTTACGAATTTTAACATTGTCTACCAACTTGCGATAACGATAACGAGTGACATAATTGACGACGGCTTATGTCAATCCCATACATTTTATTCTTTTCGAACTTCGTTATCGTTTTTCTAATGTTACTTTGTCTAAGGCCTCAGGATCGACAGCGGTAACCGGATGACCCTTTGACCTCAAGGATCCCGAGGGATACGTTAAAACTGACTTGAGAACCGCAACCAATTTAATCAGAAGAATTCGGAAAAAGTGGGAAATATTTAAATAAAAAAACATATTTAATTTTATACGGAACCACTCCACACAACTCGACCACGAACACCGGTAGCCACAATTGAGCTCATTAATCAGGCTTGGCTTACCGGGCCGGCGTCGAACCCGCTACCGGTCCACACCCGCTGTTATGATGGGCTCCTTGATATTATTTATACGTTTAAAATTATGATTAGTTTGGTGAACATCACGTTTTATTACATTGGTAACTGTTAAAGTGACTATTGCTTTTGTAGATAATGATCATCATCATCATCACCATCATCATCATCATCATCATCATCATCATCATCAGCCTGCATTCATCTGGTCTGTTGTATGAAAGTGAACCTTGTAATGTTTTGGTGCTACACCATTATCTTGATGCCTTCTAATCGTGTCATCAATGCTAAAAGCACAAGTAAAACCTTAAACGACAATAACACCAAAGAGTCTTCATAGGAATTCCTTATTGAGTTTTATATTGTTTTCTAATGTTTACGCGAATTTCACTCATTATAATAAAACAATTTTTAAGGATTTTATCGCGGTTTATTAAGATTTTTACAAGCCCGACGTTTCGGATACTTTACAGCAACCATGGTCACGGGAGGACTGAGGTGTCATACGTCCTAATGTTACAAAGTTATTCGAAACTATACTATGATATATCAATATTTTGGTCAGTCCTATCTGTATCTTTAATCTGTGACATATTATGCTTGGATTTTGATTGAATCTTAATAAACCGCGATAAAATCCGTAAAAATTGTTTTATTATAATTATTGAGTTTTGTTTGGAAGATGCCTTCACCTACGGAGGGGTTCCTGCCAATAAACGAGGATGAAAAATACTTATAAGAAAAATTATATATATTTTTTTTTCTGTAACGTCGGGAAATGCTCTGAGGCATCCCGCCTGGGGAGTGGGTCTCCCCAGGTGGGTATGTGGGACTCGCTGCGCCCGAAAGATTGTAAATGGACGCAGCTCTACCCACTAAAACCCGGCGAGTGCCACCAGTGCCGCCTTGGTGAGGTGCCCCGGATCTGTTAAGCTAACAGGGCACCTCGACGGCTAGTCAATCCCGCAAGGGACCGACGCCACCTCCACAGAGGGGTTGTCTCGCACCACAGAACAACCCCTCCCAACGTCGGGACAGTACAATGGGGTGAGGTTCCCATCCTCACTCCTTGCCCCCTGCTCTTTTGTCCCTTCTTCTTATAAGAGGGGTACAAAGAGCCCCCTCGGCTCAATTAGCTTTGCCCAAGGTGCTGGGCTCATCCTAGGCTACTGAGCCCCACCGCCACGACAAGGCCTGAACCATGATGGGCAACTAACTAAATCCCTGGAAATCAACGGACTAGCACTTAGAAAAGAAAATTTTTGCAGGAAATAAATAAGGCGTTATTATTATTATAGAAAAAAAACCATGCAACCCATGCAAGATTTACATTAGAAGATTCTGATCTCATTTGAGGCGGAGATCTTTACAAACTAAATATGGATTTTAATGTTCCCGGTGTTGTCCATCGCAGAACAAGCGAATATATAAGGTCAAGTGTACATGGAAATTGACAAATGCCATAACAATACGTGATTATTACAACACGGTCAATCATTTTTTACTGTTTTTGTGACCATAAGTCGGCTCGGGTAACAAGTTATACTTAAGAAATAACAAATAAAGCAATAATTGTCTTATTTCGTCCATTAAATATTAAAAAGCGAGTCAAAATGATAAAATACGGCGTCGATCTGATCAGCAGTAAGTAATGTCCGGCTTACGGTAATAAAAACGTATCAAACGCGGATTTGTTTACGCGAACTGCCCGCGGTTGGCTCACATGGCCCGGTCCGTTCACTCGCTCACATGGGCGACGGTGACCACATACCGTCAGTAGTATTATCCCTCCCACTGATTTTACCGGTGCGGTGCTCTGGTCTAAGCAAGTACCACCATCTTTTTTATTTTATTTTTATCATAGGCAAATCCTTATGGATGCAGCCAGGATCTTCGGGTAGATCCTGACTTAATGTGGGACTCGCACCTGGGAGTGCCCACCCTAACTAAAACCACTGCGAGCGCCTTCAGTCGCTTTTTGAGGGTCCCAGATATGCAGGCAACAGACAGGATCAACTCAGCGACAGGCTGGCCCCGGCGAAGACCAAACCTCATAATGGGGGACTGCCCGGCCGCTACTAAGCAGTCCCCGCGACGTCGTGCCATACAGACCCAGGTTTCCATCCTGAGCCCGACACGAACACAGCAACCCCGTTAGGTACCACCATCTTGCTTGTTTCTCCCGTGGTTCATATTTGCTGTTTCGGAGAGAAAGACAGTCAGTGTAATGACTGACACTGAGACTTAACATCTTGTCTCAGGATAGTCATCATCAACACCTGGACCAGGTCCATATTAACTTGTTTTGTTCATGGGCGACGTTGACTGATAGATGGCAGATCTGCCAGTTTGCCTAATTCAAGGGACATACAAAGTTCTACCGAGGCCAAGGATTACCCAATGTTCAATAGTATCTTTGCCTATCTCATCATCGTCATCAGCCTTTATCCGGTTCAAGGAATCGGTCGTACTGGCGTTCACTTTGGCCTATGTTCAGCAGTGGATGGATGAAGCCTGCCTATCTCAACTATACATTATATTTTTTAGAAACAGGACAATATTGGAAAATAAATAATAAGGATGGTAGTATCCGTACAGACTGTCGCTCAAATCTAAATGTAAAAAATACAACAAGATGTCAATAACTACCTTATTATATTATAATATATCTATCTATATAGCATCTATCTAACGCACTCCATTTTTATACGGTAGGAATCAAAGTTGGAAAAGGAATGATGATATAATATGACTCGCTCACATAACACCGGCGTCAAGTGACAGGTAGGCGTTTCGTGCGGTTGTGAGTTTCCGGTGGCCCATTGGGAGGGATAGGAGAAAGGAGGGCAACACATCTGCATAACTTTTGGTTATGCGGATGTCTATGGGCGTCGGTAGTCACCATAAGACTTTGACTTCTCGGTGCCTCCTTATGACATAAATAAAATTAAAAAAAAAACATGTGTGCAACTTACACGTGGTAGAGGTGAAACCGTCAAATTTCACGAACGAAACACTGTATAATGCTTCCTATCTCATTTTCTCCCACGTTAAATCTTATGAATTTATGTGTCTGTCTCTTTTTACTGTCGCGTTTTCGTTTCAATGACTTTCAAATCACAACGATGCTAAAAAAAATGAAACACTAGCTGTTTCCCGCGGGTTCAAAGATCCACAAATTTAAAACAAAATAACAAACATCCTTCCTCAGTAATTTCAGGCTTTAAAGTAAAAAAAAAACAATTACCCTAGTTCCAGATATAAGAGCATTTAAACGAATTCATCGGCTTGAATATATTAATAAGGAATATGGAATATATAGTAACAGACCGCTATGTAAGACAACCTTTAAGATTAACGCGGACCATATTCTTAATAACTTATTTCTCCGTCCTCTCAGGAGATATTGTCGCAGCCACTGCATCAACCGCGCCACTGTATTAACTGGACCTATTATAGGCAATGTTTAAAACTTTAAACAATATTTCTAATTTGTATGATAATTATTGTATGACTGACTGATTGTATTAACTGAAGTTACCTATAACTTCAGTTAATTACGTTCATTGATGGAGGACTATGTGCAACTGTAGACGGGCTCTAGCGCTGGTGATGATGATGATGGTTTAAGAAGATGTAAATAAGTATATACTATATAATAATAATATGAGCCCTTATATGTCCCACTGCTGAGCACGGGTCTCTCCTCGAAATCAGGCGAGGAGGATTTTTGGGCCATAGTTCACCGATACGCTGGCCCAATGCCGTTTTGGTGAACTTCACACACCTTCAAAGATATTTAATCTCATCAGACCTGCAGGTTTTCTCACGATGTTTTCTTCACCAGTAAGCAAGTGATCTCATGTTTAGGTGCACGTGGAAATTTAGAAAACCCCATTTCTAGGCATCAGAGGAGGGTCCAGAATGAACGCGGACCTCTCGGCTCTCACTCAATAGGCCGATCCCATACCCACTAGGCCATCGTCGCTCACTATACAGGGTGTCCAGAAAGTCATGGATAACCTTTTGCCTGGCAATGTGCCACATTGGGATTTATGATTAATTAAAAAAAGTAATAATAATAATAATAATAATAATAAGAGCTTTATTTGTGATGACACACTGCAAAACACTACAATGAACAGAACAATATACAGAAAAAAAAACATCGAACTAAATTGGTAGGTACAAACAAACAATAAAAGAAAGACAACATAAAAAAAAGATACATTAAAAATAGTACCTACTCACTAATCAAGGCAGCAGCGCGTCTCACAAAAAGGTAAATCCTCGGCTTTGGTTAGGAATAATTCCTAACACCGATTTTCAGGACCACCTGATTATTATTTTTTAATTTTATTTCGGCGGCAGTTGAGGACAGCCATTTAGTAAATATAATACTATAAAATATATTTACACTTAATTAAAGTACCTAATAGAAAACGTGTTTTTAACACTTAAACAAACAATATTATATAAATGAACCCAATACACACATACAATATATACAATTATTATACTTTATTATACATTACATTATACATACCATCTTTAAATACATAAGCATATAATATATCAACTCCTTAAATACATTTTTTTTTTATTGTCTGAAAATACTATAGTCATGGATCCAGAATACGACACACTCACACTCATAAATACCACAAACACATAATATAGGTAATGCTTATTATTAAACCCACAACATATTACATAATATGCCCATTAAACTATAATAATTGTTTTTGTTGTATTAACAGATAATTTTTAAAATGGCGCTTAAAATTTTGTTGCGTACTGATACTTCGAAGAGGCGGTGGGAGGTTGTTCCAGCACTTCGTAGCAGCGTATTTAAAGCTGCCTCGAAATGCCTCTGTGCGGTGAATGGGCATACACAGCGCATAGCTCTGGGACCTAGTGTTGTGCGAAGTATTAACATCTCTTGTCCAGTTCAGTTTGTCATAGAGATATGCGGGCACCTTGTACTTAACGATGCCAAAGAGCATAGTGGCTAGGTGCAACCTCCTACGATTTTCCATTTTCAATATTGACGCTCGATTAATGTATGGAGTGACGTGATCTCGCCGCGGTATATAAAAACAATAACGTGCGCAAGCATTTTGCACACGCTGTATCGATTTTTTTGTCCTCTCCAGCAGCCTTGGTCCTATTACAGAGTCAACGTAGTTGAACTTGGAGAGCACTAATGTTTCACACAGTCTGATACGAGTTTCTTCATCAATTGAATTTCTGATTCGATATAGCACTTTTAAACGATAGAAGCAACTACGAATTATATCAGATACGTGTTTTTCGAACCTCATGTGCTCATCTAATATAAGACCGAGGTTTCGTACTTCCGACACGCATTCTAATCTAGTACCATTTACAAAAATAGCCGGATCTCTCATCCTAACATTTTGTACCTGCTGACGAGTTCCAAGTAAAATATATTTTGTTTTGGTAGCATTCAAGACCAGCGCGTTCGATTGAGACCAATGAAATATCCTGTCAAGATCGTCGTTGATTTTACGCAGTGAGTGATCAATCTCATGCGGCTTAAACGATAGATATATTTGAATATCGTCTGCGTATATATGAAATTTACAATTTCGTATACATTTGGTTACATCAGCCGAATAAATACTAAACAGTATTGGCCCCAATATAGAGCCTTGTGGGACGCCTCTTTTAATCTGACTACGCCGTGACGAGATCACATTTTCCACCCCATTTTTTATTTCTACGATTTGAAATCTATTTTGTAGATAACTCTCAAACCACAGGACAGATGCCTCTTCTAATCCGTAAAAACGTAGTTTAGCTAAGAGCAATTCAATATTGATAGCGTCAAATGCTCGAGAAAAATCGAGGAGCACCATAATAGTGACATTACCATCATCCTGTGCAAGAAGAACATCGTCCATTACATTAATAAGAGCAGTAGTGGTGCTGTGGTGTTTCCTAAAACCTGACTGCATCATAGGTAATATATTGCAACCCTCTATATAATCTGTTAGTTGCCTACATATAATTTTCTCCATGATCTTCGAAATACAAGGTAGAATGCTTATAGGTCGTAAGTCCTTAAAAGATAAAGGTTGAGCTATTTTAGGAATCGGTCGCACCACAGCATCACGCCACAGATCAGGAAAAGTAGAAGATGAAATGCTTTTGTTTACTAAAGTTGTAATAATACTTAGTGTATGTGAGAATGACAAAAGCAGCATATCCAGTGAAATACCATCTAGGCCAATGGCGTTAGAGTGCAGTTCCCGGACGGCGCTGACTACATCACGTTCGGATATAGTCTTTAACTTTAGTATATGTGTGCTATATTTATTATCTTTATAATAGTCTATGACTGATGATGGTACGATGTTATCCCCAGGAACATTGAGAAAGTGAGAGTTCAATCTCTCAGGATCACAAAGATTATCGGGGAGGGACACATTGCTATTTTTAAAACTTACAAATTGCTTTATGTGTTTCCACATAGATTTAGGATTTTTTACATTCGTGGTTACATACTTTTTAAAGTAGGCGTCTTTACCTTATTAAAGTACCTTATTAAAGTCTTATGGTTTCCGAGTATTTTGATGTTGTATGCAATTTTGGAAAATCTTTATCTTTGAACAGTTTTTTCATGCCATTTCTACAAATGAAAACTTTTTCAAGTCCGGCTTTTTTATTTTTATTTTAAATTATCCTGCTATCGATTAAATACAAGAAAGTTACAGATATAATTTTTTACACCTAAAATTTAGGTCCAAACTTAAAAATTTCACCTTAAAATGGTTGCCTGTAAAGTCGGTTTTACGGGCGAAGATTTTACGTGACATCGTTTCGGTGACTCATCGTAACGTTACCGAGCGTTACACTTTTTCATAAGTGACTCCCAGCCGCAACCTAATTTAAGACGTTGTCACGTCAAAAAAAATTTAACTTACTTTTAATCGGCCCTAGTAAAAAAATATACTACATGGGGTGTAGAAATTATTTTAAAATCTTTCTCACTTCATAGGGAATCTAAAATGCTATAGAAGTTGTTAACTTTTTCTTTCAAAATCTTGTTATTAAAATTTTTATCGAAATAATCCATATATACCTTCTAAATATATACCTTCGAATGTTCTTTTAAAACAATATTAATAAAATTGATTTTATCAGGATTATATGTATTAAAATTACTCAAAATTGACTTTACTTTCCTCATTGTAACATCAATATAAAGCCTTCCACAAACTTAACAAAAGTATAATATCATTAACACCATAATACCCGTAAACGTCACGTCACTCCGACTTATCCCGATCACTCGTCCTCGACCTTATCCCGCCGGGATACAGCCTGGTCGATAGACCATAGGGCCTGTCCCGGATCGGTGACGGTAATCCGCTTACTGTGCAATGTAATATCTGGTGACTTTTTCTGTATATGAAATGTATTATCATCGCTGTTAAGATTATTTACAAAGGCAATTCTGTAATTGGATTTTCGGCCAAATGTGACGAATACGTCGTTGAAGCTTAAAATTTTTTTTTCGAAAATAAATCGCAAATATCTCTATCTTATTACCGGTGGAAGTTGAGACATGATAAATAAAGGAACATAGCAAAAAACATGATTTGCTGTTTATTGAAAGTAAAAAAATATATTTCTTAAATGATATACTTTTATACGAATTAACTATAAACAAACTTATATTTCAGAGTTGCTAACTAAAATACATTAAAAACACCGAAAAATCATCTTTAACCGCCTCTTAAATTACGCGATCATTAAAAACATTATAATAGCTCACTTTAAATCGTTCACAAATCTTTGAATGACCGTCACACTATAGTAAACGTCAGTGGACCGCGATAATAGGTTTTGTGCCAATTTGTCAGCGAGTGGCAGATGCACGGAGACGCACAAACAAACATACATCTGGAGCCAAGGTGTTAGTATTAATTGTAATGTCACTTTGTAGTGTTACTGCAGTAAAAAATACTATAGTGATCATATGGCGCGTTAAAATTAACCAAACTAAACGTAAGTAGGTCAGACTAATGATTACTTCGATAGCCCACGTGTATCTCAGATTATAAAATCTATCCTCTTGACAAATTGCATCGAAATCTGATTATCAGTTGAGGCGAGATACTAAGAGATAGGTAGTTACTTTCTCTTGCTCTTAAAATAATTTAGCGGTGGTCAACGATAGCTCTATTAGTATAGAGATATTTATTATTGTATAAATATCTCCTCATCATTATCATCCTTTGCCCGCTAGCTGCTGGACATTGGCCAGTTTCAATGAACGCCGAGATGGCCGGTTCTCCGCTGCCATCCACCTAGGAGCAGCCATTGCTCAAAGATTGTTGTCCGATCTCGTTGGAGGTCACTTCTTCCTCCTGAAGGTGATCATCATTATACTAATTAGTTAATAATTATTACACGCATGTTCTGTACGTGACATTATTTAAGAATACCTGTTTGAATTTTTAATTGAGAATTATTTATTTAATGGTTTAATATCTTCATTCTTATGGGAAGGAAATATATCTTAAGCCTCAATTTGAGTATTAAAGGATTATTTTAACCAGTTTTTAGGATTTTTAGCGTAAGCCTATCTGCATGGGTACCTTTTTTTTCTTTTGCGCCGGTAAATACTCTTAGACATCCCGCGGGGGAAGGGAGACTCCCCAGGCAGGTATGTGGGACTCTCTGCCCCCGAGAGATGCTAAGGTGGACGCAACTCTACCTACTAAAACCCGGCGAGTGCCACCAAAGCCGCTTTTAGTGAGGTGCCCCGGATCTGTTGAGCAACAGAGCACCTCGCCGGCTAGTCAGTCCCCTAAGGAACCGACGCCACAGAGAGGTTGTCCCGCACCACACAACCACCCCTCCCAACATCGGGACAGTGCAATGGGGTTCCCATCCTCGCCCTTATCCCTCCTGTTCTTTGGCCCCTGTTTTTATAAGAGGGGTACAAAGAGCAGCTCCCTCGGTTCAATTGGGTCCTTCTGAGACATTACTGCCTCGCAGCTGAAGGCGTCCATCGCCGTCCAGGACCGCCGTCACTGAGCGTCGCGGTGATGATGCTCGGCAGAGACAAGTCCCCAACTCATGAGTAGTCTATTCTATTCCCGGGGGAATTCGATTATGTGCGACGTTGACCACGTACCATCAGGTGGCGCGTCTGACAGTTTGTCTATCAAACTAACGTAACATTATATCTCCTAGAATTAGTTTTCAAGTGGGAGGAGGTAGCTCCCGTTCAGAGTAGTGCCTTAATATTAACCACTTCACACTATTTCCATCGTGAGTAGGGCACTGGTCTCCAATCCACTCACCAACCTGTCAAAAGGTTTTATATACTCCAAGTATTCCTCTTCGAAACAGCGAGGAATGGAATATTAGCTAGCTACTCAAAGATACATCTTACACACAATGTTTTTCTTCCCGAAATTAACTAAATAAACAGTCATTAGGAGTTCTAGGGAGGGGGGTAAGTGGCCCATAACTCCAGCCCTCTGAGAGGGCAAACAGGGTAATAGGGTCAGTCGTATATCGTCCGAGGGATTGTTTAAGGGACAGCCATTGGGAAGCTTTGATTATCACACGATTAAAACTATTTAAAACGGGATAATACTCATGTTTTTCATTTTTATTTTTATTCATTTATGTTCTTGGGGCTTGATAATTCGGTATTCTCAACGAATTCTTTAATTTTTTTATATTCTTAATAAAATGCTATGATTGTTTTGGTTTTAAGCTTACTCGGAAACTATCACACAGTACTTTCAAATGTATCATGTGGGAGATAAGATGCGAGACTGACTGGGTCGTGCGCTGAGATTTGGGGGCTGTCTGGGGGGTGTTGAAGGTCGGGGGTACAAGGCGCAGGTTGTGGAAGTAATCAACAATTTAAAATTGGGGCTCATCCGGGCCGGTAATCGCGCCATCGCTCTTACCGAATACTCAAGGGGACTGCTCCATGGACAGCTTCCAAATTATGATAATATTATTTAATGCGTTCAAGTAAAAGCTGTTGAAAAATATCGTACAGGTTTTTGATCTCTTGCTGTTATAATGGGTAGAGGTTAGACGATTTGAATGTTTGTATTTTGAACGAAAATAGGTCATTTTATTACCTATTAGATGATTTTTTCCTTATAAACTCTGAAAAAATAATCAATAATCATATCATTCAATATGGAAGTTCCTTACATATATTTTGTTTATTGATAACAAATTTTTTGAACGGTTTGCACTTAAACGTAAAATATCTATTTACTTTTTCTGAAGGCGAGATGTTCCTAAAACGTTTTGAAGCATCTGACATAGTAGTGGGAGTACAGGGAGGAGTACAGGGAGGAGTACAGGGAGGAGTACAGGGAGGAGTACAGGGAGGAGTACAGGGAGGAGTACAGGGAGGAGTACAGGGAGGAGTACAGGGAGGAGTACAGGGAGGAGTACAGGGAGGAGTACAGGGAGGAGTACAGGGAGGAGTACAGGGAGGAGTACAGGGATAAATGATAGTTCGTATGTTATTCAGATGAATTGATGTAAAATGTCATCAAAATCCATTTAGTAGTTTTTGCGTGTTCGCGTGAAATCGCTTTGATACATACATACATTCTTGCAAACTTTCGCGCTAATAATATTAGTAGGTATTGTTAATGTAAACACGGTGACATCTTAAACGATTGAGTTAATGTTAGTAAAGTCAGGGGAAAAGGCAATCCCCACCATGGTTCAGGTCTTGACGTGGCGGTGGGGCTCAGTAGCCTAGGGTGAGCCCAACACCTTGGGTGAAGCTAATTGAGCTGAGGGGACTCTTTGTACCCTTCTTATAAGAAGAGGGGACAAAAGAGCAGGGGGCAAGGGGCGAGGACGGGAACCTCACCCTATTGTACTGTCCCGACGTTGGGAGGGGTTGTTCTGTGGTGCGGGACAACCCCTCTATGGAGGTGGCGTCGGTCCCTTGCAGGACTGACTAGCCGTCGAGGTGCCCTGTCGGCTTAACAGATCCAGGGCACCTCACCAAGGCGGCACTGGTGGCACTCGCCGGGTTTAGTGGGTAGAGGCTAGAGCTGCGTCCACTTACCATCTTTCGGGCGCAGCGACTCCCACATATCCGCGTGGGGAGACCCACTCCCCCGCGGCTTTCCCGGCGCTAAAAAAAAACAAAAAAATTGGGAAAAGGCAATAATTGATGTAGTATTTATTCTTGACTGTGAAGTTCCGTAAACTCTGGTCGTCGTCATCGTCAACCTTCTGCCGTCCACTGCTGGACGTGAACTATATTTTTGTAATTAACTATTAGTTAAATTACTAATCTTAGCATTAATTTTTTTAAAAACTTTTCATAATAATCACAGCCAGTTGTCTAAACGGTAAACTATATATTTTGTACATAAACATGTATAAATCTACGTCCTCATGTACGCCTTGTTAATACCATAGTAGTAGTACTAGTACATAACAGTAGTAGTAATATTTACTAGTAATATTTTGGCAAGTGTAGAATATGGAACCTCCAGTGTGTAGGCTCCCTTACCCCAAGGTGTACGTTTTACAAACGCGGGACAAATCGACGCGTCAACAGAGGGACCACCCTCCCGCCGGCTGAGGACGTTTGAGGAATAACATATGTTTATCAGGAAGGTCAATGGATGTACCTACTTTGCATATCATTAATGTGGAACTTTATACTGATATGAAAAAATTGGCTGCCGCGCTCCCGTCTGCATGGGTACCACCATCTTACTTATTTCTCCCGTGAAACAAATTTGTTGTGTTTCGGAGAGAAAGACTTAACATCTTACGTCTCAGTTGCCTGGGCTAGTTCCAGGTACACTAGTTAAGTTCATGGGCGACGTCGACCACTTACCATCAGGTGGCACGTCTGTCAGTTCGCTTATCCCACTAACATAACAGGACGTGTTCTCTAGAAATGTCGGTATTGTGTTTTATATTCTGCTTACAACGAGTATTACGAACAAAAGACTACATACTATAGGTACACAAATAATCAAGTGTTGTTACACATCATTTTCGTGTCTAAAATAGTTTAAATAATTTGCAATCACACAATTTCTTATGTAAGAGGTGGTGCCATTGCTGCATGGCATCCGAATTGGGTCGGCACGACCGGGGTGGTCACATAACACTGGCGTAAAATAAACAGCATTGCTGTCAGCTTTTCGTTCGGCTTGTGGGGTTTCGGCGGCCCATTGGAGGGGATAGGGTAAAGGAGGGCAACGCATCTGCATAATCTCTTGTTGTGCAGATCTGTATGGGTGTCGATAATCGCCAAAAGCCTTCGACTGCTCGTTTGCCCTCCTATGATAAAAAATAAAACACTTTAAAATTTTAAAAATGTTAAGGAAACCTACTACTACTACCTACTTTTTTAGCTTGCAATAAGTCTTCCCGATGCCAGGAGGCTGCGATGTAATTGACACCACGGCTGGCGGAGGTAACCCTCCCGTTTAACTGTTTTAGGTAGAAGCCATCAGCTCTCCTACTCTTCCGATTTAGCATAAAGGTCTTTGGACCATAGCATAGGTCAATTCGAAAAAAAAAAAGCTTGCAATAATAAAATTGAATAGGTAAACAATTAAAAAATTGTCAAACATTAAAATGATATGCACCCTACTCGTCATCCCTTTTCGGTCTCGCTTTTGCACATGCTATTTGTATAGCTATCTCCCTCCCACTATCTCGCTAGTAATCCTGATGTAACGGCGATCCGGGATTACTCCGGGATCATTTGTTGCCCAAATTAGCCGGAATCACTCACGCTAATTACTGTATTGATACAACTTATTACAGTGACTTGCCGAAAAGAGATGGAATTAGGAGCTATTAAAACTGTTCAAACCGGGATTTCACTCGGTTTCCCATTTTTATTGCGCGAATTGACAAACTAGCACATGCTTTCTAACCAGTGGCTTGTTCACAAAGACTGAATACATAGTAGTAGTGAGTGAGGCATGTGTAAGTAGGGAAATATCGAGATTCCGTTAAATAGTTCGAAGAGTCAAAGTAACCATGAAAATTTTATATCTTATATGGAAATAGCTGTTAAGAAATAATTAACATTATGTGTAAAAGAAGGATAGGCTATGTATCCACCAACACAAGTCGACCGAATAACCGAGTCATCACTATTGAATATAAGTTTTAAAATGTACACCTTCTATATATTAGGTCTACTGCATATTACATTAGCATTACTGCAGATGTGTACTGTAAAGAACTGAACACAATGATGGAGAAGCTGGCACATCTCCAACCAGCATTGGTCAATCGCTCGTCTCCGCAGCTCCTGCACGACAACGCGCGACCTCATACTGCACAGCAGACGGTCTCCAAGTTGCAAGAACTGGGTTGGAAGCTCTCCGTCATCCGCCCTACTCATCAGACCTTGCGCCTACAGACTACTACTTTTTCCAGAATTTTGATAACTTCTTGGCGGGAAAAAAATTCAATACCCGAGAGGCAGTCCAAAATGCCTTTGAAGAATTTGTTGCCTCCCTTCCAGCTGATTTCTTTAAGAAGGGCATCAATAAACTGCCACTGCGTTGGCAAAGATGCATTGATTGCATGGGTGATTACTTCGATTAATACAAATAAAAAATACATGAAAAAAATTCGTTTAAATTTTTTCATACAAAACGGCAATTTCATAGGTAAAGACCTAATATTTTTTAATAATAATAATATAATAATAATAATAACTTTATTTGGCACAATAACATACTATTCTACAATTTACTACAGCTAAAGTTAACAATCATGTAAGTGCTTACACTATTTAAAAAAAAAAAAAGCTACAGTTAACAGAGGGCCCCAAACTAGGCACTGCCTGTATCTTGGGGACCAGTATGTGACTATTGCATTATTCCTAGTAATTAGTCTTAACATTAAAGTATTACATATAAAACAATAATTAATTATTATAAAGCCTTAACTTTGAGGTTATTGATGTTATTCCCCGGTCAGCGTACATAAACAATTTCACTCAAACAATTCAAGATATTTAATTATAATTTAATTATAATTCACATATTTACCAATATATTCTCTGTGTCTGTGTAGTCTAGTGTCTGAAGCCACTTTAATACAACTGATTTCGTTTTAGGAACTGAGAGGCTTTTTAGATCGCAGTGTTTTAATACCGAATTGTATATTGTATGTGTGTGCCCTAAGGTATTCTCCAAATCTGCGGCCAAAGTTCGTCTTTGTTCTAGGAAGTGGTAGTCTAAAGACTCTCTTTTTTATTAATGCATTGTAATCATAGGTCGAAAGTAGTTTGTGGGTGTTAATGCATATTTTAAGGATAAAAAGTTGGCGTACAGTTAAGACTTGAGCTTCCTGGTAGAGATTTCTGGTAGGATACCTGTAGGGCTTTTTTAACATTACCTTTAGAGCAGATCTTTGGGCTCGTTCGGCGGTTATGAGAGTTGTTTTTGGTGCGCTACCCCATACGGGGATACAGTAGGTGATGACTGATTGACAAATTGCTGTGTAAATAGTTTTTAATGTGTTGTAACTAGCGGAATTGTTCAGTTTTTTTTAAATTGAAGATATTTTCCTGATTCTCTTAGACAGGTGTTCGATGTGGTCTTTAAAGTTTAAGTTTTGATCAATGATCGTCCCTAAGTATTTCACAGTGTGTGATTGTTGTATGTGGTCACAGTTGCAGGGTTGGTTTAGGCGAGATCCGTTACAGTTATGGATTTGGAGTTTGGTTGACAATGGTGGCTGAGAAGCGGCAGTTTTATGAAAACAGAGGTATGTAGTTTTTTCTTTATTTAGGGTCAGAAGGTTATATTGCATCCACTTGTTTATATCTTCCATACCACGCTCTGCTTGGAACGTAGAAGAACGTCTTTACCCGTGAATAATACGGCTGTTTCATCAGCGTAGCAAATTGTCTCGGAATTAGGTATATTCGTATTGTGGATATCGTTCATATAAATTATAAATAAGGTAGGACCCAGTGTACTTCCTTGGGGCAAACCAAAATGTACAGGAAGTGTTTCACTTTGGTGAGTGCCCACCTTTACTAGTTGTTTGCGGTCAGAAAGGTAGCTCGTAAACCACTCCAATGTCACACCCCTTACACCCAATTTCTCTAGTTTATTGAGAAGTATTTTTACTGAGATTGTGTCAAAAGCTTTTGCAAGATCCACAAAAACACCTATACAGCAGTCGTTCTTGTCGAGAGAAGCACTCACTAGGTCTGTTAGTAGCGTTACTGCGTTTTCAGTGGATTTACCTCTGCGAAAGCCAAATTGACGAGGAGATATATTATATTTTCGAGTATCTTTGATGGGATGCTAAGCAGGGATATTGGCCTATAATTGCAAGGCACGCTTTTGTCACCGTTCTTATGTATTGGGGTGACCAAAGCCACTTTCCATATGGTGGGAAATTTTGCCGAGCCTATGTTAGTGTTAATAAGATGTACAAGTGGCTCTGAAACATATTTAAGGCATAATTTTAGGAGGCGGGAGTCGATATCATCTAAGCCAGGGGCACTATTTATTTTGAGGGTGTTAATCATGCTCTTGGTATCAATCATGTGGTAATATTAGCAAGCATTTTGTGTGATAAGTATAAATCTTCCGTCATTTTCCGGAATAGTTATCTGAATGCATCGCCTATGCCTTATACGTATAAACGTTGTCTGGACTAGTTTAGGGTAAACTATAATTTATGCTTATGAGCGAGGTCTGCACTTACTAGTCGCCTACTATTTAGTCAACCCTGACTGCTGACATAAAGCAGCTACCAGTCGTTGGCGTTCATTAACGTGGCAGTGGGGCTTAGTAGCCTAGGGTGAACCCGGCACCTTGGGTGAAGCTGTGGTGAATTGAGCTGAGGGGGCTCTTTGTACCTTTCTTATAAGAAGAGGGGAAAAAAGAGCAGGCGGCAAGGGGTGAGGATGGGAATCTCACCCCATTGTACTATCCCGGCGTATGCCTACCCGCGCGGGATGCCTGCGTTAAATAAAACGGAGGGCTGATAATTATAATATTCTAAGCAGATATGGTGGCGATGGTCTAGTGAGCGAAGATGGTCTACTGGGTCGGCATCTTGACTAAGAGTTTCGTTAAGCCTTGAAATGGGTTTTCCTAAATTTCTAAGTGTACCTAAACATGAGACCATCGCTTAAATATAAGGAAAGGGATACTATATCATTATAACTGTGTAGTCTCTCTACGTTTACAGTCTACAGTCTACACTCTCCACTTTACTCTCTACTCTCTATCAATATAGCATAGTATCAACCTCAGTCATCTTCTATCATTTCACGAGAGATATCTTCTTTCTTTTATAGTTAGGTAAGTTAATTTTTTACATAAGAAGTGTTTTCTATAGTAATATTGACTATACTTAAAGAAAATAACATTTACTCGTTACTCGTTCACTAATTCTCTATACTCTCATTTTACTATATTACTTAATAATTAATTAAAATAAATTTTTTTTTCTGTATTCAACTGCAATTAATACTAATGTACCTAAATATTTAGTTAACATGAAATAAATTATTTTAAATTCGTAAGCTAGCGCCATCTAGTAATATATGTCTAAACTAACTGAAGGAGGACGTGTACGGACACACGTCATAAGCACGAGTAGCGTAACATGAAAGTTCTGATGAAATTGTGTAGATGGCGCTGTTTTGTTGATTTTAAATAAGCTCTTACACTGAAGATTAATTTTAAGAATTATTAATATTGCAAGTTGTTTTTAAGACAAAATATGTCGAACTCAGTGTGCTTTTAGAATAGTTACATTATAGTCAGTGAATTTTACATTTTCTTTTATCTCCTCTTCTCTTCTCTCGGACCTTCTCGCTAGACCAGTGTATTACCAGCCAGCACGTTTTATTAGCTCATAATTTACTGAGATATATTATAATATACAAGCAGTTGCCCGCAGCTTCACTCGCGTTAACTGTTGTCATAAATATAAAAAAATTAAGGGGGGGACCATCCTTAACATTTAGGGGGATGAAAAATAGATGTTGACCGATTCTCAGGCCTACCCGATATGCACAGAAAATTTCATGAGAATCAGTCGAGCCATTTCGGAGGAGGTTAATTACAAACACCGTGACACGAGAATTATGTATTAATATAGATTAGATTATACATTATATTATGTATATTACTTTTTAACATACGGTGGTGACCGAACACACGGCTCACCAGCTGATGATTAGTGATAAGTAAACAACTAATAACTGGGATCCCCAACTTAAAAAGTTGAAGTCGCATCGAATGTATTTTCTAAAGAAGTATTAAGAAAAAGAGGTGATAATTAAAAATAGGACACTATCGTTTTATGTTAGTTGGATATCAGAGGAGATACGTCACGGTATGTTGTATGTTGTCACCGTCACCCATGAACATAAACAAGTTAACCTGCAAATTCTCCAGACCTACAGGAGACATAACTTGATACCAGTAATTACACTGCCTATCGTGTCCTTTCTTCTTCTGATACGCGGAAGAAGGAAGGTGATACCCATGCAGACGGGATCTCTCCCACTGGTGAATTTGGAATAGGTTTAAAGAAGACTCCAATTCACGTGTCACAACAATACATGCAGTTTCAATTAGAGTGGATGCATCAGGGGAAGACGCCTAGAGGTTCCAGGTACAGGCACATTTGTCTTATGCCTCCAACTATTTATTAGTAATTTACTTAGAAATCCTTATTTCCCCAGTGATCGGCTCATGGTTGAAGGCGGGCATTCATCCGCAGTTTTTATGCCGAAGTAACCATGTTTGGGCTTATCAGTAGAATAACAAGACATTTTAGATGTTCAATATCAAAATAACAGATGCAGATACCTAAATAAAAATAAATGTATGTAAAAATTAATTTATTTCACAATCCGAACTCTATTACGTAAGCTACAGAAATGCCGCTCTCAGCTTATTTATATTGTACAATAATCATGGTTGGTTTAAGAATAACATAGTCTGTACTTTACTGAGAAAAATAAACAAAACGTACATAATATATTTGAAAATATCTAAATAATAAACATTTTTAGATATGATTTAATCTTAAAATTGCAATACCTTGAATTAAAATCAGTTTCTGACCACAACTATCAGTACTTTTTAGTTGTTACCTACTTAATGTGATACATTAAGCTTTGATATTAGTTCTCGCGTAAACTACTAGATGGCGCTTACACTTGATCAATTAAAAAGTTCTTTATGAGCAGTTTAGTAACAAATAATTATTTAGTAATATACATTTTTTTGTACTTTCATAGTTAATGTTAGATATTGGTAAACTACGCAAATTATTCGACCTAAAATGGTAACAACACAAATTAAATTTTAGTAGGTACGTACAAAACAGAAAAGCCATAATTTAAAATTTTCCATTATATATATTGGTAATAAAATCAATGAAAAAGGTTTTTTTTTTCAGTAGTAATAATATATATAAATTTATATTTTTATGAATAAGTACAAGCTTTTATATTGACTATCGTATATGACATATTTTATGACTATTTCAGCATTATCTAAATAATATGAGATTAAACAAATAAAATATTTTGTTCACTAGCGACATCTATTAGGAAAACAAATAGGTATTTTTAATTTGAGGTTATTTAAAATATCATTATAAATTTGATTTAGTATTATGTAAGACAAATAATTTTTTAAAGATGACAAAATTATTTTTTTAAGAAGAATCGTACATTGGCTGTATTTCATGCAGAATATGGTCACCCTAGTTCAACGAAATGGCTGTCTAAATCGTAGATTATGGACAATTAATTCAACTGCATGTAATATAGTAAACATGTCTAACGATTTTAGACTTATTAGCCAAGAAATTAACACATTGTACATGAAGGTACCTGTAGTGTGCTACCAATTGTATGAGATTTCCAGCATATGTAAATTGTACCATGCATGCAAGATAGATAAAAGAAGCTTGATGATTCTAACAAATATTTGAAATTCGTGTGGAAAGAAGGACTAACAATAATGATTTCTTGAATATATAATATAAAAAATGCGCAAAAAAAAAACCTTACAAGAAAAATAATAAAAAAAACAACGAAAAAATAAAAATATATTTATAAAACCCATACGAGTAAAAAAGCACTACCTTACTAATCTCACAAAATACACGTAACTTTAGAGAATAGAAAAAAATCTAAAACTACTATGTACAATATTGTCAAGTACTAAATACTAAAATTGCGTAACAGATTCAACAAACACCAAAATAATTTATTTTGAAACATCAACTCAACTAAAATTAAGATATTTTCTTTTGTAAGATTGATTTTGTTTTTAGTCCACTAAAATAAAAGTTTATATAGTTTACAGACTTTTAAAGAACAACAATGCAGATCTTTTTCCATATTTATAAGAAAAGAAAAAACAAATCGAAACAATGCTAATTTAATAAACATTAAACGTTAAAAAATATAATAAACACAGCAAACTAGTTGCCGTTGTTAGTTCTCAATTTCCAGTTGTTTCAACAGTCAGTCAGTCAGCAACACCATTGCAATTCAGATATCACGATGCATGATGAAAATTATTATGTACGTTTATTCTACATAACATAATATGCTTCAGTCAGTTGCATACACAATACACATACATTTATATGCTTAAATATTCTTTATTAAGTAGATAAATAATATCGTATAAATTCACATTCAAAATATAAAGCAGTCAAAGTTACAATTTAAAATAACTGAGGCAGTGTTTAGTGGACTAAGTGGATTTATACCGGGTGTATTTGGAACGCTTGCGAAAACGAAGAGGTATGATAGTGTTGGCATAGCTTGACATGATACAAGTGAAAAAAACGAGTTTTCTTTTTTTTTTGGTTGCCTTTTTTTTTGTATAATCCGGTTTAGTAAACATAATGTTACAGAAATTTGATGATAATGCTTTAAATTAATCGTTTTAAAAAAAAACGGCAATGTAATTGGTTTATGGTTCACGCCGGTCAGCGGACTGCATCAGCTGACAGAGTTCGCTGTTCGAGTTGTATACATACATTGCGGGTTGGCAAAATACATAAGTACTAAAATTTTCTTTAAAAAACGTTTCTGAGATAAACAGTTATATGAATTATATAGTATATAAATAGTATATTATTAGGGTTAAATCTTTGCAAGCGTTCAAAATACACCCAGTATACTTTAGGACGTTAAAAATATTAGACTGAGAAAACAAAGCTTAGCTGAATTTGTATAAAAACTGCTGCAGATTTATATCTGCATTTATATCTATATATAATTGTCGGTTTTGTTTTATAACAAAACCGACAATTTGTTATAAAACAAAACCGACAATTATATAGATCGTGTTTATTTTGTATTAAGTAGTTACTAGCTGTCATTTGCTTAGCCATATCTAGATAGAGAGCTTCTTCTATTCTACAACACACAGTTACTTAAGGCATCCTTTCTATAATTATCTCGTAAAACTCGTATACAAAACAGAGGTTAATCTATCATTTTAATCTACAGACGCTATAATACACTTTACATCTCCACGTCTCTCAACATACTGTCGTATTTCAATTCTTTGACGTCTGGACTGTAACTTCTAACAGACACACTAGTTTCAGACAGATCTGTACTCGAAAGTTTATTTGTTATCTTAGTTATTGATATTTTACTTTCAATATCATTTGCATCGCATATACTTTCTAAAACTACTCCTTTTTCAACTCTCCTAGGTTTGGGTGAAAGATTTTGTACCACTTTTGCACTTTTAAGTTTTTCGCTAAGTACTTTGTTGCAATTCTTCTTGGACATATCTAAAGCTAACGGATCCTCTTTCGTTTCTTCTTTTTTCTCTTCATTTGGCTTGTTCTGTTGTTTCAATTCTGCTACTTCTGCGTTAGATATATTGTCTTTCTTCTTCCATTTCGTTCTTCGGTTTTGGAACCATATTTTCACCTGTAATAGAAAATGTTTGATGTTAGTATAATTGTTACTTTCTATGAAGGTGCTATTTTAAATCTTATTGCAGAAATATTTGCCTATTTTTTGCAAATCTTGGACTAATTCTGCACTCTGTTTATCGGCAGGCGATTATTGTGGTATCTCTACTATAATGATTAAGTGGCTATTATTCCAAGCGATTAATCTCAAGAACGGTAAACTTTAATACAGATGTATATCAATGATATTGTGATATGATTAATTTCCGGTTTTAAGGAAGTATATATATGTAATTCCATAACTCCGGAAACTCTTAATTATAATATGTATTTACAATTTATTAACAAATAAGTAAAAAACAAAACTTCTTTTATATTCAATACTTTAGGAATGCAATAGTCACAACAGCGATAAAACCCCTGAATCGTGGTTAATTATAATAAATGCAATCAATTAAATATCCAAAAAGCTTAAAGCTCATGAATGTTGTAGTTAAAATGACAACAGATTGTATTATTTACTGCGGGTCGTTTGATAATTAGAGTCGGATCGATACGCCGCTCCAGACCAAATGAAAACATCATCCACATACACAAAACAGGATTCGATAGACCGAATGATAAACGTCCATATGTAATACTGCTATTAACTCAGGATTACACTATTGTATGTTATATGTTATTACGTGTGCTGAGATAGAGTGCGCAGAAGGCAATGTAACAGTCGTAGTCTTTTCTATAGTCTTTATGTTCGGTGGCGAAATCTTCACTATTTGTCTACCTACCCTGAGATTATGTATTATATGCGTATGTATGACGAGAACGCAAGCTATATAACAGGCCATTAAACCACATTTCCAATGGTCTTTATACGTGTGATCAGCATAATTCTTGTCACAAATATATTTCTGTATACTGTGACACTATGCACTAAGCATATTTTATTCCCCTATATTATTATTAAGTATAACCACCACCAGTAATTGATAAATCTGCCTACCGTGCGACTACAACCATTATACATAGAGACCGCGAGGAAAATGACAGCGCAAAACGACGCATTGTTTTAAGTTTCTTAGCGACGATATCTGTCTCAGTATTCTATACACTAAACGACTGGACCGATTTTGATGAAATTTTGTGTGTGTGTCTAAGTGGATTCGAAAAGTGTTTAGATTCACAATTTGGTCCACGACAAAATGTTTTGTACAGGACAGAATTTGTCTGTAGCAAATACTACATTTATAAGTAGGTATTTATGTTGAGCCATGAGATCTCTCACACTATTTCATGTATGTCTAACGTGATAATATGTGGATGTGTATGTATGAGTATGAGGAGCTCGCGAGCCATACATCAGGCCGTCACACCACATTTCCGTGTAATTGCGTCACTAATTAATCCAACTAACATGTCACATCTGACCCGTATGACTGCGCTACGGTCGCCATGTTGTGCTGTTTCCGGGATATTATGTTTGATTGTTGATGTATGTATCATGTTAAGGGAATTAACATTGGTTTTCTTTGAGCAACACAAAAACATCATTGCGTATATTTGTAAAATCTATTCTACTTTCGGTGAATGTTCTTCTCCCTGTGTAAAACGATTTTTGTATAAAATGGCTAGTAAACATTTAATTATTTTTACAAAGGGAGAAAAATATCCGTCGTATAGATGGACAACTGACATTGAATTTATAAAAAGGATTGATTTAAAACAAAGAATCGTTTTCGGTAAAACGCATATTATGTTTATTGAAGTCACGAAAAATAATAATGTATGACCTTTTCTTCTAATCTCTTTTAAAGTACTCCCAGAACATTTAATTAAATTTTATATGAAATGAGAATACAGGCTTCACATGTCATGTCATGTGGGTCAATAATAGTGAAAAGTGAAAAGATCTACCTACATTGAAAAGCTTAACACATCGTGTTAAGTAACTGTACGTGTCCAAAAATACAAATGTATTTTTGGTGCTTAGCTTTACGAAAATTTGACATATTAACTAACGTTTCCAATTGTCTTCAAAATCCATAAATTTTGGCCACCCCAAAATACCTTTACACTGATACAATGCATCCACTTGGTGGCAAACACGAACATAATTATTATTGATTGCACATTAGCCGGTGGGGAGGGGGTAAGGGGGAGGGCAGGGAGGGGGCGGAGAGACAATAGGCAGTTGTGCAGCGACCAAGAGCCGGAAGTGGACCCCACGCAAGCCGTGAACGAGGGATAGTCTTTACGTGATGAAGCATGAAAAAGACCAAGATCAAAACAGAATGAACAAAACAATACTATGTATTACCTAAATATGCAAGCCTAACGAAAAAATGTTACACAAATACTATGTTATAATTTATACATACGAAAAACGAAACAAAACGAAACCTCAAGAAAAAATATATGATTATTTGCGTTTTAGTAAATCATCTAACCAAAGTAAATTATAATATAAACATACAAACATCCGAATTGAGAAGCTCCTCCTTTTTTAGAAGTCGGTTTGAAAATAAAGTAAATTAGAATTTTTTTATTTTACTATAATCAACTATTATTAATGAACAAAAATAGTTGATTATAGTAAAATAAAAAAAAATCAAATTTACTTTATTTTCAATATAGATCATATTAAAATGAAAATCAATTTTTTTTTATTCTAAATAGTACTAATACAGTATCTTTTTGAACGTCAATTGAATCTACCACCATTATGATCTATAAAAATAAAAAAGTAACAGAGCAATTAAGTAAAACCACAAGAAAGATTAAATAATAATGTTTATTCTTAAAAACCGATATTACAAATATCGTAGTCGACGTCGTTAAAACGGTAAAGTTGCAGATATTCATTTAAATTTTAAAAGCTAAATATATAAAATAACACAATTTTCGATCTGTTTTTGCAAGTTGTATAAGATCGTTCAAGTCGTAAAAAAATTCAAGAACATACGTTTATACTGTTACAAAATCTCAGCCTCGTAAAAGTTAAACAAAATAGGATGATTTTCATCTACAATTATACATACATGCATTTATTGACAATCGAAATATGAAATTTCTCGTATATGTATGTGATGATAGAATTAAATGAAATCATCATTAATACATGTCCTCGCTGCGACGACAGCACGGTCACCCCGGCGACAATGATACAATGCGGTGTGCGACATGTCAAAGCGCTGATTGTCTGTCTCCCGGCCCACCCACACACCCGGCCCACCGGCCCACCCAACACACCCGGCCCACATTATTCGCTCGGCCCACCGGCCCAATACCAACAACCTCAGAATATTCAGCCGCTATCCATAGCCCACTCTACAAATTGGCTAGGCCCAATTACCGCCACCTTTCTTGGCCGACCAACCTATTCTACCTACAGCCTTCTCAGCCACCTATCCGATCGTCCAACAGGCCCACTCGGTACACCATCCTTCCTGGCCCATCCGGCCACTAGGCGAAATAAGCCACTTGGCCCATTTATCCGCTAGGCCCACCCGGCCCAACAACGTACTAGACCGCCCGGGCCCACCAGATGACATGACCCGTGATGTCCCATTATCGATCGATCCTCACAGCGCTACACGCAGATAAACACATCATGAACCTGTTGGATGCAAATACGCAACTATTTAGGGTTCCGTATACAAGTATAATTCTGAGGCTAACGAGTAACGCTGTCAGCTTTTGGAACGACAACAAGGATTATCTTTTTTGGTCTGTACTAATTATTAAAAATAAATTATAGTATGAAAGCTATGTAAACGGCATGTTTGCCGATTTCTATTTTTGTTTCGCGGAGCTTTATATTTCGGCATTGTTTACGAAAGCCTTGTTTGCGAGACTTGTGTAAAACTGTAAGTGGGTGGGTTTGATAGTAAAAATAGACATGCTAACTGATAATCTTAAATTAGGGTAGGATTAAATCTTCCAAGATTATGATAATAATAATATAATATCTATGGACGCTTTCACACCACGTCAATCTGGTCCCGTGGTAAGTTCTCGACGAACTTGTGTTATGGGTACCAGACAACGGAAATATATTTAATACTTTTATACTGTACATATATTTAAGATTTTTATTATATAATACACATATTTAATACATCCATGGCCCTGGAACACAGAAAACATTTTTGTTCCCTGGCGGTATTCGAACCCGCTTCCTCCGGCTTGAGCGCCAACGCGCTAACCATTGAGCCACAGAGGTCGTCTCGAGAAGATTATAGATATAATTTAATTTTCTTCAATATTTTATCATTACAAAAATCTTTTAAAAGGAATTGTGTAACTACAGAACCATTTGAATATTCAATGCCAAAGTTTTTATAAATATTTCCATTTGTACAATTTTAAGTTTTTGGGCTGTGCCCCGGGCGCCGGCGGCCCGTGTACCGGAGGGAACATCAAAAGGGACCGATTTTAAACCGATCCACTTTCTGCAAAACCAAAAGTTTTCTTGTATCAAAACAATATTCTTACATCTTTTATGTTTTATCTCTGAACGATTATATTATATAATTATTTACAAACACTTTTTTACGATTTGAGTTGTTTCAAGTTAAAATAAGAACAGTTGCAATAAAACCAATGATATTTTAAATCAATTTATTAAAATCCTGACGATGGACTTGTGGGTATGCGCTCGGCCCCTTGAGTGTGAGTCGAGAGGTCTGGGTTCGATCCTGACCCCTCTGTGATGCCTACAAATGGGTTTTTCTAAATTTCTATGTGCTCATGGAACACGAGACCATCGCTTGCTCACCGGTGAAGGAAACGTCGTGAGGAAACCTGCATGCCTGATGAGATTAAAAGTCTTCAAAGTTGTGTGAAGTTCACCAACCCGCATTGGGCCAGCGCATCGGTGAACTATGACCCAAAACCCTCCTCGCCTGATTTCGGGGAGGAGACCCGTGCCCAGCAGTGGGACATATTATAAGGGTTGATATTTTTTTTTTTTTTTTATTAAAAGGCCTTCTGGTTATAGTAGTACTAGTAGTAGTAGTACAGTACCTAGGATTTAAACGAGAAAGGTAATTTTGAACGTGAACGTAAAGATAATTACCTAAATCAAAAACCATCCAGTAGTAAATAATTATATTCTTATGCTATAATTATAAACGCGATAGTTTGTGAAAATTCATGTTTGTTTTAAAATCTGTTAAAACTAAAAAGTGCATTGATTGCTAATTATTCTAAGGTTGACTTCTTATGTCTTGTACTGCATTCAAAGAACACACCGTATCAATAGCGTCACATTTTTTACGTTATTACATTTACACAATAAAGAAAATATTTTTTAATTAAATAATTTAGGTAATTAAAAATGTTTACTGAGAGTGTTAACTATTAACATACAGTACGCACAGCACACGAGATGTAATCCAAGTTAATGGCCACTAACACTGTAATAACACTGTAATAACACTGTAATAACACTGTAATAACACTGTAATAACACTGTAATAACACTGTAGTAACACTGTAATAACACTGTAATAACACTGTAGTAACACTGTAATAACACTGTAGTAACACTGTATTAACACTGTAATAACACTGTAATAACACTGTAATAACACTGTAATAACACTAATAACACTGTAATAACACTGTAATAACACTGTAATAACACTGTAATAACACTGTAGTAACACTGTAATAACACTGTAATAACACTGTAATAACACTGTAATAACACTGTAATAACACTGTAATAACACTGTAATAACACTGTAATAACACTGTAATAACACTGTAATAACACTGTAGTAACACTGTATTAATGTGTCACTTGAACCAATCTACTGATTACAATGTGAAGCAGACCACACGACGATCTAAAAATATAATTATTAGATTACTCGGGTATACTTTGCCCCCTTTAGACTGACAAAACCACAATTTTGAGATATGTGAACCTGATTTTTGACCTAGAGAAGAGTAGCCTATAACTAGGGCACTATTAGGTATTCTAATAAGTAATCAATGTATGTTGTTTTCTAATGTTTACGCGAATTTCACTCATTATAATAAAACATTTTTTTTTGACACTAAGTCTGCCATCTGTGAACATAGTCTTGACAAAGCTCGCCATTATATCAGATTTGATAAACCACAAGTCCTCGCAAAAGAACACAGATTCCAACCAAGGAAAATCCGTGAGGCTATTGAAATTAAAAAACATCCTAATTTCAATAGAGAAGATGGCTGGCTTCTACCACCTGCTTAGGATCCCATTATTAAAATTATCAAATCAAAATCCAAGCATAATATGTCACAGATTAAAGATACAGTTAGCACTTTCTGCGTAGATAGGACTGACCAAAATATTGATGTATCATAGGGTAGTTTCGAATAACTTTGTAATGATAGGACGTATGACACCTCAGTCCTCCCGTGACCATGGTTGCTGTAAAGTATCCGAAACGTCGGGCTTGTAAAAATCTTAATAAACCGCGATAAAATCCGTAAAAAAAAAAAAATGTTTTATTATAATCAATGTATGATTTTCTTTAAGCTATTGCCCAATCATACTCTGATAGAAATGATGGGGCCCCATGGACCGCGAGGAACTGGGCTTGCAGGTACAAAGACTTGTAAACTGAGGATAGCACTTTTTATAAATTTTCTAATTTCCGTTTCGAAT
Source organism: Helleia helle (assembly GCA_963853865.1). Lineage (NCBI taxonomy): Eukaryota > Metazoa > Arthropoda > Insecta > Lepidoptera > Lycaenidae > Helleia > Helleia helle. The sequence goes on from OY971435.1 coordinate 650,621, forward strand.
ACCGTACAGCAACCATGGTCACGAGAGGATTATGTGAGGATGTTTCATTACAATAAGTGAATTTCGACTAAAACTAAAACTATTGCACAATAGTGAGACTATGAAGATAATAGTCGCAACAGTTTGAAGAGGTCGCGGGTTCGAATTAAGATAATGTGTATGGTCAATCTGTACTAGAGTCATGGATATACTTACATGAAGCTCATGCGTTGCTAGGTTAACGTGGTGTGAGTAATCAGTGACGGCTGGTCTACTAGACACCCAGTCATGAATATAGATGTCTGCACCCCCCATGGACGTGCATTTATATATATTTTTTAATTTTTGTTTCTAGTACCTGTAACACAAGTTCTAACGAACTTAGCACGGGGCTAGGTTAACGTAGTGTGAATATCGTAATCTGCAGCAGTAATTAGTCAAGAGTATTTACATATCAAGTAACAGTGGGACAAGAATCGATACTCATGTTACTACGTATAAACGATCATAGTGGAATATAGTAATGTGTGCGATTCGATAGACGTTATATCGTTAAATGTCTTCAGTTTCACCAATGTATCTTAATTAACTAACTTTGAAACGTATTGACTACTATAATCTTTAATTTAGCTTACATAGAATTGCACAGAGCCTAATATTGAAGTGAAACTTATTTATCGGGGTTGGAAAAAAATTTAGTGTAACATTTTTTCGTTACGCGTCACATTCTTCCGTTACGCGCCATCTTTTTCTTATCCCTACCACGCGTGATTTGAAAAATAACGTCATAAAGAAGTTTCACTTCTTACGAGTGTACGCTAGTACACACACACTTTTTTTTTTTGTTATAAAAGTATGACAGCTGTCATCATAATATAACCTTTACATTTTTTTTTTATTAATATTTTATGGCCTGGTTACGAGACCTTTAAGCCAAGTCAGTTTTTGGGCACAAACTTTTATCCTTTAATGTATCAATTACACTTCACTGATTTTATTTTATTCTATTACATATTTAAATTTTCACTACGGTATTTTTTATGTATTTATATAATGCACTATAACACTTTTTGTTTTTCAGCAAATCACACAAGTGGCGGCGGGAGGTATCATTAAATTCTATTATTTCGCTTGCCATTATTAGTCTTTGGAAAATAAACATTGGATTTTGACACTTGAAGAAAATGTGGTCAATGTCGGCGATCCCGTTGTTACAGAAAGTACAAATATTATTATTTATTATCTTGAGTCTTGCTAGGTGTAAGGGAGCAGTGTTATGGCCAAATCTTAATCTGTTGATTGTGGTGATGTACTCACGGCTAGCTATATCCAACTCATCATACCAGGGTTTTCTCGGTAAATTCTCTTGAATACTTCCGTACCATTTTCCTTTATGTTTTTGATCCTCTTTCCAGAAATCTAGCCACAATTTTTTTATTGAGATATTAACATTGTAATAATAGTCGGTCATAGGAACATGCACCACATTTTTGACGTCAAGAGCATTGACCCCTTTATATGCAGTTTTGTCTGCTATTTCATTACCAGAAATACCTTTGTGTGAGGGAACCCACATAAAGGCAATTGTTATTCCTTTGTTATGCAAACGCCAGACAAAATCTTTAATAAAATAAAGAATATAATTAGTTTTAAAATGAAAATTTACATATTTAAGACTATTTAGTAGACTTAAAGAGTCTGTTATTATTAGAAAATATTTATAATTGCTTACGTAACTAATTGCTTTTATAGCTTCAAAAACTGCATATGCCTCTGCTGTAAAAATGGAACACTGTTTATTTAGAACAAAGCTTTGAGCAACATTTTTTTGGGGATCAAATACTGCACTCCTCACATATTCATCACTTTTACTGCCATCTGTATAGATTGTATAATATTTTTTATTTTCTTCTAAGAATGATAAAAAGTCTGAATTGTTATCAATTGACTTGGATAAAATCATAATAGGATGTATAATACTATTGTATGAATGATTATAACATGGCCAGTGAAAATGTTTTCTTATGTTCGAATAATGGGATTGTATTTTTAGATAAATTCGGGACAGAGTTGGAGATGTACCTTTCAGAAGATCCTTAAATGAAGTCAATGGACCTACAATATGGATTAGGTGAGGAATGATTTTATTTATAATTTGGAAATTATTTGATGAAAATAGTTTCAGGCAGTATCTTTCTGCAAGCATAAGTCGTCTCAATATCAATGGCATAATATTTGTTTCGACTTCCATGGCCCTTATGGGAGTTGAACACATTGCCCCTGATATGATCCTCAAAGCCCTGTTCTGTAAAACATCTAATTTTTGTGTATGAGTGCTATTTAAATAAGCTAAAGAACTATAGTCAAAATGACTTCTTACTATTGTTTTATATAATACTGACAGTATTTTAGGATCTGCACCCCATGCAATACCTGCTAGACATCTTAAAATATTAACACCGTTTAATGCATTTCTAGATATATATTTAATATGTTCTTCAAATGATAGTTTTTGGTCAATAATAAAACCCAAGAATTTGTGTGAGGTTACTCTTTGTATAACATCACCATTATAAGCAACATCAATTATTGGTGTGTCTTTTCCAAATATCATGACACTGCTTTTGGCAGCATTTATTTTCAAATTTAATCTGTGTTGATAAAAGTTGCACAACTGCCCTAAACTGGTGTTAACATTTTCGATGGCTAATGTCAAATTTACATCTGAACTATACAACACTAAATCATCTGCGAACTGAAGTATATTTACATTTTTAGTATTTACATATTTACATATCTCACAAGTATACAAGTTATATAGCAAAGGCGACAGTGTTGCACCTTGTATAGTACCTTTTGACACAATTCTAGGTCCATTCAATATATTGTTGTGCCTAACATATAATATTCTGTTATTAAGGAAATCATAAATCCATTTACACAATAGTCCAGGTACACTTGCCTCACTCAGTACCTTCACCAGTATACCAGGATCCACACTATCAAATGCGCTTTGTACATCTAGAAATACACAAACTGTGTGTAATTTATTGTTTTTTGCATTTTTCAGATCATATATGAGGGACATGAAACTGTCAGCACAGCTTTTTCCTCTACGGAAACCATATTGGACATGAGGGATAATACTCCTAGATTCTGCATACCAGTCAAGGCGAAACTTCACCATGTTTTCAAAAATCTTTCCAAGACATGATGATAGTGAAATTGGACGATAGGAACTAGCCTGTTCAGGTGATTTATTTGGTTTAAGTATAGGTATTACACATTGAGTTTTCCATGAAATTGGTATTAATTTTTTATGCCAGAGACTATTGAGAATATTCAAAAATAACTTTTGTATAGATTCAGGTAAATATTTTATTAATAAATATGGAAAATCATCTAAACCAGGACAAGTATTCCTCCTAGATTGTATACTCATTAAAAATTCATTCCATGAAAAAGGTTCCATTAAAAATCTTGATTGAGGATTTTCATTGTTAATATTAAAATAATTGTCTAATGAATCTAGGTCAACTAAATTAGTACAATCTGATAATTTGTCTAAAAGTGGTTGTACAAATTCATCCCTATATGACTTATTACCAGCTCTGATACCCTTAAATCTTTTAATGAGATTCCATATTTTACTAATAGGGGTAGTTCTATTGAAACTGTTACAAAAACTATTCCAACTGATTCTTTTTTCTTCCTTTATAGTTCGCTTTTTTAAAGCATCTAATCTTTTATAGTTTATGTAATTATGTATTGTTGGATCGTTTCTGTAAAGTTTCAGTGCTTCATAAGATTTAATGACTGCTTGTTCACAAATACTGTTCCACCAGGGAGCTGGTGGTCTATTCCTAATGTTAGTCCTTGTGAATCTAGGAACCACGATTTGTTTAAGTTTATCAAGCCGATTACAAAACTCATCATAAGATTTTATTGGGTTCTCTTCACTAACCATCATGTCATGAAATATTGAATTAGCTAATTGACTATATTTAGTCCAATCTGTTCTATTGTATAAAAATCTGTCAACATGTTTATTAATTGTGTATCTTTCAATGCATATCCTAATGCTTGTGATGGTTGGATAATGATAGCTACCCAAAGCATCATCATGCACTGACCATTCACAAAGTGGGGCCAAATGTGGACTAATAAAACTTACATCTATTGCTGAGGGATTGCGTGTGGGATAATTTACTGTAGTGAAGCTACCATTATTTAATATGTATAAATCGCATTCATCAATTATATCGTACAAGTTTTGGCCTCGACTTTTAGTAGACAGACATCCAAAAGCAATATGATGTGCATTGAAATCACCACTTACAAATACAGGTTTTGGTAAATCTCTTATAATATTGCGCAATCTATTCATTCTTATGTGTCCACTGGATGGAGGACAGTACACACAGAGAATAGACAAAGTAGTATTCCCTGTACATACACTTATGGCTATTGTTTGTATATCTTCATAAAAAGTAGTATTTATAACATTATGTTTCAAATATGGCTTAATTAATATTCCAACACCATTACAAGTGTTTTTAGAATTTTTATTGTAAAAATTATAGCCAGAAATATGAAATGTTTGATGGTCTTTTAACCATGTCTCATTTAATAGACAAATATCAATATCTTTTTCGTTCAAGAATTTTGTAAGTAGAGGTTTTTTATGATTTGCACCTTGAACATTGAATTGCGCAATACTTAGAGAGGGTGTTTTATAAGATTGTGTATCCATTATGTTGAAAGATTTTTAATTAATACATCTTTAATAAATGTTGTTGTAATTGGCTCATTATCAGTCTTATTACCTAATTGAACCAGTGTCTGTACTAGGGCCATAAGTACATCACTGTTACCAATTATTTGTGATTTAATATCACTAATATTTACAGTCTGTGGAACAGTTTTAATATTTACAGATTTATTTACAAGTTTCTGTACATTATTTACATTTTTCTGTGCATTATTTACAGGAATGGCTCGTGATGGCAGAGGAGGGAAGTCCATATTCTCTTTGGTAATAGCAACGCTTGCATATGTAATTTTGTTTTTCTTTTCTAGAATTTTCTTACTTTTAATAGGACATTGTTTAGATATAGCCAAATGAGGTCCACTGCAATTTATGCAGCAGATCTCTTCTGGTTTACTACATTCTTTAAAATAATGTTCACCTGAACAAATTGAGCAACGCTGTTTGCCATTACATGTTTTTGCGGAGTGGTTAAATTTGAAACATTTGTAACATTGTTGTAGAGGAGCGATATATTCGAAAACTCTGTATGAAAATAAATCATATTGTACATTCTCGGGTAAAGAGTTCGACAAAAATGTGATGCTAACAGTTTGTGTTGGTATCAGTTCATGACCAACTTTTCTCATGAATCTCCTAACTCCAATAATTTCATATGTAGATGTTAATTTTGTAAATAATTCCTTATTTGTTATATTTGCAGGTACAAATCGTATGATACCAGTTTTTTCAATTTGAGTTGTTGGAATATAAGCTTTCATTTCATGTCTGTCAAGAAAATTAATATTGTTTATAAAATTGTTGGCCGTATTATGCTGTTTAAAAATCACTACAATTTTATTGGCGTTAATGCGCCTTATTGCCACCACACCTTTAACATTCGAAAATATATTGTTTAAATAAATTGGACTTTTATTTCCCAATTTTTCATTTATGTTTCTGCTTTCAATAAAAACCTTAAATTCTGTATTAATTGAATTTTCTGGGTACAGTCTTTTGTAGTTAGGCTTGCGATATGGTAAATAAGAGTCATTCTCACCACCTCCGCCGCCAGCACCAGGAACATCGCCAGAACCATCCCGGAGATTTTCGAGCCGCCGTGGTCTCTTTTTGGAGGAGGGCGGGTTATCCCCGTCCTCCTCGTTTCCGTCCATTTTTATTAATTATATATTATTTATAAAATATAGTTTGTCTATTTTAATTGTTATTTGTATGGAAAATATGTTCTAATAAATTTAAAATACAATTTTGAAAAAAATTGCAACCGCGCTTTTTCGAATTCCCGCCAAGAATCATAACCTTTACACGTTATCGTTCTGTAGTGGAGGCCTGGGCCTAAGGCCAGATGGAATATCGATCTCCGTGTGGACGATCCCGGTTCAATGAAAGTGGGGAATCGGGAAAATAACTGATAATAATGATTATGATAATTCAGTGTCCAATGTCCAAACCACAACATGAATACGATGAAGAACTATAATATTAGTAGGTTGTAACAAACATATTATGTATCAGTTGCTTATATAATTACAGAATATGGAATTGTAAGACAATCAATACATCGGTGTACAAGGTACTAGACAATGTTCTGTTAGGGATGTGCCAACGAGACGAAAAATATATCGACATATTACAGTCATATGTAAAATGTATTTCAAAATGGGACGTGCTAAATTAATCCTGAAATGATTTACAGAAAATATTATTTGTAGCACTCTTAGAATAAAAGTTTCACATCCAGCTAGCACTGATATTAATTATAGTGAAATAATAAAATTATGATAAGTATAGCATTAAGGAATTTATATGCCTCAAAGTAACTAGCCTATCATTACATAGAACTATAAGTTTAATTTTGTGTAAATTTTGGTATCTATATACAACCATGCCACGTTAAGGTTGTCGTGGCAGGTTTCTATGTACTGTATGTGCAAAACGGAAAAAGATGCTTTACGCAAAATTTATTTCACACAATATCTATCCTTGGCTGGATATAAGATATAATCTAGCGGATGAGACCTAGTTGTTTAAATCCAACTGTAGTAATATGAAAAAAGCTAAAGATGAAAAGTCGTTTTTTTTGCGTTTCATAGTATCGAAAAAGGATAGGTAAGGTATATTTATTTTAGAAGAATGTTATTTCCAATTTAAGATGAGTTATTTTATTATAAATTACTATCGATATACATGCGGTACATCCCTAATTATCTCAGTCGTGATCGGCTTCGATGACTAACGCTCGTTAATCTTACAATTATTCATTGAAGATATCCGCTGTATTCCCGTCTCGCTCGCACCCGTGTAACCAAACATGTAAGACAGGGATGGATGTAGTATAATCCGATAAATTGTCATAGTAACTTGAGTACAGAGTTTGTGAGATATTGGTCTGCTATCATCAACAGCTATTATTAAGGTTAGATCTATCTAACTTTTCTCAGTCATCTACGTTTTTATATTAGGGAACAAATGAACTTATAGGACATGTGTTGGTAAGTGTAACTTTTTATAATAATAATAATAATAATATCTATGGACGCACTACGACGACTTTCACACCACGTCAATCTGGTCCCGTGGTAAGTTCTCGAAGAACTTGTGTTACCTTGTGGTACCAGACAACGGAAATATATTTAATACTTTTATATTATACATATATTTAAAATTTTATTATATAATACACATATTTAATACAAATCTATGACCCAGGAACACAGAATATATTTTAACCGCAACCTCCGGCTTGAGCGCCAACGCACTTACCACTGAGCCACAGAGGACGTCAAACTAATAATTAATAATCCACTTTCATGGCTTCTAATAGAAAGTGAGAAATATTAAGAATAATAGAAGCAAACTTAATTAATGTATCAGTTTAGCGTGGGTTCATTATTTTGGATATAAGGAGTCCAACAGTATGTGTGTGACAATGCAGTTAAAAATTGTAGTCCCTAAGATATCCAAATGTGGACTGGATTACCGAGTTCAAAGCATTTAACAATCACAGGCGTAGTACTGGCAGAACAAAAAGGTAAAGGCTATATTAAAATTATTTTAAAAAGATATATTCTATGTAAATGTGACGGGATTCAAACCCGCGACTGTGCTGGACCAGATCTATATATATATATATTAGTAAAACTGCATTACGGTCAGTAACATGTAATTAACTAACAACACATAACCCCGGTTAAGCCCGCTAATGTACTTGTGGATCCTTTGATCTCGCCGCTAATCAGCTAATAACATTCCGTCGCGCCACCTATGTAGATACATGATATACCTCGCTGGCGCAGTGGCATGGGTGGGCTGCGGGTACGGGTTCCGACATTTATATGAATTATATTCCTTGATAGGTATCATATATATGACCATCCATCATCATCATCATCATCTTTTATATAATCATCATCAGCTATATTTGCCTTTGTGTCCACTGCTGGACACAGGCCTTTCCCAATAAACACCACAACTGCCGATCCCCTATTCAGTCTAACCAACTAGGTTGATCTTGTTGGTCCACTCTCCGCGTTCCAGAACGTGGCCTCGACTGCATTGGGTATTGTGTATACAAATAAATAAAATTGTAGTGTCTGTGTATACTTTAAAACTAACAGATTTTCACTCATTGCATATAAAAGTAGATACTTACGCTACTTTCTAAAGCAAAAATTTTGCCTGTCTGTCTGTTTGTTCCTGCTAATGTCTGAAACGGATAGACCGATTCTGATAGGACTTTCGATAGAAGATAGCTGATGTTATAAGAAGTAACTTAGGTAACTTTTATTTTGGAAAAAAGAGTTCTGCAAAAACAAGATCAAAGCCTCAGATACGGCCGTAGATCTGAGTTAACGCGGGCGAAGCTGCGGGTAACAGCTATTAGTGCAATATAATGTCAGCTACATTGTACGTGTGACTGCGTGTCATAAATATTATAATATCAGCCCGACCGGCTCTCACCTAATAACGTTTGTAACGGACGTACAGCGGACTGGATGTGCCATATATCCATACGGATAAATAAAATTGGAATGTCTGTTTGTAATATTAAAATAACCGCTTTTTATTAAAATTTTGTGTGTCTGTTTGTTCCTGCTAATCTCTGGAACGGCTGGGCCTGATTTTGATGAAATTTTCACTGGCAGAAAGCTGATGTTATAAGGAGTAACTTACGCTATAAAAATAATTATCATCACTCCGGGTATGGCTGTAAATCTAAGTTAACGCGGGCGAAGCTGCGGGCAACAGCTAGTATATTATAAAGTCCGTATATAAGAGATCGTTATTCTCCGACACCAATTTGATCACAATAAAATTGAGCACATTACATGCATTTTTGCTTACAGAAGATTGGCAACCAAGAATTGTTGTAAATCGCTACTAGATGGCGCTGCAGAGAAAAACATTTAAAGCAGGTAAATCTGCGGGTAACGGCTAGTAATATTTTATTTGCAATTGGATAGTCTCGTCAAAAATTGAAATTACAAGTCCTAAAGATATTTTCATTATTTTTAAACCATATGTCTAAAACATGATATTCATGTGTTGCCTATCCTGAGACATAAGATGTTATGTCTCTGTGCTAGTAATTACACTGCACTATACATTTTTTAATAAAAATCGGTTCTCTGTAAAGTCGGTTCACTGACGATAGTTGAACGTGACAACGTCATAAGAAAATGGAACGCCTCACAGCGAGGTAACGCCGCATGCGTCACGTTTTTTCGTTCTTGCAGCCGGCTCCATCGAATTATAAGACGTTGTCACGTCAAAAATTTACCAATATATAGCGAGAGTAAACATATTTTAATCCTACACGGATTCAAAACTGTTAAAGTCACGACTAGTTACCACAGTAATTTATACTAACACAAATACAAGAATTTTATAATTTTGGTCTTTAATAGATTGTAAGGTTACCTATAGGTATTTCAAACGCCTTCAGGCGGTGACAGATGAGGCGGAACACAGTGGGGAGGTGGTGGTCGCGGTGTCTTTGGACATCGCGAACGCCTTCAACAGCCTCTCACACAGTGTCATACGGCCACTGAAATTCTTCGGGGTGCCCCCGTATCTGAGGAGGTTGTTGGAGGCGTACCTCTCCGAGAGGAGGGTAGCCTGCGAGAACCGGTGTGGGTCCATAGAGTGGTGGCGAGTCGGGTGCGGTGTGCCACAGGGATCGGTTCTGTGGGACATCGGCTACGACTGGGTCCTGCGAGGCCGCCTCCTCCCCGGGATGGGTGTCATCTGTTACGCGGATGACACCCTCGTGTATGCCCGGGGACGAGGCTATAAAGAGGCGGCGCGGCTGGCCGAGGTAGGGCTCGACCTCGTGATCAGCCGCATAGAGAGGTTAGGGCTTCGGGTCAGACCTGAGAAGACCGAAGCCCTTCTCTTCCGCGGGACCGGGCGGAAAGGACCCCCATCGGGGGCTGCCCTCCAGATCGGAGGGGTGAGGGTCAGGATGAGCCCCCATATCAAATATCTGGGGCTCATCCTTGACGGAGGGTGGACCTTCGGTCCACATTTCTCAATGTTGGGACCGAGGGTCGTGAAGGCGGCTAGTGCGCTGGGCAGACTCCTCCCGAACCTCGGAGGACCCAGTGCCGCCTACAGGCAGCTATACTCCGGAGTCTGCCGGAGTATGGCGACGTACGGTGCACCCATCTGGGCGGGTCACCTTACCGCGAGGAATAAGGCCCAGCTGCGCCGAGCGCAGCGGGTCATCGCGGTAAGAGTGATTCGGGGGTACCGTACGGTATCGTGGGCGGCAGCCACTGCCCTGGCCGGTGACCCCCCGTGGGAGCTCGTTGCGGATGTTCTTGCCGAGACGCACTCCTTTGTCTCGGATAGGAGGTCGCAGCGTAAGGCTCTCACGCCTTACGCTGAACGGGATCCTGCGGGTTCGCCTAACAGGGCAAGAGGCGTTAATGCGGAGGTGGGGGGAGGACCTGGCGCGGCAGCCGTATGGCAAAAACCTGACGGCTGCTCTGCGTCCGGTCCTTGAGCGGTGGATGCGCCGTAAGCGCAAACCCCTCACCTTCTGTCTGACACAGGTGCTCACCGGGCATGGTTGCTTTGGTGAGTACCTGTGCCGGACGGCCCGCAGGGAGCCGTTGACAGTGTGTCACGATTGTGGCGCGGCAGTGGACTCGGCCCAGCACACCCTCGAGGTGTGCCCGAGATGGGCGGCGCTGCGTCATGATCTGACATCGGTCATCGGAGGGGACTTGTCTCTGCCGAGTGTCATCACCGCGATGCTCGGTGACGACGAGTCCTGGACGGCGATGGTCTCCTTCTGCGAGGCAGTAATGTCCCGGAAGGAGGCCGACGAGCGGGTGAGAGAGGAGGCCGCCGACGTGGCCTCCCCCCGCAGGCGACGAACGGGGGTGCGTAGGAGGCGCTATTTAATGCGCCTCCAGTAACGCCCCTGTGTTCGTGTCGGGCCCAGGATGGGAACCTGGGTCTGTATGGCATGACGTCGTGGGGACTGCTTAGTAGCGGCCGGGCAGTCACCCCCCTATGAGGAGTAGTCTGGCCTTCGCCGGGGCCAGCCTGTCGCTGAGGTGATCCTGTCTGTTGCCTGCGCTGTTGAGGCTGAAGGCGCTCGCAGTGGTTTTAGTTAGGGTGGGCACTCCCAGGTGCGAGTTCCACATTGGGTCAGGATCTACCCGAAGGTCCTGGCTGCATCCATAAGGATTTCCCTGCAAAAAAAAAAGACCTATAGGTATTTAAAACGAAGTGTCTCATCCAGTGTTACAGATCTGTGTGTCAGGTGAATTTCGCTAACACGATTGGCATATATACGGTATTATTTCGGTTCAACAGACGCCAAAACCGCTAGTGGTTCTAATATTTATTGCTATGTTATATATTATTGATGGAATTTGAACCTTAAATTCTCTTAAAGTGAAAATGTGTAACATTTACCACGCCATGTAAATCTAGTCACACGGTAGGTTTAAAAAGCTTTGTTACAGACATTAGATAACAGAAATAAGTCGGATTAAGGCATCGATACGTATATCATGTATTACAGAACTGATTTGCTGAATTTTGAATTGCAAAAAACTTTCGTCCGAAATAAATACAACCTAAAACTTTTTTTTTGACTTAAACTAAACTAACAAAAAACTAATAATCAAATCAAATGCAAAAATAATCATTCTAATCAGTTTTGGAGATTATCGCGCTGAAACAAACAAATATACTCTTCAGTTTCATTATATTAGTATGTATATACATCTTACTAGTGTGACATCAGGAATCTAACCCTTATTCAGTCATCTGCCAAATTCACCTGGTTACCACATGTATGCAATCAGCCTGTCGCTATGACAATACTGGTCAATAGACCGTAATTGAGAAGCTCCCCTCATCTGGTATTAATAAGGTCAGATCGCTACCGATTTACCTCTCATATTGCGGTTATTTTGGATATCAGATCTATACCGATCAACATAACGAGTGACCATTTATATTTATATCCCACTTCTGAACACGGGTCTCCTCCTCGAAATCAGGCGAAGAGGCTTTAGTTCACCTTTTGATGTTTTCCTTGACCGGTGAGGTCACGGTACGGGGAAACTTAGAAAATCGATTGAATCGAACCCGGACCACATCGAGACTATGGTCCATGGCCACTAGACCTTCGCAGCTCTCATCTTTTTTTTTTATGTTATTCGGAAAGGCAAACGGGCAGACGAGCCACATGATGTTAAGTGGTCAGCGTCGTCCATGAACACAAAAGTTAACCTGTGACTAGCCCAGGCTCATTCATGTGTTGCCCATCCTGAGACATAAGATGTCAAGTCTCTGTGCCAGTAATTACACTGCCTGTCCTGCCCTTCTCTCCGAAACACAGCAAAGCTGTTTGACGGGAGAAATAGGCAAGGCAATCTCATATTTAATAGCCGGTCAGCTGGGATATCGATTCTCGTTTCATATCAAAGCTATTTCAACACGACCATAGCTATTTCAACACGACCGTATAATATTATAAAACCGAAGTTTATTTGTTTCAAGTAATAGACTCTACCAGTTGGAATTAAATATTTATTTTGCACTTGATAGCCTTTTTATTGAGGAAAGTGGCCTATTCATTTTGGAAAAACGTTTTCTTTTTTAAACACCTGTCTGTGTAACTTAAAAGCCTGTCTATAGTTATAATAGAGCCAAAGAGAACGCTCCTTCATGCTTCAACAAGATATTCGTAGACGTATAATATTATGTTCGTAGTATCCGCGAAATACAAGTAAAAATATTTGGTTTCAAAAGTGAACGCATGCTGCACGAAAACGTAATATAAATATAATATCCGATATCGGTTACTCGTCATTGTGTCGTCATCCTCTGCGTTCTATATAAACGACCATCTAACTCAACATAATAAAACGCCAACTTTGATGCATTCACAATTATTGAATTAAGCACCTACCCACTTACCTACTTACATCCATGCCTACTTACTTATTTATGGCTATGTTCGATATAATGCGAATTGATATATTAATATTATTATTAATTTATTACCTGTATTTGTTATGACTTTAAAAAATATCAGTAATGGAAAAGTAATGTTTGTTCCTATGACTACAAAACGTATTGAGAACTTTAGGTGTAATATTACAACTAAACTATTACAAAAAGACTATAATAAAGATCCTAACTAGTTATTTAGTAAATTGTTTCAGCTTATTAAAAAAGAGTTTAACAACATATTTACACCTAAAACAAAAACAGTTAATGTACAAAATGGAGGAACTTTTAATGAATGGGCGACTGTAGGAATTTATAATAGTAGACAAAGATTGTACGAGCTCTATAATGAAAAGGCTTACAATACTGGCGAATCACATAAAAAACTTTTTGAAATCATACTCAAAAATATTTAAAAAAGTATGTACAGCAGCTAAAGCTTTAAATATTAAAAATAAAATTGCAAGATGTAATAATAAAATCAAAATGACGTGGAAGGTAATTAACGACGAAACTGGAAGGAGTAAAAGTTGTAATTCAATACATTCATTGTGTATTGACAATAAAATTATCAATACTGACAGGGAGGTTGCAAATATTTTTGAGAATTTTTTTGCCAATATTCCAGTTACGACAACTAAAAACCTCATATCGTCTCCTACTGTCGCTGAATCCTTACTCAAAAATTGTGTGAAAGAAAATAATATTCTTTTTAAATTTCATTCCATCTGCTCCAAAGATGTTATAGGTGCTTTCAAACTTATTAATGTCAAAAATACTACAGACTTGTGGGGCATGTCGGTAAAAACGATTAAATATATTATAGAAATAATTGCACCTATCTTAGCGGTAATTTTCAATGATTGTATTGAATGTGGTGTATTTCCTGATTTAATGAAGCATAGTAAAATTCTACCACTTTTTAAATCTGGTGTCACATCTGACCCCTCAAACTTTAGACCAATTTCAGTACTCCCAACACTTAGTAAAATTTTTGAAAAGATCATTCTTAATCAAATTTTAGTTTTTTTTAACAAGCATCAGTTGCTCCATAGTCAGCAGTATGGATTTACTAAAGGGCGATCTACAACTGATGCTGGAGTTCACCTACTGAAACATAATATTTATACAGCCTGGGATGAATCGCAGGATGCCTTAGGTGTATTTTGTGATTTGTCCAAGGCTTTTGATTGTGTTCAACACGCAACATTGATCAGGAAATTACATCACTATGGTATCAGGGGCACAGAACTTAAACTATTAGCATCTTACTTAAATAACAGAACACAAAAGGTAATTGTAAATAATAAAAGTTCCTCTGGTACCAACATAAAAATGGGGGTGCCTCAAGGTTCCATTCTGGGTCCGTTTCTCTTCCTCGTTTACATAAATGACCTACCTTTTCTCATGAAGGATAAGCATGAAATAGTATTGTTTGCCGATGATACTTCTTTAATATTTTAAATTAAGCGACAACAAATGATTTCTGACGAAGTAAACGATGCTCTTTCAAAGATGGTACATTGGTTTAGTGTCAATAATTTGTTACTTAACTGCAATAAAACTAAATTGATTAGATTTACACTACCTAATGTTAAGCAAGTACAAACCAATGTAACATTAAGTGGGGAGATAATGGACTTGGTGAACTACCTTTCTTGGCATTACCTTAGATGCCAATCTCCAATGGGCGCCCCATATAGCTACCTTATCGAGTAGACTCAGTTCTGCAGTTTTTGCGATTAGAAAAATCAGGTCAATTACGGATGTTAATACGGCAAGACTAGTATATTATGCGTATTTCCACAGTCTTATGTCCTACGGCATTTTGCTTTGGGGACATGCCGCTGATGTCAATACAATTTTCATACTGCAGAAGCGGGCTATACGGGCTATCTACTGTCTGGGTCCCAGAATATCATTAAGAGAGAAATTTAAAGAAATAGACATTTTGACTGTAGCATCTCAATACATTTTTGTAAACGTGATGTATGTTCGCAAAAATATAAATGAATTTGTAAAAAAATGCGATAATCACAATAAAAATACAAGGAACAAACATAAACTTGTTGTGCCATATTTTAGGCTACATAAGGTCAGTAATTCTTTTATGGGTCAATGTATACGCTTCTACAATAGGATCCCAGAAAACGTTCAAAACCTATCGATAAATAAATTTAAAAAAACTGTTAAAGAACGTTTGTGTGGTAAAGGATACTACAAAATAAAAGAATTTATTGAAGATACCACACCTTGGGAATAAGGCGTTTCCTACATGGCTTCTATGTATAATTATATCATATTATGTACCTATATTGTATAATATTGAAAAGATTAGTTTCACTGAGTTTGTTTCGCCGGTTCTTCTCAGTGGACTAGTTTTGGAACCGGTAGTAGAGTCATTTGACGTTCAATAAGCTACTTTGACGTACAACATTGAATAAAAATATTTTTATTTATTTATATTTATTTATTTATTTATGTGTTATGAATTTAAAATTGTGCGATGTGATCATGTTTTATAAAAAATATTGCATTAATTTACGAGTATCAGTGGATATCTTAACAATTTACATTGTATATTGTGTGTAGTTATTCATATATTAAAAATTTCTCATACATACCTTCGTAAATTACATCGTATCGATTACAACAATTCCTACGAACATTAATTATCATATTACATTTACATTAACAATAGAAAGTCCACCGTCACTATTTCTTGATCAGACGCTGCATTTTATTTTCGTTTAATCATAATAATATTATGTATATGTTAATATTATTGTCTGGGGTCTACTACCTTAATTATTCTGACTACTGTGTAACATAATATTATGTGCCACGTTATAATGTTATGTGTGGGACTAACTTAGGAGTTATCGGTTTGTACTATAGGTACCTATTGAATCAATAATGTATACTATTATTATTTCATATAATAAACGTCATGTTTTTCACTTTAATTTTATCTTAAAACTTATTTGATATTAACAGCTTTTTCTTATCCTCTTGCGGAATAAGATATTCTTAGCCGTTACTAAATTTCCAATTAATAATTACCCATAAATGGATTCTAAAATATTTTTTATCGGAATTCACGAGGATTACGTTACTGTACTAAGACTTCTTGTTTTTAAGTGTAGCTTAATAATTATGACATAACATCAATTACCGAAACATGGCAGTTAGGAAGTACGAGGAATTATTTGATGACCTATACAGTATGGCGTCGAGACCTAACTAATCAATTACTAAGGGAAGGTGTATTGTAAGGTATTCGTCGTGATTTTGCAATGGTCGGTCGTCCAGAGTGGCACTCTACGTGTGAGGATCTATGGGTAACTGTTATCCCCTACACAATTTGTAGATCATCTGTTAGATTACAGTTGTACCTACTCTTTACCTGTGTAGACAGAACATGGGCTACACTTCCACGGCGCAACTACAAAATTTCTCAAACAACTTGTCTGACATAATGAACTCCTGTCCGAATGACGAATTAATTATTATTATTATTATGTATGTATTAATGAACGCCAAGACGGCCGATCCCTTGCCACTCACATCCAACACGGAAGGCAAGGAATCGGCTGTCTTGGCGTTCATTGAGGGAGGCCGATGTTCAGCAGTGGACGGATGGAGGATGATGATGATGATGATGATGATTTATTAATGGTGGTGACCACAGAATATTTCTCTTCCGATAGCTCATAATGTCTAACCAGTTGAATGATCCAGCTTAGTTCTCGAACAATCTTTAGTTATTTTTTTAAACTGTCAACAATTTTTAAGTTGTTAATTGTAAGGACTTCTAAATGGATTTTTTTTAAATTATAGGTCTAATTGGTTATGTATTTATACCTAGCTATATGTTTTTCTGAATTTAAAATTCTATGAACTTGATAAGCAAAAGGTTATCTTAAAAAAAATCTCATTAAAATCGTCTAAACCATTTAAAAGCCGCCAATTAATTGTGATGTGTTCATTCAGTTCAGAATTGATTTTATAGTCATATATGCCGAAAAACTCGATAGCCATAAATCTATACATTTAGTAAATAAATCAGCAAGTCGACATATACAGTATTAAGTTGATGGAGGTAATACAGCTTGCTGCCAAAACATCCATCTGCTACGTGAACTACATAAGAGAGAGGATGCTGCGGACCCAGTACACTGATGTAGAGGTGCAGGATGCTGGAATGGACATCACTACGATCTTCCATTACTACTCCATCAATAGACTTGGCTAATATTTCAATAGTCTGCAAAATAATATTCATCCATTGGATAAGGACTTTTTTCTTTAACGCCGGGAAATACTCTGACATCCCGCGGGGGAGTGGGTCTCTCCACGCGGGTATGTGGGACTCGCTGCACCCGAAAGATGGTAAGTGGACCCAGCTCTACCCACTAAAACCCGGCGAGTGCCACCAAAGCCGCCTTTGGTGAGGTGCCCCAGATCTAATGAGGAAACAGGGCACCTGGACGACTAGTTGTCCCGCAACACAGAACAACTCCTCCCAACGTCGGGACAGTACAATGGGGTGAGGTTCCCTACCCTCGCCCCTTGCCCCTGCACTTTTGTCCCCTCTTCTTATAAGAGGGGTACAAAGAGCCCCCTCGGCTCAATTAGCTTCGCCCAAGGTGCGGGGCTCACCCTAGGCTACTGAGCCCCACCGCCACGTCAAGGCCTGAACCATGGTGGGGTTTGATAAGGACTCTTTTAATGAAAGTCCAGACGGCTGATCCATATTTTCATGGCTTGTAGATGTTTTAAAACTTTACAAGATGTAAATACTATCATTGTATCGTGCTAGCCTCGTGTGAACTCCTGGGTATTGGTAACCACTTACCATTATTTGGTTCGTCTTCAGTTTCCTACGTAACTAACGAAAAAACCTAAGAAATGGAGAAATTATCAAACTTGTTTTAAGTTTGTGTTCTGTTTCAATAACGTCTACGTGTACGTGTTATTTTCTATCTACACGTTAAAAGTATTGCAACACAGATATAAGAATCCTGGAAAAGATAAATGTATAATATTATGTAATCTAAAAGAAACTAGCTAAAGAGCAATAAGTCTTTATAATAAAAATTATGGATAGGTACCTATCCCTTAAAGATTTTTGAGTACTTATAAAATTGATATCAATTACGAAGTACGAAAAGCAGTGTCAGTAATAATTTTGCTTGTCCCGCCTTTCTATACAAACAAACGATCGAAGGTAGTCTTAGGTAAATATCTTAACAAACCTTGATATAATACTAATAATAGGTAAATGATATGTAATTTTTTTGAACATCCTTATTAATATTATAAATGTGAAAGCGTGGATTTTTGTTGCGCTTTCACGCGAAAACTACTTAACCAGTGATCATGAAACTTTGTACACATATTCTGGGAGGTATTACATAGGATACTTTTCATAAAAAAAAACTAAACTCTTATCCAGTGCAGACGAAGTCGCGGGCATCAGCTAGTTTATTATAATTAAAACAGTAAGATTTATTACTAGCTACTGCCCGCAGCTTCGCCCGCCTTAAATTTACAACCGCATCGGGTCTGATGATGACTACTTTAAAGGCTCTTTCACTCGGTGATGAAGCATTATACAAGGTTCCTACCTACTTCTTTCAAATTAGACTTTTTCTAAATTTCTACGAAACCTGCATGGCTGATGAGATTCAAAGTCTTTGAAGGTGTGTGAAGTTCACCAACCCGCATTGGGCCAGCGCTTCGGTGGACTGTGGCCCAAAACCCTCCTCGCCTGATTTCGAGGTGGAGACCCGTGCCCAGCAGTGAGACATATAAGTTTCGTTATCATAATAGGTATATATATATAGAAGATTAGTATCCAAGATTAGATATTAGTACGCATATTTAGTATTGAAGTATAAATAGAGTAAGATCAAAGCCGCACTTGAGTCAATGCACTAGGTAATATAGGTTACTCACTAGAATCTAGATGATCAATAATTCAAAGCTTTCCATGGTACGATAATACTAGTGGCAATACGCGGCTGCACTTCTATATTTACAGTCCAGACGATCGCTGACGGAATTAGACTTGTAGTTAGTGGTTTTTTATGTTAGTTGGATACACATATAACAGGCGTCACCTAATGGTAAGTGCCGTCCATTAACGTTCTATCTTGAGACATAAGATGAGATTCTTCTTCTCTCCGAAACAGCAAAGCAGTTTGGCGGGAGAAATAAGCAAGATGGTGGTACCCATGCAGATGGGAGCGAGGCACAGCGCTACCCTTACTCCGGTGATGGTACTACTCATGGAGATCATGTTGATTATTTACTAACGATTTTTTTATTTACGATATTGCATCTCATTGCTTCGTCCTAGCCCTAAGTCACCTCATAGGCGACTGTGACCAGTAGGCACGTTGGTGCCACAATAATCAGCCCTTTACCATCCATTAAAGGACATCCTTCAATGAACGTCAAGACGGCTGATTCAAATCACGATCCTCTACAGTATCTAACTAACATAAAGTTTGTGTGTGTGTGTGTGTGTGTGTGTCGAGTGTCTCAGTTTTTGGCACGACGACCGGAGTGGCGTTGGCTCGACACCAAATATATGGAATTGGCGATTTAATAAAACGCCACTGCGTCTTCGGCTCGAGTGACCGTCGCCCATTTAATATTAATTGTGGCGTATATAAATTATCGTGGAAGAAACCTATTACAAGATATATATGATACTAGCTATTGTCCGCAGCTTCGCCCGCGTTAACTTAGATATACAGCCGTATACGGATTGATGATGATTATTTTTATAGCCTAAGTTACTACTTATTACATCAACTATTAGCCAGTGAAAGTCCCGTCAAAATTAGTCTAGCCGTTTCAGAGATTAGCGGGAACAAACAAACAAACAGACAGACAAAATTTTTAAAAATGTTATTTCGGTATACCTATGTATCTACCTACCTACCGTATTTACATCCATAGGTATGTATTAAATAAAAAGCGGATATTTTAATTTTACAAACAGACACACCAACCCCAACCGCAAGTGCTAAAAATGTACTCTACAAATACTCAGCTAGGAGGGAAATACCTAGTTACTTAGGTGGGTACGTATGTACCTAAGTAGATATAGGTACATCTTCTGACGGTCAGTGAATAAATAAGAGTACCTACTAAAGAACCCGTGTAGGTACCTACCTACCTACGAAACTTTAACGGTGACTGTAGGTAACACCTACTGTGTCATATCTATGTTATGGTAGGACCTGAAGTTGTTGCATCAAACACTCCCCACTCCATCATTATAGAAACAGTCCATTAAAATAGTCTTCTGGAAAGTCTAATAATGTTTAAAATTCAGAAAACAATACCTATCTACAATACCTATCTACATAAAACAATACCTATCTACATAACATGCTGCGAATCCGAGACGGCCGGCTGGTCGAGTGATCATGCTACTGGACACTTAACGCAGCGTTCATGGGTTCGAATACCGACAGGTGCAGATAGCGTGTAGATGTATAAGTATTTATAAATAAAGGAGTCGGTCCATTTCTGGTCTGGTCTTGTACAGTATACCATAAATAGAGAAAAAATACATAGATTTTATTAAAAATAAAATAAATTATTATAAGAAACTAATTTACATGCAAAAAATAAAAATACTTTTTTAACTTGTTGGCAATTCTTAATGAAGATGGCGCCCTTCAGACGGATGATTATTACATGATTATTACTTACTAAATGTCATTTCTGACAAATGACAAACCAGATGATGACAGATGCCTATCGAACAATGACATAATTCCTTACATTTGACAGATAACGCCAAAGAATATACGCCATACGGCATTGTTTTATACACGTAGTGTTGCATATCTTAGGAACATTGAATTATTCTACCACCCAAATTGAGATGAATCATGGACATGAACAAACCAAAGCTGTATGAATATTTTCTTTCCTTCATCTCATTACCAGTACAAAAGTGAGCCACGCCCCATACAATTTTGGACCGTCTCATTTCTTTAATTTATTTTCGTGCCTAGTACCTACCTCGAGGCTCGAACACAAGTTCTAACGAGGTTACGGGGCTGGGTTAACGTTGGCTATTATTTATATTTATTTATTCAAAATGTATCCAGAAAAAGACTCTATTTTTATAACAAAACTATCTAAATCCTAAACATTATAAACTAGTATATCAATGACACTATTGAACATAACTAAATTGCCGCCTATCGCCACAGCAGCGAAAATAGCTGCGCCTGGGCAACTCGATCTTCGCTCTGATTGGTCTAACTTATCTAGGCCACGTAACGCCGCGCTCCGATTGGTCGATAGTTTCACAATGGTAATTTGGCAACGCGTCAAGTGGGGGGGTGCGATATATGAAATTATACCTTACACCTTTCGACTTTGGAGCTACTATCGCATGTTTTATTTATTAGCGACAAAGTGTTTGTAGTTTATGATAACAAGGAGTAAACAATTAACAAAATGGCGGGGTTTGTTTATATTTAGACTCGTTTGAACGAGCGCTGCTGTTAGAATTCAATATATTATTATGTGTACTTACAACTATTATTTATTCTGTGGTAAACTTACAGGTATAAATAGAAAATTATTGGTTCTATTATCTCTGAGCCATTATAGTTTAAACTAGCTGTTGCCCGCAACTTCGCACTTAGATTTACAGCCGTACCCGGATTGATGAAAATGATCATCTCTAGTTAATCCAAGGGCAAAGGCCAAAGGCCATACATATATAAATATGGGTTTTATTTGAAATAAGGTTTTATTGATATCCATCTAGGTAGGTACTATAATAATAGATAACTAGTGAACACACATTAAATATACATATTTAGAACTAGCTGCGCGTTAACTTACATTTACGGACACACCCGGACTGGTGATTATTAATTTTAGAGCCTATCACACTCACGAACAATGTGGCTTTCTATTGGTAAAACAATTTTCAAAATCGGTTTCATAAACTTTACCTCCTTTTTTACCTAGGTATACCTACCTACATACCTATTTTTCTTTAACGCCGGCAAATGCTCTGAGGCATCCCGCAGGGGAGTGGGTCTCCCCAGGCGTGTAGGTAGGTATGTGGGACTCGCTGCGCTCGAAAGCTGGTACCTAAGTGGACGCAGCTTTACTCACTAAAACCCGGCGAGTGCCACCAATGCCGCCTTTGGCGAGGTGCCCCGGATCTGTTGAGCAAACAGGGCACTTCGGCGACTAGTCAGTCCTTCAGGCGACCGACGCCACCTCCACAGAAGGGTTGTCCTGCACCACAGAACAAACCCTCCCAACGTCGGGACAGTACAATGGGGTGAGGTTCCCGTCCTCGCCCCTTGCCCTCTGCTGTTTTGTCCCCTCTTCTTATAAGAGGAGTACAAAGAGTCCCCTCGGCTCAATTCGCTTCGCCCAAGGTTCAGTGGTTCACCCTAGGCTACTGAGCCCCACCGCCACGACAAGGGCTGAACCATGGTGGGGTTTATTAGTATACCTAGATAAACACCTACAACATCCTACTAGTCCTACTAATATGATACCTAAACGCGAAAGTTTGTATGTATGGATGTGTGTTAATCTTTAACACCAAAACTACTGAATGGATTTTGACGAAACTTTACAATAGGTACCTACCTACTTAATACCTACCTACATATACCTACATCGGAATAACACATCGGCTATAATTTATAAAGATATCGTGAGAATGGTCCAAAACCTAATCTTGCGCAGACGAAGTCACGGGCACCAGCTAGTAATAAATATATTTCTCTGAAACTGCATTTTTAATTGCGAAATTGCTCTGATGGTAGAAATTAAATAAGGCCAAGAAATATATTATTCTCAAACCGCGAACAACGCACTTTAATTCAATCAGACGTAAATAGAAATTCTAGCTCGATAAGATAATAATCGGTACAGGCGTGTTAAATCTCTGGACCACTCGGCACACTCGGGTACTCGAGGACCACCGGCGCAGGTCGTTTGCATAAAAATGTAAGCCCTAATTGAGGTACCGACTATCTTTAATTATAACCTTTTGTTTAAATACCTCTTTTAATAGTTTCTTAACCCCTTTCAAGGTGGTAATCGTTTCGGAAGGTTCGAATTATTATAGTACGATTGACTTTTAAGAACATTTTTCTATATAAAAGTTTCGATACAAAATATACTTTTTGACTAGTGGAATTTCAATACCTAACAATTTTTTAAATACAAGTTTAGAATTTAGATAGATAAAAATACATTTTTTCCAAAGAATTAGTGTTAGGTACCTACTAAAGTAGATTTAATTTTTATACTTTTAAAATGTAACTGCTTATTTCCTACCTATATCTAGACTTTTAATAATATAACTGTTTATTAACCTCCAACTTCAAGAACACGTCAATTATATTAACTGGTTTAAATACGACTTTAATATACGTAAGAATGCATATAATAATAATTGCCTAACCTTTATTTTCAGGCATAATTCTAAGCAATATTGTTAAGAAATAAAACTTAAAACTATATTTTGTTTTCTAATGTTTACGCGATTTCCACTCATTATATTAATTCATAAATTAAAACTATGTTTGTAACACTACACTTAATGGTTCACACTGCAGGTTACACACCTGTTCGCGGAAGCAGCGGAACACTACGCCCTGTGGCCAGAATCCTCCTGCATAACGAGGTGTAGAAAGCATGTCGGCACTCGCAACACAAACGCCTCGACGTTGACGTTGCGGTAACTGCACTCTCGCTGTGTACTTGATCCTTTGGCGCACGTAGGTACTCTACGATGTCTTTCGCCTCTTCGCCCCAGTGGTGTAGTGTAGGCGGGAGATATACACCGGGGTGATCGGTCCTGCAGCACGTATACCGTATACCGTTGAGCTCCATGGGGCCTTGCCACAGTAATACTGGTCGGTTCTGGGATGGCGCCTCTTCCTCTTTTCCACCTCAAAACCATTCTCATCCCGAGGTGGCGACTGCGCAGCAGACGCGGGCAGCGGGGCAGGGAACCAAGCGCGGGGGGGGGGCGTGGAGGGCGTGGGCCATAGTTATGTGGACAAGCTGCAGCCCGGTTAACGGCCGCGTCAGCATAGACGCATCTAGGTGTCGACACGGTTACACTCGCAGCGACCGCCGGGGCATCGCACTCGATGACATGCGGTGACACATCGGAGTCCGCCGATGCAAAACTGCAGACGGAGACATTTTGCGCCCCGCGACGCGTGTTTCTTTCGAGTTCTCTTCAGGTGACCTACTTGCAGATGTACCTAGTAAGTATTACGTAGGTAATAACACAACCTCGGCACGCAGTTCTTGAAAGGTCTTGTCCGGAGGGAGGGCGTCGCGTCGAGACGGCATCTGGTCCCGTTTGCCCATCATGTCGATGGCTTTTTGTATAAACGCCAACAGTAGATTTGATTGAATGAGTTCGCAACTCATATCGACGCGAGCGGGCTGCGGCGTACCTACCTACAGCCGCGCTGAACACAATATAACGTGTACCAAGCACTCGTATAGGGCACGTCCGTGTCCGATGCGCGATTCCATCGAATTTAATATGATATAGCATTCTAGTCATATTAGCATTGTTGAATCGAAACAGAAATGAAGGAATATTGGATCGAATTGTGACATGTGATGAAAAGTGGATTCTTTACGATAACCGAAAGCGAAAATTATAGTTTAAAAAAAAACTAAAAAAACACGCTTAAATAGCAAACCGAACTAAAAATTTGAAAATATTTTTTAATAGAAGAATTAAATGGGTTAGCAAAATAAATAAATGATATTACTTATTGTAAAAAAGTGTGAGGTGCTCGATATTCATTGTTAAAAATAGGTGTTTCATCGGTATCTATTTCTAAAAAGTGAAATTAGTATAAAAACTAAGTTACAAGCACCACGCTTTTTTATAATAAGTAATATCATTTATTTATTTTGTTAACCCATTTAATTCTTCTTTTAAAAAATATTTTCAAATTTTTAGTTCGGTTTGCTATTAATGCGTGTTTTTTAGTTTTTTTTAACTATAATTTATTTATTACTTTTTAGTGTCGATTATTTTAATTAAGGATTTTATTAATTTAAAGTACTCAACTAATGGCAATCACTTTAGAAATGAGTGAGACTAAAAACAACACAAGTGATGTAGGTAACTTCCCCACCATGGTTCAGGCCTTGTCGTGGCGGTGGGCTCAGTAGCCTAGGGTGAGTCGGCACCTTGGGCGAAGCTAATTGAGCCGAGGGGGCTCTTTGTACCCCTCTAATAAGAAGAGAGGACAAAAGAGCAGGGGGCAAGGGGCGAGGATGGGAACCTCACCTTATTGTACTGTCCCGACGTTGGAAGGGGTTGTTCTGTGGTGCGGGACAACCCCTCTTTGGAGATGGCGTCGGTCCCTTGCAGGACTGACTAGCCGTCGAGGTGCCCTGTTAGCTTAACAGATCCGGGGCACCTCACCAAAGGCGGCACTGGTGGCACTCACCGGGTTTTAGTGGGTAGAGCTGCGTCCATTCACCATCTTTCGGGCGCAGCGAGTCCCACATATCCGCCTGGGGAGTGGGTCTCCCCAGGCAGGTATGTGGGATGCCTCAGAGCATTTCCCGGCGTTAAAGGAAAAAAAATGTACGTAACTTGCGCGCCTTATGCCTTCCTAACATGTGCTATCCTGATCAGGATATTGGAACAAACTTATTAAATTATTGTACTGTCATCGGTCCTTCAAAAGTGTGTAGTTTCAATTTAATCTGACGTCTTAAAGTGGGTCAAAATCAAGTCTAAAGGAGTCGGTTATATACATACATACATACATACAGGTGAAGCTAATATAAAGCGTGTAAAAATGCAATGGCTGACCCCAGGTCAAACGCCGCAAGTGTCTTAAAGCAAAGCTTAGCAATAAAAAGGCAATGGTAACTGTTTGGTGGTCTCAGAATGGTGTTATTCACTATAGCTTTTTCCGATCTGGTCAAGCAATAACGGCATATGTCTGCTGTGCCGAACTCCGAACAATGATAGCAAAACTAGCAGTGAAACAGGCCCGACTCATGAATCGATCTTCCCCAATAATGCTCCATGATAACGCGAGACCTCATACAGTACGAGAAACCGTTCTAACTCTACAGGAACGTACAATTAGAAACCATGCGTCAGCCTCCGTATTCGCCAGACCATGCCCACCGGACTACAATTTTTTTCGTGATTTGGACAATTTTCTACGTGATAAAAAGTTTTCTTCTCAGGAGGCAGTACAAAACACACACAGTTTGACGAATCTAGATCACCAGAGTTCTGTCGCAAAGGCATGAATTACCTTCCTATTAGATAGGAGCAATGAAAAAAACAACGAATTTCAATTTTTCAGTACAAATCGGCAATTTAATAATTCAACCCCTAATATTATAAATAGGTACGAAAGTTTGGATGTTTGGATGTTTGGATGTTTGTTCCTCAATCACGACAAAAATACTGAACGGATTTTGATGAAACTTGGCAGCGTTGGAGCTTATATACCAGAATAACACATAGGCTACATTTATCCTGAAAAATTCAAAATTCCTATGGAAATAACATTTGCCTTATTATTTAGTAGTAATTAATAATTACGTCAATTAAAATATCAAAAACGACGTACCTACCTAGTTCTCAAACGCGCAAAATATTTATGTACCTACTGACCGAACGCAAAAAGCCTTCAATATAGTATACTCGCAGCGACCCGCAGTTTCACCCGCGTACATCCCATTCCCATAGGAGTACAGGGATAAACTATAGCCTATATGTTATTCTGATGTATAAGCTATATTACTGTAAAGTTCCATTAAAATCCATTCAGCAGTTTTTGCGTACATACATCCATAAATTCTTACAACCTGTCGCGTTTATAATATTATTATTGTAGTATTAGTAAGGAATAAGGATAAACATAGTTTTTCAACTCATTGTAGCAATTAAATACGTACGTATAAGTAAGCTACTTTTTCGAACTCCACGCGGGCGAAGCCGCACGCAAATGTTAGTACTTACGTATAATAAAGATTTGGAGTCAAGTAAAGATGTTTAATCGATATTTCTAATACCAAATATTATTACAATTTTTAAAGTGCTAGTCCATATTTATATCTACACATAAAACTAATTGTTAAGAATCCAAAGGAGACGGGCGAATCTGGGGCTAAACGTTACACAAATAAAAAATAAATCAATATTTTTTATCTTTTTTTTTATTTAAACAGTGAAATATGAAGCATTTTTATCATGGGATAATAAATTAAAAAAATATTCATAAGATGACTGATTTCCTTTATGTTTATTTTGGTGATATTCTATGTTGCCAGAGTAAGAAAAATGTAATCGATTTATCAAATTCATATTAATACACTTTATCGATACAACAATTTTTTTTAGAAATATTTTAAGTATGTATTTCGAGTCGTAAATATTTATTTTTTTAAGTTTCTTCAAAAAGATGTATTATCGACGTGCCGTGCCTACTTTGAACACTATTGTGATGTTTATTGTAAAGACAAGTTTTTGACAAAACTTCTTTTATGAAATATTTACCTCCCAAAATACATACTTAAAATATTACTAAAAAAATTGTATATTGATCATAAATATATTAATTTATAAATACAATTTTGGATATATCGTATAATGTATCTGAAATTGATGATAAAATCGATTTCACAATCAATACCTAGAATTTTTTATACAGGCAATAACTGTGAACTGTCAAACGTTTAAAACATTAAACAAACAACAACCGTGACATGTAAGCTCAAAAGACAAAAACCTATTTTAGCTATATTTTAATTGACTGTTCTCTTGATAGTATAGGGCACATAAAACAATATTATTGTAATTGTCTAGTAGGGAAAAGAACTGTGGGTTGATGACTGTCATGTAATATCAATAATATGGTACCTAAGCTGGGTAAGACATCAAGAGACTTTGATACCACCTGCACAGTATTTAGATGATATTTTAATTGTTTACGATGAAGTTGATAATAAATCTATAAAAAATAAAATGTTTTTAATTCAAACTCGTCTTCTTGAATAATAACCGTATGAAACATCTTAGATCTAGTTGGATGTTGGTTGGATGGCGTAATTAATAGTTTCCCTACAATAATATCTGGTATATTCTTTGTTATATCTAATCTAGAATGAGTTCTTATAATTATTTTCCTAAAGTAACAGTAGAATATGGACTATGAATAATTTATAAACAAGCTAGAATATCATTTTTTGTTCAATCAAAAACACCCTACAACTTTTTTCTCCCATGGATCAGTCATGAAAATTTTAGTTTTTTCGAACAAATATGAACATATAAATTAAATAATGAAGTAATTGTTACTGTAACGTCGGGCCCAACTTTCTATGAACTTTCGCCTCCTTTATAGCATACCTAGTCTTTACCTTCGTAGTACCCTGACCTAATATTATTTATTAAAAGTTTAATTCGAGAAGGTAACAATAAAAAAGCAAATGTTTTAAGTAATTGCTAGTCAATAGCTAGATTACTCTTTTTTCCATATACTTTGAATCTTAAGCAAACCAACTAGCAAATAATCGACCAATTAAAAATAAACCATTTGCGGTGCAGTGTACCAGCGCTACATTCAGAGACGCCCACTCTGTGCCCACTCGGCCAGTATTTGTCCGACTGTACACTTAAGTAGTTGATGTGGGAATGTTTAGCTTGGGCTGTAGTGTCTAATGTCTATATGTTGAAATAGAAATACGGTTTAATGAAGCAACTTCTGTAGAAAATTAATAATTTTTTAAGTTTTTTTTGTTATTAGGGGGCAAACTAGCAGTCGGAGCCTCACGGCGCCGACGCCCAACACATCCGCACAACCAAGGCCACACAAATGCGCCGCCCTCCTTTTCCCTATCCCCCCAATGGGCCACCAGAAACTCACAAACCGCACGAAACGCGATGACATAGCTGTCACTTAATACCGGTGTTATTTGAGCGTGAGGTCGGTCTCACCACCCCGGTCGTGCCGGCCCAATTTGGCTGCAAAGCATGGCAGTACCTAACATAATGTTAAATGTGAGTCTAAGGTTAAGGTTTATACATGCCGTAAAAATCATCAATTGACGCTTTAATCATCTTTCAAAGATGTAACAGGCCAACGATTGATTTAGGGTTAACGCAAGACTGCACTGGTAATTACGACATATAGAAATCACAAGAACAACAAGAAGAAGAGCTGTTTGTTAATTAGGTAACTAAAACACGATCGCCGTGCATTCGTCTTGGCGTTCATTAAAGGAGGCGTAATTTCAGCAGTTGACGGATAGAGGCTGATGATGATACCCTTAGTACTGCCAATCTATGGAAGCTAAACACGAACAAATTACAATTAATATGTGTTGGATTGTACAGTGACCGCAACACGAACGGTTTAGTATGTAGTAAATCACCGGGCACCACACCGCACGGCCGTCGATACCACAACCACAACATACCACAACCACCACAACATACCACGATATACCACGACATACCACAAACGTTTAGATGGTCATTTAGGACTGAATGCCCGATCTGCCATCCCAAGTTGTCAACGAACATTTAATTATAGGACCATTTTGATTTTTGACCCACACACACTTTATATTAAAAAAATTGTTTGCAATATAATATAATTGTTGTTTTCTAATGTTTACGCGAATTTCACTCATTTTATTGAAACAATTTTTACGTATTTTATCGCGGTTTATTAAGATTTTTACAAGCCCGACGTTTCGGATACTTTACAGCAACCATGGTCACGGGAGGACTGAGGTGTCATACTTCCTATCATTACAAAGTTATTCGAAACTACCCTATGATACATCAATATTTTGGTCAGTCCTATCTACGCAGAAAGTGCTAACTGTATCTTTAATCTGTGACATATTATGCTTGGATTTTGATTTGATAATTTTAATAATGGGATCCCAAGCAGGTGGTAGAAGCCAGCCATCTTCTCTATTGAAATTAGGATGTTTTTTAATTTCAATAGCCTCACGGATCATCCTTGGTTGGAATCTGTGTTCTTTTGCGAGGACTTGTGGTTTATCAAATCTGGTATAATGGCAAGCTTTGTCAAGACTATGTTCACAGATGGCACACTTAGTGTAGCGACGGTGTAGGGTAGTTTCGAATAACTTTGTAATGATAGGACGTATGACACCTCAGTCCTCCCGTGACCATGGTTGCTGTAAAGTATCCGAAACGTCGGGCTTGTAAAAATCTTTATAAACCGCGATAAAATCCGTAAAAAATTGTTTTATTATAATGAATATAATTGTTTATAATTTTGACGTGACAACGTCAACGACATGTCCCGTAACGCTCGTTGTCCCGTTACGCTCATTGTACGCTTGCGTTTTGTTATGACGTTGTCACGTTAAACTATCGTCCGTAAACCAACTTTACAGACAACCAATTTTTTTAATGTTTTTCTGTGTCTCCTGTTTTTGTTGAATAAATGTTTCTTTCTTTCAACGTAATTAATAAATTAATAAATAATCAAAAAAGTAACAAAAGAAAAAGTAAACAGTTTTTATTCAATATTGTACGTTGGCGACCTCATTGAAGGTCAAATAACTACTACCGGTCACAAGCCTAGTCCACTGGGAAGAGCCGGCGAAACAAACTCAGCGAAAATAATCTAAATGTAAGGCATAGAGAGGGAGGCCTTTGCCCAGCAGTGGGACAGTATAGGATAGGAAAAAAAAAGGCATAGACATAATATGTAAGACAATATATATTATGTGTCTATGGCGTCGATAAGACGCAGACTTTAAATCTTAGTAATACACTAGCTGTTGCCCGCAGCTTCGCCCGCGTTAACTTAGATTTACAGCCGTATCCGGGGCACCTCACCAAAGGCGGCATTGGTGGCAATCGCCGGGGTTCAGTGGGTAGAGTAGGTAGTCCACCTTACCATCTTTCGGGCGCAGCGAGTCCCACATACTCCTCCCCCGCAGGATGCCTAAGAGCATTTCCAGGGGCAAAAATCGGTTGTCTGTAAAGTCAGTTTACTGACGATAGTTGAACGTGACAACGTCATAAGAAAATGGAACGCCTCAGAGCGAGGTAACGCCGCATACGTCATCGCATACGTCATGTTTTTTCGTTGACGATTCGATTTCACGAAAAAAAAAACCTAAGAAGCTATCTTTGTATTAAATCTAGTAAAAGCATTAGAATATGTTGCATCTGTATTAAGATTAGTACATAGTGGATTCTAGCGTACGTGTTAAGTTAATTACACTAATATAACATAGAGGTAATCATGTGAGTTTGGATGTGTAATGTTACCTCCGAAACATTCTTTAACAGTATCATCATTTGTTCGGATACAGGCTACACCTGTAAATCTGGTGACGCGAAGCTGCGAGCACTAGTTTTATCAGGTTTTAATACTTTATAACCATCTGTAGGTAAATATTATTATGTTATAAGTGTTATATAAAATAATCATCATCAGGTCGTGTAATGCTAGGGCAACAGCTAGTCATTTAACATGTCTATATTATAATTATATTGTATCAGTAATACATTAATTAGGATTACGTGTGTGACGCGATCGCTGCGGTCAGCCGCATTCGCTATTGCCCAATCATTTGGACTATGTAATGTCATGTATTGGATATAAATACATATTATATTATATGTAATAGCTTCGAGAAGTTGCTGGCAATATGTGATACATAAGGTAGATAGATAGTTCTTTTTAATAACGGGACACAATTGTTGCCTAAAATTCGAATTTCATTACAATGAAACGGGATGACAGTCCTCTCGTGGTGATTTGCTGTAAAGTATCCGGAACGCCGGGTATGAAGAAATTGGTTGTCTGTAAAGTTGGTTTACGGACGATAGTTTAACGTGACAACGGGACAATAAGCGTAAAATCTAAATGAGTCAACCTTTTTCATCGATTTATTAGACGTTATCACGTCAAAAACTTACCGCGATAAAATCCCATATAAAAGTTGTTTCTTTATAATCCAAACTTATAATTAGAAACTAGAAATAACAAGTTCACAATACCTAGTGGATCATGAAATAGATCATGTCATTGACAATGATGGGTGACGGTGATCGCGACGCTCACCACCAAATGATATATCTACCGTCCAATTTTATAAAAACTCCGATGATCGTCATTGCTTAGGGCCGTTAAGTATTGGCAGGTCAGTAGAGTTCACCAAGACCGGGGGTAGGTATCACAACGTGGTTCCGCAGCCCCGAGCCCCTAGCCCCCGACTGGGTTACACTTGTTTAATTGCGTCAAAAGGAACGCGGGGAGATAGGGTTGGCACGTTGATGAAAAATATTGCGAAAATATTAATACAACAATAGATTAACAAAACATATTTCCATTGTCCGATGTGAAAAAATACACACAGTGGGACATAGAACCTCCTCCTTTTTTGAAGTCGGTTAAAAAGGTAATAGACCGTCTATTTCTATATAGATATTAAATACAGACCAACTTTGTTCCACGATGAAAATAGTACATTATTTACACGTAACTACTTACGTACGTATTTCACTTAAATTTTATCACGTTGGCCTAATCGATCATTAAAATATGTAATAAGTTAATGGACATGCAGATCATTATTAAAGTTGTTTATTTTACTATCTTTCATTATCATCATTACCAATTGTTGACACTTGTCTGCTGAATCAATGATACAGGCCACTCTTGAACTCCTGGCGATCCCCCACCACTCGCATCTAGTTTAGTCCGGCCACTGTATTCCGTAAGGATAGAGTGGCCGGACCAGTTCCTATTAAGTTGGAAACACTCTCCGTCGACACGAACGCATCCAAACCCGTAATGGCCTTTAAGCCGAATGTGCTCCTTAAATTAATAATAGTCGACTTATCCTAACAAACTCAAACTTATTTTGTAATGTTTACGCGAATTTAACTCATTATAAGGAAACAAAGGAAATGACACTTTATTATGATTTTTATCTACTCCCATTTAAATCCTCTATAAATGATTCTAAAACAGCGCCTTAAACCATCCTTGCTATAAATACAGCCCACTAAAAACTATTTGCAAGAATTTTTTGGAGTTTACTCCTTAAGAAACGATTTGAGTTATAAGGCCCGGTACGGAAATTTTATGAAGAGTAAAATCAAGTGTAACATAAAAGTTGAGGCGTTACGTAGAAAGAGACAGACATATATATCTGTGGGATTGAACGTGTAAAAGAATGAGATGGTATACATTACACAGCGTATCTTTTTATTTCTTTTTCTAGATATCCTTTTTTTTATTTATCCTTATTGGCCCAAATGTAAATTTTTATACACACTATCTTTTAGCTATAATGAAGCTTACACGATCTGTCATACCTAAATATTATTTGTGTTTTCAAAAGTTCACGCCACTCATCTTGTGAGAAAATGGTAATAAAATTTTAAAAAAAAACAGTGTACCGACAGCCCTACGAAATCACTGAGCAAGCACAATTTAAGCACACCATCATTAAAATAAAACTGTAGGTGTAACGAGCGTCACTTGAGCCTGGGACGTGCGTTATCTGCTCCGGGGGAGCCGGGGTGTTAGGGGGTGCCGGGGGTGAATTATGGGGGGCCATCGAAATTCAACAACAAATGATGTGATGAAGGGAGCTTTATGTTCGGAATTATTGGTTTCTTGTTTTAAGAATATCTACGTTTATTGGGGGCTCTTAGGGGTTGGGATTGGGGGTCGAGGTATCTTATAGAAATATAATAAGTGAGGCTACTTGACCAAACACTATCTTAGGATAGATAAGTAAGGGTTTTAATTAATGGGTTCATATTGGATGGAATAGGTAAAACGAGTAACGATTGTAAGAGGTCACCGTCGCACATGAACACATACGAGTTCAACAGTGAACTATGAGTGAACTAGTTCAGAACAAGTGAGTCTAGATAGTTGCTAGAGTGAGACAACTTATCGTTGTATTATGTGCTAGTTGATGCCCGCAGCTTCGCCCGCGTTAACTTAGATTTACAGCCGTACTCGAATTGATGATAATTATTTTTATAGTCTTAGTTACTCCTTATAACATCAGCTATCTGCCAGTGAAAGACCCATTATAATCGGCCCAGCCGTTTCAGAGATTAGCCGGAACAAACAGACATACAGACAAAAAATGTAAATAAAAGATGTTATTTTGGTATATGTACCACGGTACACGGTATGGTGTATTCACGAATACATCCATATCCATTTAGTAAAAAGCTGTTATTTGAATATTACAAACAGACACTCCAATTATATTTATCTGTATAGATTACCGACGTATTATAAACGCCATGGTCTCAGTGCCAACACTGATCATGACCCAATAAAATGAAACCAATAACCTAATAACTTAACATCAACAATAGTGATGGTCGGCCATTGACCAGGTGGGAAGACGATCTCCGTGCGGTGGCCGGTCCGTGTTGGATCCCAGTGCAAGGGATCGGCTGTCTTGGCGTTCATTGAGGGAGGCCTATGTTCAGCAGTGGACAGATAAACTCAGTGATAGACTCAGTGATGTCCTAAAGTTATACTAAGATTCAGCAAACATTATAATTAGTCCGATCTACACAGAATGTACTAAGTATTAAAGCTGTGACGTTAAAGCTTCGGTTTTTATTTTATTCCGTTTATAATTGGACCCCAATCCGGTCAGGAAGACGTATTTTTTAATAACATTTAATATAGCGAATTTTTTATAATTTTTATATTGTACTCACTGTTAAAATTGAAATGAATCTAATGACACATCTTAAGCTTAAATTTATCAAGAATTTAGGCTGCAGAGCGTGCCAAAGAAAAATACATATATACACTCGAACATAACCCTTCTGCTCACGCAGTGGGGTAAATATTACAAAGTGAAATCCGCGTAAAGATTACAAACATGTAGGTTGGGCGTTAGTTTGATTTTGACGGGAATGTTCACTCGCATCTGTTAGAGAAAGGATTAGACAACATATTTCTACACATATTCCAACAACAACAAAAATATAGTCTGTTAAGCCGTGTTCGTGGAAGTGCTAATGCGTCTCTCGTTTGTCAGCTACGAGGAAATCTGCCATTAGCAGGAGACGTCCACCTGTCAAACAGGAGCCCACCAGCGCACCAGTGGAAGGGGTAACATGCTTTAAAATTTATTTTAGCAACTATTACACTTTTGCTAGTTTTTCCCTCGGATTCACCTGCCCTGAAGAAAAAAGCTCATCGACAAGAAACTTCCTCAAAGCTTTAAAATGCAAAAGATATTTCAAATTCGACTTCTAGTTCCGGAGATTAGGGCATTAAAACAAACAAAGAAATTAGCTACACTAAGTTTGTTCCGTCGCTTCTTTTTAGTCTCATTGATTAGATTCAACTGACTTTTAATAAGCTACTTTGCAAGTTGTATTAATTGAAGGTTTTATCTTCTGGGTCTTCCTTAAATGGCAAGTCTCAGTGCCAGTAATTAATATTAAAACAACCTCATATTTAGCCTGGTAACCTATAATAGGGACAAAAACCTATTCCTGTGAGATTAATAAGCGCAAAATATCCCCACGACCAGCCCGACATATTTGATTGTAAATCCAGTCGCGAGCGACAATTCCTGTTTGCTTAGGACCGCTAGCTTCTGTGGAGCACATGGTTTATTGGAGAACTTATAAACAATAATCATATTATGGGCTCCTTTTGTAGATGGAAATCGTTCTCAGGGATCCAAAGTACCTTTGTACTCGTGATGCGATTTATCGGGGAGGCTTGTGCTATGAAACTGCGCTTTTTATGTTAGTTGGACATTCAAACGAGGAAAAGCGACCTGATGATAAGTGGTCAGCGTCGCTCATAAATACGAACCCAGGTTGCTTCTCGTGCAACCTCTGTGGCTCAGTGGTAAGCGCCTTGGCGCTCAAGCCGGAGGTTGCGAGTTCGAATCCCGCCAGGGAACAAAAATATTTTCTGTGTTCCTGGGTCATGGATGTGTATTAAATATGTGTATTATATAATAAAAATCTTAAATATATGTATAGTATAAAAGTATTAAATATATTTCCGTTGTCTGGTACCCGTAACACAAGCTCTTCGAGAACTTACCACGGGACCAGATTGACGTGGTGTGAAAGCGTCTATAGATATTATTATTATTATTAACCTATCCTAAGACGTAAGATGCAGACAGTAATTACACTGCCTGTCTTGCCCTTCTCCCCGAAACACAGCAAAGCTGTTTCATGGAAGAAACAAGCGAGATGGTGGTACCCATGCAGACGGGAGCGCGGCACCAGCGTATTCCTACCGCAAAATTAGCCTTAAAATTATACCAACATGCATATAAAAAATACCTAAGAAGCATTTTTACCAAACAGAGTGGTGACAGCCTGGAACAGACTTCCTGTAAATGCCATTACGGCACCATCATTGAACTGTTTTAAGAATAGACTGGACGACCTAAATATCTTCAAATTATTTGACACACACGCATCAGCAATAAGCTGCTAGTGTGGTTTTCATATAATAATAAAAAGTAATGCTAAAAAAAGTGTTACAACCTTAATGAATATTAAAATGTTTAACTATAGTCGTGGTGGCCATTGCTTTTTATGTCATAGGGAGGCAACCGAGCAGTCGGAGCCTTATGGTGACTACCGACGTCCATAGGCACAACCAAAAGTTTAGCAGATGCGTTGCCCTTCTTTTACCTATCTCCCCCAATAGGCCACCAGAAAAAAACCTTACGAAACGCGACAGCATAGCTCATGACGCCGGTGTTATGTGAGCGAGAGGTACCAGTTGTGCTGGCCCAATTCGGCTGCAAAGCAGCATGGCACTACCTCTTACACAGCAAACGCACGAGAAGGAGGCAATCAGGTACAGACACCTCTAATACTGTCAACATCTACCCGCATACTTTAGTCTCGTGAACAAGACATTCGTAGATTCGAGCTCCGCGACATAAAAGCTGAAAAACAGAGTAAATATCCCGCTTTAAATAATATTAGTAATTATCAATAAATATGTTTTCGTAATATCATCGCTGGCCACAGTCGATGGCACCATCCACACAACAAATTCCAACAATTTTTCACCGTTCACCGGTCTGTCATCTGGTCGTTAACTAAAATAAAACGGTTCCGCGAATTAGGAACCCGCGATCACTGATCACAGTGATTAGGACATTCTGAAAAGAGCTATTTTAGCTTTTAAGATTTAAGGTTACCATTGTTATATTCATTACATATTATTTACTATGTTTTTCACTTTTATTTCACAAAAAGCTTGTTAGGAATTTATTTATTTTAAGATATTTAACTTTTAAGCTATTGCATAGATTTTATCGCAGGCCTTGAGCGCGGCGACCGAATCAAGAAATTGCGTAACGAAAAAACCTAACACCCGACGAGAGACGAGCTGCTCCGAAATCGGACGAATAAGTAAGCAGCTGTTTGTGAGAAAGTATATAGGTGTGGGATACGGTAAGTTCTCTCAAATTAACGCATTTAAATAAATGTTTCGAATCGACAACATATATCCACAATATTCGGATAATGGCTTAGTTTAGATTTAGAAAATGTAAATAATGAAAAAGAATTGACATAATATTATAAGTACAATAGTTGTCAAATTTTTATGCGTGTGTCACGGAACTTAAATAGAAAGGAGAGCGATCGACATAGGAGTTATATACTATAAATTGTCCACTGAAAGATCATCACTGGCAATTGCATAAGTTGATAAAAAATGCTATGCAATAGCTTTACCGCGGCAGTCTCCGAGTGCCACACGTCTTTTTTTTAGATATGAAATGTTGTGATAATGTTTTTCTTTTATAATTCCCTGTCAACTGGCACCTCGACGGCTAGTCAGCCCCTCAGGGGACCGACACCACCTCCACAGAGGGGTTGTCCCGCACCACAGAACAACCCCTGCCAACGTCGGGACAGTTCAATGGGGTGAGGTTCCCGTCCTCGCCTCTTTCCCCCTGCTCTTTAGTCCCCTCTTTTTATAAAAGGGGTACAAAGAGCCACCACGGTTCAATTAGATTCGCCCAAGGTGCTGGGCTCACCCTAGGCTACTGAGCCCCACCGCCACGTCAAGGCCTGAACCATGGTGGGGAAGAATGTAGCAAATCTGCTTTGCGTTAGAAATAAAATATATAATGGTGGTAACTAAAGTAAAAAATTAAATGTTTATTATATTTGCAAAATTTTCATTAATTTAGTGAAATCATGATGGTCCCGTTAGGTTGCTTTACAGATAGGTATCAGTAACACCGGGAACGTAATAATCCTTTTTTTTTCTTTAACGCCGGGAAATGCTCTGACTAGGCGTCCCGCCGGGGAATGTGTCTCCCCAGGTGCGTATGTGGGACTCGCTGCGCCCGAAAGATGGTGAATCGACGCAGCTCTACCCACTAAAACCCGGCGAGTGCCACCAGTGCCGCCTTGGTGAGGTGCCCCGGATCTGTTAAGCTAACAGGGCACCTCGACGGCTAGTCAGTCCTGCAAGGGACCGACGCCACCTCCACAGAGGGGTTGTCCCGCACCACAGAACAACCCCTCCCAACGTAGGGACAGTACAATGGGGTGAGGTTCCCATCCTCACCCCTGCTCTTTAGTCCCCTCTTCTTATAAGAGGGGTACAAAGGGCCACCTCGGTTCAATTAGCTTCGCCCAAGGTACTGGGCTCACCCTAGGCTACTGAGCTCCACCGCCACGTCATCGTTATGTTCGTGAACGTAATAATCCTAATAAAATGCGATAAAATCAAATGTAGTTTTATTACAATTAAAAGCATTGTTTTTACAAAACCTAATTTAGTCCACACAAAGCTGTGGGTAACAGCTAGTACGATTATAATACCTAATTCTAAAAGTCAGATAACTAGGAGTTAATTGAGCTAGGTAGAAAGTAGTTAAATTGGGTTAATGAGGTAACAGGATACTAACAATAACGCGACGTTTAAACTCTAGAGTTAACTTGATCTTTGCGTTTAACTGATTCCTTTTTATAGTTAACTATCTTTTGCCCGAGACTTCTGCAAACAAATGTTTTATTTGCGGACCATAACTGGCGGATAATGATGATGATTGTTCCTTAACATCCCATTGCATCATATGGGCAATTCGGGCACATCACACAACGTGCGCAGTTAATTGCGTGCTTCCTGTGGTAGGGTTACACACGCGCCGACCACCGGCTAATAAACGATCACAAACATCCTAACACACTGACATACAGTACATACAGTTATTAGCGGGTATTTAATTGATTCGACGGGATAGTCCAAAGATGTCTCTTTCAATACGACGTTCGGAATTCTAACGTATGCATAAGAAATTTTTAATAGAAACGTTTACTTAACTCAGACCAGAACTTTGGATCATTATCATCATCCTCTATCCGTCCACTGATGAACATAGGCCTCCCTCAATGAACGCCAAGACGACCGATCCCTTGCCACTCGCATCCAACACGAACACGGACCGGCCACCGAACGGAGATCATCTTCCCACATGGGTAATAGCCGACCTAAACGTTCTCCGGAGTGTGTGACCAGCCCACTGCCATTGAAAATTGGATACTTTTGTAAAATAAGAGGGTTTATTATGTTCTATTATAATTCATTCATTCATTTGTTTGCTAGCGTGCTATTCCGATGAACCAATGCTAGTTACCCACAGTTTCTCTCGTATTTACCTATGGCACGCCATCTAGTGGCTAATTATAACAAATCAATCAAATCCTCCATGAAAAACACGAATACGCGTCAATGTTTCAGTAATACGGTGTGGTTTATCGATCTCATGTAAACAGTATAAATGCATTTTTACATTTCGTCCCACCGTAACACAAGTATTAAATTAAAAGGCGAAGAATCATAACAAAAGGAAAAAGTAATAGTCGCAAATAAAATATGTAACCGTTGGAGGGTTGCGAACAAAGAGCGTCCCGGGGGTGGGCTAATTAGCCCCCTCCCTTGGGGTGGAGGGGTCAGGTGCATCAGGGTTAGAATAACTCGACAGATTTCGGTGGGAATCAACGCGTGTTCACTGTGTGTTAGTGATTGCAGTTCAACGGAGTTAATTGTTGAGTTAAACTCTATAGTGTCGCTGTTTTTTTTTATTATCATCATCATCAGCCTCTATCCGTCCACTGCTGAACATAAGCCTTTTTTTTTTTTTTTTGACGCAGTGGAAATGCTTTGCGCATTCACCCGGGGTTGGGGCGTCCCCGGGGTTATGTGGGACTCCCGGCGCTCCCCCCCCCCCCCCCCCAGCGCCGGTATACCGCACTAAAACCAGGAATCCGCCCAGATAGGGGCACCATACGTAGCCATACTCCGACAGACTCCGGAGTACAGCCGCCTGCAGGCTTCGCTGGGCCCTCCTATGTTTGGCAGGAGTCGGCTCAGCGCTGACGCCACTCTTGTGACCTTCGGCCCCAGTTGTTGGAAATGGGGGCCAAAGGTCCGCCTCACTAAGGACCCCGACCGGTCCTCATACACGACCTCTCTATCGGAGAGATACGCCCTCAACAGCCTTCCGAGATACGGAGGCACGCCGAAATACTTCAGTGCCTTCCGTATTGCGCTGTGGGGAAGGCTGTTGAAGGCGTTGGCAATGTCCAACGACACAGCCATCACCACCTCTCCCCGGCGTTCTGCCTCCTCCGTCACCGACTTAAGGCGCCCTAGGGCGTCGACGGTCGACCGGCCGACCCGAAACCCGTACTGAGATTCCGACAATCCAGGCCCAGGACCCTCCTCCAGATGCTGAACGAGACGGGAGGCCAAGATCCTTTCCAGGGCCTTCCCCGCTTCGTTCAACAACACGATCGGTCGCACCGCCGACGCGCTATCCGTTGGTCGGCCCCCCTTTGGTAGTAGGGTGAGCCGACCATCCTTCCAGGCATTCGGAAATTGACCGGACCGCATACAGCGGTCAAAGAGTTCCCGAAGGCTGAACATGTTCCCTCAATGAACGCCAACGGTTTTTATAATACGAATCATTAATTATCATCAGCCCGAATCCGTCTATATAGGCCTCTCTCAATAAACGCGAAGATCGATCACATCGTGGATCAACAACTATCGTCACCTCCTTGAATGTCGTTCTTTCCTCCGTTGTCCAAAACGCGGTGTGATGATAATTTTTAATATTTTGCTGATCAGACGCACGAGTCGATTGAGCTCCAGTTAAATTCGATGACGATCTACATGTTGTGGCCTGTTTTGCCGTAGCGCTTAAAATCTTAACTAATAATGGTAAATACAGAATTAACTTCAATATGCTTCTCCAGATTTATAAAATAAATATTCTTCATAGCTAAGCTATTAACACTTATAACAGTATCATCATTTTACATCAAAATAAAGATACAAAAAGCCAACATCACGCGGTATTCCCAGGCGGTCACCCATCCAAGTACTAACCGCGCCCGACGTTGCTTAACTTCGGTGATCGGACGAGAACCGGTGTATTCAACGTGGTATGGACGTTGGCGATTGCAGAGTCGCAAATAATTAAGTGATTCCACTTTACTATATAAATATGAATATCAAAATAAAAAAAATATTACAGGAATGAAATCCCCATAATCATGAGAAGGAAATTTACGTATGATTTTTACACAATGGAACAAGAGCACCCAAAGCTTTAAAAATTAATGAAATTTTAAAAAAATCTACATTCTAATTTATTATTATTCAAAACAGTATCATTTTGAGCGTCAATTGAATCTTTGACACTTTGTAACGACTAGAGTAACGTAACGTAACGTAATAATGAGAAGTGCTTTCAACTGATATACGGCAATTGATCACCTTTTGAAATAGTCTGGTGAGTCAGGTGTCATGTCAGAGCTAGTTACCTTTAGCGTCCAAATTCGTCCAGATCAGATATATAAGGTTAAAAGGTTTTTCTTTAGTAGACGGGCAAACAGATTCGCGTTTCATCTGATGACCATCGACATCCATAGACACCCGCTACACTAGAGGATTAGCAGATATGTAGCCTTTCAAGAATGTGTATGCACTCATGTTAAGGTCACTAAGTCCTACCTGAAAATGCCATGGGTGACAGGTTCCACAAAGTGCAGGTACGAGGCAGGAAATGCCTACGCGCTGTTGTGGATTTCCAGACATCGAGGTGTTGTGGATGAAATGAATTTTGACGCGATGTCCGGTGGTAAATTCTGCTAGAGCTAGCTCAAACAATGCGTGTTGAGTCCTATTCTCACTCCTACAGGCACTGGATTTTAGTTCCGTCCAGGTCCATTTACACCTATTATAATCTAGTTCAGACCATCTACTATTCCAAACGCAGTCAGCTTAGCATTTAGCAATATTCGACACGAGCTTTGATCTTCCCCCCATCCAAATCTCAGTCCTATCTCTTCATCCCAGGGTACACTTCCTAATGGTACAATTCGCATCATATTTCGCGGTCCACCAGTTCGCACTAATTTATTCTTTGTACCTTCATGATAAAGTGCATATTCCTATGATGGAATTCGTTTGACATGGCTAAATTGGCGCAAAATGGACTCCTCTGTACAGGGTGTTTGGAAACGTTTGTGATTATTTCCGACGTTTCAGATCAAATGCGATGTACAGGGAATATGATATGTGTGTAATTATGTTTGTCACCGAGTCGATGATATTGGCCAGCTAACATGGGTATTTGACAATTTAAACCGATT
This sequence comes from Helleia helle, assembly GCA_963853865.1. NCBI lineage: Eukaryota > Metazoa > Arthropoda > Insecta > Lepidoptera > Lycaenidae > Helleia > Helleia helle. Next base: position 693,589 of record OY971435.1, read on the forward strand.
TGTAAGTTTGTTCTTGGGTTACTTTTTAATGATTTTAAAAATATTCATAAATCAACACTTATACAAAGCTGAAGATATTGTTCGTTTGCGTTTATCTCAGGAACTAATATTTGGATTTGCATTCTTTTTCCTTTCGATTTAAGAGGATTTTTCTTTATTTTTATTTCACTCCATCCTACGTCACAACCGACGTCAGGAGGCCGTATGGTCGCTGACCGCACGGTAGGCGGGGGGCAAACCCCCACTTTTTAAATCAAAAGTGAGCCGAATGGGCTCACACTAATCCGATGAAGTATTAGGGCCTTCGGGCCATTAGCATAGATCCCTCCGAAAAAAGAAATCCTACGTCAAGAAATCTATGTATAACAGAAAATAAATAAGAATGAGTTTATACGTGTAATCACTGTGAGCTGTTGGGCTGATAAGGTATTCTATGAGAGTCCGTTGCCAAATTTGATTGTTTTTATTTCATTATTAAACGCTAGGAAATTGGTGTGTCATGTTCTGTTCAATGGTTTAGTTAGGTTTGCAATTATAACAAAGCTTATTTCTGTAACTTTTTGATATAAAAGATCTATTGGCGCGCCTTCGTTGTAAATGACACGACGCTGTCATGTCGTGATGCCTGCACTGCGCTTCCACTCTCCTCTCTGTATATTTCATCTTTATTCTTTCGTTATAAATTATGAATTAAGAATTCCAATATTAAATATTATATGTTTGACATCTGTCAGGTGCCTCATGAGGACCAACTTTTTTATTTTTATTATAATAATCATTATTATTATACGAACTTAATTCGAATTTATGATAGAGTCTAATACAACAAATCAGCCTGTATACACGCTCTTAATAAATCGTGTAGCAATTTTAATTTATTGAACATCATTCTTAGAAGCACTTTACTGCCATCGCGGCTAATATCGGATGCTGAGCAATTACAGATGAGAATAGCGCTGACATTAGACGCGCGTTAGGACACTTTGAAGTTGGCTGTTACGTTTATTTTAGTTACAGGAAGTAAATCTTTATATATATTTAGTATTTTAAACAATTTCTTGTTGGTCCTTAATATCCAAACTACTGAACCGATTTTGATGAAATGCACTCTGTATGTGATTTGGTCCAACTTGAGAGATGTGTTGTCTGTGGCATGGCATTTGTCCGGACCTCTAGGTACACACATGAGGGCTTAAGAAAACTCTGTATCGGACTTACGACGAGGGAAACAAAAGAAACAAAGTTCACTGACCTTGGGATACGTCTCTACGCTCTACAATATTGATACTATTATCTATACTTAATATAAGATTTCTTCCAAATAGACAGGCTTCTCTGGATCTGGCACAATCAGGTGGAGTCCAGGTGAACTGGTTCATTTGAAGCTTACTATCAGCTTTAGGTCTCAATGTTGTCTGTTAGTTCATCAAAAAGCAGAAAACATCGAAATGATCTAGATTATATATTATAGGTTTATGCCATCTACATTTTACCTGACGAGAATCAAACCGACTATATACCATATATTATTAGAGTTAAAGAATTAAGTGGCAGTGGGTGGGTCACATAGGCCGAAAAACTGATAGCCGATGAGATAATAGTTCTGGAGGGGAGGATATGTTCAGGAAGAAAGAGGGTCGACCACCAACTAGGTTTTGGGGGCTCGTTGGATGTGAGGGGCGGGAGATTGCCTTGGCGTTCATTGAGAGGACCCATGTCTATTAGATTGGAAAAGGTTAAAATGATGATGAATCAGAAAGCATTAATTAAATATACACGGCACAAACAATGACAAGATGGCGGGCTTTATGACAACGCCACTTATTAAAAGACCAATTTAACCCATTACACTCTCATAAAAGCGAATATCATCCTGTTGTTCCGACCCGCTCGCACCGAAGCGGTACAGACGCGGCATCTCGCTCCGACAGTACGAGAAACGCTCTGAATATGGTTTACGAGATGCCAAAGTGAAGGGAGATGTATTTTCGAAATGTTAGGGATTGACGTGGCCAGGGATGGGCATTTTATAGGATTGTATATCGATATAAACTAATATATTAAGTTAAATATGATACGATATTTTATAAGTTTCGCAAACTTATTGTATGTGAAACCTATAAGTATCTATTTTATATGATAAATCATAAAAATTGCCTGTTTTGACATTTGTTAAATAGAATAACAGTGAGAGAGCGGTTATAGTAATGGAATAAACCCGAAGAATAAACCAGAATCCATCTAATCATAAACCATATAATCAAAAGTTTTATTAAATTATACACTAAATAAATGTAAATAAATCCTAATAAATACTAGGTATTTTAATGGTGTTTTTTCATATTTAGACCAATTAACTAGGCCCCACTGTGGTGTTAATTCAAGTAATTATTTTTCATTCCTCCCTGTAATAAGGCCACGGATGCCAAAAACATGTAGATAGAGACTACATTATAAAGGCAATAAATCAAAATATTCCCTTGGAGAACATAAATTCTGCTTAATTTTTGGAAAGAAATCTGAAGAGAAGGAACGAAATGCTATTTACTATGTTAAAAACTTTAGGGATATGGGGAAACGTCATGTAGGTACTAATGACAATCAAAAATAACATTAATGAACTTTGAGTTTTTTTATTTACTACACCTAAAACTCTATTATGTATTACTTCCGATAAAACAGTATCTAGTAGTTGAAAATAAAAAATAAAAAAAAAACAAAAACGATAGGCTCATTAATAAAGAAATATCACACAGGCGATGTGTTTATTGAAACAATTAAAAAGCATCGACTAGCACAACACTAGTCTTTAAATAAATGCTCCGAAGACCGCTTCGTTTACAACCAACAAACACAAACTGTTGCAAACGCGACTTTAACTACTTGTGTTAAGGGACAGTTATATTTAACCGGCGCCAGTTAAAGTTGCCCGGCTTAAGTGGTCGATGAGAGCTCTTTGGTTTTATTCGGCTGTTTATTTGTGATTCGGAGGCTGGGGCCGATCTCCGGAGGAAATGGCCTTCATGATGCATCAGATGAGCGAAATACTAATTAATATGCCCTTGTCTTATCGTTTTATAATATTGTATACTTTTACGGAATTATTTTATTGAGACAAATTTGCCATTATAACTATTTCATGGAGTCCCAATATAGTTTTAAGGTTATATAATCCAATAATCACCTTAAAACTCTTAAAGCTCCCGGCTGTATGGGTACCACCATCTTGCTTATTTCTCCCGTGAAACAGCTTTGCTGTGTTTCGGAGAGAAGGGCAAGACAGGCAGTGTAATTACTGGCACCGAGACTTAACATCTTATGTCTCAGGATAGGCAGCACATAAATAAGTTGGCTGGGCTCGTTCCAGGTAAACTGGTTTATGTTCATGGGCGACGTCGACCACTTTTTTTTTGTTTTTTTTTGTTTTTTTTTTTTTTTTATGTTAGTTGGATAGGCAAACTGGCAAACGTACCACCTGATGATAAGTGGTCGACGTCGCCCATGAACATAAACTAGTTTACCTGGAACGAGCCCAGGCAACTCATTTATGTGTTGCCTATCCTGAGACATAAGATGTTAAGTCTCGGTGCCAGTAATTACACTGCCTGTCTTGCCCTTCTTTCCGAAAGACAGCAAAGCTGTTTCACGGGAGAAATAAGAAAGATGGTGGTACCCATGCAGCCGGGAGCGCGGCACAGCGCTTCCCTCCCACCGGTAAACTTACCATCAGGTGGCACGTTTGCCAGTTTGCCTATCCAACTAACATTATATATATATATATATATATATATATATATATATAATTGTTACGATGTCACAAGAAAAAAGAAACGAAAAAAGAAATTTTACTGCGTACCCATAAATATTAAAAAAGGCTAGCTGCAACATATTCCCCTTCGGTAAATGTCGGTTTGATGTACGCCCCAATTCGAACTGATGATGATGATTATTTTATAACTTTGTCACTTAGTCCTGATATAACCAATTCATATTGGTAAAAAAGTACTTAGAAGTACTAGTATCGTTGTTATAATTACCATGTTGTTTATTTAAGCTTTGGGCTTCGTCTGTCCGCGTGGAATTTTGTAATTGATTTTAAACTAACTTCCCGATGAGCTGGAGACTTGAGATTTGGACCATAGCTCAGAGGTACATGACAACGCATGAAAAGAAAAAAAATGATGCTTTTTAATCCGTTATAACAACATGGTTATTACTTACACTAAATATTTTGAATGAGTTTTTTTTCTGAGTATAAAGACTCTTAATAAACATTCACCTACCCAACTTATCTCCTTGCCATATCAAAATATCAACCATTTAAGTGTGAAAAGCTAAATTAATTTTAGATTCATAATAATAATCAATCAATATAATGTATTAATAGCCCAAGAGCCAGCGACTGGTTTAGCGGTTCGATCGTTCAACCAGCTTTATCCAGTTTAATGAGGCTTAATGAATCATTAAACAGGTCATTAATTGGTGATCATTAACCCGTTATAGTTGGACATTTGAATATCGGACAAGTCTTTAGTGACGTCTATGGCGTAGAGATGATAGAAATGTTAATTAACATTGCCTTAGCTACTTTGTACTCCAAAATTTCATATTTTTTAAATCTCAAAAGTTGACGTTAGATATGCGTCCTTTCGCTTAAATCATCTAATGTATAAGGCACTAAACAATTACGTTGATAATCGTTTTATTCACTTTTATCGCCCCATTCCCCCGGGACCATTCTGGGCACACGCCAGGGCCTCCCCATCGATGGGGGTCATATGGCTACAAAAACCTCTATTTTTAACAAAATCACTCTACATACTACTAATTGGGCACTTTACTAATGTGCCCAGGGCCTCCAATAGGTAAGAGGGCCCCGGACATGGATTTCATCCGAAACAGCTGGAGCAAATACATGAACATCGCTAATTAATATTAACGTCGGCAATCGAAACTGTCGCCATCTATAATTAGAAGGAATTATAGTTTAAGAGCTGAAGCCGTCAAACGCTCGTGAACAGGCCCAAACAAAAACCTCTAATCTTCATTACCGTAAAAATAACATCCCGGTGCTGGGTAGGGTTGACACTTTGATACTAAAAAATATTACACATTTAATATTATAAAACTACTAAAAGCACTTAATCCTTTAAATTTTTAAATTAATTAAATTATAGCGATACATCTATTTTAGTTTATAGATCATCATAATCATCAACAGGTGGCCAATCACATCATCAGGTGGTTCCTTTATGACACAGCAGCTTACATTTATAATTTCATCATCATCATCATCATCAACATAGGCCTCATTCAGTCAATGTCAATACGATAATACATAACTACATAAATATAACAAAAATATACAACACGAAATCAATAACGTACAATTGTAGGTACACATAAAGATTCTTACAACGAACAAAATAATAAAGTTAAAAAAAATCGAAGCTTAAATTTCTTAATGGATTATCTTTAAGTAATGTACTTAATATTATTTAATGTTATTTGTATTTTTTATACATTTTAAAATTGTTCTCATTATGAAATAAAATTTTGAGCTATGTATTTTCATCTTTTCGCTAACCCTATTAATCATAGAGAATAAATCAAAAGAGGTATTTGTACGGTCGGCAGCGGGAGACGGCAGCGGGCTTCCTAAAATTAAAACGTTCCTTTTTTGACGACGCTCCTTGTCCCGGACAGGAGATCATTTAAATTAATTATGTTTGGTTAATAGGGTGACGGTCTAGTTGTTATAGGAAGTATTCTTCAAGTCTGGGTTCGAACCGGACGTGGGCATTCAAATGTGCTCTGTGTTCTTTTTGTTTGCATACCTATTTTATTTGGTATGAGAAGCTATATAGGTCTGAATGTCAAACAAAAATTACAATTCGATTTTTATTGCACATAGTAGTAGGACTTTTATTATAGTAGTAGGTCCCCACCATGGTTCAGGCCTTGTCGTGGCGGTGGGGCTCAGTAACCTAGGGTGAGCGGTGCACCTTGGGCGAAGTTAATTGGGCCGAGGGGGCTTTTTGTACCCCTCTTGTAAGAAGAGGGGACAGAAGAGCAGGGGGCAAGGGGTGAGGATGGGAACCTCACCCCATTGTACTGTCCCGACGTTGGGAGGGGTTGTTCTGTGGTGCGGGACAGCCCCTCTGTGGAGGTGGCGTCGGTCCCTTGCGGGACTGACTAGCCGTCGAGGTGCCCTGTTTGTTTTCTAGATCCGGGGCACATCACCAAAGGCGATATTGGTGACACTCGCCGGGTTTTAGTGGGTAGAGCTGCGTTCATTTACCAGCTGTCGGGCGCAGCGAGTCCCACATACCCGCGTGGGGAGACCCACTCCCCCGCGGAATGCCTCAGAGCATTTCCCGGCGTTAAAGAAAAAAAAATTATAGTAGTAGGTACATAGTAGGTACAATGTACATAATAATAATTTAACAAAAATACAATTCACAAAACATGGCAAAACTTTTCTTAAAATAATTATTTATATATTGTAACCTATTTAGTATGTATATTATATCCTATTTAGTTTTATAATTAGAACAAATCATAAAATTTGTATGTAAAATAATTAATTAAACACGAAACTCCAGTATGACAACGTAGTCATACTGTCGATTCTTTAGGAGATTTTTCATCAAACACATTCAAAATTCACACTCGTAACTCTCCAGTATGCAACTACCACTACAGTCGCCGTAGTAGGTTTAAAGCTATAAAAAACTATATAAAAACAAACAAATCCATAACATCAAACAAATCTCACAAAATAATCGTTATAATACGCGGCTTAATAAAGCGTGTAAATAAATAAATATATCCGAATGCCGAATCCGGCGCCCCCCACCTTCCCCTCGCGCGTCCACCCTTCCACCCCCTCATCCCCCCGCCCCCCCGCCACCCGCGATCTAATGAGGCGGGCGCGTTTGATGCGCAGGGCTGTCGCGGGCCGATTATTGCCCCATCCATCAAACATTAATAGCCGGCCATGTTGTTTATTAATTTAAATTACGTGTCCGACGGAGAACGAAATCAACGATCGATTTGACCATCTATTTGTGGGTAGGGTTGCCACTATTTTTATATTTTATATATAATAAAAAAATATAAAAATATATTTATAATTATATTTATTAAAATAACAAGAGAAACTTGTAAAATAAATTTATTTACCACAAAATAGAAAACTGGCAATTTAACTTGAAAATACGTGATTCAATTTCTTTGAAATTTTTGTCCCTGTTCTATCATGCATTGCATAGAAAGCACAGAAACATTCAAGATATTATAATAACTTAGATCTGTCCGGAATATCCAACAAGAATAATACATTATCAATTGAGTTACAAAATGGAATACAATTTAACAAAAACGTACACAAATCCCTCTCAAAATCAGTATAAATGTAAAATGTAATAATCATTCATAATAATATTAACAATTAAATGTCCCACTGCTGGGCATGCGTCTCCTCATCATATCACACAATATTATTATAAATTACATAAGTTGGCAACCCTAGGTTATGTTTGCCCGTCTAAGGTTCAAATGTGAACTCTGTCCGTTTGTTTTAAGGTTCATATCGTCGATTAAGCTTGTACGATTAACGCGTAAATCTCGTGACCCTTGTTACATATGAAACTGAAGCCTTTTATGATTTCAAATGAGTTAATAACTTCATGTTTGAATTGCCCCGCGACTTTGTAAAGATTAAACGCTCTATGTTTTTATGGATCTCTTTATTTGGGGGATTGCGGGTTCGAATCCCGTCAAGATAATTGTGGACAAATATGACTGTACTTGCGCTGTAAACGTATCTTTGTATACCAATATTAAACTATCTCATTGTACGGTATCTACACCAGTTTTTTTGAGCTTTTTTGTCTGGGTTTGGTTGTATGTATGTATGTATTTATATCATAAATTCACCAAGCCACTTAATGTGAAAAATATAAAAAATATACAGTCGAACATAGAACCTCCTTTTTTTTGAAGTCATTTAAAAGTACCTACTTGCGTCAGGAGGGTTATGTTTTGTAGGTAGGTATATTCTTTAGCACGCTCTGTAACCAAAACGGCTTGATGGATTTTACCTGAAAGATTTTGTTACAATTGTTTAATAAGAAAACCCATAAAAAAAATTAAAGAACATTTTTGTATATTGTTGTAAAAAACACATTAAGGTGTCAAATTAAATATTTCTTAATTTTTCACTTTTTAGTAAGTTTTAAAATATAATTTTCAATTTACAGTGCTAGTTTTTTCATAATCTCATCAATCAAAACTTATTTATTAATTGCGGAACCCTCTGTTCCTTGCCTACGAGCCGACGTCACCCGACGTCACCCGACACCCATTATGAGCACGTCTCTCGCATCTCCGCGGGAGCCTGCACTTAACTGATGACACGTGTGCCTATACAGGCTGCTCACATAACACACATCATCATTATAGACTTAAGTATCATTCAATGAATGCCAAGACGGACGATTCTCTGGCATCATGTAACACGGTGTTCGTCATCCCATGTAAATGGAGTTCGACCGTCAACACACAATATATGAATATTGTGTGTTGACGGTCATCATCATCATCATCATCATCAGCCTCTATCCGTCCACACACAATATTATGGTAAGTTAATTAACGAGAGCTTGGTGTAATGGTTGAAGGCTGTAGAGTCCTAACCTAAGTGTATGTAGTTATCCTATACGTTTTTAATTTCGTAAAAGTTATCACCACAAGATAAGTTTACAATGTTTCATCATGCCCGTAAAAATATCGGGGAGTCATATTTTTTTTCCAAACATCCTGTCAAGTCCTCTATATTTTCAACCAAGCGAAGACTAGATAAGTTAGAATAGAATAGAATAGAAGAAATTTTATTTAGGTAAATTATTACACTGTTACTACACACTATATATAACAAATATTGAGTGAAAAGAAAAAAAAATACATTTAAATTATTCTAAGGTATGATGATACCTCATCATAAATGATCATAGTATGAAGGGTACAAAAGTATGAACTAACAAACACAATACATACAATAGTATATTATATACCTACAAAAAATACTTAATACTTTAAAGAGAAGAAACTATCATAATCGTAAACTTTATATAAACCCGAACCAAACAGACACAAAAACAATAATCTAGACAGTACTCGAAACAGAAATGATATAACAATATTTGACAATTAAAATCATCCTGTACATCCCTGACTGCATAAATACCGTCAGGGGTTAAAACAACTAAACTGCCCTCATATTTGTTGAAGTTCCCACCTTATTTGAGGGATATAGGGATGAAACTCCTGGTATGAGATGGGATGGTTAAGGTGGCTACTGGAGATTCGTCAATTAGTGTCGCATTATACTCAATAAAAGCGTCTGATATGGTTCTTTCATAGTGTTATATCTTCATTAACTTTTAATGGGTCATCGTCATATTGGTCGAAATTCGTAATTTAAAGTCGATTGTTTCAATTATTGTTAAACTTCTGCGACTATGCGAAATACTTTTAGCGAGTGCACATCCCTATGACGAAAACTAATGAATTTGTATGGAAAATATAGGTACATATTATAATGAATAGAAGCTAATTATATTCTCTCTTCAAACAAACTAACAAAATTTCAACATAGTTTGTCACCAAAAGTATTTAAATGCGACATTGTTTTTTAATTTTCAACCATTCTGAAGTTCAATGGCTTACGTAATAAAACATTTTTCAAAAAAGGCCTATAATTTGGTTATTAAAATATATAAATACATTTCACGTCCAACAGTTACGGAGATTAGCGTGTGACAAACTCTTTAGTTTTATTACATTAGCCGTAGTTAGTTCATAATGAAGTAAGTTCTGACGACACATCTATCCCAATAACACCCAAACGACCAAACGCTCCCGACTCCCGAAATACCACGTTTTTTCCCCAGTTTTTTGTCGCCCGCTGAGTTAATTAACTTTACACCAGGCTTCCCTAATTGGCTGACAATTACTCACCATTACAATATTCTCTTAAAATATATTAATGTTAGTGCGAAAGTTCGCTTGTTCGAAGATCGTTCGTTTGGGCGAAGTTTGTAAGTCACGCGTAAATTCTGCATAGATAGACCCACAGGATAGACCCTAGTCTATCAATACATTTTATGTGATACACGATTTGGATTCTGCTGTTATTTGGTTTTTCTTGTGGCCTACATGGGGGTACGCCACATAAATAGTAATAATACGTACGCATATGCAAAGTAGGGAGATATTTTATGCATATGCGTGTTCACACAGCTACTATATATCTACACTACGATAATATGACTAACAAATATATTAGTACATATTGGTATGGATTTTATTAAAGTTTAAAACATTCTATTGACTAATTTATTTTCGATCAGTCTTTTTTTTTCTTTAACGCCGGGAAATACCCTGAATCCCGCGGGGGAGTGGGTCTCCCCACGCGGGTATGTGGGACTCGCTGCGCCCGACAGCTGGTAAGTGGACGCTACTCTACCCACTAAAACCCGGTGAGTGCCACCAATGCCGCCTTTGGTGAGGTGCCCCGGATCTAATAAACAAACAGGGCACCTCGATGTCTAGTCAGTCCCGCAAGGTACCGACGCCAACTCCACAGAGGGGTTGTCCCGCGCCACAGAACAACCCCTCCCAACGTCTGGACAGTACAATGGGATGAGGTTCGCATCCTCACCCCTTGCCCCCTGCTCTTTCGTCCTCTCTTCTTATAAGAGGGGTACAAAGAACCCCCTCGGCTCAATTAGCTTCGCCCAAGGTGTTGGGCGAAGCTAATTGAGGCTACTGAGCCCCACCGCCACGTCAAGGCCTGAACCATGGTGGGGTTCGATAATAGTCTTACCTAACTCTACACGGTTCTAATTAATTAACGAGATGTTACTGTTCTATCTAATTATTTGTCGCTACAAATATAATTGAACTACATAGTTCACAAACTAATTCATCGTTACGTACAACAAACTGATCTTTAGTTTTTCATTTTGCATTGAGTGTAGTTTTAATTAGTGTCGCCACGTGCGTCGTGTTGTGTCACGTCACGTTGCGTCGCATCACTTTACGTCACGTCACGTCGCGGGGGACGCTGCGCCGATTGTATAATTATCTCCTTACAACATATGACGGATGGTACAAGAGTATTATGATAGCGGGGTAAACAGCTTAGAGTTTGAACTAGCGACATAAGTTCAAATGAAGATACTTTGGTTAATCTGACTTTCTTGTTTTATACCGGGTGTATTTGGAACGCTTGCGAAGATTAAACCCTAATAATATACTATTTATATACTATATAATGCATATAACCATTTATCTCAGAAATCTTTTTTAAAGAAAATTTTAGGACTGGTATAGTCTTTTAGGCTAAAAATGAGTCTTTCTAATTGTTGAAATCATTTCTAAGCAGACCTTTAGTTTTATTATTTACATTATTTCTACTAAAATGCTCAATATGGGCAATGAATTTATTAATTGATTAAAATATAATAATACTCAAAAATGTGATACAGATATCAAATTAGTATTGTAATAATAATTTTAGATACAAAATTGTGTGATTAAGTTAATAGGTATAAAGTTTAACTTTATATATTTTCTTTACCTATAATATTGAAAAATTAAGAAGAGTGAGTAATGAAGTACTTTCACATTGTGTAAATCGCTCCCGCCCGTGCCATGTCATGCACACAAGCGGAGCGTCTTTCGTGGAACACCGCGTTGTCCCGAGGTGATGAGCCATTAACTAATTAGGCAGGAGCGATTTGTATATCCCCTCCCCCTCACCACACCCCCTCCAAGAGACCACTTATAGAACCATCGAGAATGCCAACGTAGTGTTTGTTACATCAACAATTAGTGATCTATTTTGAGATGATGGCGTGAATGATAAAAAAATTGAGTAGTCTTAGGAAAGATTATCGAAATATAAATTATATATTGTAACCTATTTATTGTGTTTGAATACAAATTCATTTAGCCATTTTACGATTAAACAATCTTTCACATCTCTACTAATATTATAATATTAGAAAAAAAAATTGCATGCGATAGACAAATAGATAGATATTGAGGAAGATTTTAGGTTATAACTTAGAAGGTTTTTTTCTCTTATAGAGAGTACATATTATATACTGGAGAGAGAGAACAGCTCCTTTACATACTAGTTCTATATAGGATACATATATTGAAATATATTTTTTTAACAATGGGAATAATTTTAACAATGGTTCAAATAGCTAACAACGTTATTTTGTTGCTAACAGCGGGACCTATGACATGTAAAGCTTGTTACATATTCCGCGAATCCGTCTGTATATTTACTGACTCATACACATTATGCCTGCATGCATTTTATATTTAAGTCACACACTTTTTATTGTTTTTTATTTAGTTCTTTTGAATTGTTAAATTGAATAAAAGTTGGAAGTAAAATAGTACTAATGAAATCAATTTTAATACTTTAAAAATATAAAAAACATATTGATATGGATTTAATCAAAAACATTTTGAACCCTATTCTGCTAAATCTTATGTTGCGATATATAATAAATAAATTTTCCTTGAATCCATATTATAACAAGTAAAAAGACGCGTGTTTTCAGTCTTTATCAAATTTAAACGAAAACGTCTTTTTACATAAAAATTATGGATTTGTTTTTTATGTATTTTTGTTAATTTTGTATTTCATTACTTTAAAAAAATATGAAAATTAGGGGTCCAGCACACGTGTAACATCTATATTATCGTTTGAATATATACATAGTAAGAATCTATAACGAAAAATGGAATCACCACATTTTCTGCCATAGCTGTACAATAGATGTTTACAATACAACATTTAAACAATTATAGTCAATTCTCTCAGATTAATAAATTAATCTGAGTCAATTCTTACGTTTTTCTCTCTCGTATGTATAGATATCGCCATCTTGCTTGTTTCTCCCGTGAAAAAGTTTTGCTGTATATAAGAAAGAAGGGCAGGACAGGCAGTGTAATTACTGGCACACTTACCAGCTTACGCCTCAGAATAGACAATTTATTATTGTATTCTGGGACAGTTCCAGGTAAACTCGACTTACAGTCGGAACGTGCAATTAGTCTAACTTAACCTAAAAATCTGAATTAAGCATTATCGCCATTAATATAGCCCAAAAACTCACCTGTGTTTCGGTCACGTTCAAAAGCTTCGCCATGTCCGCCCTCTCCCCCGACGACAAATACTTCTTCACCTCGAACAACTTCTCCAGCTCGAAGATCTGTCTACCGGTGAATGTGGTGCGCGCCTTCTTCCGCCGCCCCGTGTCCTCCCCCTCCTCGCTGGTCATCGAGCCCTCCCCGCCGAGGGGGGAGCGGACGTCGTCGGTCGACTTTTTTCTTTTCACCAACTTTGATTGATCTGAAAATAATATATATGTTCGTAAGTTGAAATGGCTAACCTATTTTGTGTTAGTTGTATAGACAAACTGGCACACGTGCCACCTGATGGTAAGTGGTCGAAGTCGAGTTATGTTCATGGATAAACAAGTGTACCTGGAACTAGCCCAGGCAACTTATTTATGTGTTGCGGTACTGTCCGATGGTGCTGGAGTCGCGCCGCAACGTCAACTTCAAGGCGTTTGTGGTGCGAGTACCTGTAACCTGCTACCTGCAGGAAGTTTTACGAGAAGACTTCTGGCCTCAGGATGTGGTGTTCCGTCGCTTCCGCGGAACAGTACCACCGGAACGTACGAAAACGTAGCGCTAATAAGTTTACTAACATAATTTTAAGGTTTTTATACTAACACTTATGTAATATAATATATGTATGTTAGTCTGTATCTATGGGCCATAGTGCCTGAAAATAAATGATTTATTATTATTATTATTAAGTCTCTGTCCCAGTAATTGCAGTGCCTGTCCTGCCCTTCCCTCCGAAATACAACAAAGTTGTTTTGGACAACCTGATAGGTTGATGGAGATGTTGACGATGTTGACTTTTAGATGAGTGACTGGAGACGACGTTGATTATGCGTCTATCAAAGGATCGGCCGCTTTAACTTTACTGCGGGCGAGATAGTAACTGATATTACATTCTACAGAGTAAGTTAAGCCTCGAGACATTCATATTATTGTACACTGGAGGCGGGACAATTAAACATGTGTGTTCAATGTCAATGTCAGTTCAACTGCAAGTCAGTTAGTACCTAATACTATTCTAATATCATAATAAACTAACATAAACTAGCTTATTCTACTGTGTGGTAGCTGGCTTGGCTCTCACAAATCAAGTTACATTAACACAGTAAAGTTTCATCATCATTATCATCATCAGCCTCTATCCGTCCACTGCTGAATATAGGCTTCTCTCAATGAACGCCGAGATGGCCGATCACTTGCCTCTCGCATCCAACACGGACCGGCCACCACACGGAGATCGTCTTCCCACCTGGTTAATGGCCGACCAACACTTCGTCTACCTAAACGCGGCCTCCACTCTTGAACCTTAGTAAAGTTTAGCTGAAAATATATACACGTAATCGGAAACGAAAATAAACCTCTCACCGTAAACATAGTCCACCAACCATCGCTACTCTTAACACATCACATCAAACATTACAATAACCTAAAATCACCGAAAGAAAAACTAAAAAGTCCAATGGAAGACTTAACTTAAGCAAAACATCCCAATGGGTGCAATTATCAATCGTATCAAAGTATCGTATACGATAAATTGTCACAAATTCGCTATCAATCTAACCTCTTAGCATCAGCAATTAGAATACTTGGCGGGGAGACAAGTATGTGTGTGATCTATGGGGGAGCGATTCATTCATATATATTATGACTAATAATAGGCCCATGATGAATGGCATACGCGAGGGTATCGCGATTAATTGGGGTTTGTCTTAGGCTATTCTAGGTGTGAAATATAGCTGGTTTGTTTAGTCAGTATATTAATATTATTTAATATTTGTCATCAATGCGATAGTAAATCAAAATATTTGGAAGGATGATGATGATGAAAACGAACCACGAAATATAGGCAACTACAGACCAATAAGCTTGATTATACAAGGTTGATAAAAACGAGAGGCATTAAATTAAGCCACATGTACTACACATGCTTACGGTTATTATCCGAAACTATTAAAAAATAGTTTGGGAGCAATAAAAAAAAGTTTTTCAAAGAACTTAAATTCGTGAATAGACAAAGTAAAACGTCACCATACTTTGTAAAATGTCCTTCGAATCTAAAAGGCAACGTCACACAGCACGTTGCGTCGGTGCGGCACAGGTTGCGTCTCACCGGGTCGAACAAGCAGAGCGGATTTAAAACTTTAAAAATATCCTATGACTAAACTATTGATTCTATTGGTCTAAGTTTTGGTGTGTAGCCTGAAAATGGTACATAGTATATGTGGTTTAATTTAATGCCTCTCGCTTTTATCCACCTTGTATAAACTATTCTCCTCTATAATTAATCAAAAGTTAAGCACTATTAGAGGCAGCATAACCGATTGAACAAGATGGATTTAGGAAAGGCTTTTCAACAATAAACTATATCCACCTTAGATTTACTAATAGAAAAGTATCAAGAATGAAAAAGACATAGAAATAAAAAAGCATTAGACGCAGTTTCCCATCCAAGCATCTGTGAGACACTGGAAGAACATGGTGTAGCAAATCAAATCATTTTTTTTTATTCTGTATCTTCCATGAAATATTTTGCTCTATAATATCCTTTACCACACAAACGTTCTTTAATAACTTTTTAGATTTTTTTTAATTCGGAGGTTTTGAAAATTTTCTGGGATCCTATTGTAAAAGCGTATACAACTTACCTTTAAAAGAATTGCTTACTTTTGTGAGTCTAATCACTGGTTCGTCTAGCCTGTGTCTATTCCGTAATAAGTAGTAATAAGTAGTAATAAGTAGTAATAAGTAGTAATAAGTAGTAATAAAAAATATAAACTTAAACAACAAAGGTAGAGTAAAATTGGAACAAATTGGACAAAGGTTTCCTAATAACAGCCCCTCTGTTATTGAGACGGGGTGAACCTCTATCTCCGAAATTATTTATTGCCATCTTACAATCAATAATGAGGAAGCTGGGCTGGAAAAAATATGGACTGAACATCGGTGGCAAGTTAGTCACTTTCGTTTTACCGACGGTCTCGCTTTGTTGTCAGAGACAAGCACCCAACTGCAACTTATGATCCATTCGCTGAACGAAGCCGGCAAACAAGTAGGTCTAGACATGAATATGACAAAAACAATGCTCATGACGAATAGTACTAAATCAAGAATATCCGTCGATAACAATGTACTAACCTTTTTTTTTTTATAGAAGAGGGGGCAAACGGATAGTCTAAATAAATAAATAAAAAAAATAACTAAATAAATAACAAATAAATAACCTACACTGAAAACTACATCTACTTGGGAAAACAAACCAATTTCGACAGAAAAAACATTGAACTGGCATTAGAGTGAAGAATACATACGATATGAAAGAGGGACCAAAAATACCGGCCCAGTTGGGAAACGCTACAGGAAGACCCCACGCGAGATGGCCAGACATCACCAAGAATTCTGATAACAGGTCCAGATTGGTTAAAGATAGCAAAAGATAGAGACCAATGGAAATCTTTGGAAATTTTTGCCTTAACCCGAGGAGGGGCTCTCACAAATCAAGATACATAATCAAATAATAATTACCTACCACATATTTAAGTTAAGTTTGTTATTTACACAAAGTTTATTAAGTTTCTTTTTTTTCACAACCATAAAGTCAGTGCTTTTATAAACTCTGTTTCGTTCTTGGTACCTCAAATGTTTGCTGTTGTTGTTGAACACAAATTACTTCAAACTGAGAGCTTTTTACAGTAAAAACGTATTAATTATTAGGAACAGTGCAATAACAGTGTTAACTCTTTAAAAGACTTTGACAGGAACTGTTTCATAAACTAATAACTAGCTGTGATGATCTGTAATTGGATTTACTTGCTATAAGGTGTTAACTTATAACTGATTGTATACCATTATTGTCCTTATTATAAATAAATAAATAACATGTTTTTTGAAAAAGTAATGTAAGCCATTATTTTTATCTATTATACGGCTAAAATCAAGCTTACATAGTTTATAAAGTTTTACAGAAAAACACGCCCGACATGCTAGTAGATACAATTAGTCTAATTGTGTATGTGAAAAAAGTAAATTACGATAGTCGATATGTCTTTCTAGGTCGAATAAAAATAGTTGTAAAAAGGGATAGTATCACCATTTTACATCTTAATCCGAAATTAAACTTGGTCCGAGAAACACCAGTTTAGAGTTGAAAGAAATAGTCAGCTAAAATGACTTTTCTGCAGGTCTATGATATCCAAAAGAATCATCGCTCATCGCAATCAACCATAATAGATTTTTTCTTGTCAATGATGTAAATATTTTCGAAATACAATAAAATTATGTCATTTCATGAAGTATATTGTATGTTAAACGCATTAGAATATGAATGTTTCATATTAATTATAAGTAGGTATTACAGCGTGCATTGAAAAACTCGAATGTTAAGTCGAGAGAATAAGATGATCAACATCAGCAGACCGTGTCTAGTCGCACCATTATTATTATTTTACACCGTGAAATGCTATGAGGCATCCCGCGGGAGAGTGGGTCTCCCCACGTGGGTATGGGACTCGCTGCGCCCGAAAGCTGGTAAGTGGACCCAACTCTACCCACTAAAACCCGGCGAGAGCCACCAATGCCGCCTTTGGTGAGGTTCCCCGGATCTAATGAGCAAACAGGGCACCTCGACGGCTAGTCAGTCCCCTAAGCCACCTCCAGAGAGGGGTTGTCCCGCACCACAGAACAACCCCTCCCAACGTCGGGACAGTAGAATGGGGTGAGGTTCCCATCCTCGCCCCTTGCTCCCTGCTCTTTTGTCCCCTCTTCTCATAAGAGGGGTACAAAGAGCCCCCTCGGCTCAATTAGCTTCGCCCAAAGTGCTGGGCATACCTTAGACTACTGAGCCCCACCGCAAACGTCAAGGTCTGAACCATGGTGGGGTGTCTAGTCACACCAACGATAACCTCTGGCAACCAACCCACAATTTTTTTGCAAATCCATGATGTCCAAACGTCCAAATGTAGAATATTAAAAAAAGCCAGCCAAGTACGGGTCTCCCATAAGTATTGATACACTTGCACGTATCAAAACTAAACAGATAAACAGAGTGAGCATTTTATCTACTGAACCCGTAATAGAAAAGTATTTGATTTACTAAATGTATGCACGTTATCTATGTCTTATCTACTATAATGTTATAATTGATATTGTGTTACGTGTGAAAGTAACGAACGCTTTGTTACTGTATTGAACTAGCGGTGAGGTCACGTTGGACTCGCTGGTGTACACGCTGGCGCTTAGCTTATAATTATCGGTACTAATAATAATAATAAAGACGAAGAGTTTTTTCGTTTCATGTTTAAATGTGTGAAGATATCAGGCGGATTTCATATTTATGTATTTCATTTCTTTTTATGGTATTTATTTTAGATGCTGAGTAGAAAGAAACTTTTATTAAAAAAGTATAGTAAGTAACGCAAAAGCAAAACAAAGTTTTTAGTGTTAAACATATTTTCAACACAAAGAAACTTTGAAAGATTATTATCAATCTGCCATAATAGGGTAATCCGCCGTAAAAACGTAAATAAAGCAGTTTCAGTCACTTTGGCGCATATTATGTTTCTATTTTATTTGATACATTAAGAAAATAATTTATTAAACATAAATAAAATATAATAACACAAAACTTTATATTAATTGGAAACAATGATAAATTTTATCTCTACTATATGAATGTTTTCTTTATCTTTTTGGTAAACATTAAAAAATACCACCTCATTTTTGGCTTCATAAGCCCTTGATTTCTAGAAATCTACTTCTATGATGTATTATCCAAAAACGCAGGTGAATCTAAGGCGAGACATAAAATTCATCATTAAGAACAGTGAATAATTAAAAAAGGATCGTAAGAACATTTACATTATTATTTGGTCCACTTAAATGTTTACAAGATAAACCACTTAATTAAGATACAGGTTTATAATTAGAGTCGTTTAAGTAAATAATAACTTTCTTTTGACGCATCCGCCGATAGATAATTATGGTTTTAATATGCAAAGGTACTGCTTCTGTATTTTGTAATAAATTATCACTTGATGCCGCTAATAGGTTCCAAATGTATTCAAAAATCTTCTAATTAATCATGTCTTGTTATCTAAATTATAAATGCGAATGTTTGGATATTTCCACATATGGAACTGCAGCTTGAGAACCAGACTACGAGATTATCATCAATATTAACGTCATAATTATAAGTCTTTACCCATCAAATGGTCATAGGCCTCTTTCGATGTACCTACGCCAAGTCGGAAACTCGTATCCAACTAGGACGGAGATCGCTGTCCTATCTTTGATCTAATACGAAGTAATTGTTTGTCTGTATCCCTACAAATATAGAAAAAATCTTTAACTCTTGAGATCTAAGCCGCAGAGACTGAAGTTATAATATATTCTTTCGGTATAATTCATCATATTTTATTCCATTTTTATTTATTAGGCATCCAACTATATACTAATATCTATATATATATATATATATATATATATATATATATATATAGATATTAGTTTTAATGTTTATTAACTCAACGCTTACCGCCTTATTCCAAAACGAAGACTAAATATAGTACCGAGTTTTATACCAGCTTTAAACCATGGACTAATATAAATGCTATTACAAAAACTAGTTTAACGCTAGTACCAGGACTATCTATGGTACTAAAGTTAGACCACCGTGACCCCTAGTTTAACTTCGGTACTAACCTCAAAACTTCAACTTATCAGATGTCTTATGCGTTGAATTTGCGTTTTTTCGTATTAATTGTATTGAAAGGTAATTAAATGAACTCGATGTAGACAACATTGTTGAATTGGAGTAACATTTAAAATAATTACTCTGACATCCTTATATAATTTAACATTCTATTTCTGTAATTTTGATTGTTTGTTTGTTGATTCATTTTACAGCATAAGTAATGTTCGTGGCACTATTCACAACAAAAAATATTATACTATTCTTATGAACAACGTACCGTCTATTTAGAATCAAAGAACAATAATGGCTGTATTGTAACTATTGGTAACTCGACTTACATTGCAATAACTAAACATTAAACAATAAACATTTCGATGACATTAGAACTACGCGCGCTTTGTATTTCATTCCCTTATACGCTAGCTATATAAACAACTTAACAGCGAAATATTACAATATTTGTGTGTAATAAACAAGAATTTAAATCACACTACCTCAAAGTACAAAGAAGTAAAGATTTCAGATATTTTATATAACACAATAAATTTTATTATCAAAATATTGATGTATTTTCCACATTATATTTAATTATAAATTAGCGAGCTTTGCATAAAAAGGAACGATGTACCGAACTAATCAAATATTGAACGAACAAAATGAATGATATGTTGCTCAATAATCTGTGGATACAATTAAACCAGGGACGATCTTTGGTACTAGCTAGACCGCGGTTGGTCCTCGATTTGTAATAAGAATGAATTTTAGTCCATGGACTAACGTTAATACCGTAACAAACCTGGACTTTTTAGTCTTGGTTTAATCCCAGTACTAGATGAGTTTTTTGTAATAAGGCGGTTATAGTTTATTTAAACAAACAAAATACATAATACATATTCCAGTTTTAGTCAAGTCTAGGCAACTCATAATATAATCGTTATGTACACATTCTTCCAGTAACCCTCAGTGCTACAAAGCTATTTCTCAATAAATTTCATTTGCTATCCCAAGCTATAAAAAATTCTAAACAGTTCCCAAAAAAAACTCTACTCTCCTACTATCTAAGTGACTCAGCTCACTGACTGTTATTATAACCGCTTGCGCGTCCTCTACCCTCTCCGCTCGTGCACGTGTGTCCGGGCCACGTACTGCTGACTGGCGGACGAGTATCACACGTTCGGTTCTCATTGTTATTAATTACACTACTCAGAACTGCTCCCGCGCATGTCGCACCACAACCTGAGACGAGGGCACTACAATAGCTGCTTCACGCGACTTACCTCGAATGTTACTCATAAAATATGTTTAGGTATACATATGCGAATTTTACTCTTAACAATGTACCTAACAACTTTTTACTTTTATATATTATAACTAACTTTTTACGGATTTTATTGTGGCTTACTTTGGTTTTTATAGACCAGACGTGGCGGATACTTTACAGCAAGTCATAGGAGGACTGAGGTTAGACGACCTCATAACACCACCATGGTTCCGGCCTTGCCGTGGCGGCGGGGCTCATTAGCCTAGGGTGAGCCCAGTACCTTGGGCGAAGCGGATTGAAACGAGGGGGCTTTTTGTATTTTAATGATGAACACGGTCCAATAAAATGATACGACCCTCAATTTTACTGACCTTGCTTCTTCAAGACCTAGACGAGCTAGACCCTGAACTAAAATCCTGAGAACGCCAAGTACCAAGCTGGTGATACCACGTGGTACCCTAGTTGGCCACCGTTAAAGTTAACATTATAGCCCCAATTTCCGTGCCACTTAACTCGGCCGTTAATTACGTTTGAGTGTAACGGTTATGTTGATTGAGTATCGCCAGTCGATGGGCGATGATGAAAGGCGACGTAATGTTACGGCCAATAAAACCACGCTGAGAGAAACCGCGGGATAAAACTTGGTAGCGTCAGCAAAATAGGTTACTTGTGAGTCGCGATTTTTTATGAAAATACAAGGTACGGCATTTGAACTGAGGGCAATATAGCACAATATTGTATATATAATATTATGTTTGATTTGAAACAATATGATGCCTTTTTTACTGACTGTATTTTTCTTCCCCGTGTGAGTTCTGTCTGTAGAAGTAATAGCCGTGAGTGGAAAAACGCCGTTGTTAGCATATTGTTCTCCACGTTGACATTTGTGCAATTACTTAGAGATTCTTAAATACCTATACTTCCATTCCATATAATTCTATTCCATACTAAAGTTTTATTTAATTTCTAAGACACATAATTTTACCAATCTTGATTTCGATATAATCAAAACTATTACTTTTTTCTGACCTTTTAATTAATAAAATCTTATATTTTGTTCTCCAAAATTATTGCCAAAACAAATTTATATTTTAAAGTTTAGTTTAGATAATATGACAATTGTTGCAAGCGTGTTACAAGCCATCTAATTTGCCGACCGTACCTAAACCATCAAAACAAACAACGGAAGAATAAATTAGTCTATTCCTTACAGCCTCCAGACAGGGAGGGCGCACCTGGTATTGGCGGAAGTCACCTCCATCTGTGGTGGGAGGGATAGGCAATGTTTTGACACTTGCGGCACCAAACAAACATACAAGTCGATAAAGAACCGACGACAGGTGGATGTAGGGACAAAATAAACTCTATCAAATTTAAAATATGATGAAAATACTTTTACGGGTTATATTGCGAATTAATAGGGTTTTTACGTTCCCGTTTCGGATATTTTACAGAAAGTCCTTCCCGGGAGGTCCAACGTCTAGATTCTAGGGTATTAATTAGCTCTTACTGCGTTGATCGGACTAATTCCCCACCAAGGTTCAAGACTTGTCGTGGCGGTGGGGCTCACTAGCCTAAGGTGAACCCAGCACCTTGGGCGAAGCCAAGTGGACTGAGGGGGCTGCTCTTTGTACCCCTCTTATAAAAAGAGAGAACGAAAGAGTAGAAGAGGACAAAGGGTGAGAATCGAATCTTCACCCCATTGCACTGTCCCGACGTTGGGAGGGGATGTTCTGTGGAGATGGCCTCGGGGACAGACCAGCCGTCGAGGTGCCCTGCTCAACAGATCCGGGGCACTTCTAGACTCAAAGACTGTCTACGGTGTGATAACATTATATTTGTCTATTAATATAATATAAACGAATTAATATTTGATAACATCTAATTGATCATTCGAAATTGATCAAATTCTCGAGTTATTAACTATTTATTTTCCTTTTACGCTTGCAAAATATTTATGGAGGTGTAAAAAGTGTTTTTCGAAATGTACTTTAATATCGCTTTTGTTGCTCAAGGTATATTAAATTAAAAATACTATAATATAACACCGCAACCAATGTCTAATTCTTTCAACAATTCGTTCATATTCAAAATATATGTATTTACCTTTACCTATTTCATACTACATGCGTTCAGCCGTACCCGGACTGTTGATAATTATTTTTAGAGCCTTGACACTCACGAACAATGTGGCTATCTCTTGGTAAAAGAACTTTCAAAATCTGTTCAGTGGATCCAGAGATTACCCCTACAACCTCACAAACTCACAAATGTTACCTCTGTATAATATTACTATAGATGTAACAATCTTACAACACATATAATGTAGTAAACGTTCGTCAGTAAGAAATGTTTCAAACAAATTAAAATATAAACTATAAACTAATACAAACTATAGAATATAGAGAACAAAAAATCCCTTCCATTAGCACAACCCTAACAGTCGGTCAAAAACAAAAGTAAATATCAGCCATCAGCAGAACATCAAGATGCACTCTGACTCACGCAGATTAAAGGATCCCGCGGGAGCTATATGGATCCGGGGCTAAAACGGGATACCTATCCCCCTTAGGGAACTTAGCTGATCTAGATAGCCGTAAAAAAAGTTAGAATTGAAAACTTATCTACACTAATACATATTAATAAGAGGAATATTTGTATTTTTGTATGTTTATTATGAATAAACTCAAAAACTACTGGACCGAGTTCAAAAATTATCTCACCATTAGGTAGTATGCCATTATTCCTGATAACATTGACCTTAAAAATAATCCTCAATCATCTTGCGGGCAACGGCTAGCCTTGAATAAAAATATCTAAATACCATGACAATTGAAAAAAATTGGTAACCCAAAAATTCAAAAGTATAATATATCGTCCCAAATAAAATCATTCTTCCTCAATAATGGGGCTTACAGTTGCAAAAAAATCTTATCAGTCTAGTTATTCCGCAACTAGTTTTCGGTTCTCGGCCCGCCGTTGAAACACACAAATAAACTCTTCATTATAATATTGATATATTTTTTTACGCCGGGAAATGCTCTAAGGTATCCCGCGGGGGAGTGCGTCTCCCCACGCGGGTATGTGGGACTCGCTGCGCCCGAAAGCTGGTAAGTGGACGCAGCTCTTCCCACGAAAACCCGGCGAGTGCCACCAATGCTGCCTTTGGTGGGACCGACGCCACCTCCACCGACCGTTTGTCCCACACCACAGAAAAACGCCTCTCAACGTCGGGAGAGTACAATGGGGTGAGGTTCCCACCCTGCTCTTTTGTCCCCTCTTCTTATAAGAGGGGTACAAAGAGCCCCCTCGGCTTAATTAGCTTCGCCCAAGGTGCTGGGCTCACCCTAGGGCCTAGGCTACTGAGCCCCACCGCCACGTCAAGGCCTGAACCATGGTGCGGATTATAATATTGATATAGATGCGAAGGTTGACACTATCTGATATTATTAACGTATACACGTTAAAACTATAAACGGCACAAATAAAGATTATATCCCGCTCAAGACTAACAATTATTGACTCCGTATAAAATACTCGCCATGAATCCTTGCAGCAAAAGTCGTGTAAAAATGCCAGTATCCTATAATCCTAGTATGTACTCTACTTCATCACACTATCCATTCTTTCCTTCTGTCTATATAGCAGTTTTAATATCTCAAAGAATATTCAACGTTTCATGAACGACAAAACGGTTCAGTCGTTTCCCTAGCTAATAAAAAAAAGTCCAGCCACTTAATACAGTCAACATGGAACAAGTCCAGAGTCATTAGTGCGTCTGGGTATAGGTCCAAACTTAGACTATTTTGAACCTGATTGCTTTCACGCCTCCGACAGTTCAAATTGACATTGACAAAAAGGGGGTTTAGCGGACTAAAGTTGGAGACACAAATTAACGCGCCGATGAGATCTTACATCTGATGGGCAAAAACAATCGCTGGTAGGGTTGGCGATTTATACTACCTATATATTTTTAATAAAAATTGTTTGAGATTTGACAAATATACGCGCATAAAGTCATAAATATACTATTTGCTCGGGTGCATGTCTTCCCGTGATCATTTTTTTTCTTTACCACCGGGAAATGCTCTGAGACATCCCGCTGGGGAGTGGGTCTCACCAGGCGGGCATGTGGGATTCGCTGCGCCCGAAAGCTGGTAAGTGGACGCAGCTCTACCTATTAAAACCCGACGAGTGCCACCAATGCCGCCTTCGGTGAGGTGCCCCGGATCTAATGAGCACGAAAGGGCACCTCGACGGCTAGTCAGCCCCTCAGGGGACCGACGCCACCTCCACATGTCCCGCACCACAGAACAACTCCTCCCAATGTCGGGACCTTGCCCCCTGCTCTTTTGTCTCCTCTTCTTATAAGAGGGGCACAAAGAGCCCTTTCGCCAAGTCAAGGCCTGAACCATGGTGGGGCCCGTGATCATGGTCATTGAAATATTGCTGAAATCGGGGCCTCAATAAAACCATTAACACGCGGTAAGCACCCAAATAAATTAAAAAATATTTAAATATGAAAAGTGATCGCGTTATAGTTTAAAGCAATACATTAAATGTTGATATTTTTGCTCTTTAAGCAAATCTATTGTTTACTTTTATATTTGTCTTTTTTTACAAAATGATGAGACTAGTAATTTATTTTTGTACCCTAATTTAATCTATGAATCTCTACAGAAATGATTTTGTTTGCTTGATTTGAAAATACTAAATAATCAAATTTAATGTATAATTAAACACTGATTTTATTGAGGTTTATTAAGATTTTTACATTCCCGACGTTTCGGATACTTTACAGAACCATGGTCAACCGTGAAATCCATAAAAGTTTTTTTTATTATAATTAAATTCCAATAATAAACTTTAATTATAATATGGAATTCTATTCTTCATCACACTATCGTAGCGGATACCACATATAATAATTATTGATTTAAACGATTAAAATTAAACATCGATGACAACATAAAACTGAACAGCGATCGCATCCCTGATGACAAACTTTATTCATCACTAAACTCTGATTGACGCAATAAACCCACATTAACATTGCCCACAAATAATCCGAATAAATTATCTAAATATAAATTGGCAGCCCTAGCGACGGACGCAGCTGCATGCCTGATAGCTTATTGCTTGGCCGGACGAATTACTGGCAATCGTATGAATACGCCAGTCAACTGTAACATCGCTATGGCCAGTGTACAGGGTCGATACTCGCACCAAGACCTGCTCGCCCGCGATAATATAAGGTTGTCGCCCAACTCGATTAAAACGCAACAATAAATGCAATACTTGAGATTAGAATCGCGCTATTTCTGCACCACTAATGCACCCTGTATCAATGCAATAAAGTATTTTCTTTGGCGACTCTGATTTTGAATCTGATTTAGACAAGCATCTGATATTGATTGTTGAAAATAATGGTGTTCGAGGGTTATCAATAAGGTTAATTTTGTGTTTAATGAGTCTGTTTAAACCGGCTCGAAGGACTAAATAATTAGCATCGCTCCGCTGTTTCACCCGCGTACTTCTCATTTCCGTGGGAGGACAGAGATAATTTATATCATATTTGCTATTCTGATGTATAAGCTATATTATTGTAAAGTTGCATTAAAATCCATTTAGTAGTTTTTGTGTGAAAGAGTAACAAACATCCATACATACATACTTTTTTTTTTAATAAAGGTTTTTTTAATAAGTGGTTATACTTGTAGTGTAAAATTTCGAATTTCAAAGAATATAAGAGCTAAAGCCCTAAAGAAAAACGTTGAATACACAGCGGCTTATTTTGCTGCTGTAAATTTTTAAACGCGGTCAGCACCCGTTACAATATTAATATAAACTAATACCTAAAATCCAAGGGTGTGTTATCCAGAATTCTTATCAATAGATATTGACCACAGCTTGGCATATTATGTGGGCACTAAATTAAAAGCAAAGAAAGTTTATGGGAGCTCAATTACAGGATCCTCTGTTGTCGAAGATGGAAGGTCGATCTTAAACCATGACGATCTCCGAGCACTGGCCGCTGGATGCGAGTAGCGAGAAGAAGTGATTATTATTAGCTAAGATGGAATCTATGATGGAATCTAGTTAATCAATAATGACTTTCCACAGCAGCATAAGCGCACAGCCCGTGGATCGTCATGATTGAGGATACAGATTATTTTCGCTTTCGACCTTTCTCGATTGCAAAATCATTTGCTACCCTCGATACAACACAAACGTAAATAAAACACCACTTAAATTTTGAAATATAGACGATATAACACAAATCCTTTCACAAACCAACGATCGATAAACGTAATTACACATAAACGATTCCGAAACAAAGAGCCATGGCGTTTGACGCACATTAATATTACGCTGCCGAATATACAAGGACATAACACGGGGCTTTTTCGACTAATTGACTGTGATTTACAACTGCGTCGGGTTATCTTTGGGACCGAAATGATGTACACACATGAAACTGATATGGGAAAAGATACTTTATATTTTAAACATAAGATTCATTAAAAATAACACGATCACAGAATTGGTCCCTCGATGTTAGAATAGCTTGTTTATTTGTCATTGTGTGTGGGATTTTGATGGTTATATTGATGCTTTTGACCATATTGCTTATGGATTCTAATGGGGTATAAAAAGTTTCTAAGTACTAGTTAGGGTTTACGTAAATAGATCATTTAAGCAGTGTAAGCTTTTTATTGTGATCGTAGGGCAACCCAAGCTACCCTTGCACGCCGAAAGGGCGTGATATTAGATCACATTTGGCCTAAGTGTTTTAGCGAAATTTCCCCACGATGTTTTAATTTCCTATTGAGCAAGGAATGCTGACAAGGTAGGTATGCTGGGATTCGGGAATAATTTTATGTAGGTACTTAGTACTCATTTTAAGGAGAGTAATTTTTATTAAATTTTGCATTAATTTCATATTGCTAACTTCCATATACCATTATATTACGTAAATATTAATTAGATAGGCAAACATGCAATCGGTGCAATCTGCATGTTTGCCATATCATGGTAAATGGTAACTCATTCATGGCCAATCTTGAGACGTGCATACCGGGTGCGCAGCATAAGCTCTTCCAGGCCGGCCGGCATCCATGAGGT
Organism: Helleia helle; assembly: GCA_963853865.1. NCBI lineage: Eukaryota > Metazoa > Arthropoda > Insecta > Lepidoptera > Lycaenidae > Helleia > Helleia helle. The sequence goes on from OY971435.1 coordinate 721,884, forward strand.
GTCGTAAAATTGATTACTACTAAAGTTACTTAAAGTGGAAGTGAAACCTACCTTTGATATACTTATCATCATCAACAGGACTCCACCCGGGAGAGTCCTTAGGCTTGGGCACAGACAGATTCAGTGGCTCCTCAGTCTTGGCGAACTGCACTTTGTAATCACTGTCACTAGTTCTCACACTTCTTTGGAGTAATTGCTCTTGCAGTTTATTTTTATGTACACTTATATTAAATTTATGCTCCGGTAAGTCTTTTTGCACTTGCGTACTCTTCTCCTGGTAGAAAGTCTTTTTGCTTTCGAAATTTCTCTTCACGTTTATCAACTGACTGACTGTTGACTTTTTTGGTTCGTCTTCATTTGATATACCTAGGATGTATTCTATTGTGTGTGGTGTTGGTTTTTTTGGTGGTTTCCCATATACATGCGGGTGCCATGACGACTCGTAACTTCTTTCACTTGCATTACTCTCAGAATCGTTCTCTTGTACATCTATATCGTCAGCTATCACCAATTCCTCTTCTTTTTCTTCCTCCTCCACGTTGATCTTCTCATCGTCTGTTAGTCTGTCGTTGTATATATCTGTATAGTTATAGTCTGCGGCTATCCTCTCCTCCAGTGGATGTGGTGCCCCGTAACTGGACACCACAGTTTGCATCTCACCGTCCGTTTGTTTGCATTCGACTTCGTCTTCCGAGATCATGTGTGACTCTCAACCGCTGCGCGCACGGAAATAGTAGTTCATGTTTGTTTTTATTATTGAATTAGCGTTTAATGGCCACTCGGGATTGACGCTGCGATCTTTTGATGTTGCGGCTTTGAAGTGGAATGTTCTGCCCGCTTCCTGTAACAAACGCATGATATGTAATTGAGTGTGGCTCGCTTGATTTGTGCTCTATAAAGTTATTAATGAGGAAGTCATTATTGGATTTTTAAGAAAATATATGTCAGTGGGATGTTTCAAAAATGATGAACTATTTTTGTGTTATGTTTCGCTGCCATGGTTTAATGTTTGTTTTAAATTACTCGCGTCGTATGCAGCAATACGTCAGTAATGGGTTCGAATATAACCAAGATTACATATATAATTTTTATGAGATAATATTTGTTAGAGCAAGACCGGTGCAGTGACCGGTCCGTGTTGGATGCGAGTGGCAAGGGATCGGTCGTTTTAGCGTTCATTGGGGGAGGCCTATGTTCAGCAGTGGACCGATAAATGCTGATGATGATGATGATGGTGATACATTATAGGGGTGCGTGATCATCCATCTTGGCGTTTATTGAAAGTGGCCTATATCCAGTAGTGGATGGCAAAAGGCTGATATTTTGATTATGTGTATATTATAAATTGTTTATAATTTCACATTACCAGCATACGGAGATATTATATCCGTTATGAACAACGTATCCGTAACGCATTTAAGAGCTTACTGAAGTAGGTTAACTTGGTGTACGTTGAGCCCAATACAACTATGTCATTTAAATGCAAAAAAAGAACATTCGATCGTAATGCTAAATAAACTTTGTTCATAATACTGACTGTCGTAGGATCCTAAAATATCTTTGACACGTCTTAATCACACATGCAAATTTAGACCAATTAAATCTTTTTCCTCATTACAATAATGTCATCGCTTAACCCCCAAAAAGATATTAAAAAGCCGTTAATATAAATTGTTCCTAGAAGAATTCATAATATAAGATAAAATTAATATATGTAAATATAACATTAAGGTCATGGTCCACACAGACACGCTGACATGAGAACAGGATTCTAAACTTGCAAAACCGTTACGAAGCTTGCAAAATTTAGTGCTTCATTATTATATCTATACCTATAACTAATATAACGAAGAAGTAGTGTGTTTGTTGTCGATGTGAGATATGCGCTTCGCCGCGCTCCCGTCTCCAATTACCATGGGTACACCATCCTGCTTGTTTCTCCCGTCAAATAATTGGTGTAATTACTGGCACTGCGATATATCTTATGCCTCAGGATAGGCAGCACAAAAGTGAATTGCCTGGGCTAGTTCCATGTGAACAGACCACTCATCATCACGTGACTCGTCTGACCGTTTACCTATCCAGACAGACAGGCGAGGGTATATTATTACTATATTATTACGTTGTTGTTGTAGTTTAAATAAAATAAAGAAATATTCCGCACAGACAAATGGCATCGTCGTACCGTCACGTCATTCGAGTGGATTTACTGCCAGGCTAAGGCAAAGACAACAATTAGATGTTTCACATTAAAAAAAAAATTAACTTTTTATAGTTGTCGGCAGATAAATGCGAGTGGCGTGCAGACGTCTTGGCATTCATTGAATGAGGCCTATGTCCAGTAGTAGATGGGGAACTTCCGAACGAATATAATGTGTATAAGTATTAAACTCCATTACATCCCATTTTAAAAATAACTTCATTTATCTTTTATAGTTTTTAACTTCCCATAATACCGTATCTACAGTTGACTAGAGACTAGAGTGAATCACATACCAGTGTAATGTGAAGGTGACATGTCTTCAGCTCTTCCACTTCGGTGGATTTCAGCAGAACAATGACCACGAAACAATGGAGAAACATGAGGTGTTTATATCCATATCATATTTATTTATCAGATGAAAAATTTGGAAATAGTTTTCTAGATATTTGTAACCTAATTTTTATATTATTGTAATTTGTGACAAATCTAATGTGATCATTTTTTTTGTCACAAGGAGGCAACCGAGCAGTCGGAGCCTTATGGTGACTACCGACGCCCATAGACATCCACACAACCAAAAGTTATGTAGATGCATTGCCCTCCTTTTCCCTATACCCCCCAATGGGCCACCGGAAACTCACAAACCGTACGAAACGCCGGTGTTATGTGAGTGAAAAGTATCACCCCGGTTGTGCCGGCCCAATTCGGCTGCAAAGCAGCACTACCTCTTACTAAATGTTTTTTTAACTCCGACCCACAAGCGGGGCGTTACAAGTTTGACGCTAAGTGCGTGTCTGTGACCTGTGAGTTTTCAAACGGGTAAATCGATTTCAAGTAGGTTTTGTTCATTTTCAGAAAGCAGTTTTTCTAGAAGTGGATTTAGACACATTTAATTAAAAAGCGGTTCTGCCATGTCAATCCTAGATTATTTGTTATTGCATTGGTGGTTTTAAAAAGTTCTTTTTAGTACTTCAGTTTATTATTATTGCATAATTTTTAAAAGTCTAATCAGATTGTCTTTTGCGACGTTAAAAATATTCCCTAAATTCAATTCGCCCAAGATAAATAGTCTCTACATACTGTAGTTCCCCTTCAATTACACTACCTATACATCACCTAAAGGTACTTCGCATATCGATACACATCACCTACCCTCAGGCTCCCTCCGCTTCGTGCTCTATCAGCCGACCACCAGATCTCCCCCCCCCCTAATTCGCCCTCCCCGTCCGTCCCCCGACACGCACACGCAAAAAACATAAACTGCTATCGGTAAGCGTTGATTGATTTTTGTTTGAGCAATTTAGGGTTGTCACCATGTGAAAAAATGAAAATAAAATAAATATTATGCAACAATCTCGACGACCTCTGGTGGCTCTACGGTTAGCGCGTTGGTGCTCAAGCCGGAGGTTGCGGGTTCGAATCCCGCCAGCGTCCATAGACATTAGCCGCCTTATTACAAAAAACTTATCTAGTACCAGGATTAAACCAAGACTGAAAAGTCCAGGTTTGTTACGGTATTAACGTTAGTCCATGGACTAAAATTCATTCTTATTACAAATCGAGGACCAACCGAGGTCTAGGTAGTACCAAAGATCGTCCCTGGTTTAATTGTATCCACAGATTATTGAGCAACATATCATTCATTTTGTTCGTTCAATATTTGATTAGTTCGGTACACCGTTCCTTTTTATGCAAAGCTCGCTAATTTATAATTAAATATAATGTGGAAAATACATCAATATTTTGATAATAAAATTTATTGTGTTATATAAAATATCTGAAATATTTACTACTTTGTACTTTGAGGTAGTGTGATTTAAATTCTTGTTTATTACACACAAATATTGTAATATTTCGCTGTTAAGTTGTTTATATAGCTAGCGTATAAGGGATTGAAATACAAATCGTAGTTCTAATGTCATCGAAATGTTTATTGTTTAATGTTTAGTTATTGCAATGTAAGTCGAGTTACCAATAGTTACAATACAGCCATTATTGTTCTTTGATTCTAAATAGACGGTATGTTGTTCATAAGAATAGTATAATATTAATTTTTGTTGTGAATTTGTGTGCCACGAACATTACTTATGTTGTAAAATGTATCAACAAAAGAAAAAAGGGATGATAATTGGACTTCTCAAGAAAAGGTTAGTGTTTATTTAATCCAAACATACATGAAAAATATCAGAGTTATTAGAATTATTACATATGATATAAAATAGGTATGTATATCAATGACAAAATACAATACAACAAAATTACAGAAATAGAATGTTAAATTATATAAGGATGTCAGAATAATTATTTTAAATGTTAGTCCAATTCCATAATTTTGTCTACATCGAGTTCATTTAATTACCTTTCAATACAATTAATACGAAAAAACGCAAATTCAACGCATAAGACATCTGATAATTTAAAGTTTTGAGGTTAGTACCGAAGTTAAACTAGGGGTCACGGTGGTCTAAATTTAGTACCATAGATAGTCCTGGTACTAGCGTTAAACAAGTTTTTGTAATAACATTTATATTAGACCATGGTTTAAAGCTGGTATTAAACTCGGTACTATATTTAGTCTTCGTTTTGGAATAAGGCGGTAGATATTATATTATAATCACACCACGTAGCCTAGACAATATGTGGTAAGGTCGTAATATAAGTAACTAAATAAGCAACTAAAACGGAAAAATAGACAAATGTATGTAAATACATATTATATTATAATGAAACAATTTTTACGGATTTTATCGCGGTTTATTAAGATTTTTACAAGCCCGACGTTTCGTTTACATATTATACTTATACCTACACGTCCATGACCCGATACAGACAACAATATTCATCATAAAAATTATCTGCACATGGCGGGATTCAAACCCGCGACTACTTCTTGAAATTGAAATTTGTCTGACTGCTGGCTGGTCTACTGGACAGTAGACGTCTCCTCCCGTCTTACGGGACTCGGGGTAAGGTTGGGTACCTGCCCCGGCGTCGGTAGGGGTGCTTCAGGTTGTCGGAGTTCCCCGATAATAGGAGGCAGCCTGGTTAGATCTTTCAAGGGGAACCGGCAAGTCGCGGGCGTTGTCCTGTGTTAGTCGGATCCGGGACACTCCCCTTCAATCGGACGCCGTGAGACCCACATATCCCCGGGTATCGATCCAGTCGTAGTGTATTTCACAAATGTCATCGTCTTTTATAATACACAATATTATTGTTTTAATAAAAAAAAATGTGCGCGGCGCCAACCCTAGCCACTAGAATCAAAACAGTTGTTTGAACCGTCGCGCGACGCACAAAGGGCAGATTAGCGATGGTACGGACGGACAGACGTACATGTACAATAAGGCAAACGACCACGGGTCACCTGATGGGAAGTGATGGTGAATTTTGATTTTTTTTTTTTGGCTAAGAGTACCGTAAGTACCTCCTAACGTCCTGGAAATGCAAATAAATTAAATAAAAAATAACGCAAAAGTGAAAAAAACTTTTATTTAACAGAGTAAGTTAAACGTCAAATAACTCTTACTACCGGATCCAAAACGTCCGCTGCGAACAATAAAAAAAACCCAGTGCAAACTTCTATTTCATCTTAAAATTATATACCCTTGGTGGGAATCGAACCCGCGACCGCTGCCGGGTCACCTGACCACACCAATCGTCAGTATCACAATAAAATCTAAACATCTCAAACAAGCCGACGATATTCAAACAACCGAATATGTTAACCATATTAAACCCACAATTAATCTTAGGCGATCATTAATTTACATTAAAATAATAGTCATACATAAGTTAATCGATCGGCCCTACAAAGTAGAGGAAGTGACTGCGTGTGGCCCGGCCAGGCCAATATCGGCCTTAGCTCTTGTCTAATACAAGATGGCGGACAAAGCAAAAATGTTAATAGTTACATTTCCGCCATTTCACTTTGATAATATTTGGAACGTTTTTTAACAAAATGGCCGTTTAAATTATGAATTATTTCCGCGATAATAAAATCGATTGATCTTAGAGTTATGAATACTTAAGACGTTTTGGATTATCTCAACTAATAAAGGGATTTAAATGTTAGATTGCTATATGGTCAAAAACTACTCAACTAGTGTGTGTTAAAAAAGTGATCCTTACAGATTAATGTACCCTAAGGTGACCAAAATTTCCCACCATTGTTCAAGCCTTGTCGTGGCGGTGGGGCTCAGTAGCCTAAGGTGAACTCAGCATCTTGGGCGAAGCACATTGAACCTCTTGGAGCTGCTCTTTGTACCGCTCTTATAAAAGAGACAAGGAACGAGGATGGGAAATGTACAATGGAGTGATCCATACAGTCCCGACGTTGGGAGGGGTTGTTCTATGATGCGGAACAACCCCTCTGTGGAGGTTTCGTCGGTCCCTTGAGAGACTGACTAGCCGTCGAGGTGCCCTGTTTGCTCAACAGATCCGGGGCACTTCACCAAAAAACCAATGGAAGGTTAGGCTATAATTTAGTTTTTCAAATGTAGTAGATGATGTTACCAAAATTTTCCATCAGGAAATGTAAAACGCCGGACAACAATTGGAACAGTGGGAGGTTTACGCTGCGTTGCGCTTCCCTCCGGGTACCAGTACTGCTTTTTCATTCCTTGAAACAGCCTTGCTGTGTTTCGGAGAGGGCAGGTCGGGCAGTATAACTACTGGCACCGAGACTTAGCGTCTTATGTCTCAGGATAGGCAACACTTGATGGCTAGTTTCAGCTTAATTTGTTCATGAGCGACGCTAACCATCTATTATCAAATATCTGTCTAGTTGACCAATCCAACTAACGTCAAAAATAGACGCCCCAATTATAGAAAAAGGATATTTGCATGGAAATGATTGAGGAGGCTGTAGGTTATTTATTTTAGAGGCTTTTTTAAATATTGGGATGGGTGGAACCGCGGGAACAACTACTGGACATATTAATGTTTTAAATAAAATAATATTTATGGCAAGTAATTGCAACTCACTGATTTATACACCACGTCAATCTGGTCCCGTGGTAAGTCTCAAATAACTTATGTTACGGGTACCAGACAACGGAAATATATTTAATACTTTTATACTATACATATTCAAGATTTTTATTACATATAATGGACATAAATTATTGGACCAATAAAATATTTAAGTTATATGCATGAGACAGTGTTGCCATACCTTTGCATCGCTAATGGTCATCTAGTAATTCAACACATACATTAAAAAACAATAAAGCTGACGATGTTTACGGCATAACAATTACATTTTATTACAGCAACTTATAATTCGGAAAGTGTAATCTTGACAATCTAATATTATAATGTCGATTTGGATTTTTGGTGTTTGTTACGATATAACTCAAAAACTACGAGACTGGTTTTAAAAATATTTCGCCATTAGAATGCTACGTTAACACTCAGTGACATAGGTTTTAAAAATAATCATCTTCAACCCGGATACTGCCGTAAATCTAAGTTAACCTCGGTGAAGCTGCGGGCACCAGCTAGCTGTTATGGTAATGTACAGTACTAACTTAATTCGAACCTGTCATCCTGCACGAAGCAACCGGAGCACTACTGAACTATGCGATAGTATATCGAATATGATTTGAGTATTGAAAATGTCAGAGATTTTATTTATAAAAAATAATATCTTACTTAATCAGTTATTCAATGTTATAATTTCAACTCCTCGCTAAAGATATAAACATATTTTACAACAATAAAATGTGTTATAAATATTCCTTGTACACTAATATTTATTTTAACAGTCCACGCAACATTTTCAAAATGTCGTATTTTATGAGTGTAATATTGTAGGAATATATAAATATTTCAAAAACTGCAAAAGCAATAATGTTGACAGGTACAAGGTGGAAACTATCTTCTGTAATATCAAAGCGATATTTATGACTCGCATCAACTTTGAAGAAACTTCTAAAGCCTGAGCCGATCTGGGCGTGTTCGGCTTTAATACCTCCTACTTGAAACTGCCGTGAACTACGTCACCAGACAAAAACCTATTATCCTCTCCTCCTCTCTCCTCTTCTAACCTTTTTTCTTTACTGGCGCGCCGGGGCAGTTACATCGACTAGGATGACGTGACGTCAAACGGAATGATGCTTCTCTCAACTTCTTTGTACGCGTATATTATATTTGTATATTTCATTCTTTCTTTCGTTATAGTTTTCTATTACCGAGTTATGAATAATCATATAATTATAGTTGTTTCACCTTTTGGCATGTGTCATATTTTTTATTATAATTTTTCTTATGGCCCGGCCCCGAGGTCGGGTTCAGCCTGGTATGAGTCTAAGTTATCAAACCTAGACCTGGCTGGCCGGCGGTGGCGAAAGATCGGGATATATGGAAGAGCTTGGAGGAGGCCTTTGCCCAGCAGTGGTACAGACAGTGGCATAGGCTAGTAAAAAAATCTTATAATATTTGTTCTTAATGACACTAATTGTCCATGCGTAATGCCAACATACACTGTCAGTGCTACACTGTCCTTTCTGAAGCAAAGCTGCTTACGTACACATGAAGATAGATGAGCTGCACAAAACCACCCTTCCAGACATACAATTTCAACATTTTCGAAATTAAATCCTCTCCAAATTCCCTGGAGATACACAAAAATATCCTTACCTCGACTGCCATTAAGAAATTAAATACACTCAAGATAGGTCTGGGAATGCCAACTGAGATGACATCTTAAGCAAATGCTGGGATCAGATTGTAATAATGAAATGATGACTGTAAGTTTGCTAGCTCTGCTGGCCCTTCGCAGAAGTAGATTTGGCTCTAGTCCTCGGTCTTATGACGAGTGTTATGTAATAATTTACCGGTGGGTGGGAAGCTCTGGGCCGCGCTCACGGCTGCATGGGTACCACCATCTTGCTTGTTTCTCCCGTGAAACAGCTTTGCTGTGTTTCGGAGAGAAGGGCAAGACAGGCAGTGTAATTACTGGCACCGAGACTTAACATCTTATGTCTCAGGATAGGCAACACATAGATGAGTTGCCTGGGCTCGTTCCAGATAAACTAGTTTATGTTCATGGGTGACGTCGACCACTTACTATCAATTGGCACGTTTGCCAGTTTGCCTATAAAACTAACATAAAAAAATAAAATAAAATAACTCATTTTGTCGTTTCGTCATAATGATGTCGATGATGAGTCGTACTCTGTCGATCACAATCGTATATCTACCCCCATCATCGTCATCTAACATGATTTTTCCTCACAGATAGCTTAACTTTAAGTTACTTTTTGGCAGCTCTAAGTAAATTCTGAGGTCAGGTAGAATATGCGGTCAAGCTACAACTTTATATACTAAGTCCGGGAGGTCCGTAGGTACGTTCCCTATACTAAAACTGCATTTTACTTGGTTTTTTTTTGTAATTATTCTCAAAATGCCCCCTTCCCCCAATTATTGTAATCCATATCTATAGTCTACTCCTAGTTAATTGTTGTAGTCCGTATCTATAGTCTACTCCTAGTTAATTGTTGTAGTCAGTATCTATAGCATACTACTAGTTAATTGTTGTAGTCAGTATCTATAGTATACTACTAGTTAATTGTTGTAGTCCGTATCTATAGTCTACTCCTAGTTAATTGTTGTAGTCAGTATCTATAGTCTACTCCTAGTTAATTGTTGTAGTCAGTATCTATAGTCTACTCCTAGTTAATTGTCCTAGTCCGTATCTATAGTCTACTCCTAGTTAATTAGGAACATAATTAAACACTATAACTCGATAAAATGTCTCACAGTGATTTGGTGAACATAATCATGACATCATAAGTAATATATTATACAGTATGTTTTATTTTTATTACTTTTACTCAGATTGGTATTACTACTACTACTGTTGGTAGAGAAATCACCTAAATCGTATTTAGTGATACAATATTTTACTCTTAAAATGATCCCCCGCTGTTTTCCTGCCAAAAGGAAATAGAAGAAAGGATGAGATAATCTACATTTTCCTGTAAACGTTTTTGGCTCAATATAGTGTATAGTTGTATAGATAAACCGACAGACATGCAACCTCATGGTAAATGAAGTTAGCCTGGGACGTAAGAGTATTAACGTCAAAATAAGTCCCTCTCGATGAACAACAAAACGGCCGATCCAACACCACTGTCATCCTTTGAACCGACCGAGATCGTTGTCCCATCTAATCTAACTAATATTGTTTGTTATCAAAAATTTTACCTTTCCTAACCGCAAGATCAAATTCTTTCATGCAGTTTAGTTAATTTTTAATTAATTAAATTGCCTAAAGTTTGAAATAAACCCAATCTAATCGTTTTATTATAAATCAAAATTTATTAATCCTTTTGTTTTCTAAGTTTTAGTCTATTGTTCTAACGTATATTGTTTGTTTGCTACAAGCCCTAGGATATAATATAGATATTCGATGCGCTATCACTCGGACTTCATTTGCTTACTTTACACTTTAATTGACGTCATCAGTCCATGCCTCTATGACTGTTGTGTAAGTTGTGAGATTCGGTATAGCGTTGTAGTACTTATGACAGGTAGGTAAGGCATATTATAGAGTGTCCCATTTAAATGGGTGTATAGTTAATAATTACGTGTGATAATTTCGCGGATACGATTGGTTTTATTGCTAAATTGTTAATTTAGAATATTTGAACATTTGGTATTAAAATATTTTATACCAAATGTTTAAATATAGGATATTTATTTTACGATTTGCATTTTTTTTTTATATAAAAGAGGGGGCAAACGGATAGTCGGCTCACCTGATGGTAAGTGAAGAGCGACATCCACAGACATCCGCTACACCAGTGGATTAGCAGGTGCGTTGCCGGCCTTTCAGTTATGAGTATGCTCTTTTCTTGAAGGTCCCTAAGTCGTATCGGTTCGGAAACACCGTAGGAGGCAGCTGATTCCATATATTATTCGTGCGAGGCAGGAAATGCCGTAAAAATCTAGTTGTTGTGGATTTCCGGACATCGAGATGGTGTGGGTGAAATTTGGAGTTTGTCCGCGATGTCCGGTGGTGGAATTCTGCTGCAGGTATTAGTCCGAACAATTCCTCAGAGCACTCCATGTGGTAGATGCGGTAGAAGATGCAGAGCGATCCGACATTTCTACGCAGCACCAAAGAATCAAGCCGATTGGAGATAACATTGTCGTCGACGATTCGAGCCGCCCGGCGTTGAATGTGGTCAAATGGAAGGAGCTGATATTGGGGCGCTCCAGCCCAGAGGTGAGATATTGCATAATTATTTTAGTAGAACTGTAGAACAAGCGGCTGAAATACTGATACTAAGATTTTACCATCGTTAGTCTCAAAACCTTTAAAGAGATAAGGAAATGGACACAAAAAGGGGTGCACTTGATGGGCGACGTCAACCATTTATCAGAGGCTGGTTCTTTATACATATTATAGCCTTATAATCATTGTATCTAATCAGGTAAGTGTTTTAGGTTGGTAAGCTAGCCGATCCCCCACTACTCGCATCCTCCTAAAATTGGCTAGGAGGTCTTGTCGAAAGTATTGTTATAGATGATATTCTCATTGATAAGCAAATTACTTAATATGCAGATACTTTGAGTGTAGCGTTACATAGATCAGTTACACAGATAAACATCTATACCAATAAAATGAGTTTTATGTTTTCGAATAGTTTCTTTTACGATCCAAATTATCCGTTCGAGATAGTTATTTATGCACAAAACAAATAACTTAGTTAATTGTTTGAATATTATATTAATTGCCCTTTTAAATTTAAGTAATTAATGTACGTTGATGGTGCTTAGGGTTTTGAAATAAAACCTTATACCTACTTACAATAAATATTTGTTAACCAGCTCGGATACAATTCAAAATATATTAATTTTGTAGGTAACAAACTTGTCCCCACCATGGTTAAAGCCTTGTCGTGGCCGTGGGGCTCAGTAGTCTAAGATGAACCCAGCACCTTGGGCGAAGCTAATTGAACCAAGGGAAGCTGCTCTTTGTAGCCCTCTTATAAGACGAGGGTAACATGGGAGGAAACCTCACCCCATTGCACTTAGCCGACGTTGGTAGGGGTTGTTCTATGGTGCGGGACAACCCCTTTGTGGAGGTGGCGTCGGTTGCTTGGAGGACGGACTAGCCGCCGAGGTGCCCAACAGATCCGAGTCACCTCATCAAAGGCGGCATTGGTGGCACTCGCCGGGTTTTAGTGGGTAGAGCTGCATCCACTCACCACCTTTCGGGCGCAGCGAGTCCCACATACCCGCGTAGGGTGCAACCTCTCCTCCGCTGAATGCCTAAGAGCATTTGCCGGTGTAAAATAAAAAAAAGCTAACAAATATCAACTTTGTAATAAAATTGAAGAACGAGAAAAAATTCTTCATCAATTGTAAAAAAAATTCTTCAACAAAAATGCCTTTATCAAAATAATTCATTATAATGAAACAATTTTTTTTTCGGATTTTATCGCGGTTTATTAAGATTTTTTACAAGCCCGACGTTTCGGATACTTTACAGCAACTACGCAACAGACGAGAATTAGCGGTTCTTCGTGCGGTAAAAACTATTAGGTATATTAGTGTAGTTTGGGTATATACAATTTTTAAATAATTTTAATGCAATACTTGTTGCAACCTCTACATACAGTATTACAGTAGGTGAAGTTAGCCTTAGTTAGTAAGACTTCATGATGTAATTTAATTTCAATTAACAATTTTCTAATCTTGTAATTTAATTTCTTCAATTTAATTATAATTTTAAATTTATTTTGCAATTGAAATGCGTTAATTAGATATTAGGTCTTTAACTTTAAATGTATTAATTTAACTTTAAATATTTGCACGTCGGTGACAGTCGATTGTGTAAGGGATTGTACTGAATTATTGGTAACTTGTTACGTACCCACAATCTGGCAAATAAAATTATTATTATTATTATTATAAACATCTTATGAGCGAATGCCTTATTCCCAAGCTCACCTCGTCAACATAGTCATGTGATGGTGTAAAAGGTTGTGTTACTAAATTAGAACCCGTGTGCAATATATTAAATATCGAACATCTTTATAATGAAACAACTTTTACGAATTTTATCGCGGCTTATGGACAGTCTTCCCGTGATGGTTGCTGTCATGTCTCATTATCAAAAATCATAATAAACCGCGATAAAGTCCATAAAATTTGTTTCATTATAATTTGCGTAAACATTATAAAACAATATCCTTACATATTAACGATCTATGTCTATTAAATGTTCACAGTAGAGAATGTAGAGCCTTTATTCCATAGATTTTATCCTGAATTGTCCTACTTACCAAAAAGTAAATAAAAATCTAAATAATAAGTCTTATTATTTAGATTTCTGTGGTTGTGTCCATTGCTGGTCGTAACTTTGGTCTTTACATGAATGCCAAGACGGCCGATCATCTTTCTATTTCATATAAAATTGATTAGCCGTTCCCGTTTTATCCGTAACCGTAGGTCTCAACACAGAACTAAGTTGACGTGTTGTAGTGTTGTAGGTATGGTTCATGATTTGTCACATTGAATATAAAATCACACGATCGAAGTGGCATTACTTTTAATAACTCTCGCCTTACGTAAGACGAAAGCCTACTTTAAGTTCTCACGTTCATGCGCTGGGACCGTAACATGTCGTAGGTCCCACCGTATATGAAATACTTCCTCAACAAATGTCCAAAAAGACTAATTTAAGATCTGACAGGTACTACTGTATCCTAATTATAAACGCGAAAGTTTGTAAGAATTTATGGATGTATGTATGTTGTACTCTTTCACGCAAAAACTACTGAATGGATTTTAATAAAACTTTACAATAATGTTATACATCAGAAATCAGATTACATTTTTTTATGTTAGTTATACAACAGAATAATATATAATTTATCCCTGTACTCCCGCGGGAATGGGAAGTACGCGGGTGAAACTGCGGAGCGTTGCTAGTACAAAACAATTTACTTCCTTCATACATTAAAAAAAAAAAAAAATTGTCGAGATTAATTATTGTATATATCTCTACAAACATAACTTCAACTTTGCATTTTTCATTATTTCATAATATCTTTGGCGTATTTCGGAGAGAAGGGCAAGACAGGCAGTGTAGTTACTGACACAGAGACTTACACAGGATAAGCGACACAAATGAGTTGTCTGGGCAGTGGGCTACTCTATACTACATGCACTTGTTGTATTACCGTGGTTTGTCTACCAGATTGCCTATTCAACTAACCTTAATCTTATCTACAAGTAATATTTAATACTCATATAGTAATCATACCACACTAGCCCTTTTACAAATTGTCTATGGTACTTTAATCGACCGATTACAAGATTACAATAAATATCGAAGTAATGATGAAATATGTACTTTAAGAAAAAAAGATAACATAATATACTTTTTGTCACCTAAATTGCTGAACCGATTTTAATGAAATTTGCACTGTGTTGTTCGGGGTATCCTCAGAAATGAGATAGTTCTGGATACAACACGCTGTATAGCAGATATATAGACCCACCCACAAGGTAGACCCTTTTTTTTCTTTAACGCCGGGAAATGCTCTGAGGCATCCCGCGGGAGAGTGGGTCTCCCCACGCGGGTATGTGGGACTCGCTGCGCCCGAAAGCTGGTAAGTGGACGTAGCTCTACCCATTAAAACTCGGCGAGTGCCACCAATGCCGCCTTTGGTTGCTAGATAACTTACAATATAAATTTTAAACCGTCACTCTTACCTATACTCATATCCAGTATAGGCCTAACATCCTTTGATAACCGTATTTAAATCTGGAAGTTTTATATATTATGATAATTGTATGATGACAATACAATATTGACTAACTCTTGGTAGAATATTTTAATTAATCTATAAGTGCTAGCTTTTTTTTTTGTGGCAAACGTGCCACCTGATGGTAAGTGGTCGACGTCGCCCATGAACATAAACTACCTGTGACCTGGAACGAGCCCAGGCAACTCATCTATGTGTTGCCTATCCTGAGACATAAGATGTTAAGTCTCGGTGCCAGTAATTACACTGCCTGTATTGCCCTTCTCTCCGAAACACAGCGAAGCTGTTTCACGGGCGAAACAAGCAAGATGGTGGTACCCATGCAGCCGGGAGCGCGGCACAGCGCTTCCCTCCCACCGATAAGCTAATTTTTGGTAGCTAATTTACAAAGCTATTTCATCTAAGGCTCTAATCGTGAACAGTTTGTATTGTAGAGGTGTTTGTAAGTTTGTATGAAGACCGTAATGTTGTAAACTACTCAACCGATTTTAAAAATCATTCACCGGTAGTGTAGAGTACAGTATTACGTTTGTACCTATTTACAGTTCTTTATATAGAGTGTAAATTATGTTATTCAAATCAAATCATTTTTTTTTTATTAAAAATAGTATCAACAACGTATATTTTTGAACGTCAGATGAGTCTACCACTGTTTCCACTGTAGCTTAGGATCCAGAGTTATTCCTGAAACGCTGTAGAATCCACCAGTTCCAAGTTCTCATCGTCTAAGAGTATATTATTTGGCATTTGCTTAATATTTGGCTAAGAGAGGATTACACATTTAGTTTTCTTACTATTTAAAAGCAAGTTATTAAAAGAAAGATAGAGAAAGTGTTGTTAACCTCATTATAATTAGTTTCTTGTCGTTTTATTTTAAAAATAAGTGAAGTTTCATCAGCAAACAACACTACCTCTTGATTATCGTTAACTAAGTACGGTAAATAGTTAATGGAAATAAGAAAAAGAAATGGACCTAGAATGGAATCCTGTGGCACCCCCATGATCTGTATGTGTGCAATAAAGTTTATTTATTACTATTACGATACTATAAAGTGACATAGACTATAAATAATCATCATCAATCCGTATACAGCTGTAAATCTAAGTAGGTACAGGTGGGCGAAGCTGCGGACAACAGCTGATGATGAATATAGCATCTCTTTTGAGTTAGGACTAACTTCTTGTCATAGTTTATGTTTTATTATATTAATAACACAGCTTATAAACCTATTATTTGCATTATTCTAAGATTATAATGAAACATTGCCCACTGATGCGAAATGAAGAACGACAGCTTCAATTATAGTTGCTTCATGTTGGAGCAATTAGCTCTGATTGCCATTTTGGGCAAATAGATTGGCAAAATTTAGATACCTGGGCATTGTAGGCTCATTGAAGATATTATACAGGGATGATCAATAATATACAGGGATGATCAATAATAGCGGGATGTAGAAATTATTTTATGCGGATATTAATATTATCCTATATTATCTAGACTTAATAGTTATTCTGTCACTTTTAAAGTGTTTTTCTTATGAAGAGGTCGTTTATCGTTTACGTTTTTACGTGACTAGAAGTTTAAGAAACTGCTTAGAGTATAGACCTTTTATTTGATTTTATTAAGATCGTTTGAGGTAGTGATCTCTAAATAACATACAGGTAATACGATTTTTAGTAAATTAAATTATACGATAAGTAATATTATAGTAGGTTTATTAATATTTAATAGTAACACCTAATATGTAATATGACCGATACTTAATTTTTTAAATGACCGAATTACAGTCTAAGTAGGTTTATCTAAAAATAAAGACCAGTTTATAAATTAATGTAATAACCAAACGATAATCTCATTTTTAAGGACATAACAATAATACTAACAATCTAGGCTGAAAGGGGCTAGAGAGGCTAAGAGAGAGAGCCTACGAGATAGAGCCTACTTATTGCAGTTGACAGTTGATGTGATGATGATGATTTAAGGACAATAAAACAAACAACAATAATACAGATTAACGGCGTGGTATTAAACCATTTACAGATAATAAAAGCCATCTTTTATAATACAATAATAAAATTACCTGATATTATATTCCAAATACAACACCACAGATGAAAAAAACAACAGTCCACAGATAAAACTCGAGTCACTTGAACAAACGTCAAAACATGGCGGGAATGGGTTTCCGAACGACGTATAATGGCGGGAGTATAATACGCCAGAGCTGTTAACGCGACGATCCTCACAGTTAGACTAACATCCAAATCGCTTAATTTTATGAGTTGTTGCCTTCTCCACCCCCTCTCGTGTGATGTGACTTTGAACGGGCGTTGAACCAATTTAAATTGGAGTAAAGTAAAATGATTTTTAAATGTAATAATATGCGTTATACGCGTGCTCTATAATATAATAATATCTATAATATAGCCAAATCAAATAGCTTGTGCTTGTGTGGACACTTTGGTTCATGACGAGACTTAAGTATGTAGGTGAATGTGCTGCTTATCTCAAGTATAGCACGAAAAATAACAACAATAACGCTTCTTAATTTACCTGATAACGTATAAATCGATCTAAACTAACTACACATACGAAAAAGTGTCACGTTCCGCTTGAGTTCGGTTCAGTGCAAGGGAAAGTGCGGAACAAGCGATAGAGAGGCACGGTCGGCCTAAGCGATCGGCTTGTAATGCATTATGACGTTATCACGTAAAATTATCGTCCGTAAACCGACTTTATTTTTGTATATTTTTCCTCAATCTAGAATGAGATAATGACTCAATACCTACTCTATCGCAGTAATATATTACTAATTAGCTATCGAGTTAAATCTTCGATCAATTTATTGTTGAATTATCAATTGTTAATCCATATTAGTTGTCGTTATCAGTGCCTATTTATCTATTTATCGGTGACAACAATTTGCCATTCCATATTATTGCTTGGATTACCGCTTCATTTTAGTTAAGCATATTGTTGAGTTATTATCGCTCATGCCAATTGATAGGGAAAACATTCCAACTACACCTTTTATCAATATTACGGTCCGATAAAGTCATAAATAGCATACAAATAGATATTTTATATTTATATTTAATTGAATATTTTTCTAACATTTTTAAATGTTTAAAAAGTTTAATTATTTACAGACTAACAAGTAGTTTGTAATTTTATTAATATCGAAGTTTTTATCAGATAGCGTATCATTCGCAACAGCAGAGTAATTCAGATGTATACTTTTTCAAGACAAAAAAGACAAATAACTGTCATTCCAACATATTGTTACAACTGCTCATAGATATTTAGTCAATTACTAAAAACGTACTACATTACAAAGTCACGGCGCAAAGCATTTAGCGCCGGTACAGTAGCAATAACTCAGCGCGGGAAATCACGTCATCGCTCTATTACAGTCGCGCACACACACACACACGCACGCACACCGGCGTAATAAGTACAGTGTGCACGGAGAATTAAGTTGCACCTTTTTGGTTCAAAGATTTTTGTGACGTAATAAAAGCTTATTATCCTTCTGTTTTGGTAGAAGTTCATAAGTGTGTTTTAAGTTTTAACTTAATTGGTTCAACTGTTTCATGATCATCAGCTATATTGCTATTGTGTAAGTAAGGAATAATATATTAACATCCTCTCAAAACCCTAGACTTATAAAATCAAAGTGCAGCCTCAAAGAAATAATCTAATTTGTTGGAGGGCTTATCTTTAATTTTGCATTAATTTTACAGATTTGCTAAGGAATTGTGTCTCTCTAAATATAACAAAGAAATGGTTAATCGTGCGAATTAATCAACTATGTATTTACAACTTGAGAAATTCTCAAGAATCAAAAAAGAATATTTTTAGAAATGTGTCAATCATTTACCATACCGGAGACATAAATTCATTAAATTATGTAAGTATCAACATTTAAAGCTCCATTATAATATCCATATAAAACACATTACGTAACGTTTTACAATGTAATTATACAATCCTCGTGAAACGACGGCGTCGGCGCCAACAGGAAATATATTCCTTTTTTTTTTGGATTCCGTTCCTCAAAATGGCAAAATAGAAATCTAATAAGATCTGTCCGTTGTCTGTCTGTCTGTCCGTCTGTATATCAGTATATTAAGGCGGGCCTTTCCCGATAAACGGCATTTTGAATTCTGCTTTATTTAGAAACTAAGCCGATTTAAGTTTTGAAAAAAATATATGTTATTTAACACTCTTTCATCATAATATTTCGGTTGTTCGATACACGATTACTTATATTTGCTGCATAAAAAAAAATGCAAAGATAGGTCTAAATTGAGATGAAAAAACCATTTTATTTGAGTAATATCAGGTTCTGACAATAAAACTTATACCATAATAAACCTTGAAGAAAATGTGATTTAAAACGGTCGTCGTAATTATTTTTTTTATAAATCCCTCCCTTCAATTAAATAAATATGTGTTTTCACTCGCTGCCAAAGTGCTCGACGTGGTTTCGAGCTCCATACTGAATTCAGTTCTCGGACAGCTCCGCCTTAAGTCAAAACTAATGCCGCCTTATTACAAAAAACTTATCTAGTACCAGGATTAAACCAAGACTGAAAAGTCCAGGTTTGTTACGGTATTAACGTTAATCCATGGACTAAAATTCATTCTTATTACAAATCGAGGACCAACCGAGGTCTAGGTAGTACCAAAGATCGTCCCTGGTTTAATTGTATCCACAGATTATTGAGCAACATATCATTCATTTTGTTCGTTCAATATTTGATTAGTTCGGTACACCGTTCCTTTTTATGCAAAGCTCTCTAATTTATAATTAAATATAATGTGGAAAATACATCAATATTTTGATAATAAAATTTATTGTGTTATATAAAATATCTGAAATCTTTACTACTTTGTACTTTGAGATAGTGTGATTTAAATTCTTGTTTATTACACACAAATATTGTAATATTTCGCTGTTAAGTTGTTTATATAGCTAGCGTATAAGGGAATGAAATACAAAGCGCGCGTAGTTCTAATGTCATCAAAATGTTTATTCTTTAATGTTTAGTTATTGCAATGTAAGTCGAGTTACCAATAGTTACAATACAGCCATTATTGTTCTTTGATTCTAAATAGACGGTATGTTGTTCATAAGAATAGTATAATATTTATTGTTGTGAATTTGTGTGCCACGAACATTACTTATGTTGTAAAATGTATCAACAAAAGAAAAAAGGGATGATAATTGGACTTCTCAAGAAAAGGTTAGTGTTTATTTAATCCAAACATACATGAAAAATATCAGAGTTAATTAGAATTATTACATATGATATAAAATAGGTATGTATATCAATGACAAAATACAATACAACAAAATTACAGAAATAGAATGTTAAATTATATAAGGATGTCAGAATAATTATTTTAAATGTTAGTCCAATTCCATAATTTTGTCTACATCGAGTTCATTTAATTACCTTTCAATACAATTAATACGAAAAAACGCAAATTCAACGCATAAGACATCTGATAATTTAAAGTTTTGAGGTTAGTACCGAAGTTAAACTAGGGGTCACGGTGGTCTAACTTTAGTACCATAGATAGTCCTGGTACTAGCGTTAAACTAGTTTTTGTAATAACATTTATATTAGACCATGGTTTAAAGCTGGTATTAAACTCGGTACTATATTTAGTCTTCGTTTTGGAATAAGGCGGATGGGGTGCATCCGACTGATATAAAAACACTAAATTTGGCAAGTACTTGGTCTCCCAGCTTAAGTTAAATAAAAAATCAAAAAACATTGAATTTGTTGCCCTTTATATCTATTTTAAAAAAAAATTGGGATGTCTGTTTGTAATTTCTAATTAACAGCTTTTCACCAAATGCATATAAATAAATGTATTTAAGATACTTGCATCAAAAAACAATTTTAAAATTTTTTGTCTGTCTGTTTGTTTGTTCCGGCTAATCTCTGAAACAAATGGACTAATTTTAACGGGACTTTCACTGACAGACAGCTGATATTGTAAGGAGTAATTTAGGCTACGAAATAGTTGTAAATCCAAGTTAACATAGTCGAAGCTGCGGGCGTGAAAAATTATTTTATTTAATTATAATACAGGCTCTAGGATTATATTAAAAAATGTTTTTTCACGGAACCCTCAGCACGCGAATCAGACACAAACTTGCTTACATTTCTATATATAGTATTATTATAAATTGAAATTCTGTGTTTTAAAGATTAGGAGGCTCAAACTGGCGTAAACGTTTAGATTAATATACGATATTTTAATGGGCTTGTAACGGTGATAAGAAAATATTCGAAATAATATAGTTATCGTTCTTTTTACATGTTCTTTAATAAATATTTTATTTACCTAATTCTTTTTTTTTTTTGACTTCTTGTTCATATAAAAAGTATACATTAAAAAACGTCCATCATAAAAATTCTAGAAAC
The DNA here is from genome assembly GCA_963853865.1 of Helleia helle. NCBI lineage: Eukaryota > Metazoa > Arthropoda > Insecta > Lepidoptera > Lycaenidae > Helleia > Helleia helle. The sequence goes on from OY971435.1 coordinate 743,316, forward strand.
CTAATATTTGTAAGAGTTTTAAAATAACTTTTTTATAATGAAACAACTTTTACGGATTTTATCGCGGTTTATTATAATTTATTTAATAAAAGTGGAGGGTTGCCCCCCACCAACCGTGCAGTCTGCGACCGCACGGCCTCCTGGCGTTGGGTTGGCGCTGTAAAGTATCAAAATGTCGGACATATGAAAATCTTAATAAACCGCGATAAAATCCGTAAAAGTTGTTTCATTATAAAAAAGTTATTTTAAAACTCTTACTAATATTAGGTTAGGTTGTTTATGGATTTTATCTTATATTTCAGGATAGGCAACACATGAATGAGTTACCTGGTCTAGTCTCAGGTTAACTTGTTTCTGATCATGGGCGACGCTGACCACTTACCATCATATAGCTCCTGCATATTTAAAAAAAATATAACAGGGCACAAAATATTCCATCAGTTACATATCTTATCTTAAAATATATACTTATCTTAAATAAAAACACGCACAATTGGTTTTACAGCAATAGATAATAATTGTATATTTACGATACATACGTATAAGCTATTAAATTAATGAGCCATATAAATACATCATCATATAAATGGGCGCTTTATTATATATATATTTAAAAATTGTATTGTAATTCCCTTTTAAAGTTTACGCGAATTCATAATATAAATAAAAAACGGACATCGCCGTGACAAAGTTCATAAAAATTTCTTGCAGGACTATTGACTAAGTTATACTAAGCTATATTTTATAAATTAGTAGTTCGGATAATCGTCGTCCTGCCTGCACTATAGCGCCACCTTTTTTTCTTTGAAGCCGGAAAATGCTTTGAGGCATCCCGCGGGGGACCACGCGGGTATGTGGGACTCGCTGCGTCCGAAAGGCGGTAAGATGGACGCAGCTCTACCCACTAAAACCCGGCGAGTGCCGCCAATGCCGCCTTTTGTGAGGTGCCCCGGATCTGATGAGCAAACATGGCACCTCGACAGCTAGACAGTCCTTCAAAGGACCGACACCACCTCCACAGAGGGGTTGTCCCGCAACACAGAAAATCCCCTCCCAACGTCGGAACCTGTACCTGTCCAAATATATCCCGAGACCCGACTCTCAAACTGTATACACAACAGTTTTATTAAGATCGGTTCAGTAGTTTAGAAGTTAATTGCTGATAAAGGAACAAGAATTATTTTGACATAGTAAAAGAAGTAGAGATATAGAGACGCAACTGATGATTGAGTATAAAGTTGATTTGAAAGTGATTGAAGCAACAGAGTTGTGATCTGTCTAGTGCCTACCAATAAAGACGTCTCATATGTATGTATGATAAAAGAAAACAAAATCGTATGACACACTTGTACTTTGTAATTGTTTATCTTTATATATATAATTCGTCTGACCGTGTGTATGTCACTGAACTCCTCCTAAGCGGCTGGACCGATCTTGATGATTTTTTGTGTGTGTTCAAGTGGATTCGAGAATAGTTTGGATTCACAATTTGGCCCACCACAAAAAGTTTTATACAGGACAATATTTGCCATTATTTTATTTATAACCGAATTTATTATCGGCATATTGCTTTATGGTCATAAAAAAGGTATAATAAAAATGTTAACACATAAAAAATCTTACACATCGTTGGTGTAAGATTTATAGATAATTAGCTAGTTTGTAGACTGAAGAACGATATATTTTTATTTTTTTTATTAGAAACTATTTACATTTTATTCATTTCATTCATTTACTACAAAATAAATGACTTTTATTGAATATCCATAAATTGTACTTAGAAATTCTCGAAATGCTTCTCAGTTGTCTGGACGTTAGTTCGATTACTATAACCTCTAATTCTAACATCTTTTGTTTTTAAGCAGGTTGACTGAAGCCCTAACCTGATCTACACTGGCCACGGCTGGCTTTTGCATAAAATAAGTTTACATAGTGTAATAGAATGAGTTGAATTTTCCCGCAAATTCATAAATAATTGTGTTTAACTACACTTCAATCTGAAATGATATCATGCTTGCATCGGTTATTCTACTCTATAATACTCTATAAAAAACAAAAAATATGTACCTTTGCTAAATTTAATATGTGGATAATGTCGTTGGCTGTAACATTGCTAATTCATCTGTAATTAATTTTAAGTATCTCTAAATAATATTATAATAATTATGTTATAGCTGATTTTTATCCCCAATTAATAAATAAAAAAAAATAATAATATGTAAATTACACTAAACATTTGTTATGGATTATGTTAATTATTGTTCATGCTTATTAAGACTGTATGTATATCGTGGGTCAGTTTAACTTCGAACGTCAAAGTACTGCAACGAGCAAACCGCAAACGAGAGCAGCTGATGTCAACCATTGTTAAGATAAAAGTGGCCTTCTTTGTACACATGCAAAGAGAGCCTGTCTTCGAATCTCTACGGACAATCCACGAGGGCAAGATACCGGGTGGAAATCCACCAGGAACACCAAGGCGAAAGATGTTTTACGACTTCAAGGATTGGACTGGACTAAGTTACTGCCAGATCTAGAAAATATCCTATGACCGATGATAGCTGACCTCCAAACTTCAATATGAAGATGGCCATGATCATGGATATGGGTTGGTTCCTTAGTCAAACAGTTTTTGACTAAAACCTTATCAAAATCTAACTCTTTCAAAGCGGTTTCTCGGGTTAAAATCTTAGCCATAAAGTCCTAGGGTGACGTCCGTCCCCACCATGGTTCAGGCCTTGACGTGGGGCTCAGTGGCCTAGGGCGAGCCCAACACCTTGGGCGAAGCTAATTGAGCCGAGGGGGCTCTTTGTACCCCTCTTATAAGAAGAGGGGACAAAAGAGCAGGGGGCAAGGGGCGTGGACGGTAACCTCACCTCATTGTACTGTCCCGAAGTTGGGAGGGGTTGTTCTGTGGTGCGGGACAACCCCTCTGTGAAGGTGACGTCGATCCCTTGGGGGATGACAAGCCGTCGAGGTGCCTTGTTAGTTTATTAGATCCGTGGCACCTCACAAAAGGCGGCATTGGTGGCACTCGCCGGGTTTAAGTGGGTAGAGCTGCATCCACTTACCAGCTTTTGGGCGCAGCGAGTCCCACATACCCGCGTGGTCCCCCGCGGGATGCCTCAGAGCATTTCCCGTCCTTAAAGAAAAAAAAGGGTGACGTCCGTGATTATAAAATATTCAAATTGTCAGGAACTTAATCTTAACAAACCCCTATAAAATCAGTAAAAGTTTTTTATTTCATAAAGCGCATTTATAACACATACTAAACATTTTTACAAGTAAATCTACACAGACATATGAACATCTTTTGATATATCTTCATAATTTAATAAAATCTCGCACCCTTAATAAGCGAGCGTGCAGCCCATCTAATTGTGTGTGTTACATTCCATTGTACGGTGTATCCATTTGACATATTATGGCCGTGCGCACATAGTTACATCGATGCTCATTAGCTTGTGTTAATCTAGCGCTATTATATCTATGCGTTTTTATTGACTTTTGTACTGAGGTTCGAGTATAGGCTTTGCTATATTATAGACATCTTTTAATGTTGTTTTAGTATATAGTTATAGGTTTTTATTAGAGGCAGGCGATGATTTGATTGGAAATAGTACTTGCATGTTCCTGTTTTTTTATAGTATAGGAGGGCTATACTATAAACGAGCAGTCGAAGCCTTTTTGCGACTGTCGACGCCCATACACATCCGCACAACCAGAGATTATGCAGATGCGTTAGCCTCGTTTTCCCTATCCACCCAAAGGGCCACCGGAAACACAAATTGGACGAAACGCGACAGCATGGCTGTCACTTGACGCCGGTGTTATGTGAGCGAGAGGTACCACCCCGGTGGTGCCGGCCCAATTTGGCTACAAAGCAGCATGGCACTACCTCTTGCTACTAACTTCTCCTGTAAACTACATACCTATCTGATTTTGATGTCAATCGATTAGGTTATAAATTCCGAAATATAATACCGACTTCAAATAGAAAGGGCCTATTTTTCAGAAGTATTTCTAATCTACAATCTAGTGTCAATAAAATAAGCCTTGTGAGGTATGTTTAAATAATATTAATGTTCGCAGCGGTGTGGCAGCAGTCTTGTAGCGACCGTCTACGGCGTAGTAGCATTATCAAAGAAAATGTTGTGTTCAAAATGTTGGTTATTATGTAACAAAGTAAGTAAAATAGTTATAATATAAAATACTTATTTTATTTCTTTACACTCGTTAGATATATTAAATATTTATAGTAAATAATAACCGTGTTAATAATTAAAAATATGTATTTTAATATAAAAAATAGAGTAAAACGTAAAGTGTTTTGCATAATATTATGTTGTAATAAAATTATAGTAACTCCATTTGATCTTCAATAATATATTTTATAAGTGTGTTGAATAAAATGTTAACTTTTCAAATCATTCACCATTAAATCGTTTAAAATAATATCAGATGATCATTTGAAATGTATAGGCATTAGGTTAAACAATCATTGTCTGATTGTTTAACCTAATGCCCATACATTATAAGTATCACATTACTAAATATGCGAAACGTGTCGCGGGTTCGATTCTCGGAAGAACTCGCACTAACTTAACGACGCTATAAATTCTGCTATAAAAATTACTACACGATTAATAGTGTTATTACTAGTGATGATTGTATACAGGGTGGAAACATAAATAATGGAACTCCTAGCCCGCTGTCGGTTTTGGCGTGTTGTTATAATTTGCTGCCTGCACCGTTAACTTAGCCAGGCTGATTTTAAAGACTGTCACTAAATGATAAGCGTTATTCTGGTGAAAGAATGGTATATTGAATGTATGTGAGTAGAGCGAGATTTTTAGATTTGGGTTTTTTTTATAGAAGAGGAAACAAACGGACAGTCGGTTCACCTGATGGTAAGTGAAATACTAAGAAACTTGGATGAGACGGATTGGAACCCGTGACTTCAGTCTGTAGTTATTACTACAACAGTCGAGAGTATTTTTAAACAATGTGGGGACTCGCACTTGGGAATGCACTACCCCGCTAAACCCGCGAACGCCATCAGTTGCTTTCCGAGGGTTCCAGATCTGTAAGCAGTCTCCGTGACGTCGTGCCTAAATGGGCCAGGTTTCCATCCTGACCCGACACGAGCATAAGAGTCGTTACTAAATTGCGAAGGCGGACCTCCTACGCACCCCCGTTGGTCGCCCGTGGGGGGAGGCCTCGTCGGCGGTCTCCTACGACTATAACGTAATCATCAACCATAATAATCGTCAGCAGTTCGGACACGGCTGTGTAAATCAACGCGGGCGAGCGTTAAAATATATTTGAAATGTGTACATTAGAATTTAGTATCACCCTATACTCACAAACGAGCTATTAATTCAACCAATAAAACAAAAATGTGACCGACCGAATGACAAGTACCGACATAACTTCTAATGCCTCATGTTTATTGTATACGTATAGTTACACCGACAGACCCATATTGTTTAGATAGCATATTATATAAGTTAAACTATACTAGAGGCTGATGCGACCCCACCATGGTTCAAACCTTGTCGTGGCGGTGGGGCTCAGCCTAAGGTGAATCCAGTACCTTAGGTGAAGCAAATTGAGCCGAGGGAGGTGCTCTTTGTACCCCTGTAAGTGCAGGGGGACAAGAGGTGAGGATGGGAACCTCACCCCATTGCACTGTCCCGACGTTGGTTGTTCTGGACAACCTCTGTGGAGGTGGCGTTGGTCCCTTGAGGAAATGACTAGGAAATGACTAGGAGGTGCCCTGTTTGCTCAATAGATATCTCATACCCGCCTGGGAAGACCCACTCCCCCGCAGGAAGCCTCAGAGCATTTCCCGGCTTACAAAAAAAAATAGAGAGACTGATGGGAATTTTAAAATGTCACTGGAATTAGTTAAGCCAAATATAAAAACTCAAGATATTCTGTATACAGATAAATAAAATAGGAATGTCTGTTTGTAATATTAAAATAACCGTTAAAATAACTTTTTATTGAATGCATAGCTATGGATGTATACACGGTACATATATATACCAAAATTGTTTTTTTTTACAATTTTTGTATGTCTGTCTGTCTGTTTGTTCCTGCTAATCTCTGATACGGCTGGGACGATTTTGACGGGACTTTCACTGGCATATAGCTGATGCTATAAGTAGTAACTTAGGCTATAAACATAATCATCATCAATCCGTATACGGCTGTAAATCTAAGTTAAATCTAAGTAAAAGAAACTGCGGGCAACAGTCTTAATGGGTACCACCCTCCTGGTCTTTTATACCATCAAACAGCAGTACTGTGCTTCGGAAGGACAGGCCGTGTAATAACTGGTACACTGCGACTCGCAGTCGTATGTCTCTGGATAGGTAACACGCGAATGAGATTTATTTTTCTTTTACGCCGGGAAATACTCTGAGACATCCCGCTGGGGAGGGGGGGACTCTGCAGGCGGGTATATGGGACTCACTGTGCCCGTCCACCTTACCATTTTTCGGGCGCAGCGAGTCCCACATACCCGCCTGGGGAGCTCTACCCACTAAAACCCGACGAATGCCACCAATGCCGCCTTTGGTGATGTGCCCTGTTCTATTGAGCAAACAGGGCACCTCTACGGCTAGTGAGGGACTGCCCAAGGGACCGTCACCACCTCCAAAGAGGGGTCGTCCCGCACCATAGAACAAACCCTCCCAACAATGGTACAGCACTGCACAGTACCATCGTTGGGAGGGGTTCCCATCCTCGCCCCTTGTCCCCTCTTCGTTTAAGAGGGGTACAAAGAGCAGTTCCCTCGGTTCAATTTGCTTCGTCCAAGGTGCTGGGTTCACCTTAGGTTACTGAGCTCCACCGCCACGACAAGGCTTGAACCATGGTGGGGTCACGTGAATGAGCTAAGTTAGTCCCAGGTGTACTTTTTTATGGAAATGGGTAACGCTGACCACTTACCATGAGGTGTATCGTCTGCGGGTTTGCTTATCCCAATAACATTTTAAAATTTGGTAGTTTTATGAATAAACACTTTAAGCATCGACTGGTGAGTTTTTTTTTTATGTTAATTGGATAGGCAAACTGGCAAACGTGCCACCTGATGTTAAGTGGTCGACGTCGCCCATGAACATAAACTATTTGTATACCTGGAAAGAGCCCAGGCAACTCATTTATGTGTTGCCTATCCTGAGACATAAGATGTTAAGTCTCGGTGCCAGTAATTGCACTGCCTGTCTTGCCCTTCTCTCCGAAACACAGCAAAGCTGTTTCACGGGGGAAATAAGATGGTGGTACCCATGCAGCTGGGAGCGCGGCACAGCGCTTCCCTCCCATCGGATAGTTATCTTCATCTATACATCTATACAGGTAAATAAAATTGGAGTGTCTGTAATATTAAAATAACTGCTTTTTATCAAATGCATATGGATGTATACACGATACGTATACCAAAATATTTTTTTTATAATTTTTGTCTGTTTGTCTGTCTGTCTGTCTGTCTGTCTGTTTGTTCCTGCTAATCTCTAAAACGGCTGGGTAGATTTTGACGGGACTTTCACTGGAAGATAGCTAATGTCATAAGGAGTAACTTAGGCTATAAAAATAATTACCATCATCCGGGAACGGCTGAAAATCTAAGTTAACGCGGGCGAAGCTGCGGGCAACAGCTTCTACATCTTCTATACAGATAAATAAAATTGCAGTGTCTGTTTGTAATATTAAAATAACTGCTTTCTACTAAATGCATTTGGATACACGATACGTATAAGTACCAAAATAGCAATTTTTACAATTTTTGTCTGTCTGTCTGTCTGTTTGTTCCGGCTAATCTCTGAAACGGCTGGACCGATTTTGACGGGACTTTCACTGACAAATAGCTGATGTTATAAAGAGTAACTTAGGCTATAAAAATAATCATCATCAATCCGTATACGGCTGCAAATCTAAGTTAACGCGGGTGAAGCTGCGGGCAACAGCTAGTCCAAAATAAATCTGTTATTTCTGTCCGAAACACATTAAATTAAAATAAGCAAGATTTTTTATAAGTTATTTGTTCCCATTATACTATGAAGATTATAAAAAAATCCCTAAACGACAAACGTTAAATAAGCCACAGCCGTGATCTAAGAGCGGGCAGTTGTATCAATTAAGAGAGCAATTAAACTGGTGCTACTCAAGCTCTCTTCACGAAGGTGACAAAAAACTAAATAAAAACCGCCTAAGATGTGGGTGAGACAGCCTCTGCCTGGGATACACAACATGATAATTATTAAAACTGTTTAAAATACGATATTTACCACGTTTTGTACGTTTATCGACTTTGAAATTGAAATAACGACTTCTGCGGGATAAAAAAGAAAAACCTTGTAAGTATCCCGTTTTAAACTCTTTTAGTAGTAAAAATATCAGCGTTAATATGAAATGTAAGTGAAAACAATCATTTTTATAACTTTATAGACAAAATATCAATTCATGCTTTTTTAACAACTGGTCTCGTAATCCGGTGACTAGACTCGCAGAGATTGCTGGTTCAAATCCCGCTAAGATAATTTGTATGATGAACATTAGTACCTGCACCGCCATGGAAGTGTATCTTTTAAATTTGCTCCGTAAGAGGTAGTTCCATGCTGCTTTGCAGCCAAATTAGGCCGCCTCTCGCTCACGCTCTCGCTCTCGTGGATTTTTGGGAAATGAGAGTTTTGTGAAGAAGAAGAAAGAAGAAGAGAAGAAATGAGAGTTTGATGAATTGGGAAAAGAAGGGCAACGCATCTGCATAATCTCTGGTTGTGCGGATGTGTATGGGCGTCGATAGTCGCCAAAATGCTTCGACTGCTCGTTTGCCCTCTATGCTATAAAAAAATCTTTTAAATTAATTACCGTTTCTAGTTTGTACGATCTGACCAAGGTAACGTTGACGTATTATTCATTATTATTAGGGATCAGCTGTTTTAGTGTTCATTCAAATACAACCAGCAGTAGATGGAAAAGGCGTGACGATGATGATGAATGTTGTCATGAACATTGTATAATTTTTATCACAAACTATTTATTTCAATAATTAAAAAATCCACATTTTACTCGCCCATCGATCGACGCCTCAACCTTCGTAAGTTAAAATGTTAATTGCTCCATAACAATTACTAGTGTCTCCGACTACCGCCCGGCTACCGGAGATTAACGCGACCATGTGCGGCTCACCTCCCTTAACTACAGTAAAAAACAGAAACAATACTTAAACTATTATTAGAGTTATCACTTTGTGAGTTAGTCTAGTTGTTTAACAGGTCTGGGTTTGAGCGCTACTGGTGAAAAAATGGGGTTTACAATACCCATGAACCAGACATTATCATGTGGGATTAAACTCTATCTTTTTGGATTTTAAAATTGAAACTACAATTACTGACTAGCCGAAGACTATTAGGTAATACGAAAACATAAGGGAGGAAGTCATTACGCCTTCCTCCCTTAACTTCGAGGAGGAGAATTAGGTATACAAAGAAGTCTGTGTGTATATAGTAATTTGTTTATAACATAGCGTAATGTGTCATGTCTACATGTCAATGACATAGCATACTAGTATAAAAAGGATAAATAATTATGGTTTCCTTTGGGTTTTTGACAATTGTCAACTTTAACGGCGGCTGTACACTCTCGCTCGAGAGCACGTGCTATGTCTCACCTGAAACTTCTCGGTCAGCCATATATATAATATAATATAATATAATATCTATGGACGCTTTCACACCACGTCAATCTGGTCCCGTGGTAAGTTCTCGAGGAACTTGTGTTACGGGTACCAGGCAACGGAAATATATTTAATACTTTTATACTATACATATATTTAAGATTTTTATTATATAATACACATATTTAATACACATCCATGACCCAGGAACACAGAAAATATTTTTTGTTCCCTGGCGGGATTCGAACCCGCAACCTCCGGGCTTGAGCGCCAACGCGCTTACCACTGAGCCACAGAGGTCGTCATATAATAATAATAATATCAACCCTTATAATTCCCACTGCTGGACATGTCCAGGAGACCCATGGGTCTCCTCCTCGAAATCAGGCGAGGAGGGTTTTGGGCCATAGTTCACCGATGCGCTGGCCCAATGTGGGTTGGTGAAGTTAGCACACCTTCAAAGACTTTTAATTTCATCAGGCATCAGGCAGGCACGATGTTTCCTTCACCGGTGAGCAAGCGAAGGTTTCATGTTCACGTAGACATTAAAAAAAACCTATTTCTAGGCATCACAGAGGGGTCAGGATCAACCCGAATTTCTCGGCTCTCACCCAAGAGGCCGAGCCTACACCCACTAGGCCATCGTCACTCAATCTGCTCACTCGTTGAAATGACAGGCCGAGGCGGACCTCCCACCTACACTCTCGCGCTCTCTCTGCCTCGGACTGTCTCGGGGAGAGTGTAGACCCGCTACTAAATATAATAATCTATAAATATTTTGACGGCGGCGGGTTTCAAGTTTCGACCCGTGACAGTCCTACCACTTAATTGAGCCACTGATTGATGACTCACAAAACCGTTAATACAACTCAAAACAGTTTTAGGGATGAGTGCTAGCCATACCGACACACGGTGTACACAGGTAGCCAAATAAAATTCTTTACTACCGTGACTTTAACCGATTAGGGGTCCGTAATGAAAGACCAAAACCAAGTGCTACATTAAAAATATTTCGCTTGTATATCCCACTGCTGAGCACGGTCTCCTCCTCGAAATCATTCGAGGAGCGCAATTAGGATGATTCGTCTATGTGTGATAGCCAAATGCAGTCTTCCCAACACAACCTCAAGACAAGATCAAAAATCGTACACATTATAATAATAATTAGATATTTATTTGAATCTGATCAGTTTCGTGAAAAGGCAACAGACTTTTGCATCACCGACAATTTCAGATCTACGTAGAACCCTACAAATCTTTTTTCAAACCCCACTCAAAGTTTATGGGTCCAAAAATAAGTTCATTAATCCCAGCCCCGGTCCCCCGACGTCATAATGACTGAAGCCATTATTTTTATTGGTGTTTTATGACGGCTCAATAATCACCACTTAGTTCATGTGGTGAGGTGGTAGAAGGTACCGTCTGGTGACGCAGAGGCACACCACACATAAAAATTTAAAAGAGCGTATTTCAGGTTTAAGTTTTAGGGTGGATACGCTGTGCGGTATGCCTGTCTATTTGGGTAACTACAGCTTTGCTGTGCGGAAAGACGTCTCAGGATAGTCAACGCAAGAGTTTTCGTTTGAGTTCCTAGACGACGTAGTCTTACCTTCAGATGGTTTGTCTGTATGTGTCCCTATATAAAAGTGCGTGCGTACAAAGTACACAATATGTCAGAAGTGAATCTTATTTGGCAAATCAATTTTTAAATCTCGTTTATATATTTTATACTTATCTAAAGCTTTACCGAGACTTGGGATGCGACGTTCGCTCTATCTCTATCTCTCTTTCTCTCTATCTTTCTCACTCACTTGCTCCCTATTCTCACTCCATGGCTAAGTGCTTCATGCTACGTTCGCCCTTTCTCACTCTCTCTCAATCAGTCTTAATCACTCTTCTTGGACAAAAGCGTTACACATTTTCGTGACGTTTCATCCGTAAAAATTTTACCCTCATGCGCGCAATGAAGTTTCACTTCAAAAAAACCGATTATATCTGGATATCTGCGTTTGGGCGTTCACCTGTGGTGTTCAACTGGGCCCATTGTAAGTGGCCCGTGTACGACTGGGCTGTCGGCCGAATAAAAATAGACCGAGAATCAATACAATGTTTTGCGAGATCCCGTAGTGATGGACTATCATTGCATAGTTTGAATGTCGATAATTTTTATCACCTTTATACATAAATAATATTAATAATTGATAATCAATACGAACTTATTGTTATTACTTTTAAAAATACTATATTTTTATTTCGATAAAATAACAAGTTTGCTTCAATCTCTAAGTGCTGAAGATGAATTTATTATTTAACTACCTGTTGCCCGCAGCTTCGCCCGCGTTCACTTAGATTTACAGCCGTTCGGATTGATGATGATTATTTTTATGGCCAAAGTTACGCCTGATGTTATACCAGCTATCTGCCAGTGAAAGCCTCGTCAAAATCGGCTTAGCCGTTTTAGAGATTAACCGGAACAAACAGACAGACAAAATTGATTTTTTTATGTAAGTACCGTATATTATTTAATAGCTTTTACCCACGACTTCGGCCGCGTAAAGTAATAAAGGCCGTAAGAAGTATTTTTTTAAATCTTATTTTTCAAATAATATGGTTCCAATTTACAAACTATTATAATTCAAAGAATTCTATTAACTTCCACTGTAAGGTCCGATAGTACGTTTTTATAAAATATATTTATTTAATTTAGAAGCACGTTTTTATTACATTTAAATAACTTTTACAGACTTTTTGCCCGACGTTTAAGATACTTTACAGCAACCATGGTCACGGGAGGCCTGAGGTGTCAGACGTCCTAACAATACAAAGTTATTTGAAACTACCCTATGATACATCAATGTTTTAATTCAATTTACCAGCAAAAAAAACTATGAAAAAGAAATGTTACATTTTTTATCTATATATTTTATTATTATAATATATGTATTCCTTTTTTAAAATATCATGAATTCTGTAATTAATCATTTTGGATAAATTGCTAATATATGGAAAAAATATTCATTAAAAATGCATGCTATACAAAGGTGCAATCCTCATAAGGATTCGCATTTTGTAATAGATAGCGAGTTCTACATTTTGTGTTAACGCCATCTATTGACACATCTAAAAAAACTTCTTGTTACACTTACACATCTTATGCCTTGGGTATCAAACTATCTCCATATCAAACTTCACTCAAATCGGTTCAGTGGTTTAACAAATACACAGTCCCGGCGTTTTAGCTGCACAACTCCCTTTCCCGTGGGATTTTCAGGATAACAACTATTTTAAGTCCTACGTTAGGTTCCAAAGTATCTTCATATCAAATTTCACCCAAATCTGTTCGGTGGTTTAAAGGATAAACAGTCCCGGGGTTTTGCCCGCATAGTTCCCGTTCCCGTGAGATTTTCAGAATAACGACTCTTTTATACCCTATGTTACGTTTCAAAGTATCTTCATATCAAATTTCACCCAAATCTGTTAAGTGGTTAAGAAGATAGAAAGTCCTGGGGTTTTACCCGCATAGTTCCCGTTCCCTTAGGATTTTCAGGATAAGAGCTATTTTCAGTCCTGCGTTAAGTTTCATAGTATCTTCATATAAAATTTCACCCAAATCTATTCGGTGGTTCAGAAGATAGACAGTCCCGGGGTTTTACCCGTATAAATCCCGTTCCTGTGGTATATCCGGGATAAAAACTGTCCTATGTCCTTACTCGGGGCTTAAACTATCTTTGTGCCAAATTTCATCCAAAGCCGTTCTGCGGCTTAGGCGTGAAGAAGAGACAGACAGACAGACAGCAGAGTTACTTTCGCATTTATAATATTAGTAAGGAAGTAAGGATAAAAGTCTCCCATGTGTCTGTACTGATTTCATCTTTGTCACACTATAAATTTACACTCATTACAACTTTTTTATATTTCATTTTGAAACTAGTTTTTATATTCGATTTTTATTAATTATAATTTAATTGTTTTCAGTGAACAAAGTCGTTTGATGAGTGAGTCAGTGACCCTACGGAGAAGATATATACATTACATTATTTGTATCGCACAGTAATATATCTATCGTATATTTAAAATATGGATTCCATCAAGTGATGAATTTAACTTTTTAATTTAAAATAAATCATATTTGCCGTGTTTCAAGGGCTATACAATATAGGTTGGAATCACTGTTTTAGACATCTTATGACCAAATTCATGTTAAAAAATAATATACTATTATTATCGACATATCCCATCCCTCTAATCCCACAGGCTATCAGCTCTTAAGTAATCGTCCGTTTATCGATTGGCCGCCACTTCGCTGATCGCTACTTTGTGATACACAGACACTCTTACATTGTGCTTTTTGCTGGTTCAATTCTTAGAAAAACTGTATAAAGTACTACTTCAATATAAATAATCTACACTTATTACTTTTTTACACGAAATTCACTAATTTATTCATACATCAATCCGTTATTTTTTTTCATTAAATAATAATTAATCCTAGCCATACTTCTATACTAAATGCAAAAGTATATCTGTCTGTAACTATAATTTTCATGCCTTGACCATTTAATCTCGAAGGTCGCAAAATGTACTTTTTTTTCTTTTACGCCGGGAAATGGTCTGAGGCATCCCGTGGGGGAGTGGGTCTCTCACCACGCGGGTATGTGGGACGCGCTGCACCCGAAAAGCTGGTGAGTGGACGCAGCTCTACCCACTTGTTGTCCCGCAACACAGAACAACCCCTACGAATATCGGGACAGTACAATGGGGTAAGATCACCTCACCCCTTGCCCCCTGCTCTTTTGTCCCCTCTTCTTATAAGAGGGGTACAAAGAGCCCCTTAAGCTCAATAAGCTTCGCCCAAGGTGCTTCGCAAAATGTTAAAAAATAACTTTTCTGAGGAAGCAATATTTCGTAGCCAAATTTAGTGAACTTGCATAATCTATAACAGATCTCAATAACGTGATTTTTACGTAGAAATAAAGTCTTTCATAATCATCATCAACACAGCCTATTATTGCCCACCGCTAAGCTCTATCCCCACTAGTTTTCCCACGTTATCGGTCCATCTTGCCATAAGACACCATGGACATGTTCTGCCCAGTCTAGGCCACCACTCGGTCACACCACCATCATGCGTCACCTATCAGCGGACAACCAGACGCTCCGAGACCCGACACCGTTACATGGTTGATATGCCACCAGTACGTACTAAAAGATTCGATTCCACATTTATCATACGTACTGCTAAATTATGGAATTCGTTACCAGCATCTGTTTCCGGATACTTACAACTTAGGGAAATTCAAAACAAGAGTGAATAGGTACCTTCTAGGCAAGCGTGCTCCATCGTCGGCCACGTCACCACTTTCCATCAGGTGAGACAGTGGCCAATCGCAAGCCTCTCAATCATTAAAAAAAAAGTTACAACTCCACATTACAGTTCCCAAATGTCAAGCCCACCCCATCTTCCACGGAGCTCGATAAACAAAACGACTGCACAATGAATACTCACGGACAAACAATAAACCCCCAATTAGGGCTCCTTAATCATAAATCCAACCCGACAAGTTTTGTCTATTTAACCACTAAAGTATAATAAATAAGTCCAAAATAAGCCCTATGGTGAAAGAGCAAGGTAGGAATTGCAAGGACAGTATGATATAAAAAGAAAATTGTCATTGCTCGTCATTGATATACAATATCTGAAAGTAATTTTTGATCCAGGAAATAAAAAGTGGAGTTAACATAGATGTGAATACCAACATCTTTATTAATACTATTATTATTTTATTACATTAGACGAGAGGAGAACAAGGCATTCGTAGACAAGAGGAGAACAAGGCCTTCGTAGACAAGAGGAGAACAAGGCCTTCGTAGACAAGAGGAGAACAAGGCCTTCGTAGACAAGAGGAGAACAAGGCCTTCGTAGACAAGAGGAGAACAAGGCCTTCGTAGACAATGTTGAAATATCGATTTGTCTTGATCGATATTCGATTGAACTCCCCAAAAGTCAAAATCAAGTTATCGAAATAATCGCTTCAAACATGTTTAATTATTTTTTACTGAAGAATAACTAATAGGTACTATTATTTTCTAATGTTTACGCAAATTTCACTCATCATAAATAAAAACAATTTTCACGGATTTTATCGCGGTTTATTAAGATTTTTACAAGCCCGACGTTTCGGATACTTTACAGCAACCATGGTCACGGCCCACGGGAAGACTGAAACTAAACCTAATTATTATTTCATTATGATGAGTGAAATTCGTGTAAACATTAGAACACAATACAAGAAAATCATATTATGATCATATGTTTAATATAAACCATTGCTAACTTAAAGAGTTTTATAAAAGAGCGCTTTGCGTAGCCCATGTTTAGTTTGTTTCGATGCTGGATTGGAAAATTGACAGATGTGTAATTCGATGAGGTCAGCTTCACACATGAACATAAATTAGCTCACCTGGAATTAGCCCAGACAACTCATTCATCCCCACCATGGTTCAGGCCTTGACGTGGCGGTGGGGCTCAGTAGCCTAGGGTGATCCCAGCACCCTGGGCGAAGGTAATTCAGCCGAGGGGGCTCTTTGTACCCCTCTAATAAGAAGAGGGGACAAAAGAGCAGGGGGCAAGGGGCGAGTTTTGTGGTGTGAACGTTGGTCCCCTGAGGGGCTGACTAGCCGTCGAGATGCCCTGTTTGCTCATTAGATCCGGGGCACCTCACCAAAGGCAGCATTGCTGGTGGCACTCGCCGGGTTTTTGTGGGTAGAACTGCGTCCACTTACCAGCTCTTGGGCGCAGCGAGTCCCACAGACCCGCTTGGGGAGACCCACTCCCCAGCGGGATGCCTCAGAGCATTTCCGGCGTTAAGGAAAAAAAAAAGAAATGCAAAAATCTTATAAGCGATAAAAATTGGGGACCCTGATTTTATTACTAAATAGTATTACATTATGTGTCATCACTGATGTCATTGATCATTAAAGGTTGTCCCGTCTGAACTACAATTATTGGAACGCTGATGGCGCAACATCCATCAACGACTCCGCTAAGTAGATCTAAAATATAAATACATCAAGAGATACACACCATTTGGCATGACGTATGCTCAAGCAGATCCCCTCAAATTGAACAAGTAAAGGTATCATATTGTATTATCAAGGTCATCACAACTATAAAACTTTAATTATTATTAAATATATTCTGCATTCAATATCAATTTAGATAGGTTACCTAAATCTCCCCACCATGGTTCAGGCCTTGACGCGGCGGTGGAGCTCAGTAGCCTAGGGTGAGCCGCTGCACCTTGGGCGAAGCCAATTGAGCCGAGGGGGCTTTTTGTATCCCTCTTATAAGAAGAGACAAAAGAGCTGGGGGCAAGGGGCGAGGACGGGAACCTCACCCCATTTTACTGTCCCGACGTTGGGAGGGGTTGTTCTGTGGTGCGGGACAACCCCTCGGTGGAGGTGGTGTCAGTCCCTTGGGGGACAGACTAGCCGTCGAAGTGCCCTGTTTGTTTATTAGATTTATTCATTAAACCTTAATTTTTTTTATTCATTATCATCAACAACATTTTGCGTAAACGCTGGCTTTGAACGGGATGCAGCTATATAAAATATTGTGATTTATTTTTGTTCTTATTTAACTAGTTAGCTGTTGCCCGCAGTTTCACCCGCGTTCACTTAGATTTACAGCCGTGCCCGGAGTGATGATGATTATTTGGTAGCCTATTAGTTACTCCTTACTATATCATCTATCTGCCAGTCAAAGTCCTGTCAAAATCAGATCAGCCGTTTCAGACAGACAGACAAAAAAAAGTATATTTTTATATATATCGCAGGGAAATCCTTATGGATGCAGCCAGGATCGGGTAGATCCTGACCCAATGTGGGACTCGCACCTGGGAGTGCCCACCCTTAAACC
Source organism: Helleia helle (assembly GCA_963853865.1). Classification (NCBI taxonomy): domain Eukaryota; kingdom Metazoa; phylum Arthropoda; class Insecta; order Lepidoptera; family Lycaenidae; genus Helleia; species Helleia helle. Next base: position 760,916 of record OY971435.1, read on the forward strand.
ACTGCGAGCGCCTTCATCCGCTTTTTGAGGGTCCCGGATATGCAGACGGACAGGATCACCTTGGCGACAGGCTGGCCCCAGCGAAAACTACTGCTCGTAAGGGGGGACTGCCCGGCCGCTACTAAGTAGTCCCCACAATTGGCTTATTTGTCCGTTGGTAAGCTTGAGTCATGGGACAAGATACCAAAGACAACCTCCCTTCCATCAGGAATATAGTGAATCTTAAAGGTAAAGTTTAGTACTTACGGAATATCCAAAATATGTTTTTGCTTTATCTAGTATAAAACATGAGGGTGATTTGTGCAAAGACAACTCGGGCTCAAAAACGCGGCCTCCAATTAATGGAAGACAATTAGCCGCCCTTCCGCAACAAAAGGTAGAAAAACTCTCGCCATCAATTACGGGGTGGTTTCCACCCTTTTGTTTTTGGAGAGGACCCGTTTAAGGCCCCAGTCTGAGTGCCTCATCCCTTCTTCAGTTATAACATTTCAATTCAAACCATGTTATAAGAGATGTTTCCAGAGCATCAATGGCATTCAAAATCGACTTGGTCTTCATTATATTTTTTTTCAGTAATCTGAAAGTGAGTCTTTCAGATGAAAATAATGTTCTTAGACAGACTACATGAGCTAAGAATAATTAAAAAAGTGTGTCACAGAGGATCCTAAAAACATTTTTTTTTGTCATAGGGAGTCAACCGAGCAATCGGAGCCGTATGGCGACTACCGACGCTCATAGACATCCGCACAACCAAATTTATGTAGATGCGTCTCAGCTCTTCCCTATATAATTCAGCTGCAAAGTAGCATGACACTACCTCTAACCCGAACTTTCTTTATGTGTTAAACTACGATTTTAAAATATAACATGGATCATTTTAAATATTTTATACCCTTAAATGTTTTTGTTACATCATATCATACATTACATTTATTTTTCATCAAACAAAGAACGCTATTGTTTGGTAAATATAGGTTTATATAAAAATACCAAAATTGAGGTTAGCAACCGCAACAGACAACGCTAAAAGTAAAAAAAAACAAAACCAAACCCATTACGACACGCATACGGTTAACAAAACATTACGCAACCTAGACAAGCCATTAAGATAAGATTAAACAATATAAAAGTGACAGCATTTGTGAACAACACTTCGCCAATTAATAAGTTAATCTATCTGTCAGTCTTCATGAAAGCTTACACGCATTATAGAATAACTTAACAAGTAACCATAACACCAAAGCAAACAACAAAAAACATGCAAAAACGAAACCTATCGTGCAATATGAAGATACACAATCGGTTATCAGAGCTGGTAATCAACATATCAGGTACAAATAGATTAGAAGCGTCCATTAAATAAGTAGCTATCAATTACTAAAATGTTGATAACGATTTGGACAGTCCAGAACAAGCAGTTGAAATGTGCGCATGCCGACAGAAGAAAGCATCATTCCTCATAGAAGACATATTAAATGACAAAAGGCCGTACAAGAATCTGAGCGATGGACCGAAACAAGCGCTAACTTGCATGGACCAAGCTAAAGCAAACCCAATAAACGTCAACGACGCTCTCCCTGTTATCACAGAACCACAAAGAGAGATAGATATTGAAAGAATTAATGTTAATCTACAGCAAAGAAGGAATACTTTTCCCTTATACCCGACACCGATGAAAGCGAATATGCCGTGGCAGTACAAAGTGAAAGGAAACTATGGATTGGATTCAAGAAATTCGTTCAGTTTTTACAGTGATCCGATGCTGAATACGGAGCAAATGCTGCGGAATCTGTCTGCTAACAGATTTGCGTCAGCATCCTACATACGACAGTATGGATTTGATAGAGGTAAGTCACCACCCGTTTAAGTCATCAAATATCCAAGATAAGCTTAGTAGATAAAGAGAATAGAAATTGATTGAACACAGTATAGAATTACTCCAAGGTCAATACACATAGGACATATTCGAGATAATTAAGTAAGAGGCCAATTATTACTTTTATTTTTATTTTTTTATGTTAGCTAGATAGGCAAACTGGCAAACGTGCCCCTGATGGTAAGTGGTCGACGTCGCCCATGAACATAAACTAGTTAACCTTGAACGAGCCCAGGCAACTCATCTACGTCTTGCCTATCCTGAGACATAAGATGTTAAGTCTCGGTGCCAGTAATTACACTGCCTGTCTTGCCCTTCTCTCCGAAACACAGCAAAAGCTGTTTCACGGGGGAAACAAGCAAGATGGTGGTACTCATGCAGCGGGAGCGCGGCACAGCGCTTTCATCCCACCGGTACTTCCTTATCTCGTATTAAGCAGTGCCATGCTGCTTTGCAGCCGAATTGGGCCGGCACGACCGGGGTGGTACCTCTCGCTCACATAACACCGGCATAAAGTGTCAGCTATGTTGTTGCGTTTCGTATGGTTTGTGAGTTTCCAGTGGTCCATTGGGGGGATAAGGAAAAGGCAGGCAACGCATCTACATAGAGCTAGTATTATATTATGGTTGTGCGGATGTCTATGAGCGTCGGTAGTCACCATAAGACTGCGAATGCTCTGTTGGAGGCAACATAAAAAATGGACTGTGTGTTGTACATGTGGCCTGTGCATGCGATGCTCAAAAGTCAAATCCCAATTTTTTATAACAACTTTACAAAGTCTCATATTAAACGTCAAATAGGGACACTATTACACACATACTGCCAAAGCTGGCTAAATCAGAAGAACCTGATTTTCTTATTAGAGTGGAACAAGGTATTTAAATATTTTTGAAGTTATTTATACAAAATGTCATGTATACTTCTATATATTACTGAATACCTAATTTCTTTTCACTTGGTTTACACAAAGATTGCCCTTTCTATATATGATACACCTGGCTATGTTTACCCAAAGAAAAATCAAATTATAGGTACCATATAATAGGTATTTATCCTTTTTTTTCGGATGGATCTATGCTAACGGCCCGAAGGCCCTAATGCTACATCGGATTAGTGTGAGCTAGTTCGGCTCACTTTTGATTTATAAAGTGGGGGGTTGCCCCCCGCCTACCGTGCAGTCTGCGACCACACGGCCTCCTGGCGTCGGTTGTGGTTATTTATCCGCGTTTACTTATTTGTTTCGCTGATGGGTTAGATATCGTAATCATCATCACCCCGATTTAGTGTGGGATTAAACTTTCGGCTTTAATATTGATTTTGTTGTAATTGAGTTGCTGATTAGGTGGATTAGTAACTCCCCACCATGGTTCAGGCCTTGTGGCGGTGGGGATCAGTAACCTATGGTGAGCCCAGCACCTTGGGCGAAACAAATTGAGCTGAGGGGGCTCTTTATACCCCTTTCATAAGAAGACGGGACAAAAGAGTAGGGGACATGGGGCCAGGATGGGACCCTCACCCCATTGTACTGTCTCAACGCTGGTACGGGTTGTTCTGTGGTGCGGGACAACCCCTCTGTGGAGGTGGCGTCGGTCCCTTGAAGGACTGACGAGCCGTCGAGGTGCCCTGTCTTTTTATTAAATTTATAATTAAGCCCAAACACAAGGTAACTGCGCTGTAAATCGTTGAGGAAAGGAAGCTATTCTATTCTAAAATAATTCCCTTGACTGTCTATGGTCACCATTACCTATCAGACCTGTAATGGCACTTATGACTCATATGGGGGCAAAGTTCTAATCAATATAAATAAATTAAGTCCAAACACAAGCTATTGTAAACCGCTGATGAGTCCCCTTCGCTGTTCTTTATCTTCATCATCAAACCCCTAATGACAGTCACAACTCATCTAGATTCTCATCATTACAAATTAACCAAGCCCAAGCACAAGGTAACTGTTGTATATCGTTGAGCAGTCCCCTCGACTGTCTTTCGACTCCATCATCAGATCGACTCCAGACTATTATAAAATGGTAGTGCTTTAAAATACTTAAAGAAAAAAATAACAAACACACTAGTCGCTCCTACGATTTGCGAAAGTTCCCCTCGATTTCTCTGGGATGCCATCATCAGATCCTGGTTTCCTTATCATGGGACCACCCTTGGAATATCTCCTTTAAAACAAAAATAATCCAAATCAGTTCACAATTGGCGATAAATATCGATGAACAAAAAAAAGATACAGACGAACGTAGAACCTCCACCTTTTTGGAAGTCGGCAACAATATACCAACGATGTCATTGGATATTTTTATCGCGAGGAAAATCAGGAAGGAAAAATATAAAAAACAGACAAGTGCGATTATAATCGCGATTTTGAACAATATGTATTTTTGATAATTCTTTTCTGCGATAAAAATATCTAATTACATTATTATATTATAACTAGCTGGTGCCCGTAGCTTCGCCCGCGTTAACTTTTAAAATTTGAGGTGTTGACCACCCTTATCACTTAGGGGTATGAAAAATAGATAGTAGCAGATTCTCAGACCTACTGAATAGGCATATAAAATTTGGTAAATATCGGTAAAGCCGTTTCGGAGGAGTACGGTACACAACTAACATTGTGACATGGAAATTTTATATATAAGATGAAACAACTTTTATGAATTTCATCGCGGTTAATTTAGAATTTAACATTCCCGACGTTTCGAATACTTACCATGCTTCTTAATAAATCGCCATATAAACCATATTAAAGCTTCGTTGATGTATAATGGTTCTTAAGGCACACTAAACAATCAAATCTTCTGCCACATACGGTGAAGTATACTTGTGCAAACGTAAGTTACACGTTTAGACTTGCGCTAGTAGGTATACTGTAACGTCCCCACCATGGTTCAGGCCTTGACGTGGCGGTGGGGCTCAGTAGCCTAGGGTGATCCCAGCACCTTGGGCGAAGCTAATTGAGCCGAGGGGGCTCTTTGTACCCCTCTTATAAGAAGAGGGGACAAAAGAGCAGGGGGCAAGGGGCGAGGATGGGAACCTCACCCCATTGTACTGTCCTGACGTTGGGAGGGGTTGTTCTGTGGCGCGGGACAACCCCTCTGTGGAGGTGGCGTCGGTCCCTTGCGGGACTGACTAGCCGTCGAGGTGCCCTGTTAGCTTAACAGATCCGGGGCACCTCACCAAGGCGGCACTGGTGGCACTCGCCGGGTTTTAGTGGGTAGAGCTGCGTCCACTTACCATCTTTCGGGCGCAGCGAGTCCCACATACCCGCCTGGGGAGACCCACTCCCCAGACGGGATGCCTCAGAGCATTTCCCGGTGTAAAAGAAAAAAAAAGGTATACTGTAACGTGTGTGGCTACCGTAACAATTAAACTTTCAAAACCGACAGATTTTCATTCTAACTGCTGTCCCCTTCAGACTCCCAGCCCTTTATTTGCCTAATCACAAACCTGTCCAAATTTTCACTTATATCCTGCGGTTTTAACTTCACGCGTATTCTTCAGAATGCAATCTCTCGACAATATTTCAGGTAGTCATAATTATCGAACATTAACTCTTCGGTTTACCTCGGTATTTATACCGAAAAAATACAATCATCATTTTATACTATGTAGTGAACATAGTATAAAACAAAGTCGCTTTCTCTGTCCCTATGCCCCTTTGTATGCTTAAATCTTTAAAACTACGCAACGGATTATGATGCAATTTTTTTAAGGGCCCCTTTTCCCAAATTGTTGTTTCTACATCGAGGTGTTTTCATAGAAGTCGTCATTTTAAAATAATAATAAAAAATAGGGTATAGTATATAATCTTTGATCTAGGGATTTTTTTGGATAAAAATACAATATTTAACATTTTACATGATCAAAAAAAATTCTAAAGTAACGTCGATTTTAAAAGCATTTTGAGTAGTATGCGACTTCGGGTAACTCAATTTTAATGAAACTTTTACGTTTAAATTGCTAAACGGAGATGACGTGGAAATGATTGGATAGATTTTTATTATGTCACTTAAAAAATTTTTATAAAATAAAAAACGATAAAAATGGCTCTCGCGCATCGCACCACGTCGCGCCAGTACCCAGCCGGGCGTCATCGAAGTAGGACCTGTGCCGCTTTTGCTCGTGACAACGTTGTTACCGCGCATTTCATATTATTACCTCTAAATAAATAAGACGACACAGTGTAAATAATATAGCTACTTAATACTTACTAACAATTGTTGTTCTTAGTTGTAATTAGTTTGTAATACAAAACCTTTAATTAGTGTAAATAAATAGATACTTGAGTTTGTGTAGTACCTAGTTATTTAATTGAAATGGCGAATAAAAAAAGTAAAATAATGAAAAAGAATCTTAATACAGTTTTATCACAAACTAGCTGTTGACCGCAGCTTCGCCCGCGTTAACTTAGATATACAGCCATATACGGATTGATGATAATTATTTATTTATGGATGGGTGTAGGACTTTATTTCATAATATGTAGTGATTAATACCGTATTTTTGTGAATAGCTTTTACATTACCGCTTTATAATTGGCAATTTTTTAAAGTATTAAAATGGATATAGGTAGTATGTTATATTTAACTAATGTAGACATATTATGCCATCGCGGACTTTTCAGTATGCATATTTAGGATACACAATTCTACCATACATTGATACAATAATAATTAATTCGGAACCAGGCCCGGCTAAGGTGTACAATAATGTAGTACATTATTTTGATCTATCTGTTAGGGTTCATCCAGCGACATCACATCAGAAACTTCTAAAATTATCAGTGTTTATCTACTATATTATGCATGTACCTATTACCTTCCTCTTGAATCATTCTATCTATTAAAAAAACCGCATCAAAATCCGTTGTGTAGTTTTAAAGATGTAAGCATACATACAGTCAGACGCGGGAAGCATTACCCTCCTTTACCCCATCCCTGCCATGGGACACCGGAAACTCATACATCGCAAGAAACGCGACAGCATAGGTGTCACTTGACGCCATTATCATGTGAACGAGAGGTACCCCTACGGTCATACCGGCCCAATTCGGATGCAAGTAGCATGGCACTACCTTTTAGACCTATGTAGCTAATTCATCCTTCCTAATCCTTACTAATATTATAAATGTGAAAGCATGGATGTTTGTTACGCTTTCACGCGAAAACTACTTAACCGATCATCATGAAACTTTGTACACATATTCTTGGAGGTATTAGAAGTAACATAGGATACTTTTTATAATAAAAAAAATGAGCCGTCACGGGACGCCTGGCAGATGTGAAACATCGACATTATTTTGTAAAAGTAATATGCATATAATATGTAATATCGTATAGCGTGGCGACGCGTCGCCACGGCATGCGTCGCCACGCCAGAAATCGGTTTTACGTGCGGCTATAGATGTTTCACATCAAAAACTATAGAGAGGTGTCAAGGGACACCCGGATGGATCGAAGTTCCTTTCGATTAATTAGTGAAGAAATAAAACTATCTTATCCTGCGCAGACGAAGTCGCTGGCACCAGCTAGTATTTCTATAAATCCAAAACTAGATAACTATAACAATAACAAGATTTTGTTATGCATAATTATTAATTATCACATCTAAGAATAATTCAAGCATAGTCAATCTACTGCTTATTCGTATACTGTGGCGTGCTTGCCGGCCGTGGTAGGTCACCGGAGTTCATATAAAGACATCTCCCGCGCAACGCAAGTGCAAACCGATTCGGTGCGTTAAATACCTATAGTTTTGGGAGAAGGGGCCCTTAATAGATAGAGTGATTCAAGAGGAAGGTTTATATGTATAATAACGTCCACTAAATAGTGGAGAAATACTGTTATTTTTGAGGTTTCTAATGTGATGTCGTTAATTATCAATTTTTTCCGCTTACATCGCAAACGCAGGCTGAACCCTACGAGATTTATCAAAATAATGTACTAATTATTTGTACACATTGAAAAGGTCTACAGAAAACTCCGCGATGGTATATGTTTATCTCTTATGGATATCCCACAATAACATTTTTTTGTCATTTACTTTTTACGACAAATAATGGCTAATTTTCGAAGCGATTTTAACCAATACAGCAATAATACTTATCCAATTAAATAGCTTAAATACTTACATTGTTGATTTAATATAAATATATAAGGTCCTTTACAGCACAAGATTTAAATTAATATTTTCGAAGATATTACAGATTTAAAATTGCGGGACGTAGCTCTAATGTAAAAAGTAAATAAGTAATGTAGGTATGAATTTAGAAATTCCAAAGATAGCAGGAAATCTTCATGGTCTAGGGAAAGGGAATTGTTTTACTCCAAATTTAACGCGTGCGGGCCACGGGCAGTAATTAATAAATCAAAACTACTGGATCGGTTTTAATCATTTTTTCAGTGAGTGACATAGGCTATATATTATTATGTTATACCCGTGCGAAGCCAGAGCGGGCCGCTATGTTTTTATATAGAATGTTCACAGTTTTTCTGTAGTTTATTTAGTATCAGCATTGCACCCGTGCGAAGCCGGGGCGCGTCGCTAGTTTATAACAATGAAAAAATAACTATCATATCTATGTGATTTTTTGTGGTAGTTCGATAGGCGTAGTGACACATGCGGCACCTATTTAATGCCTTTTTATGGCAGATGTATGTATCATATTAGTATTTAGTGTATTATTTATGTATGTATCATCAGGATAGAAATTATCATACCTACAGCCTTACATTCACGATCTACCTATCTAGTCAAATTTTATCACACCTGATCTTCTCTTCAAATTTTGCAAATCTGATTTGTGCTTTTGGTGTAAAAAAGTAACTTTTTTATAATTACTATTAGGTAATTGTATATAGTACAGTCTTGACGTTCATTGAGGGAGCCCTATGTTCAGCAGTGGACGAATATAGGCTGATGATGATGATGATAGTACAGTATTATTAATAAAATATATTGATAAAAAAATATGAATACGGGTCGATTTTGATTTTATTCACTTTTTCAATATTTAAATTAACTTCGGTTTCGAAATAAACCGCTCCCAAGGGTTCCGTATTGGTTAACTGATAAGAGCGATCGACATATTATAATGTACTAACATCAGTAATTGATGCTTATATTTGGGGCAATCTTAGATATAAATGTTGGTTTTTAAACGAAACCAAACTCTATCTGTATACGTATAAAACTATTGAGAGCATGATATAGATAAGGTTTTTCAATAGCGATTATAAACTGTCAATACTTTTCGTGTGATTGATAAGAGTAGATTATTGACGTTACGCATACTTTAGTTATTTGCTGATTCAGCATACGAGGCGTTAATTAGTGGTGTGAGTGAGAGTAGGAGAGAGACAATACAACCACTCTACTGTCTGTTTTGTATATTAGAGGATCAGAGAACAAATATTGTTACTATTTTCCTGTTTGTTCTTTAACTTCCCATCGTCTTCCGAATGTCGAGAGTTATAGGCAAATACCTCCTTTCACCTGTACCCCGGTTCCTTTCTTTATGAACAAAGTATTTTATATTTTCATGGGATTAATTTTAGACCTATTACGTAACTAACTTGCACAAGTAGATACATCTGTCTCACAAAATAATTATGTCTTATAACAGAATCACCTATCTACAGGCTACTGTTATGATTTTCAGTAGTATTTATATTAATATTGATTTTGTGGGTATTGGTAGTTGTAGGTTTGTCTATTGTCAGTTTGGTATAAAAGGACGCCGATGGTGGTGTTGCGGGGCGCTCCAACCCGACGCCAGGAAGGCGTGTGGTCACAGACTGCACGGTTGGCGGCGGGCAACCCCCCACTTTTATAAACCAAAAGTGAGCCAAATGGGCTCACACTAATCCGATGTAGCATTAGGGCCTTCCGTGTCTGGGTTATTGGCTATGGTGATAAGAAGTAACACCTTAGGGATTAAGCAATTTTTTGGCCCAGTGGTTAAAAATCATCTATGAGAGTTATCAGCATGATACAAAAGTTGTGAAGAGATTAATATTAGAATCCTAAATAATATAAATCTATAACGATATATTATAGCACCACATTTACCGTCATGGCATACGAATCTTTTTGCTGCTTAAACGCGCAAAAAGATAAAAAAAATCGCGCAAAAAAAATAATGCTGCTGATAAAATATCCTATGTCACGTTATCTACTTTCCAGCTTTACCAGCCAACTGCTGTAACTGGTGGGGCATGGGCGGGCGGCGGAAGGGCGGGCAGGTGCGGTTCAGTGCCGCCCAGACCGGCGCGCTGGAGAGACGGTTCGCGGGCAGCAAGTACCTCAGCCCGGACGAGAGGCGGGCGCTGGCGGCGTCGCTACGGCTCAGCGATCGGCAGGTAGACAGTAATTGTTAGAGTAGCTTTTCCTTCCTTCCTTGTGGAGGTGGTGTCATTCCTTGAGGGACTGACTAGCCGTCGAGGTGCCCTGTTTGCTCAATAGATCCGGGAAACCTCACCAAAGGCGGCATTGGTGGGACTCACCGGGTTTTAGTGGGTAGAGCTGGAAAACCTGGAAAGTCCCCCCTCCTTCCGATCGGGATGCCTCAGAGCATTTCCCAGCGTAAAAAAGTCACTTAAAATACCAGTTGAGGACCAGTTTATAAATAATAATTAATAATCATGAAAATCTAATCTAAAAAATAATCATCTTCATGAAAGCAATCGAATGACTTCTTTGAATGTAAAATTTTGTAATGAAGTATACAAGGTTGATAAAAGCGAGAGGCATTAAATTAAACCACATATACTATGTACCATTTTCAGGCTACACACCAAAACTTAAACCAATAGAATAAATCGTTTAGTCACAGGATATTTTTAAAGTTTTAAAGCCGCTCCGGTTTGTTCGACCCGGTGAGACGCAACGTGCTGTGCGACGTTGCCTTTTAGATTCGAAGGACATTTTACAAAGGTTTACAAAGAGTTTTTACGTTTTACTTTGACTATTCACGTATTTAAGTTCTTTGAAAAACTTTTTTTTTATTGCTCTCAAACAATTTTTTTATAGTTTCGGATTAACCGTAAGCATGTGTAGTATATGTAGTTTAATTTAATGCCTCTCACTTTTATCAACCTTGTATAGGATTTCTGTAACAAAATACGATTATAATTATAATTATTAATAATAATAATAATAATAATAATTTATTTGCAAAAAACATGGTTACATACAGGTGTTAAAATCAATTTTTGAACATCATGTTTTGCTAAGATTACATTAGCATGCAAAATGAAAATTTTAGGTCTATAATGTTATTTACATTTTACACAAATATTACGTCCTTTTGTTAATAAAAAAATATAGGTCCTCATAGCTATAAAAGTTTCTTTCATTTAACCATTTATATAATTGTGACTTAAACTGTCTACAATTTAATTTCTTTAGATTATTTGGCATTTTATTGTATAAGCGAACACACGTATTTAGGCAGTTTTTATTATATTTAGTGGTTCTGGGTTTGTCGGGAACTACGACTTTAAAAGGGTCCCGTCGACTACGAGGATTAATATCGTCTGCCGATATGAAGAGATTTTTATGGTTCCGAACAAAAACACATATTTCATAGAAATAAAGAGACGGCAGTGGTAATATACCAAGTTTTTTAAACATTGGTTGACACGATTCATCCGGTTTAAGACCACAGATTGCCCTAATGCATTTTTTTTTGTGCAACAAATGCTCTGTTTTGATCGGTACTATTGCCCCATATTATAAGACCATATCTTAGGATTCACTCTATATATGCACGGTAGGACAGTACAGCCGTTTTTATATTCGTTACGTTTTTTATTTGCTTAAGAGCATATACAAATTTATTTATTTTGGAGCATATTTCATGTATATGCAGTTTCCAGTTTATACTTTCGTCAATAATTAGTCCTAAAAATTTTGTATGTGTGGCTAAATTTAATTTTGGTATATTTAATTTTACATTATATTTATTATTATTACATTTATTAAATTGCACATATTTAGATTTATCCAGGTTAATTTTCAAATAATTCATGTCAAGCCATTTAATTATATTGTCAATTGTGTTATTTATTTCCTTTTCATGGTCAAAAGGATGTGGGGTCCTTGATAAACCCTACAACACCTTTTCACTGATAGTCTGTTTGATATGATAGTTGAGAAATTATACCCGAGTATACAACTGTTCACTGATTTATTTACTTAACTGATTATGATATAATATGCTATATGATATTTGATAAGTGATTGATAGGCGCGAGCATGCCCGAGCACCTTGATAACATCGGACGTACTGTTTTAATAAATCGCGCAGCTCGCGGAAACGCTGATGCAGGGAAATGTACGAGTTGCACCGTACATGCTCCCGCGCCGAAAAGATGATGAGTTAGTATTGATGAGGTGATACAAGGACGATAACAATATTTCTTATCTAAGTTGTTACTGATGATGAAAACAATTATTACAACGTGCTAGAGTGAATTAAACTTATTAAGTCTTGGGTCACCGACAACGTAAACCGCACTGAAGTCGGGTGACGTGCCCTTATGGGGCCTATCTGCGACACTAGGCTTTGATACGTGTATAACGCTCTTACTGGGACCACTGCGGTAAACTGATTGATTGTCTAGCTTTGGCACTTGATCATCTTTTACGATTTGATTACGTAAGTAACGCGGATCACTGCACTCATCACTAACACTACACGGAATGTTTTCATGACGTGCTGGAGCGGGCCCACAAGCAGGCCCCTGGAACGGCCGCGCGGCAGTTGTGGCCGCTGCGGTAGATAACCACCTCCGTCGTAGGCTTCTCCCCACCCAGAGAGAAACTGCTGCTAAGGCGATACCGACAATGCTGTACGCTATCGCATAATGATGAATATCATGTATGTTGATGCTGTCATACAGTGGCACTGTTTCCTTCAGTTCCTTAATCTTTGTTTGGAGCTCACTCAGCTGGTTTGTATGGTCGCTGAGGTCTTCTTCAGTGGTTTTTGTGGGAGGTATAGGCATAGATAAATTGATAAGATGATTGATTGGTGATAAAGTTGGTGTTTCGATATTTGCCTTGATATGCAAATTACTCACATCTTGCTTATAAGTAAACACCGTGAAGTCCTTGAACTTCATAATACAACCTTCACTCACAGTTAGTAGGCCAGCGTTTGTGAGATATAATGACGTAACCTGATCGTCACATAGTAGCTTCACTTGACATTGTTCACAACAAAAATAAAAATATGTATTTATTCGATTGAGCTCAAGCCATTTAAGTTTACATTGTTCTTGATAAGTTTGGCACTTGCTACTCATATAATCCTTCTCGCAAAAGCTTTCGTCGTCCTTGAAATGGAAAGATGGTGATCTGATAGAACATAAAATCGTGTCTGCGTCCTGTGAGATACATGATTTAAGGTCGCTTTCAGTCATTGGTAACAAAGCGTCTCTTTGTATGTTTATTGCGAGGTAACTTGATACGGGTTTGATGGAAATAATCTTATTGTTGCGTTGGTGGGGTACAGGAATGACTCTATGGATTTCGTAAGTATCACGGTGAACTAGAGGTATTATTGTTTCAAAGATAAGATAATTCATAGACATTCGCGCTTTCACCTTTAATACATGATATATCTTCGGTAAACTAGCGCTGTTGAATGGTATAATTAATTCCTTTGAGATTTTCCCTGAGATAATGTTCAACTCGTTGCTAAGTTGGTCGGGTGTAAGAAGATGCAGACTAAGTTGACCATTGTAGACGTTAGTCAATGTGTCTAAGATCGTGTTCTGAATTTCCTTAAGATTTGTCAGAATACGGTTAGCCATAATTACTGAGAAAGTGAACTCATTTGCAACCGAATTTTCAGTCTTCCAATATGCTAGGCCATTTACTAATTTGTTTAAACGTTGGTTGATTAATTTATGTTGTGAGGTCATCAAATTCTCCATTCTCTTGAGTAAATTAAATTCAGACTCTACCACTGAAGTTTGGTTTTTCCAAAGGACTGCTAAATGATTCTGATTTTTCTTGATAAGTTGAATGTCATTTTCATACTTCTCAGCGAAAGTATTATCCAATATTCCAAATAAGCTGTTTGCTATGTACCCGACACCGTTTATCAATCCACGGCGCGTGCGGGATTTCTGCTTGTTCATCAGTAAGTCATTGTAGTGGCGTAGCTGTTCATTATCGTGTTGCAATTGTAATGTGACCGCGTCACATTGAGGCAGGTCTTTGAATGAATTACATATGTGTTGTAAATAACCGATGTACTTGTTTAATGCCTGTGTGCCTTCCCAGTATGGACTTAGATCGTAGTAGACAGCCAGGCGCCATTCATCTCTGATCAGACCCATGTTTGTAACTTTGTCAAAGTACAAACTTTGATTGTTTTGTAGCAGTGTTATTTTATAAGACCCTTCGGTGCTTGATATAAGTGTCAACATAAATATTAATACAGCGTAGCATAATTTTGAGAGTCTGTAGGTAATTTTCTTTCGTGATAGCGATATATTACATGATTTTGTTATATTTTCCGATTTGTTATCGGGGACAACGGGTTGTACTGCTTCCCTGTTTTCTTGATAAACAGGTAGTATTGATAACTTTATTATTGGGCGTTTAATGATACCTGTCTTGGTCTTTAAAGTTACGACTCTCACGTAACCGTCTTTCCCTGGATGCAGCTGTATAACTCGGCCAAGTGGCCACCTCCCGGCGGGCAAATTGTCATCATGGATTAGGACTACGTCATCAATCTTGATATTTTCTTGACGTTGCCGCCACTTACTGCGTGCGGATAGTTGTGTTAAATATTCAGACCTCCATCTTTTCCAGATATCTTCAAACAACTTTCTAGTAAGATGCCAACGTGTGCGTGAATCTGTTTCAATTTCAAAAAACGCTAATGTAGGTCCGTTTGTAAGAAAATGTGCGGGAGTCAAACAATCTAAATCGTCTGGGTCTTCAGTCAATTGGCATAAAGGTCTTTGATTTAAACATGCTTCTAACTGTGATAGCAATGTGCTGTACTCTTCGAAAGTAAGTTTTTGCTCACCCACGACTCTCTTCATATGGTATTTTAAACTCTTGACTGAAGCCTCCCATAGCCCGCCTGCCGACGGCCATGAAGGGGCATTGAAATGCCACTCAATGCCCATGTCCGTAATGTCTGAGAGTAACTCATCGTTGAAAGTACTTTCAATCTCCTCGTACTCTTTTTGTAAAATTTTGTTGGCTCCGATAAAGGTTGTACCTTGATCGCTGTACATATGTCTCGGCAGCCCCCTCCTTGCGGACATTCTGCGAAGGGCTGCTAAGAACGCTGCGGAGGTCAAATCTGATACTATTTCTAAATGTACAGCCTTTGTCACCATACAAACGAAGACTGCGACGTATCCCTTTGTGCTCTTGATACCACGTCCTTTACTAGATTTTACGAACATGTGACCAGTATAGTCTACCCCTGTATGGTAGAATGGTCTTGATGGGACTACCCTTGAGGAAGGTAAATCTCCCATCATCTGATAGTGTCGACTCGGATGATGCTTTCTGCATTTAACACATTGATAAATGCGTTTTTTGGTGGCTTTGATACCGCCTATCAGCCAATATTTTTGTCTCATAAATGTAGACGTAAGTTTAGCTCCTCCGTGATATGTGAGTTTGTGGCATTGATCAATTATTAATTCCGCTAGTCGACTGTTTTTCGGAACGATGATAGGGTGCTTCATGTCTGTATTTATTTGAGCGTTTTTCAGACGTCCGCCCACCCTTAAAACTTGATTCTGATCCAGAAAAGGGTTTAACATACAAATCTTGCTTTTAGTTGCTATTTTGTTTCCCTTTTTTAAATCTAATATTTCTTGATAAAAATATTCGTTTTGCTCTTGCTTGATAATCTTGATTTTTGCTTGCTTTAGTTCACTTAATGTTAGGTATGATTTATTATATTTCTTTCTTGATAAAAATCTAAAAATCCATGATAATATTCTTGTCGCTTTGCTGAGCGAATTATGCTTATTAATTAACATCTTGATGATGCCTTTACCTTGATTCATAACAATATTTGATACTTGCTTTGTTTTTCTCGCCTCTTGATCTGTGACGTATTTAACTTTCTCTTTAAGGTTTTCTTGCTTAGTTGTTTCAAAGGATGGAAGCCATGAGGGTCCATTCCACCAAAGATCGTGGGTTTGTAGCTCGGACGGAGTCATGCCACGACTGGCACAGTCTGCTGGATTTTCATCCGACTTGATATAATGCCAGCATTCCGGTGGAACGACTTCTCTAATCTGTTTCACTCTGTTGGCTACAAAGGGTTTCCAGCGCTCTGGAGCTCCGTTGATCCACCCTAACACTACCTTTGAATCTACCCAACAGTGAGTGGTAATTTTGTACTCTGAGAGGCACGGCACGATTTTATATAATAACTTACTTAGTAGGAAGGCTCCGCACAGTTCCAGTTTTGGTAATGTGATGTTTTTGCTTGTTGGAACTAACCTTGATTTTCCCGCTATCATTGTAATTGTCGTTTGACCTTGAAAATGTGTCTTGCAGTACACGACGCATGCGTATGCTTTGTTAGACGCATCTGAGAATCCATGTAGTTGAACAACACCATTTTCCGTAGTTTTTAACCATCTAGGCACATTAAACTGATTGATTCTCCAGCGCTTTTCCATAAAATCGTTTAAACTTTGGCCTGATGTCGTTTTGGATGAGGCATTAAATACGACTCGTAACTTAGTAGTAGTTGATTCCTCGCGTAAAACACAATGATGCGGTAAATAATATTCTGGTGTAGAATTGCAAACGGATGACGTCATGTGATTCATTGTTAAATATTCATTCATAAACCTTTTGTACTCAGTGGCGAGAATTTCATGATTTCCAAATTTTCTTTCTAATTGTTTAAATTGGGCTATAGCTTTATTTCTTGATTGCCCTAGGCCAAAATTGATGTATGATTTCAGTGGTAAGCGAACTTCGTACCTACCATCCGAGCGGCGGACGGTAGTGTTCTTATAAAAGTCTATCACATGCTGATCTTGTGATGATATCGATGACTCATTATTAATGTCTTCTATTTGCCAAAATCGCTGTATTTCCTCGATGTTATTCAGGATCACGTTACATTGAAACGTGCGCTCTACATTTCCGCTCAAAATCCAACCTAAGCGCGTTTTCTGTGCGATAGGTAAATTCGGTCCTGCTTTATATATTCCTTCCAATAAAATTAAACTATAAATATCTGCACCGAATAAGATATCTACGGGGCTACTGATGTTAAAATTAGGGTCCGCCAGAGATATTGTTTCTAACAGTGGCATTATTGGTTTTGAAAGGGTAGTACTGGGTAAATTTTTCAATAAAGTCTTCATAATAAATGCATCTGTTACAAAAGAATAGTTTTCGTAATAAGACTGACAGTTGATTGTGACTATTCCTTTACAACTGCTCTCCTTGTCTCCTATGCCTGATATAACGCCGTTACACCTTTTCTGGGGTAATCCTAGAGCTAACGCTGCTTTTTCGGATATTAATGACGTCTGAGAGCCCTGATCTAAAAGAGCTCGGAGGCTGTGATACGACCCATCATACGCCTGTACCTTGATAACGGCAGTCGCTAATAAAATTTCCGATGATTGCCCTTGTAGAGACACGTGTGTGTGTCCGTGCATTTGCTGTTCCGGTTTCATATTATTGTTAGAACGCATGTCATTACCTTTGGTGACAAATGCATCATGTAAAATAGAATTATGTTTTTGATTACATTCGCGGCATCGGGTTTCTGAATAACATATCTTTCCTTTATGATCATAAAGACAGTTTTGGCATAAATTCTTATCCGTAATTAATTTGCGCT
Source organism: Helleia helle (assembly GCA_963853865.1). Taxonomy (NCBI): domain Eukaryota; kingdom Metazoa; phylum Arthropoda; class Insecta; order Lepidoptera; family Lycaenidae; genus Helleia; species Helleia helle. The sequence goes on from OY971435.1 coordinate 778,660, forward strand.
TTAGGTGTGAAGGCATTTCTAGAAATTTTGCGCAATAAAAGAGGCGATGTTCGTAATTGTTACACAAATGACAATATTTTGCGAACTTGTTATTTTGTAAGTAGGTTGGTTGCGAAATCTTTTTGCTTGACGTACATGTTTGTTTGAAATATGATGGTTTTTTGAACCTAGCGTTATTAATATTATTCGATGTTACTTGATTATTATAATTTTGATGATATGACTTTGCCGTCGGATTTTCTTGTTTCTTACGTGAAGTTTCTAGCGCTGTAAATTTACTTTCTAAGAAATCTAGGAATTCTTTCAGTATTGGTAGCTCTCTGGGATGTTTTAACGATGAAACGTACTCGTTATAAGTTTCAGAATCCAATTTTTGGCTCAGAATATGAACGAGTAATGGATCCCACGTATTGATGTCTACACCCAAGTTCTTGATAGCATTGAGTGACTCCAGTGACGTGTCGTGGACTCTCTTGATATGGCCGAATGATGATTGTTGCGCCACAGGAATGTTCATCAGTGTGTTGACATGGGATGTAAATATTAGTTTCTTGTTATTATAACGGTTGTTGAGTATCTCCCAGCATGTGATATAGTTGTCAGAGCTGATTTGAAGATGTTGTACTAGTCTTTCAGCTTCTCCCCGGAGTTTACTCTTGAGAAACTGCATTCTCTGTGCACTTGATAAGGCTGAGTTATTGTGGATTGTCTCGGTAAATAAATCTTTAAATGATGTCCAGTTTTGAAAATTACCACTGAACAGCGGAAGTTCCATTTGAGGAGTTGATTTGTCTCTGTGACTAACTGACCACATCTTTTTATTGATAGATTTCTTGATATCTTCGTAAATTTTCTCGTAGTGATAAAAGGTGTTGTCGTACTCTTGATTCTTACCCTCTAGTTCACTATCAATTTCTAAATGCAACGAATCTATAGCTGACCAACGAGATTGAAGTGTACGCAATATATCGTCAAATTCCCATTTCTCCGTTACCGTATCTAATTCAATGCTTGTTACTTTTCTCTGAAAAGCTCGGAAATTACTAGCTTGCTTTCGAAGTAATTCGTCTGTCCTGCTAAGGACGCCCTGAGCCCTAAAAGTAATTGTCTGCGGTGAAGCAGCATTTTCATTCGACGTGCTTTGTAGGGAAGTACCTGATTTGGACTGCTCAGTCACTCCTCCCAACGGGGTGGCGGCCCTGAGAAGCGGAGTCGCAGGTTTCGCTTCTCGAACTTGATAACCTTGTATAGCTGACCTGATATATCCAATTCGCTCCTTTATCTGCTCATACTGATTTTGATTAAAATAATCATGTGACCTAATACCATACCCACATAAGCTGACGTGATTATCCTGAAATTCACGCCAATATTTTTCCAGAGTTTCAAGTCGACGCTTGAAATAGTCTCCGGTTTTGCGCTCCGAACCATCTTTTTTAAAATTAACATAAAGCTGCTCGATGGCCTCAATTATCTGTTGCTGAGTAGCCAATAAATCTTCCATTCTTATTTGATAAAATAATTAAAATTATAAACCTTACTTGATATTCTCTTGATAGGTATTTGAAGAAGCGTGCCCTGATTGTTCACTGAGACTACCTTGATACGTCCCGGTTATCCAGTATCGCTGCAATCTTGATACACCGTATAAAGCTTCACTGATTCAGTCCACACGCGAAGCACTTTTGATTTTGTGAAGTAGCGTGATTTTTTCGAAAGATCGAAGGACCAAAAAAAGTTCAAAGGACCATAAAAGGCTCGAAGGACCAAAAAAGGATGTGGGGTCCTTGATAAACCCTACAACACCTTTTCACTGATAGTCTGTTTGATATGATAGTTGAGAAATTATACCCGAGTATACAACTGTTCACTGATTTATTTACTTAACTGATTATGATATAATATGCTATATGATATTTGATAAGTGATTGATAGGCGCGAGCATGCCCGAGCACCTTGATAACATCGGACGTACTGTTTTAATAAATCGCGCAGCTCGCGGAAACGCTGATGCAGGGAAATGTACGAGTTGCACCGTACAAATCGTATTATATTTTTTATCGGATGTCACAATAATTGATACATCATCAGCATAGAGTATACATTTGTGATTAGTTATATTAATAATGTCATTTATATACAGAAGGAATAAAATAGGACCGAGCACACTCCCTTGTGGGACGCCGTTAGTGATATATTTAAGATCAGACCAGTATTTTGTAGTGGTTTTATTTTCGTCTATTTTTTTAATTACTACACGTTGTTGTCTGTTACTAAGATATGAAGATATCCATTTAAGTGTGGGTCCTCTAATGTCTATTTTTTCTAGTTTACTTAGCAAAAGGTTATGTGAAACTTGGTCAAAGGCTTTGGAAAGGTCCAAAAATAGCCCTGTAGTCATGTAATTATTATTAATATTTGTCAAAATGATTTTTACAAGGGCAAAAATGGCCTGTGTTGTAGATTTCCGTTTTTGAAACCCGTACTGTTCATTTTCAATTAGATTATATTTATTACTAAGTTCTGTTAGTCTTTTATACATACATTTTTCGTATATCTTAGACATAATTGGCACTAGTGTTATTAGACGATAATTTCGAATGTCATATTTTTCTTCTTTTTTGTATATTGGTATAATAATAGAAATCTTTAATGCATCTGGAAAAGTTCCGCATGAGAATGATAAATTAATTAAATGTGTGAAGTTGGCAACTAACTCGTCAGCGCAAATTTTTATTATTTTTGTATTAATTTCATGATAACCTTCGGAATTTGTATCTTTTAATTGCATTATTTCATATTTGACCTCATTTTCCAGCATAGGCCTAAGAAACATGGAGTTGCTATATATGCTGTTAATAGATGTGACTTTTCCTGTTGTACTTGGTATAAGTGTAGAGTAAATAAAGTGATTATTAAGAGCAGTAGCTATTTCATTGGGATTTGATATAATTTTATTATCAATCAAGATGTTCTCTATGTTGCCCTTGGGGTTTGAGTTTTCTAATTCATTTTTAATAATGGTCCATGTCGCCTTGCATTTATTATTATTTTTATTTATAAACCTTATGTTAGCGTTCTTTTTAACCGACTTCAAAAAAAAGGAGGTTATCAATTTTTTTTTATTGTATGTATGTGACACGATATCTCTGCCGTTTGTGAATGGATTTCTATGGTTATTTTTTGTTTGAAAGCTGATGTTTCCAATTTGGTCCCATATTAATTTTATTAAGATCTGACAAGCCGTTATTTAGTTATTCCCAAGAATGCCTATTTGGTTGGTTTTGTTTACCTTGATGATATGATCATTTTATTACGTGTCGATGTAACAATTGTATAGGATGCTTTGGTAGCACACCATAGTATGTCGCGGTCATCATCATCATCATCATCATCCTTTATCCATCCACTGCTGAACATGCCTCTTTCAATAAACGCCAAGACGACGAATTTCGGAATCACTAAAAATTAAGAAATAAAAACATTTTACAAAAAATTTAAACCGACTTCAAAAATACTAAACTAAAAAGTAATAAAATAACAGTTTCTTTAATGTTTGTGCTTACAACATATAATCAACTTAATCTTCTACTAATGTACAAACTTTGCGTTTACCACGTCATTATAGTTACTTTTGGAGTCGGTGTCGTATTTGTTGCTGTACATTACCTACCTACCTGCCTTGGCTGACATCGACTCCAAAAGTAACTATAATGACGTGGTAAACGCAAAGTTTGTACATTAGTAGAAAATTAAGTTGATTATAATATGTTGTAAGCACAAACATTAAAGAAACTGTTATTTTATTACTTTTTAGTTTAGTATTTTTGAAGTCGGTTTAAATTTTTTGTAAAAGGTTTTTATTTGAATTAAATATGCATTTTCTTAATATACTAGAATATGTCATATATTGGTTTTTCGTACACGAATTTTTATTTGTGTAATATTGGTACCGTAATTTTCTTTTAATTTTGCAACTTACTTTAATACCTTTACTTAGCCAATTCAATTTTCTTTTATTATTAACGTTTATTTTAATACGATTTGATTTTGATTTTTTGATTTTTGATGTTTTGGGAAGCAAAGATTATAAAATAAACAAAATAACGAGTGAAAACCATCGAATGCTAAGTTAGCATCGTTTTCTGTGTATATGTCTGTCCATGATAATCTCTGCAAGCATTCTCTAAACTTTACAATATTATCCACGCTAAAGCGCTATTATCTGTTTCAGGTGAAGACCTGGTTCCAAAATCGCCGGGCAAAATGGCGGCGCACCGTTCCCGACTCGGCAGACTCCGGCAGCCCCCCCGGGACCCCCGACGAGATCTCCGACGACGAGCTGCAGATCACCGACCAAGACTGAGCACGCGACCAAACCGATCCGGAACAAAGATGACATTAAATTAAGTACCTAAGGCAAATGTATTGGCTTCATTTCTATCGTTGACATTTGACAAAGTCGTAGCTAACTCACTGCTGTGGTATGCCACTGTAGGTACATTGTCGCGCCCTAAATATTGTTACAAAGAAAGAAACACTTCTACTCTTGCACGTAACATTTATAGTTAAATACACTAATATAAAGCTATCGAGTATATTATAACTGGAATAGAGCGGTAATGATATGTGTTTTGTATGAAAACTAATTCCGCCGGTTTTGCGCTCTGATTGACCGACTGATGGCTATTGATGGATGATTGCGACCGATGGGACGTACATACGGATTACTGGTTGGTTGAATTGCTATTACGTCAGTGACAAATCACTGACCAGTTTCGGAATTGTATGGCTCACATTACTGCTCTATCCGGTTATACAAGGTTGATCAAAGCGAGAGGCATTAAATTAAACCACGTATACTATGTACCATTTTCAGGCTACACACCAAAACTTAGACCAATAGAATCAATAGTTTAGTCACAGGATATTTTTAAAGTTCTAAAGCCGCTCCGGTTTGTTCGACCCGGTGAGACGTGCCTTGTGTAGGTGCTGTGCGACGTTGCCTTTTAGATTCGAAGCACATTTTACAAAGGTTTACAAAGAGTTTTTACGTTTTACTATGACTATTCACGTATTTAAGTTCTTTGAAAAACTTTTTTTTATTGCACTCAAACTATTTTTTTGTAGTTTCGGATTAACCGTAAGCATGTGTAGTATATGTAGTTTATTATTAATTTAATGCCTCTCGCTTTTATCAACCTTGTATATTCGATGTATAAAACCATTAAAAATATACAAAGCTTATTCGAAATGGTCTCCATCGGCTGCAGTCCTTTAAACGTTGAGGCCAGTTATCAATAGAAGCACGCACTCTTTCCATCGGAATATTCTTCACTGCCAATCTTAAGGATTGTTTAGCGACTCAAAATCATCAGGGCATTTAGAGCAAGCCCGCTCTCAAACTGACCATAAATCATAATCCAGTATTATGATCGGGACTAGATGACGGCAATTCTTCAGCTCTGATGAAGTCCAGTGGAATGCTAAGAGGTAGTGCCATGTTGCTATGGGGTGGTACCTACCTCTTGCTCACATAAATCATAACACCGGCATAACGTGACAACTTTTTTTTTTCTTTAACGCCGGGAAATGCTCTGAGGCATCCCGCGGGGGAGTGGGTCTCCCCACGCGGGTATGTGGGACTCGCTGCGCCCGAAAGCTGGTAAGTGGACGCAGCTCTACAGCACCAATGCCGCCTTTGGTGAGGTGCCCCGGATCTAATAAACAAACAGGGCACCTCGATGGCTAGTCAGTCCCCCAAGGGACCGACGCCACCTCCACAGAGGGTTTGTCCCGCACCACAGAACAACCCCTCCCAACGTCGGGACAGTACAATGGGGTGAGGTTCCCATCCTCGTCCCGTATAAGAGGGGTACAAAGAGCCGCCTCGGATCAATTCGCTTCGCCTAAGGTGCTGGCCTCACCCTAGGCTACTGAGACCTGCCGCCACGACAAGGCCGGAAGTCTGAACCATGGTGGGGTACTCTTTTGACTAATTGGGAAGCTTTCTTAGAGCTTTGAGCGTAAATTACGGTCATTTTGTTTGTTAAAATATTGCTCAATTTAAAAAAAAAACTCATCCGTAAACATTTTTTTCTGTAACAGTTGTTTTAATTTTATCATTTTACCACCCTATTCTTTTTTAAATTGTTAGTTATTAGACATGACCAGCACGTCTCTTATAGGCTGCAAGTCCTTCTGCAAGGATTTCTTCGAACCCTTCCCTTACTGCTTTGATCGCCTTTTTCGTGTGCACACTGCGTGGACGGCCGGATCTGTTTCTGTCACAAAGGAGGAGGTATCATTGTTCCTATATTGATAGAATACACAAACATTTGACTAATACCAAACGTATGGAGTTTTATAAACTGTATTTTTATTCTCCATAGGTACCTATTCTGTGTAATGCCCTCACTCCATTATACTCCATATCACAAAATATTTTGATTTACAATGACTTTTTGGCGTGATAATGAGAAAACACAATTTTGTTTATTGTTAATTGTAACAGTATTTATGGTGAGACCTTCAGACATTGTATGATATTATCATAATTTTAATGCCACGAGTAAGCCACGATTACTCAGATTGTTTTTTTTTTGTCATAAATGGAAAGAACATTGACATGTTTTTAGCGAAACTTTTATAATTTATCAAATTAAAAATAATGTTTTGATCTCAGTACCGAAAACATGCCGAGAGTTCCTGAATAAACCCGAGCGCGTGTGACGTCACAATAATAACGCATAATCATTGTAATACACAGTTCATGTATGTAGTGTTTTGACTTTCAATATATATGTATATTTAGACAATCTGGTAAACAATACAGAAAGGTCTAAACCCAAAATAATATTACTTATCTAGATATCAATAAGTTTTTTTATAACGCTATCTCACGTCCATTAGGTACACAATATCATATTTATATTATATTTGTTAATAATTGAATAAAGACGATATACGAACGTATCTGTGATTATAACAATTTAAAATCGTCATTTTATTATCCGTGAAATTACACGATTACAATCGGGACATTGTGTCTATATCTATATTGTCAATTAACTTGTCTGTTTGTACAATGACGTGGTTAGATTTTCTACTAAATATCGATAAAACGACATGGGAAAGACTCTACGATAAGCTGAACTTTTATTGGCTGTTGACTTTAGCGTAACTGTAAATTATATTTTAAACCAACCCAACCCTCTCTGAAATTAATAAAACGACGAGAAAGAAGGAATTTCGAGTCGAACTACTCTTGGAAATCATAGTTGAATCACAGTCTATCAGTTACAAAGGCTTTGCAAAGGAACGTAAGAACTAAGGTTTATTAGCTAGTAGCTACCGCAGTTACCTACACCCGCACTATTATAATTAAAAAGAATCGTCTCAAATAAATAACTTTGCTAAATATATAGGCGTTCAATAGTTCAGAAGATTAGCACGTTTAAACAATCAGCTCCCAAGCTGTATCATATTAGTATAGATATAATAACTATTATGTATTAACATATAGTAGAGGCTGAGCTGCAGGCTATCTGCGGGGTCCACAGGTGGCGGATGGTGGGACGGCCATCAGATATGGCGGTTAGCTTCAAATATACGAATAAACAGTCTCTGACATAGTAGCGACAACATTACCAGGATGTAGTGGGTAGACAGGGTAGTCCAGTGAAATTGGCTAACCTATAAAATACTATATAGGTGCTATGACGATCTTGTGACGTAGTGAGTAAGCGCCGCTACTATAAAGCGCTCCTCCCCCCCTAATACCGGGCAGCAGCGGTATCAGTACTGACTAGGGTCCGAGGAAATGGATTCCGGTAGGGCTCTGGATTAGAGATAAAACGAAAAAGAAATTGATCATTATACTACGGAACGGAAGGCAAGTGGGGCAACCACCGTTCTGAGCGCCCTAATTATGGAGTATGGAAGACTGCTCCACCGAAAAGAGCAAGGCTTTTAATACAGAGAGAGATTAACTCATAGGCTGATGAAATCTTCAAACATGACATCATTACTACTATAATTTAATATAGACATATATAAGTAAGGTGATCGCCGTAAAATAGATAAGCGTATTTGGCAAAAATACTAAAATATGGATAAGGTTTATCTGCGATTATCTACAAGAACGCGTTCAACTGCACGTAATCTCAACAATTTAAGCTCATGTACGAAAACATACAAGGCACACACCCTTGGCTTATTAATTATGAGGCTAACATGACTGTACAAATCTTACACTCGGTTACATACCTACATAATATGACTGTATGGTAAGTACCTATGCATATAAACTAGAAAATAAAGATAGACATAGCTTCGGAGCTCATTTTGAGGTGTTTATAGTTTCTCATGTCCAGAAGTGGAGGATAATGATTAACGGGTTGATGATTACGTTTTTAGGCACACAAAATACTCGAGCAAATCTGATGGTCAAGTTGCAATTTTTAAGCGCCTGCAATATTTTTATAGCAATTACGCTCATCAACAGCAATTGCATTACAATCACTATTTAAGTCAATATAGTTTTTGAAATTATACTTCTAATGCGATTTATGGGGCATGGGTCCATCTTGCTCGTTTCTCCCGTGAAACAGCTTTGCTGTGTTTTGGAGAGAAGGGCAAGACAGGCAGTGTAATTACTGGCACCGAGACCTAACATCTTGTGTCTTAGGATAGGCAGCACATAAATGAGTTGCCTGGGCTCGTTCCAGGTATACTAGTTTATGTTCATGGGCAACGACCACTTACCATCAGGTGGTACGTTTGCCAGTTTGCCTATCCAACTAACATAAAAAAATGCCATAAGATTACATCGCGCTACTACAAACCTAGCGGCAGATTTATGGAATCCTTATTAAGAATTATAATTAAATGAAGTAGTACAATACTGTGTAGATCTAAGTGATTGCCGTTGAGAACTTTAAATTAATAAAATAAATTAAGTACCTACTCAGTTGTATGTATTTGTATAACTTCTAACGCGTGTACACACACACTTTTTTTAAGATTCCTTACCCAAAGGGTGCCAAACGAGACCCTATTACTTTACGCCTATACCTATGTCTATCACATTCAAGTCGATTTAACAAATAAAATTTGTAAAATAAAACGCCATTCTCTATTTTATAATATTTATTTTACTAAAACACATTTACGATGATTATACAATAAGACATCTAAAAATAAAAAATACAAATATATCTTATGAAAAATATCAAATTTAAGTTTCAAATTATTATTTTTTTATTCTAGATATTATGATTAATTTAGTACCTAGGTAACTCAATACCCGACGTCCTTTCTTAAAATTGGTATTAATGGTTTTCTTCTTATTTCTTCATTCATAAAACTTATAATTTTGTTGGGATATCATTTTTCATGGAAGATTCAAGATTGCGAATCTGCAGAAAGCAGTGCTACCGGTACTTATTATATTTTTTAAAGTAGATTATAAAAATATAGTAACAAAGTTAAGTAAGTATTATTTTAAAAATACCATCTATTCTAATCTACATCAAAACAATTCGTCTGAATAAGATAAAAAATTTAGTTAAAAAAAAACCATAAATAATTACATAAAATCTAAGATAACTAGTTTGGTATTATTGAAAATCCTCTACGATTTTATTAATGTTTAAAAACCCTTCTCTACAAAATTTCTACATTGGGCTATAATTAGGTAGGTACCCACTACAAAAACGTCTACAGAAAAACGATATCAAATGAATAAAACATAACTTGGACAACCAGACCCGTCTTTCCCATTGGGCACTATGGGTAGGTTAGGTTAGCCCACGGCTACGCGATCCATGGGGGCCCATTATTACTTTCAGTATACGATTAAGCAATAATTTTAAGAAAATCAAACAATGATTGCTAATTAGAATACCTAATAGTGCCCTAATTACTAGGTTTACTCTTCTCTAGTGCAAAAATGAGGCTCACAGATTTCAAAATTGATGTTTGAAACGGGACACCATTATCCTAGCCCAGAGCCCAATAGGTTAAACGGGGCATAGTGGGCAATCGTGTAATTAAAACGGCTTCACTTTCATAATGATATGGATATAAAAGGCATCGATAGCGTACGCCAACTCGTCCAGGATACCTTGGGGAAAACATATTTGTTAGCATTACACGTTTTACTACATTATAATTATAAATAAATATTAACCAACAATCACACCACGTTAACCTAGCCCCGTGGTAAGTTCGTGAAAACTTGTGCTACGGGAGCTGAGAACGAAATTAATTTATAAGATATAATTATACTTATATTCACATCCTAAGTACCTATACTTAATTCGTTGTAAGATAATGGTGTGGTGGTCCAGTAGGGGTTCGATCTTCGCCTCGTGAATGTTTACGATGAATACATTTTGAGCAGACACAATGAGGGTTCAACCCGTAGACACAAGTCTAACCACGGGACTAAGTTAATTGTAAAAAACATCTAAAAACGTTCTAATTCGTTGATTACCTACATAAGATAGTAAGTTATAGTTTCATTAATATGGCTCATTGTAATTTCACTATTCTAAAAGGTAGCCATCGATTATATAATAACCACTAGAACCTTCTACAAGGTCGTTTTGGTAAATGGTATACATTGAGAGGCAAGTCTATACAAGATGAAGATCATGAACGTTAATAATAAGTCATCAATCTGATAATCGCAATCCTCAAATAATTTATATCCAAGGCTTATTATATTATGTATTTATGCACTAGCTGTTGCCCGCCGTACCTTACATTTGTAACCATATAGACCGATGATCCTTATTGCTTTGACCCCAACCATCCCTTGATTTCGACCGACCCGTGCAGCAGTGGGTCATTTAAGGGTTGATACAATAATAATGTCACTCAGTGATAATCATAATCATCATCAACCCCTGTCCATCCACATAGGTTAATGATAATCCTTACTAATATTATAAATGTGAAAGCGTGGATGTTTGTTACGCTTTCACGCGAAAACTACTTAACCGATCATCATGAAACTTTGTACACATTCTTGGAGGTATTAGAAGTAACATAGGATACTTTTTATATAAAAAAACTAAAATCTTATCCTGCGCAGACGAAGTCGCGGGCACCAGCTAGTATAACATAATGGTAAAAGGATTTTTATAATCTTTATCTGATTTTTATCTGGTATAATATTAGTATAGATGAGAAAGCTTTTATAGCGATTTAAATAACTTGAGCCAAAAACCTAGATCGTTTTTTAGGTTATGAAGGAAAATGAAAGTCAAGCCAGGTAAGGTACCTTGAAAATATTCTGTTTACGTACATACAAACGAAGATTAATGGAAAATGAATGGAAAACACTTAAAATGTAATAAAAATTAAAATATAATATGGTTAGTGACGAAGGCTTAAACAATACAAACAACATATATATTTACATAATTTACAGGATTCAAATAATACATAATATTAACAACATCAATAAATATGTACAAAATATTAAACAAGTACTTATCACATATCCTTCTGATGATTTCCTCGTAGAACTAGGTATATACAATTTTTACAATTTATTGATAAATACAATAAACAAAATATACAGACTTGGACCACCGAATTAGGGTCAAAAAGTGAAGAGAAAAAGGTCAAATGTAATTAACAATCCTTCGCGATTGCGCCTGACCTTTCGCGTTTAATCCTGCGCATCCGCGAGTACTAGACTGAAAACTTTTTTTGCTTCCATTGATAACGTATGCTATATTTCTTTTAATGTCAGCCACTCTTCCCCTCGCATTAAATTATCATAATATTTTAAGTAAAACCTACTCGTACGTTCTTCACAATCGTAAAATTCTTAAAATTGGGACATTCCTAGGAAAGCATGAATATTCTGTAATCTTCACTGGAGATTTTCATTTATTCTCTCAGGTAAAATAAGATTTTTCTCCCCCCTTTAAGCTCGCGCATTTAATGGATGCCCCCTTTGAGTTGACACATTTAATGGATGCCCCCTTTGAACTCACTCATTTAATGGATACCCCCTTTGAGCTCACACATTTAATGGATGCCCCCTTTGAACTCACACATTTAATGGATGCCCAATTTGTCAAAACATAACTATTATATACCAGCACTTCAATTATTACTGGTCTCAGCAGTCGCGGGGACGGCCGGAGGGTAAGTATAACGTTTAAGAGGTCTAATTTTGATCGTGTTCACTTGTTGAACAGCCACTATGAGCGCTCGGATGAACAGCAACACATCCTTGAATAAGTCGCCCAGACCGAAGCCTTTGGAAAAACATGGCATCTTTAGTATGAACATCGAAAAAGAAAAAAAATAGCGACCGTCTGAAGTCCTCTCCAACACATTAGGCCTCACAAAAATTTGATGTATTTCAAACTATTTACTTTTATTAATATCCTTCATAAATATTTACACCTACAAGAAATGCAGTTTTTGCCATTATTTTGTAATATCGAACTTGTTGAAAGCCATAAAAGATACTAATTGCTATGCAAACGCAATTTGATATTGGGTATTTAAAATATAAAAATAGCTATAAAACAAAACTTAAAAGTATTGTGCTAAAAACCAAGAAAATAAACACTGTGCCCTCTGTACAGCTTTCTGTATAGAGTAAAGAAATAAAAATTTTAAAAAAATCTTTTAATTATTGCTTTTTCTTTCAGCTTCATCAGGTGGCTAATCCAGACCAATAAGTCTTTAAATGTCGCTGCGTCTAAATCATAAAATATTTTTAAACATTGTCTTGTTTCATCAATTCATGTATACATATTAATAAATAACTTTGAATTTCTTTATTCAAATCCTAAATATAGCGTGTATACTCTAAGCCAGGCTTTCTTAAACTGTGCTCCATGTACTCCTAAGGGGTCCATGAAATGGGTTTGGAAGGTCCATGACATGCGAGGAAAATAAATTTATTGTAACTATTTATAACAAAGACGTTAGTTATAACTCGGTTAGACGTTAGATGGTTCACTCTTCTTCTCTTCAGTTACTTAGAAACTAGGTTAATTGAACTACTAAAATTCTGTAGACACCTTATGTTTATTTAGTTCTACAGGTCCTTCTGATATGTTCAATTTTAAAAGTGGTCCATGACTAAAAGAGTTTAAGAAACCCTGATCTAAGCCTTATAAGGCAACAAATATAAGAATAAGTTATATAAGTTGTGAAAAAATTATGTTTAAAAATATTTAGTGCCATATCATGCTACCCTAGTATGGAGGTTTTATAATAAAAAGAAAACAAAATTACATTGTATGAAACATTTATATATTTTTAAAAAATTATTAGGAGGTTAGGGCAGAAAATTCTTTGACCATAATTCACCGATAAGAATATCCCAGGATCACTATCCTTGCCCAATCAAGCTGCAATAATTATAATTTTACAGAAATTAATAAATTTACAAAATGTATAAATTGGACACTTAGTAAAATTCGTCGTCGGTTAAAATTCCACAGCTCGTTTCACAAACGATCTGGATTTGCTATTCAATAGGTTAAAATCATAATTATTTTCTAAAAGAAGAAGGAGAATTGACAGGGCGCCATAATGAAAAAGTTGCCGCCAATATTTCTGTCCTAACCTCCTAACAATACAACTAATACACCACTCCTATAAACATTTATAAATAGAAAACATCTGCTCTCAAATATAAAACAAATCACGCATCATAGGCAGTTTACCTGTTGATTCCCATGTCAACAGTATGGAATCCAATTTTCGAAAACAAGGTAATAATTATATGCATCATGGGTAAAAAATGTCTAATACTAAGTGCGTACTACGTCTAATAAGTACAACACTTGTCTAGATTATCTATGATTAGATTTTACCATTACTTATTCTAAATATGATGCTTACAATTATAAAATATCTTATATACACACATCACATTACAATACAGAGTTATATCGATATATTTTATTTTTTGTGCACAAATATCTGCTTTTTCCCTTGTTTTAAATACCCTCACAAACTAAATCCTATTTTTACTAAGTTCACACTGGAAACCTGCTATCTATTATTTACAAAAATACATATAAATATAATAAATTTCTAAAGCAGTTTGTTTGTAATTGACAAAATTTCATTTATGTAGTTGTTTAAATAATTGGTGACTAGACCTACAATAAGGTTCTCTCTTAGAATAATTACTTTATAGAAACCAAGTCCGCGCGCCCATTTTGAAGCACCTTTATTGGGGCCATAATGGCTCATAACGCCAGGCCCCTCCGTAGTGTTTAATGTCAAAACGAACTGAACGTGTCTCGCGAAAAAAAAATATGACGATTTCTGCAGTGTGTAGATCCAGGTGTGATACAGAATACAGAAAAGATATTATTATTTTGATACCCCTTGTTTTGCTTTGAATTGTTTTGAAATGTTGTCAATTCTTATAACCAAAGCCAAAACACACGAAATAGCAAAACAGCATTCTCTAAGCTGTCTCAGTCTGATAAATTCCCAAGCGTACTATTAAATACCCATTAATTCAAGAATCCAATAAATCCCACTACCCCATGTCCATATAACTCTGTATTCGTAACAAACAAAACAGGAGAAATTGACTGTATCAAACAATGAAAATTTAATCAGATTTCCTGAGCGCACCTCTGGCTCTCCACGCACGCAGGAGGTTGTAGCTGAAGTAGAGCTGGAAAGAGTGCACTTGCGATGCTAGCAGGACAAAAGCATACCACAGCAGACCATATGGATAACCCTGGAATGTGAACATTTGTAATAATTTAGTGATATTATTTATTTTATTATTTAAACAGATTTACTTATGGTTTTTTTTTATTTATTTTTTTCCGATGGATCTATGCTAACGGCCCGAAGGCCCTAATGCTACATCGGATTAGTGTGAGCCCATTCGGCTCACTTTTGGTTTATAAAAGTGGGGGATTGCCTCCCGCCAACCGTCTGCAGTCTGCGACCACACGGCCTCCTGGCGTCGGTTGTGTGTCAGTGGCGGGACTGGGCCGCATCACCGTCGGGTGGAGTAGAGCCCCAGGCGGTCTACCCCTACCGGGTGGGCTCATTGGCGTGATGACCCGGCAGATGGCGCCAGCGTTACTGGGGCCCACTCCGCCGGTCCGAGTTGCAGCGTCCGCCACAGGAGGTCTTGATGAGGGTTGTTGGGCGGGGGCCCCCTCGACAACCCGCGGTGGGTATCGTCTATCGGACGCGTTAATATTATTTAACGTTTGTTTAGAACTAATCGAACCCAATACGGCCGACGAGTTAGACTCGGTTCTATTACTGTGAAGGCCGGCCTCCCCCTCGTGGGGGAGGTGGGTCGCGCACGGTACCCGTATAATCAGACGGTAGCGAAATGCTACCGTTGTTTTCGCGGTCTAGGTTGATTTCGACTCGTGTTGGGTTCGAGCCTAATCTGTCGCGATCGATCCGGATCGATTGAGTATCGATGTGTAGGGAACGACGTCGCTCCGGGCCCCGGGGCCCAGGCGATGTGCGTGTGTATCTAACCCCTGATGTTGTATTGCAGAGTGAGTGTTGTAGTTCACGTCGCTCTTTTGCGTCGCGCATTAGCAGCTACGAAATTTCGTCAGCTGGATCGGTTATTAAATTCTTAGGTAGCCTAAGTCTATCTGGAGCTAAGCTATCTGGGGTGTAGTTCGCCGCGCTCACGATGAGAGGGTTCGGGTGGAGGACTGCCTTTTCAAAGTGACGTTCTGACATCGCTTTGAAGTGGCCCTTAATCGAGTCTAACCTGAGGTCTCCATGAAGGTCGATGTTTCTTACTTACCACGGGCAACCGGTTGCCATGCGTAAGAATTTGTTCCGGACTACTAATGTATGTAATGTACTGTAATGAATACAGTCGTTTCTGTGGCACATGCCCGAATGCGACACAGGAATACGACAGTATGGGTCTGATGCATGCTTTATACAGCGTTAGCTTGTGCCTGAGGGGCATTTTGCTATTTTTATTAATCAGATAATATAGACGGCTCATCACGAATTTGGCTTTTTTAATTACTGAATTTATATGTGGTCTAAACGACATCGACCTATCGAGGGTGACCCCCAGGTACTTGACCTGCCCTACTCTAGGGATTATGATATTATTTGATTGGCGCCATTGTCCGACGCCGCTGTCTGAGTGTGCCCTTTCTGCGTATAAATTGAATGGCGTTACTTTTCTCAGGGTTTATCTCTATTCTCCATTTAGCCTACTCGGTGACGGATCGCTGAAGGGAGATAGAGGCCCTGGCAGCTGACGCGTGGGTCACGTACAGTGCAGTGTCGTCGGCGAATAGAGCCAATTTCGAATTCCGATTTCTCGGTATATCGGACGTAAACTTCAAAATTTATAGTGAAACAACTTCTGACAAGTCTGATAAGATGTCAAGAACCCGAAACATTGGGCATGTAAAAATCTAAGCCTCGAAAAAATCCCAAAGGTTGTTTTGTAATGAGTGAATTGTTAGAAATCAATATTACAAATTTATAAGTTAGAAAAGTTTCCTGAATCACAGACCTGCCACAACTGTATCTCTTCAATATCATCATCCTCAGCTGCAGTCATATATAGCCACACATCACCACAGTAGTGCAGCACACAATAAAGTAGAGGTCCAAGTCCGAATGCTGTTATTCCGTACATATACTGGCGGAGGTAGCGTATATTGTTCCTCTTTATTGCCGACAAGCCCTGGAAGGACATCACCAAGGAGATACACCATATGTACTCCCACCAGAGAGGCTACAAATACAATCATAAGTTAAAAAATTAAATAAATAATTGTATTTTTTTAGTATAGCTAAGTTAAGCATTTAGTAGAAGAATTTTCAGTTCAGTTCAATTTCAGTTGGCCTTAAATAATCTTTTAATCACAGAAGCAAATAGGATTGTTTGGCAATAAAGAATATTTTGTGTCGATTTATCGTTTTTCAGTACAAAATGTAGGAAAATGTTTTTGGCGATGTCTCACATACTGAGTACTACCCATACGAAGTAGGATTGATAGGCATAAAAAAATATTTTTTGGAGATTTCAGCATTTTTTTGCAGACCATACATTTTCTCAAAAATCAGTGAATGCAGTTCTGAATATCTTGAAAAGTAAAGGCTGGTCTTTTAGGAACATTTTCCAGTAACTATAATGGTTAACTTGCCCTATACTGACGCGTCTCAAATATCCACTCTGTTTATCAGAGCTGAAGAATTTGTTTGTTTATAGTAAAGCACTTTTGATAACCAAACTTTAGATATTGAAACAGGCAAGGAAAGCTATAAATTGTTAAGCTATTATAATTACCTGTGGTATCTGTAACTCTTCAATTTCCAAAATAAATATATCAAGCTTGTCCAAAATATCCGCAGAGAGCTTTGCCAGCATCACTAAGAACAGAACATTGTGGAAGAACACACAATATTTTAAGCGGGATTTGTTTAGGGCACTGAAATATATAATATTATATTGTCTCAAAAAGGGCTATTATATAAAGGTACATAATGACAATAATATACCATATTAAAATAAACAAGCAGAAATTGCATTTATTCTGTATTTTAAAATATTTTTTAAATATTATGTACAAAGTAGTTAATCACAAGAACTATACTTATTAACAAAGTTTTACTAGTAAGGAATTCATAAGATATTACTACCAGTTACCACACATATTTTGTTTTGGATTATTTGAACAACCAACAATTAAATGTATTGGCAGAATTTAGAATGGATTGTTAGGGCTTATTTTGAATTCTGGAGCTTTTTTTTTGACTTATTGTTAATAATATCCCTATTATTATAATTATTTTTAATGTAAATCTATATTATGTATTTCAAATTACTTGTAACGAAGTGTTACGACTTCGTTTATGTACATCTGTTTGTTACTGTTCCAAAAATAGTACGATGCAGTTAACTAATATCAATAACACAAGTAATTTGATTGAAAAATTTAATTAGGTACGATTGTTTTATGAAACGAAATTTTAAATTTATGGCGGCAAAGTGAGCTCAATTTGCTTTCGTCTAAAAATAATTAAACGGAACTTGACAAGAGACTATAATGTCACACATTCTTATTGAACACGATTACAGCCAGTGATCCAATACACATAAAAATAGGCTCGTTACTCACCTTATTTGATAATGTGCCGCTATTTTTTCCCTGTGCTCAAAATCAGCTCCATTCGTCCCTGTTACCATAACACCACCTCTAGATGCCATTTTATAAATAAACTTCTATTTTTATTAATCACTAGACGTTTCCTTGTAACCAATGGAAACTAATTCATCAACCTAATATACAATTTCTATTTACAATTGTAACTTTTGTAAAACATTTGAAAATATAGAACAACTCACATCTGCCAAACTAAAATCGAGCTACGTAAAATGCCACAAATGCCAACGTCTCAAGGTTGAAGGTTGACACGTTAGCGTTCGGAAATCTCTGTTAAAATCTGTCAAGTGCCAAATTATATAATTTCAAAATTAAATATTTCTATTACTAGAGGAAAAAAGCTAAATGAGTATACAGTACCTAAAATAATTAGCTTTTTTTATTCCGTCCAAACAAATTTACAAATTTAATAATATTGTGGAAAAATTAATAATGACTAATTACAGACACCACGGAACCCTAATAGAGAAAAAAGGGCAAAGTAATACATATTATGGTTTCACATACAGTTGTTTATAAACACAACCGTAGATTAGAAAGCCTTTGTTTAAAGAACTTATGTAATTTTCATTCTTATAAATACCGATTGGAAGTTGATTCTGTCCTCACTGTGATTATTTAGTATACAATGAAGTTTACATTGGTTCTTGTGATATTTGTTTGCGTAGCTTTAAAGGTAGTAAGCTAGTTAATTTAAATTTAATATATCGAATGATAACAACGAATGTACAATAACAACATATTTAAAATCTCATTTTAAATAAATGTCTTATGAGGTCTGTAACCTATAATATACTGGGAGGTCTCATATTTTTGGGTATCATGTGAGTGGACCAGCGATGAATCACTGAGTCGCTGATTTAAATGTAAGCGTAAATGTGAATATAGGATTATAATGCGATATAGTTTTTTAAGTGGTATTTATGTCTTTTACACTAACATTGCCATGAATAACGTATCAAAATCTGCATAGATTTTTAACATTATGTAAAGCCTAGCCAACCTTTTAGCTAAGTACCAAGAATCTAGATATCGTATCATATAGGTATAAGATACATGTATATTTAGTACATGAGTTCAGAACTTTTTTAAAACAGCATCATTACCACAATGCCTGTCAATTCTTCAATGAAAAAAGGTAATTTTTTCATTATCATCAGCTTAGCCAATCGGCACCAGCACCCGAGGATGAGAAGACAGAGGTCGCTGCCCCCACCGTTCCCTCTACAGCTGCAGCTGCTGTAGAAGATGTTGTAAAACAATCGTCCCTATTACCCGAAGTAAGTGTACTCGCAAGTATTATCGTAGTTCGTAAGACGGAGTCGGTAGACCTCCATCCAGATGGAATGGAATTATCTACTCTACGTCTAATAATGATGCATAATAGTAATTCCTGAAATCAATATATTTTATTCATTTTTTTGATATAGGTAAAGGTTGAATCAGAAGCACCAACCAGCTCAGCAGTGGTACAAGTTAAAGAAGTCTCAACAACAGAAGCAAAGACGCAATAAGATGTAACAAAATTATTTTACTAGTATTAAAATTAAAAAAATCACAATCTATATTATAAGTAGGTACATAAATCTCATAAGCTCACTTAAAAGGAATCATTTAAAACTTTAATTATATTTTGACGTGATGAAAAAATAATTCAATTACATTATTTTTACTTGAATCTGCCCTAAAAATATTTAAGTACATATAAATATATTGAAATAAAGCATCTTTGGTAGGTAGATATTTTTATTTTATTTTGGATTACATTGATTTTTTTTCGGCTCTTCATTGCATAGATTAATTGGCGGTAAAAAACATTATATCCCGTATACTTCCCCGAGGTAATTCAAGTGACGGTAACGTGGAGGCGGCTCTCGGTCTAGTCGGCGCGTCGACAGTGCTGCCCCCCGCAATGTACAACGTAACCTAAATGTCAATTAATAATGACGGAACTTCACGGAAATAAAATAATAATAAAATAGTATTTATTATTAAATAATGTATTGAGTAACAAGCTGTTAAACATAATTAACTTCACTTGTGTTAATTTATATTGATAGCACATTTTTATGTAAGTTCAAAGTTGGATAGTCAAACTGACAAACATGCCACCTGTACTATCAGGTAATTGCCTCTTCTGAGACGTACCTAAGGTTCAGTGCCAGTTATTACGCTGATCTTCTACTATCACGCTAAGATCTGTCGCGTGGGGCATCGCTATAGCTAAAGAAGTCCTTGCCTTCTCATATACATACATATATAGAAGTATTACTCTTCCTATCTTCGTTCGTTCAGATTCGTTGTACTGAAGGCAACACTAGATCTAAGCCACTTTTCGGAGCCTATATTAAAGTAAGTGTTTGTAATAACTTACTTGCTTGGGTTCATGTCTGCTGGGATCGTTAGAGACGGGAGCTGAACGAAAGTCCCGAGCCGTCCTTTTGCGTTTGCCGGTCGACCGACGGTTCTCCTGACGCCTTCGACCGGTCACTAGATCTGCAATAATATATTTGATGCCAATCATAAGCCTCTCAATAATATGACGATGGGAGAGATGCGTTTATGTCGCACGCCCGTAACAATGGGTACCACCATCCTGTAAACTTTGCTGTTTTTTGGAAAGAAAGGCAGAACTGGCACTGTAATGATGTATGCTCAGTAACGCGACAAAGCGCATCTAACGCACTCATAATCTCGTCTCCCACATTATTAATCCTCGATGAGGTGCTGGTCATAGGCCTCTTTTAATGAATGCTGAATGAAAATTTGCAGGAAGATCGTCGTCCCATATATGTAGTTTTAGGTCGAAAGGAGAAAACTCTCCGTCTTCCCGAACGAAACGTATCCTCCACTCCTCAACTATTATCCATAGGCCATCGGTTCTGTGTATGTGACCGGCCTACTGCCACTTCAGTGTGCTAATTTCATTCACTGAAGGATGACAGCTTCTATAATGTTAATGATGATAAAAGTCATCATCGCTGCCTCACCCTCGTGCGCGTGAGCGGGCGGCGGCAGGGGCTGCGGGGGTGGACGGGTGAGCTGCGATAGTCGACCTTCGATCAGCCGGACCAGACATTCCAGCGCTGTTTGCTTGTTCTACAAACAAATAATGTTATACAGCGTTTATATGACATTTTGGCATTAAATTAATCTTACATACATACCTACAACTGGCTGAGGCCGGCAGCTTCGCCCGCGTTACCTTAGATATACCTACAGCCGTATCAGGATTGATGATAATAATTTTTATAGTATTGGCCTGCACTCAGTGATAACATAGAATGATATTGGTGAAATAATAAAGTCTAAAAATAAATACCTGCCTTGGGCCAATTAGACTCTCACATGAAGTGTTGAAGAAAATCTTTTGAATTTATCTGCTACGGCTTAAAAGATACAGCTCCTATGACAGCCTCGGCAGTATGGTACCGGCGACACCATTAGGTACAGAACCCCTAAGATGTGTGCATATCTTAAGCACCATTACCCTGACGTCTTCCAGGAGAGCTTCAAGTGCTCCAGGGTTTGTGGAATCCTTCACGTTCTCCCAGCTCTTGAACAGCTTACGGTCGGACAGTCGCACCGAACTCTCCAGCTCTCGTATCTCTAAATATGTCTTGTATATTAGTTTCATAGATAAATGGCAGACGAGCTCCCCAATAGTAACGCCCATGAACGTGAGATGGTCCAGGACGGGTCTCGGTGCCAGTTTTGGCATTACCTGTCCTGCCCTTCTTAAGACTAAAAGGGATTTTACTAAATGCACTGGAACTTGTCGACATCGCTTACTCTCTGATAAAAATGAGCAAGTTCTAGACAGATCAGCAATGCAAACGGCCGAGGGTTAGCCACATCGAGTACATATAACTGGTATAGAGCGGTAATGTTATGTGTTTTGTATGAAAACTAATTGCGCCATTTGTGCTGCGACGCTACGCCGGCTCTGCGCTATGATTGGCTGACTGATTGCCATTGATGGATGATTGGCAGATAGGACGTACATAGAGATCACTGGTTGGTTTAATAGCTATTACATAATTGATAAATCACTTATCAGTTTCGGAATTTTATGGCTCACATTTCTACGCTATAATAATATGCTCGATGGTCAGCCATCACAGCGTTTAATGGCATTTATATAGCGTGCAAGAAAATTGGTTAATAATAGTACTAGATAATTATAATGCTTGATGTTAACCAGTATCCAATAATACCTTTTTTTCAAACGGGCTAGGCCCGCTACCGCTTCTCCTGTGTAGCCAGGATCGACCGAATGACCCTTTGGTACGATCTCAGGAAGCCCGAGCAATACGTTAAAACTGCCTTGGGAGTTGGGACCCGCCACGAATTCAATCATACTATTTAGGAGGAGTAAGAAATATTTTTCAGTTTCCCCCCAAATGCCCCATATAAAGCCGATATAAAGACAAAACAAGATTGCAATGACTTACAAAAGGCAAGAAAAGACAGCAGCCAGTAAAAGCCCAGCTGCAAATTGCAATACCTACATCACGGATAAAATATTGTAATGTCAACAAATACCTACCTGTAATCCTGTACAGTAGCGTTGCTTGATAAATCGGGGCCCCGTATCGAGATGTCGGGCAACATATTATTTATTCGTGATAGTTTTAAGAATTTTTCTTACACACCTTCAGGCCCTTGTAGCCCCGCATCATTAATACGGCTGATAAAGTGGTAGCTACAGCCCTGCAGCCCGGACAAGAGAACCCAGCTGCAAGCACCACGGAGAGCAGATGTGGCCTATCCAGCAGAGGACGGGGAATAGGTTGTTTATGTTAATAAAGCGCTGTGTTAAGCACCTGTATCTTTCATCTTGAGCAGATGAGCGGACAGCTGCGAGCGCTGAGCTCTGAGCGCTTTCCGCTGCAAGCGCATGCGAGCTACGGCCTCGTGAGCGTGCCGTGCCTCGCTCACGAGCGCTGACACTTCACTAGCTTCGTACTCCAAGCGACGCTCCATCTCCCTGCAAAAACAATACATTAGAAAATCCAATTATTTGATATCTTGTTAACGTCTCCGTTCATAAAATATACGATTGGGCTTGTTAAGAGGTAGTTCTAATGTTGCTTTGGAGGCGAATTGGGCCGGCACAACCGGGGTGGTACCTCTCGCACATAGCACCGGTGCCAAATGACAGCTATGCTGTCGCGTTTCGTGCGGTTTGTGAGTTTCCGGTGGCCCATTGGGGGGGTAGATAAAAGGAGGGCAGCGCATCTGCGTGGCCTCTGGTTGTGCGGATGTGTATGAGCGTTGGCACCGTGAGTCTCCGACTGCTCGTCTGCTCCCTGGTAACATTAAAAAAAACCTAGTTATGTGTAAACGACTGCGACTCGTTGAAGCGTTGACTATTCTGAGAAGCCGGTAACTTCCAACCATAATGGTAACCAGCTTATCTCTCCTATCCTTCATTTGAAAAACAGAGCTAAACATTTTCACAGACAAAATGGAATGGAAGTCGTAGTGATAGACTACCGTAGAACCTTTTAGGCACAACCCTAAAAATGCTCCTCTACTTATTTCCAGTACAAAAATATCTACCTTGGATATTCGCCGGTGACCTTAGCGTACGACTGTATGTTTCTGATAACGTCCACCAAATGACTCAGCTGGTTGCAGAATTCTGGCAGCTGCTCCGGTGTTAAATATTGACCACTATACCTGCAAGGACCAAAGTGGACGTGGAACCACTGCATGCTTATCCTTACCGCGGTAAGGATAATCATGCAGTGGTTCCATACATAGAATAGAAGGATTCCCTTTTTTTCGACTATTGTCCTAATGTTAGTGGCACAACGAGTTAGGCAATAGGCATATTTTTTTTTTGTCAAAATAATACTTTGACATACTTAATTCTTCTTTTGGCATACTATTTCAGTAGGCATAAATATTATTTAGACTAATGTTTTTGTCCCGATTTAGATTGGCATAAAATTATTAGGCATAAGGATTAAGTTCACAGTGGGTTAGCCGTTAGGGGGCAGCGGTTACTAAACGTACTAAACGCTTATTACATACATATTATGCTTAAAAATCATAAAGTAGGTAAGTATGCGTAAAAAATGCTTTGTAATAGATTTGCTTAACAATTAAGTTAAGCTTATAAAAACGAACCTACTCTATATGCGTAACTATTATTAGAATATTTTTTATGCTAGTTAAATAGGCTTGTTATATGCCATGTTAAATTATGCAAATAAAATGTTTTAGGCGAAATAATAGGGAACCGGAGTAGAGACTAGAGACTACGTCCGGGAAGACGAGGGTCGGTCAAGGCCTATGTCATCAGCTCATACCTCCCACCGATACTGTGGAACCATTTAAAACATGGCAAACGGACAGGCGAGCTACATGATGATCAACGTTGTCCATAAACATAAATGAGGTAACCTATTAGATATCAGAGACTAGCCCAGGCAACTTATTAAATGACATGGCAGAGGTACAGGGAGGGCAGGAGCTCTCGCTTTCGGGCGTAGTCCGCTCAATACTAGAAAATGACAGAGTCTGGGCGGTGATTGTATCCTGCGAGACAGTAATGCCACAGAAGGAGTCCGCGGAGTGGGATAGGAACACCGCAGCAGATGCTGTCCCGCTCCGAAGATGACGGATGGGGGTTCGGCGGAGGCGATACTTACGCCTCTCGCCACCTCCATGATCTTGGGCCAGGGGTCAGGATGGAACCTGACTCCATTGCACATTCCTCGCGTCGTCCGGTATAACTCTGGGATGCCAGAATAAAGGAGGAGATGGTCCCTTCGTCAAATTGGTACGGAAGTGCCGGCAGCTGGTTTCATATAGGTGTCGTGCGGGGAAGGAAATGACGTAAAAATCGAGTTGTTGAGGAACCGGACATCCGCGATGGTGTAGTTAGAATTTGACGCGATATCTGGTGGTGGAATTCTACTGCAGATATTAGTCCGAACAATTCCTCAGAAATCAGAACCCTGTTTAGTCTCTGTGTCAGTCATCACACTACCTCTCCTGCCCAAACATCTACTTGGTACCCAAGGTAGTATTAGTATCTATTTCTGTATTTCTAGTACGACCTCTGTGGCTCAGTGGTTAGCGCGTTGGCGCTCAAGCCGGAGGTTGCGGGTGTTCCCGGGTCATGGTTCCGGGTAATAAAAATCTTAAATATAGATATGTATAGTATAAAAGTATTAAATATATTTCCGTTGTCTGGTACCCATAACACAAGTTCTTCGAAAACTTACCACGGGACCAGATTGACGTGGTGTAAAAGCGTCCATAGATATTATTATTATTATTTCAAAAAAAAAATTGTCTGACCTCATATCTATGTTAGCAGCAAACTGCGCGCTGTCGAGGTGCACATTGGAGGCGTCAGGTTGAGGGAGAGTCTCCACGTCTTCGTCATCATTGGTGCTGCCGCAACCTATGTCCTCGCTGGTTCTGTAAATCCGATATCATAATAATAATAATAATAATAATAGAAATTTATTAAGGAAATCATACACTGTTACACAATATACATAATCTAATACAAACTTATACGGCACATATAAAAAATGTAGTTGGGTTTTAAATTAAATGTTGACAATTTAAACATAAGAATACGTAGTTGTATATTAAATACAGTTTATACACATAAGTAAATATGCGCCGGAAAATGCACAACAGTGTAATCTAATTCCTTAAAAGGTAACCACTCAGTTGTGTGATTGTGGTATCCGAAGAAAAATCAGATAAAATCAGGATTGTGCCTGATTTTATGTGGTCCCTAATAATTCTAATCTAAATCTAATCTAATGTTGTTGAGTCAGTTGGACACCTGACATTATACTCAACATAACCCAGTTATTAAAAAAGTATCAGTCAGTGAGAATTTGAAATTGGAGCGAATATAAACGGTCTACGTAGCTAGGTACATGTATTGCAAAGGCATCCCTACGGTGCTTACGTAACTCGGTCCCATTGCTTCCATCACGAAGCGAGCTAAGTTCACGCCATACAGATAAGAAATAAAATAAAATAAAATAAAACATTATGCAGTACCTACCACAGAGTACGTACCTACCTACCACTGACACCGCGTGTGCTCATTGTTTACTATAATATAATTAGTTCAAAATGAGAATGAAGTGGTTTAAAGTAAATATTTGCAAGGCCGTAAAATGAAGAAAAAATACATGTGAGTAAAGGGAATTAATTATGCTATTGTATTTAATTTACTATTGCCTATCTCTTTTCTACATTACTTACACAATTATAGATAGGGATTCATAACATTTATATAAAAGATATTATTTCATTTCAGATTATTACGATGAAGATCGTGTGTCGATATTTATAATGTCTGTAAACATTGTTAGCTGTGGGCATACGAGGGTATCAAAGTTCCATACCAAATAGTATCCAGCGCAAGACAAGGGAAACGCCGCGTCGCCGCCATTGTACACCTTAGAAACCGATCAGGTGGGAAATACAAACTAATAAGTAATAAATAAGTTGATATAATTTGTTGTTACAGTTATATATTTGTTCATTCATGTTATTTATATAAAGACCGGTACTGAATTCAAAAATTATCAATTTGTTGTTTAAGCAAGAAATTTTTATATTTTATTTTAAAACTGCTACCTAATCGATTTCAGAGTTCGCGTGGGCGGTGGCAGGTCATTCCAGCACTTAGTGGCAGCAAGTCTGAAGCTGCCCCGGAACGCAGCTGTGTGGTGTACTTGCATAAGGAGTAAAAACGAAGATCCCCTGGTAGAGAGACTCAGCTGTTTATCTCTAGCCCATTGCAATTTACTGTAGAGGTATGGTGGAGATTGGTGTTTGACAATATCAAATAAAAGGGTGGCGAGGTGGAGATGCCTACGACGCTCCATCTTGAGCAGCCGAGCGTTGTTTAGGTAGGGTGTTACGTGTACGCGAGGAGGGATGTCGAAACAGTAACGAGCGCAAGCATTTTGTACACGCTGTACAAGATTTTTTGATCGAGTTAGTAAGCAGGGACCTATCACAACGTCCGCGTAATTTAATTTAGATAGGACGAGAGATTCGCACAAATTAATGCGTAGGTTAGTGCTTATAAACTTTCTTATTTTATACAGTACTTTTAATCGATAAAAACTGCTCCTTACAGTTTTCATAATGTGATTCTCAAACCGCAAGCCTTCATCCATTACTAGTCCCAGATTACGTGTCTCAGCGACTCTCTCTATAATGGCATCCTTTATACGTATGTCAGGCATGATTTGCGCCGCTTTTTCGATTTGCATTTTAGAGCCGAGTACCATGTATTTTGTTTTGGCAGGATTCAGCACCAAGGCGTTAGCTTCTGACCATTCAGATATACGCGCTAAGTCCTCATTAAGCCTATAGATACCTTCTATCGCGTCGATAGGCCTGAAAGATATATATAACTGGATGTCGTCGGCGTAAATATGAAATCGACAGTGCTGTATCTGTTGTATAACATCAGCAATGTACAGTGAAAAGATTATTGGACCTAACACTGACCCCTGTGGGACCCCTCTGTGCACGGGACAGGAATCAGAATGAGTGGGAGTGCCGTCGTCATCAACCAACTCAACAATTTGGGAACGATTGTTTAAGTAACTCTCAAACCAAGATAATGTATTTTCATTAAATCCGTAGTACCTCATTTTAGACAGTAGCAGGGGGATATTTATAGTATCAAAAGCGCGGGAGTAGTCGAGAAGTACAAGTACTGTGACCTCTCCCCTGTCCTGAGCAAAAATAATGTTATCCACAACGTCAGCCAAAGCTGTTGTCGTGCTATGACGCTTACGAAATCCTGACTGCATGACTGGTAGTATATTGTGTTTTTCGATAAATGCAGTCAGTTGCTCGCACACCACTCTTTCCATTATCTTTGATATACATGGCAATATACTTATAGGCCTCAGTTCCTTTAGTTCCATAACATTGTCCTTTTTCGGTATAGGCTTTACAATTGCCGTGCGCCAATACTCCAGGAAGATGCCGGTATCAACCGACTTATTGACGATATCGGTGATCGTGCTTAGGCCAGCTGGAAACTGGGAGACTAAAAGCAACATATCTAGGCTTATACCGTCAGCGCCTATCGCGTTAGACCGCAGTGATCTTAATATTTTTAAGACGTCTACGCTACTTATGGAACTCAAACTGAACGTGTTCGGGCCAAAGTACTGGGTTTTAAAATAAATATAATTTGTAGACGAGACAAGGTTTTCGCCCGGCACGTCCAGAAAGTGTTTATTAATTTTATTGGCACCATGTAGATGTTGTGGCAACTTCAAGGTCATTTCTCGGTTAATATTTAAATTATCTTTTAATCGCCTCCACAACAATCGCGGTTGATTAACATTAGAAGTGACATATGTTTTGAAGTACCTACGCCATCTTTTCTCTTGCGATTGCACACGCCACCTCTCGCTTGAGATCTTTATAGTACGCCACGTGTATGTCGTTCTTTGTTTTCCGTGCCCGTCTGTGCGCTGCGTCCCGCCGTCTCATCATCAATTTGATGTTGTGTGTGATCCACGGGTACTGGTGTTCCTTGGTACGCAATATCTTTATAGGCGCTAAGGTATCAAACGCCCACAAAATATACGTACTGAAGTCACTAACCATGTCATTGATATCGGGGTTGGACAGGATGCGGCTCCAGTCAATAGCATTGAGTGTGTGTTCTAGGTCATCTGCCGCTATGTCTTTGATAGGTCTATAGCATATTTTCCTGCTTTTTAACTTTTCCCTACGAATGTTGGCCTCGAACGAAATCAAAGCATGGCTGCTGAGATCCGGTATGAAATCTACACATACTCGATCGAGGTTTGCGTTGGTACAAACCAGATCGAGAAGGGTTTCTGTGTCTGATGTAAAATGTGTTGGCTTATTTGTGCACTGCCGTAAATTATGCATACCAAGGAATTCATGCAATAACCTTAATTCAGTATTATTAACATTTAAAAAATTTATATTAAAGTCACCTGTCAAATAGATATAATCATAGCACGACAACGAGCCAATTGTATCGGTTAGTGCACCAAGAAAGGTCCCTACTAGCAACCAAGGAGGCCTATAGGCCTCCTTGGTTGCTAGTAAAGTAAAGTAGGTAGAAAGCCACATCTGTTCCACACTAGGTGATATTGGATGTGTGTGTATTTGTGTACAAATACCCTTTCTTATATAAAAACCTACCCCTCCCCCCTGGGCACGTATGTGTTCAGGTCTCGGGATATGACGTAAGCGATACCCGGGGACACGAGGTGCTCGACCTTCCTCCCCTAGCCTAAGCCAGGTTTCGTTCAAGGCCATTATGTCAGGGTTATATCTATCCATAGCTGCTAAAAACTCGTCGTGCCTGGTTCCCAGCGATCCAGGATTTAAAAAACCAATTTTAATTTTCTTTGTGTTCAGCATAGCTATAATTTTTTAAAATATTTTACGAAATTTAGTCGTTCAATGCGGTATGCACTGCGACAAAAAATACTGTTTGGAGTATGATTATTAATGTACAAAATGTAATATAGGCGTTGTATGGACATAATGGTATTATGTATTTGATACAAACTAATAAAATTAGTGTTACACTATTGTGCAATATATTTTCCCGGCTACATAAGAATGTCATTATAATATCTTCACTAAGGCACAAGGTTACAATAATATAATATATTATAATGTTTAAAAGATATGATATAAAAATATATATAAAAGGATATTATCCTTATCTTAAAGATATAAAATTTAAAAGACTTAAAAATAAACTTAAAACTAAGAACAATAGCCGATTCATGTAGGTGTTAGTGACATTGACAAGTAGTGTTTTTATTATTACAAGGGTCGAACAGGGTCTACACCAAAAATTCGGTTTATGTCGGGTTCAGATCTTATTCTGTACACAGAAGTACCATGTTCACGCCTTGCGAACACGCAGCCCCTACGCGTCCAGACGTATCGCCAACCAAGTCGACGACCCTCCTCGCGAGCTTTGTAGAACAGCGCGCGGTTGATTCGCGTGAGGTGCTCGTTCAGGTATAGGCGAGAGGGAGAACCGTCCAGTATACCGGTAGTGTCGATCCCTCTCCGCACACGAGCTGCCTTCAACACTTCGTCGCGTACTGACTTTCGCGCCAACCGCACAATGATCGAGCGGGGCCGTTGGGTTCCGTCACCGCCGTCCGTTTTACAACTCGCCGCTCTGCGCTGACAATATCACGAGCGTCAATGTCGATACCTACTTTTTTGGATATCAAATTCACCAGGTGAACGACGTTCTCACCACTTTTTTCGGCAACGCCTATGATTTGAATGTCGTTGGCTAAATTTTCTTGTTCACGGTCATTCAAGTCCTGTTTTAATTGGGCTATTACATTCGCCACGGCCGTGTCCCCTCCGTGAGTACATGACGTTGCTGCCCCGATGCGCTCCTCCACGGCCGCTACTCGCTGCTCGACGGCGTCCACGCGCTTATTAAATTCGGACATATTATTATTTAACTGCGCTAATTCCTGTCTGAAAGTCTGCATTTCAAGACGGACTGAAGTCATGACCTCCCTGAGCAGCCTAATTTCCTCGCCCAAGGTCATAGGTGAGTTAATCTCCACACTCGCATCCTGATAAATTTCCTCAAGTGCAGTTACTTCTGAAGGGGCGGGGGATTTGGTGGATTTCCCCTTGCATGCCCGACACGTCCACTTGGTCATGTTTTTGCCCACATCGTATCCCGTGGCGCATGCGCGATGATACATTGCCAGGCATTTTGTACATTTGGCACTTTCCACAAAACTAAGAAATTTGCCACAATGTGAACATTTGTTTGCCATTATGTTAGGAAAATCGGTGTGGCTCATAAATAAATAAAAAATAGCAAATATTTTAATATGTATACGCTAATGTTCGATGTAAGTATAAACACGTACCGATACTTGGCGTGCGCGGGTATGCGTATAAACAGCTGATCTTTGTTGACTGCTATACGATTTTAATTTACATAAAGAACACTATTATCACTGTTTTTACTGTATATATTGTTTATTGTGCACTAATTTATTTAAATATAAGGTTTAAAAACTTATACTTTGGACTTTTATTATTTATTAAACGATTAAATACAGAGACACTTGTCAGCTGTCAACTGCTTCAACAACCTTCAATAATCATCATCAGCCTTTTTCGTCCATTGCTGGACATAAGCCTAGGTCTCTTTCAATGTCTGACGGGGTCATAGGTTGTATGCCTGGCGTTCCCATGACCCTGTCCAATAGCAGAAAGGAGGAACATCGTTGGGTTTTAGTGGGTACGAGTCCCACATAACCACCAGGCCCGGCCTGGTGGTATGCAAATGCAATTAGTAGTAACCAACGTAAAAAAGGTCTCTTTCAATGTATAGTAACCAGCAGAACATAGCCTACCTTTTTTTGCGCGTCTTAATTCATTGACGCATACCTACCTGGTCCTGGACAGGAACTATATAGGAGTCCATCAATGAATGTTAACAAGTAATTAGTTGAAAATACTTTCAACAGTTAACACTTGAATAGCCTGTGGTTCATTCATGTTCTAACATATTTACGTGGCCGTGGCTTGGGGCTCCCTGATAAGTACCATGCCATAGGGCCATTTGATGGTTACTGCTGTTGAATTTTGCTAGCCAAGAGAAGCAGTAGTGGGAACTAGTGATGGGCCAAACCCGTTAGAAAAGAAAATCATTCACTGTACAATTTATCTGGATTGGATTTACAGGAATCAAACCCGTGAGGTTTTACTGACAACCGTCAGGAATATTTCTACCTAGGAATATTTATTACCTACTACAAAACCTCTTGAGACATTAATATTTAATTCATATAGACAGTACCCAGTTGAAGAAAACGAAACGTTTTTGTCCAGGGTCGAGTACCGGTGCTCCCCTCGCAGCCGACCCAGGAGTCGGCCCAGGAGACGGGACTGCTTGCAACTTCCAGAATTCTCCATTATTTGTAGAGGTTTTGCTAAGAAATGTTTTTAATGAAACAATATTACTAGAGCACATAATATTATGAGATTTTAAAGTAAAACATATTGTGCGCGATGCTTCCATCAACAATAGCATGTTGACCGCGGGGTAACGACTCCAGTTTATCCCTTGCGTTTCCTGCATTCATCTAAACTTCCGACATAAAGTGAATCATCATCATCATCAGCCTTTATCCATCCGCTGCTGAACATATGCCTCCTTGACGAACGCCAAGACGACCGATCCCCTGCCACTCGCATCCAACAGGGACCGGTTACTGCACGGAGATCGTCTTCCCACCTGACGGGAATGGAAGTGCGACCATTAACCAGGTGGAAAAGAATGAATATTAAAATAATTTTAATTACTCGGGTAATAATCAGAATTTAATGTTTTATGACACCTTGTTCATAGCCGTCATCGTCAACCTGTCTCCTGCTGGACCAATACTTCCTTCATGAACGCCGAGACGTCCGATCCGCCACCACTCGTATAACCGGGACCGGCCACTATGGGTAGGTCGTCGATTCCTGCACTTCAAAATTCTAGAATTCCATTTAGCCCACCGCTGCACCGGCCGGTTCTTCTGTGAATGTGATCGGCCCACTGCCTCGAGCTTGCGGCTCGCCCCTTGTTATACTTATGAAGATATTATGTATTATCTTTAGGACCTCTGTCCTACAGAGAAGTAAGATTACCTGAGATTTCGTATGTGACAACGTTGCTCATGACTATGACATCCATAAACCACCATTTAAACTTTTATCATGGAATATTACTTACTTTATTTAATATTTTGTTAGATCGTCTTCAGAGTTACAGATGCATTATTTTTATTTCATTTTTATGGATAGCATATTATTTATAGGATTGACATATTTATCTTTGACATTGTCATATTATGTTTCATGTTTTCTTAAAATATTAATACGTAACAATTTATTAGTTCTAAATTAACCATTGAAATGAAATGACGTGGTAAACGCAAAAATTCTACATTAGTAGAAGTACAAGATGATTATTAGTTGTAGACACAAAAATTAAAGAAACGCGATTATTTTATTACGTTTTTAGTTATTTTATTTTTTGAAGTCGGTTATAATTTTATGTTTAAATTTTTTATTTCTTAATATTTAGTGATTCATCAAAGAAAGACAAACAGAGATAGACATTTTGGCATATTGAACCGTAGGAAGTAAGCGCAACAAAAGCTGTAAATCGTCGAGGAGTTCCCTCGACTATGGTCTCCATCATCAGACCTGTAATGACACGTATCACCCATATGGGTGCAAAGTTTTCATCAGTATAAATTAATTAAGTCCAATCACAAGGTAGCTACTGTAAACTATTTAGTAGTTCCCTTAACTGTCCTTCGTCTTCATCATCAGACCCCCAATCACAGCCACAAATCATCTAGGTGTAAAGTTCTCATCAATACAAATTAATCAAGCCCAAACACAAGGTAACTGAAGTAAATAGTGGAGGAGTTCCCTCGACTGTCCTTCAGCTCCAGCATTAGATCGACTCCAGACCTTCATTATATAGTAGTGCTTCAAAATGCTTAATAAAAAATATATAAAGCGCACTAGTCGCTCCTACGATTTTCGAAAGTTCCCCTCGATTTCTCCGGGATGCCATCATCAGACCCTGGTTTCCTTATCATGGGACAATTTGGCAAGTATACCCTTTCAAACAAAAAAATAATTTTGAAAATCGGTCCCCAATTGACAGAGAAATCGGTGTACATACATAAAAAAAACCGATCGAATTGATAACCTCCTCCTTTAGTTTGAGATCGGTTAAAAAATAATGCAAAGTACTAAAAAACTGTATTGTCACAGAAAGACTAAAATAATAACCCTTACATATAACATTGACGTCTCTGTGTCTATCATCTGGGTTGTCTTCAAATTATCGTATTTAAATCATTAAGTAGCACGCGACCGAGACTGTGACGGACTGGCTGATCACAACAAGATAAATCAGCCCACTCGACCTTTCAGTGCTTCCGAATGGTAATCCCTTCAACTTCGTTAAGCCAGAACGGTTTTATCCTTCACATTGTCCTTTTGTTATATTATCCTTAAGTATATGTTGTTGTATATTGAAGTTCCATCCCTTTCAAATCGCAATAAACGAACATGTTGATTCAGCTAGGTAACCAAAAGCCCTGGGGCAAAAATTAAAACTAGGGCCCCAACTAACCCCACCATGGTTCAGGCCTTGACGTCGCGGTGGGGCTCAGTGAGCCCAGCACCTTGGGCGAAGCTAATTGAACCGAGGGGGCTCTTTGTACCCCTCTTTATAAGAGGAGACAAAAGAGCAGAGGTCAAAGGGCGAGGACAGGGACCTCACCCCATTGTACTGTCCCCGACGTTGAGGGGTTGTTACGTGGTGCGGGACAACCCCTCTGTGGTGGTGGCGTCGGTCCCCTGAGGGACTGACTAGCCGTCGAGGAGCCCCGTTTGCTCATTAGATCTGGGGCACCTCACCAAAGGCGGCATTGGTAGCACTCGCCGGGTTTTAGCGGGTAGAGTTGCGTCCACCTTACCACCTTTCGGGAAACGGGCGCAGCGAGTCCCACATACCCGCCTGGGGATACCCACTCCCCCGCGGAATGCGAGCATTTCCCGAGTTAAAGAAAAGACAGGGCCTCAACTAAAATATTAAAATAGTTTTGTTCCGAATTCGACGCACTCCAGATTCATCATAATACAGTGAACTACAGATACCGGCAAACATCTTGAACAAATGTCCTTGCCTGCGCAGAAGCGATTTTTAGGTATCACTGGTACGAGGCGGCGGGAGAGTGACGTGTCGATCGATTCGATTCACGATTGGTAAATCAGTTCACGGGGTACAAACTACCTAACATTGACAAGTAGACTTCCCGC
The DNA here is from genome assembly GCA_963853865.1 of Helleia helle. Classification (NCBI taxonomy): domain Eukaryota; kingdom Metazoa; phylum Arthropoda; class Insecta; order Lepidoptera; family Lycaenidae; genus Helleia; species Helleia helle. The sequence continues at coordinate 813,744 of OY971435.1, forward strand.
AGGAATGGCGGCTGAGAGCAAATTTGAAGCGCCTCTATGAAATATTTATGGAACTAAATTCAATTAGTATATTATGTCAAAAATAGCCGCCATATTTTAGTCTTAGTATTACGTCGTATTACAAAATTACAATAATGATATATTTGTATTTAGTAAACTTGTTTGTGTTTACTATTTTTGTGTTGAACTTACATGTGAAAGTGATTTCCATATATTTTCGGTCCATATATCACAAAAAACTAAAACTTGAGTTGTTAACCTAATGTCTTAGTAAGCGGGGGGATTTTCTTACACAATATGCCCAATTGTGAGAAAGACTTCGAAAATGGAAATGGCGAGTTTATACCACAAACACAGGAAAGACACGTATTATGAGTTCTGGTTGTCCCACTTTGTTCCTGCAATCAGAAATACCGGGACTCCAGTCTCCAACAAATTCTCTTCTTGTGACTTCTGGTGAGTGAATATGAACTTGTTTTCATTATGAATCTTATATTTTTATATTACGAACCAATAATCGGTTGAGGTGTAGCCTTAGGGGCGCTATGGGCGGTGACTTAGAAAATTTACGAAAATTTTTGATGTCAATATAACCCCCAATTTTTTACGCTTATCATACAGTCCCTATATAATCTACTAATAATCCATAAACTTTCCATACATATTAATGTACCCAAAAATATATTTTCATGTTACAGAATCTGTGCCACTCTTTGATCATGTTTAAATTGCAAGAGAATTTATATACTTATGTACTATGATCATTGCAAATTGTTGGATCCTACATGTAATATAATAAATTATGAGCTGGAGAAGGCTGTCACAAAAAGATGGAGCAAATGCTTGACCAAGTTGTATCTACAGTTCTTAACTATTTAACTGATCCTGTAAGTATGAATATAATAATATGTAAATATACAATACAATAAAATTAAAGGAAAAATGATGGTTTCATAACTTTTTCAAAAATTTTAATTTATTATGAGAATCATTATAGAACTTACTAACTTTAATAATATATTTATTTTCTGACTGGCAAATTTAAAAAGGAATCCTTATTATTTATTAATATCCAATGTTTGTTAGTAGACGTCTACTAGTAGTGTTATTACTTCCATAACATTGGAAAATCATTTGTAGCATTTGCCTTTTTCCTTCTCTTATGCGTTTAGCGATCTCCGTTCACATAATATATGAAAAATATTTTCCTAGTTTTTGTTAGAATTTAATTAAATTGGTATTTATATTTATCTAAATTATATTTGATCTCTTATTTATTAGTTGGTGCAACGAGGCACGAAACTAGTGTTGGAATAAATTGTGAGTACAATTGTTTCAGTTGCCGTTACAGTGGAGAACATCTTGTTAATAATATAACGACCGCCTGATGCTTAAAATATAGAATATCTAATGTTGAGACAGACAAATTAAAGATGCTCAGAGGAAAAACCATTTAGTGTGTCAGTCTTATTGGTAAGTTATTAATGGATTTAAGTGAATATTAATAATAATTTATTTTCTCTCTAGAGAATGCTACTTTATAAATTTTAAATAAGTTATAGTTAAGTATATGGCCCCCAACGTAAATGTAACTGAGAAATTGATCTGAACTTGAAACCACATTTTCATATGTGAATGCTTCAATACAACGGTTTCTAATTCTACTGAATTTGTATTTAGAAAGTGAATGAGATTCTTTATCTAACATAGTGTAGTCCACTGCACTAGAATAATATTATGAATACAAATATGATATTTTTACATAGAGTCCAGTATCTATGAAAAATTTTCAATAATTAAAAAAAATATTTTTTTTAATATGTTGGGCCATTTCATCCCAAACTAGGCAGAGCCTGTTCTTATGGTAACCAGACAACTGATACATACTTATATATTTCTAAATACATACATATTATAGATAAACTACACCTAGACACAGAACAAATGATCATGCTCATTACATTTCATTTGATCATTTGTCCTGGGTGGGAATTGAAACTACGATTCGAGGGTCACTAACCACTAGACCAACAGGCCAGTCATTTCCCCCACCATGATTCAGGCCTTGACGTGGCGGTGGGGCTCAATAGCCTAGGGTGAGCCCAGCACCTTGAGCGAAGCTAATTGAGCAGAGGGGGCTCTTTGTACCCCTCTTATAAGAAGAGGGGACATAAGAGCAAGGGGCGAGGATGGAAACCTCACCCCATTGTACTGTCCTGAGATTGGGAGGGGTTGTTCTGTGGTGCGGGACAACCACTCTGTGGAGGTGGCGACGGTCACTTGCGGGACTGACTAGCCGTCGAAGTGCCCTGTTAGCTTAACAAATCCGGGGGAACCTCACCAAGGCGGCACTGGTGGCACTCCCGGGTTTTAGTGGGTAGAGCTGCGTCCACGTACCATCTTTCGGGCGCAGCGAGTCCCACATACCCGCCTGTGGAGACCCACTCCCCAGGCGGGATGCCTCAGAGCGTTTCCCGGCGTTAAAGAAAAAAAAGGGCCAGTTATTTCTATATGTAGATATGTTTTGAATATTCTTTTTTCTGTTTCAGATGGTTGGCAGTTACAAAAAAAAGATCAATAGGCTGAGGAAAGTATAAAGAAGATAAAGAAACATGAAAAATTGGGAAGAAACTAGTTTGTGAAAATTAATTTATTTCATTAAAAATAAATAATAAGTTCCTAAAAAAATAAAGGTTTTTTTGCCCCGATTCTCTATCCTAAATTAATATAAAATAATCAATATTAAAGAGCAATTTCGGAAAAAAAAATAACAGGCAGCATGGCCTCTGGTCTTAGCCTGTTCCAAAAGAAGAAGAAGGAACGATAAATAAACTTCAAACTCTATTTTGCCTGTCAGCGGGATGTCTGCGATCGTTGTTGGCTAAGATCAAGTATCAATAGATTTGACAAGCTAATAATAATACCGTATTGGAACGAGATAACAACATACGAAAAATCCAAGAGTGACAGAGACATAGACACTTTCTTTTGTCTTTGTCAGAATATCACCGTTTGTTTGTTGGGCACAACAAGGATGTGCCCAACAAAAAATTATCGACTAAATTTGAATGCCATACAAACATTCTCACTCGCGAACAGTTCGTCAAATATGCCGCCATTTTGTACTACTTTTTAATTTGGTCGGCTTATGTAGGTATGGTGATACCAGTTTTGTTATAAGCAGATTACCCAAGAATGTGGTATTATTTAAAAAGTGTGACTGGAATTTTAGAAATAAACACAATAAAAACAAATATTATGTTTATTGCTATCCTAAAAGGCTATGTACTATAGATCATACATATTAAGACGTATTAAGCCTTCTTTTTTATTATTTATGTTTTTACTGGTTTGTTATTAGTCATTACATAATATTTTCGATAATCCGGAAAAATGCAGCTGTCTAAAATTACAATTAATGTTTGGTTAGGGCTAATGCTTATAGTTATCTATCAACCTTTACCAGTTTTTTATTATTTTTAATTCACTTGTTTCAAGAAAATAAGTAGACTTGTTATTATGAATGTGGTATCCCTGTAAAATATGCCTGTCCCTTTCGGGTATACGCGAATGTCAAGTCTGAATACGTAGTATTCTCTATATAGTTTGTGAATCAGTTGACGTTTGTGTCCCGCGCTGCGTCCATGTTCCTTTGCCTCCGAAGTACACTGGCAGTGATAAAGTGATTGTTGTAATATTTTGTTTTGTTGACTTTATTGTTTGTGTTGAATTTGTTGTTATAATTTTTTGTTGACTATTGTTTTTATTAAATTTGTTGTTATAATTGTTTGTTGAATTTCTGTTAAAACTTTTCGTTGATTGTTTTATACTTATAAAAACACCATGCCACGAAAAAATAATGTGGTTTTTAAAAGGCAAGCTAGGAAAATGGTGTACGACGTCTATTGCTTTATGATGAAAAAAGGAAAGAGTGACACGGAGACAGTGAAGAATAGAAAGTAGTAAAAATTATATTTAACAACTCATAAAAATATCTGATATTCACTAACAATCTACAAAAATTAAAACAGCTATCTTTAAAAGTTATCTACGTTAAAAGTATTCTACTGTTAAATAAAATAGTTAGGCACTTTTTTTTTGCTCGTATGTGTACGATGCGCAAACTTTCCCCCACTCCCTTGTTTAATGTTCAAGAAGTTTGCCGCTATCTGTACATAATATAATTAAAAACCAAATATAAATTGAAACATTAGCAAATTAAAACTATTTTATGAAAATAAAAGTAAATATCTACCTAGGTAAATCCTACCAAATAAAACAACCACAATATTTTTATTGCATTTTAATTCATATAAAAATACAATCATTTGGAATATACATAATCGCAATAACTAGCGAAGGCGTACAAAATTATTAATCATAGTTAAAAACGCTAAATGCAATTTGACACAAATTAAGTACACATCCTATGCACATGTCAGTCTGGGTTAAAAAAAGAAATTAAAAATGTCTGCCATTATGTAGGCAAAATAATGAATGCACTGCCATGATCACAACCTGATCGGGGCAATTATTTGCTTAGTCAATTCCAATGATATTAAACCCTATTATTAGTCCTAATTTGTGACTTTATTGCCGTAACAAGCGAAGTTAAAAATATGTCATAAGTAAAAGTAAATAGCTCATGTGAATACATAGATTTGAGTAAATAAAAATACGTTGCGAGGAAAATAATATTCCACCAAAAGATTAACCTAGCGAGGGACCGGCAGAAATAAACATCCATAACTTGCAACCCTGTGTACACGTCAACACCATAACATCCACTAATGTAACTAATTAGGCCCTGGCAACACTACACTAAAAACATTTGTATCTGGCAACCCTTAATCTCCATCATAGGCAATTTCTTAGACATTTTATTAAAAATAACGAGATATGTATTGCAATTTGCCAGATAAAAAATCATTCCAGTGTTGCCATAAGCTATTGGCTAGCCAACATAACAGTTAAGGATCGAATCCCAAATACCAACAAGTGTACACAGAAGCTTAGCTCACAAAGGCACTTAAATCAAAACGCCTGGTCCCAGTACCTCAGCCCAGGGCCTTACCACAGCCCTGATGAGAAGCCACCAGGTGGCACGCGCACGCGCTTGGGCGCTTCAGTCTTTGGCTCTGTAGGTGTGATCGCTGGTGAGGATTTGGGGCTTTCCTTGGGCTTGGCCTCTTCTGTCGGCGTGGGAGCTGGCGCCGGGGCTGGTGCTGGCGCAGGCGCCGGTTGAGGGGCTTCCTGGGGCTCCGGACCGTTGTGGCTGGGGGCCTCCGCGCCGTTCATCGGCTTGGGTGGAAGCACGTCTCCTTGGCCTAGAATTTAAATTAAAATCATGTTAGTCCAAAAAATGTGTATAAAGTAGTTATGAATGAGAAAGATCAAAAACCTCAACGTCCTTGAGATCCTGCGATCGACTAAGGAAGTGGTGAAATTGAGGGTAGTTTAAAAAAAGATTTTCAGCGCTTTGTGCAGCTCACCCGTCTGCTCATGTGTCACCATTATTCCTACTTATTTTTCCGCGGTTTGCTGTGATGGATAGGCGGTATAATCATAGCCATAGGCCATGTGACGACTTACGACAGATAGATTAATTGTTTAGACCTAGTAGAATAAGTTAGGGTGAACCAGTTTCCCCACCATGGTTCAAGGCCAAGGTTCAAGGGGTGAACAAGTTAGTGTTCATGATTGATGTCCACTTATCACCAGGTTCATCTGTGTTAAACTAGTAGAACAAGGCCAAGTTAAGCTATTCAGGCATTGCTAGCAAGTGTAATACTAAGACCTGATCCATTATTAACACAACAATAATAATAATATCTATGGACGCTTTCACACCACGTCAATCTGGTCCCGTGGTAAGTTCTCGAAGAACTTGTGTTACGGGTACCAGACAACGGAAATATATTTAATACTTTTATACTATACATATATTTAAGATTTTTATTATATAATACACATATCTAATACACATTCATGACCCAGGAACACAGAAAATATTTTTGTTCCCTGGCGGGATTTGAACCCGCAACCTCCGGCTTGAACGCCAACGCGCTTACCACTGAGCTACAGAGGTCGTCAAACGACAATAGTCACATAGTCTCAATGTAATTGTGTCCGCGTGGTCACGACATGCGTGATCATTTCATTTGGTCGCGTGACGAAATGTCATCCGAAATTTTATAAAATTATACAAATCATTTCTTATATACGAATTTCACTTACTGTAATGAAATTGTAGATTATATCGCGGTTAATTAGGATTTCAAGTTTATATTACTGACGTTTGGTATTTGTATAACTATGCTATATTATTTAGTATCGTTACTTTAGAATAAAATTCGTAAAACTTTTTAGAATAACATGGTTACTTTCTCTAAGAGCATTCAAATCGGAACATTCAGGACCGTCTTTCCCACTGAGCACTCTGGGCTGGTGCCCAGGGCCCCTCGGTCCATGGGCTCCCATTATTTTATTCAGAATATGATTGAGTGATCATTTTAGGAAAATCAAATAATGTTTGCTAATTGGAATATCTAGTAGTGCCCCAATATGTTAACTCCTCTCTAGTCCAAAATGCAGGCTTCAAGCAATTTCAAAATCGTCGATTTCCTTGGGGCTCCATTATCGTAGTGCTCAGGGCTCCCAACAGGTTAAAGGGGATACAGGGAACATTACATACAACAGGAATGAATTCCTTGTTCCATCACAAGTATCCTAAGATTTTTTGCCATACTTTAGCGAGGGTACCACCGACCTCCTTACTACTTTCTCGAAACAGGTTCTGTTCCGAAAGGACAGTGTAATAACTGACCGAGTCTCAGGATAGGCAGCACATGTGAGTTATTCTCCTAGGACCTAGTCGTTTGTTTATGGGTGACGTTGCACTTACCACCAACCACGACAGGACTATCTAAAAATGACATATATTATAATACCGAGAGATTGCGCCTAGGATATCTTGAAATAAACGATGATGCCAAGACAGTGTTGTAAATTCAGCAGAAGTAAATACCTCAGTGACCTTTTAAAACCTACTAAGTAGCGCCAAATCCTCTTATTTATATATAAGCATATAATGGGCAAACGTCCAAAAAGGTTCTATACGTTTGTATATAAATATTATTTACTTTATATATTACAAATACTTTTTACGCGCGGTGTGTGAGATTTGGTATAGTTTACATAGATGTGATCTTTTGAAATTTAAGGAGCAATGGCTACAATATATCTTGGTTCGAAGTTGGCAGACTTATGATTGTGGTAGTACATGCATATGCAGTGTGGGAAAGGAGGGGATGCATAATGCATGTACAAAACTACTGTATGGTTTAGTGGTTCACAGGACCTATGCCCCTTTTAACCTATTGGGGGCCCTGGGGTGTATGATAATGGGGCCCCGACGAGAAAACAATTTTGAGATCTGTGAGCCTGATTTTCGGACTAGAGAAGAATAAATCTAGTAATAAGAGCAGTACTAGGTATTCTTATCAGCAATCATTTTTAAGCGACTACTTGAAGGAGGCCTATGTTCAGCAGTGGACGGATAAAGGATGATGATGATGATGATGATGATGACGATTACGATGACCGCGACATACTGTGGTGTGCTACCAAAGCATCCTATATTATAATTGTTACATCGACAAGTAATAAAAGCATAATATCATCGAGGTAAAAGGAATCAACCAAATAGGCATTATTGGGAATAACTAAAAAACAGCTTGTCAGATCTTAATAAAATTAATATGGGACCAAATTGGAAACACCAGCTTTCAAACAAAAGAATAACCATCGAAATCCATGCACAAAAGGCGGAGTAATCGTGTCACATACATACAAAAAAACAGACGAATTGAGAATCTCTTTTTTTATAGATATATATAAAGAAGCACAGTTATTTTATTACTTTTTAGTTTAGTATTTTTGAAGTCGGTTTTAATTTTTTGGAAAAAGGTTTTTGTAATAACACTCAATCATATTCTCATAGAAATAATGGGCCCCATGGATCGTGGGGCCCTGGAGTGCCCAGTGGAAAAGGCTGGACTGCTAACTAATATATTAAATATCGCATATCGTGGATTTCCCCAAAGTAACGAAAAAGTCTTATTATTCTTATTAACTCCTTATTTTGGCTTGGGTTACATTCGGTATAAGATTTTTAAATGGATGTATAATGTGGTTTTTTTTGACAAAAATTTTAAATAAAAATTATAACCGACTTCAAAAAATAAAGTAACTAAAATGTTATAAAATAATCGCGTGTACAATCTTTGCGTTTACCACGTCATTATTGTTACTTTTGGAGTCGGTGTCAGCTAGGTTAAATAGGTACCTACAGCAACAAATACGTCACCATTGTCGTATTTGTTGCTCTAGGTACCTACCTATCTACCTTGGCTGACACCGACTCCAAAAGTAACAATAATGACGTGGTAAACGCAAAGATTGTACACGCGATTATTTTATAACATTTTAGTTACTTTATTTTTTGAAGTCGGTTATAATTTTTATTTAAAAATTTTTATTTCTTAATTTTTAGTGATTCATTAAAGAAAGGCATACAGAGATAGACATTTTGTCATATTGAACCGTATGAAGTAAGCCCAAAAAAATCTGTAAATCGTCGAGGAGTTCCCTCGACTGTCTATAGTCTCCATCATCATAACGGTAATGGCACGTATCACCCATAAGGGTGCAAAGTTCTCATCAGTATAAATTAATTAAGTCCAATCACAAGGTTCAAACTATTTAGGAGTTCCCTTAACTGAGCTTCGTCTTCATCATCAGACCCCCAATCACAGTCACAACCCATCTAGGTGTAAAGTTCTCATCAATACAAATTAATCAAGCCCAAACACAAGGTTACTGAAGTAAATCGTCGAGGAGTTCCCTCGACTGTCTTCCAGCTCCAGCATCAGATCGACTCTAGACCTTCATTAAATTGTAGTGCTTTAAAATGCTTATTTAAAAAAATATTAAGCACACTAGTCATTCCTACAAATTTCGAAAGTTTCCCTCGATTTCTCTAGGATGCCATCATCAGATCCTGGTTTCCTTATCATGGGACCAAATGGCAAGTATACCCTTTCAAACAAAAAAAGAATTTTGAAAATCGGTCCACAATTGACGGAGAAATCGGTGTACATACATTAAAAAAAAAACCGGCCGAGTTGAGAACCTCCTCCTTTTTGTTGAAGTCGGTTAAAAAAGAGCCACCCCTGAGTTTTTTTGCACGTTTTCTTAAAGGGAGTCCAAGCCCTCGAGATAAACGAGTTTATTCCAAAATTTTTATACTTTTCATTTTGAATTGTTTCAAGAATACAAGTTCTAACGAAATAATAATTTAGATTCGATTTGGTCGTGTATTACAACATGTGTAGATCGATAGTAACCGCAGACAGGGGAGGACGCTAGTAATTAACTTGGTGGGGTTTTAATCATGTATCGGGTTTCGTCTGTTGACGCATACGACATACGGCACACCTGAGTTTAGGGTCAGTCAACGCTGCTAGCATTTGAGAATGATAAGTATTCCACTTCCTCAATCATAAAAAAGTGATTGTATATTAAACAGAAAGAAAAATTGCCAGTTCAGTTACAAATATTAGCAATAACGGAACAATAGACTGAATTAGGTTAAAAATGATAATAATGATATTTTTAATATATTGCAATAATATAGTTATGCTATGATACATGGAGAGGCTATGCACGTTTGTCAAGTTTTGCTTTGCAAGAAAATGTATGTGAGTTTTTTCCACTGCAACCCACGGACACGCTACGCATTAATTGAAATTTTTTTTGGAAATGACATTTTAATGCAGGTGCGCAGTCTCTGCGTACGCCGCGGTTGAATCTCGCCTCAATGCTACATCGCAATTGTCTGGCTGTCGGTATGTCAGAAAAACTAGAAGTGTGTCTTTTTTTTTCATTTACCGGTGGGAGGGACGCGCTGTGCTTCGCTCCTGGCTGCGTGGGTACCAACTTGTTTATTTCTCCCGTGAAACAGATTTGTTGTGTTTCGGAGAGAGGGGCAGGAGCGTAATTACTGGCACCGAGAATTAACATCTTACAAACTCATGAATAAATTGGCTGGGCTAGTCCCAGGTTAGCTTGTTTTATGTTCATGGGCGACGTCGAGCACTTACCATCAGGTGGCACGTCTGCCAGTTTACCTATCCACCTAAATTATAAAAAAAACGACGAGATACCTAATGGTAAGTGGTCAGTGTCACCTGTGAACATGAATAGGTTAACGTGGATCTAGCCCAGACAACTCGTTATTTGTTCATCCTGAGACATAAGAAGATAAGTCTCTGTGCCAGTAATTACTGCCTGTCCTGCCTTCCTCTTAGAAAAAGCAAATCTGTTTCACGGGAGAAATAAGCAGGATGGTGGTACCCAAGCAGACGGGAGCGCGGCACAGCGCATCGATTTCACACTTACGCTGTAAGACAAATTTTCATGATCCTAGGTCATGGGAAAGGGAATACGCTCAGGGTTTTGGTTTGTCAGGCAGACCCAGAACCCAGGTAGATAATATAATTGACGTTCAAAAAGCTTTGTTGATTCTATTTGGAATTATTATCAAAAAAACTAACTCACCAACAGTGTTAGTGGTGGGAGCAGGGGGTGGGCCGGGGCGGCGGCCGCGGGCAGGCTCGGGCTCCCCACCGAAGATGTCCGTGTGCCCGCCACCCGGGGGGCGCAGCACCCTGCTCGACAGACGCGTGTTGTCTGTGAGGCCCACGTTGAACGATGTTGAAGTCATTTTTATTGTTATCTGAAACAAATAGAGTATTACAGATGTAGATAAATAACAAATAATTCGATCGCTTAGCCAAACAGATATGGACTAATTCTCTCACTAACAATAATATTGTAAATTTTAGGTTCCTGAAAGCTACCTGCAGTCGGACGGCAATGCCACTGCAAACCTTTCGATGTGTCAGGTGTCTATGGGTGCTCCCCACCATGGTTCACCTTGTCGTGGGGGTGGGGCTCAGTAGCCTAGGGAGAACCTTGAGAATTGAGCCTAGAGGGCTCTTTGTACCCCTCTTATAAGAAGAGGGGGCAAAAGAGCAGGAGGTACGGGACGAAGACGGGGACCTCGCCCCTTGTCAATGTCGGGACAGTACAGGGGATTTGTGCTGTCCCGACATTGGAGGGGTTGTTCTGTGGTGTGGGACAACCCCTTTGTAGAGGTGGCGTCTGTCCCCCTGATGGACTGACTGGCCGTCGAGGTGCCCTGTTGGCTCGACGGATACGGGGCGCCTCGCCAAAGCCGACATACCTATGCCGGCTTTGGTCAGGGCACTCGCCGGGTTTTAGTGGGTAGAGCTGCGTCCACTTACCACCTTTCGGACGCAGCGAGTCCCACATACCCGCCTGGGGAGTCCCACTCTCCCGCGGGATGCCTCAGAGCATTTCCCGGCGTTAAAGAAAAAAAAAGTGTCTATGGGTGGTGGTGATCACTCACCAGGTGAACCGACTGTCTGTCCCCTCTTCAATTAAAAAAAAATTTAAATGAAGGAATATAATAATATTATCTTTCTGTAATCAGAAAGCGCACTTCTAAAATATGTAAGGATTGCTATTTTAGTAAACTCAGGTAGGAAAAACAACCATCGTGATCATGGGCATCTACTTCCCAAACGCAGAGGAGCTGTGCCGTTAATTTGTAATAGCAGTACGTTATATATAGATAAAATAAACTAGCTTTAACCGATGCAAGTGCTAACATCGTTAATTGCTATCGCACATGTATTTTCACCGGCAATCTCTTCTAATTGGTGGTAATGAAACAATCTTGCGCTACATGCAACACCGGCATAGCCTCTGCCGTCGAAGAATTGTATAAAAACTGGTCAAGCAAGAGATAAGACTCGCTTAGAGAGCTCTGTACTTTTATTCTAGGATAAAAACTAGCAGACGGGTAAGTGGTCATCGGGACCTAACGTGAGTAGATGAGGTCTTGGCATCCGCAGTTGTACTGCCTGTTCAAATGTCTGCCTGGTGCCTGTGTAAATATGCAAACGCCGAACAGAGCACATGCCTTCTACTGGTATTAATTCATGTTCAATGTGTAATATTATACATATATGATATACTATTAGCAATTTAAAGGGAAGAAATCTTCAAAACAGTTATCCTTGTAACAATAGGTAGTTTACGCAATTGTGGTTTGTCACACACTCGTCACATTTTTCCAGAACAAACGTTTTTGCAAAAACAATCCTTTATAGAACTCGCGCGGACCTCGCCCGGTATTATAGCAACTGCTGACTTTTATTATCTTCTCGCGCGGACTTCGCCCGGTATTATAGCAACTGCTGACTTTTATTAACTTCTCGCTCGGACCTCGCCCGGTATTATAGCAACTGCTGACTTTTATTAACTTCTCGCTCGGACCTCGCCCGGTATTATAGCAACTGCTGACTTTTATTAACTTCTCGCTCGGACCTCGCCCGGTATTATAGCAACTGCTGACTTTTATTAACTTCTCGCTCGGACCTCGCCCGGTATTATAGCAACTGCTGACTTTTATTAACTTCTCGCGCGGACCTCGCCCGGTATCAGAACGAAGACTTGTTCCAATTTTCGGATACCCTACATCTAAAGATTCCGCTGTCCTATTGCAAAAATGACATTAACATAATACGAGTTACGGCTAAGAATGCGGCGGTATATATTTTTCTATCCTATTATATATACGAAAATTAAAACAGTTGTCAGTTACTACAAAAAATTTACATAAATCCTGCTTTTTACACCACGTCAATCAGGTCTTGTGGTTAGTTCTCGAAGAACTTGTGTTACGGGTACCAACGGATATTTAATACTTTTTATACTATACATATATTTAAGATTATTTATTATTGTCATATAAACAAAATCTAACGCGGTAGAACCCAGGGACACAGTTGCAACAATAATCTACCCTCCTAATTTAGAAACGATGTTTTTATATCGCACTCGATAAGTAGACCGTGTTGATATAAAGTACATGATAAAAAAAATATGCGTCATATTTAGACTTATACACTTATACACTCCTTACTTTGGCTACATGACAGACCCAAGAACGTCATAGGACTCTTGGTTTTCAAAAGGATACTTTCTTAGTGCTTAAGAGACATAAAAACACTACACCTGAGCTTACAAAACCCAAAAAATCCGACAGCGGATTACCCACCACAAAAGAAAAATTCTTCTTTAGCCTTTTAACTTTTCTCAATAATCGGGTCATCAAAATATTTATTCAACTTGGAGGTTAGCCAAATATATAATTATTATAAGTAGATGAAACTAACCGTTAATACCTCTAAGTCTAAACAGTAGACTACATTCTTGATCATCTAATATCTCTAGATTGTTCAAACATTCAAATAGATTCCAAATATGAGCATCGACACGACATCCGCTTGCCCGTTATAGAAGAAGTCTGTTGGTGATACCACTTACCATTAATTACACAGATTCACTATCAAATTACTAAGGTCTACCAAAGTTATTAGCCCCAACGCAAAAAATTGGTTTTAGAAGTTTGACCCATAAGTGTCTGTCTGTAGCACTTTAGCTCTAAAACGGTCGAAACGATTTGGATGCGGTTGTATAATATAGAAACAGTGTGTTGTAAAGTAAATAGTTCATATTTAAAAAAAAATGCGCTCATTGTTATTGAATAATTCATTGTATTAACCCAGCTCATGGTAATCTTTGTGCTAGGGTTACGATGACACTCCTGACTCCAATATGTACTTCTTATATCTAATTATATACTATTCTGGATTTGAACTTGACCATTGGAAAGGTCAAAGGACCTTCTGTCTGTATGTCTAGTGTTATTTTCCATACTAATATTGTAAAAGCGAAAGTCTCCGTTTGTGTTACGATTTTACGCCTAAACCGATGATAAAATTTCAATAAAATTTGACCGAGATATTATTTTTGTTTAATAATATTTTATGGCCTGAACATGGAGATAGATATTGAGGAATGACGTAAATTATCAAAATACCACAACAGCCCGCACAAGACTCTCAAAGTAAGTTAACACGTGCGTAAACGCATTCAATCCTCAAATTATAAACGGGAAAGTGTATTTGTGTGTATGGCAATCGCGCAAAACCTACTGATCAGACTTTGATCGGCACGAACATAGATTATATCCTAGCGATAATAATCATTATCACCCGTATACGACTCTCAAGCCGTGCGCAGCAGTAACAGCAAAGTATATTGGTGACGGGTCATTGATTCGCACCTATCGGACCATACATACACGGGGTATGACCTCAGAGGCTCCACATTCCGTCTCATGCGTCAGTGCATTTTGAATACATTAATAAGGAAACAATAAGTTGACTGATAACTACATTATACTGGTAGAACGCTCGCCCGAATCGTCGGTGAGATATTTCAATTGGATAGGCATACTGGCAGACGAGCCACCCACTCCTGGTCAAAATTGCCCATGAAAACAGAAACGTTTACTCGGAATTAGACGAGGGTGGTTTTTCTTTAACGTCGGGAAATGCTCCGAGTATGTGAGACTCGCTGCTCCCGCAAGGTGGTAAGGTGGACGCAGCTCTATCCACTAAAACCCGACGAGTGCCACCAATGCCGCCTTTGGTGAGGTGCCCCGGATCTGTTAAGCTTACAGGGCAACTCGACGGCTAGTCAGTCCTGCAAGGGACCGTCCACAGAGGGATTGTCCCGCACCACAGAACAACCCCTCTCAAGTAATAGGTGTGTAAGAATATATACGAGGCCTAGTCTAGTATACTGCCTGTCCTGCTCTTTAAGACACAGCAAAACAGTTTGACAGTATAAACAGACACGAGCATCGTCGTGTCTGTTTGCACGCGACATGCAGTGTGCGCGTGGTACAAAGGCATTCCTCAACATCACAGAAGAAGCTTTGTGTTTCATAGGACTGAATGCATATTGTATTTACGCCACTTTTCGGCTCATGTACGAGTCATCTGGGTCTACCACAAGAATAAGGTCGCGGCTCCACCGAGGCGCACGGAGAGGCTACGCACATTTGTCAAGTTTCGCTTTGCAAGTAAATGTATGTGATCGTTTTCACTGCAACCCACGGACACGCTACGCATTTCGCATGATTTTGCAAAAAAAAAACTGCCATTTTTACGAAATCATTGATGAAAGTGTCAAGTGTTCTAAATATAATATTTCCAATAACACACTTGGCAACACCAAACACTTACCGCCTTATTACAAAAAACTTATCTAGTACCAGGATTAAACCAAGACTGAAAAGTCCAGGTTTGTTACGGTATTAACGTTAGTCCATGGACTAAAATTCATTCTTATTACAAATCGAGGACCAACCGAGGTCTAGGTAGTACCAAAGATCGTCCCTGGTTTAATTGTATCCACAGATTATTGAGCAACATATAATTCATTTTGTTCGTTCAATATTTGATTAGTTCGGTACACCGTTACTTTTTATGCAAAGCTCGCTAATTTATAATTAAATATAATGTGGAAAATACATCAATATTTTGATAATAAAATTTATTGTGTTATATAAAATATCTGAAATCTTTACTACTTTGTACTTTGAGGTAGTGTGATTTAAATTCTTGTTTATTACACACAAATATTGTAATATTTCGCTGTTAAGTTGTTTATATAGCTAGCGTATAAGGGAATGAAATACAAAGCGCGCGTAGTTCTAATGTCATCGAAATGTTTATTGTTTAATGTTTAGTTATTGCAATGTAAGTCGAGTTACCAATAGTTACAATACAGCCATTATTGTTCTTTGATTCTAAATAGACGGTATGTTGTTCATAAGAATAGTATAATATTTTTTGTTGTGAATTTGTGTGCCACGAACATTACTTATGTTGTAAAATGTATCAACAAAAGAAAAAAGGGATGATAATTGGACTTCTCAAGAAAAGGTTAGTGTTTATTTAATCCAAACATACATGAAAAATATCAGAGTTAATTAGAATTATTACATATGATATAAAATAGGTATGTATATCAATGACAAAATACAATACAACAAAATTACAGAAATAGAATGATAAATTATATAAGGATGTCAGAATAATTATTTTAAATGTTAGTCCAATTCCATATTTTTGTCTACATCGAGTTCATTTAATTACCTTTCAATACAAGTAATACGAAAAAACGCAAATTCAACGCATAAGACATCTGATAATTTAAAGTTTTGAGGTTAGTACCGAAGTTAAACTAGGGGTCACGGTGGTCTAACTTTAGTACCATAGATAGTCCTGGTACTAGCGTTAAACTAGTTTTTGTAATAACATTTATATAAGACCGTGGTTTAAAGCTGGTATTAAACTCGGTACTATATTTAGTCTTCGTTTTGGAATAAGGCGGTTAGTAATAAAACTATTTAATCCCTTCGTAAGACAACTTTAACTGCATGTAACGTATAGCAGGTACCTACTTACGGTCGAGTTAACCGCAGACGAGATCGTGAGTGTCTGGTTAAAAATATCCACTTTGTATAGTAATAAAAGGGTTTAAGTGATTCTTATAAGTGCATTTGAATTTGGAGTAGTTTATTCAGGTAGATGGTAACTGGTAACCGTCGCACTACCGGGACGATAGCTAATGATGTGGAATTGAACAAAAATTTAACGGTTTTTAAGTATCTATTAGTAAAGAAAGGCAAGCGGATACACCTACTGTAGAGAAAGATATAAGCAAAATGGAATATCCATTGAAGTAGTATTCTTTTTAAGAGTCGCGGGCGAAGCTAGTGTGTATAATGTGAAAGTGTGTTTGTTTGTTTATTTGTCATTCCTTCCCGCAGCTCCATCATCATGACATGAGTTTTAAAAGGAAAGTATTATAATACTTTGCCTTTAAGACACAATATATTTCTTTCGAGGTTGAATGAATCACACATTTTATCATAATATGGAAAGCCAGTTTTTTTTATCTGCTTTCCTCCAGAACTACCGAATTAGTAAATTTACACTTTCTAAATATCAAAGTACGTACGTAGGATATTTTAATGTTTTGGAGGCATATAAAACCGCGAGACACGGCTAGTCCGGTACAATAATATTCCTCTTAAACACTTGTAATGTATGGTATATTACTTGGCGCCAGCTATGTTAATGCGGCTCCACGGCATTCCGATGTTATCTTACAACTAGCTGTTGCCCACAGCTTCGCCCACGTTTACTTATTTACAGCCGTATGTGGATTGCTGATTATTTTATAGCCTAAGATACTCCTTATAACATCAGCTATCTGCCAGTGAAAGTCCCATCAAAATGGGCCCAGCCGTTTCAGAGATTAGCCGGAACAAACTGACAGACGGAAAGACAGTCAAAAATTGTAAGAAAGGCTATTTTGGTATAATATGTACCGTGTATACAATCATATTATGTATTCAATAAAAAGCGGTTATTCCAATATTACAATCAGACACTCCAATTTTATTGATCTGTATAGATGTATAGATAAATATTCCTCAGAGACAACAAGCAGTGTACAGTTATTTAGAACTAGTGGTCGCAGTGGTAATGGTGGTAGGTAGTCCTTTCTATTCACGAGGTAGGCGCACTTTTTTTTTTCCAACAACCTCCTGAGATAGGGAGGCACACCAAAGTAGTTCAGTGCCTCCCGTATCACACTGTGCGGGAGGCTGTTGAAGGCGTTCGCGATGTCCAGGGACACCGCGACCACCACCTCCCCTCTACGTTCCGCCTCACCCGTCACCGCCCTCAGGCGTTTGAGGGCGTCGATGGTCGAGAGGTAGGCGCACTTGTTCCCACCGTCTCGACTCCCGTATAGCCCAGTTAGTAACTAAATGATAACAGATACTATTTCAGGGAGCTCAAAGTATAAATAAGCAACGAACGAACGACGAGTTCATGGGCAAGCATTGAGGAGTAGGATATGCAAAAATGCAAAAAAATAATAAAATGACAGTAGGTAGGTACTAGTAAATACATAAACTAAAGAAATAAATGAAGATTCTATCCAACGAGATAAGACAGTCACAATACCAGCCAGGCGTATCACGAACAGGAATCATTCCATCCAGCAATTTGAGATGATTTAGAACGCTTGTACCAAGATAACCCACAATAGAGCAATCAATCCACTTCCGCGCAATATGCAAAAAATATTGAATCGTCAAATCGCCTTCAGACGAACCAGAACCAGGAGACGCGACATTTGCAACATTACTGACTTTTGTAATAACTTAATGTTACTTACATTACAACTTATAAGTATGTAGCTTTTAATATCTATACAGATAAATATAATTGGAGTGTCTGTTTGTAATATTAAAATAACCGCTTTTTATTGAATGCATATGGATGTAAACACGGTACATATACCAAAATAGCCTTTTTTACAATTTTTGTCTTTTTGTCCGTCTGTCTTTCTGTCTGTTTGTTCCGGCTAATCTCGGAAACGGCTTCGCCGATATTGACGGAAATTTCACTGACAGATAAGATATGTTTTAAGGATTAACTAAGGCTATAAAAATAATCATCATCAATCCGTATACGGCTGTAAATCTAAGTTAACGCGGGCGAAGCTGCGGGCAACAGCTAGTACTTAATAAGTAGTTATATTTTTTTATGTTAGCAGGATAGGCAAACTGGCCAACGTGCCACCTGATGGTAAGTGGTCGACGTCGCCCATGAACATAAACTAGTTAACCCGGAACGAGCCCAGGCAACTCATCTATGTGTTGCCTATCCTGATTCCTGAGACATAAGATGTTAAGTCTCGGTGCCAGTAATTACACTGCCCGTCTTGCCCTTCTCTCCGAAACACAGCGAAGCTGTTTCACGGGAGAAACAAGCAAGATGGTGGTACACATGCAGCCGGGAGAGCGGCAAAGCGCTTCCCTTCCACCGGTATTTTATGAACACTTTCATTTCTCTCTGGAGTATATAACTCTTCAATATGCATACCCTACCCGATTCCTGTACATCAAATTACTTGTGTCCAGCGAGGACATGTCATTGTACCAATTATTACTTTCAACTTATACACTATACATAAAACAGTAAGTTCCGTAACCTTTGATAACCTCTTATGACCTTTCAAAATTACAATCGATTAACCCCAAAATAAAGTGGCTTAAAAGTCAAACTTTATATAGCCCTTATTTGGGCGTTATTTTTCGCCTTTTCATTTGAATGTTACCGTCATACACTTCTGATATGAAACATCTATAGCGTGCCTTCACAGTAAACTCGATTAGAATGCCGTGACGTGTGACCTCATTTCTTTATGTTATCCCATCTTTTGTTATAGATTCCTATTGATTATGAATTATAATACTAACATAGAAGTTTTACATCTGCCAAGCGTCTCGGGACAGCAATCATTTTATGATCGAAGACACTCATAATTTAACTCATGCCACGCTTAACACTCGCCTGAACAATCATCAGTAGACATCAGTCAATAAGTAAAATATCATCACGGTGTCAAACACACCGTCAATATAAAAATCATTCGAGTAACGGCACCGCGAGTTCAGCAAAGTTCACATACAATACACTACAGTTAGGTATGCGCTGTATAAAAATGACCATAACGCAAATAAAATAATCCCCAACCGCGTACGTGCACTATTTTATTCACGACCGTGATCAGACATCGTAACAGTTGTAATAAGGGCTTGTGGTACCTAGACATGGGGTACACATACTACCCCACCATGGTTCAGGCCTTGACGTGGCGGTAGGGCTCAGTAGCCTCGGGTGAGCCCAGCACCTTGGGCGAAGCTAATTGAGCCGAGGGGGCTCTTTGTACCCCTCTTATAAGAGCGTACAAAAGAGCAGGAGGGCAAGGGGCGAGGACGGGAACTTCACCCCATTGTACTGTCCCGACGTTGGGAGGGGTTGTTCTGTGGTGCGGGACAACCCCTCTGTGGAGCTGGCATCGGTCCCTTGCGGGACTGACTAGCCGTTATACTAGCCGAGGTGCCCTGTTTGTTTACTAGATCCGGGGCACCTCACCAAAGGCTGCATTGGTGGCACTCGCCGGGTTTTAGTGGGTATACTGCGTCTAATTACCAGCTTTCGGGCGCAGCGAGTCCCATGTCTGTCAGTCAGCCATGGAGGATTTTCAAGGGCGCAGACTAGCACCGAGTGCATATATACAGCTAGTTACGACATGATATCTAGCCGAACCACACACTTTGCCAATCAGGGAATTGATTGCAAGTCATTTTAATCAACATCACTAACCCTCTGCGGGGAATTTAGCCGAAGTGTCTAGCCTGGACAAGTGACAAACCTCTGACGGATAAAGGCCAAAAGGTAGACAACTGACAAACCTCTGACAGGTAAAGGCTTAAAGGTAGACAACTGACAAACCTGTGACAGATAAAGGCCAAGAGGTACACATCTAGGAGTATGTATCATATCATAATTTATCACATTCAGAGGGATTCGAACCCGCGTCCTGTACCAACCCAAACCTTGCCGGTCGTCATAGATCAACGTATCTACAGATAAGCTCTTTATGTGTTAATTTAGTTAAACAAGAAATGTATTTTCCAACGTCTAGAGAAGTCATGTCTCACGCCACCGGCCACTTTCAGAATCCCACGCACAGACCTACTTTTATATATATTACGCGTATCGGTCGTTGACCTGTTGCATTTTTCGTTATCATCCAACCCTACTGATACAGTGCGAATGTTTATAATTATGGATGTTTGTTACCAAACTTTAATTAGGACGAGTTCTAGGAACCCACACTGCAGAGCATATCAAATAAAAACTTAACAAAATCATTATAATCACTTCCGATATTGAAAATTGTATTATAATGAAACAACTTTTACGGATTTTAGGTTAGCGGTTTATTAGGTTTTCTACATTCCCGACATTTATACTTCCCAGATACTTCCCAGCAACCATGGTCACACTTCGTATTTAATTTTACGATATTGTAAACGTTACGTTGTGAGTTTGACGATTGTCAAACTCAACAATACTTGTGTAAAACACTGAAACTTTATTTACACAAGTAAACAAGTTGACGACCTCTGTGGCTCAGTGGTAAGCGCGTTAGCGCTAAAGCCGGAGGTTGCGGGTTCGAATCCCGCCAGGGAACAAAAATATTTTCTGTGGTCCTGGGTCATGGATGTGTATTAAATATGTGTATTATATAATAAAAATCTTAAATATATGTATAGTATAAAAGTATTAAATATATTTGCGTTGTCTGGTACCCGTAACACAAGTTCTTCGAGAACTTACCACGGGACCAGATTGACGTGGTGTGAAAGCGTCCATATATATTTAAAAAAAAAAACAAATATTGCATCTTATATAAATCAATCAAACGTCATATAAACGTCAAATAGCGTCTTATACAGGTGCTAACGGTGTCGCGAATACAGATATTTTATCTCATCTAAAAATATGCCAATCGCGCCTAAAGAAGTTTTCACTTCAAAAAACTAAGCCCTTCTTTCTTACTTGTATCCTTACCCAAATTAATCAATCCTATAAGACCCAAGTCCACAACCATATAAAATGATTTCCTGCTCCAAGCGGAAGTGAAACATCGTATTAGTCACGTCGTATTTGCAGATAACTTTGAAACAATTACTCACGCTGATACGTCGATCGACAATTCCTTGTATCTTACTAACGGCTTTGTTTGTGTGGTGATAACACAAGAAAATCATTATAATGAAACAAATTTTATGGATTTTATCGCGGTTTATAAGTTTTTTACATGCCCGTGTCGGATACTTTACAGCAACCGTGGTCACGGGAAGACTCTGAAATTAAACCTAATTGTTTCATGAGTGAGTGAGAAATGAGTGAAATTCGAGTAAACATTAGTAAACAATACAAGAAAATGATTTCATTGCTCAATGCTATGTTAGGGACTTGTATAAGCCCCACCATGGTTCAAGCCTTGTCGTGGCGGTGGGGCTTAGTAGCCTAAGGTGAACCAGCACCTTGGGCGAAGCCAATTGAACCGAGGGAGCTGCTCTTTGTACTCCTCTTTTATGAAGGGTGGACAAAAGAGCAAGGGGGGACCAGGGGCGAGAATCACCCCATTTCGCCGTCCCGACGATGGGAGGGGTTGTTCTGTGGTGCAAGACTACCCCACTGTGGAGGTGGCGTCGATCCCTTGGGGGGACTGACTAGCCGTCGAGGTGCCCTGTTGCTCAACAGATCCGGGGCACCTCACCAAAGGCGGCATTGGTGGCACTGGCCGGGTGGGTAGAGCTGCGTCCACCTTACCACCTTTCCGGCGCAGCGAGTCCCACATACCCGCGTGGAGAGACCCACTCCCCCGCGGGATGTTAGAGCATTTCCTGGCACACAAAAAGAGGGCGATGCCTTATCCGGGCCCCTAATTACATCATGATGATCAGTATCATCATACGTTCTATATTTCACTATCTACTCTCTGTAGTTGGTATGTCCCAGGCCATAGGTTTCCGCTCGGCCAGCCACCATCGTGTGCCGGCGAAATCCCAGCCCACTTGCATACTATTTATACGTGTAACTCTATATGTTCCGTATCAAAGAGAAAGGCCTAGTTATTCGAGACCACCGTCTGTCTGGCGAATATGAGACTATTATTATATTGAAACCTAAAGATTTGACGGCTGGTCTAGTGGTCAAACGATTGGACTCGCGGAGCGGTCGCGGGTTCAAAGTAAGTGTATGTATTTTGTATATTCATTGTGTATGTATCTACATGTTTGAATATAATTTATTTTTATTTTTATACGATTTTATTCCCATAGTATCAGTAACACAACTACCTGAGAGGTGATCGACGGACTAGGATGACGAGGTTGTTGGTTAATAATTAATATTTATTATTTAGTAAGTGGCGTGGTTACTGAGTCAAGTATTAAAACGGTTAACGATTGGTGCGAGTTCGATTCTGATTTGAGCAGTAATGGAAAATTTGGATGAATGGAAATGGTATGTATTTGACTTCATTAATACCGTTAGAAGATTAGGACTTTCACAGCTCGGCAAGTACATCAACACGCATTGGCTTAGCGTTGATAATTTTTCATGTTTTTTTTATTTATTTTGGTTATACATACTTGCAAACTAACGTGCAAAATAAATAGCCTTCCTCTAATATAACCTTCTTCAATAATTGAAAAAAACATTTTTTTGATATCTGACTTGCAGTTACGGAGATAGGCGCGTTTAAACAAACAAACAGACCAGATTTCCTATATTATCCATCTTTGTAGATATAAAAATAATATTCTGTACGTGTATTTCTCAACTCTTTCTAAGTGGCTAGATCGATTTGGATGAAAGCTGTGGGGCTTATTTGATCATATTAGTCACAAAGGCCGACTAAACTGCGTTTCTTCGTTAATATATTCCTCACATGCCCTCTGCGGGCATAAGTACGCGAGCTGTGCATAAAAGAACAGGTTTGAACTAAGTCAAGGTCACTCTCGAGGTAGACGTGATGATCCGACCGAGGGTTAAAGGCCCCGTTTGGTTCAGGGAGCAGCGCCTTTAAAGGTTGTCTTTTGTTAATAATGGATGTAAGTGGCGCCGGCCGTCTTGACGTTCACTGAAAGAGGAATATTCAGCGGAGGATGATGGCGATAAATAACAAAAACCTGATGGCTCACGTTCATATAGTTAAACTATAATAGTAAAGTCTTACAGGTAACTAGTTAGGCGAGTGGACATTACGAACACCGGTCCCAGCTTCTAATCCCGGCAGGTTGGGACAATTCGTAGGTATAAATATATCACGTCGGTCTGGTCCCGTAAGTTCTCGAAGAACTTGTGTTACGGGTACCAGACAACGGAAAGATATTTAGTACCTACTTTTATCCTATAGATATATCTACGATTTTTAACCGACTTCAACAAAAAGGAGGAGGTTCTCAACTCGGCCGGTATTTTTTTTTATGTATGTACACCGATTTCTCCGTCAATTGTGGACCGATTTTCAAAATTCTTTTTTTGTTTGAAAGGGTATACTTGCCAAATGGTCCCATGATAAGGAAACCAGGGTCTGATGATGGTATCCCAGAGAAATCGAGGGGAACTTTCGAAAATCGTAGGAGCAACTAGCGCGTTTAGTACTTTTTTAATTAAGCATTTTAAAGCACTACAATTTAATGAAGGTCTAGAGTTGATCTGATGCTGGAGCTGAAAGACAGTCGAGGGAACTCCTCGGTGATTTACTTCAGTAACCTTGTGTTTGGGCTTGATTAATTTGTATTGATGAGGACTTTACAACTAGATAGATTATGACTGTGGTTGGGGGTCTGATGATGAAGACGAAGGACAGTTAACGGAACTCTTAAATAGTTTACAGTAGTTACCTTGTGTTTGGACTTAATTAATTTATACTGATGAGAACTTTGCACTCATATGGGTGATGATTTCATATGATGATGAAATCATAGACAGACGACGGAACTCCTCGACGATTTACAGCTTTTGTTGAACTTACTTATACGGTTCAATATGCCAAAATGTCTATCTCTGTAATTTATACTGGTGAGAACTTTGCACCCATATGGGTGATACATGCTATTACAGATCTGATGATGAAGACGAAGGACAGTTAAGGGCCCCTTATCCCAAATTGTTGTTTCTAGATCGAGGTGTTTTCATAGAAGTCGTCATTTTAAAATAATAATAAAAAAATAGGGTAGAGATACATCTTTGATCTAGGGATTTTTTTGGATAAAAATACAATATTTAACATTTTACATGATCAAAAAAAATTCTAAAGTAACGTCGATTTTAAAAGCAAATTGAGTAGTATGAGACTTCGGGTAACTCAATTTTAATGAAACTTTTACGTTTAAATTGCTAAACGGGGATGACGTGGAAATGATTGGATAGATCTTTATTATGTCACTTCAATCTATTAAAAAAACCGCATCAAAATCCGTTGTGTAGTTTTAAAGATGTAAGCATACATACAGTCAGACGCGGGAAGCGACTTTGCTTTATAGTTTATACTATGTAGTGATGTCTTCTTCCAGAAATTGTTAACACTTGAAGAATTCAAATTGTCCGACAATAAAGAAAATGAGGAACCTTCATCACAAAATATTTCTGATTTGCAATCATTTCCTAGCCCCCTACCCACAGGGCAGTGTCGTGAGGACTATGGCCTTGACCCTCTTCTCAGAGGAGACCCGTGTCTAACATTAATCGATGATGTATGGGTCGATGAAAATGAACCTGGACCTAGCATACGACAACTAAATTTTGTTAAATTTTAAAACAATTAAAACAATTAATATAGTATAAAAGAATATGTTTGTCTACAATTTTTTAATCTCCTACAAGCATTCTTAGAATGATTGATTTTTTTATAGCTTAGGCCTTAGGGGGACAAACGAGCATTCGGAGCCTTAGATGACTACCGACTCCCATAATAATAATAATATCTAAGGACGCTTTTTGCACCACGTCAATCTGGTCCCGTGGTAAGTTCTCGAAGAACTTGTTACGAGTACCAGACAATGGAAATATATTTAATATTTTATACTATACACATATTTAAGGTTTTTTATTTATAATACACATATTTAATACACATCCATGAACCAGGAACACAGAAAACTTTTTGTTCCCTGGCCGGATTCGAACCCGCAACCTCCGGCTTGAACGCTAACGCGCTAACCATTGAGCCACAGGCAAACAAGGGAACATAGTAGATGTTAAAGTGAGATAGATAGATGAGACTATTTTAGGCACATGTTGTTATTGGTCCATGGGCCTATATAAGGCAGACATTACAATGAATTTAGCTTCTTTTAGAAAAATAAGGAGTCAATTTTGTAATAGATGGAGATTAATTTTAGTTAAGTAACTCATCAATGAGAAAATATGCACAAATATATTAAGATATACAATGGTTTCCAATGACACCAAATGAAAGTGAATATGACTCATACTTTGGCTTGAGCAAACAGATGTTTTTTGAATATAAATTAAAAAAACAATAACGATTAAATCAACAAGAACATTATTTTTATGGATATATGATTTAAACAATATTTTTTTACCCTTTATATCAAATATTATAAGAATATTGTAATCTTTAAAATATTTTCACATATTATGTTAATTGGTTAAAAAGTAAAGGCAAAATCATTAATCTCTTAAAAAAGTAAATCATTTCACAGGCCATAAGTCATGATTAAAAAAAAGACAATAACCGGTAGTAGGAAAAACAAATTTACCGGTGGGAGGGAAGCACTGTGCCGCGCTCCCGGCTGCATGGGTACCACCATCTTGCTTGTTTCTCCAGTGAAATAGCTTTGCTGTGTTTCGGAGAGAATGGCAAGACAGGCAGTGTAATTACGGGCACCGAGACTTAATATTTTATGTCTCAGGATAGCCAACACATAAATGAGTTGCCTGGGGTCATTCCAGGTATACTAGTTTATGTTCATGGGCGACGTTGACCACTTACCATCAGGTGGTACGTTTGCCAGTTTGCCTATCCAACTAACATAAAAAATACAAAATAAAACTTCTAATTTAACATCAATGTACATAACGGGCTTATTCCTCGCCCACTCCAGACAGTCTTTGCCTGTATTATAGTTGTTACAAAAACAATAAGGTACCAACAAAGCTATAAATCATACAAACTGCTGTCTTATGAGACTATCATTATGGTCATATAAATATGTATGATATTTTTTTTTATAGAAGAGGGGGCAAACAGATAGTTGGTTGACGATATGAGTATGCTCTTTTCTTGAAGGTCCCTAAGTCATATTAGTTCGGAAACACCGTAGGTGGCAGATGATGTATATTAAGTTAACAAGTCATTACATATAAGGGAGAGTTTGTACAATACCTAAATATAGTTGACAATTTATTCATCTTAATAATTTATATAGGGAAAGGTATGCTTTGTACGAAATTAACTTTTCACATAATTTTTTTCAACCAAACCAGTTTTCGCTTTCTAACCAAAATATTATGTACTACTTACTATGTATTTGCCTAAAAGTGTATTGATAAAATGAACTTTTAAAAATAAAATTAAGGATATTGAATTGATTTCATGAGTTTCTTTGAATATGCCAATCTCCAGAAGTACATAGTTAGTAAGAGGTAGTGCTTTGCATCCGAATTGGGCCTGCACAACCTGGTGGTACCTTTCGCTCACATAACACCGGTCTCAAGTGACAGCTATGCTGTCGCGTTTCGTGGGGTTTGTGAGTTTCCAGTGGCCCATTGGGAGGATAGGGAAAAGGAGGGTAATATATCTGCGTAACTATTGATTGTGCGGATGTCTATGGGCGTCAGTAGTCAACGGCTCAGACTGCTTGGTTGCCTCCTTATGACATTTTAAAAAATGATAGCCCAATCATTTAGGAAGACTTTTTCTAG
Source organism: Helleia helle (assembly GCA_963853865.1). Classification (NCBI taxonomy): domain Eukaryota; kingdom Metazoa; phylum Arthropoda; class Insecta; order Lepidoptera; family Lycaenidae; genus Helleia; species Helleia helle. The sequence goes on from OY971435.1 coordinate 841,151, forward strand.
GCTACACAGATGAGCTAGTTATATATCATATTTTTTATAGAAGATGGGGCAAACGGACAGTCAGTTCACCTGATGGTAAGTGTAAAGCGACATCCACAGACACCCGCTACACCAGAGGATAAGCAGGTGCGTTGCCAGCCTTTCAAATATGAGTATGATCTTTTCTTGAAGGTCTCTAATATTGGTCATAATATCAGGGTACATGTTCTCACCAAATATTAGATTTATGATTGTTAGGATAGATCCTGGAGTGGTTTAGATAGTTTATGTTGGTAAATAATTTTGTTACGAAACCTTTAAGACACTACGGTAATAGAAACAAAAACATTATGAATATGAGAGGTTTTAGTCCATTAGATAAATATGAAGTGTTAAATATTATTCAAACAAATTAATTAAAATAAATACTATTTTAATTAATTAGTTAGAACCATTTAATTTAAAGATAAATAAGTAAATATGACCTGTGGAATTTCTTATTAGCACCAAGTTTAAAAATATTTTTATCCATGAAGTAATAACATGACTCCCATAAAAACAGTAACCATGAAAATTAACGTATTAAAAGTAAATTATCCCATCCCACAAATAAATTATTAGTTTAGTGTACACCTACAGACAATAGAGAAAGTTGACATAAATACTAAATATGAATCATTCACTACATACTCATTGTTATTAAAATAAATATGTACAAATTATTTTAATTGGTGTAAAAAGAAAGTGTGTAACTAATGTTAATTAAATGTATCATTTTATTTTATAATGTTTAAACGTGGACCGGGTGTTTTTAAAGTATATTTTTACTAACTGTAACAAAGAACGGTTACATAGGTACTCGGTGTAAAATTGTTGCAATATGCGAATGACAGTGTAAATTTCAGCCACACCTGACCGACGAATAAGTATCGAAAAGTATTGGTCAATTAGATTTTTGCGTAACCACGAAAAATCCATATTGTGCATAATTCCTTTTGAAGCATATTAAGTAAAAATTCGTCTTAACTGACTTCTCAACGGAGCACAATGACCTCACAATCTTGAAAAATAACGGCCTCATAGAAATTCCGGCCGGCGAAAATTTTGCACAAATTAAGATATCCTACCCGACTAATATGTATTTATGACATTATTTTTTAATAATTTGTAGAAAACATAATATTAAACATTTAAACAGTATTTAAAACTAATAGAATATGTAAAGATAAAAGAAATTATACAATAACTTACCAGGAGACGTCTTTCACTTTTTGATAAATTGAATGAATGCGGAAAAGAGAACGCAAATGGAAGAACAAGATCGACAGATGTCAAAATTCAAAATTGAGTCATAACAAATGTTGCCAAATTAATAATACAATTTATACCAATTTTGATAATGTTACTTCACAGGGATGTTGACAGTATTCATATAAAAATATAATTTTGATGTTAATTGGTAGTTTCTATGATAGAACTCTGAAAAAATACAATATTTTCCCTTATTTTTATTTGAATAAATTAATATCTAATAAATAAAATGAAACAAAATTTAAAATAGGTCACGTGATAATAAACGGAAATGACGTTACCTGCTCCTGTTTAGCGGAAGCGGAAGAATATTGACGTACTTTTATACACCATTTTCCGTACGCAGTACATATTGTAAAAACTAATTTTCAGGCGTTTTGACAGTATACACACACATAGGCACCGTACAATAATTATAAAACTTAGAAGTAATTTTTTATTAACGACAACTAGAATCATTTTATAATTTTTACGATGTTTAACAACATATGACGTCACGAGACAAGTGTTAGCGTTTTGGAGCGAAATTTAAAATGCATTATAAAATGCAAGATTTTATAGGCATTAGACGTATTTCAGCAAAAGTAAATAATGTTTAGGCCTCTATTAGGTATTTATAAATGATCTATAAACATTTATGAAAAATGTCAACATTCCTATTGTGTAGACTTTATTCTAACTGTGCTATTGACAAACATAATAAATATTATAATATTATGTATCTTCAGCAAGTAATTGGATACAATTGTTTTTTTTCTTTAACGCCGGGAAATGCTCTGAGGCATCACGCGGAGGACTGACTAGCCGTCGAGGTGCCCTGTTTGCTCATTAGATCCGGGGGACCTCACCATTCACAAAAGGCGGCATTGGCCCGAAGGCCTTAATGCTACATCGGATTAGTGTGAGCCCATTCGGCTCACTTTTGGTTAATAAAAGTGGGAGGTTGCCCCCCGCCAACCGTGCAGTCTGCGACCACACGGCCTCCTGGCATCGGTTGTGAATAATGTACGTAATGTTTAGCTAGATATTTTGAATACTTATTTAAGTACTAATATTTTAGTTAATTACTAGAGTGTTTACGGAAAGCTAATTTTAGGACAGTACAACGTATATCGGGTCCGCTAGTATTAAAATATAAATAGTATTAGTACTATTTGTTTTCTAATATGAGTTTTATATATAGTTATTAAAAAATATGGTTTTAACTTTTGAATACTTGCTAAACGCGCTTCTTATTTGAATACAGATATTTATTTTTAGATAGGTATGGTAGTGTTTTCACAATATAGCAACTTCGAATATAAATCCGCATAAATCTAGTTTCTAACAGCTTTCACGTTTAGAAATAGAAAAATATATCGATATTCAAACAAGTATTAATTGTAGTTTATGATTGAATAAGGTATATTTTATAGACATAAAATTTGTATTTTTTTTTTTAATTATTATATTATTTTAAAACGAATTGAAAGATTTAAATTCGTTTTCAGTTTCTGAATATTAAATCTTGAGACGAATAATAAAAATAGGGATGTTGACAGTATGACGTCACTGTCCCTATTTAGCGGAAGCGAAAGAATATTGACGTACTTTTATACACCATTTTCCGTACGCAGTACATATTGTAAAAACTAATTTTCAGGCGTTTTGACAGTGTACATACACATGGGCACCGTCTAGCAATTATAAAACTTAGAAGCCATTTTTTATTAACGACAACTAGAATCATTTTATCATTTTTATGATGTTTAACAACATATGACGTCACGTGACAAGTGTTAGCGTTTTGGAGCGAAATTTAAAATGCATTATAAAATGCAAGATTTTATAGGCATTAGGCGTATTTAAGCAAAAGTTAATAATATTTAGGCCTCTATTAGATATTTATAAATGATCTAAATTTCATTATTTTTCATAAACATTTATGAAAAATGTCAACATCCCTATTATGTTCAATAATGTCGATAACGTTTACAATGTGTAGTATTTATGCCAATATTTAAAATATTGTAACCTACTACCAACTTATCTGTGAAAGGGTCGCTACACGGAATACAAAATAAATGTAATGTTTTCTATGAAAACACGAAATATAAAACAGGAGTTTGATTTATTAACGGATTATTATAGATAATGTAATCACTACGTTATTATGGAGCATTTAGAGTAAGCAACGACCTAGTAATATATACAAGTACATATAAATACAGTATATATATTCCAACCTCTATCATAGTCAAATGTCATTAACAAATGTCAAATGGTGACAGAAAAAATATAAAAAAACCGTAGACAGAGAATAAAAAACGTATTACAGTGCCACATACTTTTCTTGGCCGGCGGCTGAAATTGGTACTACCATCGGCATTTTGAAATGTCAGACTGACATTGTCAGTTAGCTCTCAAATACAACTTGCGGAGTTTTGTGTTTTGTGGTTTTTATGAACATCAAACATGCCTGGAGTATTGAAAAGCGATGGCAGAAGCATTGTTTTACGCGTTCTTTCTTTCATGAATGAAGAAAAACGCAACCAAGCGCCAATTATACCATTACAAAAAGTATATGAACGAGTTGCTGCCGCTACAGGTTAGTGTTACCAGCATAGATGGGGATGAATTTACGTGCGTATTAATGAAACGGAAACTTACTTATTTACTTTTTTTATTACAGGCGTTAGTGAAAGGTCAGTGCTACGAATGGTAAATGAAAAGAAACGGGCTGATGAAACAGGGACAAAAGTTTCTTCTCCGGGGAAAAGAAGAAAAAGAACAACAGGAAAGATAGAAGTCGACAACTTTGATCTCGGTATCATAAGAAGGAAAATTCACGAATTTTACTCAGTTAAAAAATAAATTCCCACTTTACCGAAGTTACTTAATATTCTTCGCGAAGAAATTGATTTGAAGGGGAGCCGAGAGACCCTACGGAAAATATTACATAAACTAGGATTTCGATACAACAAGTTCTAATCTAATAGTTCTTACTGAACGTAATGATATATCCGCATGGAGGGCGACATATTTACAAAAATTCAGGAAAACGAACTTAGTGACAAAAATGAACCTGTAGTTTTTTTGGACGAAACATATATTCACACTTCGCACACAGCTGGACAATGTTGGCAAAGTAATGAGGATGATGGTATTCTGAACCCAGTTTCTAAAGGATATGATATAATCGTTAATGCAGGAGGAGAAGCAGCTTTTGTCAAGAATGCTTTACTCGTTTTCAAATCAAATACAAAAAGCGGTGATTATCATGATGAAATGAACACAAATTTTAAAAAATGGGTCGCTGACAAGTTGCTTCCAAATTTGTATCAATGCAATGCAACTACATTGCAATGCGGTTGCATTGCATTGATTTGCAATTGCAATGTAGTGAGCTATGCAACAATGGCTAACTGAAAAGAACGTGGAATTCCACGAAAGCTATACAAAACCTCAGCTTTATGAACTAAATAAAAGACACAAACTGGCACCAAAATACGAAATTGATAAATTGATGAAAGATAGTGGACACACGGTGTTAAGATTGCCACCATATCATTGCAATCTTAATGCAATATAAATGATCTGGAGTTCAATGAAACGGAATGTAGCAGAAAAGAACCTTCCGAAATCAAGTACTGAAATGCCTCAGTTGAATGCAGTAGCCTTCGACAGAATATCTGTTGTAGAATGGAAAAAACATTGCGATCATGTAAAAAAAATGAAAACAAATACAGAGAAAAATATGCGTTTTTAGATGAACCGTTCATTATTAGTTTGGCCAGCGATAGTGAAAGCGAAAGCAGTGATTCTGAAGATGAACATTTTGACTATTTGGGAAATCAAATAATTGATGGAGTTCGTCCTCTAGAGTGTGGTTCTTTAGATATTGTTTTGTTTGATCATAATTATTGTATCAAAATATAGAGGCAAAACACGTGTAGAGTGCTTAAAATTATTTATTAATAATGCTCTTAGCAATAAGCCCGCTATTTGTACTGTTTTGTAATGTTTGTGTTTATTTTCTTTCTTGGTGCGTAAAATAAATAATTTTACTATCCACCAACACCTAATAAAATTTCAACTAAAATGTATTTATTTTTATTTCCAAATTAATAATACAATTTATACCAATTTTGATAATGTTACTTCACAGGGATGTTGACAGTATTCATATAAAAATATAATTTTGATGTTAATTGGTAGTTTCTATGATAGAACTCTGAAAAAATACAATATTTTCCCTTATTTTTATTTGAATAAATTAATATCTAATAAATAAAATGAAACAAAATTTAAAATAGGTCACGTGATAATAAACGGAAATGACGTTACCTGCTCCTGTTTAGCGGAAGCGGAAGAATATTGACGTACTTTTATACACCATTTTCCGTACGCAGTACATATTGTAAAAACTAATTTTCAGGCGTTTTGACAGTATACACACACATAGGCACCGTACAATAATTATAAAACTTAGAAGTAATTTTTTATTAACGACAACTAGAATCATTTTATAATTTTTACGATGTTTAACAACATATGACGTCACGAGACAAGTGTTAGCGTTTTGGAGCGAAATTTAAAATGCATTATAAAATGCAAGATTTTATAGGCATTAGACGTATTTCAGCAAAAGTAAATAATGTTTAGGCCTCTATTAGGTATTTATAAATGATCTATAAACATTTATGAAAAATGTCAACATTCCTATTGTGTAGACTTTATTCTAACTGTGCTATTGACAAACATAATAAATATTATAATATTATGTATCTTCAGCAAGTAATTGGATACAATTGTTTTTTTTCTTTAACGCCGGGAAATGCTCTGAGGCATCACGCGGAGGACTGACTAGCCGTCGAGGTGCCCTGTTTGCTCATTAGATCCGGGGGACCTCACCATTCACAAAAGGCGGCATTGGCCCGAAGGCCTTAATGCTACATCGGATTAGTGTGAGCCCATTCGGCTCACTTTTGGTTAATAAAAGTGGGAGGTTGCCCCCGCCAACCGTGCAGTCTGCGACCACACGGCCTCCTGGCATCGGTTGTGAATAATGTACGTAATGTTTAGCTAGATATTTTGAATACTTATTTAAGTACTAATATTTTAGTTAATTACTAGAGTGTTTACGGAAAGCTAATTTTAGGACAGTACAACGTATATCGGGTCCGCTAGTATTAAAATATAAATAGTATTAGTACTATTTGTTTTCTAATATGAGTTTTATATATAGTTATTAAAAAATATGGTTTTAACTTTTGAATACTTGCTAAACGCGCTTCTTATTTGAATACAGATATTTATTTTTAGATAGGTATGGTAGTGTTTTCACAATATAGCAACTTCGAATATAAATCCGCATAAATCTAGTTTCTAACAGCTTTCACGTTTAGAAATAGAAAAATATATCGATATTCAAACAAGTATTAATTGTAGTTTATGATTGAATAAGGTATATTTTATAGACATAAAATTTGTATTTTTTTTTTAATTATTATATTATTTTAAAACGAATTGAAAGATTTAAATTCGTTTTCAGTTTCTGAATATTAAATCTTGAGACGAATAATAAAAATAGGGATGTTGACAGTATGACGTCACTGTCCCTATTTAGCGGAAGCGAAAGAATATTGACGTACTTTTATACACCATTTTCCGTACGCAGTACATATTGTAAAAACTAATTTTCAGGCGTTTTGACAGTGTACATACACATGGGCACCGTCTAGCAATTATAAAACTTAGAAGCCATTTTTTATTAACGACAACTAGAATCATTTTATCATTTTTATGATGTTTAACAACATATGACGTCACGTGACAAGTGTTAGCGTTTTGGAGCGAAATTTAAAATGCATTATAAAATGCAAGATTTTATAGGCATTAGGCGTATTTAAGCAAAAGTTAATAATATTTAGGCCTCTATTAGATATTTATAAATGATCTAAATTTCATTATTTTTCATAAACATTTATGAAAAATGTCAACATCCCTATTATGTTCAATAATGTCGATAACGTTTACAATGTGTAGTATTTATGCCAATATTTAAAATATTGTAACCTACTACCAACTTATCTGTGAAAGGGTCGCTACACGGAATACAAAATAAATGTAATGTTTTCTATGAAAACACGAAATATAAAACAGGAGTTTGATTTATTAACGGATTATTATAGATAATGTAATCACTACGTTATTATGGAGCATTTAGAGTAAGCAACGACCTAGTAATATATACAAGTACATATAAATACAGTATATATATTCCAACCTCTATCATAGTCAAATGTCATTAACAAATGTCAAATGGTGACAGAAAAAATATAAAAAAACCGTAGACAGAGAATAAAAAACGTATTACAGTGCCACATACTTTTCTTGGCCGGCGGCTGAAATTGGTACTACCATCGGCATTTTGAAATGTCAGACTGACATTGTCAGTTAGCTCTCAAATACAACTTGCGGAGTTTTGTGTTTTGTGGTTTTTATGAACATCAAACATGCCTGGAGTATTGAAAAGCGATGGCAGAAGCATTGTTTTACGCGTTCTTTCTTTCATGAATGAAGAAAAACGCAACCAAGCGCCAATTATACCATTACAAAAAGTATATGAACGAGTTGCTGCCGCTACAGGTTAGTGTTACCAGCATAGATGGGGATGAATTTACGTGCGTATTAATGAAACGGAAACTTACTTATTTACTTTTTTTATTACAGGCGTTAGTGAAAGGTCAGTGCTACGAATGGTAAATGAAAAGAAACGGGCTGATGAAACAGGGACAAAAGTTTCTTCTCCGGGGAAAAGAAGAAAAAGAACAACAGGAAAGATAGAAGTCGACAACTTTGATCTCGGTATCATAAGAAGGAAAATTCACGAATTTTACTCAGTTAAAAAATAAATTCCCACTTTACCGAAGTTACTTAATATTCTTCGCGAAGAAATTGATTTGAAGGGGAGCCGAGAGACCCTACGGAAAATATTACATAAACTAGGATTTCGATACAACAAGTTCTAATCTAATAGTTCTTACTGAACGTAATGATATATCCGCATGGAGGGCGACATATTTACAAAAATTCAGGAAAACGAACTTAGTGACAAAAATGAACCTGTAGTTTTTTTGGACGAAACATATATTCACACTTCGCACACAGCTGGACAATGTTGGCAAAGTAATGAGGATGATGGTATTCTGAACCCAGTTTCTAAAGGATATGATATAATCGTTAATGCAGGAGGAGAAGCAGCTTTTGTCAAGAATGCTTTACTCGTTTTCAAATCAAATACAAAAAGCGGTGATTATCATGATGAAATGAACACAAATTTTAAAAAATGGGTCGCTGACAAGTTGCTTCCAAATTTGTATCAATGCAATGCAACTACATTGCAATGCGGTTGCATTGCATTGATTTGCAATTGCAATGTAGTGAGCTATGCAACAATGGCTAACTGAAAAGAACGTGGAATTCCACGAAAGCTATACAAAACCTCAGCTTTATGAACTAAATAAAAGACACAAACTGGCACCAAAATACGAAATTGATAAATTGATGAAAGATAGTGGACACACGGTGTTAAGATTGCCACCATATCATTGCAATCTTAATGCAATATAAATGATCTGGAGTTCAATGAAACGGAATGTAGCAGAAAAGAACCTTCCGAAATCAAGTACTGAAATGCCTCAGTTGAATGCAGTAGCCTTCGACAGAATATCTGTTGTAGAATGGAAAAAACATTGCGATCATGTAAAAAAAATGAAAACAAATACAGAGAAAAATATGCGTTTTTAGATGAACCGTTCATTATTAGTTTGGCCAGCGATAGTGAAAGCGAAAGCAGTGATTCTGAAGATGAACATTTTGACTATTTGGGAAATCAAATAATTGATGGAGTTCGTCCTCTAGAGTGTGGTTCTTTAGATATTGTTTTGTTTGATCATAATTATTGTATCAAAATATAGAGGCAAAACACGTGTAGAGTGCTTAAAATTATTTATTAATAATGCTCTTAGCAATAAGCCCGCTATTTGTACTGTTTTGTAATGTTTGTGTTTATTTTCTTTCTTGGTGCGTAAAATAAATAATTTTACTATCCACCAACACCTAATAAAATTTCAACTAAAATGTATTTATTTTTATTTCTTGCATTATCAATTACAATGGCAAAGTTTTAATTATCGAACGGTTCCGATTGCTAGGTATCTTAAAAGATATTATATTAATAGCAGGTAACAAAACCTATCATATCAGTATTGTTCCTAAGTTTATGTCACATTTATTTTCCTAGAACTGTATTTTCTAGATATTAGTATACATTGTTTTATTAAGACACTTCAATAAATTACTTATTAAGGTAGCCTGCATCACTTAAATTTTTTCCCCATATAATGGTTAATTTTTATTTACTAGCAATACTAATATCCATGACAGCGACGCTCTTACCAGCCCAGAAAAGTTTGTGGCACTATACGTAAATCTTAACGATAAATTCTAATAATTATGAGTTAAATAATAGAATATTTAAACTCTTATATTCAAATAAATCATTATGCATTTTGCACTTGTAAATTGCATAATGATTTATTTGAATATTTTACAGTTGTAAATACTAAACCTACAATGGAAACATTTTTTTTTCGAAAATTATACAAATTTTATTGAAACCTTAGAGTAACTATACGTAATAAATAGAGTGCGAGTATCACACCGCCTTATTAATCATTGTGCCGATCGTAAGCAGATGCGATGTTGATATTTATCTATAGTAAAGCGCTGTGAGCTTAACGGCCCATGCTTAATGCGTTAAAAATATCTATATTTGAAATTAGGACATTTATCATCATCATCAGCCTCTATACATCCACTGCTGAACATAGGCACCCCTCAATGAACGCCAAGACAGAAATGTTATTGCTTTTTTTTATTTAGCTTCCAGGAATCATTCTTACAAATTGGCACTTCACATTTCACCATTTTAACATAAAAACAAATATACATCGGTCGCGGACCTAATGTAACGCGTGTTGTTTTGACGCTGATTGAACGTTTCCAAGACAATGGTCTATGTATACCTGTGATTACAGTTCATACTTAGTGACGCGCGCTCTGTATAATATATTGTATACTCTAAGATTGAAACATAAAATTAAAAAAGGGCATCAGAGCTTCGGGACGTCTCGGCCAATCACAGAACACAAGCGAATTCGCTTACACTTTCTATTTTTAGATTTATTACCCTGTGTATTCAATCGTGTTTTATTGTTTAGACTTTTTTATTTTGTTCAAATATTTGTCCGTCGGCTGTCGCTCAGTTGAAAAATATTGTTGAACTAAGATGCACGCGTGTCTTTTATTAAGTATTAAATTTAAAAAGTTCATGTTTTTAGAAGTAGTTCATTATACTTTTTAGTTGAATAATTATTGCAACGCGTGTAAATTGTTTATGAGCTATGACACCACCACAACAGCGACAGCTGATAGTGGTGTTCAGAGAAGGTGGACACACCATGGACACCATTTCTGAGATCAGTACACAAACTATATAGAGAATACTACGTATTGATCAGTAGAATAACGAGAATATCGGTGAGTGAGACTTTAAATAAGATATTTATACATTTAAATTACAACGAAAACTATGTAATTCAAAGTAAAATATTATTGTTCATCAAATATAGTAATAGCATTGTTATGTAGGCCTCTTACACAACGATATTATCAAAGAGTATAATAATATAATACGGAGGATATTATAATAAAGGATAATACGGAGGATATTATAAAAAAGAAGCTCAGGACCGTATTACTGAATTAGAAGAGCTTACACGTCAGAAAGAAGTCACAACAACTCAAAACTTATATGATGAACTGATTGGGAAGGAACCGTGCCTAGTAGCTGATATCATCACCCCCATGAACATTACCACTATAGATTTGACTGATGATACGGTGCCTTCCTATTCTTTTCACAGTAAAAATAAATTAAAAAAATATATTTAAAAAAAAAAGAAATCCATGAAAAAAACACAGGAACTTCTTTTAAAAAACAAAAGAATTATTAATAAAATTAGTAAATTATCGCAAAATAAAATAAAAATAACAAACCAGTATTCCAATTCCTTAATGGAATTGGAAAATGTTAAATGTAACTATGAGGCAGATGTATGCAGCCTTCAAGCTGAAATCTCTGAACTCCATAGTCAATTACAAATAATATCCAGTAAATATGAAATAGCCCAGAAAGAAATAGCGGGACATATATCAGCTCTGAGTGGTTTGCTGGACATATGCCATTACAATGAGGACAGGGTTGAGTCTTTATTGAGTCGCAACTCTCAATGCATATGTTCAACTGTGAAACACTCAGCGCAAAGTATAGGTCAAACTTACACGGGTACAAGCTTGAAGGTGCATGCTGACCCCTTTAACAAATCATTTATAGAAACTGTACCACCAGCCTCTACAAATAAGTTTATTAGTTTATATAGTGATGAGATAGGCCAAGAGGTTGGTGTGTTGTTACACAGGTTGTACGAAGGACAAAAATTGACTAATACTTGTATGCCGGGGGCATCATTTGATCAAGTTGTAAATAAGATTTTAAATGCCACCCATTGTCCAAATACAACCATTGTAATTATAGTTGGGAGAAGGGGAGGTGTGAACGGGAAACAACTTGCTAAATATATAGAAAATTATAATAAAACAATTTTTTTTTACGGATTTTATCGCGGTTTATTAAGATTTTTACAAGCCTACCTGTGGAAGATTGCATAACAATAGTAAGAAGAAAGCTAAGAGAAAATGACATGCCAATGGAATATGCTGACCTTTTGGAACATTGCCTTACATCTGGCTATATGTTGTGGAATAATTATTTCTACAAGCAAGTAGATGGAGTGGCCATGGGCTCACCAGTATCCCCTGTTGTTGCCGACATATTTATGGAGGACTTCGAGGAGACTGCTCTGCAAACTTCGCCCATTACACCCAGGTTCTACAAGCGGTACGTAGATGATACTTTCACAATATTACTGATCTGATAAAGTAACCATATTCTTAGACCATCTTAATTCCATTAATTCCAAAATTCAATTCACAATGGAATTAGAAGAAAATAATTCTCTAGCCTTCTTAGATGTATTAGTTATGCGTAATCCCAACAATACCTTAAGCCACACAGTGTATAGGAAGCATACCCATACGGATAAGTACCTAAACGGCGAATCTCACCACCATCCAACACAGTTAGCTACCGTGGGTAAATCTTTGTTTCAGAGAGCACAAGGGATCTGAGATGAGCAACACCTGGAGACCGAACTTCAACATGTCAAGCAAGTACTGCGTGACAACAAGCTTCGGGTACCGCGTCTCCGTCACAGTGAACGTGTGAAACCAGCCACCGTCGAGCGAGTACCTGCAGTTCTCCCGTTTATTAAAGGCGTCACTGACAAGATTGGCTTCATCCTAAAGCGAGCTTCTATAAAAACTTATTTCAAGCCGCCAAAAAAGATAAGTCAATTCTTACCATCTGTCAAGTGTCATATACCCTTACAAGATGCAGGAGTATACAAGCTTGATTGTGACTGTGGTCTCTCCTATATAGGCCAAACTAAAAGATCTATTAAAACTCGCGTGAAAGAACATATAGCTGATTTAAAACACCGTCGCTACACTAAGTCTGCCATCTGTGAACATAGTCTTGACAAAGCTCGCCATTATATCAGATTTGATAAACCACAAGTCCTCGCAAAAGAACACAGATTCCAACCAAGGATGATCCGTGAGGCTATTGAAATTAAAAAACATCCTTATTTCAATAGAGAAGATGGCTGGCTTCTACCACCTGCTTGGGATCCCATTATTAAAATTATCAAATCAAAATCCAAGCATAATATGTCACAGATTAAAGATACAGTTAGCACTTTCTGCGTAGATAGGACTAACCAAAATATTGATGTATCATAGGGTAGTTTCGAATAACTTTGTAATGATAGGACGTATGACACCAATACAATACGTAGTATTCTCTATATAGTTTGTGTATGACACCTCAGTCCTCCCGTGACCATGGTTGCTGTAAAGTATCCGAAACGTCGGGCTTGTAAAAATCTTAATAAACCGCGATAAAATCCGTAAAAAAAAAAATTGTTTTATTATAATGAGTGAAATTCGCGTAAACATTAGAAAACAATATATATAGAAAATCTTTCAGGTTTACCCAATGTTGAGAGGGTATTTCTATTCCCATTTCCCTACATTAAATCAGAATAGTTGCCACAGGAGAATAAAATTAGACTAAAATTAAATAGCCTGTTACACTGTGCATGTAACAATAACTGTATTTTACTTAATGAAAATAAAAGTAACATAATAAATATAATTGACATTAACAACATTTTAAATTATAATAATTGTAACAATCTGACATCTGATAGGTATTACCTATCAAAATTTTATAAGCGACAAATAGCAGCCTCGCTATTATATTTTTTATCTTTAAGTCCAGCCAAGTATTTGGCTAATCCGACCACTGTTTTATTTGAACAGTGTGATAATAAAACATACAATTTTACAAATTTGGAATACGTTCCAAATAGTTTAAACTAGAGTATAAGACAATAGAGGAAATCTCTAGCCCATTAATTAGTTATAATAATAATAATATATTAAATAAAAATATTGAACAAATCAATGTAAAGAAATTAAATAACAAATTGTACTCATTTAACCTGGTGCATCAAAACTTACAAGGAATGTTACGCAAAGACTTGGAAATTGAATTGTTCTTAAAAAACTACAATATAGACATTCTGTGTATTACCGAACATTGGTTAAAAAAAAATGAAATTATGTTCAGCTTCAGTGAGCACCAGGTGGCAAGTTCGTTCAGTAGAGAAAAAGCCATAAGAGGTGGCTCACTAATAATTATTAAAAATGAAATAAAATTTAAGGAACGTACGGATATTGTGGGCCTCTCTGCTGAGCGTACTACTGAAATAGCCTGTATAGAGATGGAGCGCCTTATTATTGTAAGTGTATACAGACCTCCAAATGGAATTATGATTCTTTTGAGAAAATCATGGAAGAATTATTAACTAAAATATGTGGGTCTAACAAGCCCATACTAATTTGTGGTGACTTTAATATTAATTTACTAGAAAATAATTCCACCACAGTTAGATTCACATCATTGTTAAAATCATATAATCTGACTAATCTATTTTCAGAACCAACAAGAATTTGTAGTTCTACAGCTACATGTATTGATAATATTTTTAGTAATTTAACTCCTGTCCACATAGAAATTATCAACAAGTTGAATTCTGATCACTGTGCTCAATTAGCTGAATTCCTTATAAGTTCTAATAGTAAAAATTGTAACAAAATTAATGTGTTTGTTCCTGTGAATGTAAGACGTATTGAGAAATTTAGGAGTAGTATAATGGCCAATATTACATATTTGAAAGATAACAAAAGTCCAGATTTCGCTTTTGATGAATTGTTTAAATTAATTAATACACATTTTAAAGCCATTTTTACTTCTAAAACAGTCAGTTCCACAAATAAAAAGGGCTTTAATGATTGGGCAACAGCAGGAATCCACAATAGTAGACGCAAATTACCAAGAACCTTTACCAAGAACGCACATACAATCAAAATCAATCATTTAAGCAGTATGTCAAAATATATTCAAAAACATTCAAACAAGTTTGTATCGCGGCTAAATCGCTTTATATTAAGGAAAAAATTAAAAACGCAAAAAATAAAATAAAAACTACTTGGAACATAATAAAGGATGAAACTGGGAGAGTCGGTAGTCGTAGCTCTGAATTTAATTTAAATATTGAAAATAGAATAATTAAGTCTGACGAGGAAGTTGCGACAGTATTTGAAAAATACTTTTCTGACATCCCGATTTCGACTACAAAAAATTTAATCTCATGTCCTGCAATTGCCGAATCATTGCTTAAAACCAATGTCAAACAATGTGAAGCTAACTTTAAATTTAAAGAGATAGGACCCAAAGATATTTTAAATGCATTTAACTTATTAAACAATAAAAATACCCCAGATTTATGGGGATATTTACGCCCGAATACTCAAACGAATCTCAAATGTAAGACGTACTTAAACTCATGCTATAACGTGTCAGATTCAAAGAAAAAAAGAGGGACAACACGAGTTTAAGTACGTCTTAAATTTGAGATTCGTTTGAGTATTCGGGCGATAGTCGAGTCTTGCCTCTTTTTAAATCTGGCAGTACATCAGATGTTACAAATTTTCGACCAATATCAATACTCCCCTCATTTAGTAAATTTTTTGAAAAAATTATGTTAAATCAGTTACTATATTACTTTGAAACCAATATCTTACTGCACAAAAAACAATTCGGATTTAGAAAGGGTCTCTCCACAACAGACGCTGGCGTTAACTTAATTGACCACATTTATGAGGCCTGGGAGGAGTCACGTGATGCTTTGGGAGTTTTCTGTGACTTATCCAAGGCGTTTGATTGTGTACAGCATGAGACCTTGATCAGGAAATTACGCCACTATGGGATAGACGGTACGGCACTGGATCTTTTGAATTCCTATCTTAAAAACAGGACTCAAAAGGTCGAGATAAATGGTAAAAGATCATCCGGGACTAAAATAGAGATGGGGGTCCCACAGGGGTCCATTCTAGGTCCATTTCTTTTTCTAATTTATGTAAACGATTTACCTTACCTAGTTAAAGATAGTCAAGAGGTAGTGTTGTTTGCTGATGATACTTCACTTATTTTTTAAATCAAACGACAAGAAACTAATTATGACGAGGTAAACAACACACTTTCGAGAATGGTACATTGGTTTAGCGTTAATAACTTGCTTTTAAATAGTAAAAAAACTAAATGCATAAAATTTTCCTTGCCAAATGTTAAGCAACTGCAAACAAATGTACTCTTAGACAGTGAAAACTTGGAATTGGTGGACTCCACAGTTTTCCTAGGAATAACTCTTAAGCTGCAGTGGGGTCCCCACATAGCTAAATTGGCGAATAGACTCAGTTCAGCAGCATATGCAGTGAGAAAAATAAGACAGTTTACTGATGTAGATACAGCGCGAATAGTATATTTTAGCTACTTTCATAGCATTATGTCTTATGGCATACTTTTATGGGGAAATGCGGCCGATATAAACAACATTTTTGTGCTGCAGAAGCGGGCTATTCGTGCAATTTACAAGTTGCCTCCCTATTCATATTTGAGAGAAAATTTTAAAGAAATAGGAATTCTGACTGTCACCTCTCAATACATCTTAGAAAATTTACTGTATGTCCGAAAAAACATAAATGAATTTTGTAAGAAAAGTGATATTCATAGTAGGAATACACGTAATAGACACAGGTTACATGCACCAATGATTAGACTTTCGAAAGTAAGCAATTCTTTTAAAGGCAACTGTATACGCTTTTACAATAGGATCCCAGAAAACGTTCAAAAGCTCTCCATAAAAAAATTCAAAAAAGTTGTTAAAGAACGTTTGTGTGGTAAAGCATATTATAAAGTAAAAGATTTCATGGAAGATACCACACCCTGGGAATAAGGCGTTCCTCCCGGGCATTTCAAGATAAGATGTTAAAATTGTTATTAATATATATTATTGAAAAGATTAGTTCCACTGAGTTTGTTTCGCCGGTTCTTCTGAGTGGGCTTACCTTGGAACCGGTGGTAGATTCAATTGACGTTCAAAAAGATACTGTATTAGTACTATTTTGAATAAAAAAAATTTGATTTTGATTTTTGATTTTGATTTAATATGTCATTGCTCTTACATTTGTGTCATTAATAAAAATTAATAAATATTACTAGTATGGAAAAATGTTTCTGCCGCGAATGTTAAAGTATTAATATAATTTGTTTGTTTTGTATTTAAGGGGAAAACAATAAACTTTTGGTTGCGACGCAACGAGGAGACTGGAGGAGCCTTATCGGCCCGTCCCCGGCAGCTCCACCGGCGCGCGACCACTGCAGACCGCTGAACAAGATGCTGCCATTGTGGAAGCCATCCATTTAGGAGTATACGAATTACTGCAACTCAATATAGCGTAAGTAGACTTTCAAAAGATACATAGGGAGTAAAAATTCGCTTTTACAGCAATCTTTCAACAGAAAAATGTTCACAAATAAGTTTTAGCTTCAATTAACCCACGATTTTATTGTAATGACTACATTATTAGGCAATAAAAAATATTGACCACTAGCTTTTGCCCGTGTTTGCGCTTCTCTCACGTTAAAGTAGATTAAGAAATACACCAAGTCTGTTCGCTGTTCCTTGGTAACAGATAGAGTATTTCTATGACACTTATATTTTCGCCCTTCAAAAATAAACTTATCTTAATAATAGGACATGAAATCACAATTAAAATATGCCTAATAAGTAAATAAATCCAGCAACTAAGTGTATACAGTAATGTATTTATTATTCATTATAGAATATATACTATTTAGAGAAACATAAACCTTACTATTGCCACCTGATGGTAAGTGGTAGACGTCGCCCATATCAACATAAATTAGTTTACCTGGAACTCTACTCCAAAAGCGATCCGTCCGTCCGTGTTGGATCCGAGTGGCAAGGGATCGGTCGTCATGAGGTTCATAGAAGGAGGGCTATGTTCAGAAGAGGAGGGATAGAGACTGATGGTTATTATGATGAAACGCTAATAATTAACTCTGGTTCACGCGAATTTCACTGATTATAATGAAACAATTTATTATGATTTTTACAAGCCCGATGTTTCGGATACTTTACAGCAACCATGGGAGTCCTCCCGAGACCATGGTTGCTGTAAAGTATCCAAAACGTCGGGCTTGTAAAAATATTAATAAACCGCGATGAAATCCGTAAAAATTGTTTCATTATAGCTCTGGATCAATTTAAGTCTTTGTATCTCTTTATTTTTATGACGTTAAGGGTTCGGCCATCGTAAATCATAGGATTTAAGGAATTTGTGAAAGCATGATTGTGTGCAGATGTTTTGACCGTTGGGTTGTATAATTACAAACTTTGGAATTTGTATTATAAATGTCTGGGAACGTTACGAGTTGGTTGTTTTGCCGTATGAGTGTCATAAATGTATTGTTTGGGTGAGAGATCCAAATATAAGTAATAGCTTGTTTTTAAAGATAATCAAATGTTCACTGTTGTTTCAGGTATCAACCGACACAATAAGGCGTCGTTAAAAAGCCGTTGGCCTCATGACTCGGACCCCGGCAAAAGAAATGTCTTCTACTGACACCTGTTTTAATACCTGTGTTAGCTTAATAAATTAAATATTATATGATTACTGATTGTTTTACTTATAATGTTTACGTGAATTTAGAATAGAATAGAATAGAAAAAAAATATTTAGGTTGCATACACTGTTGCATACATTTCACTCTCCTTATAACGAAAAACATTTTACGGATCCATAAAAGTTGTTATAATAATATAATATAAAATTTGTTTATAATATAAATTGTTTTATACCTAAATAAAGAGTTTTTACTTTTTTGTGTCTATCTAACAACCTACCCTACTTTAACCTACCCAACATTGTTTTAGGGTTTAGCAAATCTATGAAATATAAAGCTTTGGCTCAATCTTTCAAGTTGAGCCGTTGTATACACATCTTATCTTATATAATATTATTATTATTAATTAAATGGGCAGATATTAATTATACCTTTGTCATTTCTAGTGACATAAACATACCACATAATATGTAATAAGCCTAATCGTTTACCTAATGTGTAATAAATTATACAGACACACAAAACTTCACCTCCACAAGTATTGCATTAAAATTATTGAAATTATATAAAATAATACCTTATAATAATAATTATTTATTGTATATACCCAAACTACACTAATATAGTAGTGCCAAAAGATATTATTATAGTTCAATACACTATATACATATTATATAGGACTATACTTTATTAAGCGACAGACAATTTACTTAAAACTTAAAGATGACGTCAACGTGTATCGCGCGATATAGCTATAAACGTAATAGGCAATAGCTTAGTAATTTTAAATTCATTCATACACAACAGCGCCTGTTGACCAATGCCCACGGCTCGACTATGTACCGCCAACCCCGTAAGTGAGACGAAATAACAAAAATATACTGCACCCCTTCGATACAATACAATACAATAAAAGTAGAACGCAGAGAAGCGTGTCGCTGCGTTCTACTTTTAATAGTACAAAGTCCAAAGTGAGGAACTCGGGCTGCTGTCGTGTGTTCAAAGTCCAAAGTGAGGAACTCGGGCTGCTGTCGTGTGTACGCTACGCTACGCATACACTACTTATCCCATGATGGAATCTCTTCCAGTAGTCCTTCCATAGGAAAATTAAAACAAAGAGTCGCAAAATTAGCGTGTACAATCTTACAATATATTAAAAAATATATATTATTATATAATAATATATAATAGATATGTACATACCTACATACGATACATACGTACAATATATGAATACATACATACATACACAAGTAAGTACATAATATAATACAATACATATTATATACTTATACACTCATACAATACATTAGATAGACTTATACAATACCGTGAAACTAGCCAACTTTGCCAATCAAGGTATCTTTGCCATAAATGCAGTTTCTAAACAATATCATTACCATATGAAAATATTTTAATTTTATGACAACATTTAGAAGTTTTTTGGAAAGTAGATTATATTTGTGGCAACACTAGGTAACGTAATTCTTTTCAAAATCCTTCAGTAATCAGTTGCCTGTTAGAACTTTCGAATGTGGCATGTGTTTTGGCGGCCAAATTTCTTGATCAAAGATTCCGTGAATGGTTCATCATGGTTAAACCCCAGAACAGTTAAGTTTATTTGTCAGTTTACTATAGAATAACAATAATTGCTGAGTATTTTAATTATAGTTTTAATATTATTGTCGTTATTTCTCGCTATTGCCAACGATGGGCAAAGTTACCATAAACTGTTTAGACTCATACTTGCCAACATTGCCCGTCATTGAAAAGTGCTTAGGGTTGTCATCTCATCTCATAGGTACTTTGTTTAAGATTTTGCCTTTATACAAAGTTTAAATTAATCCTAATAAACAATCAAAATGTAATTTTAACTACACTTTGTACATTTGACAATGTTAAATTTATAAATAAAAGTCTTTAACTCCTCATTACATGCTTAAAAACTAAATTTATGATATTTTATAATCATCCTCAATTGATGTCTATCCAACATTAAATTTAAGTGACTACTGTACATAACTTTGTTAAATCCTTAGTACACAATATTGTAAAACTGAAAAAAATGGCCTCAGTTGAGAATAAACCTCTCTATGAATGTAAAAACTACGAATAGGTACCTATTTACGTGGTACATGTGATAAATACTTAGAAGAACATAACGTAAATGGTGCAGATGCGAGGTTAAAACTGCGCACTGAGAGTTATCTACGAACTTGTATATATTATGTTAATATTTCGTTTATCACGATAATCGTGTCTTAAAGTTCATTTTTGATTTTTAAACCATTTATGCTTATAAATCAAAATTCTGTTTACCTTTTTTATTTTTATTTTCAGACAAACAAACACAAATCTAGAATTTAAAAAAATGTAGTTGCAAAATAGGATCTCGCGCATATAAATAAATAAATAAATAATAAATAAAATAAAAATATTTTTATTCAATGTTGTACGTCAAAGTAGCTTATTGAACGTCAAATGACTCTACTACCGGTTCCAAAACTAGTCCACTGAGAAGAACCGGCGAAACAAACTCAGTGAAACTAATCCAAAAAAATATAAAAACTGTACCGAAGACAGATGAAAATGCTAGCGTGTGAATCAGTTTCTTCAAAACAAATATCATCGAGAGACGCCAAACTACAGTTTGGCATCCCCAGACGTACAATCGTTAATAAAATAAAAAAGTCTCATATTCTTATTCACATTTCATAATTTACTAAGATGTGACAACCCTTAACATTTTAAATTGTTACTTGCGTAACATATGGGAAAAATCAAAAATCTCTGGGTAACATTACCCAGTAATTTATTTACAAATACGTATAAACTACACACATCATTTTGAAATCTAAGCCAAGATTGCCACAAATTCTGGTCGAGGTGTTGATGACATACATATACGAGTTATATTTTGGTAAAAAATCAACGTGGGCAATGTTGGCTAGAAGTCCAGATAATTTTGCCCGTCATCAGAATTGAATAAAATTCTTTTTAAATTCTAACTTATTACAAAATTTGCACAACAAGAACGTGCACAAGTTTACAAAGTTGTTGCAAATGACAAAATATACCTACCTTCCTGTACAAAATTTATGATTTTTTTTTCATTTTTATTAAAAAAATGGGCAAAGTTGGCTAGTTTCACGGTATATTATATTCTAATATATACGCATAAAGGTATTTAAATAAATTCAATTAAACTAGGGTTGCTCTTGATAGAATTCTCTTAATCTTTACTTAAATAGTGATATTGTTTTACAATCGCGAATTTCTAAAAACTTTACAGCAACCATGGTCACGGGCAGACTGTGTATGTGATTCATAAGTTATTTTGTAGCTTTCTGTCTCAAAATGTTTTGATATTTATTTTATTTGTATTTGATCCGGTAGGAGGGAAGCGCTGTGCCGCGCTCCCGGCTGCATGGGTACCACAATCTTGCTTGTTTCTCCCGTGAAACAGCTTTGCTGTGGCACCGAGACTTAACCCCTCCTGTGGCGACTCGCCGGATTCCGGCGATTGACATGCAAGTGCTCAAGTGTCACCAGCCGGAAGACGGCTGAAAACGACTTCAGTTGCTTGTTGAGCCCGTTATCAGGCAGTAATATAGCTTAAGATGTTGTAATAAGGTAGTAAATTCTATAATAGTTTATGGTTACTAAGCCATTTTGACATAAAATGCTTGTCAAATGTATTTTTAAACGATTGGCTATTTTTAGTCGGTAATGTGAGTCATTCAAGTGGATCGTGTTTTTATAACGCTTGAAGTGTAAACAAAATGTATTGTGAAGTGTTATTGTTTATGTTATTGTGAATGTTACACTAGCCTAGCCCACGTCACCGGTGTGCCCTCAACTTTACTTCATACATCGACAATAAAGTCCCTATAATATTTTAATATTAGAAACCCAGGTGTGCCCACAGCCTTATTTCGCTGTATCGTACACGGTGCAACATTTCGACATCATTTCGGGTGAAATATTGGAGTTAGCAGAATTCGACCACCTCAGCTCTGGCCCCGACCGTGGAAACCATTCTTTTACTCAACATCAGTAGGGAATCACTCTTTTTAGTTTGTATAATTTTAATTAATATAATTTAAATTGTAATATTTTAATTAATAAAAAGTGTTAAGTAAATTGCCTTTTTTTTGGCATCTGCGGCTGCAACAATCGTAACTGGCGCAGTCGGTAGGATAGTACTCGCGGGCCGGTTCGCGAGATTCGGGATTAACAATCATCACGCCGCGTGCCACCCGTGTGGTTTTCGAACTACGATCGAGTACTAGACGAAGAATCTACAGAAGTTGCAGCCAAAGAGGGAATCAAGAAATAGATCCGGCTAAGAAAAATGCGCATGTAAGTACCTTGAATCTTTCAAGTTCCTTACCCAAACTTATCCTATAATTTTCTTATTATATTTAAGTACTTACTCCATAAAAATTATATTGCATAATTTTATGTGTGAATTTTAGCTGTGTAATTTTATATAATTAAATTGTATGTTAATTAATAGATTTTAAAATTTTTCATCCGCGAGAAATTAGGAATACTAGGTTAGGTAATATTAGATTAAATTCAAATAGAAATAATTTATTTGACGAAAACAGGGATTTTTCTGAAAATATTGCGCAATACGAATTAGATGCGATTTATAAGTCATTGAGGATGTTACCCGAATTTGATGGGAACCCTCACGTTTTGACTCGATTTATAAATCTTTGTGATCAGATAGTTTTAACGCACATAGGTACTGATCCGGGACACCAATTAGGGAATTTAGCGTTAATTAACGGCATTTTGAATAAAATTACGGGTCCCGCTGCTAGGTTAATAAATGCCAGTGGCATACCAGAAAATTGGCAGGGCATAAAAAATGCACTCATAAATAACTTCGCTGATCACCGGGATGAGACAGCACTTTATAGTGACCTTTCGATGCAGACCCAAGGTTCCAGCACACCACAAGAATTTTATGAGAGGTGTCAGAATCTTTTTAGCACGATTATGACATACATATCGTTACATGAAACTGTCCTTACAACTGTGTCCTTATAGCTAAGCGAACGCTATATCAAAAGCTAACACTACAAGCTTATTTGCGAGGCCTAAAAGACCCCCTAGGTTATAGAATTAGATGCATGCGACCGGAGTCAATGGAAAAGGCTCTAGAGTATGTACAGGAGGAGTTAAATACTTTATACATGCAACAAAGAAATGATAGTGGACATTTAAGTAAAAAGGAAATTTCTAATCAGAATAATCATCATCATCTACCACTTAACAATTTTGTACCTAAGCCATTCAATTTTCCGATTAAACCATATAATTTAAACATGCCCGGTCCATCACGACCATTTAATAACTATAGTTCGCAAGGTTGGAAACCAAATGTACCACCCCATATGCAGCAACAACGTGGTCCCACGCGCACCCAACAAATTATGCGCGCCATGCCTCCGAACTATAGCCCACAAAATAACATGTTTAAATTAAATAGGCCTTACCAGCATTCTAATAATTTTAATAACCAGCCACGTCCAATGAGCGGCGTTAGCCATTTCATGCCAAAAGTATTACCACCAACCCTTAGTGGGCATGACTGGCGTAAATCAGGTAACCCACCACCGACAAATTATTTAAAAGCACGAGAGATGAATTACAATGAACTTGACTATGACAGTAACGAGTTATACGACTTTGATTATAACGACTATTTAAATTATGAGCAAAACTGTTTCATGTACGAACAAGCCGACTACTCACCTTATGACAATTGTGAACCCTGTACAGAATCAGTATCCTTAGAGGAAATTGATCCGCAAACTGATGACGTAAATTTTCAGAAAGACCCGAAATCACAAAAGCCAAGATAGAAGTCAACTTTCATATTCAAAGACAGTTAGGCTATATCCAAATATCCAATCCACCCCTTAAATTTCTGATAGATACGGGCGCTAATCAGTCTTTCATTAGCCCCGAGGCTGTACAAAAATATTTTAGCCATATGCCATTAAACTACGACCCTTTTGAGGTTACAAACGTACATGCTACTAGCAAAAACGACTACTCTATTACCTTACCCTGCTTTCCGGAATTATGTGAAAAAGGTGACATGACTTTATTCATTTACAAATTTCACAACTACTTTGACGGATTATTAGGATTTGACTTATTAGACACTTACGGATCGAATATTGACCTTAGAAATAAAAATTTAATTACTCGCAATGCTAAAATACCTATTCATATGTATGACTCACGTAACGCGAATTTATATGAAGAAATTATTCCGGCTAACTCATCAAAATTAGTTAGACTTCCAATTAATGCTTTAAATGGCGATGTTTTAATTGAAAATCAGGTAATTTGTAATTGTCATATTTCTGAATGTTTTACTAAAGTAATTAATAATCGTGGATGGGTCGAAATATCCAATCCCACGTGTAACGATATTATATTCTCCATGGATAGACCAGTACAAGCAGAACTATTTAATATTGAAAGCGACCATTTTGAAAATTTATCTGAGCGCGCGAAAGAAGTAATTTCTCGTTTAAGAACCCAGCATTTAAATCCGGAAGAACGTGCTAACTTAATTAATTTATGTGCTAATTATGCCGACATATTCTACCTCGAAGGTGAACCATTAACATTCACCAACAAGATAAAACACAAAATTAGAACTACAGATGAAATTCCGGTACACACAAAAACTTATAGATATCCCTATGTCCATCGGCAAGAGGTAAGAGAACAAATTCAGAAAATGCTCGAACAAAATATAATTAGGCCTTCTGATTCAGCTTGGAGCTCGCCAATCTGGGTAGTACCTAAGAAGGCGGATGCCTCAGGTAAAGTTAAGTGGCGTTTGGTCGTAGATTTAGGAAAGTTAATGAGAAAACCATAGATGATGAATACCCCATACCAAATATAACTGACGTACTAGACAAACTTGGGAAATGTCAATACTTCACAACTCTCGATTTAGCTAGTGGCTTTTATCAAGTGGAAATGGACCCCCAGGATATTCATAAAACTGCTTTTAATGTAGAGAACGGGCATTACGAATTTTTGCGTATGCCTATGGGCTTAAAGAACTCACCTTCAACTTTTCAGCGTGTCATGGACAATGTTCTAAGAGACATACAGAACCAAGTTTGCCTCGTATATTTGGACGACATTATAGTTTTTAGCACCTCCCTTCAGGAGCATATAGTAAATTTAGAAAAAGTTTTCAAAAAATTACGTGAATCGAATTTCAAAATCCAAATGGATAAATCAGAATTTCTAAAACTTGAAACCGAATTTTTAGGTCATGTAATAAGTAACGAGGGTGTTAAACCTAACCCTAATAAAATTCACGCTATTCAAAATTACCCGTTGCCAAAAACTACAACTCAAATTAAGCGATTCCTTGGATTACTCGGGTATTACAGAAAATTCATCCCCGATTTTGCACGTATTACAAAACCGCTAACTCAATGTCTGAAAAAAGGTTCAAAAATTAATTTAGATAAAAAATATACGGATTGCTTTGTACATTGTAAAACTCTTTTGACGAACGATCCGATTTTGCAGTATCCAGATTTTTCAAAAGAATTTATACTCACAACAGACGCGTCCAATGTTGCCATAGGCGCAATTTTGTCTCAAGGAACAATAGGTTCCGATAAACCAATAGCCTATGCCTCAAGAACCCTTAATTCAAGTGAATGTAATTATAGTACGATAGAAAAAGAGTTGCTTGCAATAGTTTGGGCCACAAAATACTTCCGACCATATCTCTTTGGTAGAAAATTTAAGATTATCACAGATCATAAGCCCTTACAGTGGGGTTATGAACCTAAAAGAACCCAGCTCGCGTCTTACGAGATGGCGTCTTAAGCTTTCTGAATACGATTTCACCGTTATCTATAAACAAGGAAAAAGTAATACTAATGCCGATGCTCTTTCTAGAATCGAACTCCATAATGATGAAACTAATTCCATAGCTGTAAACGTATCAGAAAGTTCTCACAATACATTAGATGACTCTAGAACAATAACAGCAAGCGAATCCTCTTCAAGGACTGCTACTGCACATACGAGCGATGAAGAACCTATATTAAGTATCCCTATCTCAGAAGATCCATTAAATAAATTTACTAGGCAGATCGTTTTTACCGTTGTCGGTGATATTAAAGGCCGCCCCGTCATCACAAAACCATTTGAAAACCATACGCGAACATCGATACAATTATCAGAATCTAATATAGAGGAAGACGTTATTAATTCTGTAAAAGAGTACGTGAACCCAAAAATTAAAACCGGCTTGTTAGTATATCCATGTGATGCAATGTACAAAATTATTCCTATAATACAGAGAACTTTTAAAAATTCATCCATGTTCTTAACATTTACTAAACGTGAAGTTGAAAATGTACGTGAATATCTTAAGCAGCAGGATATAATTAATAAATACCACGAGGGTAAAACGAACCACCGAGGTATTAACGAAACCTATTTGGCATTATCAAATAGATACTTTTGGCCAAAAATGAAAGAAAGTATTGCAAAAGTTATAAATTTATGTATCGTATGCGGACAAGCTAAATATGACCGTAATCCTATAAGACAGCAGTTTAGATTAGTCCCTTCCGCCTCCAAACCGTTAGAATTAGTACATGTCGACTTACTAACAATTCAGAATGATAAATTTCTTACCATTATAGATGCATTCTCTAAATATGCTCAAGCGTACCATCTGCGCGATTCAACCGCTATCAGCGTTTTACAAGGATTGCTTAGCTTTTGTACTCACCATGGTATACCGATGAAAATAGTCAGTGATAATGGTACCGAATTCACAAACCAGCTACTTGCAGAATTCC
Source organism: Helleia helle (assembly GCA_963853865.1). Classification (NCBI taxonomy): domain Eukaryota; kingdom Metazoa; phylum Arthropoda; class Insecta; order Lepidoptera; family Lycaenidae; genus Helleia; species Helleia helle. The sequence goes on from OY971435.1 coordinate 868,598, forward strand.
TAAAATTACATAAAATAGAACACCATAGAGTAGCGCCTCACGCACCTAACGAGAACGGGATAGTCGAACGTTTTCACTCCACTATACTCGAGCATCTTCGAATTCTTAAGTTAAGTCAGAAATCGGAATCAATAGTTAATTTAATGATGTATGCAATTTTAGCCTATAATAGTAGTATTCATAGTTTAACTAAGTGTAAGCCTATTGAAGTAATAACTGGACATTTTGACCCTCGAGACTCTTTTGACATAGATATTTCCACTCAATTACTACAGCAATATATGGTCAATCATAAAGAAAAAATGACTTTAGCATATAAAACTATACAAGATTTATCTGACGAGTCACATGAAAATATAATTAGAAACCGAAATAGAGAAAGAGAACCAGAAATTAATTACTTACCCGAACAGACAGTTTTTATCCAAAATCCGTGTGCATCCCGACAAAAACTAGCCCCACGATACTCTCATGACGTAGTTATGACTGATTTACCTATACATATATACACAAAGAAAAAACGAAACCCTATTGCCAAAAATAGACTCAAGAGAGTCCCTAAATCAGCGCAATTGTTACAGGATACTGCTGATCCTCTTTCTTCTCCTGAGCGTCGCCCAACCAAGAAACAAGACATAATACTTGAAAGTCTAAATGACGGACCTGGAATTTTGCCTTTCAAACTAGGACCCACTAGAATAATATCCCATTACCATACCTTTTTACATAAAATTAGCCTTAATGATTTGGAAGATCGAATTAAGTCTATCGATATTCAGTTAGATACCATTAGCCCAGAATTAAACAATAAAACGAGATCTCTCCTCGAACCGCATATTACATACCTTAGAAATAAGCTTACTGGTGTTTTAGATCAATTAGAGACATTTGTGTCGAACCGTGCTAAAAGAGGTCTTATAAATGGTCTTGGTTCAGTGATCAAAAGTGTCACTGGAAATTTAGATTACACCGACGCTATTCATTATAACGAAGTAATTAAAAATCTACAGGAAAATGAAAATAATTTAGTTATGGAATTAAATAGTCACATAAGCTTATCTAAAAATTGGACTATTCAATATTCTAAAATCATAGATACTATCATAAGAAATCAGGATAAAATGACGACTATAATGAATAAAATTAGTCAAAGCGATGCGGAACATGATTCGGATTTGATGAAATACGCTCATCTTGCCCAAATACTATTAATATTGAGCGATAATGTTGATTATATTTCGCAGGAAATAATTAAGTTACAGAATAATTTAGCTTTTATTAAATCCTCCACTTTACATCATTCGGCTATAGATCAAGCCACCGTACGCTCTATTATAAGTAAGCTGTCATCACTATACGGCAGCGAGCGTATACTTAATTTAGACATAAGAGAATATTATTACATAATTAAAGTAGGATCATTTTATATAGGTAATGAGATAGTTTTAGTTTTTAAATTCCCAATAGTTGTATCTTACATTTATAATTTATATAAGTTATCTATAGTTCCCAATAAATACTATGAGGTCCTATCTCCCACCTTTCCATTCCTAGCTATCCATGAGAAAGAATTCAGGTATATAGAGGCTGAATGCCCGAAGGCCAGCAAGTGGCATTTATGTATAGAAAAGCCGAACCCTCTAATTCAACCAGAGGACTGCATACAGCAACTTATAACAACGCAGGAGCGCAGCCCCTTATGTAAACCTATGACTGTAACTTTGAACCATGCAGCATATGAAGAATTGGATGAAAAGCATTACACAGTCAGTTTCCCTGAATCGACAAAGGTTCACTTGTTCTGCGAACGACACTCCTATGAAACTCTTCACGGCAGCTATCTTGTCATAATTCCTAGACAGTGTTATATGGAGACACCACAGTTCACTATTTCCAATTCCAAGGATCGGATAAAAGGACAGGCGCTTAAATTATTGAATATGCCTAACTATACTATAGTCGATAAAAGCTTACAGCCTACACTTACCCTTAACTCAGTAAGCCTGAAAAACCTTCAAGAAATTAATACTAGAATCTCCATGCAGCAACCTATAAAGTTAAAAACTGAAGAACACTATGGTATCTATCACACTACGATACCTATGTATGTAACAATACTATTAAGTGCATGCGCCCTTCTAAGCGTGTACTATTGGAAGCGCCGTACCAGACCACTAGTAAAGACTATTAAAAAAAATGAAGATAAGTTTGAAATGCAAGCCGTGGATCCTGATCATCCTCCAGCTCAGTTTACGACATCAGTCTTCAACAGTCGCTGTTCTACGGGTGGAGGTGTTACACTAGCCTAGCCCACGTCACCGGTGTGCCCTCAACTTTACTTCATACATCGACAATAAAGTCCCTATAATATTTTAATATTAGAAACCCAGGTGTGCCCACAGCCTTATTTCGCTGTATCGTACACGGTGCAACATTTCGACATCATTTCGGGTGAAATATTGGAGTTAGCAGAATTCGACCACCTCAGCTCTGGCCCCGACCGTGGAAACCATTCTTTTACTCAACATCAGTAGGGAATCACTCTTTTTAGTTTGTATAATTTTAATTAATATAATTTAAATTGTAATATTTTAATTAATAAAAAGTGTTAAGTAAATTGCCTTTTTTTTGGCATCTGCGGCTGCAACAATCGTAACTTGAATGAGTGTATATTAAGGTACTTCAATAAAGTAATAAACTGAGTGAGAGGTGAGTTAAATTATAGTTTTTTACGATCTTATACAGAAGCAGAAAAAAGTCGTTTCCCAACTTGTAAATACAATTAGACAATATTTTGAAACTTGGAATTACAACTGTCATGTTTTAATATGTTAGCAAAACTCATAACGTTTTGATTGTTAAGTATACGTTTTATGTACAGCTACCATACAAAAATTTTGAGATATTAGCATTTTATTTGGCTCTGCCGATATCGCGAAATGTAAAAAAAATGGCGTGCCACTTCAGTCAAAACACGCAAAATGGCCGACATCTTATGTATCGGGATAGGCAACATATAGATGAGTATACAACATATAGAGACTAGTTTATGTTTATGGGCGACGTCGACCACTTACCATCAGGTGGCACGTTTGCCAGTTTGCCTATCCAAATAACTGCTCCAATCCAAAAAGCTGTATTAGGGAAATATTATTCGTGCATCTATACTAATATTATAAAGCTGAAGAGTTTGTTTATTTGTTTGAACGCGCTAATCTCAGGAACTACTGGTCCGATTTGAAAAATTCTTTCAGTGTTAGACAGCCCATTGATCGAGGAGTATATAGGCTATAATATAATATCACGCTGTAACATATAGGAGTTGAGTAACGCGGGCGAAGCTGCAGGGAACAGCTAGTTGGTTTATATAAAGACAATTTGGTAGTAATAGTTTTCTTCACGAGTGTACAGGATACGCTAAAGTTTGCAGAGTATAAGTTCAGACTCGCCAAGATATGTCGGCCGTTTTGTACTTTTGTACATAATAAATATCGATGCAAAATTTTCGATAAATATCAAATGTCAGCAGTTCTTCCTTATTCGGTAACATTAACTTTGTTTGTGGCAAAAACTTGTATCCAGCTCTTCATAAATGTAAAGAATATTTAATTTTGTTTTGTGTTTGAGTTTTGACATGTGTCACCTGTGTGGTTTCGACTTTTGACACTCAGTTCTCAGTTTAGCACATTAGCACAGGCTTGAACTGCATATTTATTATTTTGAATCTAACCAGTAACCAGTGAAACTACATTAATTTTTTTGAATAAACAATGGAAGCTGATACGGAAACAAAGCCCAATGAGGTTCCAAATCACGAGACCCCCCAAAATGTAGCTCAAGTGAGTAAATAGAAAATGTATTATGTTACCAAAATAGATCACTATATCAAATGTCGGCATGAAAATTGTATTTTACTTTTACACTTTCAGCAGTTTTTTATTGATTTTCTATAAATAAATCCCAAATAGAAACTAAATTTTATAGAAGCTTAATATTCCGTCAATCGTTTTATTAAAACTGAACCTCCTAAGTTGTTGGCGAAAAGCCAAAATTAAAAAGGTGTTTACGATATATTTGGTAAGAAGCAAGATTCACGTGCTTTGTTCTTTCACAGCGGGGGACCATGCAAATACTTTTATCTAATCAATAATCATTGTGTAAATGGTTGCTATGTATTTGTTTACCATAAATTAGACAGGCATGTGAATATAACCCAACAAAAAGTACAAAAAGTTAAAAATAACATGAAAGGTCTAGCTACTGGAGCCCTTCATATTTATGAAAAGTACTAAATTGGAAAAATGTTTGTTCATTACTTTTTTTATTAGTTTTAGCCATAGTTGTTATCTCATTATAATGAAACAATTTTTACGGATTTTATCGCGGTTTATTAAGATTTTTACAAGCCCGACATTTCGGGTACTTTACAGCAACCATGGTCACGGGAGGACTGAAGTGTCATACGTCCTATCATTACAAAGTTATTCAAAACTACCCTATGATACATCAATATTTTGGTTAGTCATATCTACGCAGAAAGTGCTAACAATCTGTGACATATTATGCTTGGATTTTGATTTGATAATTTTAATAATGGGATCCCAAGCAGGTGGTAAGAGCCAGCCATCTTCTCTATTGAAATTAGGATGTTTTTTAATTTAAATAGCCTCACCGATCATCCTCGGTTGGAATCGGTGTTCTTTTGCGAGGACTTGTGGTTTATCAAATCTGATATAATGGTGAGCTTTGTCAAGACTATGTTCACAGATGGCACTTGCTCTGAACTAGGACCGGCCACAGCACAAAGATATTTCTTCATCATCATTATCAGCCTTTATTCATCCTCTGCTGTACATAGGCCTCCTTCAATGAACACCAAGACGGCCGATCCCTAACCACTCAAATCCAACACAAACTGGACACTGCACGGAGATTGTCTTCACACCTGGTTAAAGATATTTTATACTAACATAACATTTTAATTTCTAGGAAAAATCACCAACACCACAACCTCAAGATGTACCAAAAAAGTCAAAGAATGACAAATCAAAACGAGATGACAAAAATGTTGACCAATTTATGAAATCTCTAAATTCTGTCTCTAGTGTGGATGAAAAACTGTCTTTGGCATGTAAGAAATATGTCCAAGCAACGGATGATAATAGAAAATTACAATTTTATATCAAACAATCGGACAAAAGATATGCACTGTTGTTGAAAGAGAAGGAACAGCTACAACATGAATATAATAAAACGGTGCTTGTTAAATCAAAGTTAGAAAACCTGTGCAGAGAATTACAGAAACAGAATAAGTCTATTAAGGTAATATTAATTTCATATACTTATTTAATTTTTATTTAGAGGTTTTTACATTAAACAGAGAGAAAAAAAAATATTTTTAATATAAACAATATTCTGTTGTATTTCCTTTATGTCAATGATCAGCTTTTATTCAAGAGGGTACTGGGTTGTGTTAAGTATCTATTCAACTCCAGTAGGAGGTTCTGTCCTGTATGTCTGCATGCAATAGTCTTGCTTATTTCTTTCCTGTGCCTTCCTGTAACTAAAACACAGAACTACACCAGTTCTGTGTTTAGAAATTAAGGCAAAATATACAGTGTTATGACTATCACTGACTGTAAATTATGCAATGAATAATTAAGTTGACTGAGCTTGTCCCAGCTTTTTTATGTTCATGTGCAGCACTGACAACATTGAGCATATAACCCGATAGAGTACCTAGTAATATGAGCTATAGAATTCCGAAACTGGTCAGTTTAAACTAAAAAGATCAATTTAAACAACCAGTGATCTGTATGTACGTCCCATCCGCCTATAAACCATTAATGGCCATCAGTTGACCAAACAGGGCGCAGACTTGACAGAACATTGCTCGTTTGCCCATTTTCCTATCCTGCTAAAATTAATATTTTTCATAGGTATAATATGCTCGCATCAGACATATTAAAGCTAGCTAGGGCAGAGTACTCAAACCAAGTGAAAAATCTAGTGAATTCACTTTAGACTGTTATTTTTTTTTGTTGCTTTTTTGTGTCTGAATTCTCAAACATCTGGAATGCAGAAAAGTCCTAAAAGTTTTCTTTTTAACAGGATGAGTCGCTCACGAAAATTCGCGAAGAAGAAGAACGGCGCAAGGAGACACAGGCGAAATTTCAGAACACACTGTCAGAGATTACGACACTGTTGCAACAAAACAACGAGAAGAATGCCAAGTTGAGAGATGATAATATTGTCATCACGGAGAAGTTCAAGAGTGTTGTGCAGCAGTATCAACTCAGAGAACAACAGGTATTTACTAATTGTTTACTCATCTCATCAACAACCTATTTTATAGCAGTACTCTTTCTTTAAAGACCAAGATTTCTGTTCCTTCTTTCCACTTGGACTTCAGAAACTTGACGAAGCCACTTTTTATCCAAAATTTTATTTAGTATGGGCGTTTAAAGTGTAGGAAGTAATGTTATTAATGTTTGAAGGAACACATTTGCTTTTTATTTATTTAAGCTAAGTAACAGAAGTGCATGGTCCATGCACTTAAATTACTCCCCAAGTATGCCATTTACTTAGTGCGAATAATTAACTCCTTTGTTTTTAGTTTTTTTTTAAATTTATATTAATACAATTAATGAAAAATATTTATTTTAAGGTTGATAAAATGGCCAAGCAAATGAACTTAGAATCTCAATTATCGGATGCGAAACTACAAAAAGCTGCATTGGAACATCAAGCGGATAAGGAGCGGCTGATGTCAGAGATGGAACAGCTGAAGGTGACTTTGGCTCAATACCGAGCGAAAGTGATGGAACTGCAATGCGTGGAGACATCTCTGAAGGGCCAGCTCTCAGTATACACATCTAAATATGATGAGTTCCAAAACGCACTTGTTAAGAGTAACCAAGTGTTTGGAAGGTCCAAGGAGCAGATTGATAAGGTATTTATTGCTGTCGTACATATAAGCTGAACATTTGTGTGATAGGACCTACGAATAAATAATAAGTCAGGAAATGTAACTGTGTTATAAAAATGACCCAACAAAAGTCGTGTCCAAGTAGGCGGGGCTTAAAAGTCGTGTCCAGCGCGTCATCAGTCGGACATTTTTCTTGCAAGCGAACACACGTCAAACTTACGCATACGTTTTCGTTTTTTCATCATGAATTGCAGCTGCTAATCATCATGCCATCATTTGTAGTGAAGTGGTGCGCGAGCCATACAAAATTAAAACCTCCCGGGATCACTTCTCACTAGTAAATAGTAGTAAAATTATATTATATTCAAATACGTTAATGTAAGCAAACCAAGATGGTCAATACTATGCAAAATGAAGTCAGTCAATTTTTGAACCAATGTAGAAGGTATTTTATTAATTTTTCATGCAATGTATAATATACCTAATATGTTTATATTTTTATCATTATTTAAATGTATATCGATATAATTGAGGTATTTTAAAAATGATTTGCATTTTATTTGCTTTGTTTTCTTTTAGTATCCCAGCTGATCCAATTCGGCAAAATAAGTAGTTAGCTGCAGTTAAGCTTGAAAGACAAGAGTATCCCGGGGAAGAGCCTATAAGGAGGCGGTGCGGCTGGCCAAATTCGGGCTCGACCTCGTGATCAGCCGCAAAGAGAGGTTAGGGCTTCGGGTTCAGAAAACCAAAGTCCTTCTCTTCCGCGGGACCGGCCGTCAAGGATACCCTCCGGTAGCTACCCTTCAGAGCCGAGGGGGGAGGGTGAGGATGAGCCCCCAGATCAAGTATCTGTGGCCCATCCTTGACGGCGAGTGGACCTTCGACCCATATTTGTCAATATTGGGATCGAAGGTCGTGAAGGCAGCAAGTGCGCTGGCAGACGTCTCCCGAACTTCGAAGGAACCAGCGCCGCCTGCAGGCAGCTATACTCCGGAGTATGGCGATGTATGGTGCATCCATTTGGGCGGGTCACCTTACCGCGAGGAATAAGGCCTAGCTGGTACCGTACAGTATCGTGGGTGACAGATTGACCTAGCCGGTGACCCCCCGTGGGAATTTGTGGCGGAGGTTCCTGCCGAGGCGCATTCATATGTCTCCGTTAGGAGGGCTCCCGGCGAGAACCTTACATTGTACGAGATCCTACGGGTTCGCCGACTAGGACAGGAGCGTTAATACGGAGGTGGGGGGAGGACCCGGCACGGCAGTCGTATGACAAAAGCCTAAAGGCTGCTTTGCATCCAGTCTTCGAGCGGTGGATGCGGCGTAAGCACAAACCCTTCCGTCTGACACAGGTGCTCACTATGCATAGTTGCTTTGATGAGTACTTGTGCCGTACGGCCCACAGGGAGCCAGTAACAGTATGTTACGATTGTGGCGCGTCGATGGACTCGGCCTAAACTAAAATCATTGTAAAAAAATATTAAATAATATTGTTTTATTATTGACTTGGTTCACTTATTGCATGACATCGTCAACGCAGCTATCACTCGACTGTCATAGGTGACATTGCAGCATGCGCACCGACCAACACCTGCATTTATTCTGAAATTAAACAAATCACCAATGACGTCTATTTGTAACCTCGAAAGTGATTGGTATTTTAAATCATACGTCGTTTTGGTTTGAAGTAGGCCCACTTTTTATGTGTCATTTGTTCTGAGTTAGACTTACTGACTTATTATTTATTCGTAGGATAGGACACTCTTTATTTTCTTCTTCTTCCTTTACTATGGCTCCCTGAAGGATTTGCCAATATCAGAGTGAAGCTCAGTTTGAGTAAAAATAATTATCAAGTTGAGGCAGAAAACTTGCTATGTATAAGGCTTTGTGAAAGTGCAAGCCATAAGAACAACTAAGAGGTGAGCCGAAGGAGTGTCGGTATTGTTGCCAGTTTTTAACTATTTTAAGTGGCGGGTTATATTTCTGAAACAAAAGACAAACAAACATATATAAACATAGGTTAGTAGGGTTAATCGAGACAAACAGTTCTACAATCTAATGTTATTAAGATCAATAAATGTTCATAAAATACCAATAAACTGGGAATGAACTAATGATAAAAGAGACCTCAGGATAGTTGGGCGAGGTATATCAGGGGGGAGAACATCATAGAGCGAAAACTGGAGTTTTGGGCAGTTAAAAAATATGTGATCAAGCACTCTTTATTTTAGTTTTATATGTGAGCGAAAGGACGGAATTACCTGTTTGTTTAGGTGTTACTGTGTGTCATTCAGACAGGGGACGTCCTTAAGGACATTATATTAGTTGGCGGAAATGGTTGATGAGCTTGATATTAACCATTTACTTGTAATTAACTATCTGTATTTCCGAATGTGGTTTCCACTCCAATGCTATTAATCTACCAGCCATTGGTTCCTAGTATGTAATATCTATGTTTAATACTAATGACATATTCTCAGATGTCCAAGAAGATATTAAAACTGGAAAAGGAGTCTCTAACGTGGCGCAAGAGGTGGGAAAGCTCGCAGGCGGCGCTGCTAGACATGTGCGGGGAGCGACAGGCTGCTGGCCGCCGCCTGCTCAGTCTACAGGGGCTGTGCCGGACACTGCAGGTGAGGCTAGAGGCCCCAAACAAGCTGGGGGCCCTGTATAGGCTAAAGGCTCCGTATAGGCTCGAGGTCGAGGAAGAATTATTTAATTTTAAGTTTGTACTACCGTATTCAGGTAATTTTATATTACATATGCTGCATTAAAAGTATCGGGAATGGATTATTTCCACTGTTCCTGTCATATTAAAATCTTTTTAATTGAAAACTCCTTGGTTTTAAAAATCGAATACCATTTATTTATTTTAAAAAAGATTCTCGGTCTTGTCACAAGGTCTTGTCAAACTTGTTTAGTCGTTGAGAAAATGGAATTGACTCGAGAAAATTCTAGAGCGATGATTTATTATGACTTTCAAAGTGGTTTAACACAAAAACAGTGTGTTAACCGGATGATTTCTGCATTTGGTGATGAAGCCCCATCCAAAACCACAATTTATCGCTGGTTTGCTGAATTTCAACGTGGACGTGTCAAGCTCAGTGATGATCCCCGTCAAGGTCGTCCAAAAACTGCAGTCACCCAAGAAAACGTTGATGCTGTGCGTAAGCTGATTGAGGAAGATCGACATGTGACATACCGCGAAATTCAGGCAACTTTAGACATTGGCATGAGTCAAATACAAATAATCTTGCATGAACAATTAGGTGTAAAAAGTTGTTTTCCTGAAGGATATCGCATTTGCTCTGTGAAGAGCAAAAAGCGGCTCGCGTTACTTGGTGCGTCAGAACTCTCTGTATACAACATCGTATCAGGTGACGAATCCTGGATAACGCGTACGAACCCGAAATAAAAAACCAGTCACGAGTTTGGGTGTTCGTAAATGAGTTAAAGCCAACAAAAATTGTTCGTTCACGGAGTGTTGCAAAAAAAATGGTGGCCACGTTTGTCTCCAAAACCGGCCATGTTGCGACTATTCCTCTTGAGGGACAAAGAACGGTTAATACAGAATGGTATGCTAGCATTTGTTTGCCACAGGTCGTTTCTGAACTCCGTAAACAGAACTGCAACCACCGCATCATCCTCCATCACGACAATGCGAGTTCTCACACCGCGCACAGAACAAAAGCGTTTTTACAGCAAGAAAACATAGAATTATTAGACCATCCGCCGTACAGCCCCGACCTAAGTCCTAATGATTTCTATACTTTCCCTAAAATAAAGAATAAATTGCGTGGTCAGAAATTTTCAGTGCCGCCCTCGTATCAAGTCAATCACAATGTATATTTTTAAAACGAGCACTATAGAGAACGGTTCCGAAATCCGAATGAACCAAACAGAAAATAACAATTAATTAACGGGGAACCAAAAAAAAACACAACCACATGCCATGATACTTCCCGCCGTCCTCTTTAGCCCTCCATGTTTAATTTTCTTTCTTTTCTTCTTCTTCTTTTATCATTTATATTATAGAATTAAAATAGGAGAAAACTGAATTTACATAAATATTTCTTTTTATTTTATTTCCACTGCATTAACATAATAGCCTTAACGGAAGACCAGTGCCGGAATTACCGCCAGTGAGTACACTGAGTTGAGACCAATTTGCGAAACTATAATGTATAAATGTTATATCAAATATATAGTATTTTATATAGTATTTTAATATTTTTAAGTAATTCACAAAACAATCTTTCTTCTTTCTTTCTAACCAGTCAATTTTATAGGTAAACTAAGCAGTAGCTGCTATATAATTTTAAATACCTACCTACTGTCGTATCCTACTTACCATGTTCAAAAGTTCTGTTATAAATATATTTTTTGTCCATTGCAGGCAGAGCGTACGACCCTACTCAATACTCTAAAGGAGCACAACATCGAGAGGCCGCCCCTACCGCCGCCGTCACCCCCACAGGCAAATCCAGCTGATGAAAAGGTAAAAGGGAAATAATGTTAGAAGATAAGAGCAACAATGTGGGACTTTACTGATAATAGCTTAGTTGATTGAGAGTCAGTGGTATGGGTTCATAATCAGAAAATAATAACTATTTATGTTGAAATTACTTTTGATACATCTGCATATTTATTTTATCAAATGAATCTATTTTAAACTAACTACAGTAAGAGATGGTTTTTTACTCATTGCTGTTAGCTTTTCGTCTTTCCTCAAATCTCTTTTTCAAATTTGTTCTATGACTCAAAATGTTGAATTGATTACAAATGTACTCAATGTTGCACACAGGTGGATGCTATGGCAGCAAACTGCGCTACACTCAAACAGAGTATCGCGCACCTACAGAACCAAATCAACGTATTCACAAATAAAAAAGAGGAGGAGCCAAAACAGACAAAAACGAAAAAGTCTAAATCCAAGAAGAACAAATCCGAAAAAGCACAGAAGGAAAAGAGTGAAGAACCCACACCAGAAGTAACTGCACAAGAAGAGAGTGCTCCAGAAGAAAGTGCCGCAGAAGAGATTGCACCTGAGGTTAGTGACATTGAACCAAAAATAAAAGAAGATGCAGTTGAAAACCTAGAAGAAAAGATAGATAGCGGTACTATGGAAAGTCTAATACAAGCGATAAGCATGGCTAACATTGGTCTAAATGTACTGGAAGTTGGCGGGGAGGAAGAAGATCAACCAAATGGAGTTATTGATGAAATAGAAACAGCTAATGGTGTGGAAGATGTTACACGAGAGGTTGTTAGTATTGAAGAAGTAAAGAAAAAAACTGAGTCAACCAATAGTTCAATAGCTGTTGTCGATCCAAAGGAAATTGTAGAAGTTAAGATAGGTACAAACAAAGCAAGTGTAGACAACCAATTAAAAACTGAAGAATCATAGACATTGCAACACAACAGTGCATTTTATAATGTAAATATTTTGGATCGTAATGACAAATTAACTCAAAATATGACAATTGTTGACTTAAAGACTTTTATAATGTTTATATGTGACGTTCACAATGGGACAGTGGTTGATGTGGGTTGATGTTACGAGTATCGGTTGTGCTTATGTTTTTGCTTAAAACTGTCCTTGTTTTTGACGTTACCCAAATTTTTTATGGAACTTATCTTTTTAAATATAAGTTTCCTACATTTGTACTTCATTCATGAAATTATTTAGGATTTTCCTTTTAGACACCACAAAACTTTTAAATAAGATTTGGTTCTGTTTTCAAATAACAATGTCATTACAATTGCTCACGTACACCTTGGCAAAAAAGAGTATGACGTGGTGACAGGTGGAACTAAATATTTTACTAAATGGAAACCTATGATGTTGACAATACTTGGCTGACAAATACTACATTTTGAGTAAAGTTTAGTGTTTCACATTTATTTTTAACGATTAGATTAAATTATCTTGCTGATTTTCCATATTATGATGAGACCTAAGTGAAAGTGGCGCCCTCATTTTTTCCATACTCTTTTTTGCCAAGCTGTACATTTGGGCCTAACCTATCAAATTGACTGAGACTGTACTTATAAGCAAGTTATTTTTACCAATATTAACAAGTTCTATTGCACCAAAACTAGTAAGATCTTATGTATCAAGCAAGATTTTTGGTATAATACTACTAGCAAAATGTTCTTTTATGCAAGGTCTTTTGTATCCAATTTTGTAAGTTTATTATACCAGAAGTGCGGGATTTTTTACAGGGAAATTGAAATATTTAGGTGTGTGACAAAATCTTGATAACCGTTATTTAAAACTCATCAAGATTGTTGATCTAAAATGTCTGTTACATGGTGTTGTAATAACCAATTATAAAAGGTGCTTAATTTTGTTACTAATAATGTAAAAGTAAATAAGTGTTTTTTTGTGTTTTTCTATTCAAGTATTTCCAAATTTGTTTTTTCACATGTTACGATCTAAAATTAGTTCTGACCTTTCCATTTATTTTTGTATGAAATAGAGCGAAACGGTCGTTTTGTGTGTCTAGATTGTTTTTGTAGATTGTCTCGGTGCCTAAATCTGATCTAGTCAGAATAAGATTGGGATGTAGAGTGAACGTTCAATAAAGTGATCAGTATTTGAAATTTTATTTTTATTTTCACAATTCTAATAGTCACATAAATTGAAAATATAATATAACTTACTAGCTGTTGCCTGCAGCTTCGCCCGCGTTACTCAACTGTTGCCTGCAGCTTCGCCCGCGTTACTTAACTCCTATAAGTCATAACGGATGTTTTAGCTTTTTTTAGAATCTCAGGAACTACTGGTCCGATTTTAAAAATTATTTCAGTGTTAGATAGCCCATTTATCGAGGAAGGCTATAGGCTATATAACATCACGCTGTGACTAACAGACAACAGTAATTAAGTTGAGTAAGTTAACGTGGGTGCAGCTGCGGGCAACAGTTAGTGAATAATATAATTACAAAGGTGTATCGTACTTTAGGCTTTGTTTTAAGAGTAGGCCGCGAGTTTACACAATTCAGGCACCTACTGCTTTTATTTAATTGTTTTATCCGGCTTATTCTGGAATATGCGTCCGTTGTCTGGAGCCCGCAGTACCAAACTCATATAGACAATATTGAAGCTATACAGAGTAGATTTCTGAAACATATGAGGCGCTGATCCCTAATAGGTTCAATGTTAGTCATTTAATATACAGATGCTCATCCGAGATAAATTATTCTTATGTAAGCTCCTTGATAATAAAATTGACTCAATCAATTAAGTTGTTGAGTTATATCTTTCAGATGTCCCAGATCATGCTCACACAATTTAAACATCTTATTTGACGTGCCACTCTGTAGATCTAACTATGCGAGAAACACTTTTGTTCCTCGTGCGACAAGGTGCTTGTATAACAACTCTCGTATGCTCATTCGGTGTCTTCAAAACTAAAATTAAGGAAATAATTTCTGGACCTTCATTTAAATTATTTTTTATTGTATTTTTGTATTCTTATGATTAATTTACGATGCCTACTCTTATTTTCTTTTTTTTATATTTTGTTTTATTGTTTTGGCGACGTTTTAAATAAAAATAAAAACGCGACACCGACTCCAAAAGTAACAAAATGACGGGTAAAGGCAAAGATTGTACATTAGTAGAAGTACAGGATTATTTATAGTTGTCTAGACACAAAAATGAAAGAAACGCGATTATTAACCGACTTAAAAAAAAAAGGAGGTTCTCAATTCGTCTGTATGATTTTTTTTTTTTTTTTTTTTTGTATGTATGTGACACGATATCTCCGCCGTTTGTGAATGGATTTCGATGGTTATTTTTTTGTTTGAAAGCTGGTGTTTCCAATTTCGTCCCATATTAATTTTATTAAGATCTGACAAGCCGTTTTTTAGTTATTCCCAATAATGCCTATTTGGTTGGTTTTGTTTATCTTGATGATATGATAATTTTATTACGTGTCGATGTAACAATTGTATAGGATGCTTTGGTAGCACACCATAGTATGTCGCGGTCATCGTAATCATCATCATCATCACCATCATCACCATCATCATCATTTATCCATCCACTGCTGAACATGCCTCCTTCAATGAACGCCAAGACGACGAATTTCGGAATCACTAAAAATTAAGAAATAAAAACATTTTACAAAAAATTAAAACCGACTTCAAAAATACTAAACTAAAAAGTAATAAAATAACAGTTTCTTTAATTTTTGTGCTTACAACATATAATCAACTTAATCTTCTACTAATGTACAAACTTTGCGTTTACCACGTCATTATAGTTACTTTTGGAGTCGGTGTCGTATTTGTTGCTGTACATTACCTACCTACCTTGGCTGACACCGACTGCAAAAGTAACTATAATGACGTGGTAAACGCAAAGTTTGTACATTAGTAGAAGATTAAGTTGATTATATGTTGTAAGCACAAAAATTAAAGAAACTGTTATTTTATTACTTTTTAGTTTAGTATTTTTGAAGTCGGTTTTAATTTTTTGTAAAATGTTTTTTTTATAACATTTTAGTTACTTAATTTTTTGAAGTTGGTTATAAGTTTTATTAAAAAAAAATATTTCTTAATTTTTAGTGATTAATTAAAGAAAGATATACAGATATAGACATATTGGCATTCAATATGCCAGTACCGTATGAAGTACAGTAACCGTATGAAGTAAGCCCAAAAAAAGCTGTAAATCGTCGAGGAGTTCCCTTGACTGTCTATGGTCTCCATCATTAGACCTGTAATGGCATGTATCACCCATATAATAATAATAATATCTATGGACGCTTTCACGCAATGTCAATCTGGTCCCGTGCTAAGTTCTGGAAGAACTTGTGTTACGGTTACCAGATAACGGAAATATATTTAATACTTTTATACTATACATATATTTAAGATTTTTATTATATAATACACATATTTAATACACATCCATGACCCAGGAACACAGAAAATATTTTTTTCCCCTGGCGGGATTCGAACCCGCAACCTCCGGCTTGAGCGCCAACGCGCTTACCACTGAGCACACACAGGTTTACACAGAGGTCGTCAAATCATATGGGTGCAAAGTTCTCATAAGTATAATTTAATTAAGTCCAAACACAATATAGCTACTGTAAACTATTTAGGAGTTCCCTTAACTGTCCTTTGTCTTCATCATCAGACTCCCAATCATAGTCACAACCAATCTAGGTGTAAAGTTCTCATCAATACAAATTAATCAAGCCCAGATACAAGGTTACTGAAGTAAATCGTCGAGGAGTTCCCTCGACTATCTATGGTCTCCATCATCTGACCTGTAATGGCATGTATCACCCATAGGTGCAAAGTTTTCATTAGTATAAATTAATTAAGTCCAAACACAAGGTAACTACTGTAAACTATTTAGGAGTTCCCTTAACTGTCCTTCGTCTTCATCATCAAACCCCCAACCACAGTCACAACATTATCTAGTTGTAAAGTTCTCATCAATTCAAATTAATCAAGCCCAAACACAAGGTTACTGAAGTAAATCATCGAGGAGTTCCCTCGACTGTCTTTCAGCTCCAGCATCAGATCGACTCTAGACTTTCATTAAATTGTAGTGCTTTAAAATGCTTAATTAAAAAAAATATTAAGCGCACTAGTCGCTCCTACGATTTTAGAAAGTTCCCCTCGATTTCTCTGGGATGCCATCATCGGACCCTGTTTTCCTTATCATGGGACCATTTGGCAAATATACCCTTTCAAACAAAAAAAGAATTTTGAAAATCGGTTTACAATTGACGGAGAAGTCGGTTAAAAATAACCATCATCAATCCGAACGCTGCTGTAAGTTTAGTTTATGCAGGCGAACCTGTGGACAGCGAATAGTTCAAATATAAATAAAACTGACAGACATTACATTAATTAATTGCCTCGATATAATAGTTCTGCGTGAACTCGTTTGTTTTCATTATAGAAGAGCTTGTACCTAATTATATAAAAAATACTAGTGAGATTTGGCTAGTAATTGTACCTTCGCTGGTCCGGAGCGAACTCCATCGACCCTCACTTAGTACCAGGTGGCACCTACCAGTTTGTCTCTGTAAAAGTAAAGTAATATCTAATTTTTAATAAAACGACCATGATAAGAATGACCGTGTACATTTAATTTATAACTTTCGTTGTCACTGGCACTGTGCCTAGGCGTACAGTAACAATTGTATAACTAAAGTTTCAGCGGCTACAGCCCGCCTGCGCTAAATGACAACGTAATGTCATGAGTGGCCACTACTACCACGGGGTTCAGATGAGTAGCGTAGAAAATGAAAGGAAAACTATTATAGTCATATAACCTATATTAAAATTATTTATAGTCCAATATGGTACGAGGCGGGATCCCATTTTTAGGGGTCCATAGCCAGATGGCAAAAAACGGAACCCTTATAGATTCGTCATATCTGTCTGTCTGTCTGTCCGTCCGTATGTCACGGCCACTTTTTTCCGAAACTATAAGAACTATTCTGTTGAAACTTGGTAAGTAGATGGATTCTGTGAACCGCATTAAGATTATTGACAAAAAAGTAGAAAAAAATCAATAAATTTTGGGGCTCTCCATACTTAGAACTGAAACTCAAAAAAAATTCACCCTTTTTCTCAATTAGAGCAAACAATAAACATTTTAAACACCGATATACTTTTTCGTAGCGCATCGCTCTCAATTGCTGAACGCAAACATATTATGTATGTGGAACAGGTACCACCACTGTATATAGCAGCTTGAAGTCCTGACAATGTTTATTAATATAAACTAATACTTCAAATATCTAGTGTCAAGTAAAATAGCAACAATGAAATGAAGAATTTCAGACATCATTAGAAAAGAAAAAAATACCTGAATTCGCCTTTTTTATGGACACAAAGAAATTACAGAGTCGTTATTCAATATTTTTAACAAATCGTGAAAATGGCGGATACTTGTGTTTTTTTCTACTCTAGGCTTTCTAGATCTTTTTCTGTGCGCAATACTAGTAATTCGTTACGGCCGTATTTATCAGGTTTTATACTATCCAAGTCATTAATCGAAATTATATAATATTATATACATATACTAATATTATAAAGCTGAATATTTTGTTTGTTTGTTTGAACGCGCTAATCTCAGGAACTACTGGTCCGATTTGATAAATTCTTTCAGTGTTAGATAGTCCATTTATCGAGGAAGGCTATAGGCTATAATATAAGATCACGCTGTGACTGATAGGAGTTGAGTAACGCGGACGAAGCTGCAGGCAACAGCTAGTTTCAAATAATTAGGCATAACACAACTTTTAAATAATTATTTTCACATTATCAACCTAGTAGTAGGACATTGCTATGTTTTAACAACTTTCAAGACAAATGACAAATTTTCTTCAGTCGAGGACTAGAGCAGACAATTTTTATTGTCACAGCGGAGGTGCCTATTCCTAACCTCGTGGGGCATGAGAAAGTAAGTTTAAGTGTCAGTAATTACACTGCCTGTCCTGGCTCTGTTCCGAAACTCACCAAAGATGTACGACGAAAGAGATAAGCGGGATTGTGTTACCCACGCAGTTTGGCGCACGCCACTGTTAAATGCCCTTTCAATGGTAAAGGATAAGCTATTTTCTTTGCTGCACACTGTCATCCTGTTAAAAAACTAATCAATTTCGTTTGTATAGAAGACGGCGCAACTGGGAACCGCTCCACTTGGCGATAAGTGATTACCGACACGGCCACACTCATAGACGTCTAGTGATCACGTTTTTGTAACCTTACATCAGTCAGGGCCAAGTCCAAGCTGAAATATGTTGCCGTCGGCGCGGCGTGTCGTAAGTTCGTAACGGCTTGTGAAAGAAGCGACGAGACATTTTTACTTATTGGAGGAAAATCAATTACTTTTGTACGACACTGAATATATTATAGTACTGCGAATTACCTGCGAATGACCATTTAATAGAATAATATAGTTCGTGAATATTATAGTAGGAGCTCCCCACCGTGGTTCAAGCCTTGTTGTGGCGCTGGGGCTCAGTAGCCTAAGGTGAATCCAGCACCTTGGGCGAAGCCAATTGAACCGAGGGAGCTCCTTTTGGTCCCCTCTTATAGGAAGTGGGCATAAAAGACCATTGCTACCCCTGTACTGTCCAGACGTTGGAAGGGGTTGTTCTGTGGTGAGGGACAACCTTTCTATGGAGGTGGCGTCGAGGTGCCCTGTTGCTCAACAGATCCGGGGGCATTTGCCATTTTAGTGGGTAGAGCTGCGTCCACCTTACCATCTTTCGGGCGCAGCAAGTCCCACATACCCGCCTGGGGAGTCACCCCTCCCCCGCAGGATGACTAAGAGCATTTCCCGGCGCAAAATAAAAAAGGAGGAGCTCGTGGCTAAGTAATAACAGCCGCTCGGAGCGATCCATCAGGTTAAGCTACGCTTGCCGGGGCTGTTCCGTGGATGGGTGACCATCTTTACATACTGAGACTCCTCCGTGCCTCGGAAAGAATGTTAAGCCGTTGGTCCTGACTGTCATTCGTGGATATTTGACGGTCACCCCCTTTAAAATACTGGTATCCAGCTGCATGTTAGACTGAAAGCCGACTCCAGCATAGTCAGGAAAAAGCTAGGCAGAAGAAGTGAATTATCCCAAGAATACTTATTGGTGGACGGGATGTACTCTGTATCGCGTCCATACGATACTAATATGCTATCATCCTGGTTATTTCTTCCGAGAAACAGCTTTTCCGTTGCGGAAAACGGTACTGGACAGTAATGACTGTCAGACCTATCTGTGGCTCAGGGTAGGCTCCGCACGTGACTGAGCCTGCTGGCTGGTACTATATTAGTGGGTAAAGTCGGCCAAGTTCGATACGGAAAATTTTATGCAGCCGTTGACGCGTGAACAACTAACTTTTTAATAGTCTAGTTGTGGCTATATTGACATACTGTAGATATACTTAACTTATTTCTAGTTATTATGCAGGACTTTACGGAGACATGACTGTATTCCGCCCTACTGAACCATTCATTTTCACTTTTTAATCTTTATGTTTTTATCTTTGTTGTGGACAATAAAATATTTTTCTTTCTTTTTTTCTTTCAAAAACTATTTTGGAAACAGTTTAAAAGCAATACTCTTCATCAATTCTTATATTTCCCATTTCTGAGCACGGATCTCCTCGAAATTAGTCGAGGGGTGTGTTGGGCAATAGCTCATCGATGCATTCGCCTAATGCGGGTTGGTGAACTTCATACGCCTTCTCATCCGGCATGCAGGTTTCCTCACAATGTTTTCATGTTGACGTTACAAATCTTTATTATATGCGTATTATGCATATATATTCCACTAAGTGCTACACTTAAATGTGTAATTTCTGTTTACACCATCAAAAGGCCGCGTCAATAACCTCTCCATGAACGCCAAGAACGCAACAGTAGCAGTCAAAATTAATGCCAATGCTTTATAATAGCTATTTAATAATCTGACATTACATAAAGTAACAATGCGCTCGTATAGAGGCCTATGGGCCAAGGTTTGTCTCACTTTCTCCCTTGACGCTCGGTTTTGTTGGTTTTATATAATTTTAGTCCATATTAATTCTTATCTATACTAATATTATAAAGCTGAAGAGTTTGTTTGTTTGTTTGAACGCGCTAATCTCAGGAACTACTGGTCCGATTTGAAAAATTCTTTCAGTGTTAGATAGCCCATTTATCGAGGAAGGCTATAGGCTATATAGGAGGAGGCGAAGCTGCAGGTAACAGCTAGTTATAAATAGTTTTCCTGATAGGGTATTTTGTCATTTAGTGATTGCATTGTGTGTGTAGCGTAATTGTCACTTACATAGAAGAGAAAGAGACATTTAAACTTGGGGCCCGTCTTTCTTATTTCTTCCAAGCAGGTTTGTTGAGTAACAGATAGAAGTAGGGCAGCACCATTGTTTCTCCACCATGGTTCAGGCCTTGACGTGGCGGTGGGGCTCAGTAGCCTAGGGTGAGCCCAGCACCTTGGGCGAAGCTAATTGAGCCGAGGGGGCTCTTTGTACCCCTCTTATAAGAAGAGGAGACAAAAGAGCAGGGGACCTCACCCCATTAATGTACTGTCCCGACGTAGGGAGGGGTTGTTCTGTGGTGCGGGACAGCCCCTCCGTGGAGGAGGCGTCAGTCCCTTAGGGGACTGACTATCCGTCGAGGTGTTTGCTCATTAAATCCGGGGCACCTCACCAAAGGCAGCATTGGTGGCACTCGTCGGGTTTTAGTGGGTAGAGCTTACCAGCTTTCGGGCGCAGCGAGTCCTACATACCCGCCTGGGGAGACCCGCATCCCAGCGGGATGCCTCAGAGCATTTCCCGACGTTAAAGAAAAAAAAAAGGTTGAAAGGAAACAGTAGCCACCCATGGTGGTGGCACCTCTACCTGATGATTGGTCTACTCACTACTGGCTATTGCAGAAGCCTTAATACAGATCACTTCCTCTACGTCGTCAGCACGACCATCATAATACTTCTATTTCATCCGCACGAAGCACGATTTATTTCGAATTTATTTTATAATAGAATATTTCGATTCGCGATATTGCGAAACTTCCTTAATAGAGAATGAATGCTGTAAGAGTTAAGACAGAAATAACCCCTCCCAACATCGGGACAGTGCAATGGGGTGAGGTTCCCATCCTCTCCACTTGTCCCCCTAGCTCTTTTGTTCCCTTTTCTTATAAGAGGGGTACAAAGAGCATCTTCCTCGGTTCGCCCAAGGTGCTGGGTTCACCTTTAGGCCACTGAGCCCCACCGTCACGATAAGGCTTGAACCATGATGGGGACACATACGGCCCGATATGACCTGACCTAACCTGCCTACGACCTCTACTCGGGTCGAGTCTCGACTGGCATAGTTCTCGGGAGGACACATGCTGTCAAAGCATTTGATCTTATAACTCAAACAGGTATTTAACTATTATTTAAAATGATATTTCCCTTCATCAGTAATCAACGTTGACAATATCAGATAAAAATTAGATAACGATAGAACGGTATAGGTATTAACTCATTTTACACGAACTTTAGCCGCTTGTCTATTAGTAGCTAAGATTTAGTTCCTGCATGAGACTGGTGAGCGAATTGGCAGATATGTCTGTTATGTACATATTATGCATCCTGGTGGTAACCTCACCGCCATCCTATTGTGCCATGCCCATCATGCTGTTTATCCTGGAGTGCAGGTTGATTTTATTTATGACTGCATGTGATTATGAATTCCAGAACATGTTCTTGCTTCGAACAGAAATTAGCAGGATAGTATTAATGATTTTTGTCTAAATTGAATGAGATAAATATCTGAATTATTGACGGAGAGTAAGTCGAGCTTCAACGAGATATGACGACGACCTCTGTGTAGCCGGCCTTGAGGGTACGAGTGGACCGGCCGTCTTGTCGTTCATTAAACAGAACGTCCAGCAGCGGAAGGCTTGATATTGATGATGACGAGGAATTGTTTGGGGAAATGAGAAATATAGGCGTATTTTGGAAAACTTTCTGCTGAAAGTTTTCTCACACCTCCTGGTGTGGCGATGATGATAATTGTTATTTGACGTGATATTAAAATTATAGTAAAAGTTCCGAGCCAGGTTTAAAAACTCGCAATGTAAAAGAAAAGCGTAAAATTTACGTTCAAATATTAACATGTCATGTCTTTTGGATTCAATAAAAATTCTTCCAAAAAAAGCTATGCAATCTATTGAAAACTGAACAATAATTAGTTTAAACGGTAAAAATTCTTTTATAAACATCTCTTGTTTGCTACGGAACCATATTACGTTCCAACACACACTTAACCGACTTAATTTAAGTAAATAACATTACAATAAAACGAAAGTAATATCACGTTACAATAAGTTTCATGTATTGGTTAGTAGTTGGTACTGACATTGCGTTTCGTTTCCGTACACAGCATTACATCACGCCTTGGTCTTGATTCATGGAGCGATCTGCTTGGCTTATTAAATTATCAGGTTGCGAGGACCAGTCACCACACATTTACAGGGGCAAGGTTATCACTATCTGGCTTATTTTTCTCAAGTCAGGACCATCAGATCGCTCGTCATCCAGTTTATCAATCAATTTAGGGTTGTAGCGTAAACATTGGCTAGTGGCTACCAATTATTATACGCACTAGTCGTTTTACATAGACATCGTATATTAGGTAATGTCTATGTACTGACCGGCTTCGCATATGAAATTATTTGAGGTCATAAGGAGCATACCGACACTGAAGTCGATTCTGGCGTGACTGGCCGCGATAGCTTCCTACTTGAAACTGCTGGGAACTAGGATAAGTTTCAGCGGAAGAGTAGGATCACGCTAACTCCATCTTTTTCTTCTTTAAATATTGATATCTGGCTGGTTGAGTAGTGGCTACTGGACACTTTAATCAGCGATCGCGGGTTCGAATCCCGTCAGGTTCAGATAATATGTATGACGAATATAGATGTCTGCATCGCGTCATGGACGTGTATATATGCATTTACTAATAAATATAAATTAGACAACAATCACACCTCGTTAACCTAGCCTCGTGGTAAGTTCGTAAGAACTTGGGTTACGGTTACTAAGCTACGGGTAAGAACGGGAATAAATTTAAGAAATTTATATTAATACATATATACACATACATGATATATATTCATTTGTCTGTACCTGGCGGGATTCGAACCCGCGACCGCTGCGTAAAATTTCCAGTAGCCTGACCACTCGACCTCCAAGAGTCCATTCTTCCACTAGTCCCTCTGAATCTCCACTGATCCTCTCTTTCTCCACTGATCTCCAGTCTCCACTCCAAATATAGCTATGGAGATGGAAAGGGCTTGTCAGCAAGTAAAGAGTGAACTAAGGGTAGTTAAGATAGGCCAAACCTTGACGTGCATGGCTTGGTCTAGACTCTAGTCTAATCTAGTCCTTGCATCACCTCGTAGTGTGCCTTTTAACACGTTTATCAAAATTAACATAAAGATTTTGGACATTAAATAGAGTAGCTACGTAGCTACGTCTACAGCGGTCTCTCTGCGTGTATGTCAGTGTGAGTATTTTTCTTTTTTTTGTGAAACATATTCGTTGAGTTTTGGATAGAAGAGAACCTTCCGAGACTGACAATTTACTTTTAACTCAGTTGCGCTGAGTTTGTTTTGCCGGTTCTTGTCAGTGGGCTACGTTCGGAACCGGAAGTGACTGTACTTAACGTTCAAAGACTTTGTGAAATAGTCTTTTCAATAACTATTTTTCAATTAAGGCTTTTTGATGATTATTGAAGTTAATTGATCTGAGAATTTGTCGATTGTAACGTTAATAAATAATAATATAGATTTCCATATTTTTAAAAAGTAAGTATCACCTTTTGTAATTTTCAATGAAAACTCACATATTTTTATTATTTACTGTACACTACGATGCAATTAAGATTATTTAAATAATTATAATACTTTACAACTAACATAAATATTTTCTGTACAAAATTTGAAATTTCTAAATCATTCCAACATTTCTTTGTTACATCTTCGTCAAAAGAATCATTGTCAATGAAAACAAAAATCCATCTTTTCAATATCTTTTGTTTGAAATTCGTGAAAAGTGCAACCGCTCTATAGAATTATCTAACTCGTGGCCTATGGGCGATAGTATGGCGCATTGCCTATAAATAGTTAGTGTTGAGGTTTGTCCGTACATTGCTACACAAGCCGAGCTAGGGGTAGATCGACCCCGTACAATAAAAGCACACTGTGAAAGTACTGGGAGGTTTGGCAATTTACATTTTTAATTCTTGGGTAGTGAAAAAAGAAAAAAAAATCAAATATCGTCTGATTTTGTGAAATTTGATGATATTTTTTATTTTTCGTGTAAAGTGTATTTTATCTGTCATTAAAAAGTGTTAATTGTATAAAACGTGTTTCAGTTTGGTTGGAATTACAATGAAGATGTTCAGTTTCATATTATTTTGTGTCGGTGAGTGTTCTTTTATTTTTTTAGTTTAAGATTAGCATTAATTCACGTACGTCTCAGAACTTAATGAACAATTTTTTTCAATTTCAATTCAAATCAACAGGAGAATATTACAATAGGAAAAGATAATTTATAATTTAGGAAAATACTTTGTAACCAATTTTGATACTAGAATTCATAATTAAAGATAAATAGTAACAAACAAAGCAAAGATAAAATATCTATATTTTTTATGACAAAAAATTACATTTTCGTTATGTAATTAGAGACGGATTTTTTTAAATTATTAAAAATGACACATAATATCAATGATTATTTAGCATAGACACAAGTTACTTAACATTTTCAAATGTTAACAGAGATTTCACGCTACTGGTCAAGACGTCTATTACATGTTAGATTGGTTAATATGATATTTTCAAATGTAAAGTTAACAATAACAATTACATGTATCTTCATTTTTATCTAAAATGGTGATCAATATGGATTACCCCAGGGGTGTAGCCACGGCAGTATCTGTTGTATCTCTGATACGGGACCCCGGGGCTCGAGGTACCAGTGTGTTTAATCAAGTCTTAAAATTCTAAACTCAATTAAAAAAAAGTTTTCCCGCGTCAGAAGCTCAAGCATTAACTCTGTTTGAAGTAACCTAGCATAACATTCTATAAATATGAGGAACATGTATTTTTTTAGCCCAGCAAAAGACAGTGACATAGACCAAGAGCTGTTTCACGTTTCAGCTCTATTCAAGTTTAAGTAATTAAACTTTCTCCGTGTAAGCTTAGACGAGTGACCATAATATGTGGTTTCAGAACATGAGATTTGATGTTTTCATAGCTTTCTCTTGTAACTTGTTTTGCAAATAATATGACGAGTTATAATAATCCTTCATTTTCATAGCAAAGAAGATTTTTTTCATTACAAAAAAATTGATTTCCTTTTTTTGGCCCACACTTTCTTCTGTCATAGTGGAATACTTTGTAGTAATACTGTCACAGTATTTATTTAGCTTAATTAATTCCTATTTTTTTTTTGTTTTGGATAACATCATCCTGCTATTTTATTTGAAGTTTGGCCAAACATGTGCTTCGTATATAATTTTGTCCCGTTACAAAATTTTTGCCTTGAGTTTTGTGGTTGACAAACAATAGTTATTATAATTCATCTGCTTATTTTCCTATGTCTACTGTATATTTGAAATATTTGCAAAGTTCACGAAGTATTAATTAGTGAAGCGTATAAAGAGTATTAAAAAGTCGCGAATTCGTAATATCTATTAAAGTAAAATAAAAATATTAAAGTAATTTTTATGAGAGTAGAAGGATTTCTTTGCTGAAGACAGTTTTCGTTTACCATCAGCTGCTTCTATTATGGCTTAAAAAAGGCCTGAGTACCAAAAAATTGAAAAAATAGGCACAATTATTACAATTGTAACAAACACGCATACTGTAAACCATAACTCTTCCTTATGTAAAAATATTTACGTACAATTAGTATCGCGTGTATTAACATAAAATATATCATCATAAAGACCGATCAGTCGAGACGTTACTTAACCGACGTTCAGCGGCTGATGCGGAAGAGAGCTCCGCGCGTGCGGACCGCACTTCCGAATTATGTTTGTTTATGGTCCGTTCACATTGATACACGAATACAGATATGTATGACCAATATTAAAATATAAGAAGTTTGATGATTTTTAGAATATATCATTTATTGTAAAGCCTAACCAAAAAAATTAAATCCCTCGCCATATTGCGGAAAATTTCGGAACTAATTTCTGTATGACTGAACTGATACTATGTGTTATCGTATAAAAGATACAGTGACGACACCAATGCAGAACTTATATGTTTCTGGTCAGTTATAAGTATATGTCCAACTTATTTATGAGACGGTCGTTTTTGTGTTGTCGTTCCTTGCGGGTGGTATCGGTCGTCTTAGCGTTCACTAAAACAAGCCTGTAGCTGGCAGTGAATGGAATATGTTTATAAAAAATATAAGTCAGATTACAAATTAATGCAATCTTTTTACTTTTATATTCTGTGTGATTATGCATCTTAATAAACATCAAATCCTAAGCCATATACGATGGTCTTAACTTCCATTTTAGTATATTCTATTATTCCATCGATTCTTAATTCAGTTTCTTCTCCACAGGGTGCATCGCCATCGCAGCATCAGCCCCAGTAAGTCGCGAATCATTACCCCAAAGAGCAGAATACGACTATGAATACGACTCCGCACAATCCGGTCAGATCCAAGAGCCAGAGGAATCCGCCAGCCACTACGACGCCTACATCCAAGACGTCAAAGCCGCAACCAGTGGTGACAGCAAAAAAGGTTTCAGTCGGGGCAGTGGTTTGAGAACCATCGCGGTTGGATCTGCCAATCAAGCGAAAACAGCGCTTGGCAACCAACAAGCCGCAGCGTACCAGGCTGCGTATGTAGCAAAGAACACTCTAGCTCAATCCGCTGCTCAGTCGAGTGCTACAGCGCAGGCGGCGCTCGCAGGCAAACAGGTGATCTTATCAGGGTTAGAGCAACAAGTCAGGGACGCGAAGGTGGCTCTGCAAGGTGAAGAGATGCAGTTGCAGCAGGCTAAGAGATCAGCTCAATCCGCGGCTCAGGCGGCCCAGCAGGCTATGCATCAGGTATGAGTTAAAACTGTTGGTAAGAAGCAACTATGTACTTAGACAATGATTTGACAGCTAATAAAGTCATATAGAGCCAATGGAGTTAGGAAATAAGAGGAGTTGCCCCTTTCATTAAACTTACAGCTGTAAGTGGGTACCTGATCTGCCATCTTGAGTGCCCTTTTCTTAGTAGTATTCTCTATAATTAGTTTATGGATTTGCTGTCAAAACCCTAGCAATGGTAGCCATGTTAAGTGCCGATTTAAGTTGTAGGTATTACACCTTTTTTTCGTAGGTATGTCAAGTCCTTCTATTATGTCTATGTATAGAGCCCTAAAGCCTGATTAGAATGACAGCTGTCAATTCAATACAACTCCTGTCATCATTATGACAGTAGTTGTATTGGTGCTAACTGTCATTCTAATCAAGCTACATTTTATGGACTTTATAGACAATGTAGCGAACAGTATTTCCATTTGCTGTTCACTGTTGAAAAAATGACATAGGAGCGATCGATCCCTTACGAATTACCATTTTGATCTACATTGAAGTCAATACTGCATTGTCATGTTTCATTCTTTTTTCATCGTAAATTCATCAATAAAATCTTCCGATACTTGTAGCCAACCATAACATGAAATTAATCATATAAATTAGCCGTTGACGTCCCATCGGTAGAAGATCAGCGCATCATGGTCTTGGGATAGAGATGGAGAGTATGTCTCTCCATCTCTACATCCCAAGACCATATTGGTTTAGTATATTTTGATTACTTATTATAAAAAAATTGTAACGTGAAATAAACATATCCAACTGAATTCACAAAGTGGAAAATTATACGATGCATTATGTACACTACTTTAGCATTTATAATTAATAGCATATCATTCATTGTTAGACGTCGCACGCATGCACATGTTGTTTAAGTACTCTATATTATAACCAGGCCATTATGAGCGACGATGACTTAGTTGGTATGGGTCTGGATTAAAAATTAATACCTGGAAATTGGGTGCTATGTCAACTTTGCTCCTCGGTGAAGAAAGACACCGTGAAAAATTTTGCATGTCTGATATATTTTTAATATGGCCTTATACCATCCCCGGAGAATTTCAAGTAGGCTCTGTGTAATAGTGTAAAAGAGTCGCTTCAGTATAACAGAAATACCGATAAAGTCAGCGAAAAAGATACATACGAGAGAAAAAGTAAAAACATTTTTTTTACTTTGAAACTTAACTACTAACTAGTTACTTCTAGCACATTTTAATTGTCATTTATCAAGTTTTAAGTAGACACAGTTTAAGCTGAAAAAAATAAAGAAAAAAGCTTTATAATGAAAAGCAATTGGCAAGAGATACAAAAACAATTTTGCGCCATTATAGCAATCGTGGTGACGAAATCTGGCGAAACGGTGCAGAATTGGTTTATCAGTGCGTGATCTTACAAATGGGTTGATGATTTTGTGGACAATTTCCACTATAATGTCCTCCGTCTTCGCACACTTTTGCCAAAGTTTTGGGCAACTCTATCAATGACAAATTATGATGTTAACGACCTTCTATACCTTGAACCCATAAGTCAATGTCATGGCTATTTTTTTTTAATACAGAAATATTATGACGAGTCAGCTTAAGGGGATGATGACATTGTCATTGTAAAAAAAGAATTCTTTTGCACGAAAACAGTGAATTTATAATTCCTTAAGGCTTTGTTAGTTCTAGTTTTCTCTTCTTCTTCTTTGACGTTAGCTTGCTTGTGGAAGTCTTTCATTTTAAATTGGGACAAAACTTGATAGCATTTGATATACAAAAATACGAGTGACATCTGAAAAATTAAGGTGCAAGTTTTTTTCGTGTTTTATCTATTTTCTCAAGCTTAGATATCTCTATTACCGCTTTGGTGCGTTGATGTTGTCGGTATATCTAGATTTTGTTGTGGAGGTTCCATACTATTTATTGCATAATTATATTATGTCTTAGGCCGTGTGGTGCCGGTGGAGTAGAATAGCACCACCCCATTTCTCCCCGTGGGTATCGTAAGAGGCGTTTCAAGGAGTGTGAGCAAGTACTGACCCCTTGAAACTCTCTCACCGCGATACTGTTCCATCTGTCTGCCTTTCCCCGGTTGTAACGGTTCCTGTTCCATTGGGTCCAGAAGGACAAGGACGAGTATGTGTACCTGTGTCTCGCCATACTCTTGTGCACCTTAATATATCCTGCGCATCTGACCGCTTCCGTTACTTGATTTCGAATCAGCGCCATAGGAGTCTTAAGAGTCGTCATGGCCGAAACCGGTGGGATCATAATATATAAGCTCAACTAGCATTAACAAACAAGTAAACTAGTTATCATTCTCTATCACATTTTACGACGCATGTCGATATTGCTACGTGCAAGATTGTTACAAATCATTTTTTTTCTAATTGTCACTTTTATAATAATGCATCTAATAAGTTTCTTAATTGAGGTCAATGATTTCGATTGGTGACGTAAATAGTTCCGCTCCAGCGCCGAATATGTCGTTTATTTGTTCTCTCAATGATTACATCTCGGTGCAATAAGATCAATATTGGATTTTTGTACAGCTATTTATTTACAATGAGACTATATGAAATGTTTTTGGAGTGGAGTGATCCGGAATGACTTATCGATGATTTCATATTTCATTTTTTGTATATTAATGTAATGATTAATTTATACTGTTTTTTTAATAATAATTATTAATAATTATTAGGGCCTGGTTGCCCTGGAGCAACGAAGTCGAGGCTCTCTAATTGTTTTCCAAATAAACGTTTTTTTTTCTAAAAAATTACAAAATAGTAAAAAAATATCAATCGAATTGTGAACTATTTCACTACTTAGATATTAAAACTCCTGAATTCCAGGTAACCACCTCCTTTTTTTAAAGTTCGACCTTTGCGATCGATAAGAAAATAATTTATTGTCACAAAAATTCATAACAAAACCATTTCAGGTGAACGTCATCCAAGCAGCGTTGAATGCCGCTCAGGCGACGTCAGAGAACGCCAACGAGGCCGCATCACAGGCTGCAGGAGAACTTGGAGCCCAGACCGCCATGGTGGGAGCGGCTAGACAACGGCTACAGACCCTGCAGGAACAGCTTAAGGGAGTCAGAATCGACTTCGAGGCAACACAATCTGCGGCTAGGAAGGCTCAGGTAAGACATCAAATGATTTATTAACAAAGGAAAAAGAAGGTCTTGTTGTTGGAATTTTGTCTCCGTGCGGTCGCAAAATGGTGGGGGATCGGCCGTCTTGGCGTCCATTATCAAGCAGTGGACGGT
Organism: Helleia helle; assembly: GCA_963853865.1. Lineage (NCBI taxonomy): Eukaryota > Metazoa > Arthropoda > Insecta > Lepidoptera > Lycaenidae > Helleia > Helleia helle. Next base: position 899,418 of record OY971435.1, read on the forward strand.
AAAAGGTTGCTAATAATTATTGGGCTTAGACTAGCAGACAAGAAAGAGCAATACAGTGATGATGAAAACAATGTCAGGACCTTTTCGAACATACTTACAAGACGAAAAGAATTTCCGGAATGTCTAATATTTATCTTCAATAAATCTTCATTCCACTCTATAAAATCTTTGGTTCATATTCGGCCCTTTCAAAATACAGCACCCTAATAATTGTGTTTTTTTGTAAACAGGAACAGAGCCTCAACAGGATATATATTCTGGAAGATATCAAAATATCTATCCTCTTCTAAACAAAACAAATTTAAATTTCATTATTCTACAAATAAACTGTTGGTCAATCATTTGGTCGTTATGATTTTTTGTCGCCATTTTGTTTTTGAAACTCTAAATATGAAGAAAAACTATCAATAAAAATGTTGTTAACACATTATGATAACAATAATCCATGATATAGATTTAAAAATATATAGTAGAAATCAGCAAGAATGTGGTATTCACGCTTCTTCTGTCACCAGGCGGCGGCTCAACAAGCTCAGGCGAATGCAGCAGAGGCTGCTGCGAAAGCAGCTGCTGCAGGACTTGCCCAAGGCCAGCACAAAGACACTTCTCATGAAGGTACTAGCTACGAGGAGTACAGAGCAGCACCCTCGGAACAAAACAGTCAGGAATATTATCAATCGGACTTTCAAAACTAGTAACACTAAGAACTTAGGTGGAAATTAGAACCTATGTTTTTTGATTTTGTAAACAAAACAATTTTGTATCGTCAAAAATTGTATTCAAAATCAAAAGAAATGGGTTAAGGTTGTAGATGTTGGAATAGGTTCAAATTATTCGAATTTTATCATAGTGTTGCCAGATTATAAAAAGTAGACGGAGACAAAATGCGAACAAAATAGTTGTTTTTTATTAATTTTGTATGTTTTATAACGTAATTTAACATAGTTAAAGTACATAATAATATAATTTGGTAGACCATAACTAAAATAAATTGATTTCCTTTTCCAATCTACGAAAACCTCTAGTGTAAATAATATGTTGATTTTTAATATTTGTGATATACTTTTTTACATCTTTTTTATATTTATTAACTTATTTTTTATTTTTGTATTTTGTGTAACAAAAATTAAAATAATTAGTAACATTACTAACTATAAGTAACATAAGTGCGATGTCCTGAAACGGTACATGTATACAAATAAAATGTTTTGTTACATTTTGTTATTTTAATGTACTTTTGATCTATGACTTTTCTTACTCTGACTTATCTTCAGACTTCTGACTTTGACATCTCACTTATATCTTGACTAACCCCATACTAAAACTGTCATCTGCATATACTAATATTACATCAATGGAAATATCAGACTTATGACTTATACTTAAACTGAAATAGACTAAACTTATACTTAAACTAATACAATTTTACTTATACAATAATTAAGATGTTCCTCACTATCTCTTTTACATTTATATGATAATGGACGATTTAAGACACTAATACTAACGATCCTAATCATTATGTTTTATAATATCCAATTTCCTAACGAATTTAAATTCGTCAACCTTGCTTTTCCCTTCTTTCAGAATCCGGTCCCATCCAGGCCAACAAACCAAAATCCTCAAGCCAGACAAACCGAGTCCATTATCAACCAGAACACCAAAAAATACTAGCCTTCAATCTATCACTACATTCCAAGGCCAAAAATATCAATATCGAACCTGCCCAATACCATGCACAAACCACTTCTGAGTACCAGGAATTTCCCAAAGATACAGAACTTGAACTCCTAGATACGGAGGCAGATGTTGATAGGTTTCCCACTTTCGATAAATATACCCTATCAAAGAATTCAGAAAGTGACATCCCATCTTTCATATGGCCGTAATTCAAGAAGGTAGGTTGGTTATTAGGAAATTAATAAATAAATTATTTTATATTTTTAATAACAAGTTTTACTTAAATCTCATAACAACTTAGAAATACGCAATTTAATAGAACTTAATTATGGCAGCGCGTGACGGCCGGCTGGTGGAGTTGTCAGGCTACTGGACACTTGACGCGGCGGCCGCGGATTCGAATCCCGCCAAGTGCAGATAATTTCTATGATGAATATAGATTTCTGCACCGGGTCGTTTCGTGCAGTTTGTGAGTTTCCGGTGGCCCATTAGGGAAGGGGTTACCTCCGTATGACATAAAAAAAATCTGAGTGAAATATTTCGATACATCAAGTAGTTTCTGAAATACATCCAAAGAGCCTACGCTCGGTACTGAGCAGTCGGAGCCTTATGTATGTAAATTTCAAACTATGTGGGATTCCTTAGAATGTGATATGTCTACTGTCTGTCTGTATTTACCGCTCTACGTCTAATCCAAAACCCAAAAAATAATTATGACTACCAGTGGTGCAAACAGAAGTTCATCTTAGTTGTAAATAAGACAGACCACTGAAGCGTCCTGTAGGGACTGGATCGGTGCAACTTGCAAGATTTCCATTACAAAATTATGTCGACCCGTTTTTCACGGCGGCGTAAATGTATAAAGTACATAAATTAGGCATATTTTTTAAAACTTGTATATAGATAGCTGTATAAAATAGTTTAAGTAACACTAACACTAACTATACCGTATATCAATATCTTATTTACACACATCCACACCGTCTAGGGATATTTTAAATAAAATTCTTAAATTCAAAAAATACTGGCCGTTTTAAAAATGTAAGAATTTTGAAGGCCTTATTGTATGATTCCAAGTTTGAATTTGAAATAAGGAACTACGTTTCAAAAATAATTTATAAACAAAACGTTTGCGCGGCATAATTGTAACGAAATTCGGAGGGGTTAACCTTCGGTATTTTTTGTATCGTAAAGTTTTAGGAAAAAATATTGATTAATTTCAAAGTAATTTAACTGTTAGCACCATGCAGGGGCGCTATTTATTTTTATTTAATTTAAATACGTATAGTCACCAAAAGACATGACTGATTTTTACAAGTGGCCTCGAGAAGACAACCAAATGCCACGGCTTTGCAATTAGTTCAAAGTCTTCGGTCAGTGCACCAGTTGCTTGTCAATGTGCCAGTTGCTGGTTGTGTTGCAAACTGTGAGGAGAAAACTGCACGAGGCTAATCTTCATGAGCACAGGCCGCTTCGTACTCCAGCACTACACAGAGGAAATCGGGGACGAATATTACAGTGGCCACGAGAACATTTGCTCTGAGAAGATAACCAGTGGTCTGAAGTGCTGTTTACTGATGAGTCCCGATTTGGTTTTCACCCTGATCCATCCTGGTCGTGAGATCCTTCTGCAATACCCATTATAATTCTCTAAAAGTCCATCCACCATCCATACCACGTCCATCATACCACGGAGGAACAAATATTGTTTTGTGCTAGAATTCGTGTCGGTGGAAGAATAGGCCACGTTTAGTTTAGAAACACCTAATAATCTATCTAACCCTGCACTAATAATCTATCCCCATCGACTGCAAATGGGCCAAGTTTTTATGCTCATGCATGACAATGCCCGTCCGCACAATGTGCGAGTGATGACCAGCGGGCTATAGGAGCACGATGTGTCGGTCTTAAACTAGACCGCGCAATCACCAGACCTAAGCCCCATGGAGCACGCGTGGGACATGCTCCAAAGAAGGGCTTTGAGGAATTTACCTCCAAACGTTGCAACTGAAGAGCAACTTTTTTGGCATCTGAGCAGGACTAAGACATTCCGCAGCAAAACTTTGATAACTTGATTCAAAACATGAAAAACCGTTGCGAAACCGTGAACTCATGGGTGCTTTACTGACTACTAATTTTTCGCGTTACTGTAATAAACTAGTTAATTTCACGATACTATTTTGTCTACTCATCTTTAGATTTACCATTATTTCACTTTTTGTCTTTATTACGATAAAAAATACTGACGCAAGAAAAATAATTTTATTTTATACTTACTAAAGAATAGTCTGATAAATATAGGCTTTACAAAAATATATATACCTACTTCTATGCTGTGTGTTCTATCGTGGTTCTATCAAATATTGAGTAAGTTGAAAAAATTTGAATATCCCTTGACGGTGTTGATGTGTGTAACGTCCAAGATAGCTAGTTAAAGTGTATTATCTATGGTCCATGAAACTAATTTGTTTCGGAATCAAGTTCCGTTTACTTACTCATGTGATCAAGGGCTAGTTTCTCAAATGTTTTCTTTGAGGGTAACCGAGATTTTTTTCTCATGGAAATAACGTTCATTCTTTATACAAAAATAGTAGGTAACTTGCATTGGTTGTGAGTATACTTACTTATGTCATTTTTTTCTGACGGAAGTAACGTTCAGTATTCTATATCCAAAAAACTTGTTTTTTGTTACAACAGCTATAACCTCTGGTCCACAGTTGCTTAGCCACGAATAACAGTCTGATATACATGCATGTTTGTTTGATTGCATAAATAATTCATAATTCAGTCCACTATAGTTTTGTACGGGACAAACTCTGTTGGGGTCACTTGTTATTTATCAATAATTTTCAAACGTTTGCGTTATTCTTCAATATTCAATAACAAGGTTATATTGACATGTTATTATGCTGACCTGACCTTGAATTTCTTACTCTCAATTATTTTATTTGATGAGTGTTTTTTTAAATGTGAAAGTGATATTAATAATGAATTTTATTTTTTTCATTCAGTTCAGTGTTCTTTTTTTTAAGTAAAACTTCTTTAGGCGCGACTCGAGGGTAACTCAAATTTTTATGAAGTTTTACCTATGGTTTTACTACTATCGCGCCACAGAATAAATAATTGATTGCACGTAAAGATTACACACACACACGTTTCTATGCCGAGCAGCTTCTCTGTCATCTGTGTTTTGAAAGGGAAGGCGGGACTGGCAGTATAATAGCTGGCACTGAGAGCAATATTCCTATCGTAAAAGTGATACTGAAACTTGTTGCTTCAAGGCAATCCGCAAATCTAAAATGCGCAATAATAAGAAAAAGAAACAAGCCCTATATTAAAATTTCAAACCATCAGTGGAAAACATAATATTAAAACGATAAATTTAAAAATTCCCAACACTATAATAAAAGAGGTGATATCATTGAAACAGGTGAACCAATTTTTATAAATCATTTCTATATATCACAGAACAAAAACCTTCTTTTAAATAAAAAACTGCATCCAATCTGGTTGACCCGATTAAACCCTACAGCAGAGCCTCAGACAAACTTTGCGGTCAAACATAAAACACCTGTTCATACGAACGTTTTATGTTTGTTCGTATTTTTATGTTAGTTAGATAGGCAAACTGGCAGACGTACCATCTGAAAGTGTGTGTGTGAATCAGCGTCGCCCATGGGCGACACAAACACGCTTACCTGGAACTAGTCCAAGTATATTCCTTCTCTCCGAAAGCAATGCTGTTTGACGGGAGAATTATGCAAGATGCTGGTACCTATGCAGATGAGAGCGACGCACAGCGCATCCCTCACACCGGTATAAATAGTAATTACAAGTTCAGTGTAAATTTGTCACGAATATTTTCAGAACCAGCCCACGAAGAACAAGCGGAAGAAGAAGAAGAGGAAGAAGACTGCGAAGAGTAAACAAAAATTGCATAAACGCCTTGATTATTCCATGCCATTAGTTTGTAACTATATAAAGTATTCCTATTTGTTAACTAATTTTAAGTACCTACCGACATTTTTAATATAAACCAGAATTAAATTTTATTTAAAACTGGTATATTTGGTCTTATTTTCTTTTTTATGTAATAGAGTCCTTTTGAAAGTTCTAATTCGATTTTTAAAGATTATTTACGTGATTAATTATCTTATATCTTTAAATGAGCAATTCTTGTATATATATAATTGGAATCTCGGAATCGGCTCCATGGATTTTCATGAAATTTAGTATATAGGGGGTTTCGGGGGCGATAAATCGATCTAGCTAGGAATCATTTTAAGAAAATGTCATTTTATAAAAAAAAAAAAAAAAAATACCGAGCAAATCTCGGTCATCCAGGTACTTATTAATAAACTTATCAATAGAGTGGCAATAGTACCTAAGTTGAATTTCCACGACATGGAGAATAATAAATGTGAACCAATATGGCTATTTATGTGACATTTGGAGATATCAGTAATATATTTTACAGGGAAAATGGGATATTTACTATTCGACCAAAACAATTACGCGACGACGCCGAAGGCGGGGGTCAGGCATCTCCTGTCATGCGCCTAATTTTTGTGGTCGAAATTATAAGAGTTGCTTCGCGTTTAATAAAGACCGTATACATCTTAGAGTAATATAATAATATGGGAATAGTAATATGGTATTCTAGAGTAAGACCGCATGGCGCATACAGCATACATCTAAGATTGTAATAATATGTTTTTGTCGCTGTAAGGCTCATATTTCAGAACATATTATCTCAGATCAAGGATAACTCAAAACTAGGTTCAAACTGGAATCTATACTCAAGACGCGATGGTATTCTAGGACGACACTCTAAAAAGACAAAACATTTACATATTTTTCACGACTTCCATTTAAGTGATTTTGTTTGAAAAAATAAACAAAGAACATACTGAGACAACTAAAACATGTTAAACTTAGAACTTTTAGAATTATAGGACTATAGGTAATACCTCTTCCTCATCTTCTATTCCTCGTGGCTGATTTTTAGTTTTTCTCATAAGGTATATAAAAAATGATGACCTGACATTTGAGTTTTGACAGAGTAATGGAATAAAATAAAAACAGTGAAGTGAAATTGATACATCAAAGGATAAAAGTTTGTGCCCAAAAATCAGACTTGGCTTAAAGGTCTCGTAACCAAGCCATAAAATATTATACAAAAAAAATTTTTGACAGTTCTATGATCGTTCTTTAATGGCGGGAAACATCGGGACGCGCGGTTGTGTTTTTTTGGTTTCCCGTTAATTAATTGTTATTTTGTGTTTTGTCCATTCAGAGTGGTTTTCTATAGTATTTGTTTTAAAAACTTGATCTTTATATATTGTGATTGGTTGGCGAATATTGTGGTGGATTGCCTTGGGTGGATGGAATAGAGAATGATAGTTGATTGATGGGGGCTAGCCATCCCGCCATTTCTCCGTATTACAGACCGAATAATTGTATTTTGTATGGCTAATAGCCTAGTAGCTAATGCCTTTAAATGAAAATAATAATATAAAAAATCAAAAACTTCAAAAAAGTCTTGTGTGGAATGGCGGGAAGCATCGGGACGCGCGGTTGGGTTTTTTTGGTTTCCCGTTAATTAATTGTTATTTTGTGTTTTGTCCATTCAGGGTGGTTTACTATAGTGTTTGTTTTAAAAACTTGATCTTTATATATTGTGATTGGTTGGCGAATCTTATGGAGTACCGTTCTGAAGTGGTTTTCTTAGTAGGGCTGTTCTGGCGGTTTTCTATAGTGTTTGTTTTAAAAACTTTATCAGTGTAATATATAATGTGATTGTTTGGCGAATATTGGTGGACTGCCTTGTGTGGATGGAATTGGGAATGATAGTTGATTGATGGGGGCTAGAGGGGCAAAGCTGCGCTCCTTGGGGTTTCCCGCCATTTCTCCGTATTACAGACCGAATAATTGTATTTTGTATGGCTAATAGCCTAGTAGCTAATGCCTTTAAATGAAAATAATAAAAAATAAATAAGTCTTGTGTACTTTGTGTCGTGTCCATGTGATTAAATATTAAATCAAATAAAATGTCTATTGTAAAGAAAAAGAAACGTGTTTCGAAAAAGAATAAAATCGCATGGCGTAAACATTGTGATATCGCTGATGTTGAAGATTATTTAGAAGACCAACGACTAGAAGAAAGACTCGGGTGAGGTTATGTTTTGAAATAGTTGATGTAGTTTGGTTGATTGAAATTCATAATATGTAGTTTATATAGTGTCTATCAAAGGTATAATGCACAAATTTGTAGAGTTTTATCAAAATATAGAGATTTTATGTTCTTCAAATATGTAGAACAATATTAGAAGTTGAATATAAAATTTTTGTTGTTAGGTTATTGGGACTCAAGTCTCAAAATACAAATTATAATTCATTAAAAGCTGATTGTGTTCGGAATTGATCCTTCTATTATATTCTTAAAGTTATAATAAAATACCAATGCCTTTTGTATTTATTACATACTTTAAATTTTACTTTAGAAAATTTGACACAAAACCAGATGAAGAGTTATTCGTGGTAGATATACAAGGTGATGAAAAAAAGGAGCAGAAACCAGAACTAAAGACTAGTGAAAAACAATTGTCACTGAAGCAGAAGAAGAGAGCTCAGTTGACAGAAACCCCAAAATGTTTTGAAGTACTTCTTCCTACTTCTAAGGTAAATTTACTACTACTACTTATAATTTTAAGCTGTTTAACATCTGAAATCCAACTGTATGAAGCTTGCCTACTTAAACAATGTTGGTGGTGTTAGATTTCTACTAACTGTTACTTTAATATGTTGATTGTGGTGTGGCCAATATATGACTAACAGGAGTGAAGTTAAGCAAGTTAACGTGGGTGAAGCTGCGGGCAACAGCTAGTCTACAATACAATATCCAGCTTTAAGTTTTTTGCCTTAGAATTAAAGATTTTAAAACAAGATATCACTTACATAATATTATAACATACAAAGAGTTTAGCTATAGTTCTTTCATATCAGGCATTGATAATGAAGTTCAGAGTGTCATGTATTTGTATTTGCAACAAATGATATAGGTGAAAGAGAATAATCTGATTTAGTTTCGTCGTCGTTTAGTTAGTCTTTCAATAGCACATAAGTTTATGTATAGTCTGTTACAAACATCGAGCATATAACTGAATAGAGGAGTAATGTGAGCTGTAAAATTCCGAAACCCGTCAGTGATTTGTCACTGACGTAATAGCATTTCAGCCAACCAGTGATCTGCGTCAATCAATCAATCATCAATGACCATCAGTGGGCCAAACGGAGCGCAGAACTGGTGCAGCGTAGCAGGACAAATTTGGCGGAATTCGTTTTCATAAAAAACATAACATTACTGCTCTATTCCATTTATATGCTTGATGGTTACAAACATAAGAATAAATTAACTACAAGGTGTTTGATCATTACATTCCTTTTGATGATGATATAAAAGCTTTAATTATTTAATGTTCACAGGTACAAGATCCTAATGCCAAAAGGAATCATGTGAATCCAGCTGGCACCAAGCCCACAGCCTTATCAAAATTATCAAATAAACGGAAATTTGAGAAGGGCACTGTAGCAAAACGGGTAGAACTTATTAAAAAGAATAAGAAGCTAGCTCATGAGAAGAAGAAAAAAGCAAAATCAGTCAGACAGTCATTTGACAAGAACCTGTGGGGTGATGATGGTGAATACTGATTTTTTAAAATTAACTTGCTACAAATAAACCTTGATGAAAGCTTTTATCCAGTTATCATACAGGATTGTAGTAGTATACTTTTTTATGTGAGCGACGATGGCCTACTATGGATATGGGCTCGGTCTCTTGAGTGAGAGCCGAGAGGTCCGTGTTTGACTCTGACTCCACTGTGATGCCTAAAAATTTAGATTTTCTTGTGAAATTTCTATGTGCATCAGAACATGAGACCATCGCTTGCTCACCGGTGAATGAAACATAATGAGGGAACCTGGATGGCTGATGAGATTAAGTCTGAAGGTGTGTGACGTTCACCAACCCGCATTGGGCCATAACATTAGTGAACTATGGCTGATAACCCTCGCCTGATTTCGAGGAGGAGACCTGTGCCCAGCAGTGGGACTTATAAGGGTTGATATTATTGTTAATATAAACTTATTGTTTTCCAATGTTTACGCGAATTTCAATCATTATAATAAAACAATTTTTTACGGATTTTATCGCGGTTAATTAAGATTTTTACAAGCCCGACGTTTCGGATACTTTACAGCAACCATGGTCACGGGAGGACTGAGGTGTCATACGTCCTATCATTACAAAGTTATACGAAACTACCCTATGATACATCAATATTTTCGTCAGTCCTATCTACGCAGAAAGTGCTAACTGTATCTTTAATCTGTGACATATTATGCTTGGATTTTGATTTGATAATTTTAATAATGGGATCCCAAGCAGGTGGTAAAAGCCAGCCATCTTCTCTATTGAAATTAGGATGTTTTTTAATTTCAATAGCCTCACGGATCATCCTTGGTTGGAATCTGTGTTCTTTTGCAAGGACTTGTGGTTTATCAAATCTGATATAATGGCGAGCTTTGTCAAGACTATGTTCACAGATGGCAGACTTAGTGTAGCAACGGTGTTTTAAATCAGCTATATGTTGGTAGTTTCGAATAACTTTGTAATGATAGGACGTATGACACCTCAGTCCTCCCGTGACCATGGTTGCTGTAAAGCATCCGAAACGTCGGGCTTGTAAAAATCTTAATAAACCGCGATAAAATCCATAAAAAATTGTTTTATTATAATAATATAAACTTTTTTTAAAATTGAGGTTCTAATAGTAATACTATATTTGTAAATGATACTTATAATATGTAGTTATTATCAATATAAATTATTGTAAGAATTGACCAATCTATTTAAAACAAAGGGCTTATTGATATAGATTTTGAGTCACTGTTAGAGTTTTGTCATGTCTAAATTTGTTGTTTTTAATGTCTCTCTAGTGAGGTAGTGAACTGATATGTTTTATTTAAATAACATTATAATACATAACATGATATATATACCTACAATATCATGTTGTTTCTGAATGTTAATAAACATAATTATTTTTTTAGTTCCAGAAGCAAAAGGTATTCCGTCAACTCTATGTGGTGAGTTCATATCACCAGAGGCGCAGCTGCATAATGTGCCCACAACCAAACGCTTCCGAGCCAAGCCAGCCCTGCCAAAAACTGTAGTCACACGGGCTGCTGTAGAAATGCCACATCCAGGAGTCAGCTATAATCCATCATTCCAGGTATAGACTTGCAGGGTCTATAAAAGATGAGTACATAGGAAATTATATGCAAAGTTATGTTTGTCCATTGATATTTCATCTATGTATATCTATTAGAGCCTCAATTTTTTATGACTTCAATGCATATGATTTTGGAAAGATCGAGTGTGTTCACCAAGCCAAATTCCACCCAGCCCACCTGGGTGTTGAATACCAACTATCATTGCTAAAATTTGAGAGTAAATCTCTTTCACTAACTTCATGTCCAGTATCCTTACCTAGGTCCCATTCTTCCATGACAATTTCTCATTATTATTATAATAATAATTAACAATTATATACAGGAACATCAAGAGCTGCTACAGGAGGTGGTAAAACACGAACAGGTTATGATGAAGAAGGAAGCTCACCTCCACCGAGTTACCACCGGCATGTTTAGTAAGGTCACGGCTCAGGAGAAAGAGGTACTACTTTTTTATAGCATAGGAGGACAAACGAGCAGTCGAAGCCTTTTGGCGACTATCGACGCCCATAGACATCCACACAACCAGAGGATTATGCAGATGAGTTGCCCTCCTTCTCCCTATCCCCCCAAAGGGCAACTGGAAACTCACAAACTGCACGAATCGCGACCTCATAGCTGTCAGACACTGGCCCAATTCAGCTGCAAAGCAGCATGGCACTACCTCTTACTAAACTACTTTACTGTTAACTAGCTGTAGCCCGCAGCTTCACTTTCTTTACCTTTAGGTTCAGTGTTTGGACTGATGATGAGTATGTTAATAACTTTTGTCTGTTATTATGATGATAACATGGTATTCACCAGTAGGTGAAACAATTTTTAGAATTGTACGAGTGTGTGAATATCGCCCCCTACAGCCAATTATTCAAACATCACTTCTTTATAATTGTGGTTTCATTCACTCCCAACATCGAAACAAAAACTTTCCTCTTATATTATAATAGATTAACAATTGATGTTATCTAAATAGAACCAATGGCGGGAAGAGATGAGCGCCGGTCTGCCTCTCCCACACAAGCCAGGACAGGATGTGCATGAGGGGCAGGACGGAGAGCCCTCGGACAACGAGTACCGAGCCATCAACCCGCCAGTCCAGAACAAAAAGAAAGACCACAAGGCGCGCAGGAAACAAAAGGAGAGGCTTGCAGAGAGAGAGAGGTTGAAGAGAGAGAAGATCGACAAGAAGAAGATTACTGATATATACAAGTGAGTTACCAATAACATGGATATAAGAAGTGGTCCAGTATTTCGGCTAGCTTGAGATGATGATGATGATGAGTATTGAGTACAATAATAATGTATATTATTTATTATATGAATAATGTCAACCCAAATATGTCCCACTGTTGGACATGGGTGTGCTCGAAATCAGTAGTGTGTTGGGCCATAGTTCACCGATGTACTGGCCCAATGCGTGTTGGCGAACTTCACACACCTTCAAAGACTCAATCTCATCAGGCATGCAGGTTTCCTCACAATGTTTTTCTTTGTTGGTAATTTTTAAATTATTTATTAGTAAAATCAAAACCAAAAGACTCAAATCATAATTTCTCTTGAGTCTTATAATCCTGCCTTTACCATCAGTTCCATGGCTTAGTAAATTAATGATGATATATAAATAGTTCTTGCACATTTCTCAAATTGAATGTGCCAGTCTTATCTCTATTTTGCTATAAAACAGCAGTAAATTAGTTTAAGGCTACGTAAATTCGAAGCGTCCCTATCAGCCGCGTAGAAAAGATGATATAATATGGTATTTTCCTTGCACAGGCTCCGTAAACTCAAAGCGTCCCTGTCAGCCAAGGAGAAGAAACAGCAGGAGCTCCGCGAGAAGAGACAGACCAAACGTAAAGAGGAGGCGGAGACCGCGCCGCCCGCGCTCAACGCGCATCGCCCGCGGCCGCGCGAGCCCGAGTATGTGGACCCCACCATGCTCACGGGGGACCTCAGGAGTCTGAAGCACACCAGTGAGTAGACTAGTGTACCAGTTGACCGTCTTTTTTTCCTTTTAGGCCAGGAAATGTTCTGAGGCAACCCGCTGGGGAGTGGGAGAATCCCGAGTGGGACTCGTTGTGCCCGAAAGATGGTAAAGTGGCAGCTCTACCCACAAAAACCCGGCAAGTGCCACATATGCCGCCTTTGGTGAGGTGCCCCGGATCTGTTGAGCAACAGGGCACCTCGACGGCTAGTCAGTCCCCCAAGGGACCGACGCCACCTCCACAGAGGGATTGTCCCACATCACAGAACAACCCCTCCCAACTTCGGGACAGTGCCATGGGTTGAGGTTCCCATCCTCGCCCCTTGCCCCTCTTAGTCTTTTGTCCCCTCTTCTTATAAGAGCAAAGAGCAGCTCCTTCGACTCAATTTTCTTCGCCCAAGGCGCCGGGTTCACCTTAGGCTACTGAGCACCACCACCACGACAAGGCTTGAACCATGGTAGGGACCGGTTGAATGTCTAGTATACCAGTGGTTAGACGAATGCCCTTGAAAATTGAGAGAGGTTGTTGTTGAAGAATACTCTGATATAAAAATACAGTACAAATGAGTATACAGTGGTCCCGTATACCAGTACTTTTATTTAAATATTTTAATCTGTCCATGTTACATGTTATTTGAAAACCACATCTCTCCGAACGTTTATTGAATGTTTATAATCAGTATTAGAAATGTTATCACCGTCTTGATTAAGTTATTAAGTACTTTTTATCGTTTCCAGCCAACCTCCTCCGCGACCGTTACGAGTCGCTGCAGCACCGCGGCGCGCTCGCCGCCGCCAAGATCATGATGAAGAAGAAGAGGAAACTCAAGAGCTACTTCAAGGCCGGCCACAAGGTCACCGATACGGATGTGCAGCGAGTGGTCGCCAGGGCTGCTGGCAAGAAGTGATGGTGAACATAATAAAGATTATATTGATAAGTGATGGTTTTTTTTCTTTTGCGTCAGGAAATGCTCTTAGGCATCCCGCGGGGGAGGGGGACTCGTTGCGTCTGAAAGATGGTAAGATGGACGCAGCTCTACCCACTAAACCCGGCGAGTGCCACCTATGCCGCCTTTGCTGAGGTGCTCCGAATGGGTTGTGCAACAGGGGGTCACTCCACAGAGGGATTGTCCCGTAGCACAGAACAACCCCTCCCCCTGCTCTTTTGTGGCCAAAGTGCTGGGTTCACCTTAGGCTAATGAGCCTTACCGCTATGACAAGGCTTGAACCATGGTGGGGAACTGATGGTTTCATTTGACTAAATATTATATTATATATAAATATTATACAGTTTTTTAATGTTTACGTGAATTTCATTCATTATGATGAAATAACTTTTACAGGGCTTAGCGCGGCTTATTAGATTTTTACAAACAATTCAACATGCCCTTGCACCTGCCTGACACCCTCCTCGCCTAATTTCGAGGAGGAGAATCGAGCTGTGAGAAATATAGCGATTGCTAATGATTATAATGAACTAAATCAAACTGAGTGTAGCTCAGTCATATAAAGAAAGAACCTCACCAAATGGTAGTACCTTCAGATCCAAAGCGAGTCCACAAGAAAGCTTTCTCAGTGGAATTAAATCTTTTATATTTTCTCTTATAACCCTATTTATACGATGCCACATCGTCATCGTCAAGGACGCTGATCAACATGAACGTTCACTCTTGTGTCAGTCCAAGGTGATAGGATTTTTATGTTAACTGGATAGGCAAACTAGCAGACGACCACCTGATGGTAAGTGGTCAGTGTAGGGCTAGCCCATGATCATAAAAGAGCTGACTCGGGAGTAGCCCAGTTAACCCTCATCGGGTTAACCGTTATATCCCACCGTACCACCACCACAAGATATTATGATGGTAAGACTCGGTGCTAATAGTAACACTGCTTGTCCTGCCTTTTACAAAACACAGCTGTTTGTTCCATGGAAGAAATAAGAAGGATGGTGGGTATGTAGACGGACGTGCGACTCATAAATAATTATCATAAATTCTACTCTTTTACACACTCCTCATTAGCATCCATCTACTTTTACCAGGAGTTAAAAAAAGGCACATGTTCAATATAAAATTTATTATAAAATAAAACTTAGGTACTCCCGACCAGCGCTTAAATTAAAACTTAGTATATTACAAGACGGTTGGCAGTTTATAACGTAAAAATATAGGTAACTATTATGTACTCTGGATAGATAGGATCGTCATAAAATAAATTAAGTAATTAACACTATACTTATTCTAGATTCAAGTAAGACTTAGTTGATCCTACTTAAGATACAATGAATTCACCAACGAGAAGTTTGTAATTAAAATGGCGATATCTATAACATTTATCTACAATTATATTAGATCACATTTATACAGATAATTATGATTCGTTTTCACTCAACAATATGTAATTCTATATTTTACTTGGAAGCTTTTCATTCTTAGGTCAAATTGATAAGCCTAAACTCCTAGAAAGAAGACTTTTCATCCTACACGTAAACCTCTGCAATAAGAGACAAACGAATCATAATATACAGAATTAACATTAACCCCATCTTGCAGCGATTGTATAAAGTGATCTTAATAATTCTAACGCTCTTGTATCTGATTGGGCTTTTACATCTCCTTGCACGGCGATTCTTGCTGCGGCAACTGGTGCGTCAGCTGTGGTAGTTTTCTCAGTTGTGGTTGGTTCGGTCCTCGTTTGAAACCGTTTACCTCCTCTACGATTGGGTGTTGTCGTTCTATATGTCGTCGTTGTTTCTGGTTCTTCAGTCTTAGCTTCTGTAGTTGTTGGAATCGATAATGAATTTATAGCATCCGCATCTATATTTAGACTTTTCCCTCTACGCCCTTCTGGTGCTAATCTATCGCTCCTTCTGTAATACTCTGTGGTCTTTATATCAACAGTTGTAGGTGCTTCCGTAACTAGATCTTCGTTGGCTATTTCCTCCATATCTTTTTGTGATACAGCCATCAGAGCGTCTAATAAAGCCTTCTTTGATGCTTCAGCAGTTTTATTATGATCGTCGTCGCAAGTCTGTACTAGCAAGAGTATTAATCGTTTCACGCTCTTAGACTTTGTCTTTTTCATTACGTTCATGAGTTTTTGTGTTGTTGTTGCATTCATTCCTTCCATAATTTCTTTCGCTTTCTCTACGACTGTATCTGTGATTGTTGTTAAATCCTGACCTGCCTCTGTGGATGTTGGATCCCTAAGGAATTTACCAAAGCGGCTTTCAAAGTTGTTGCCCGGTGATGTCGATTCAATACTTATGGTAGATGAGACGGCTGGTTCGATTGTTGCTGTAAAGTCTGTAGGAACTGGAGAGCTGGTGCTTGGCCAAGTGCTATAGTGTGTTATTTCTGGTATGCCTTGATCTGGACCAGTAGCACTCAGTCCCTCGTTCAGAGTCATAGGATCAATTCCTGTGCTTTGCCAGTTTTCTAATGGGGTAGACCATTGAAATTCACTAAATGGCTTTTCGCTGTCAGGAGAGGTGAAAATACTGCTTACAATTGGGGTTTCGGTGGTCAAGCCTTCATTATGTTCTTTAGTAGTAGTTGATGTCACAGTGGTAACTTGAGTTGTTGTAGTTTCTATGGAGGGTTGCGTTGGTGCTTCTAAATCTTCTGACGGCTTTTTCAAGGCTTTCTTTTCATCTGGTGTCAATTGTTTTCCTTGTCTTAAACTATTCGATTGGGGTGAAACAAATGACTGACTATGTGCTCTTTGTAATTCTTCTTCATTCTCTAATTCTATAGTATCATCTTCCGGGAAGTAAGACGGAGTTGTTTCTGCTATGGTGTTCGTCAACTTAATTCTTTTGCTCTCAAACATTTGGTGTGAATTTGTGATAGGTGATAAAGTTGAATCGAATTTTTCTCCGTCCCACGCCGAAGGCAGATTTGTAACTTCAGAGTATTCATCTATTGTTTTGGCTGTTCCTTCAGAATTATCGCCTGACACTGAATTAAAATCATCTGTCTTTCCAACTGTGTTAAATTTATTTGTTTGTATGTTAGCAAAGTTATTTGGAGTAACTGGTGGGGCTGTGGTATATGAAGCTGATATCCTTCCACAACATTTAAATGGATTCCTTGGACTTGTTGATGAATATGATTTTGATAAACTCTCTGATGTAGTTGGCTTAGTCGTAGTTACATGTTCCTCAAAGGTCGTATAATCAGACGCAATATTAAGGGCCTTACCCCCTCTAAACGATGTATCCTGGAACCTATCTTTATGATCATCAGAAAAGCCTAATATTTCATGATCGTCTTCGTTTATAGTTGTTGTTGGTTCGGTATTAACAGCTTCTTCCGTGGTTATAATCATGTCATCAAAAGTTGGGTGTGTAGGTCTTATATCAGATAGAACTTTTCTAAATTTAACTGGATCTTGAAGATATGCTGAGAGGGCATGAGTAAACACTTGCGCTAATTCCCTTATTTGTGGTGATGATGCTAATGGCGTTTGGCTCATTTGTAATGAAAGGTCTTCGACTAATTCATTGTATGTTTCATTGGGATCCAATTTCATTTCTTGGATTTCACCATTTGCACTTTGCCCAAAGAGATTGCTGTATTTATTAATAGTTTGACGACTAAATAAACCTGGTAATTTATCATCGAGTGGTTCAAATTCATCGATTGCTGGTGTTGTTACATCATTCTCTTCTGTTGGAGTTGTCGTCGATAAATTATCTAGAGCAGTTGCATAATAGATTGCAAAAGAGTGTAACGTTTTTGGAGTTAACGATGGGGGAACGATTAGTCCTGGTCTATTAGGGAGGTCCCCATAAAATTTCTCAGTGTTAGCATTTGCAGTGCTAGACTCCGTCGAAGCGAAAGGCTCAAAATCTAATTTATGCAGTAATCTTTCCCTTCGCTCTTGATAAGATTGTGTTGCAGCTGTTTGAATTGTTGGAGCTGCGGTCGAATACGTACTAACTGAATCGGAAGAACTTACTTCAGCGATCTCATTATTTCTGGTGGTTTGTGGAATTTTTGTGGCTGACTCAAAACTGCTTTTTGTTTCTATAAGCACCCTGTTGTCTTGATTGAATTTATCGCTTCTGGCTGTTGCTCCTGGTATTTTTTCAGTTGTTTCATATATTGTTTTATTTTTCTCGCGCTCAAGAAAATCTCTAAGCAAAGAAACCCCAGGCCGTGTGTACGGTTCACGTTTCTCACTGGTGTAACTCTTTGTGTAGGGTACCAAAGTTTGTCTTTTTGTTGATGCTTCTTCAACATATTGGCTAATTGGTTGAGCTTGAATATCGTATAAAGTTGTTAATGTGCTCTTTGGTTTTTGTAGCTTGGATGGTAGATTGGGTGTGTAAACTGCATACGGTCTAAGATTTTTGCTGTTGTAATCTTGTAGAAATTGCCTGTTTTGATTGTTGACGAAAGAAGCGGTTTCGGCTACGACTTGCATTTCCTTTGGACTAGTGTCTGGACTTGAAGCTGGGGCTTTACGTGTAGTGATATCGTATGTGGGATAAGTTGTTCTGCTTGGAGTACCTCCGAAATTATTACCTATTAGTTGTACTAAATTTTTCCTCCTTTTCTCAAAAGCAGTTGTTGCTTGCGCCCTTTGTGTTGGGTTTGTATCGAAAAGCGCTTGATAACTCCTCGCTGTTGCTTTAGCATTTGGCAAGGGTCCATCGGTATGCAATTTCTGCTTATGCCGCAGCAGCCGTTCTGTTGTACTGGGGACATTGACGGAGGTTCTTCTCGATTCTGCTCGCTCGTTAGTGTCAGTACCAATTTGTTGCAAGTCCGAGTTTTTCAGGTTGTGGCTAATTCTCTGAGACTTCTTCTGTTCGTTGGAGTAATATTCGACGCTGGCCTCGTAGAGTGTCGGGGCAGCAGCGCAGTCCACCTTGAACCACCAATCACAAATAAGATGCGACTGGCTGAAGATGGTCCCATTGGGGCAGAGGAACGAGATTTTTCTGGATGTGTCACAAATGTGAAAGACCTGAAATTAGTTATTTGAATTTTAACAGAACATACGATTTGTTTATTTAATATCAACATTGTTAATTAAGTTAGAATTACCTACAATTCCTAACTTTCTATCTCAAACACAGTCCACTCTTATAATGATAACTTCAACTTTAGCTGACTTTAAGTTTTATTATTATTAAGTAACAAAACATTCGACTTTTTTATGTGTAACATATAATGGCTGTAAAATCGACTGGAATGCCGTGACTATTACGTGATATTAACACAGATGTTTCACATCTGCCGAGCATCCCGTAACTGTCAACTTAAATTAATAAAACTACTTATTCACTTTTTTATGACTCCTTAAATATATCCTTCCTGAATTAAATCCTTTTTTATCAGTAAAATCAACAAGTGTTATAAATACCTGGCACGCAGTTTCCAAGTCAGCGTAGTATCCAGTTGGCACGTTCTTGCAGTTGAAGCCTGTGCTCGGGATGTTCGGCAGTGCTGGGAAGTCTATACCGGCCTTGCCGATCACTCCTGCAATTTATAAAACGTAACAAATCTAGAGCATTTTACACATATTTACATTAGGTCTACTTTAGGCAGAGTCAATAGCTCTGCTGTATAATTTTTGGATACCCAATTGAAGCCATCTGTATTAAAAGCGCCAAACGTACAGAACAAGAAACCAGCTATTTCTCAAAAGTTATGTCTGTGAAGTTACATCTTGGATGGTTAAGAATTTTAAGAATATTAATTTTTTTAGATTGTTCTTGAATCACTTTTTAGTAACTTGGGAACGCCACGGTTCCTAAAAGACGTAACACGCTCACACACTAGAAATAAGGGTTAATAAGATATTATTAACCCTATTTTTATAATATTATTAACTATAATTTATTACTACAATATAAGATATTATTAATTATATTGTTAATAAGATATTAATAACCCTTATTTCTATAAGATAATATTAATTATATTGTTAATAAGATATTATTAACCCTTATTTCTATCCACTATAAAGTAAAGTAAAGGGTCAAATATAACATACCTTGATATTCAACAACGTCCAAATCAGGTTGGCTGCTCGCTGGTATCAAACGCTTGACCAGGGACTTGCCTTCCGTAAAAGTCTCGAAGCCAGCCGCACCCGTGGCTTGCGCGAACATTTGCAGGGACTCGGGGGTTGGTTGGGGGATGAAAAGAGACTCGGATACATCCTGAAATAATCGAGTTTTAGACAGGAAACAAATGTTGTATGTGAGTGTAAAGGGTGATATAGAAAGTGAAAATAGATCTGTCTTTAGGGATAATATTAAGTATAGTGTGCGTATTCACATTTTACTAAGACTTAGCTGAGCGATATTCAGCTTTCAGAGATTGGAGGAGCGCCGTGTGTTAGCGTCCCACAGAAAAGGGAAATAGTGATGATGATATAGGTGGCAGAGTCAAATGATGATAATGACTAGATAGCAATGAACACGAGCGAGTTCACCCGGGGCCAGCCCAGGGAATACAGATCAGAGATGTTCATCGAGAGACGCAATATAGTAATGCTGTTTGTTGTTGTGTCACTTTTTTATGTTAGTTGGATTGACAGACGAACCACATGATGGTAAGTGGTGGGCGTCGCCCATGAACATAAAAAAATTAACCTGATAGTCTCAGGCAACTCATTCACGTGGTGCCTATCCTGAGAGATAAGATGTTAAGTCTCTGCGCCAGTAATTACACCACCTGTCCTGCCCTCTCCGAAACACAGCAAAGCTGTTTCACGGGGAAAAAAGCAGGATGGTGGTACCCATGCAGCCGGGAGCGCAATCCTCCCACCGGTATTTTTTTCCTATACACAGCAAAGCTGCTTCAGCACATCCCTCCCACTTTACATTGTTTATATCTGATTGCGTCACCTTTCTTCGATGTGCTGTCCGACGGTTGCCGTCGCAGGTGTGCAGAAAACCTGAAATGTTAAATGTTTCATATGATTATCGTGTCCTCTAATTAATATTATGTTGAATGGGTGAAGTTGATGCTATAAGTGTCACCGATTGCGAATTATTACCCATAGGATCAACATAATATTAGGTCTTTACCTATGAAATTGCTGTTTTGTATGAAAAAATTTAAACAATTTTTTTTCATGTATTTTTTATTTGTATTAATCGAAATAATCACCCATGCAATCAATGCATCTTTGCCAACGCAGTGGCAGTTTATTGATGCCCTTCTTAAAGAAATCAGCTGGACGGGAGGCAACTAATTCTTCAAAGGCATTTTGTACTGCCTCTCGCGTATTGAATTTTTTTCCCGCCAAGAATTTACCCAAATTCTGGAAAAAGTAGTCTGTAGGCGCAAGGTCTGGTGAGTAGGGCGGATGACGGTAAACTTTCAACCCCAGTTCTTGCAACTTGGAGACCGTCTGCTGTGCAGTATGAGGTCGCGCGTTGTCGTGCAGGAGCAGCGGAGACGAGCGATTGACCAATGCTGTTTGGAGATGTGCCAGCTTCTCCAACATTGTGTTCAGTTCTTTACAGTACACATCTGCAGTAATGCTCACCCCATTTGGTAAGAAGCTGTGATGAATCACAGCGGCGCTAGACCACCAAACAGTGACCATCACTTTTCTAGGGGTAAATTTTCGTTTAGGGCATTGTTTAGGCGCTGAACCAGGATCCAACCAATTTGCTGAGCGCTTGAAGTTATCAAACAGAATCCATTTTTCATCGCAGGTAACAATACGGTTAAAAATTACTTCATTTGTGTGTCTGTTGAGCAGTGCAAGGCACGTCTCGACGCGTACTTCGCGCTGGCGATCATTGATTTCGTGGGGCACCCATTTGTCAAGCTTTTTTACCTTGCCAATTTGACGCAAATGGACAACAAATATTGTTTTGACGCTAACGTCGAAAGCTGCTGCTAATTCAGCCGTAGATTGTGTATCATCAGCTTCCACAATCGCCTTTAATTCGTCATTGTCGATCAAAGTCTTCGGACGACCGCGAGGTAAATTTTTCAGGTCGAAATTTCCAGAACGGAAGCGAGCAAACCAATAACAGGTGGTGCGTTGGTTTGTAGTGTTAGCTCCGTAAACGTCGTTGATGTTGCGTGCCGCTTGTGCCGCGTTGCTGCCACGACGCGACGGTACTCATATTCCATAATTACTAGAATTTTTAATGTATCCATGATGACGAAAAAGATTAAAATGCGATGAAAATATAACATTAATCAATAAACAAATTACTACGTTTGGAAAAAGAATTCCATGTTTTTAAAATAAAATTAATTTGAAATTAGAATTATTAGCCAAACAAAAATTATTTCGATAGTATAGTTTATGCCCGGTATCTTAAAGTATCTTTATAACCAAAATTTATAATTTAATTTTAATATAATTTTATATTTAATAAAAAAATAAATGTTTAGTGCAGATCACTCTACTATTAATAAAAATGTATTTCCATCTTTATCATAAAAATGTTGAAATATACATGTAGAATAAATCATTAAATATTTGCTTGTGTTCGATTATTGTTTGATCTGCAGCAGTTTTAAGGTAATTGACCACTCAAATTATTAACTATTTGTATGTCTATTCAATAGAATAAGATTAGATGATTAATTGAGTTTTTGTAATAGCATATTGTGCTCCGAAAGAGACTGAAGTAGTTGGCGATGATGATATTTCTAGCAATGAAGATGATAAAATGATACCATATAAAGGATAGTTTTGTAGGTTAATAGATGAGTGGGGCGTTATATTGAATTGTCCAAATTGCCTAACGCTAAGACACTCGTGATTGTGATATGTACGAAGCCGAAGCGCTTGCCGGACAGGCACGCTAGGGTCAAAGGTCATAGGTCGGTAATAGCTCCATCTGTCGACCATGGGAAATAATGGGTGCTGGTCACGTAAGTTGTCAATGTCGTCAATAAACACGAAGAGGTTCAACCCACCTTACTGATTCATGTGTCTAGTCTATCCCGAGATGTTTTTGTCAGTAATTACACGGGGGAGTCTATCCCGAGATGTTTTTGTCAGTAATTACACTGTGTGTCACCACCCTACTTTCCAAACACAGCAAAGTTATCCGACTTTTGACATCTTAATTAGGGTTTCCAAAATCTGCACCATGGTTCTAGCCTTGTCGTGGCAGTCGGGCTCAGTGAGGTGAGGGTGGGAACCTCATCCCATTGTACTGCCCAGCGTTGGGAAGGGTTGTTCTGTGGTGCGGGACAACCACTCTGTAGAGGTGGCATCGGTCTCTTGAGGCACCCTGTTTGCTGTATAGATCCGGGGCACCTCACCAAAGGCGGTATTGGTGGCACTCGCCGGGTTTTAGTGGGTACAGCTGCGTCCACTTACCATCTTTTGGGGGCAGCGAGTCCCACATACTTAGAGCATTTCCCGGCGTAAATAAGGATTCCATAAATATTATCCGAATTGTGTCAAATACGGAACCTTTTATTTCCGACTCACGCTTGGCAAGTAAACATCTCAATATTGTTTTCTCATTCGTAACTGGCGTCTAACAAGAATGTCATAACTCGATGATATATAATTAAATTTCGCTCTGTATTACGTCGACACAGAGCACGACCTGACATTTGTCTGTCTGTCATTACGATGATCATCATGACATGGTTGGTACTTGGTATACAACTAGTACAGTCCAATTAGTATAATATGTTAGTTGCCTATGTTTTTTACCTTAGCTTCTTACGTTTACTATTTCGGAATGTAGCTAACAAATTATGAAAACCGCGTATAACTGTATTAACAGTCCCGTAAGCTTGTGAGAACGTGTGCTAGGAACGAAAATCTATGATGAAACAACTTTTACGTATTTTATCGCGGTTTATTAATATTTTTACAAAAAGTAAAAAACTTCAATCTATAGTAATGTTTAAAGAGGTGATGTTTGCGTGTTTTGATACCCAAGGGCTATCCGTCTATATCTATGGTGTCTGGCTACTGGCTAGTAAAAGAAGAGAGATAAAACTTACCGAGTGTAAATATAAGTAGAGCTAGTGTGTGTGCTGACATCGTGATGTTACCGTCGCTGCTCCTCCACCGCATTGTGTAACCTGGAAACAAAAAGACGTAGTTTTTAATTACCAAACTAAAAAAAGTTTCTAGACTTACCTAGATTCGATGGGACCTAAATATTTATAATGCTGATTGTAATAACCATGAAATTAGGTATATACGTTTTTTATGTGAAAGATCCATCCTTGGCAGTAAAATTGACTCGAATGCCGTGACAGCAAACGGCCAGACCCTGTCATATCGTGATGTCCCCAATGGCATATTGAGTCGTATTACTTGGGTATTATTTGCTCGTATTCTTTATTCGCTTTAATTCTAATAATATCTCTGGATATATAATAATAAAAGCGAATAAATAATAGCGCTGCTATTTTTCGTTTTATCAAGTTTAAACTAAATCGATTTTGACTTCTAATGTTACATAAGTCGAAACAGTGAAAGTAGTTCGTGCCGAGATCAACAGATGGCGCTCGTGCTGATTCATGATAAATGTCATGTGAAGTTGTAGTCATGTACTCGATAGCTTATCTGTAGTATACTGTCAGGGTCATGTACTAGATAGCTATCAGGTCTAACTTTCTAAGGCAGTCTGATGGTCTATGCCCTATGGGATATAAGAGCTTAGGTAGGTATGGATGAGTACAGACCAAAGACTACTATTGTTTATGGTACAGACTCACATTACTTATATTTCATGATAATGATTTAATTGGATTTAAAATATTTTTATTTCGGAGGTACCTAACAAACTTATACACTTGAAACACGTCAAATGAAAAGTCGCAATAAAAAGAGGTAGGTGTATGTAAAGATTAGAGATGCGCCGAATGTTCGGCCGAATATTCGTATTCTGTACATTCGGCATATTTTTTCATGTTCCTGTTCGGCAAATATTCGGTTGATTTGCCGATTACTAATCGTAGAGTCTACATACACACCTACATCCTGAGGATGTAGGGTCGTAGGGACGTAGAGTCTACATACGATTAGTAATCGTAGAGTCTACATCCTGAGGATGCCTCGGTGTCGGGGTGAAACGTGCTTAGATTGTTTGGTGGTGGTCTTTTACTGTGGTTGTGGTGCATGTGGGGTGGTGGTGCATGCGAGTGTACGCATATGCAGTGTGGGAAAGGAGGGCGGTGCTATATGCATGCATATGCGTGCACTCACACATTTGCTGTAAAGACTGCGTGTTTCGCGGGATAATTGCTAATTAATATAATGTAATTTAATATCTTATAACCATGAAAGTTACAGTATATTGTAGAATAGTTTTATTTTAATTAGTAAATTCACTTAAACGTGAAAAAGCAATATAAAATTATACTTTTTGAAGTGAAACTTCTTTGCGCGCATGTGGATTAGTTTTTTACGGATGAAACGTCAACGAAAATATGCAACGTTTTGGTCCAAGAAGAGGGAGAGAGTGATTGAGACCGATTGAGAGAGTGTGACAAAGGGCGAACGTAGCATGAAGCACATAGCCATGGAGTGAGAGTAGGGAGCAAGCGAGTGAGAAAGATAGAGAGAGAGTGAGATAGAGCGAACGTCGCAACGTAAGTCTCGGCAATTAAAAGCTTTAGATTTACTAAATATATAAAAATAAATGTAAACGAGATTTTAAATTAGTTTGCCAAATAAGTTTCACTTCTGACAAATGTACCGAACGGAATGTTCGGCCGAATCATTCGGTTCAATTATTTTTTTATATTTCTGAACTAATATTTGTTACGGAAAATATATCTATTCATTGTTGAATTCATAGAATTTTATTTGCCTTTATTGGATGAATTTTCTGAATGTACATTACATTGAAATTTACTTAAAATAAACTTAATTAGATTTAAACTACAACACATACATACTAGGAATTGATCTACAATTCCTAGTATGTATGTTGCAAATTAGTATTTGTTACTTAAGGTTTTCTAAATTGTTGATTCCTTAAATTTTATTTAGAGTATATATACATTTATTTAAAGAATACTTAATTTGATTATAGTATACCTACCTACATATTATGTTATTACTTGTTGAAAAGGTTGTTACTCAAAGCGAGTGTTCTTAAAATTGTTAATTTCATAGAAATTTAATTTAGTTTGATTAATCATTTGTAAAAAAGCAGAAGTTTATTTTATAAAATATATTTAAATTGATTGTTAAAGTTAATCTTTTTATTTACAAAAGGTACAAAAAGTAATGTTTCTTTCATTTACAAAGAACTATACTAATAGAGACTATACTAATAGAGACATGATGATGATGATGTACCATTTTTTTTGTATATGACTAAGTGATCTGACATCATTGACACTCGCTACACGCGCGAAGGATTTGCAGGCCTTTCATATAAAAATAAGTATGCTCTTTTCTTTTAACGAAACCTTGGAGACATATCAAAAAGGATGAAATTAAATTAACAAATTTTATCATAACTACCGTGCCATGAAAATGTGTTGGAACTCACAACGCAAGATGCATTTTTCGCCATCATTTCATGACTATGTCATCACACAGGTACATTAACACTGTTATTAATGCCTGTATTCCTAGATAATATCATGTTTTTATTTAATATAAGTCCCAGTTCAAAGGGTAATTGCCGAGTTAACACTATTTGCACGATGCGACTTTTCCTAATGAGTTTCACACTGATTGCGTAAAACGTAGCGTATAAGGTTATTTTATATTAGTTTATTTTATTCGAAGTTTATTATTCATAAAATATACATATTATAGATATAAATTACACGAAGAAATTTCTTTATATAGATAATGTCTCTTGACAATTGTATATACCTATAGTATAATGAGGAAGTAATTCTTACTATTAAGTATTAACTATTAACTAGTAAGTTAATAGCGGATCACACGTCTGAGATTAGTCGAATGGTCTAACTAATTTAACTAATTTTTTTTTCTAATTTTTGAATGAAAAAAAAATGAATTCACAAGACGCGAGCAATGATAAATATCAATGAATCTTTTAGAATTTTAGAATCATCGTTTCTTTTATCCAGGACTAGCCAAGCAATACATTTGTTGCTTATCCTGAGACATAAGATGTTAACTAAGTCTCTGTGCCAGTAATTACACTGCCAGCCCTTCTCTCCGAAACCCAGCAAAGACGTTTCACGGAAGAAATTAGCAGGATTTTGTTTTTGGCATAGTAATAATTCTAGAAACCGGTAATCTCGAACTGCGATTACGTCCTCTGTATGAAAATCAAAGCGAAAGTGAGGATGTATGATTATAAAGCCAGAGATCATTGGAGGTGGGTAGACCGGACCTGCTCATTAGGGGGTTAGGTAATGGCAGGGTTCCAACGTAGCTGTTTGTATTGTGAAATGCTGGAATACACAAAGTTATGAATCTTAGAAACTAACTGCTACTTCCACAAGCAACAGTTATTAGATTTTTGGATAATTTTAAACTCAGGACGAAGTTAAATTTTTTAAAGATTTTTTGACGTTTAGAAGAATTTGAACATATTATATTTTACAACAACCGTCGTGATAAAAGTTATTACACTAGTGTAATTAGAGCAAATATAGAATACTAGCTGGTGCCCGTGACTACGTCTGCGCAGATTTTGGACAATTCACACAATCTTTATAAATTTTTGCCTATGTGTTATTCTCATGTACCTATAAGCTATATTTCTGTAAAGTTATGTTAAAATCTACTTAGTAGTTTTCGTGTGAAAGAGTAACAAACATCTATAAATACAAACTTTCGCCTGTAGAATAGTAGGATTTAACTAATTTTCGAGTATCTATACTAATATTATAAAACTGAAGAGTTTGTTTGTTTGTTTGAACGCGCTAATCTCAGGAACTACTGGTCCGATTTGAAAAATTCTTTCAGTGTTAGATAGCCCATTTATCGAGGAAGGCTATAGGCTATAAAACATCACAATGTAACTAATAGGAGTGAAGTTAAGCAAGTTAACGCGGGCGAAGCTGCGGGCAACAGCTAGTAATTAATTAAAATTACTATAAAAATCATTGCAAAGTAACATATTTCTTCTTATCGTTATATTTAAGACACAAAACCATGTTTTTCATAACATAGGACATCTTACGGCTTATACAATTTTCTACCGGCCACAGACGCTTTTCAATTGTGGACGTTTAAGGAACTAAATCAAGTAAATTAAGAAAGTAAAGCACGTTTTGATAGGATAGGAATCTGAAACACACCGCACGTATAATCGAAAATATTTTACGGTTTACTAAGTAAAACATGAAAACTCTCTCCTTCTTCCCTCACTTCTCACATTTCCCCTGATATAATGTATAGGCTTTAGCGGTTTTTCTTTCTTATTTCCCCAGGTATCACGTACATTATTGTATTTTCCCCACATTTCCCCACGTATGGTGGTTTTTGTACGCGTTGCTCCACACGGTACACTTCCCGTTCGCGTATCTGAGATCTGTTGCGATGTTGCAAAAGTGTGTTGTTCCCATGTTTCGCACGCTGATGGGAGATGGGAGATACCATCAGTTCCCGGTTCAGGGATATAACGAGATATTTAGGATTATTTGCCTAGCTATAGATAGCTAGTATAGGTACTATGTGAGATGTATGGATGAAAATCTGATATGTTCACTTATGAGAAAATGATTTATTAACATGGACGTCGATGGTCTAGTGAGTAAAGGTCTGGCTTCGAAAAGGACAGAGCATCCGATAAAAGCGTTTTTATTTAATTTCCTTTGCATCGAAACTTGTCAATATCGAGTATTGTAAAAAACATCTTGACAAAAATTATATCTATACTAATATTATAAAGCTAAAGAGTTTGTTTGTTTGTTTGAACGCGCTAATCTCAGGAACTACTGGTCCGATTTGAAAAATTCTTTCAGTGTTAGACAGCCCATTTATCGAAGAAGGCTATAGGCTACATAACATCACGCTGTGACATATAGGAGTTGAGTAACGCGGGCGAAGCTGCAGGCAACAGCTAGTGAGTAATAAGATTACAATATGTCTTTGAAGGTGTGTATGATGTTGATGATGATAGTTCGTCTACTTAAATTGGACCTTATATTGGACCTTAAATTAGGCCTTTTATTGGACCTTAAATTGGGCCTTATATCGGGCAAAAAACCAAGTCTCCTCGCCTGAAGTCGAGAAGAATAGGGTCGCAAAAGTATAAGTGTATTATATAAAGAATTTCCGATTAATCATTTAAAAGTTGGACTTCTGTGGTTAAGTTCTTTTAATAAGTATTTTAATGACTATTGACTAGATCCAATAATAAAATCCATCTTGTGGCCGTTTTAAGTTTCTATTAAAAAGTACAGCCGGGAATTGAACCTGTCACCTCGCGTTTCACCACACAACGCCATAGAAATACCAATATCCCTGTCTTTTTAATAAATTTGCGTTATAATATTAATCATTTTGCCATATCAGTGTATTCGGTGTCGTAAGCCATTATGTTCCCAGCCGGAGCTATTCCAACACCGGTATTGTTTTTGGACAATATATACATTGTAGCTGATGGAAGAATGAGATGAGTAGTTATGAAACGATAAAAAATTATAATAAACTCTACATAATACGTAAAATATAGGTGAGATAGTTTCAGTAGAATTCGCGAATAATATTTAAGCCGATTTTAACAGAACCGGTAGGGTATAACAGACAAGGAAAAATGATTTTTTTGTGAATCAAACTTATTATAATGAAATAACTTTTACGAATTTTATCACGGTTTAGATTTTTACATGCCCTTTACTTTGTAAAGACGTGACACCTCAGTCCTCCCGTGACCATGGGTGCTGTTATATGGATAGCATATATAGATGCAAACACGGTACACATTAGGTATAACAAAATAACAATTTTTAATTTTTTTGCTGAGCATCAGAAAACAATATGTGCATCTATCATAATATTATTCATTCCCATCATTACTCTCCAACCTTTCGTGCGAGGACGGTCGGGCCACAGTTCAGCTATCCACTGTCTCAAGGACCTATTCTCGTTAGCCATGCTGGTTCCTCTTAACGTTATACTTCACCGGTGGGCAAGTGATGCCCCAGTCATAGGACTCTCATTTTCGAGGCCTTTACTAACCAGATCTTTCTTAGGTTAGTGGGGATCAGGCCTTGGGCGAAGCGAATTGAGCCGTGGGGGCTTTTTGTACCCCTCTTATGAGAAGAGGGGACAAAAGGGCAAGGGGCGAGGACGGAAACCTCACCCCATTGTACTGTCCCGTCGTTGGGAGGGGTTGTTCTGTGGTGCGGGACAACCCCTCTGTGGAGGTGGCATCGGTCCCCTGAGAGACTGACTAGCCGTCGAGGTGCCTGTAAGCTCAACAGATCCGGGGCGCCTTACCAAAGGCGGCATTGGTGGCACTCGCCGGGTTTTCGTGGCTAGAGCTGCGTCCACTTACCAGCTTTCAGGCGCAGCGAGTCCCACATACCCGTGGGATGCCTCAGATCATTTCCCGTCGTTAAAGAAAAAAAATGGCTATCAATATTGAAATTAGGCACTTGCGCAAGTACCTACCGACATTTGGGTAAACAATAGTCCATTAAGTATTGAGACCTTGGCGGGGTCATGGTGGAACCTTGATGGACCATTGTTGCTGGTCAAGATATTATAGAATTACTGAAGGTCTACCTGATAGTACGGACGTAAACAAGATAATGATGATGAAATACAAATCTTTGTGTTAGTAAAGTGAAAAATCACACCATGATATATCTGGTACGGTAGCAAAGGTACGGTTTGTGAAAAGTGTCAGATAAAAAAAATATTTTTTTTATCTTCCATGTCCTCATGTAATATGTTTTTCTTTTACTATACTATAGTATATAAGGCCCCGCATTTGGCGAATATTAAAAAAAAAAGGTGAATCGTAGTTCCTAAAAATAATACCAATAAATGATTATTATTATAACTCTGATAAAATATTTCAACATCCAATCAAAATATTGGACCTAGTAAAATATGATCTAGTCAATAATATTGAACACTTGTTTACAATATCACCGCGTTAACTTAGTCCATGTAGTAACAATTTAGTTACGATATGTACAGTATATTACAGTCATTGAAAAAGGGCAACGCCCAGCAGTGGACTGTTATACCCACTGGTGAACATTGGCCTCCTTCAATAAACTCCAAAACGACCGATCCCTTGCCACTCGCTTGCCCAAATGTAACCTCTGCAATTATATTTTAAAACAAGATATTTACCATGTTTTTACTTTTATTTCGAGCCCTATATTTCGACATTGTCTTCAAATCAAATCAAATCAAAACAATTATTTTTATTCAGAATAGTATGAACACAGTATCTTCTTGAACGTCAATTGAATCTACCACTGGTTCCAAGGCAAGCCCTCTCAGAAGAACCGGCGAAACAAACTCAGTGGAACTAATCTTTTCAAATATTTTATAACCCCATGTTGTTATTCTGAAATGTCTGGGAGGAAAGCCCTATTCCCAAGGTGTGGTATCTTCCATAAAATCTTTTACTTTATAATTCTATTATTGTATCTTCGAATGTCTTCTTCATGAGAACAGTTATAACCATGTTTTTCAAATTTTATATACCTCTGGATTCGAACTTATGACATTTATAATATCATATAATATATTATAATATATTGACCGTGGGTAAAGAAAGTTCGCGTGTCTAGTACTACTAGTCTCTACGTCAGTATACCTAGGTACAGGAGCGGGCTGGTAAAGTTCACGAAACGGCTTTTACCGCACTTTCCCTGCCTTATTGATGAGGCCACATTGTGTAGTTGCAGGGGTTCGCAACATTTGGCATGAGAATTATTTTATTTCGATTAAACAATTTTATTTCAATTTATGTTAAATTATTATTATACGTTAATGAATGTATTTAACGGATCATGAATGTATTTATCGATGTCAGCCAAGGTACGTAGGTAGGTACAGCAAAAAATACGACACCGACTCTAAAAGAAACAATAATGACGTGGTAAACGCAAAGTTTGTACATTAGTAGAAGGTTAAGTTTATAAGTTGTAAGCACAAAAATTAAAGAAACACAGATATTTTATTACTTTTTAGTATCGTTTTTTTGAAGTCGCTTAATTTTTTTTGTAAAAAAAAATTTATTCCAAATTTTTAGTGATTCCAAATTCGTCGTCTTGACGTTCATTGAAAGAAGCCTATGTTCAGCAGTGGACGGATAAAGGGTGATGATAATGATGACGATGATGATGATGATGATGACGATGATTACGATGACCGCGACATACTATGGTGTGCTGCCAAAGCATCCTATACAATTGTTACATCGACAAGTAATAAAGGGAGCACAATATAATCGAGGTAAAGAAAACAAACCAAATAGGCATTATTGGGAATAACTAACAAACGACTTGTAAGATCTTAATAAAATTAATATGGGACCAAATTGGAAACATCAGCTTTCAAACAAAAAAAGAATTTTTCAAATCGGTCCAGCCATCTTCGAGTAATCGGGGAACATACATTAAAAAAAAACGTCGAATTGAGAACCTCCTCCTTTTTGAAGTCGGTTAATGGCTACAAATGAAAAAATGGTTAAAATCAGACCGTGGCGAGACAGTTTTTCGCTCCCTACGCCATTTGTTCCACCGTCCGAGAGTTAAAATTAATCATTCATAGTTTAGACATTATGTTACTAACATTGTAAGAATAAGTAGTATAATATTTTTCCTATTTGATTTGTAAAAAGGTTGCCTACCTCTATTTTAGGGATAAGATTTAGAATGAATAATGCATATAATAAGATTTATTGACAATAACGAGTGGCCGGCGGACGGGGAAAGTGATGATTGAACATCACTTATTGTTTGGTTTGTAATGTTATAATGGATTCGACAGGTCCGGGTTCGATCCTGGGTAAGTACAGTTGTGAACGACAGTAGGACCGATAGTTAACTTATATATACTTCTATATAAAGTCTCGGGCACTAGGTCAAAGAACGGGTAAAGAACGGCATGCTACCAAAATTTTCTCTAATATTAGTGTAAAATAAACAAGTATAAAAACTAAAAACATTCAAATATCCGAATTGAAAACCTCCTCCTTTTTTTAGAAGTCGGCTAAAAATAATTGTTATCTTCATCGTCTATTTCGTGATGATCATGACACGCGTCACACACATTTAACTAGGTCAGGCCAGAAGTTCGTCATTCTATTTGGTTGTCTGACCCTACATTATTCCAAATGCACTACAGAACTTTTTTGGATTTAGGAGAAAATACTTTTGTTATTTTGTAAAATAATTAAATTATAAAAAAATACCCAAAGTGAATTATTTTTTGATTTGTTTAAATAAATACATTTTATATAAGCATTATTTTATATTTACCCGTGGGAGGGAAGCGCTGTGCCGCGCTCCCGGCTGCATGGGTACCACCATCTTGCTTGTTTCTCCCGTAAACATCTTTGCTGTGTTTCGGAGAGAAGGGCAAGACAGGCAGTGTAATTACTGGCAACGAGACTTAACATCTTATGTCTCAGGATAGGCTACACATAGATGACTTGCCTGGGCTCGTTTCAGGTAAACTAGTTTATGTTCATGGGCGACGTCCACCACTTACCATCAGGTGGCACGTTTGCCAGTTTACCTATCCAACTAACATAAAAGAATGATCTATTTTCCTCTACTTGTATGTGGCTTGAACTAAACATTGTTTTTTTTTATAGAAGACATAGCGCACAATCGACTATATTGATATACATATTGGTACATAAGTCTACGTACTCTGTAAAAGTTCAGTTGCTGCCACCTTTCATCGTACCTATGAACTCATTATACCTAGATAACACTGAAAATATTTAGAAAATGAAAAACGGCTTCATGTAGAAAGTAGCCAATACTTTTATTGTTTTTCGAAGTAATCTCCGTTTTTTTCTACACATCGTCGCATTCGATGGAACCACTGAGAAAAGCAGTAGGCCCATTCTTCCTTAGGAGTCTCTTCTATGGCATTTTCGTACGCTTTCACCGCATCTTCAGGGCTCGTAAAGCGAATACCTCGAATTTTATCTTTAGTTCTTGGGAATAAATGAAAGTCGCAGGGCGCCAGGTCAGGACTGTAAGACGGATGACTCATTATCTCGACACCTGCCATAGTCAAATATTCAACACTCCGTTTTGCGGAGTGCGCTGAAGCATTGTCGTGGTGAAGGAGGATCCTGCTTCGAGGGCGCTGCTGTCGAATTTTTTCCAAGACAACAGACAAACAGCGATTGACATACCAGTCTGCAGTAACTGTCCTTCCATCTTCTAGCACAACTGTCGCGAACTGAGCTTTCCGACCAAAGAAAGAGGCAATCATCTTTTTTCCTTGACTTCTTGCTTTCTTTACCTTAGTTGGCCGATCCTCGAAAGGAAACACCCACTGAGCTGATTGTCTTTTGGTTTCGGGTTCGTAGCAATATATCCAGCTTTCATCACCTGTGATGATGTCAAATACAGCATTTGAGTTACCGCCGTTGAACTTATCTAACATTTGGCGACACCAGTCCATGCGGAGGCGTTTCTGGTCGTCGGTTAAAGTATGGGGAATCCATCTGGTACAAAGCTTCCTGACGCCTAAATGTTCGTGTAATATTTTTTGAACTTGACTCATACCAATGCCTAGGCTTGCCCGTATCTGCTGATAGGTCACTCTCTTATCTTCCTCTATCATGCGTCGCACAGCACTGATGTTATCTTCAGTAGTCGCTGTTAAAGGACGTCCCTCACGCGGATCATCACTGAGATTGCTACGTCCACGCTTAAACTCGTTAAACTAATTGTAAATAGTGGCACGAGATGGGGCTTCATTAAAAAATGCTAATCGCAGCCTATCATAGCTTTATTGTTGAGTAAGCCCACAACGAAAGTCATAATAAATCATTGACCGAAAATTTTCTCGCGTTATGTTCATTTTCACGTGTTACAAGCGTTTTAGATTTGCCGCCAATTCACAAAAACAAATGACAAATGAATGCAATATACTACATTAGGTTACCAAAGAGTTCTAAAATTGAAATTCAAAAAAAGTTTTCATTTTCAATGTTTCTAACTGGCCAGTTCTAAACATTTTCAGTGTTACCCACGTATATAGTATTATAGTCTGCTCTGTCATGGTTGAGTCTTGATAAGACCTTTTCAGTTACCTCACTCCAGTATTCAATTGAACACGTACCAGTTATTAGTTCAACAAACAATGCTCGCCCCGAGAGGTCACCGAGGTAACGGCAGCTCGTCGGATCGATGGTATAATCAAATCTGTGAATTATTGGACTACCGCGCTTTGGTGAAAGTGGATGTGGTGCAAGCGACAGAATCGTCTACTCAAACGAAATTGAAGTGTTTTATTGTGATGTAAGAGTTGGCTAATGGTCGATCCATCGGCCATCCGTTCTCTTGAGCGTGTGACTTCAACGAGCTTCAACTTCAACGAGCTTATTCTTCGCGTGTTATCGGTAACTTTCGTTTTCTGGCGGATGTCTTCGTTTCGAATCCTATCTGCTAAAGAGTTTTTTTTGCTAAATATAATATTATCAAAGCTATCGAGTACTTATAACAAAAAACCTTATTTTATTGTCTGTCTGTCACTTGTCAGTCTTTTATATTGAAAGGTGACTTACAATTTAAATATATAATATGCAGAGTATAGAAAGAACCTGGGTAATCATGTCAAAAAATGGTGAAGGCAGTTGGCCTTTCATATATTACATATAAAATTAATTTGAAATATGATGATGATGATTTCGCTACATTTTTATACTTGTATCCAAAATATTAACCAGCACTTGTCAACCATCAATTACCAAATAATTAAAATAACATTCGACCATACCCGCTACATCCTTTCCCTTACACGCGCGTGTAGCACGCGATCATACGAACATTCAAGATGCGCGGTGAACGATCTTAGCGACAGCTAATTATATTGTTAGATTGTGTATTATGATGTTTTCATGTATTGTCAGATAATATGTCATTATTTTGTATTAGTGAGTAGATGATGACATCAATATACTACGAAGGAATGTTGGTGTGAAATCAATAAATTTTTGTCTGTGTTTCGTATCTGGATGACTGGGTGATAGAGTTCGGTTTAAATCTAGATGATGATTTGTATGTTAATGTATCTACTTTATCTTAACATAGTATAAATTAAAGTCGCTTTTGTGTTGGTTTGGTTTGTATCGATATTTTCTCAACTACTCTACAGATTTTGATACTGTTTTCAATGTCGGCTTCGTTATGAACTGGGATAGGTTTCTAAGTATGATATGACATAAATGTTTTTACATAGAAAGTTGAAAAAAGTTTGTTTGTTTGGTGGTTACAAACTAACTCAAAAATTACTGAAAAAAAAAATCACAGTGAGTGACATAAGCTACAAAATAATTATCATCAATCTACTAGTCGAAGTCTCGTCAAAATCGGCCCAGTAACGCCATTTCTGAGAATAGCCGGAACAAACAGAAAGACAGACAAAAAAATAAAAATTGATATTGTTTTCTAATGTTTACGCGAATTTCACTCATTATAATGAAACACTTTTTTACGGATTTTATCGCGGTTTATTAAGATTTTTACAAGCCCGACGTTTCGGATACTTTACAGCAACCATGGTCACGGGAGGACTGAGGTGTCATACGTCCTAATGTTACAAAGTTATTCGAAACTACCCTATGATACATCAATATTTTGGTTAGTCCTATCTACGCAGAAAGTGCTAACTGTATCTTTAATCTGTGACATATTATGCTTGGATTTTGATTTGATAATATTAATAATGGGATCCCAAGCAGGTGGTAAGAGCCAGCCTTCTTCTCTATTGAAATTAGGATGTTTTTTAATTTCAATAGCCTCACGGATCATCCTTGGTTGGAATCGGTGTTCTTTTGCGAGGACTTGTGGTTTATCAAATCTGATATAATGGCGAGCTTTGTCAAGACTATGTTCACAGATGGCAGACTTAGTGTAGCGACGGTGTTTTAAATCATGCGTAGATAGGACTAACCAAAATATTGATGTATCATAGGGTAGTTTCGAATAACTTTGTAACATTAGGACGTATGACACCTCAGTCCTCCCGTGACCATGGTTGCTGTAAAGTATCCGAAACGTCGGGCTTGTAAAAATCTTAATAAACCGCGATAAAATCCGTAAAAAAGTGTTTCATTATAATAAAAATTGATTTTTATGTAAGTAACGTATATATTATGTTTTCATTTATTTAGTACATACAGACACTTCAATTTTGTTTAATTGTATAGATATCGTGTGAATGCCTTAATTATATTATAATAAATAAATAAAAATATTTTTATTCAATGTTGTACGTCAAAGTAGCTTATTGAACGTCAAATGACTCTACTACCGGTTCCAAAACTAGTCCACTGAGAAGAACCGGCGAAACAAACTCAGTGAAACTAATCTTTTCAATATTATACAATATAGGTACATAATATGATATAATTATACATAGAAGCCATGCAGGAAACGCCTTATTCCCAAGGTGTGGTATCTTCAATAAATTCTTTTATTTTGTAGTATCCTTTACCACACAAACGTTCTTTAACAGTTTTTTTAAATTTATTTATCGATAGGTTTTGAACCTTTTTTGGGATCCTATTGTAGAAGCTTGCTGTACCTATTGCTGTACCTAGTATAATAATATTTATATATTATATACATGTAAAACAGATGTCGCAATCGATTCACTACCAGAAAGATTTCTCTTAGTGTCGTTATTATAAGTCGTTATATTTACTATCGTATTTTTTTATCCAAATTCGTAAGATTATTAATAAATATATTATCAACAATAATTAATGAAATATAACGTGTCAACGTGTTAGTCAGTCACTTTGTCGAGATGTAATGTAACCGGAAACTAATTATGTTGGCACGTAAGAGATGGAACAAAACGTGAGTTAGTGCGTGGTGTAAGTCACTGGAGTTAGCGTCAATTATTGTTTAATAATGTTTACACGACGCTCATAATGAAACAGCTTTTACGGATTCTATCGCGGCTTATTAAGATTCACAGCAACCGTCACGGAAGGAAGACTTTGTAACGAACAAAGTTTGCGCTATTTCCGAAACAACAAGACAAATATGTATGTGATATACCAATTATGGAGTTAGGCTTAAAGATTTTAATTTTAGACAAAAGTTTTCTTCTAATTCTTCGATGGATGAAATGTGGATGGATGGAGGCTTATATAGACGCATAGTACTTCATATTTCATATTATTAATACTTCATATAATTATGAACTTTTTTTATAAATATAATATATGAAATGGGTTTTATAAACGATTTGTCATTATGGATTCCAGACTTGAGTTTCGCTTGTCTCACATACATTTGAACATATTATTATTTGCTCTGCAACATTGTTAGAAAACTTGTCAATTCAGTTAAACATTCTAGCTAGTCCAGTAAACACTTGGACACTCCAGTGGTCGCAGGTTCGAATCTCACCTGAAGACTACATTATTGTTGTGTGTTAATATTTATTAATGAAATCGCTCCGCCTATACCTTGGACCACAAAGATGGTTATTACATAAGTTATCAGACTAATCGATCAGGTACATCAGGTACACAGTATGGGAATGAGGTCGCACACACTGGGGTCCACATAACAGTGACTTACATCTAGAGAACCCAATTCAAATTAAAACATTTTTATTCAAAATAGTACAAACAAAGTAAATTTTTGAACTTAAATCTACCATCTGTTCCAAGGTGAGCTCATTTAAAAGAACCGGCGAAACAAACTCATTAAAACAAATTAAATGAATAAGAAGTACTAGCTAGACGCACCATAAACAATGAGGTTTGGAAAAGTGAGGTGATTTGGTTGGTTATAAGATGTGTTGTGAGCGACGATGGCCTAGTGGGTATGAGCTCGGCCTCTCGAGTGAGAGCCGAGAGCTCCGGGTTCGATCCTGATGATCCTGATGACCGAAGATCATCGTGTGATGAATAATAGAAATTGGTATTTCTAAATTTCTACGTGCACCTAAACATAAGACCATCACTTGCTCACCGGCAAAGGAAACATCGTGAGAAAACCTGCAGGTCTGATGAAAATAAAAATATTTGGAAGTGTGTGAAGTTCACTCCTCGCCTAATTTCGAGGAGAAGACCCATGCCCAGCAGTGGGACATATAGGGGTTGATATTATTATTATAGACACTTTATACACCACGTAAATCGGGCCCCGTGGTAAGTTCTGGAAAAACTTGTGTTACGGATACCAGATAACGGAAATATATTTAATACTATACATATATTTAAGATTTTTATTATATTATAATACACATCCATGACCCCACAGAGGTCGTCATTATATATATATATATATATATATATATATATATATATATATATATAAGATATTTTTATAGAAGTGGGGACTGGGGTAAACTGATAGTAACCCGATGGTAAGTGATCACTGATCAGCTACACAACACCGGAGGGTTTGGAGGTGCCTTGCCGGCCAGTCTGCTGACGCTCATAGCGGGGTCCCGAACGTGTACTACACTAATGCGGTTTACTCTAGGCCACTGACTCTAGGCTAGGTAATGACCTAAATAGTTGTTTTATTTCGTTATTTTCTATTTTATCTTCTTCTAATTTAATTCTAATACAATATAATTGGGCTCTTTGATGATACCGTTTAATATGTAGTACCATCAACCAACCGGAATGGAGTGGTAATAAACAAATAAAAAATTAAATGACAGTTTCTTTATTTAACAGAAGTAATAAAAATAATCTTTTTACATTAATTTATTTATAACATGTAAAATTAATCATATTGTATGTCATGCATGTGTTTTGTATGAAAATAAATTCCGCCAAATTTGTGCTGCGACGCTGCGCCGGTTCTGAGCTCTAGTTGGCCGACTGATGACCAAATTCAAATTCAAATTCAAAATTGAATTTGAATTTGTGAAATTATTCGTTCGGGTTATATGCTGGATATTTAGTACACACAAGGACCCTACCCTACTGCGGGACTAGCTTAGCGTGGTGTGATTGTATAAATTATCTATACCAATATTGGAGGTTGGTGGTATAGAATGGTAGGTGGTACCGCTGTTGACTAGACCACCTCTCCACTGTTTAGTTTAATATATATTTCTTGTATGTATGACCTGTATTAGGTGTTTACCTTGTCAGGTTGGTGGTATATAATGGTAGGTGGTACCTGATGGTCGGACAATGAAAGGTCGAATTTCATCTCGTTTCACGCTCGCTTGTGTCGATAGCCATCTTGTTTGTGTGTTAGGAAATAGCGCGGAACGGATGGGAGATTTAATTCCAAAAAGTTCGTTAGGTAGGTCGTGCTTTATCAAATGAAAATCACAAATATGTCAACCAATCTCTGTAGGTACATTGTACTGTATTAATTCATGTGCGTGTATCGTTTTAGAATTCATACCATTTTTATAGCAAATGTCGAACGACCAAGTGACGCAAGAGATGGTAAGCGATTGCCGCCGTCCATATTTGAAAAGTTAAGAGTTACCTTTTTAAGTGTTGGAAATGAATGAAGCAAAAGATGAGGATAAAGGATGGGATTAGAGTTATTTGAAGCAGAATGGTGGTACCCAAACAGACGGGAGCGCGGCACATCGCTACCCTCCCACCGGTGACACTGTCAAGCCCATA
Source organism: Helleia helle (assembly GCA_963853865.1). Taxonomy (NCBI): domain Eukaryota; kingdom Metazoa; phylum Arthropoda; class Insecta; order Lepidoptera; family Lycaenidae; genus Helleia; species Helleia helle. Next base: position 940,061 of record OY971435.1, read on the forward strand.
GGTCAAGCCAATCTATCAAATCGAATCATACCTACAAAGTAAAAAAGTAATATTAAAAATCGTGAGGAATGCGCACGGACCGCGCAGATTTTCAAATTGTGAAATAAAGATGACCCAACTATCTCAATTATGTAGGTATTTATCTAGCCTAGGTCTTCTACGGATCTAGATTACTTTACTTCAATATTCTGTATATTGTATGTATTTTAAGTTTATTCCTTTAGCATTATCAAGTAAGGTACTCAACCTTACTTGATAATGCTAAAGGAATAAACTTAAAGTCAGTAAGAAAACATTCGTTATTTAATCTAGTTTTTTATGTTAGTTGGATAGACAGACGGACGGACGCGCCACATGATGGTAAGTGGTCAGCGTCGCCCAATGAACATTAACAGGCTAACCTGGAACTAGCCCAGGTTATTCATGTGCCTATCCTGAGACATGATCGTAAGTCTCGGTGCCAGTAATTACACTGCCTGTCTTGCCCTTCTCTCCGAAACACAGCGAAGCTGTTTAACGGGAGAAACAAGCAAGATGGTGGTACCCATGCAGCCGGGAGCGTGGCATAGAGCAACCCTCCCAACGGATATTTTATGATAAAAAACAAAATTATGTAAAAAAGACTAAGAGCCAAAATCTTTTAACGAAAAAAGATGTAAACTGCTACTGGGTTAAGTTAATTATAATTTGAAACTTATTCCATTTTATTTAGTTGAATAAAACAAACTGCTTGTGGCTAAGTGATTATAACCTTTTTATAATTGAACTGAAAAATGCTAATAAATACAATTTAAGGAAGTTATTATAGATATATTATAACTAATACAAATAAATATTTTTATAATAAGTTTTTATTATACTTCCTTCCTTATATACAAATTTAAACATGAATAGATTATAAAATAACTCTAAATATAATTTCCTTAATATAGAACACTTAAGTACTTATAAGTTTATCTCCGTTGAGGTCCCAGAGGTCCCACTGACCTTGCTTTCTCTCGGAGATTGTGAAGGTCCAGTGATGAGCCTAGCTTGTAAATTGGTGCTAGTATTTTTAGCAACAATGGCGGATATTTTGAGAGGTAATGAATCCACGAAGGTCAGATTGTTTTGCCTATAAGCCATTTGTCATGTACTAAGTTTGCATAAAATTATTAAAAATAGTGCTAATTTTAGAAATATTTCATGTAATTTGTCCGTAAACTCCTAAAATGAACAGATTTTCATGTTTAATCCAACTTGAGTCTTGGGCTTGATAAGTAGCGCTCTTGTCTGTGCCCTGTGGTCAGGAAGTACGCCTGGGCCATCAGCTAAATTATTGAGTAACTATTTTTTTTATGTTAGTTGGATAAGCAAACTGGCAAACGTACCACCTGATGGTAAGTGGTCGACGTCGCCCATGAACATAAACTAGTATATCTGGAACGAGCCCAGGTAACTTATTTATGTGTTGCCTATCCTGAGACATAAGATTGTCTCAGTGCCAGTAATTACACTGCCTGTCTTGCCCTTCTCTCCGAAACACAGCAGAGCTGTTTCACGGAAGAAACAAGCAAGATGATGGTACCCATGCAGCCGGGAGCGCGGCACAGCACTTCGCGCCCACCGGTGGGAGGTTTTTTGTGGCCCCACACTGTCTGGCTATTATTACATTGGTCTCACAATAACTTGCGATTCAACTCAAGTAAAGTTTTGGAGTTGAGAAGTACCAGGACATCAAAACAATTGAGAAGCTAAATTGTATGAGGTTCACTTCACGTGTCAGCGCTATTAACGCGAATTTGACTACCTGCACATTTCTACTTCAAAAGTTTTCATCTTTATTAAGTTTTTCCGATATTTTGGGGGATATACTCTTCTTGGTATCTAAGCTTTAAGACGGCTCTTTTTGCATAGGTCGGACTAATTCAATTATAGAATAATTTTTGTGACATTAGTTATGGCACTTCAGATAAGGACTCGTTGACCATGGCTGCTCTAAAGTATCTGAAATATCAGGAATTAATAAATAAAAAGCGATAAATTTCGCAATAGGCGGATTTATACGATTTTTATTAATAAAGTTAATTTCATTAGATGTACAACCAATTTGATGGACCAAATTGGTTTCAATACGTAATTTGACATTGAATCTATAATCCACCATTATCCTAGATTACATTACCTAACTTTCACTCCGTCTTTGATCACATTCTGCTGCATAAGGTAGCATTGTATGTAAACTTGGCAGAATTGCCAGCGTCGTTGCGAGCATATAACCGGATAGAGTAGTAACGTGAGCCATACAATTACGAAACTGGTCAATGATTTGTCACTGACGTAATAGTAATTTAACCAAATAAAATATAAACTATTTCTTTGGCCAATCATCCATCAATGGTCATCAGTCGGCCAATCAGAGCGCAGAACCAGCGCCGCTTCGCAGCACAAATTTGGCGGAATGTGTTTTCATACACATTACCGCTCTATTTCGGTTATATGATCCGATGTTTCCGAGACACAATATTATAAATAGTCGTCAAAACATTTCTTGATGTTGTCCAGACTTGCTCTGTACCGTATTCATACTCAGCCTGCTATTTTTTTGTCAAACTAAAACAAACAGTGCTGCTGTATTTCAGAGAACAAGACAAGCAGTGTATAAAAAACGACGTACTTAGGATAGTCGCTGAGTGGTTTTTAGCGGGGGCTATTTCGAGCAACTGATAAAAGTGGATTAAGCTGATCATCAGCTGGTTGATATTGGTTACCAGGAAATCCCCATCATGGTTCAGGCCTTGGCGTGGCGGTGGGGCTTAGTAGCCTAGGGTGAGCCCAGCACCCTGGGCGAAGCTAATTGAGCCGAGGGGGCTCTTTGTAACCCTCTTATAAGAAGAGGGGACAAAAGAGCAGGGGGCAAGGGGTGAGGATGGAAACCTCACCCCATTGTACTGTCCCGACGTTGGGGGGGTTTGTTCTGTGGTGCGGGACAACCCCTCTGTGGAGGTGTCGTTGGTCCCTTGGGGGACTGACTAGCCGTCGAGGTGCCCTGTTTGTTTATTAGATCCGGGGCACCTCACCAAAGGCGGCACTGGTGGCACTCGCCGAGTTTTAGTGGGTAAAGCTGCATCCACTTACCATCTTTCGGGCGCAGCGAGTCCCACATACCCGCGTGGGGAGACCCACTCCCCCACGGGATGTCTCAGAGCATTTCCCGGCGTTAAAGAAAAAAAAAACCAGGAAATCATAACCTAAGTCAACAAGGATAGCTAATAGGATCTAACCGAAGAGATTCGGAGAAGAATCAGAAATATAACCGACAGGGGCCCGGGTTCAATCCTGAACTGTACGTATTTCAATTTTTCTAGTTCTATAGACCGCGATAGTTTGGCTGAGAGACCCTAATGTCAATATCAGCTTGTATTCATCCTGTTGGACAATATTTCAATGGCGCAATTTGAATAGGACATTGTACGAATGGCGAAGAGGATTGGACAATCTCTCTCTATAAACGCCAAGACTCTCCCTTATTGAAGCCGGCGATGGTTCAGCGCGATGTTATTAAGAGCTAAAATCGCGTCCTTGACATCGGCTCAACTAGAACGATCTCCATTACGTGGCGCGGACGAATTCACACGAATTTGACATTTAAATGCATCTCGTATCCCCGTATTAAAGGTTACCAACGCAAATGGGTTTTCGACTATTGTTTTTTTTATATTTATATAAAAGTGGTTTTAAATAAGTTAATCATTATCATCAGCCTAATTTATGCTTAAGCAATATTTTTTCTCAAGGAACCCAAAAAATATATTTATCGATTCCCATCAGTCTATTAGAAACTGGTGGTCAAAGTTTAAGAGTTTAATAGAGTATTAAAAAAGTCTTTGAAGGTGTGTGAAGTTCACCAAACCACATTGGGTCAGCGCAGCGGTGAACTATGGCCCAAAACCCTCCTCGCCTGATTTCGAGAAGGAGACCCGTGCCCAGCAGGGGGACTTATAAGGGTTGATATTATTATTATAGACACTTTATACACCACGTAAATCACATAAATAATATTATAAGCATTTCTAATGTATATGGGAATTTCACTCATTATAGTGAAACAATTTTTTACTAATTCTAATGCGGTTTAAGATTTTTTTCAATACTCCCGCGACCGTGCTTTAAAATATCCGAAAATTTGTCTACTCATAAAATGTTAATTAACTACTTGATTGTATAAAATATTAGACTCATTACTCGACCAAAAGTTTAAAAATCTATCCTCTACTTATCTACTTATCTACTAGATACTTACTAATCTGAGTATAATAAAACAGGCAAGTTTTAAATTATTTTAAAGGTTGTTTGATTAAATTGAAGTGGCTATGGTCGTTATACAAGTGTTACTTGACAGTAACAGATATGATCGTTAACATCAAACCTCGTCACTGTTTCGTTGAGGGACAAGTTGTTCCATTATCCAACAATCACACCACGTTAACCTAGCCCCGTGGTAAGTGTTAGAACTTGTGTTACGGATACTAGGAAAGGAAATAAATAGAAATTTATATAAATACATATATACACATCCATCACCTGACATACATCTATATTCATCATACCCTCTAGTTGGTACTGCAAAAACCCAGAGAAGCGAGTCTTGACTCGCGCGCTGAGGGTTCAGTAAAGCATGTTTTTTTAAATATAATATAATAACAAAAAGGTAAACGGATTTTAGATTTTTTCCTCCAAGTATGTTGTGAGACCTAGCCTCTTACCAAATGTGATGGTTCTATGTCAATAGGATGTCCTATAGGTTTTGGTTTGACAAACAGAAAGACGGACAACGGTGTGCTAAGGTTCTGTTTTGACGTTGAAGAACGGAACCCAACAAAGACTGAAGTCATTTATCAGGCCGTATCTTCCATAATAGCATCAACAGTATGGGCCTTACGAAAAATCTAGTACTGAGTATACCGTGAGAGATAACGCGCGTGTTCATCTTGTCCTTCACAGTAACACGCGATGAAGCGGGCCGTCTTAATGGTCCAGTGACCATCTGCGTATGGGCCGGTCCAAGTTAAAGTGGAACCGGAAAAACATAAATGAATTTTGTAAGAAAAGTGATATTCATAGTTTTTTTTTATGTTAGTTGGATAGGCAAAGTGGCAAACGTAGCACCTGATGGTAAGTGGTCGACGTCGCCCATGAACATAAACTAGTGTACCTGGAACGAGCCCAGGCAACTTATTTATGTGTTGCCTATCCTGAGACATAAGATGTTAAGTCTCGGTGCCAGTAATTGCACTGCCTGTCTTGCTCTTCTCTCCGAAACACAGGAAAGCTGTTTCACGGGAGAAACAAGCAAGATGGTGGTACTCATGCAGCCGGGAGCGCGGCACAGCGCTTCCCTCCCACCGGTATATAGTTTATAGTAGGGATATACATATCTACGTAATAGACACAGGTTAGATGCACCAGTGATTAGACTTTCAAAAGTAAGGAATTCTTTTAAAGGCAACTGTATACGCTTTTACAATAGAATACCAGAAAACGTTCAAAAGCTATCCATTAAAAAATTCAAAAAAGTTGTTAAAGAGCGTTTGTGTGGTAAAGGATATACCGGATGTTTTTTTTTTTTTTTCATTTATTTGGGTCAACAAACAGTTTCACAATAATAATTTTACATACAATATATATTCAACTACACATCATAATTATGAAACCAACACCGTTAACCACAGATTATACATAAGGCGTTTTTTGTTTTTGTTTTTGTAAGCTGGCTATGTATTAACTGATTTATAACAAACAAGATGTTGACTTTACGCAACAGATTAATTACGGATTCTCTAAACGCAATGACATTTGTTGTAAACATATCTTTGGTAGTAAAGTGGTTGTTATAAGATTCATTCGAGTCAGTGGAGAACGTTTTCCATCATTCGTTCGAGACACGGTTATCAAATAGTTTGTACTTACGGCAGGCTCGGGGTGTGATCTAACTGGTACTTTATAATTCAATTTATTAACTATATCAATACAATCGTACTTATTATTGCAAAAATCATATAAAAGTTTAACTTGTAATTGTAGCCTTCTTGTTTTTAGATTAAATAAATTATAATGTTGTAATAATTTTGAATAAGACATTTTGCTATTAAAAATATTAAAATGCATGCGTCGTAGAAATTTTTTTTTGCACTCTTTCAAGGCGTTCTGCGTGTTTTTTATAAAAGGGACCCCACACTGAGATGGCATATTCAAGTTGTGAGCGTATCAATGATTTGTATAAATACATGTACGTACTCGGTCGTTTAAAATCGTTACTAGAGCGGATAACAAAACCATACATTTTATATGCTCTGTTGCAAATATTCTCAATATGACTTGCTAGTGTTAGCCTAGTGTCAAATGTTACTCCTAGATCTTTTATACACCCTACCGAGATTTGTGCCGCACAACGAATAATTAAAGTAGCTTATACTTTTTTTCTTGCTGAAACTTATATGCTTACATTTGTCTATGCTAAGTTTCAATTTATTACGGTCACAAAAATCTGTTAATCGGTTCAGGTCTTCTTGAAAATTTAAATGGTCACCATAATTTTCAATAGTGCGATATATTTTGAGGTCATCCGCATACAGAAGGAAGTTGCAGTTTTTGAAACATTCACCTATATCATTTATATATTTATGTATTTTGAACGCCTTCAAAGATTTAACCCTAATACATACTATTTATATACCTACTATATAATTCATATAACCATTTATCTCCGAAACGTTTTTTAAGAAAATTTTAGGACTTATGTATTTTGCAAATCCGCAATATATGTATACAACTTGAACAGCGAACTCTTGCCAGCTGATGCAGTCCGCTGGCCGGCGTGAATCATAAACCAATTACATTGCCGTTTTTAAAAAAAACGATTATTTTAATTTTTATATATTAATATTCATTATCATCAAATTTCTGTAACATTATGTTTACTAAAGGGGATTATACAAAAAAATATAGTAAAAAAGGCAACCAAAAAAAAAATAAGAAACGCGTTTTTTTCACTTGTAACATTTCAGGCTATGCCAACACTATCATACCTCTTCGTTTTTGCAAGCGTTCAAAATACACCCGGTATTTAAAAAGTAAAAGATTTTATGGAAGATACCACACCCTGGGAATAAGGCGTTCCTCCCAGGCATTTCAGGATAAGATGTTAAAGTTGTAATAGGATACATATTATTTAAAAGATTAGTTCCACTGAGTTTTTTTCGCCGGTTATTCTCAGTGGGCTTGCCTTGGAACCGGTGGTAGATTCAATTGATGTTCAAAAAGATACTGTATTGGTTGTACTATTTTAAATATTTTTTTTTATTTTGATTTTGAGTGAAGTCAATCTTTAAAGTGAGCGACGATATCCTAGGCCCTAGTGGGTGTGGGCTCGACCTCTTGAGTGAGATCCGAGAGGTCTGGGTACGATCCTGACCCCCCCCCCCCCCACAGGTTGCATAGAAATGGGTTTTTCTAAATTTCTACGTGCACCCGAACATGAGACCATCGCTTGCTCACCGGGGAAGAAAACATCGTGAGGAAACCTGCTTGATTAGATTATTATTAGCCTTTAAGGGTGTGTGAAGATCCCATATTGCATTGGACCGTATACAGGGTCTAGAGACTCGACTAACTTCGAGATATACCCAGCAATAGGACACATAACGCTTTTAAAAATGCCTATGGCAACATTCATCAACACAAGCCCACTTCCATCATATAAGCTGGTTGAAGTGGCGGTGAGCTGGTCACACACTAAGGGAACGGATAGCCGATGGGGGCCAATAAGGTTCAAGAGTGGAGGCCACGTAGAGTGGACGAAGTATGGGTCGACCGAACCAGGTGGGAAGACGATCTCCGTGCAGTGGGCGGTCCGTTTACAAGTGGCAAAGGATCGGCCATCTTGGCGTTCAGTGAAGAAGGCCTATGTTCAGCAATCAACGGATAGAGATGATGAAGCCTTTCAATGAACACCAAGGTGATAGATTAATGTTTAAATAGAAGGTTGTTTTCGTTTGTCAGTTTGTATGGACTATCTTTGTTACTAGATGGAAAGACGATGCAGTCAGACGAGGGTGGCGGGGGATCGACGATCAGGGGGATCCTTGCAAGGGGCGTATGTCCAGTAGTGGACAGGGGCTGATAAAGATAATGAACCTTGTTATTTCTTATGTGAAGCTGCTTCGCTCGACAGCATCGGGACTTACCTTAGGTTAAGTAATATAATTGAGTTACTAGGGCCCTACAAATAATAACTAGTTTCCTGAAGAGTCTTTAGTGTACATGGGTGACCGTAGCCACCTCTAGTAGCTCTTTTCCGGGTTTTTACTTAAGGTAAAACAAGGTTTTTACTTAAGGTAAAACATCTTTTATATTAAAAATATAAAACTTATGTAAACAAATTCCATAAATATTAACCGCAGCAAAATGATAATAAAACAATTCACGTTTGAAATATGTGAATTTAATGAACTTCAGTACTTGTGTCCAAATAATGAAAAAATATTTGACATAAACACCATAACAGTTAAACAATAAAACCATTATAAATGTTTAAAGCAAGTCAACCACCATAGGAGAGCGATATGTAAGGCATAAAACAAAAGATTTGGCAACGTTCCCAGGCTCACAATGCCGTTTCTTTAGTTAATTATAAGTTAATTGCAGCATTACATCTCGGTCATGACCACGCATGTGTCACGCCTTGGTGACATTTTATCGTTAGATCTACATATTTCATTAATATTTTTTTTATATCATAGGACAGCAAACGAGCAGTCGAAGCCTTTTGGCGACTATCGACACCCATACACATCCGCACGACCAGAGATTACGCAATGCGTTGCTTTTCTCTATCCCCCCAATGGCCAACGGAAACTCACTTACCGCACGAAACGCGACAGCATAGCTGTCACTTGACACCGGTGTTATGTGAGCGAGAGGTACCACCCCGGTCGTGCCGGCCCAATTCGGCTGCAAAGCAGAATGGTACTACCTCCTACATAAAATATAAAAAAAACTAAGTATGATTTAGCGTTCATTGAAAGCTATGCCCCCTTTAACCTATTGGGGGCTTTCGGCAATAAGATAATGGGGCCCCGACGAAAATAACAATTTTGCGATCTGTGAGCCTCATTTTTGGACTAAAGAAGAGTCTGCGTTCACCTCACCATCTTCTCGGGCGCAGAGAGTCCCACATAACCCCCGCCCCCACCGGAATCCCCAGCGAAACCAAAAAAAGATATCATAATATAATTCCATGTTATGAAATTTATTATGAAATAAAAACTTGTGTAACATTAAATAAAATTGTACCTTGGGCCTTATGGAGTCCAAGCGTGCCCGTTAAGACCTTGAAGATTCTGCCCTTCTGATGCTGTTTCGGGCGATGCCCTTCTATACCCTTCATCAAAGGTCATAAATCTGATAATGAAGATCAATAAGGATAATATTGATAGAAAGGGTTATTTCTAGCCCGCGACGCGAAAGGCAGCGTAGTTCTTAAACGGTTGAACTCATTTGGACGCGTTTTTATTATAATTGTTTTAACTTAATCGGTTCAGCCGCTTAAAGCTTACCAGCTCTTTTGTAATACATTCATCATTATCATCAACCCCTATCCGTCCATTGCTGAACATGCCTCCTTAATGAACGCCAATACGACCGATCCCTTGCCACTCGCATCTAACAAGGACCGGCCACGGCGTGATGATCGTCTTCCCACCTGATTAATGGCCGACCACCACTTATACTTATACGTGGCCTACATTATTGAACCTTATTACCCCATCGGCCATCCGTTCTCCTGAGTGTGACCAGCCCAATGTCACTTCAACGAGCTTATTCTTCGCGTGATATCGGTAAACTTAGTTCTCTGGCGGATGTTTTCGTTTCGAATCCTACCCGTCAAAAAAGACCCAGCATAGCACACTCCATGCACGTTGAGCTACCGCAAACTTTCAATGTTTTAGTTAGACTTTTTGAGAGTTTGCTAAGTTGAGCAAGCTGAATTCAAAATGTTGACTTTGATGACTTTATCTAACATTCAGATTCGGCGTATAAGGAAAAAAGGTAGAATTAGCTAAGACCGTTAAATAATATATAGTTAGTATCGTGTCTGAGGAACATCAGTCAATATGACGGACGTACGGATTATATAAAGTATTACATATAGATGTCTAGTTGATGGATTTACACGTGCTTCTCTCTGCGAGATATATATCCTTAATTAATGGGTTATCAAATTCAAAAAGCATTTTTAAATCCTTTTCGCAGTATAAAATTAAATAGTTTTCGAAGATATTTTGCCACTTATTAAAGCTTAAGATGCAAGTAATTCAAAGTAATTCTTGCGCGAATTTTACTTACAATGAAACAATTTTTTTGCGAGGAATATAAAAATCATAACAAACGTCTATTTCTCAAAATAAATACCAGTGTGAGGGATTCGATGTAACATCCGTCTGCTTGACTACCACCATCTTTATAATAAAACATTTTTTACGTATTTTATCGCGGTTTATTAAGATTTTTACAAGCCCGACGTTTCGGATACTTTACAGCAACCATGGTCACGGGAGGACTGAGGTGTCATACGTCCTATCATTACAAAATTATTCGAAACTACCCTATGATACATCAATATTTTGGTCAGTCCTATCTACGCAGAAAGTGCTAACTATATCTTTAATCTGTGACATAATATTATGCTTGGATTTTGATTTGATAATTTTAATAATGGGATCCCAAGCAGGTGGTAGAAGCCAGCCATCTTCTCTATTGAAATTAGGATGTTTTTTAATTTCAAAAGCCTCACGGATCATCCTTGGTTGGAATCTGTGTTCTTTTGCGAGGACTTGTGGTTTATCAAATCTGATATAATGGCGAGCTTTGTCAAGACTATGTTCACAGATGGCAGACTTAGTGTGCGATAAAATCCGTAAAAAATTGTTTTATTATAATGAGTGAAATTCGCGTAAACATTAGAAAACAATATACCACCATCTTGCTTGTTTTTCTTGTGAGACAGCTGTACTGTGTTTCGGAGAAAAGGGCAGGACAGGCAGTGTAATTACTGGCACCGAGACTTAACATCCTATGTCAACAACAGGATAGGCAACACATAGATGAGTTGCCTGGCTTAGTTCCAGGTAAACTAGTTGATGTTCATGGGCGATTCGACCACTTACCATCAGGTGGTACCTCTGCATGCATTGCCCTGATGGTAGAGGGTGATTCTGATATTACACAACGTGACGACGATGTTCGAGGGAAAGTAGTAGATGGTATCACCATCACGGTCTAGATTGATGCCGTCATGTCAGAGGAAAGGTCGGGGTTATTGCTCAATAAAAACTTTGGCACGGCGCTAGGTAAAAGTTACCATCAGTTATAAGTTTTTTTTTATACAAGAGGTAGTCGTTTCACCTGGTGGTAAGTAATAAGCGGCATCCATAGACATCCGCTAGACCAGAATAAGGATATTAATAGATGTTAAATGAGTTTCAAGGTAAAGAAACCTCTCTCGGTCTGTACAATTTTTATTCATAGTATTTATAAAAAAAGAAAATTTGTCTGATATATTTTTTGTCTAAGATAATCATTTTTGCATTTATAAATAATAACGCCACGTTAATCTAATCGGAAGCTCACAAGAACTTAAGTCAATTTAAGATATATATACATTATAGGGATACCCTAATCACTTTACTTTAAAAATATACGACCTATTGTCATACCCACCAAATATATCCTCCTCCTCTGAAATTCGAACCCGCGCCACGTGTCAGGTAACTGTTAATATAATTATTTTTAAGCTTCCGACAAAAGGGACTCTACCTAATATAAAGTATATAAATAAATGTCTATGTCAAAGACCTTACATCTTTAGTAACAACCTTTGTCTGTCACTGCTTGATATAGGCCTCTTCCAATGAACACAAAGACGGTAAGAACCTAATCTGTATTATCAATATTTGATGTATATTTAAGGCAATCTTTTCAAAAGCTCAAAGCTGAGAATCATTAAAATATAGAATGAGAGAATCGGAACCTTTGACATATGACCTATAATATAAAATAAAATATAGCACATAGAAACCGCAAGAAGTGGCAGAACCATTGTCGGGTTGTTTATGAGCTATTGTTCGTGACAATCTACAGACGAATTTGACACGTAATGATAAACATCATTGTCGTGGTTTGAGGAAACATGAGGAAATTTGATGAGATTGAAATTTTGACAGCATTGGAAGCTCTTTCGTATTGGACCAGCTTAGGAACCTGCATGATTGATTAGAATGAAAGATTCAGATACGGAAGACTACGGGTTAGACCTGCGCTGCCCTCCATCTCCATCCACGCCTAATTTGGAGGAGGAGACCTGAGGAAGAGGAGACCTGCAGAAGACGAGAGATGCGCCTTTTTTTGTAATATTGAAAAACAAGCACATTTTTACAATAATCATGATGAGTGAAGATCAAAATTTCTCCTCCAAAATAACATTTAAAGAACGAATCCAAATCATAAGCAAGCTTTAGCTTCAAATCCTCCTCGATCATTTGCGGGAAAATCTCTACTTAATTGAACAGTTCAAGTCGAGATTTTAATAAAATTATGTACTCTAATAAAAAAAACATCCATTGAAACCTGGCTTCCTAAAATTTCTAAAATCTAAGTATTTTCTGATGACATCGATATAACGATGACGTGTTATGTATGTTAAATGACAAACATACAATAGCTCATAAACCAAACAATAGCTAATGCCACTTCTAGCGGTTAGCAAATGCTACATTATAATATACTTCCTTCTTTTATTACGGCAGAGGTTCTGTATTAGAATTTAGTGTTTTTAAGGTCCATTTCAGCTGATGATGTATCAGTATATGCTTTTGTGCGACGTTAACCACTCATCAACAAAACTTGCCTGCCACTTTGTCTATTCTTTAGAATACATATAAAACCTTTTACATATTGAAATTATTGAAAACGGAATATTTATATTTTAGCATTATGATAAAATATAAATATGATAAATAAAAAATGAATAAATAATAAATAAATAAATAATAAATAAAATATCATCTACTATGATAAACTAATAAAATATACTAAATAAATCTAATTCCCTGTTCACAAGACTCAACTTGTTTTTGTGGAAATGATCAAGTTAATTTGAAAGCTTTTTCTCTACTTTAGAAAAAAGTATTTTCTTAAACAAATAAAAAAGGCTTAACTTTACTTTGCCTGTCAATGCTTATTTCCAAAGATTGAACCCACGACCAAACACGCACATTTCTTATATGAATACAACAAACCTTATAACAATAGAAATAAGTTTCAAAATACTCGACTTCCTACATTATATCATTCTGAGAATGGTGTCATCTGCCATGATGCCATCATGATGCCATCACGAGACCATTTTCCCATGAGATAACATCTGATCGATGATGGAGCGTGAAAAAGTCATTTTTAGTTTAGAAATGTGGAAAATGAGGCATAACGACTTTACATATTATATGTGACTTACGAATGCCGGTCAAGCATTTTATAAGTTGCACGCATCTTACGAAATTTAGGCATTTTACAATCTGCATGCATCTTATATGTCACGCATTTTTTAAACTGTAAGCATCTTGCGCACTCTTAGAATTTGATGCATCAAATGCATTTCACACGTAGCGTATAATGCAACATACATTGTACAAATAGCATGCATCGCAGGCATCTTACTAGGAGCAGGTCTTTAATGCATCCTTAAATGAGAATTAAAAAAATTGACATTTTCCTTTGTTATGATCCCAGACATTACTCAATAATTAGTATAGTTCTTACGATTTATTATTTAATAATGATTGACAATCGCGTGCTTATTAATAATTTATAATGCTGTACAATGACCGTCCACGTAATAGAACTGACGTTCGCACTTGATTACTATACATCTAGTCGCTGTAAATCTTCAGCCCACGGAGTAGGGTTGGTGAGGCTTATCGAGCAAAGTAATTGTAGAGTCGAAGATTGCATAAGTAGTTGAGATTGGAAAACTGGAAGAGTTGATGCTAAGTGGTCAAGGTCACTTGCTACTATGGTATTTTTACTAATTTTTATTCATATTAAGTCATAATTTTTTTTATTATTTTATTTTATTTAAAGGAACACACATGGTTATAAAACATAAAATAAGAATATTATAAATTATACCAGTCAATTTATGAAGTTCATTATTATTTTGTTCTTTTCAACTATAATACACTTTAACACGAGTTATTATAAGACAAATACAAGACAAAACTATCCGTTAAAACGTAGTTCCCTAGTTATGACAATGAGATGAATGAAGGATTGAAGATTATTCAGATTTAAAATCATAATAATATTTATACAACTATGTATGTATATCTGCGCTGCGCACGCGTTGATGTCTTTTGTATGAATCAAAACATTTTCAGTACTATTCCTTCATTTCTACGACTTTTTTATAGTTCTATTACCTATATATTGCTTACAATTAATATTATTTAATTTTTTACATTATTATTACAAATTAAAAGCTCTACCTTAAAAATGATTTTTGTGCGGCTTAAATCTGCCTTTTAAAAATAAGTGCTTTAAAACTTCATACTTTTGTAACAATGATATTTTTATTATATTATCTATATTAATGTTAGTCTGTCTGTCAACCCTGTCGGTAGTAAGGGTGAAAGCCCTCGCGTGTGGTTACGCTGCGCGTGCGCATACCAGCGCCGCACGCGCCGGATGAAAGTTGGATAACATCAGCTAACATCAGCCAATACTGATGTAACGACATCTGGAGAGGCGAGATGGTAAAAGTGAAGTGATGACTGCAGTATTTAAAATATTTAAGTAATATTAAAACTACTAACACTAGAATATAAGCTAAAATTGATACTAACCCGATATGGAACTCTCTTTCTGAAATAAAGGTTATTATTATTCTTCTTATTATTTGGCACACCTTAGCAGTAAAACTGAGTCAAGTCATGCCGTTATGCTGTCACCTTTTGTTAATTATGTTGTTTAATTATGAATATTAACGTAAATGTTTCATATTTGTGGACGTCCGGTGACGGCCAATTTTTCTTTGTGACAACTTAACTTTTCACACAATTTTTCTTTGTCAGAATTCTACTAACAAGCGTTTTTTATTTGTATGTTAGTAGAGACGACTGTTATACGCTGATGGTATGTCATTATTGTCCAACAACCTGTAATTACATCCAATGAAGAACCGTTTTGGTAAAGAACTCTACCTATAGAGATTGAAAAGAATAAGAAAATAATTTTCATTGATTTTTTTTCGCTTTAAAGTAGAGTCTTGGAACCGGTAGTAGTGTTAATTTGACGCCCAACAAAATACTTTTGTATGTACTCTACTATAGTAAACATATTTTTTACTTTTACTTTTCACGGAAATCTGTCTGGGATAAGATAGGTAAGGGTCTACCATAAACTGAAATGACGATGTGGAGGCTTCTGGGAGGCTAAGCCTCTCACAAACGAATAACATTTAAGTATATACGGATGTCAAAAGGTTGTAGTTACAAGACCTTGATTCAATATACTTATTCTAATTATGCTAGTGACACAGAACCGGACAAAAGGATTATAATTAAAATATTTCTATATGTTTGTCTTTAACCTTTTCACGATAAAATAAAATTTTGATACGATTTGATTAAAACATATCTTGAATAGTCTTCTATCGAAATAACTAAAATAGGTTTTATTAGAATGTATAAGTAATAAAATTCAATATTTTTTGTGGAATTCTGTTCTTCATGGTCATGTACTCTGGATATAACCGTTAATGAGTTACGAAACTATAATAATTGAATACAATATTTCATGATTATTTATTTTTTATATCACTAACTTAGAATCTTTTTTTTTTCATATACCTACTAGTTTAAATAATAATCTAATTTCTACTTATTTTTTATAATCTTATAATTACCTACTTATTTCATTTGATTTTGTATTTTTATGTTTTTCTTTTTGACTGTGTAAGGCACTAAAATGAATCGAATTTTTAATGTTGTGTCTAGTTATAATAGGGCTCCAGTGTTCTAAAAGATTCTTCTATATATATTTTATTGTGTATGCTAGTCTATCTGTAGCTTG
The DNA here is from genome assembly GCA_963853865.1 of Helleia helle. Lineage (NCBI taxonomy): Eukaryota > Metazoa > Arthropoda > Insecta > Lepidoptera > Lycaenidae > Helleia > Helleia helle. The sequence goes on from OY971435.1 coordinate 956,228, forward strand.
TAACTATTCCAATTGTAAAAAATAAAATAAAAAATAAAATTGCTATTTTTAATAAACAAACATACGTGTAAATTATATTTACATAGCTATTATAAATAAAATGGTGAAGCGAGAGTTCATGGGTGACGGTGATCACTTGCCAGGTTAACCAACTGTTCAGAGTTTTCCTACTATAAAAAGTGCTACATATATTTACTATTCGGGATTCGAACCCATCGCCTCAGATTACAAACTCCCGCGAAGCCTTCGTGACAGTAACATATTTTTAAAGTATTTCATGCGCACGCTATAAACATTACATCATGACGAAATATATTTCAAAATGTAAAGACAAAGACGTGGAAATTATAGCAAAATACATTATATAATTTATTAACAAGCTTTTATACAACCTCATCCGTTAGTATGTATTTATAATTAATTGTATGTCATAGGGGGGGGGGCAAATGAGCAGTTGGAGCCTTTGGTGCCTACTGACACCCATAAATATCCACACCAGAGGTTATGCAGATGTGTAGTCCTCCTTTACCTCATCCCCACCAATGGGCCACTAAAAACTCACAGAAACGCGACAGCATAGCTGTCACTTTACGCCAGTATCATGTGATATATTATATGAAATGTATGTTTTTCTGGAAATCAGTCAAGGAGAACTTACTAGTAAGAACGTACATGCTTTTGCTGTTTTAGGTTAGCCTAAGATACACTTAACTTAAAAATACTATGATTTATTATATTATGGTACCTTAGTTTCAAATGCTACAAACTACAAAATAAGACCTGGGACTCCTTTTTATTAATATAATTAAGTTATTATATTATATTTTTTAAGGTTTTTTATTTTTAGTTTCTTTGTAATCTTTAAATGATAACAAGTGATATAATTTTGATGTTAATTGGTAGTTTATTAAATACTGTATACCAAATAAGACCTACCTAATAGATGTCACAATACCGACCGACTACAACATTGGCGCCAAAGAAATAGAAAAATTAACTAAATACCACTTACTAAAAAAAGAAATAACCCGATTATGGAAAACCAAAGTTGAAATAGTACCAATAGTAATAGGAGCTACAGGAATGGTAGCCAAGAGTATTCGACGGTATTGTGACAGGCTAGACGCAAACATAGACATAACAATAATGCAAAAACAAACAGCCATTCATACAATTACAATAGTTTCTAAGGTTTTGGGGGATAATATTTTGGTAGATAGTGGGGGATCCGAGGCTCCTCTTCCCTGAAGGCTTCAGGCCAAGGAAAACACCAGCTGAGAGCGGCTGGGATAAACTAGGTTTATAATTTTAATATAATATAATATTATATATTATTCTATATTACAGTTGCTTAAAGTAATATTTTATTTTATATGTATATTATATTATACTATTACTATTTATTTAGTGAGGTAAGAAGTATCCCTAGCGCGCGGGCATGCGATCTCCGAAAATTATTGTAAATTGCATTGTCGTGTACAGAAACTATAAGTCATCATAATTGTGTAACTTGTGTTGTTTTGAATTCTAAAATATCGCAGTAAGGTCTTCTATAACTCAACCCTTATTTCGTCACACCATTTTGCAGTTTTAGATGAGTTAATATTTTGCGAAATTTCGAAAGGCTAATTTCTGTACTTGGTTAGAGTTTGAGACTTAGACCTAATATTAGTTCAGTCGTGATCTGACTTTTAGAATGATTTTTATTTGCACGTAAATTTTACTTTTAAAGTAACTTGTTGAAGTAACACATCATTAAAGTAGGATAATGATAATATCCCCACCACAGTTCAAGCCAAGTCGTGGCGGTGGGGCTCAGTAGCTTAAAGTGAACCCAGCACCTTAGGCGAAGCCAAGTGAAGACGAGGGAGCTGCTCTTTGTACCCCTCTTATAAGAAGAGGGGACAAAAAAGTAGGAAGGGACAAGGGGTAAGAATGGGAACCTCATCCCATTGCACTGTCCCGACGTTGGGAGGTGTTGTTCTGTGGTGCGGGTCAACCCCTCTGTCGAGGTGGCGTCGGTTCCTAGTGGAACTGACTAGCCGTCAAGGTGCTCTGTTTGCTCAACAGCCGGGGCACCTCACCAAAGGCGGCATTGTTGGAACTCATTGGGTTTTAATGGGTAGAGCTGCGTTCACTTTACCATCTTTCGGGCGTAGCAGGTCCCACATACCCGCCCACATATCCCCCCTCCCCTGCGGGATGCCTATGAGCATTTTCCGGCGGAAAAGAACAAAAAAGTATAATGTCAATATGAGATTTTAAATAATTGGCAAACGGAAAGCTGGTTCTGAGTATCTATGAATGTGTTGCTGGTCTTATGATCTGTTGGTGCGCGTTGGCAGTAAAATCAACTCGAATGCTACGATGGAAAACGGTATGACGCCGTCGGATGTATACGTGTCACTCCTGGGCACGGGTCTCCTCCTCGAAGACAGGCGAGGAGGGTGTTGGGCCATAGTTCACATACAGGTTTCCTCACGTTTTCCTTCACCTATATTCTCATGTTCAGATGCACGAGGAAATTTAGAATAACCCATTTATTGCGTCAAACCCGGTTCACGGGTTACACCGGGTCACCGGGGACACCGAGCTATACCCACTTGACCATCGTCGATCTACCAGAACGCGTAGATGGCAAATACTCTACTACATCCAAATGGGGTATGTCACCACTCGGTCAATCTACTTGTGGTTACAGGTAAACTTACTCTAGGTTATACTTATCGAGTTTACGTTATCGTAAAACAAACATACATACAAACACTATATTTACATTACTTTTGTAAGTTAATCTTTGGATATAGTGACTAGATACTATATCCAAATATAATAGTGAAAGACATAAAAGATAATATGATTATCTGTAACTTTGTTTTTGTTAATATTAATTGTTTGATTGAATATATTTTTAACTCTAGTGAGTGCGGAACCAGAATGTTGCCAAGGGTAACGGTAATTAAAATATAATATTTACAATAATAAACAAATTGTTTTGTACAATGCGTATATGTCAGGGCTTCCTGGTTATATCTTCCGTCTTATATATACACAACAACAAAAAAACTAGGTCTCTGAGTAAGCTCGTATACATATATATATATACGTATACGTATACATACAAACTAAAATCAGCAACATACGAACGCGCGACCACCACCTGACCTTAAAGATGTGCTTGCTACAGAATGTGCATAATTATATATGGGATAAATATATATGGGATACATAGCATACGTAAAATGGGATTTATGGAACTTCTGGGATAGCTAAAGAAAGGTCCAAATAATTTTTAACATCATCAAACCTCCAGCTGCCAACATTTTGTTAAATATCGGTCAGCTAATGAGAGACTAGAAACTACCTAGAGACCAACAAGGACATAAAATACCAGTTACCTTTTCTATAAAAACATCAGTAAAAGTATTATTTGTGTCTCGTTAGCGTTATTAACTTTTACTTTTACACTTATAAATACGATCCGCTGTTTACGGCAGTGTTCGGTAATTAATTGTATGATCGCGATCGTCTCGGATAATATATATACGTATGTAATGAATGATATAAAACGGTCATATATTGGCGTTTTTAATTTTATAGTATTTTTTAAATATGAAATCTGTGACAATCTGTTTTTATATTATTACAATATTGTGGAATAAGGTGGATTTTAGGTCTTCACATGTCCACATCGTACGCATCATAGGCATTAGTATTATTTGTATAAAAGTCATAAAAGTGCGTCCAGTGATCCGCACTGTACGATGTCAGTGTCATTTTCTATACAAAGAATACTTTTTTTTCGGAATGATTTATGCTAACGGCCCAAAGGCCCTAATGCTACATCGGATTAGTGTGAGCCGATTTGGCTCACTTTTGGTTTGTATAAGTGGGGGGTTGTCCCCCGCCAACCGTGAAGTCTGTGACCGCACGGCCTCCTGGCGTCGGGTTGGCAAAGAATACTACGTTTGATGCGATCCGTGCGATGGTAACCATGCCGACATGTGGACGTTTACCGTGTTGTATCTCTAGAAACTTCACTTCTGTGGACATACCTTGATCGATTTTAGTAAAATAATTTTTGACGACCTCTGTGGCTCAATGGTTAGCGCGTTGGCGCTCAAGCCGGTAGTAGCAGGTTCGATCCCGCTAAGGAGAAAAAAGATTTCTGTGTTCCTGGATTATGGATGTGTATTATATAATAAAAATCTAAAATATATGTATAGTATAAAAGTACTAAATATATTTCCGTTTTCAGAGTTTTCGAAGAACTTGTGTTACGGGCACCAGAGTACCCGTAACACAAGTTCTTCGAAAACTCACCACGGGACCAGATTGAAGTGGTTAAAAGCGTCAATAGATATATTATTATTATAAAAGTAATAAACTGTATAAAAAACGAGATTTGAAATGTAGGAAAGTATAAGAAAAAGGAAAAAATCGTAGGGGTTGCTGTTTTCCCTAGTCCTACTCCTTCTTCCTTTTCTAAATATCCTTTTATCCTAGTGCCGCTAAGTTATTCTGAACCCACAATAAATATATATTTGTGCCGAAATGATAAATAGAGATCAGATAAGTCTAATGGTGTTACTGTTAATGATACCCTCGCGGAGGAAGCGCAACAGTTAACGACGGGGTGTTGTAATCTCGTTAATGCACTAACTAATGTATTGTGAAAAAGAATTTCTATTTTTTTACAATCGTGATTCTAATAGAGAATTGCTAACTTTGGTATTACAATACATAAAATAAAAATAAAAAAAGCCTTTTATTTCACGCCTATAAGTTAGTACTTTTTAAACATATTTTCAGCAGCGATGGTCCAGTGGGTATGGGCTCGGCCTCTTGAGTGAGAGCCGAGAGGTTCAGGTTCGATCCTGACCCCCCCTGTGATGTCTAGAAATGGATTTTTCTAAATTTCTGCGTTCTGAACATGAGACCATCGCTTGCTCACCGGTGAAGGAAACATCGTGAGGAAACCTGCATGCCCGATGAGATTAAAAGTCTTTGAAGGTGTGTGAAGTTAACCAACCCGCATAGGGCCAGCGCAGCGGTGAACTCCGGCCCAAAACCCTCCGCGCCTGATTTCGAGGAGGAGACCCGTGCCCAGCAGTGGGACATATAAGGGTTGATATTATTATTATTATTAGTTAAACTTGAGAGTGAAAGCGCCTTACAATATATTTTTACTATTTAATTTAAATTAATTTAAATTTCCGAATTTAAATGACCATAACCCATTTGGGAAGACGATCTCCGTGCGGTGGCTGGTCCGTGTTGGATGGCAAAGGATCGGCCGTCTTGGCGTTCAGTGAGGGAGGCCTCTGTTCAGTGATGAATTGATAGGGCTGGTGATGATGATGATGAAATGAATTTGAACGAAAGTCATTAAGATTGCTGTTACTATATTATAGGTTACTAGACGTTGTACTGATGATGTTAATTTTTGATCTGTGTTTAGCTTCTGTCAGTCAAATTGATGAAAAATTTTAATCAGATGAGTTGTTTCGGGGATCATAATACAGTACATTTGTGAGTCTATAACTCACAAATATTACCTCTTATTAGTATAGAAATATTCAAAGTATTTTAAAACCTTTTTTATTTCAAAATTTCTTAATAAATAGAGTAGCGATAGTTTTTTGGTTAAATGGCAAAAGTAGATTTGACTTTTAAATAATAAGTTCCTTAAATACCTTAACGTCGCTGTGTAAAGTAAAACATTGAGACGGAACCGGTATACTATAATATGTTAAACAAAAAGTTCCAACTACGAATCTAGTCGTTTTTTGGACTTGTATTTGGAGTCGGTGTCAGCCAAGGTAGGTAGGGTACAGCAACAAATACGACACCGACTCCAAAAGTAACTATATTGATGTGGTAAACGCAAAGTTTGTACATTAGTAGAATATTAAGTTGATTAAAGTTGTAAGCACAAAAATTCAAGAAACACATTTATTTAATTAATTTTTTTAGTTTAGTATTTTTGAAGTCGGTTTTAATTTTTTGTAAAATGTGTTTATTTCTTAATTTTTAGTGATTCCGAAATTCGTCGTCTTGGCGTTCATTGAAGGAGGCCTATGTTTAGCAGTGATGATTACGATGATGATGATGATGGTGATGATGATGATGATGGTGGTGATGATGATGATGATGATGATGGTGATGATGATGATGATGGTGATGACGATTATGATGATTACAATGACATACTATGGTGTGCTACTAAAGCATCCTATACAATTGTTACATCGACAAGTAATAAAAAGAGCACATTATCGTCGAGGTAAAAGAAACCATCCAAATAGGCGTTATTGGGAATAACTAAAAAACGGCTTGTCAGATCTTAATAAAATTAATATGGGACCAAATTGGAAACACCAGCTTTCAAACGAAAAAATAACCATCGAAATCCATTCACAAACGGCGGAGTAATCGTGTCACATACATACAAAAAAACATACAGACGAATTGATAACCTCCTCTTTTTTTGAAGTCGGTTAAAAACATAACTATCTCTATGAAATACTCGGGTAAAAATTATGGCGTTTCTTTATTAAAAAATTGACCCTTTTTATATCGATCGGGTCAACTGATGGTGGACCATAAACACCCACAGCTCGTGTGTGTGAAATACCCTCCTCGCATAATTTCGAGGTGACCCATTGTTGAGATCACTAATCTAGTAATAATAGCCGAAAGAGAACGGGCGAATTTCCCTAAAGGTCACTCCTGGGCAGTAAACGTTACAACACGTCTGCGGTACACGCGACGAGAGGACCGCGTTTGTAAGTTCTTTATGCGAAACATCTATTGGCGCGCCTTAAGAGCAAAACCGACTCGAACGTCGTGACGGCAAACAGCATGACGCTGTCATGACATCCTTCGTTTTTTGATTATGAATTTTAATTTTAAAATCATGTCACATTTGTCGAGCGTCCCGTCAACATATATATTTTTTAATATTGCAATTATTTAAAACAGGGTTTTAACCATGTTCTCTATAAATGCCTTTATAGATGATTTCAAAATTCGTAGACAATATCAATATTTAATTTCATGAATTTCTAACCATTTTTTATAAATTATTTTAAATTTTTTTTTTTTACATTTCTAATATTTTTAAAAGTGCAAAATTATTAGGCACCAATGTTTGTTATGTATAAAAGTAAAGTTTACTTTAACAGCTGTATATCATATACTGTATGTAATCTGTATAAAATATAATAAATGATACATATTATTTAGAAATCTCTTAAATGATTGTTATGCATAAGTATAATAACCATTTTAGCGATACACGAGCATACTTTTGTAATTTATTTATATAAGGCGCACAAACAGTACTATCGCTTATGTCTCGTACCACACCATAATTAGTCCGTACATTCTCAACGCATCGCGTGTATCGGTCTCTATTCAATGTTCTGATGTTTATCTGTTTTGTACGCAAATCTCGGAAACTGCAACACCACACGTATTTACTATCATTATATCAATAAGTAATCCTGACTAGTGTGATGATAGGTCGCGGATTCGAATCCTCACATCTTTTCATTTATTATAATTATTCTGTGCGTGTGTGTCCCTGAACTCCTAAACTGAACAGATTTATATAAAAAATTTGTGTGTTCTAGTGAATTCGAGAATGGTTTAAATTCGCGATTCGGTCCACTAGAGGTTTTGTATAGGACGACGTCCGTCGCGTCCGCTAGTAAGTAGTAATATAATAATCACGAAAGTTTGTAAGAATGTATGGATGTTTGTTACTCTTTCACGCAAAAACTACTGAATTGAATTTGATGAAACCTTATAATAACATAGCTTATACATAAGAATAACATATATTTATCCCTGTACTCCCACGGGAATGGGAAATACGCGGGTGAAACCGTGGGACGCTGCTAATATTTATATGAACATAGGACAAGGTTAACGTAGTGATCTTAGTTTATCAAATGTTATGGTTAATCAATAAAATCCTTTGTAAAGTATGGAATATGACAGACAAGAAACTCATGAAGGTGTGTTTTCGGACAATTAGTAATTGCTTTTACTTATACGATACTTAAGTTATTGGATTGATATTTTCTTGAGTAAATATTGATAACTAGCTGTTGCACGCAGCTTCACCCGCGTTTACTTTACTCTTAAGTCACAGCGTGATGTTATACATGTATAGCCTATAGCCTTCCTCGATAAATGAACTATCTAACACTGAAAGAATTTTTCAAATCGGACCAGTAGTTTCTGAGATTAGCGCGTTCAAACAAACAAACTCTTCAGCTTTATATTATTAGTATAGATTCAATGGAACACCTTTTTACGGATTTTATCGCGGTTCATAAAATTGTAAAGCCTGATGTGGGATTACGTGAAAAATTGTTTTAGAAAACGATAAAGATAATATATGTTTGTTATTTTATTTCAGTTGGTACGAAGTGTTTACAAATTCCATCTTTTTGAATAACTCTGAGATCAATGAAATTATTCCAATTCTGATAAACAATACTGACAATATAATATTTATTTTAAATATATTCACAAAAATGTAAATGCTTGAAATATTCAAAAGTTAAAAGGTAATAAAAATGCAATCAAGGCGAATCTTCGAGTCAAAGCTAGTTATTATTTTCAAGGCCTCATGTACATTTGCATACTGTATGTCTGTTTGATGCATTTTCCTTAACCTAATTTTATAGGTAAAAATAATGTTAAATACGACAAGAATTCAAACAACAGAATGTGTACTTTTGAAACCTTTAATTTGCTATACAATTAATGCAAAATTTCATAAACATTTGTGGAACCGCCATCCTGTTTATTTCTTAGAGAAGGGCAGGACAGACAGTATTATTACTGGCACCGACTTATGACTTGTCGAGACGAGGCACAATGTTTCAGGCCTTGACGTGGCGGTGGGGCTCAGTAGCCTAGGGTGAGCCCAGCACCTTGGGTGAAGCGAATTGAGCCGAGGGAGCTCTTTGTGCCCCTGTTACAAGAAGAGGGGACAAAGGAGCAGTGGTCAAGGGGAGAGGATGGGAACCTCACCTCATTGTACTGCCCCGACGTTGGGAGGGGTTGTTCTGTGGTGCGGGACAACCCATCTGGGGTTTGACCAAACGGGACCGACGCCATCTCCGTCGGTCCCTAAAGGGACTGACTAGCCGTCGAGGTGACCTGTTTGTTTATTAGATCCGGGGCACCTCACCAAAGGCGGCATTGGTGGCACTCGCCGGGTTTTAGTGGGTAGAGCTGCGTCCACTTACCAGCTTTCGGGCGAGCGACTCCCACATACCCGCCTAGGGAAACCCACTCCCCCGAGGAATGCCTCAGAGCATTTTCCGGCGTTAAAGAAAAAAATATACCTTTTTTTTCTTTAACGCCGGTATATTTTTTTCTTTAACGCCGGAAAAGATAAAATAATATGTATGGACGCTTTTACACCACGTCAATCTGGTCCCGTGGTGAGTTCTAGAAGAACTTGTGTTACGGGTACCAGACAACGGTTTTCTTTTTTTTTTTTTTTTGTTAGTAGGATAGGCAAACTGGCAAATGTGCCACCTGATGGTAAGTGGTCGACAACGCCCATGAACATAAATTAGTTTACCTGGAACGACCCCAGGCAACTTATCTATGTGTTGCCTATCCTGAGACATAAGATGTTAAGTCTCGGTGCCAGTAATTACACTGCCTGTCTTGCCCTTCTCTCCAAAATACAGCAAAGCTGTTTCACGGGAGAAACAAGCAAGATGGTGGTACCCATGCAGCCGGGAGCGCGGCACAGCGCTTCACTCCCACCGGTATATTTAATACTGTATTGAAGATGTATTGAAGATAGACACATGTATTGAAGATTTTTGCTGTATAATACTTACACTACATGCATATTTAATACCCATCCATGACCCAGGAACACAGAAAACTTTTTGTTCCCTGGCGGAATTCGAACCCGCTACCTCCGGCTTCAGCGCTAACGCGCTAAGCATTGAGCCACAGAGGTCGTTGTGGTCTAGATAAACGTCTTTTTGTTTATGAGTGTCATTAATCTCTTGGGTACTGTTCGTTAGACAAGGTTTATACAAATCGTAAATTACGTAAAATAAAATAAAGACAACTTGGGTGAGAAGATTTTTTGAGGATCGCAATTCATGCAACGGAAAATGTTAAAAATGTTAAGGGACATTTGTATGGTAAGTTAAAATATATTGTCTTCGGAAATAAGACTTATGCTCTGAGTCTTAAAATTGCATTGCATGTTTGTTTTGACAGAAAAAAAACAACCCCTTTTTTCGTTTCTCTTAATCTAGGAAGCATATACTGCCAAACGGGATATGCTTTTTTATGTTCGTTGGATAGGCACACCGGCAGATATGTCACCTGTTAAGTATTCAGAGTCGCCAATGAACATAAAGTTTACCTGGAACTAGCCCAGACAACTCATGTGTTGGCGTGGCAGCCGTATGGCAAAAGCCTAACGGCTGCTCTGCGTCCGGTCCGTCGGAGGCCGACGAGTGGGTGGGAGATGAGGCCACCGACGAAGCCTCCTCCCGCGGGTGACGAACGGGAGTGCGTAGGACTCCAGTAACGCCCCTGTGTTCGGGTCGGGCTCAGAATGGGAACCTGGGGCTGTATGGCACAAAGTCGTGGGAATTGTTTACTAGTGGCCGGGCAGTCCCCCCTTACGAGGAGGCCTTCGCCGGAGCCAGCCTATCGCGTGATCCTGTCTGTTGCCCACATATCCGGGACCCTCAAAAAGCGGCTGAAGGCGCTCGCAGTGGTTTTAGTTAGGAAGAGCACTCCCAGATGTGTTGCCTATCCTGAATAGCTCAGAGTATGTCGTATTTCAACACAAGCTGTTGAGGGTTGCAAGTTATCGGCGATCACTTACCACCAGACGAACCGCCTGCTCGTTCAAAAAACTTAACTTGCGTGTTTAATATTACGCATGGTCACCCATGTCAGGCCAGACCTAAGTTGCTTAACCAGAATTATTTTTTAACGTAAAAAAATCCATGACCCGCTTATCATATGATTACTTGATATCTATGTATATATTATAATAATTAAAAATAAGTACGTTTGGAATTAACATTTAAATTTGATTTGACAAACTATTTGCACTGGTTAAAAGACTATAAAATTAGATTGCAGGTATAAGTATTATGTCATAATTAACATTATTATCATCTGGAAAATGACAATTATATAAATTATATAAGTTAATTTTGATAATTAGATTTCGTGGGTAGATGACTTTCCTAAGACTGCATTTTTATGTCATTACCTACATACAATTTATAAATTTGAAAAAGACTTCGTAACTTCTTTTAGTTCTTTATTGGATTCAACAAGTAACACCCTCAAAATTTTATTTTGATAATCATATCAAGAGCGATTACGGTCTACTATGGGCTCAGCCTCTTGAATGGAAGGTTCTGGTTTGATTTTAACCCCTAAGGTGCGATTACAAGGGTTTTTCTCAATTTCTACGTGCATCTGAACATGAGACCATCGCTTGCTCACAGGTGAAGGAAACATCGTGAGGAAACCTGCATATCTGATGAGATTAAGTCTTACATCTGTGTGTGAAGTTCACCAACCCGCGCTGGCCCAAGCGCATCGGTAAACTATGGACCAACACCTCCTAGCCTGATTTCGAGGAGGAGACCCGTGCCCAGTAGTGACACGTCTAAGGGACATCCGACGGCGTCATGCCGTTATATTCGTTATATTATTATATATACGTCATAAGGGTTTATATTATTATAATTATATATTTTTATAGTATAGGAGGGCCAACGAACTGTCGAAGCATTTTAGCGACTATCGACGCCCATACACTTACGTACAACCAGAGTACTGTCCCGACGTTGGGAGGGGCTGTGTGTGTTGTGGAAGTAGAGCTGCGTCCACTTACCAGCTTCCGGGCGCAGCGAGTCCCACTCCCCCGCGGGATGCTTCAGAGAATTTCCCGGCGTTAAAGAAAAAAAAACCTTCTATCAAATTTATCCACTTTTTTTAAAGAATGTTCTCAATTGTTTTTTTTTGGCTACATCCTTCGCAATAATATAATTTTTAAGATTAACTATTAATAGATTTTCTATCTACATGTAACATTTTTTTACCCTAAAAATATTTCATAAACATGTGGTATATCAAGGTGAACCTTCAAATAAATAAATGTACAGTATTACTTATTATCATAAAATGTTTATTCATGAACTGTTATCTAATAAAAACACAAACAAAAGTAAGTGTGAATATTAGTGAGGGTTCCGTACACTGCAGTAGAGCTAATGTTATTATTATTATTATTTATTTCTTCAATACTCTTATAATAACTAGTTTCCTGCGGTTTTTGAACAAATGCAAATATACTTTTTCAATTAATCAGAAGCTACTTGACTTGTTCCGATTTAGGACGTTCAGACAAGAAAACGCTTCAGGTTAATTATATAAGTATAGATAAATACAATAAAGACTAGCTGTATGATATATATGTAAATGTATATATGTAACTTTTCATCATCACTATCAGCCCGTGACTGTCCAACAATGCTGGTTAAAAGTTAATTAAAGGTAAATAATATTCTATCAAAGAAAAATACTGGTTGAAATATATACATTGAAGGGCAAGACAATCAGTGTAATTACTGGCACCGAGACTTCACATCTTATGTCTCAGGATAGGCAACACATATATGAGTTGCCTGGGCTCGTTCCAGGTATACTAGTTTATGTCCATGGGCGACGTCGACCACTTAACATCAGGTGGTACGTTTGCCAGTTTGCCTATCCAACTAACATTAAAAAAAATACATTTCCAAAAAACAACTAATCTTTGAAGGCGGTTGTAAAATCTATTCGCGGACGGATTATTACTTATGAATATGAAGGCTTTTGAATATTTTAAATTAATATTACTACTATTTTAATTGTATACAATACGTATTTCGCAACTTGAGATAATATGTAAAGAAAACTACGAAATCTATGAAACCGCATTTCGTTAATTTTATTCCCATACGAATTTGGATGTTTTTTCTGCGGAAATCGTTTATTCGCGTAGAAGCAATTTCATTCATAAAACCGCATTTCCATTCAAAAATAGCGTGTTAATTATTTTACTTGTACAAAAAAGTTACAACATTATAAAATCCGTGACACACAAACATACACATTACATATTTTAAAATTATTTACAAACAAATATATTTATTTGTTCTATTTTTATTTTGTGGTCTATAGACATTTGTGGTAAATAGAAAGAAATAAACATTTATTCAACACCAACAAGAGACACACATGACACAACTACCTCTTTACCTCTTTACTGTTCTGTGTAAATAAAGATTTACTCTGAAAAACATTTTGGATCGCACAACCTAATAGGACATAATTAAAAACAATTATTGCAAACAAAAATTTGTAATATAAAGTGTGTGTCTCACGTGTGGGTCAAAATGGTCCTGTTCGACATTGTGTCCGGAAAATGTTTCCAGGCGCGGATTTTCAACAAAACCAAGAGTTAATCATCATGGATGCCAAACAAATGTCAATATGCATACAATTTTCCTTTGGATTTTTTTAAATATTGTAACAATTACAAATCAATATCTTTAATTACCACATAACACTTACACTTGCATTGATCATGATATTAAATATGACACTTCTGCCCAACAGTACTTTCCCACCCGCACCCTTCATAATATAATATTATATGCCGCAAGAAACTTTACGCTATTCTAATATAATGTACCAACTTCCACAGTAATCACTTGCACTACACTACAGTAATCATTAAACTCACACTATACATAATTAGCATTCATATGAGATTTTGATAATTATGATCATGTTAAACAAATCAATTTGCTAAGTGAAGCTTTTATTCAGTCGTTATAAAGTTTTAGCTTTTCATCAAATACTTCAATCAATAAAAAACTAAAGCTTTTGGGGTTTTTAATTTTACGTAAACTCTTATTTGAGATTATTTTTAAAGTAGAGAATCAGCTTATATTAAGCAAAATATAAAATAACTTACCAATTTTTTATCTGGATACACTTCACTTAATTTGAGCACTTAACACTAAGATGTACAGTCAAACTGAAGAATCTGGAAATGTTACAAAACAAAAAAATACAATTAGATTTACAAAAAAAAAAACTTTTTTTCCCAACGTTATTCTACTTATCACGTTAATTTCGTCTCAACGAACTAGCGTGATTGTATAAGGTACACATAACATGTAAAAACAGCGAAACAATACTTCTCACGGTTAAGAGGCTGGTTACGCAAAATAATTAAGATCTGATTTTTTTTCGGGAGATATTTTTTTTCCACAATTTTTTTCTTTTAATCAGTTGGACTGCACATTATCCTTTATCACGGAATAAATAAATATATACCGTAGACAACAGCCCGCTAGCTGTTAGCTGGTGATCGCGGCTGGGGACGCACTGAGATGCGCGACTCTGTGAGACCAAATGGAAAGGATGGTTTCGCTTACTTAATGTCATAGGAGTGTCGTAGAAAGTTAGGATGCCCCAAGGTCGGTTCAAATTACTATTGTTATTAAAGGAGATTGCTAATTAACTTTACCTTTTATTTTAAGTGCAATTTTTTGTCCATTAAATGTGGTTTTTGGAAGTATTTTAGGGGTCAGGTGTAAGGGACTATCAAGGGGTAAATTTAGGTTTTTATTTAATATTAAATTTAATTTCATAAAAATGTAATAAAAAATATTGCAAAATCTAATCTATCTTACTTTTGCTAGCCTATCTTTAGCTACTTAAAAATGTAAAACTTAATTAATGAGCCTAATGAAATCTTTATAACTTTTATGACATTTTTATCATTTTAATGACTATTTTATGACTATCTTAGAAGTAAATTTAATTTTGTTGTACTTTGGTATGGAGGGAAAATAAAAATAACTTACTATCTTACTAATATTATAAACGCAAAAGTTTGTAAGTTTGGATTTCTGTTGATCTTTCACGACAACACGGCTGAACTGATTTGGCTAAAAGTTGAAATGGTGATGGTTTATACCTTGCATTAGGACATAGGCTGTAAAAATAATCATCATCAATCCGGATACGGTTGTAAATCTAAGATGCAGGCAGATGCAGGCAGACGCAGGCGAAGATGTGGATAGAATGAAAAAGATGGAAGATAGTAGTATTATAACATTACTTGCACCAGCAAGTAATGTTATAATACTAATTCATAATTTATCTAATTAACTGTTCATACATTAGATTACCACTATCCTTTACTGAGGTATTGTATAATATCTAGTTAATATCTATAAAAGCAATATTTAATTGTGTTGTTATCGTATATTTATCGAATTTCGGTTGTAGCACAAGTTTTTTTGAAGGATTCTATCGCGTTATATTACTTTTCAGATACATCTAATCCTTTATGGATGTAGCCCGGATCCTCAGGTAGACTCTGACCCTACTGCAAGCGCCTTCAGCGGTTTTTTGAGGGTCCCGCATCTGCAGACAACAGCAACTAGGACAGGCTGACCCTAGCGAAGGCCAGACTACTCCTCGAAAGGGGGACTGCCCGGCTGCTATTAAACAGTCCCCAAAATGTCGTGTCATACTGGGCCTAGGTTCCCTGAAGCCCGACAGGAGGACAGGGGCGTTACTGGAGGTGCATTAAGTAGCGCCTCCTACGTACCCTGTTCGTCGCTCGCGGGAGGCCTCATCAGCTGCCTGCTCTCTCACCCACTCTTCGACCTCCTTCTGGGACATTCACGCTCGCAGAAGGAGACCATCGCGGTGATGACGCTCGGCAGAGACAAGTCCCCTCCGATGCATTTGAAGTAATCTAAGATTCGTCATTAATTCAATAAATTAATCTGATCTACGCAGTCATGACTATAAATGTATTGTAGCTGAAGTGTTATGCTTTGTTTTTAATTTTTATTAAATTTAATATTAAATATTTTGGGGATTAACAATTTTAATTTTCTTAAATTTAATAGTTCCGCTCGATTGATCCCATTGTAAGAGTTTAGTTTTATTCTATTCTTTTTATCATGATTTATGATATGTATGATATTGGAAGGGAGGGAAGTGCTGTGCCGCGCTCCCGTCTGCATGGGTACCACCATCTTGTTTATTTCTCCCGTGAAACAGCTTTGCTGTGTTTCGGAGAGAAGGGCAAGACAGGCAGTGTAGTTACTGGCACCGAGACTCAACATCTTGTCTCAGGATAGGCAACACATAAATGAGTTGCCGGGGCTCGTTCCAGGTAAACTGGTTTATGTTCATGTGCGACGTCGACCACTTACCATCAGGTGGCACGTTTGCCAGTTTGCCTATCCAACTAACATAAAAAAAATAATGTAATAGACGAAGTTTTAGCCGTTACGCCAAGGATACGCGTTGAAGTGGCAGTGAGTCGCTCACTTATACCAAAAAATTATAGCTGATAGCCCAATAGGATCTACAAAAGAGGATGCTTTTCCAACCCGACGCCAGGAGGCCGTGTGGTCGCAGACTACTCAGTTGGCGAGGGGCAACCCCCCAAAAACAATCAACCTTAAGTGAGCCAAGTCGGCTCACATTGTCAGACGAAGCATTAGGGCCCTTGGGCCGTTAGCATAGATCCCTCCGAAAAAAAAGGGTACTTTCGGGATGATTTATTATTTGGAAAGTCTATTCTAAGTTGGATGCGAGGCGAGTTATCGGTCATCTTGACGTTCATTTAAAGACCTTTATCCAATTTTACACAGATATAAGTAATGATGATGATCTATTGCTTTCACATAACATAATTAAGTCATAATTTTATTAGGCAAGAGCACATTACGATGCTCCAACAAATAATCTGAACGTTACGGCTTTCACAGCTCCATCAGTAATGGCGGTGCATTCAATATTTACCTGATCCAGGGCTGTCTTGTGTTTAGAAATAACCTAAGTGACATATTTTATTAACACACGTGATAAATCTGCCATAAAATTAAATAAACTTTCTTCTAAAATAAATAACCTCTAATCTTCTTCATTGGGATATCAAATACGACATTTTTTATTCAACAGTTCCGAAAATTGACGCGTTCAAACAATTCAACTAACTCTTTAGTTTTATCAATAAGGTAACAACTTAAATTTTTCACTCACTTATGATTTGGCCTGAAACTGGTTGAAAATGAAATAAAGATGTAATCGTAACTAATTCATTGACAATAAAATTAATATAATATTACCATTATACATTCATTTCCAACTGTTTAATTCTAAACATACTGTCTCAGCTAGTGGTTAGTTGCTTTAGAAATGGAGCCAATCCTAAGATCGATCATAGTAAGTGGTAGTGCCATGCTGCTTTGCAGCCGAATTGGGCCGGCACGACGGGGATTATAAAAAATTATTATTTTATTACAAGCGTTGACTTTCTATATACATATGTATGTAGGATTGTAGCGGTAATACTATAAATAAATTAATTTATTTTATTATAATATTTTACTAAATTAATAAAAATCTAAAGAAACTCGTATAGGCTAATGAAGCCTCAATAAACTCCCATAAAGGTTCCATTACTTTATTTGTTTATGAAAATGTCCATATTGATGTATTCCGTAATACATGGGCGTTAATACGCGTAGGAGCACTTGAGCAAACACTTCATTAGCGGGAGTTTTGAAAACTATTAGTGGAGGCGTATTGGGATACCCCATTACGTAGTTTTTTGTGTGATGATAATTGAAAAGTATTTTATAAGCATAAAAGCAAGACCTGCAGTTTCATCTGTATCAAAATTGAAAAGAAATCTAAAAAAGGTACATAATACTCATGAAAATAGTTATTTAGTTTACGATTCCTGAATCCTTCCCCAATAAATGAGCAATCAAATATAAAAAGTCCTTAGCAAATCCCACTGGTAGTTTAACTAGGGATTAGCACATACAATCAAACAATTTATACTGATTTATTATGTCAGCGTAGACTGATTTGTTTTTGTGAAGAAAGGTATCTATTAGCACTTTTTTCTCTAAATAATTAATAGTTATTGTCAATTTAACTAAATAAATGCACGGAGCTTTCTGTAATACTGATTTAGTTATATTTCGATTTATAGCTCATATATGTATCGACCTATTGTCAAATAATCATATTATCTGATCATTTGTCCTTAACCTACCAATACCTTAACAGTATAAAAAGAAAATAACATAGTTGCAAGTACGGGTCCCTTAGATACCCCATATTCTAGATTTCTAGCTGTAAAACATTTAAAAATTAAAATAATGCTAAGTATTTCCTCTTTATTCCTGATAATGACATTTAATTTCTTAATAGACATAAACATACGAACACGTAGTGTCAACAGTAAATGGTCAGCGTTACTAATGTGATTATGAACACCTATGGGGCAGAAGCGCCTCTTCTCCGAGGTGTCGGGGGGCTCCGGTTCAGAAACCGAGACGGGGGGGGGGGACGCAAGCAGGCCAAGGCAGCCAATTGCGAAAAGAGGAAAGGCGCCCTCGCTGTCCCGTGCGCGAGCTGCGCTGAGGGAGAGGGCGGAGCGCGATAAAGAGGAGGCGTTCGAACTGGCCCTAGAAAAGCGGGCGTTCAGGAAACCGAAGGAAGGGTCGGGGGAGGTCGAGGTGACCCCTCTCTCATTACAAGATCTCGACACTGAGAGAATGGGGGCTGAAGATCTGAGGCTGGCATGCGAGGAACATCTCAATATGATCCTCGGCCTGACCGGAAAATCGGTCAATTTGAGAGGGGGCTACGCCTCGAAAATTAAAAAAGGGGCTGGATCCATTAGGGATATCATGGAGTCCCTGGTGGTCCGGACCGAAACTGAAGAGGCCCGAGCAGAAGAACTGCGAGCCGACAATGCCAGACTCCAGCGCGAGCTGGAGCTGGTAAGGCATGAGGTGCGCGCCTATAGGCGCGAATTCGAGGAGAGCCGAAAAAAGGTGGCCGAGGGTAAGGGGTTCGGATTCACGCCGGACCAAATGAAGGCGGTCGCTCAGATGGTCGGCAATATGCTGGACGGCCGTCTAGCGGCCCTGCAGCTTCCGGCGGCTCCTCCCATGCGTCCCCCACTGGCGGGGGACGGAAAGGAATTGGCAAGGGCCACGAGAGCTGCCATTGCTGCGGGCAAGGAGTCGGCGGCAATTGCCGTCGCCTCAGACAAGGTGGTGGGACCGGATCCGGTCGAGTTCCCTGCCCTGTCCCAAGCCTCGAAAGGGAAAGGCAAGGGCAAAGGACCGGACCGCGTTCGGGCCCACCACCTCCAAGGAGTCTGCCCCGAAAAAGAGGGCTGAAGAGGAGGCCGCTGTGGAAGAGCCGGCGGCGACCTGGACGGAGGTCGTCCGTCGGAAAGCGGCGGGCAAAAAACCGACGGCTGCAGCGCCGTCGGGGAAGAAACCGGTGGCGGTTGCGCCACCGGTAGCACAGAAGAAGGCGGCAGAGAAGCCGAAGTTGGCACTCCCCCGCTCCACGGCCGTAATCGTAAAGTTACGCCCGGAGGCAGCGGCAAGGGGTGTGACATATGGCTCGGTCTTACGAAAGGCCGAGCAACAAGTGAATATTGAGGAGCTGGGCCTCGGTCCGCTTCGGTTCCGCCAGTCAGCGCGCCTCATCGAGGTGCCCGGCTCCTCGAGCGGCGAGAAGGCGGATGCTCTCGCCGCTCGATTGAAGGAGGCGCTAGCCGAGGAGGTGGAGGTGGTCAGGCCCGAGAAGAAGGCGGAAATAAGAATCTCGGGCCTGAGCGATGCGGTCGACGCGGAGCGCCTAAGCACCGCGTTGGCAAAAGAAGGGGGATGCAACCCGGGCCAAGTCCATGTGCGGAACATACGTACTGGACAATCGGGACGCCCGGTCCCGATTGTCATGCACACTGCTCATGTTGAGATCCCGGTGGCGGCGTCGAAGAAGCTGTTGGAGAGTGGTAGCGTGGCCGTGGGATGGTGCCGTGCACGCATCCACCTCCTGCAGGCGCGCCCTAGACACTGTTTCCGGTGCCTGGGAATGGGGCACGTTGCAGGGGTCTGTGCGTGCGAGGTTGACCGCAGCAACCTCTGCTACCGCTGCGATCAGCCTGGCCACAAGGCTGCCGAGTGCTCGGCTGCCGCACGCTGTGCAGTGTGTGCCGATGCAGGAAGGCCGGCAGGCCACGTGATGGGGGGCATAGCGTGCAAGCCCCCATCCTGCGGGAAGTTCCCCACTCAAAAGAATGGGAACAATGTGGTGTCGGCAGACGCTGAGATGGCCGAATAATGTCTAGGCATCTCAGCGTCCTTCAGGCGAACGTCAACCACTGCGCCGGGGCTCAGGACGTTTTCCTGCAGTCCATGGTGGAGTGGGGTGTTGACGTCGCGATCGTTGCCGAGCCGTACGCTGTGCCTTCCAGCTCACACTGGGCGGGGGACACCGACGACTCGGTGGCGATCGTGGTGAGGCCCGGAGCCGTACTACCCGCGGCCCCTCGCTATCAAAGCGAGGGGCCGCGGGTAGTACGTGGCGGCGGTTCGGGGAGAGGTGGCTTTCGTCGGAGTCTACTTCTCACCGAACCGCGATTTGGCGGTCCTGGAACGGTTTCTCGACGTTCTGGGGCCACTAGTGGGGCAGCTAGCTCCCCTACAGGTGTTCGTGGCAGGTGACCTCAACGCCAAGTCCACGACTTGGGGTAACCCAGTCACGAACCCGAAAGGGAGGGAAGTGGAGGAATGGGCGCTAGCTGCCGGACTGTCCCTGCTCAACAGAGGGCCAGTCCAGACGTGCGTGCGTTGGTCGGGAGGTTCCGTGGTAGACGTCACTTTCGCCACGCCAGCCATCGCACGCAGAGTGGAGGGGTGGAGGGTGAAGACGGGGGTGGAGACTCTCTCGGACCATCGCTACATAAGGTTCGAGGTGTCTCCAGCTCCCGTCCGTCCGGCGTCGTCGTCGTCGCCGTCGTCAACGGGGCGAAGCCAGTTTCCGCGTTGGGCACTCACGAAGCTCGACCGGCAACTGGCAGAGGAGGCGGCTATTGTCTGCCGGTGGAGCCTCCCGCCGCTGTCGGAGCTGGGGGTGGACGAGGCGGCTGACCGGCTCTGCGACGCGTTCACCGCGGTCAGCAGAGCGGCCATGCCGCGTCTGAAACGTCCGACCCCGCGGCGGGCGCTCTACTGGTGGTCGGCCGAATTAGCTCGTTGAGGGTCTCGATCGAGACCCCTGGGGCCGACCGTACATATGGGCGCGGAACAAGCTCCGCGCCCAGTCGGCTCCTATCAACGAGACGCTCCAGCCGGACCAACTGAGGAGGATTGTCGGGGAACTCTTCCCCGACACACCTGGGGACTTCACGCCCCCAAGGATGGCTCGGCAGACGCCGAACGAGGAGGGTGTTCCGCCACCCGTCACGGAGGTTGAAATGGAGGCGGTTCTGTCCCGTCGGGTCCAGACGGGGTGCACGGGAAGGTTTTGGCCATCTCCCTCGAGCACCTCGGTGATAGCCTTCGGGAGCTGGTCGATCGCTACCTGCGGTCCGGACAGTTCCCGAGGGCATGGAAGGAGGGTCGGCTCTGCCTGCTTCCGAAGGCAGGGCGGACCCCGGACTCGGCATCGTCGGTGCGACCGGTGGTGTTGCTGAACGAGGCTGGGAAGGCCCTGGAGAGAGTCGTGGCCGCCTCGTTCAGCACCTGGAGGAGGGCCCGGGACCGGGACTCTCAGAGTCCCAATTCGGGTTCCGGGCACGCCGGTCGACGATCGACGCCCTCAAACGCCTGCGGGCGGTGACGCGTGAGGCGGAACACAGAGGGGACGTGGTGGTCGCGGTGTCCTTGGACATCACGAACGCCTTCAATAGCCTCCCGCACAGTGTGATACGGGAGGCCCTGAACTACTTGGAAGTGCCTCCCTATCTCAGGAGACTGTTGGAGGCGTACCTCTCCGAAAGGAGGGTAGCCTGCGAGAACCGATGTGGGTCCGTAGAGCGGTGGCAAGTCGGCTGCGGTGTCCCGCAGGGATCGGTTCTTGGTCCGATCCTGTGGGACATCGGGTATGACTGGGTCCTGCGAGGCCGTCTCCTTCCCGGGATGGTGTCATCTGCTATGCGGATGACACCCTCGTCTATGCCCGGGGACGAGACTACAAGGAGGCGGCGCGGCTGGCCGAGGTCGGGCTCGACCTCGTGATCAGCCGCATAGAGAGGTTAGGGCTTGGGGTCAGACCATCTAAGACCGAAGCTCTTCTCTTTCGCGGGACCGGGCGGAAAGGACCCCCTCTGGGGGCTGCCCTCCAGATCGGAGGGGTGAGGATCAGGATGAGCCCCCATATTAAATATCTGGGGCTCATCCTTGATGGAGGATGGACCTTCGGCCCACACTTCGCACAGTTGGGTCCGAAGGTCGTAAAGGCGCAAAGTGCGTTGGGCAGACTCCTCCCGAACCTCGGAGGACCCAGCGCCGCCTGCAGGCAGCTATACTCCGGTGTCTGCCGGAGTATGGCGACATTCGGTGCTCCCATTTGGGCGGGTCACCTTACCGCGCGGAGTAGGGCCCAGTTGCGCTCGGCGCAGCAGGTCATCGCGATAAGAGTGATTCGGGGGTATCGTACAATATCGTGGGCAGCAGCAACTGCCCTAGCCGGCGACCCCCCGTGGGAACTTGTGGCGGGAGTTCTTGCTGAGGTGCACTCCTATGTCTCGGATAGGAGGTCTCTCGGTGAGAGCCTGACGCTGGACGGGATCCTGCGGGTCCGCCGACTAGGGCAAGAGGCGTTAATGCTGAGGTAGGGAGAGGACCTGGCGTGGGAGCCGTATGGCAAACGCCTAACGGTTGCCCTGCGTCCGGTCCTAGAGCGGTGGATGCGTCGTAAACGCAAACCCACCTCCCTTCCGTCTGACACAGGTGCTCACCGGGCATGGCTGCTTCGGTGAGTACCTGTGCCGGACAGCCCAAAGGGAGCCGGCAACTGTATGTCAAGATTGTGGCGCGGCGGTGGACTCGGCCCAGCACACTCTAGAGGTGTGCCCGACTTGGGCGGCGCTGCGTCACGATCTGACGTCAGTTATCGGAGGGGACTTGTCTTTGCCGAGGATCATCACTGCGATGCTCCGCAATGATGAGTCCTGGACGGCGATGGTCTCCTTCTGTGAGACAGTAATGTCCCAGAAGGAGGCCGATGAGCAGGTGAGAGAGGAGGCCGCCGACGAGGCCTCCTACCACAGGCGACGAACAGGGGTGCGTAGGAGGCGCTACTTAATGCGCCTCCAGTAACGCCCCTGTGCTCGTGTCGGGCCGAGGCTGGGGTTAACCTGGGTCCAGATAGGCACGACGTCGTCGGGGACTGTTAAAAGTATCGTGAAAACGAACGGCCGAACAGTCCCCCCTTTCGAGGAGGAATCTAGCCTCTCGCCGGGGTCAGCCTGTCGCCGAGGGTCCTGTGTTGCCTGCAAGATCCGGGACTCTCAAAAAGGCGGCGGAGGGCGCTTGCAGCGGTTTTAGTGGGTAACGACACTGCCCAAGTGCGAACCCCACACACGGCTAGGTTTTAAACCAACCCCGATCCTAGTTATGGTTTGGGCTGTAATTCCCGCTGCAGACCAAAAAAAATAATATTATGAACACCTATAACAATATGATTCTGGTATGTCTAACCAGATACCGGTAACAATTTAGAGGAAAATCATGGCTGACCTACTGAGATGGAATCTAATTGTAATGTTAATTTATCATCATCAACACCTATCCGTCCACTGCTAAACATAGGCCTCCCTCAAAGAACGCTAAGACGACCGATGTAATATAATTAATAGTTTTAAATTCGATAATGTGACATTGTTATGTAATTTTAATATAAGTAAAGACATTTTTCCTCCTAATAATAGAAAAAATCTAGCGCCTTATCGCGCGTATGAAGCTTAGTGTATAACAAAGAACGATGATAAGCGTAAAAAATCACAATGTTATGTTGTTTATGTTGTCTGTGATGGAAAAAACAGAAACAAACGCGAGTCTGACTGGTGAGCTAAGGGTTCCGCAAAACACAAGTATGTAATATAAATAAATAAATTTAGATTTTTCAGATTTTTCCCTTTACTTATCTAATATGTGAAACCTAGCTTCTTACATTTCACGGTTCTATGTCGATGCGAAGTACTATAATATATAGGTTTTAGTTTGATATACCGACAAACATACGGACCGATGACAACGTGATCTTATAAGGTTCCTTTTCATCATTTTAAAGAACAGAACTCGTAACAAGCAAATCTATATAAATAAAAATGAATCGCCGAAATGTAAGAACGCACATCACTTCAGAACCACTGCACAAAATTAGATAATACTTTTTTTGTTGGGTTGGTTATCGTCAGGACAAGGTTTGTATAAAAAGTGTGTGTATGTAATATGTAGGCGCGATTAACGTGTTGCGCGAAGTAAAACTTCATAAAAATCGTTATTGCCCTATATTCGCGCTTAAAGAAGTTTAACTTCAAAAAATTAACTTCGGAAAATTTATAAAGAACTAGCAGACCCGGCCACGCGTTGCTGTGGCTAAGACATAGGTACCTACGTTAAAATATAGTGTACTAGTAAACTATTCAATACATTAAAATTATTATATATGAATAAAATAATGATTATAAATTGGGATATAAACTATCCTATCTCTCAAGTTGGATCAAAGTGCAATTAAATAATTTTGAGCGTTACTTCCATCAGAAGAAAAATCATAGAGAGTAGAGAGTAGAGGGTAGTAAAGTTTCACTAATAAAAATATATTGATATCCATTTTGAGTAAGGGCAGGACAACGTTTGCCGGCTCCCCACCATGGTTCAGGCCTTGACGTGGCGGTGGGGTTTAGTAGCCTAGGATGATTCCAGCACCTTGGCGAAGCTAATTGAGCCGAGGGGGCTCTTTGTACCCCTCTTATAAGAAGAGGAGGAGGCAAGGGGCGAGGATGGGAACCTCACCCCATTGTACTGTCCCGACGTTGGGAGGGGTTGTGCTGTGGTGCGGGACAACCGACACCTCTGTGGAGGTGGCGTCGATCCCTTGGGGGACTGACTAGCCGTCGAGGTGCCCTGTTTGTTTATTAGATCCGGGGCACCTCACCAAAGGCGGCATTGGTGGCACTCGCCGGGTTTTAGTGGGTAGAGCTGCGTCCACTTACCAGCTTTCGGGCGCAGTGAGTTCCACATACCCGCGTGGGGAGACCCACTCCCCCGCGGGATACCTCAGAGCATTTCCCGGCGTTACAGAAAAAAAAAGTACAACGTTTGCCGGGTTCAGCTTGTTGTTGATAATCTGTACCAATTAAGTTAGAGATAAAAAGAATTGTTAACATACCTTGAAAATTGATACCAGACGTGATCAACAATTGATGTATATTGTAAAACAACTTCAAAACAGCAACCCTAAGTAAATGTCAGTCCATTGAATCATGGGTTCAATTCCTTTGTCAAAACCGAAGCGACGATTTGTAAATCGCCGTACTTAGCTCCATTATATTATAAATGACATGACAATTTCATCTGATAAGCGGTTCAAAAGATCGCTTTTATAATCTGTATCGCACGTTGTGTACTCATTTGCTATTGAAATTTCTTATTAAAACTATTTCAAACAACCTAGTGTTAGACAGCTTATTTATCGAGGAAGGCTATAGGCTATAAAACATGACGCTGTGACTTATAGGAGTTGAGTAACGCGGGCGAAGCTGCAGGCAACAGCTAGTTAATAATATTATCAAATCAAAATCCTAGCATAATATGTCACAGATTAAAGATACAGTTAGCACTTTCTGCGTAGACAGGACTAACCAAAATATTTATGTATTCGATATATTCCACACATCTTTACTTAATTTGTGTCAATTGTAAGATTTCATAAAGACTTTTATAAATCAAATTATTTGTTATACGGTTATATGTACGGTTATATTTATTTATAGGAAGATCTCCGGAAATTATCAAAATTTGTTGATACACGTAAGTACACTATCGAATAAAACTATTCGGATCTACAAAATGTTTTGATACATAACATCTCGTCTGCCTTCTCTTTCCTGTATACTTGTTAACTGACTTCCATAAAGAAGGAGGTTCTATATTCGTCTGTATGTTTTATTTTGTGTATATTTTTCGATATTTTCGCCATTTTGAACCGATTTGATTTTCGTTGGAAAGGACTTCAAGGGTGGTCTCATGACAAGGAAACCAGGATCTGATGATGGCATCCCAGGGAAATCGAGGGGAACTTTCAAAAATCGTAGGGGTGCGTTTGTTAATTTTTTTCGTAAAGTATTTTAAGGCAATACAATTTAATGAAGCAGTCGATCTGATGATGGAGCCGGAAGACAGTCGAGGGAACTTCTCAACGATTTACAACTGTCACATTGTGTTTGGGCTTGATTAATTTTTATTGATGAGAACTTTGCACCCATATGAGCTATGTGTGCCGTGCCATCACCGGTGAAGGAAACATCGTGAGGAAACCTGCATGCCTGATGAGATTTTGAAGAGAGTCTTTGAAGGTGTGTGAAGTTCGCCAACCCGCACTGGGTCAGCGCATCGGTGAACTATGGCCCAAAAAGCCCCTCGTCTGATTCAGAGGAGGAGACCCGTGCCCAGCAGTGGGACATATAAGGATTGATATTATTATTATATTTTTCGCTTTGAGTGCCTATTTGTGGATTTTAAGTCGGTTTTTAAATAATTTATATGTACCTATACTTACCTAACTAACAATTAGCAAACTTTAGTAAACTATTAAATAAAGTTAACACTAATATAATTACAGTCGTAAACAAGCCTCGGGTTATTTAGCCAGTTTAAAACACATTAACTGATTGTTAAATTACAGATAATTGTAGCTGAATAATACTAACGTAAATTTGATAAAGTTCACGTGATTATAATAACAACATTATTATATTATTAGTAATAACTGGGGGGAGGAATGTTGTGACGCGCCCGTGCATGGGTACCATCTGATGGTAAGTGATAAGCGACATCCATAAACACCCGCTCCATCATTAGCAGGTGAGTTGCCTTCCAAATATGAGCATGCTCTTTTCTTGAAGGTCCTAAGTCGTATCGGTCTGGAAATACCGAAGGTCGTATCTGGTTCCATAAGAAGGTCGAGCGAGGCAGAAAATGCCGGAAAAATGTCGACGCGATGTCCGGTGATGGAATTCTACTGCAGTTATTAGTCCGAACAATTTATATTTAATAAAAATTTTAAACAAAAATTAAAACCGACTTCAAAATTAAAAAAAACTAAAAAGTAATAAAATAATTTCCGTAATCTTTGTGCCTACAATTTATAATCAACTTGTTCTTCTACTAATATACAATCTTTGCATTTACACGTCATTATTGTTACTTTTGGAGTCGGTGTCAGCCAAGGTAGGTAGGGAGGTAGGTTATACATCAACGAATACGACACCGGCTTCAAAAGTATCATTAATGACGTGGTAAATGCAAAGATTGTATATTAGTAGAAGAACAAGTTGATTATAAATTGTAGGCACAAAGATTACGGAAATTATTTTATTACTTTTTAGTTTTTTTTTAATTTTGAAGTCGGTTTTAATTATTGTTTAAATTTTTTTTATTTCTTAATTTTTAGTGATTGCAAAATTCGATAACTGATTTTATTTGTCTGAAATATGGGTAGAACTATTAAACGCGTTGCTCAGATTAGATAGCGCTGTATTAATAAGATGAACGTAGAAAGGGTTTAAATCATTACATAACAAATGAAAAAACCGAAATGGAATTGTGTAAAACTTTATATACATGTAATTGAAAGCAATCACGGCAGATTTGCTGCTATTCATTAAATAATTCAGTTATATATAGGTATAGAACATCACCATCACCAATATATAGGTATAGAATGGATATTATGATGACCTTGAAATACTATGATGCGCTTCCAAGGCACAGTTGTTTTTTGTTCATTTAACAACGACAAGTAAAATTAAATTAATTAAACAAAATTACATGATTTTGGTATATTATTTAGCCGTATGAACAAAGCCCAATAAAAGCTGTAAATCGTCGAGGATTCCCGTCGACTGTGTAAGGTCTCCATCATCACACCTATAATGGTGCTTATACCCCATATGGGTGCAAAGTTCTCATCAATTTAAATTAATTAAGTCCAAACACAAGGTAGCTACTGTAAACTGTTGAGGAGTTCCCTTAACTGTCATTTGTTTTCATCATCAGACCCTTAATGACAGTCACAACCCATCTAAGTGTAAAGTTCTCATCATTACAAATTAATCAAGCCCAAACACAAGGTTACTGATGTAAATCATCGAGGAGTTCCCTCGACTGTCTTTCGGCTCCAGCATCAGATCGACTTCATTAAATTGTAGTCCTTCAAAACACTTTATAAAAAAAATATCAAACGCACTAGTCGCCCCTATGATTTTCAAAAGTTCCCCTCGATTTCTCTGGGATGCCATCATCAGATCCTGGTTTCCTTATCATGGGACCATTTGGGAAGTATACCCTTTAGAACAAAAAAATAATTTTTGAAATCGGTCTAGCTATCTTCGAGTAATCAGGTAACATACATAAAAAAAAATAAAAAAAAAAGATTCCGACGATTTGATAACCTCCTCCTTTTTGAAGTCGGTTAAAAAATAATCACCATCCTGCTAGTTTCTTGCGTGAAACAGCTTTGCAGTATTTCGAAGCAGGTCAGGACAGGCAGTGTAATTATAGAAGGCACAGAGACTTAAGATCTTATGTCTCAGGATAAATGTGAAGTTTGTGTTGATGTGCGACGGTGACCACTGACCATCTTGCCTATCGCCCTCACATGACGGATCAATATGTGCGAGTTTGGACAGATCTGTAACCGCTATCAATATATAGCTATCAATAATGTATATATACTAATAATATATTGAGTTCATGTTTGTGAGTTTGTATTTATGGGGCAATCTTCGAAACTAGTCGTCCGATTTAATGTTTTTTTCACCAGTAGAATGTAATATAATAATAATAATAATATGCAGGGACAACTCACACACCATTTGATCCCAAACTAGGCAGAGCCTGTTCTTATGGCAACCAGACAACTGATGCATACTTATTTTATATTATTAAATTTGTGATTTTATATTAATATATTTATATTTGTGAATAATGTACATATTGTAGACTAGCTATTACCCGCAGCTTCACCCGAGTTATCTTTGATTTAGAGCCGTATCCGGATTGATGATCATTATTTTTGTAGCCTAAGTTACTCCATATAACATCAGCTATCTGCCAGTGAAAGTCCCATCAAAATCGACCGTTACGACGTATTCGACGTTTAAGAGATAGCCGGAACAAACAGACAGATGGACAAAAATTGTAAAAAATGTAATATACCAAATATTTACCGTGTATACATCAATATGCATTTAGTAAAAAGCGCATATTTTAATATTACAAACAGACACTTCAATTTTATTTATCTGTATAGAAAATTTACACCCAGACACAGAACAAATGATCACACAAACATTTGTCCTGGGCGGGGTTCGAACCCACGACCACTAGACCAACAGGGTAGTCAGAACTCAGAATGCTACGTTATACGACATACTATATAATATAATATAGGTTATAAGAATATACGGCTGTAAGCCGTGGAGCTGAGGACAAGAGCTGGCATAATAAAATATTGTAATGAAGTAACGCATGTTATGGAGACGTTGATTATAATGTCATTACTTAATATTGCAAGGTTCCTACCATTGTCTGCAGTTCTCAGCCGAGATGAACCGGGCCTGATAACTATAACTGAGCCTTAAATATTATGTTAAACTGTTTATTAATTTTATAATGATGTTGTAAAGACCTCATGTTTTATGATGAGGATTTACAACAGTTTAATTTGGTTTGCGTAAATATGTACTTACAAATCAGGTGGGTTATGAGATGCCATTCTACAATCGTAAACGCTAGTAGAAAACTAATAAATGTATGGAAATGACATTTAAGACCACGTGATTTATCGATTTAAAATGTCATTTCTATACATTTATAGTTGCCTACTAGCGTTTACGATTACAGAATGGAATCTTGGCTAACCCACCTGGTATGTCTTTTAGTTCGTTTGTGACTTTCGATCGTAATTGACTATCAATGGAACATTAAATTGACTTAAATGATTTGATTTCATTTAAAAAAGCGTGCAATAATTATAACTTTAGCTTTAGTCATTATGTAGGTATTCGCATAATGCTTAAGCAAGACAATCCTTATATGTATTTAATTTGGCATTTTAATTAAATTAAATAAAAAAATTAAATATACCAAATTATAATTTCCCATTAATATAACAAGAAAGAATATAACGAATTCTGTGACACGAATTTCGTGTATTTTTTGTTATAAATAAATAAATAGTTTTACCTAATTGCTTTTATATTATGTAACAATCGAAGCGCAGATTCCTTAACGTTATCGCGTTTAAACCTTCAACAATAATCCTAGCAGATTTGAAATTTTGCGTTAATTATCCTATGAAATTTTTTATAGAATAATAACTATGAAAATTTTAATTTTAAATTTTTGGAAACGTAAAACAACAGAGAAAAGCAGTATTATAATTTTAATATAAAAGTCCCTATTATACTCTCCTCCTATACTCTACCCTCTACTCCTATGTTGATCTCAAATCGATACAGCATCCATAAGTCACCTCCCCTCCACACCCGATCTTATCTAATGTTTATAGTGACGTCCGTACAATGGCTGCTAGAAAGCGGAGCCACTAATGAGGTCTGGAGGTTTTTTGACACAGACTGAATAATCTAGTTTTTGTGAGGATAGTGGAAATGGACATGATCCATAAATTTACTGCTAAATCAGATAATGGCTGTACTGCAATCCGAATCTGTCTACTCCTAGTCTCTTTACTCATAGAATGATAAAATAACTAGGGAAAATACTGCTTAAAAAGTGTAGCGTATAAATTGGTTTAGTCAATTTAATAAATGGTGGGTGAATTTGCTGACCATTGTTACCACCAAGCAGCTCGTTAGCGCGTATGCCAATCCAACTGTCATAAAAAGGCTTTATTTATTTCCATAACACGTCTATGAACAAAGTATGAAAAAAACATTATTAGTTAAATTTGCTACAGGGTCAGCCCTACTTGCGTCAATGTTTATCAATCAGTATGAGACGCGTGTCCGATGCGCGGACGGACAGACAGACTGATTACACGTTAATAAAGTCCTTGATATTACGAAATTCACAATTTTCTATTAAAATCGTGCTTATTAATGTAATACACGAATTATTAAGGTTTCCTCAACGTAATCAAGTTGCTCTTTAAGATTTTCAACGGCTTTACCGCTCAAATACCGCCTACAGCCAATGATAAGTAGCTAGTACCATATCTACATATCTATTATATGTACCCTCATCATGAGGCCCTATCCGTCTTCCATTGAGCATAGGCCTCCCTCAAAATACGCTAGGACGACCGATCCCTCGCCACTCGCATCCAACACAGACCGGCCACTACCGAGATTGTCTTCCCACCTGGTTAATGGGCGAATATGTATTACTTTAAAGAGTTGATAGTGGGTCTGTTATGAAGACAAACACCCCAACAATGTATTTTTTTATTCCAATTTTGAAGAGGCCTTAGTATACAAATTAATAACTATACCGGCCTCGTAGTGACATACGGAACACACAATAAACAATAAAAATATATCAACTTAAACATTAACGAAAAGTAAAATGACTTGTGTAGGTAATATTATATCTAATTCACAAAAAATCACTTACATACACTACACGCCAACAATGTAAGACAGATTTCAAAACTAATTAATTATTTTACTACAAGATAGCTACCCAAAAGAAATTAGACTTCAGTATAAAGTAAGGCCGTGAAGCTGCGGGCAGAAAGCTAGTCTAAATTAATTTGATGTCCGGTAATAATAAATAACAAATAAATAATTAACAATTACTACCAAATTAATTACATATCTTAGTGACCCAACCCGACGCCAGGAGGCCGTGTGGTCGCAGACTGCACGGCTGGCGGGGGGCAACCCCCCACTTTAACAAACCAATAGTGAGCCAAATGGGCTCACGCTAATTATCCGACGAAGCATTAGGGCCTTCGGGCCATTAGCATAGAGCCATCTGAAAAAAAAATCTTAGTGACAGAATTTTATCAATAATGACAAAAAGCAGGAGAATTTCAATCCGAACAAAAATTTTTCAATCTGTAAGTATTAGCTAAGCTAGTAAGAGGTATTAGGTAGAGGCCGAATTGGGCCGGCACGACCGATGTGGTACCTCTCGCTCACATAACACTGTTCCTGCTGTTTGTGAGTTTTCGGTGGCACATTGGGGGGATAGGCAAAAGGAGGGCAACGCATCTGCATAACTTTTGGTTGTGCGGATGTCTATGGGCGTCGGTCACCATAAGGCTCCGACTGCTCGGTTGTCTCCATATGACATAAAACAGATCAGTTCAACGAATACTTTTCAAAAACAACGTTTTTTATAGGAGGGCAAACGAGCAGCAGAAGCCGAATTTGCAGATGCGTTGCTCTCCATTTCCCTATCCCCCATATGGGCCACAGGAAGCTCACAAACCGCAGGAAATGCGACATCATAGCTGCCACTTGAGGCCGGTGTTATGTGAGCGAGAGCTACTACCCCGGTCGTGTCGGCCCAATACGGCAGCAAAGGCAGGCATTATCTCTTACTAAACCTGACCTTGTTCAGATGTATTAACAATTTAACGAGTTCATCTTAAAGCCCGAATAAAAAAAAAGATAAAATCAGAAAGCTAATTGAAACCGCCATAACATTTGAACCTTATAATTTGCGTTTCAAATTAGGTTAGTGGTTTGTTTTGCAAATGAATTCTCTTTCAATGTCACTAACTTAAAGATAGTTATTATAAATTGCGTAGTTTTCGGCGCTTCGTTCGTGACTGCTCTGCTTTTTGCATTCCATTATGTTAGCAAACGTCTGTGAAGTGGCGAATAATATAAATATATAAATATATCTTCTAATATTGTTATTGTATGACGCTAAATCGTAAGCAAAAATAATTTTTTTTATGTCGTTAGGAGGCAAACGAGCAGTCGGAGCCTTATGGCGACTACATAAACCGACTCCCATAGACATCCACTCAACTAAAACTTATGTAAATGCGTTGCCCTTCTTCTACCTATCCCCCCATTGTGCCACTGTCACATAGCTGTCATTTGTTGCTGGTGTTATGTGAGCGAGAGGTACCACCCCGGCCGTGCCGTCCCAATTCGACTGCAATGCAGGATGGCAAAATCATTGGGGCTATATGTTAAAAAATGACAAATATAGTTATTTTGACCGGGATATTTACCATGTTTATTATTTCATTTAGCAGGGCTCGATATTTTGGTACCGTCTATGACTACATTTCTTACTTTATAAACTCAATCAACTTTTACTGTTATCGCGTAAGTTTATACATGTCTGTCGTTTCGGCTACAGCAACCATGGTCACGGGGGTACCGAAAACAATTCTATACTATTACTATATTTACGTTTGCAGGAATCCATACTAAACACCCACATATTCCTCTATACAGACTTGTATTCCGAATTAAATAGAAGCAGAAATAACATGTGGTTTATATATTAGACAAGATTTCAATTATTCGCTTTTCTTTTTCATAGCGGATAGTTATTTTAATAATGAAGGAGCCATTGACCAATATTTTTAGTGAGCAAAACTGACAGACGAGACCCATGAAATGACTGCACTTAGAAACAGCCAATATAGAAGAAGAAGACGAATTGGCAGGCCTTGGCAACTTGTTTATCCCGAGACTCAAGATGGTAGTGCAAAGCTGGATGCTGTTACGACACTACGACCTATATACGACAGGTGCGTGGCTCAAAGCAGGAAGATAACTTTAAAATATATAAGTAACGTCAAAATAAATTTGTCGACGACCTGCGAGCAGCGGCCGGACCCAGTTGGTAGAAGGAGATCGGACCGCCGTCTTGATATTCATTGAAACAGGCCTATTCAGCAGGATGATGATGATGATCAGAAGCCTCAAACGCAGTGCTGATGTCGCAAGCGTGCGGTCGCTGATTACCAGGTGCGTGTTGTGGCCGGGCTCGGAGGTGTGGAGGACGGCTTAGCCAACCGCCGCAGCCGGCACGATCCCAGCCATCATCATCATCAAAATCACTTAAAGGTTGTGCCGTGCTGCTGTGCAGACTTGGGCCGGCATGACCGGGGTGGTACCTCTCGCGCACATAGCACCGGCGCACTCCCCTTAAATTTTTGCATGTAACAGCTTGCATACTCAGTGTATAATTTCACAATGAAAATAAAGTATCTTATCTTAATTGAATTTAATTTTTCACATAGCATTTTTTAGCATTTGATTTTAAACAAAAACATGATGGACATAACATCCAGATATTTACTTATTAAAATGTGTTTATTACCTACTATCAGATTATAAAAGCCGCCATTTTGTAATAAGGTGACGTTAAGACAAAAATGAATACACGCAGATTACAACACGAGACGAACTCATGTGTCATGGGAATTTGTCAATTAATTTCTGATGATGATGGTCATGTTGACGGTATTGTCTTCCATCAGTTGTTACGCCATCAGTCATCTCATGGTGGAGTCATGATGTCATGGCCAAGGGAAGTGGTCTTTGATGGATGGATCTTACGTGAGACTGTTGCTCGCGGCTTCGCAAACGTTTTATACGTTAATTGGATAGACAAACTGGTAGATGAGCCACGTGGTAAGTGGTAAGCGACGCTCATGAAAATTGGCGTCGCTTACCACTTACCAAGTTGGCCTTATTCTCGTTGGCTATCCTGAGACATGATGGTAAGTCTCTGTGCCATAATTACATTGCCTGTCTTGCCCTTCTCTCTGAAAACACATCCTTCCCACCGATAAAAAAATAAGTCGGCTTACTGATAATTATTTCGAAATTTTTGAACATTTTACAATCTGAGATTGATTATAATCGAATCGCGAGATAGATATTCTAACGGTATTTATAATTTGTGGCGGTTTTACATGTTCATACTATATACCTAGTTTCATCAGGATCGGTTAAGCCGTCCGTAAGAGTGTTAGTAAGAGGTAGTGCCATGCTACATTGCAGCCAACTTGGGCCGGCGCGGCACAACTAGGTTGGTAACACTAGCTCACACAACTCCGGCGTCAAAAGACAGCTAAGACTAAGACAGCGTGCATGCTGTCGCTTGTAGTTTGTGGTTTTCCGGTGACCCATTGGGGGATAGGGGAAAAAAAATGAAATTTACTGTCAGTGAGTCATTAAAAGAATAGATTCAAGTGGATTTTGTGTAGATTTTTATGCTGCTACTTAGGCTGCTACTTATTTCTTTCATCAATCAGCTGTGTGCTGTGTTTCGAATATTTTCTTTTCTAATCTGTTTATTTTTTTGGGTGAGTTTGTTACTCTATCCCTTACTTAAAAAATAGGAACCGCGAAGTATTTTCTCGTTTTTCTTATGATGCTAAATGCTCCTGCATTCAAAACGTTTTATAACGTTTGTAACTGTTTTATTGACTTTTATTTTTTAAAGGTTTCAAGTGTTACAAGTTTTTTTATATTTGACTTAACTTGCAACCTAGTAATAACTTCTCTAGACAGAATGACAGTTGGAATCCAGTCTAAATATCGGTGTAAAATACAACAAATGCTTATAACAATTAATACGGAAGTTGCACACAGATGAGACGTGAGATAGTCAGCATCCGCGTACCATTTTGGGTTTCATAATCGGTTGATGATTTTTCACAGGCACAGATGTCCTATCTCACGAATTAGAGAGCAGACTTTTACTCATATTGTTACTGTTATACAATATGACAAAGGTCAGGTGTTGCGTTACAATTGTTAGATCCTTAAGACTATGTACGTAAAATAAATCATCTTTGGTAACAATAAGATGGTCTGGTTGGTTTTGGCACCGTCTCAGAGTGAGGGCTGAAGTCTCAAAAAAAGAAGAAAGAATATGCTTTACATTATGATTCATTAATTAACCTTCCGTGATAAATTTACCGTAATCCTAATGAAAATTTCTACTAAATACAAATATATATTATAATATTAACTTAGATAAAATATAACTGATTGATTGTACTCATGGTTCTTGTCTTCTTTCACTAAAGTCACACTTCTTTCACAAAAATGATTTGTAGAATTATTGTGTAACTTACAATATAATTATTATAATATATAAAAACATTACACAAATATAAAAAAGCGTAAATATTACAAAAAATGACACACATGACTTGGCTGTTTGCGTATTTCTTTGCCATTCAATTTGGCAATTTAAAAAAGTGATTTGAAATTAAGTGCGGGAAACCGTCTCGTTATCATCGATCGCTGACACACATAGACCGCGCTAGTTATTAATAAGGTGTCAGGTGTTTATTGTAACATCATCTGTGGGAACCTGCTTAAAATACTTTTTTAATTTAATGGAGTACTTAACTACAAATTTACCGAGAAACATATAGCAAAGAGCACGTAGAATAGATACAAGAAACGAAACAGGAAGGTTTTTTGGTTATAGTGGCGAAAAGTTTCCTTTTCCCGTTTCTGCTGCTGTGTTTTAAAAAGTAATACGATATGATTCCTAAATAACACAAAGCTACTACTGTCGACAACATCGCAATACAGAGTGAGTAAGCTTCATGTGTAGTGTAGTTATAAGGCCAAGCAGTATTTCAGGCCTTTCCATCGCCTTCAATTAACAAGGCTCAGGTCCGACCCCACATGGAATACTGCTCTCACCTCTGGGCTGGAGTACCCCAATATCAGCTCCTTCTATTTGACTGCGTTCAACGCTGGGCGGCTCGAATCGTCGATGACAAGGTTCTCTCCGATCGGCTTGATTTCTTGGCGCTGCGTGGAGATGTTTTTTTTTATGTCATCAGGGGGCAAACGAGCAGTCGAAGCCTCACGGCGCCGACGCCCATACACATCCGCACAACCAAAGCCACACAGATGCGCTGCCCTCCTTTTCCCTATCCCCCCAATGGGCCACCGGAAACTCACAAACCGCACGAAACGCGACAGCATAGCTGTCACTTGACGCCGGTGTTATGTGAGCGAGAGGTACCACCCCGGTCGTGCCAGCACAGTTCGGCTGCACTGCAGCATGGCACTACCTCTTACTATTGACTACTTGTCGAATCAGCCTGCATCTTCTACCGCATCTACCACGGGGAGTGTTGTGAGTTATTGTTCGGACTAATACTTACAGCAGAATTCCAACATCGGACATACGGACGTCCACAACTATATTAGGGAACCAGCTGCCACCTACGGTATTTCCGAATCTATACGACTTAGGGACCTTCAAGAAAAGAGCAAACTCATATTTGAAAGGCCGGCAACGTACCTGCTAATGATGAAGCGGGTGTCTATGGATATCACTTACCACCACGTGAAACAACAGTCCGCTGGTCCCCTCTTCTATAAAAAAAGTTTGTCGCCGACGTCAAGCCGAGTAATTTCGAGATCATAAAAATCGCGTACTTTAAGATCGTACGTCTATCACCCACTTTAAGTGTTATACCTGCTAACTTCGTTTGCTAGTTCTGCCTGGTTATTCTCTGACGGACAGACGGAAGTTTCCACATTAACATGATGTTTAATTTCGTCAATTACTTCTTAAATAAAAAGATAAACAATTACAACTAACTACATCTTACCACCCGCTGTGCTTACGTGAACTTATATTATACTATCTATGTAATTTATATAAATTAATATACATGAACAGTCACACCACCCTAAACTGGTCCTGATAAGCACGTAAGAATTCACGAGTACTATGAACGGATATAATTTTAGGTTTATATAATATATTATATAATAATTCATGACCCAGCTTAGAATATAGTTATCACTAGCTGTTGCCCGCAGTTTCGCCTGCGTTTAGAATTTACAGCTGTATCCGTATTCATAATGATTATCTTTATAGCGTATGTCCTAATCCAAGGTATAATCACCATTTCAACTTTCATCCTAATCAGTTCAGCCGTTTCACCGTCAAAGTCACAAACATCCAAACTTACAAACTTTCACCTTTATAACATTAGTAACATATTTAAGTTACTTAGTAACAGCTTCGTTGTGTTTCGGAGAGAAGGGCGAGACAGGCAGTGTAATTACTGGCACCGAGACTTAACATCTTATGTCTCAGGATAGGCAACACATAGATAGCCTGGGCTCGATCCAGGTAAACTAGTTTATGTTCATGGGCGACGTCGACCACTTACCATCAGGAGACACGTTTGCCAGCTTGCCTATCCAACTAACATAAAAAAATATATCTGCATCTAATCGTTTTAATTTATTACAGAAGCAAATTATACAGAATGCTATTGAAATCATGGGCATCCTTTCAAATTTAGACACTATTAATGATACTATTTGCATTACGGCTAATAATAAGCTGATTTATAAAAAAAAAATATGCAAGCAAGGGATTTATTTATTTATTTACAAGTTATTTATTTCTAATAGATAGGTATCCGTCACGTACATAACTGCGGCATTTTCGTTTTTTTTTTTTTTTTTTTTTTTATGTTAGTTGGATAGGCAAACTGGCAAACGTACCACCTGATGTTAAGTGGTCGACGTCGCCCATGAACATAAACTAGTAGACCTGGAACGAGCCCAGGCAACTTATTTATGTGTTGCCATACTGAGACATAAGATGTTAAGTCTCGGTGCCAGTAATTACACTGCCTGTCTTGCCCT
This sequence comes from Helleia helle, assembly GCA_963853865.1. Classification (NCBI taxonomy): domain Eukaryota; kingdom Metazoa; phylum Arthropoda; class Insecta; order Lepidoptera; family Lycaenidae; genus Helleia; species Helleia helle. The sequence goes on from OY971435.1 coordinate 995,031, forward strand.
TCTCTCCGAAACACAGCAAAGCTGTTTCACGGGAGAAATAAGCAAGATGGTGGTACCCATGCAGCCGGGAGCGCGGCACAGCGCTTCCCTCCCACCGGTAAAACCAAAGTTTCGTAAACCAAACTGCGCCCAACCGAACTTGATACTTTTTATGACAGGATTTAATTATAAGGGTTTTCAATAACATGCGTTAATTTTTTTTTTTTGTATTCGTAACATTAGTAGTTATATAGGCAGTGTCTAAATTTAAAAGGATGCTCATGATTTCAATTGCACCCTGTATATATGAAGCAAAACTACTTCATAGAATAAACATCATCATCAATATTGTGTTACTAAACTGAATAAAAATGGTTTACATTGACCTTTAAATTGTCTTGGAGTGATCCTTACCGTATTTAGTGGTGAACAAGGCCAACAAGACTATAGCGAAAGTTTGTAAGAATGTATGGATGTAGGTTTTACGCAAAAACTTCTGACTGGATTTTAATGAAACCTTATAATAACATAGCTTATACATCAGAATAACATATAGAATATAATTTATCCCTGTACTCCCAGAGGAATGGAACCGCGAGGCGCTGCTAGTTGTATATTATATGTATGTATTCGTCTTAGTTTTGGTGTTGCATATTCATTCTTGATTTGACTCATTTGACACGTCTTACATGTTTTTTTCTATATCCTGACTAGAAATATATAAACCCTATGTGGTGTCGCTACTGTATCTTTTATACGTCAACATATTATAGTCCATACAGAAATTAGTTCCGAAATTTTCCGCAAAATGGCGAGGGTTTTTATTTTTCTGGTCAGGCTATACATAATTTATAAGCATGTCAACCTCTTAAATTAAAGACGTATGTTTATGTAATAATAAATATTTAACTTTTAATTTCAACAGAATATATATTTGTTCGTTCAGTTTTGCATTTGGTATCGGTTCTGTTCATTGGTCTAATCACCATACCTAAGTTATAAATTGACTTTTTTCCTCTGTTTTAATTAAATTAACATGACAGTTTCTTTCGGCATAACGACACCTGCACTATTCCAAAACCTAGGTAAATAGTATGATCTAAATTTTGGGGAGTTTTATTTCATAATTGGCAGTGTTTAGTTGTATAACCAGAAATTGCGGAGTATTCTTATTCGTTCGGCGGTCGTTCTCAGGCTGTGACACCGATATCGCGTGTCGTAATCTTGGGAAGCTGCGCACTTTTTATTGTTGTTAGGATCGTTACTTAATGTGTGCTAATGTCTGGATGTTTTGTCCAAAATAGAGGTTACAGATAAGAGTGCAACAAATATTTGTTAAAATCGATATACGATTGCTATTGCCATTTTTCAATATCGTGTACACTTTATCAATGACCACGACCGCTCTGTCAAGAGTATAACGACAAAGAAGAAGAAGTACGCTTTATTATAAGGTTTTAGTAATTAGTTAGAACCCATACAGCGCATAGCATATGGATGAATTGCATATGGTATGTTCTTTTCTTTAGTTTCATAGAAATCGTTTCCTATTTTTTCGAAATACGTTTGATTCTTCCTGAATTCCTTCCTTTGCGTATCGCGGATTCGCGGACGCTTCTTTATAACTTAGGGACTCAGGAACCTTCAAGAGAAGTGCATACTCATGTATGAAAGGCAACGCACCTGCTCTACTTCTACCCTCTGGTGTAGGTTCTATAAGAATTAAGAACGAAGGAAAGATTTGCCATAGAAAACGTAAATCAAAATTACAGAAACCTGTTAATTTCTAATGTAATTTTGAAAAGATTTTCAGTTTTCACGTTTGTAAAGCGTTTCTTATATTAAAGCAGATAAAATGCAAAAATTCCAACCCACTGTGAACACCGCCTAGCCGATAACGATCTGATTGGAAAATGCATGTATTATATAATATTGGATTATCTCTGGTTTAATGAGTTGCTCCACTCACGCGCTATTACCTCCCAACCCATCCATCGCTGGTAGCGCTTCATAGACCACGCCATACATGAATGTACAGCGGTGTGGAAGCGCTGCATCTTTACCATACAATTGCCAATTATGTCTTTGTTTATGGTTGATAATTGCTTTTGTTCTTTTATCTGTGGAGGTGTTATGGCGACAGTTTATAACGTGTTATGTTAAACGTGATTTAGATGTTCCTGGGTTTTTTTATTTGATTGGTTAACAAAATGGCTGATTGATGGTTGGCATCATTGAATGTATTTTCTTGAACGATGAATGATTTTTGAATGATATATCACGACCAGGGTCTAAGGACTCGAATTTTTTCATCATTCATGATATCACCATACCTATCAACCTTTCTTCTGCCCTTTGAATCAAACTCAAAATCCAAATTTTTATTCAAAATAGTACTTTATTAGTATCTATTTGAACGTCAATTGAGTCTACCACCAGTTCCAAGGCAAGCCCACTGAGAAAATACGACGAAACAAACTCAGTGGAACTAATCTTTTTAAATATCTTATAACAAATTTTACATGTTGTTATCCTGAAATGCCTACTTGGGTTTTGCTTGACTTGGGCCTCTATCAAGGGAATAACTTCCATAGCGGGATTAAGAGAAAAAAAAAATCAGAGATGCCAACGGGTGTAAAGGAGCGGAGATTGTTTCATTGGGATACGAAGACTGAAATGCCTTGTCATCCTCCAAATGTCATAATATTACAATATTTTAATAAGTCGTGTCGTTTATGTAATAGTCGCACTAATATTATAATGAAAAAAGACTTGTATTTTTATTTAACGAAACTAAAATTAATTTTTATTTAGCTTCTACTCGATCGATTTCAAAATTTCTTTCACTATTAGAAAGCTACATTATCCCTTAATATCACAGGCTGTAAAAGTAATCATCATCGGCCCGGATACAGCTATAACGTGCGAAGCTGCGGGCAACAGCTAGTCTATACTAATATTATAAAGCTGAAGAGTTTGTTTCTTTGAACGCGCTAATCTCAGGAACTACTGGTCCGGTTTGAAAATTTTTTACAGTGTTAGATAGCCCATTTATCGAGGAAGGCTATAGGCTGGCATCACGCTGTTACTAATAGTAGTTAAGTTAAGTTAGTTAGCGCGGGCGAAGCTGCGGGCAACAGCTAGTGTCTAATAATGATAATTACTTAACATGTATCAGACTAAACCAGTGATTTACTAACATTAATAATATTATTAGTTCAGCTGAATATTCATAACACTCAGGTTTCCCCACGGGCGAGTGATCTGACGGACTGACATAAATTATAATTATACTTGCATTAGTATTACATTATACTAATTAATTGGTGGTTTATAATGTTACGTATACCCCGTATACCGAATATACCTAATCATTATAATTTTTATACTTACCCTCCCTTCTCATAAAAATACTTTCTTTCTTTTTAATGTTACTTGTACAGGCACACGAGACACGTAATGGTAAGTGGTCACCGTCGCCTATGAACATAGACAAATGTAGGACTCATTCACGTGTTATATTGTTTTAAACGAACGCGATCACTATTCATGATCATGGCGATTGAAACATTGCCGAAATATCGGTAAGCCACACCACATCTACATAATCTCTGGTTGGATGTGTATCATGTGGGCGTCGACAGTCGCCAAAAGGCTTCGACTGCTCTTTTGCCATCCTTTGAGAGTGGGTCTCCCCACGCGGGTATGTGGGACTCGCTGCGCCCGACAGCTCTACCCACTAAAACCCGGCGAGTGCCACCAATACCGCCTTTGGTGAGGTGCCCCGGATCTAGTAAACAAACAGGGCACCTCGGCTAGTATAACGGCTAGTCAGTCCCGCAAGGGACCGATGCCACCTCCACAGAGGGGTTGTCCCGCACCACAGAACAACCCAACGTCGGGACAGTACAATGGGGTGAGGTTCACATCCTCGCCCCTTGCCCCCTGCTCTTTTGTCCCCTCTTCTTATAAGAGGGGTACAAAGAGCCCCCTCGGTCCAATTTGCTTCACCCAAGGTGCAGCGGCTCACCCTAGGTTACTGAGCCCCACCGCCACGACAAGGCTTGAACCTTGGTGGGGACAGTAACAGCCCTACCTATCACGTCCAAAACTATCCTCTCGAGTCATTTCATTAAAATCGGTTTAGTAGTTCAGGAGCTAACTCCCATGGTTATGGAATGGCAGTTAAAAGACTAATCTTTCAACAGCCATTCCGTCCCATATCCACAAATGTTGATATTTGGCAAGACATCGAAGTAATCATCCGTCTGTACTCTGTGTATAACTTTAAGTCTCCTATTTCGGCGGCGCCTGGTCGAGTGGTTAGATGGGACACTTCGCCAGCAGCCGAAGGTACGAACCTCTGTGAATGTTTGCACCGGAATATATGTGTATAAATAATATAAACTTCTTAAACTTTAACCGCTCTAAGTACCTCTAACACGGGTTCTCACCTCGGAACAAAATAACGTGACAACAAATTAGGTGTAACCTAACCATCTATGACAAAATCATTGCAAGAAATCGATACAATAATGACGATCAGCGATCGATTGAAAAGATTTAGCAACGGACACGAACAACAATCGTAATGAGGTGTTACGTAAGGACGGACAAAAAGATGTGTGATTTATATGACCGACCGGGGCAGTGACCTCACCAATTATAGATCATTTTGAAACCAGCTGTGGCGAAAATTATCTTACAGTTCAAACGGTTACCCAGGGTTGTTTTAGGAGCCCCACCATGTTTCAAGCCTTGTCGTGGGTTGGAGCGCAATAGCTTAAGGTGAACCCAGCACCTTGCTGCTCTTGGTATAGTTATAAGAAGAGGGGATAACAGAGCAGGGGGACAAGGGTCGAGGATGAGAGCCTCACCACATTGTACTATCCCGAAGTTGGGATGTTCCGACTTTCTGTGGTGCGGGACAACCCCTCTGTGGAAGTGGCGCCGTCCGGCATTGGTGGCACTCACCGGGTTTTAGTGAGTAGAGCTGCGTCCACCTTAACACCTTTCGGGCGCAGTGAGTCCCACTTTTAGAAGGAAAAACAAAGATGATTCTATATTTTAATGCATTCAAATAAAAAAAAAAATGATTCAGCATAGTACCACTAAAGTACCCATACAAACTGTACTAACAATAGTAACTCTTTAATGAGTTATGTCAACTGACTCTACCAGTTCCAAGGCGAGCCTACTGACAAGAATTAGCAACACAAACGCAGTGGACTAATATTTTCAATATTCAATAACGTAAGTATAAATATTTGCTATCGTGACTCGGTACAATTCAAACATTATCACGATAACACTACCTGTGGATTGACCACATGAAAAAAATATACAAAAGAAATTTGTCGAAAATATATTATATTATGTAAACATCTTTGGAGCAATAGAAACGGAGATAATCGCGAAAAACTGTTTCTTGAATAACTTACGCCGTAGCCACGGGATTATATGAGTCTCTTGAGATAGCTTTTAGAACGCCACAATAAAGGTATATGTAAGGTGAGGAGAGAGTGCCATGCTGCCTTGCAGCCGAACTGAGTCGGCACGGGGTGGTACCTCTCGCACATAACACCGGCGTCAAGTGACAGCTATGCTGTTGCGTTTCGTGCGGTTTCGGAGTTTCCGGTGGTCCATTAGTCCAAAATTATTATAATAGATATAAATATACCGTATTCTTTCTAAAGCTTATTCCAATTTATAATTACTTGTTATTTTACAACTTATTATTGATCTTTAGCTAAGAATTAGTTAATTCGCCCACCTCATTACAATTGGGTCACGTTGGGTCAGGTTTGGACACAAGTCGATTCATTAGTGCTATTGTGAAGCGATGTGGGCGCATTGTTATAATTAATAAAAGAATCAGAGCAACTTATCACATCACTAGCACCTATGTGCTATATATCTTGTGCAATTTTATCACTTTCGACATAGGCAGAGTTACTTGATGAAGTGTCTTTGAAGAGTATGAACCAGTTCACACAAGATAAGCCTAATAGCCAAGTCTCCCCACCATGGTTCAGGCCTTGACGGTGGGGCTCAGTAGCCGAAGGTGACCCCAGCACCTTGGGCAAAGCTAATTGAGCCAAGGGGACTCTTTGTACCACTCTATTAAGAGGGGACAAAAGGGCAGGAGGCAAGAGGTGAGGACGGGAACCTCACCCCATTGTACTGTCCCGACGTTGTGAGGGATTGTTCTGTGGGGCGGGACAACCCCTCTGTGGAGATGGCGTCGGTCCCTTGGGTTACTAACTAGCCATCGAGGTGCCCGGTTTGCTCATTAGATCCGGTGCACCTCAGCAAAGGCGGCATTGATGGCACTCGCCGGGTTTTAGTGGGTAGAGCTGCGTCCACTTACCAGCTTTCGGGCGCAGCGAGACCCACTCCCCCGCGGGATGCCTCAGAGCATTTCCCGGCGTTAAAGAAAAAAAAATTGCCAAGTTGATGCCAATGTGCAAAGTCGTTGCTCCGTGTAAGAAGTAAGATATTAAGTCGCGATGCCAGTTAAAACATTTTTTATAGCATAGGAGGGCAAACGAGCAGTCGAAGCCTTTTGACTATCGACGTCCATACACATCAGCACAACCAGAGATTATATAGATGCGTTGCCCTCCTTTTCCCTATCCCCCCAATGGGCCACCGAAAACTCACAAAATGCATGAAACGCGACAGCTATGCTGCACTTGACGCCAGTGTTATGTGAGCGAGAGGTACCACCCCGGTCGTGCCGGCCCAATTTGGCTACAAAGCAGCATGGCACTACCTCTTACAAAAATGTTATCTTGTCTTTCTTCCAAAACACATCAAAGATGTTTGACGGAAGAAACAAGCAGGAGGCAGAAGAGAGCGTGGCACGGCACATCCCTCCCACTGACAATTGTTATATTACTTTCGACATACAAGTTGTAGTTACACGGTGTGTCGTCGGGAAACATGAAAAAATTCGCCCGGCAATTTTAAAATCTTGCGACTTGATCAGTCGTTCGTCGTTCACTGCTGGACACATACTTTCAATGAACGCCGCGACGGACCATCCACGAATGTAACAAGGACCGACCACTGCACGGAGCAGTAGCAGATAGTCCATTAGATTCAGAATCAATCAATCATTAGTAGGAATAATCATGAAAAAATGCTTCCGACCAATAGTAAAATGTACGCAGTCGTATTAGAGGAAGTAAAATAAATAAGTATTATAAAAACATTTATTTAAAATTATTCATAATATTTAACATTCATAGAACATAACGTATAAACTCTTTGGCAATGTAACTATACAATTAAATATATTTTTTAATAACATAGCCTGACCTGAAAAATAAAACCCTCGCCATTTTGCGGAAAATTTCGGAACTAATTTCTGTATGGACGCATAGTAATGTGTTGACGTAAAAAAGATACAGTGGCGACACCACGCAGGGTTTATATATTTCTGGTCAGACTATACATCCTATTCTTAGTACACAGGCATACATTTGGCTTACTACTATTTTCTAGTAGTATATACGAGTATAAGGTTTCTAGAGATCAAACAATTTCAGATAACTCTCTCCATTCAAATCTACTTTTTGACAGGTACTTTGTATATGAAGTAAGTATACCGACCTCATAGGAACATAATATCCATGACTGTATTTTTCAATAAACGTAAATCTTCTTTTTTAACATTAACACTTAAACCCACCATATTTTCTTTTGTAAGCACGTAGCTACTTTTCGTTGCAGTAAATGTTTCTTTTTCTCAAATGTAATGTAATGTAATAACCACGGTATGGAAACTAGGAACAAAATTTATGTTGTAATAAAAAGCGACATCTAGCCGTCGGATTTTTTACTAAATTCAGAGTGTGGCTGTTTAAAAATATTAGAAAGGAAGATTTGATAATTTGGTAAAATTATTTATTCAAATAATTAAATATACGTTAATTTTCATAATTAATAAATAATCCAACATTATTTTATTTATATTATAACGTATTTTAAGTGCCGTTAATACCTTTAATCTTATTAATCATAATTAGTTTTATTTGTAATATGGTAGGATTTAGAATTTCGGATATAGTAATACTGTGGTAATACGTATTAGTGCAAAAATGCAAATGGCCGCTGTTGTTGCAATAATTTGAAATTCTGGAATAAGTTTTGGAAAGAATAAGTTTTAGAAGTTCGAACTCATGGCGCATTTTGATCTTACAATTTTAAGGTTCTTCTGGTAGTTATGCACGCGCACAAGATGAATGCAGATGCGGCCTGTGATATTTTTGTGTAAAAAGTTATCTCATAGATCTATCGAATTAATTAGTTAACATCATAGGAAATAAAACACGGTAGGTAATGAGACAATCCTTTAAAGAAAAAATATCACAGGTAACTGCATAAAATAACATAATAATTAATAGAAATAATAAACCTTAGAATAATAATAAACGTATATATATAAGGCTATAGCTAGGTATAGGTTTTTAGTTCCATATCCAACAACTAGATGGCGCCACGCACGGCTTACATATATTTGATTCGAGTTTCCAGTCTATCTCTAGTTAAACAATAGTAGTCTTTGGTAATAACCCTTATTGTGTTTTGAGGTATACCAGGAGCTTTGGTTTCCTCCTCGATAAAAAGCGAGGAAGCCCGATACTTTTTGGCGACCTTCACACACCCACTAAGATTTTTTAAGATTTTGTCTTATACTGGTGAGTGAGCAATGTTGTTGAGAATGAATAAAAAATACCTATTTCTAATGGTAATGTTAATCTTGAGCCCATTAGTCTAAACCCGTATACTTTTCAGTTCTGGGCAAGAGACTCCTCAAGGGACTCCTCCTCGAAATAGGTCGAGGAAGGCCTGAGTTGCCGTTGGCTTAAATATGGAGCGGCAAACTTCCTAAAGGCTTAATGTTATCAGGCATGCAGGTTTACTTTCACCGTTTTCCTTCACAAGTAACTAAACTACAAAATGTCCATTGCTAAATACTTAACTTATATTTTTTTCTGACAATTTTTATGTGAAACATTTATTTGTGCGTTTTGTCAGTAGAAGCGACTCACATGTCGTGACGTAAACGGCATTACGCTGTACATTTTATTACATTGATTATTCTAATACATAGATTGTCACAACTGCCGGGCGTCCGCGAGGGACATTTTTTCCAAGTTCTTTTGGCCTTCATCAGCATTGGAAGATCAACTTCATCAACCTTATATGTGGCAAGAACAAAAGGACATTGGGCCTTCAGATCCTTCATTGGTATATCAACTCCATCGTCTTTATATGCGGCAAGGCCAAAAGCGCACTTTTGGCCTTCACCAAGATCGGAATAATACATTCTTAGGCTTTAAGACCCTTATATGAAGTAGAAGGAGTGCGGCTGCATCTCGAGTTGCCCCAGCTTGGTGAGCAGGCGGTAGAGGCGACGGTGCTCGTTATGGCCCCCGGGGCCCACGGGCGAGCAGAGGGCTCCCAGCGCGGGGCACACGGGCAGGGCCACGGGCGGGGCGGGCCCCCCCGCCGGCGTGGGCACATCCGCGGGCCGCAGCTCGCGACACGCCTCCAGCCGTTGGTCGATGTGACGAGGCATCTATTGAAACGATTAAAATTTAAACATGCCGAAAGCATTTCTTCAACAACGCAGCAAAGAAGTTCACACTTTTATGTAGATAACATTCGAATCGGAATCCATCACGAACTGTTTAGTTACCGATGGGTGGAAATGTCCAAGGATACCAGCCTGCAAGCCTGTTTATTTCTATGATAAACATTGTTGAGTATCGATGTGGACATGTCAGGACTTGTCTAACCTGGATCTGTTTATGTTCTGGAGGTGGTCAGCATATCCAAGTGTCAACACGGTCTGAGAAAGGTTAGGCCCAATTGCTCTCACTTTTCCTGTACGTGGTACTCACGTGGAAGAGCGGCGAGTGCAGGATGGGCGCCCACAGCGGCAGCAGCTTGTTGAGCACCGCCGAGTTGCTCTCCAGCAGCAGCTCCAGCAGACCCAGGAAGTGCACGTTCACCGTCTCCGCCAGCTGGAAGGAGGGATGAGAATCTAGGAATTGTGTCGGGGGAACCATCCTCTAGCTGGTACGAGAAACCTTTTTTTGTATAAGAGGGGGCAAATGGATCGTCAGTTAACCTGGTAAGGGAACACCGACATCCACGTCGAAGGATGCAGGATTTTAGTGCAGGTGCACTGTAGTATAAGTGTGATCATTTCATGATAGGCTTATTTTCCTAAGATTGAGAGTTGTCAAAGCGCCCTACTCCATAAGACTTGTATTTTAGGATCAATATATCTCAGAGTATTTCAAATTAGTTTGTCCTAAAAGGATTTCGATAAGATTTAATGTTTTTGTTGGTGTACAAGCTGTTTTTTATACTAGTGCTTAATATATATTTTATACTAGTGCGTAACTACATAGTGGCATGGTGGACAAAAAGGGGACTAGCTTTAGTTTCAAAACCTATTCGGTTAACGCGGGGTGTAGTAAACTGCAGTAAAAGCCTCTTCGTTTAGCTGACGGTACATGCTCACGCTAGTATATCCACCAGTTGACGCCGGTCACTCAGGAAGCGGGAGGCGTAGGTCAACTGGATTATTACTAGTATGACCAAAACGTGTTCTCTCACTCACCAGTCGCGACGCGTGCGTCAGCTGCAGCAGCGTGGGCACCAGCTTGCACCAGAAGTGCAGCAGCAGCGGCGCGGCCGGCTCGGCGCCTGGGGCCCGCGCCGCACCCACCGCGTACAGCGACCACAGCTGGCACAGCGCGAACGAGCCGCACAGCGGAGCCAGCCCCCCCGCGCCCCCGCCCCCGCCACCCTCCACGTACCACGACATTATCGTCTGGGGACAGGAATGGACCGGGATATACAGATATATTGAGAGCAATACACAAGAGAAAAAGTCAAAATTGCAACGCAGCACAATCTTCGAAATACCTACAATTATGGCTACTCCACCTGGTTTAGTTACAAAAAACTAAATGAGACCTCGGAGATAAATGTATAAGCTACGAGTACACCGCACGCCTGCACGTGAGTCGTGACAAATCTGTTATTTTTGTGTTCTTCTGCTAGGTAAGTGATGCGCCGGCTACTTAATGGTGAGTCTGAAAAATAGTGACCATTCTCGAGTGATACTTTTAGGAGCTTCCTTCTTGATAGTGAAGTCTGTCACGCCAGCCCGGGAAGCACTATCTCCCCTATGACGCACCTACCCGCGACGTACCTGCACGTGATCCGTGAGCGTGCACGTAGCATCCAGCGGCACGGGCAGCTGCAGCGGGCCCGAGCGCGCGTTGGCCAGCGCGCCCAGCAGCACCCACGCCGCCACTCGCACGCGGGCCACGCACTCACCCAGCTCGCGGGACCTGCTCGTCATCACGGATTGCTAACCTTGTTATCTCATATGTGACCAAAAGGTGAACCTCACGGGCCCCTGGAATGTGAATCATCTATGTTTATATTAGAATTATTTATCAAAAAGTCTATAATCAAGCATGGAATAGAGAACGCGCGCGGCATGACAACGTCATACTGTTTGAGCTCGCGGAATTCGAGTCGATTTTACTGACAAGGCCACCATACCCATAGATGGGTGAACGCCTTGGGGATTCACATCACAAAATGTTTTATTTTTTCCTTCCTTTATGGATGCACTTGTGATCAAACGGATGGTGAGCGACGACTGCCTAGTGGGTACGGGCTCGGCCTCTTGAGTGAGAGCCGAGAGGTTCGGGTTCGATCCTGACCCCCCTGTGTGGCTAGAAATGGATTTTTCTAAATTTCTACGTGCATCTGAACATGAGACCATCGCTTGCTCACCGGTGAAGGAAACATCGTGAGGAAACCTGCATGCCTGATGAGATTAAAAGTCTTTGAAGGTGTGTGAAGTTCACCAACCCGCATTGGGCCAGCGCATGGTTGAACTATGACCCAACACCCTCCTCGCCTGATTTCGAGGAGGAGACCCGTGACAAGCAGTGGGATATATAAGTGTCGATATTATTATTATATATTATTGTGATCAAAAGAAAGTCCTAAAAAGTCTGTTCGCAATAAATTAGACATAGACAAGAGGGAAGAAAAAAAGAGAGCTTTACATTCCGGTGTCATGAGGATAGAGCATTAGAAGGCGGCGCATACACAACGATACCGTAGATTACAGTAGTAAGCTCAAGACCTACACATAAGACTCAGGATTCATTTTCACTGTAAATTAGGCGCAATTCAACACTTGCCACTCAGACAGACTCCATGAGGTCCCTAAGGGGGTTATAGCTCGCCCAAATCCGGAGGAGGAGAACGGTACGCGCAATTTTAGATTTAAAATTGAATTAATTTAAAAAGAAGACCCCTAACAAAAGTTTAGGAACCTTAGGGAACCTGAGGGGGGACCACTCACCCAGGTCCAGAGGCAGTCAGCCAGGGCAGCATGTGCCTGCTGGGCTGCGCGCTCTGCTTGCCCCGCGCCTGCTCTAGCGCTAGCTCCATGGCCACGAACTGGGCCACCCCGCCCTTGACGATAGCGCCCAAAGTGTCCTCGTTCAAGCAGATCAGATTCCTGTTAACCAGCGACTTGGAGACGGAACCCTAGAAATTATTTTCTATGTTATATTGGTACCCACAAAAAATTGTAGAACAAAAATATCTCATAGGGACAATATGCTAGGCCGATGCTCTCTGTTTCAACCAAGATATTTCATTTTAAACATGCAAAAATATCACTTAAAACAAACGTAAACATAGTGGGATGTATGCTGGGCACGGTTCCTCTTGAAATCTGGGTATTAGGTAGTAGTTCGCCTCGTTAAACTACTTTAGAGCAATAAGTTAGTCACGAACATAAGACTTTATAGACTGTTGGTATATTTTTTTTATTTACTGTTGTACGGTTATTTACTGTTGGTAGTCAGTGCTGCGGATGCTGTCGGCTAGAGCAAAATAAAGTACAGACCTTAATTTTGTTGAGCAGGTGCGGGTCATGTAGCGTGTCTAAGAGATCCGTCATGTGTGGGCGCAGGCAGTCCGCGGGGGCTCCGCCCAGCTCGCGCGCCTCCGCTCCGCCCCACAGCGCGCCGCCCGGGCCCGCCCCTGCGCCGCCCAGCGCTGGAGGCAGCAGCAGACGGCAGCCGTGACCTGCGACCATGGAGCAAGTAACCATCAAGTCTTCTCTCCTAAGAGTCTGGTGATAAAATCTTGCTTGATGCCATGTAGCACTTAAGAGACATGTTTTTAGATGCGAGTAGTAGTATGGCGTCTAATGAGAGATAGTGCAGCGCGTCCATCTGATTGAGTATCAATGTTCTGCTTATTTCTACGACAAAGTTATGCAGATTCGTTGCACTCCTTTTCTCCGTTTCCATATACCCCCCCACCCCCCATTGTGTCACCGGAAACTCACAAATAGCACGAAACGCAACAGCATCGCTGCCACTTGACACCGGTGTTATGTGAGCGAGAGGTACTACCCCGGTCGTGCCGGTCCAGTTCGGCTACAATGCAGCATGCACTACCTCATACATTAGGATGATTCTTCTGTCATTAACATAAAATAAACCTCTCACCCTGCAGCACGAACTGTATGAGCACGAACAGATTGTCGTCGGGCAGCGCGGTCTTGGTCCGCAGCGCCTGCAGCAGCTCGAACACCAGCACGCGGCTCAGCAGCAGCTTGTCCCTGTCCCGGGCGAAGGTCCGCGCGCTGGCCGCGCACACCTCGCTCGCCAGCGCCAGGGGGAGCGCCCCCACACGCACCGCGTGCGACAGAATCTTGGACGTTGGCTCCAGGAGACTCTGTTGAGGTGGGAAATATTGATATCCTCGACGTTGGCGTAAAGGGACTTTGAAAAAGTATTGCGATTAGATGTTGGCTCAAAAAACTCTGTGAAAGTAAAAAGTATTAGGATCTTTGGCGTTATCTTAAAGAGACTTTCGCTCGTAAAAGCCACAGGACCACCGTAAGCATCGCATGCGAAAGGATGAGATCAAAATGTCTTTATTTTGTAGGTAATAACTTGTAACGCCTTAATAATAAAAGTAATCAATAAATATGTAGGCAATCACAAAAAAAAACTCGTTTAAAATGTAGGCTCCCTTATGAAAAACAAGCACATGAACAAAACTTAGAAGTTTGAAACTCAAACTTTGTTCATAATAATATCTAACTACTTTGTCACTACACAACTAGTTGTACTGAATTATTATTAACTTGTTATGTGCCTACAACCTGGCAAATAAAATTATTATTATTATTATAAAGAGAATCGTCGACATTGGCTTAAAGGCACTTTACAATGTCTGATATTTATGTCAATTATTTTAAATTAAAAATTCAATTTAATTTTATCAATCATAATTCATAACCTATCATAACAAATCCTTACAATATAAAAATATAAATGTGAAAACGTGGATGTTTGTTACGCTTTCACGCGAAAACTACTTAACCGATCATCATGAAACTTTGTACACATATTCTTGGAGGTATTAGAAGTAACATAGGATACTTTATATAAAAAAACTAAAATCTTATCCTGCGCAGACGAAGTCGCGGGCACCAGCTAGTAGATACATACAAACAGCAGTCCAATAAATCAGAAACATGAGTAATTAATTGGACTGAGTTGAGTGAAGAGAACCACGCTGAGTCGCTGAGCAGAGCGCAGTGATACATGAGGATATAAAAGAGTGATGTCCCAGTGTTCAAATGATACATTTAAATATTTTATTTGTGGTGATACATTTTGCGCATCTCCACATCAAGCTACATATTTCCCGCTCTATATACAAACTGCTATGCTAGTGTGTGCTGGTGGTACCTTATGCTGGTGAGCGTGCGGCACTCGTAGCGCCGCTGTAGCGAGCCGCAGCAGGGGCAGCGCGTCATCCACATGTTGCAGCTGCAGCGCCGCGGCCCGCAGCAGTGCGTCCAGGGCCGCCAGCAGCGCCCCGCACGCGCTCAGCGGGCCCAGCGCTTCCGGGGCCAGGCAGCCTAAGTACATCGCGATGTTGTCCGCTATCACCGACATTTGCTGGGGGGGGCGGGAGAGTATATTATAAATACACGCTGCGTTAATATAATAATAATGTTGTTTTTGCAGCCGAATTGGACCGGCACGACCGGGTGGTACCTCTCGCTCACATAATACCGGCGTTACGTGACAGTTACACTGTCGCGTTTCGTGCGGTTTGTGAGTTTCCGGTGGCCCATTGGGGGGGTAAAATAAAGGAGGGCAACGCATCTGCATAGCCTCTGGTTGTGCAAATGTCTATGAGCGTCAGTAGTCACTATGGCTCCGACTACTAGGTTGCTTTTATGACATAAAGAAAAAAGTTGGGACAACTCACACGCGCCCATTTTATCCCAAATTATGGTAACCAGACAACTGACACATACTTATATATTTCTAAGTACATACATATTATAGATAAATTACACCCAGACACACAACAATTGATCATGGTCATCGCGTAAACATTTGTCCTGGGTGGGGATCGAACCCACGTACTGTTTTAGCAGTCAGGGTCACTAACCAAAAGACCAATAAGAGTCAATAGTCACCTATTTAATATGGAAAAAAGATTTTCAATTGTGGGGTCATCATATCACCAGTAACATCTCCCGACCTTGATTTATCTTTTGACGGTCTCATAAATACTTACATCAATGGGTAAGGTCTTCTTGGAGTTCAAGTGTTCGATGACCAGCTGTAGGGGTCCGCACGGGTACAGCTCGTTGAAGTCCACGAAAGCCTGAGCTATGCTCTTGAAGAACATTAGCCTCTGACTTTCTGCAAAGAAGAATTTATTTATCCCCTTCTCCATCTTCTTATCTGTCTTATTATGAAACGGTGGGAATGGAATTTTTGTCACTTGAGAAAGGCAAACTAGTAGAGAATCCTTTTTTTTTTTTTTCTTTAACGCCGGGATGCTCTGAGGCATCCCGCCTGGTGAGTGTGTCTCCCCAGGCGGTTATGTGGGACTCGCTGCGCCCGAAAGCTGGTAAGTGGACGCAGCTCTACCCACTAAAACCAGGCGAGAGCCACCAATGCTGTCTTTGGTGAGGTGCCCCGGATCTAATGAGCAAACAGGGCACCTCGACGGCTAGTCAGGGGAACGACGCCACCTCCACAGAAGGGTTGTCCCGCACCACAGAACAACCCCTCCCAACTCAAATATAAATTAATTCAGCCGGGATGAGCCTGTACTGTATCGGATCCAGATATAGAACTGATAGGAAAGCAGCAGTAACTAAAACCAACTGAAAAATCTGTTACTACCGGTGAAGGAGAACAAGTAAACCTGCAAGCCTGATGATTAAAAGATCTTTGAGGGTAGAAGTTCACCAACCCGCAAAGGGCCATCGCATCGACGAAGTAACCAACACCCACCTCGCCTCATTTTAGGAGACTCGTGGGGTCGATAATGTTGAAGTTATTAGTGATATGCACGCAGTAAGGGAATAGCGAAGTATCTAAGAACCACTCTCAGATACGCCTCGTAATGGCAAATGGTACTGCTGCAATACCTGGGGTCCTTTGTAGGAACACTTGCAGGAAGACGTTGTGTGGCGCAAGCTGATGCAGCACGCAGCGCAGGAACTGGTGCGCCACCGACACCGCGCTGCCCGGCAGACGCGTGTTCGTCTCCGCCTGCCACGAGTACGAGCCCAGCTGCACCACCCTGTATACATCCTTATATATACTGGAGCAGCCTGTATATTAGCTTTAATATATACTGTATAGTGATGCCTGTAGGGCTAGCTTGCGCGCACGATAAAATTTTGTCTACCCCTTTTCTCGTATTATTTCATATACCTAGTTAATACAAGAAAAGGGGTAGACAAAATTTTGTCGTGCGCGCATGCTAGCCCTACTGGTGTTGATGTTAGCAGCTGCTAAACTATACCACTGGTGTAAGTAGGTAAATTGAATCAATAGAAATACGCATCTACCTGTAGTAAGCCTTTTTATTTCCTTTTACGCCGGGAAATGCTCTAAGGTATCCCGCCTGGGGAGTGGGTCTCCCCAGGTGGGTATGTGGGACTCGCTGCCCCCGAAAGATGGTGAATGGACGCAGCTCTACCCACTAAAACCCGGCGAGTGCCACCAGTGCCGCCTTAGTGAGGTGCCCCGGATCTGTTAAGCTAACAGGGCACCTCGACGGCTAGTCAGTCTTGCAAGGGACCGACGCCTCCCCTACAGAGGGGTTGTCCCGCACCACAGAACAACCCCTCCCAACGTCGGGACAGTACAATGGGGTGAGGTTCCCATCCTCACCCCTTTTCCCCTGATCTTATGTCCCCTCTTCTTATAAGAGGAGTACAAAGAGCCCCCTCGGCTCAATTGGCTTCGCCCAAGGTGTTGGGCTCACCCTAGGCTACTGAGCCCCACCGCCACGTCAAGGCCTAAACCATGGTGGAGACCTGTAGTATGCCTAAGCTATACTGGAGCAGTCTGTATACCTTAAGATATTGGAGCACTATGTATAGAAATGCTTGGTATTAAATTAAACGGCACCAACTTAAGTAGTCGTAAGATCTGCTGATAAAAAAAATATTTCGAGTATCATTAGTTAGTTATACCTCCATTTATATTTCTTAAGGAGTGCCTACAGCCGAAACGTTTTTTGTTGTTTTGCAACATTTCATAATAGCTTTAATTATTTGACGTGTTTCATGTTTTAGAAATTGAGCTATGAAATAAAGATATATTAAATTAAAATTCGGGACGCGTGTCTATAACTGAATGTACAGTTGGTCAATCTCTCGCCATTCATTTCCTATTACTTGGGAGGGATGGGAGTTACTGCACTGTTTCTAAGAGTCGTAGGCACTATAAAAAGCGAACACAACTTCTTACATTTACACAAAATTCGCTGGTCTTTCACAATTTGCCATGATATGTCCGTTTACCTCGGTCAGTACTGTGTCCTGTTTGAAGATCCCAAGCCAGTACTGACCTGCTGACGGCATGCAGCAGTGCTGGCAGCATGGCCGCGGCAGCGGCAGGCTCGCGACGAACGTATGTGGCCAGAGCGATCACACACAGTCCCAGCTCCTCGTCACTGTACTGCTCCTCTGCACCGCCGCATTCGGAACCTGTATGGAAATTTTCGTGACTATACGTGGGATAGAATACTGCAAAACTTCTAGGCCAACGAAGGACGGGACGTTTCGGGCTTTGTGAGGGGGTTTCGGGATTCAGACATCGATGTGAGAGACCTGAGTTGAGGCAAGCAAAAGACCCTATAATCTTTCCTGAAATTTCCAGGATATCTAGCCATCATATTTTTTGTTCACCGGATGAAAATATCGCGAGGAAATCCGTGTGGCTGAATATCAAATCCCTCCTAGATTGTGTGCAGATCGGAACTTCAAATCTGGTCTGGCTTATCAAAACATCATCTAGGGCCTTCTCGGATAATTTCGAGGAGGACCAATTTAAAAAGGGCGTTTAACATGAACATTTCATCTTACATACAAACATTGCAAGTTAAAAGCATGATAAGAAACTATATCGTTTCGAAGGTAGTACTCACATCGGTACCGCAACGTGACGTCATGCCGCGAGGGGTGCGACTGCGCGGGCGGGGGGTGAGCGTGCGCCGCTCTCCGTGCCCCGCGCCCCGCCGCGCTCCACCAAGCGCCCCACCCACCGCACACGCTCTCTGGGGACGGTGGACACTTAGAGGTTACTTAAAGAACTGAAAAAGATACTTGGTGGAAGATTAGAAGATGCTTAAAGGTTTTCATATGTTAAGATAGGTAAAACATTTGACAACAAATGGTGAGTCTACGTCATCCGGAGAAAGAAAGAGTTGTGAATAAACTTATGGTAGGTGAATGCATTTGCATGCGTTGACTATCGTGAGACGAGAGAAGAACTCTGAAGAGATTCTGGGCGAAATAGATAATTAGGATGACGGTAACGAAGAGAGAGAACGCCAAAGACAATCCATCCCTGTCGATGATTCTTCATGAGCCTCCATTCTTCTTTCACATATAATCAACGTTTAGATACATGTTGATCATCACGGCCTTTTCGAAGCCTTGAATTCAAAATATGAAAAGGGCCATATTGGTTTATTTAGACATTTGTATTAGCCCCTCCAATTCGGAAGTGTTAATTGTATGTGATGGGATGGTCGTAAGTACTTGGTATACCTGTGGACAGCGGACGCGGTGCGCGCGGAGGTGCGGGGGCCGCGGGGGGCGAGCCTAACTGAGCCGCCTGTCGTGCCAATCTTCTTGGGGACCTGAATAAAGCTTATAGGTTAAAATAGATGTGGGATACAGGCAGACGAACCACTTACCAGATGGCACCAAGTCTTATCATAATCAAAATCTGTCATAACGAATATGTAAGCAAGGTCGGACCTCGCATAAAGATCTGACGCTGATATCCATGCAGTTCTATTTGGATCCAAGTAACAGGGGATCAGACGCTAAAAAGCTATTAACCTTCGTTGGAAGAAACCTTTTTTAATGCACGGAAAAAATTACAATGATGGTGTGAGAGTCGGGATTCCAAAATGTTTATTTAAATAAGGCATGCCATCAAGAAGTAGAAGTGAAAGAAGTGAGAGTAGTTGAAGTAGGAATAAAAGATGTAGGAGTTGTAGTAGGAGTATAGAGTTGTAAAATAGGAATAGTAGCAGACCCCACCAAGGTTCAAGCCTAGTCGTGGGGGTGGGGCTCAGTAGTCTAAGGTGAGCCCAGCACCTTGGGCGAAGCTAATTGGACCGAGGGGGCTGCTCTTTGCACCCGTCTTATAAGAAGAGGGGACAAAAGAGCAGGAGACAAGGGGCGAGAATGGGAACCTCACCCCACTGCAAAATGACGTTGAGAGGGGTTGTTCTATGGTGCGGGACGACCCCTCTCCAAAGGCGGCATTGGTGGCACTTGCCGTGTTTTAGTGGGTAGAGCTGCGTCCACTTACCAGCTTTCGGGAGCAGGGAGTCCCACATACCCGCCTGGGGAGTCCCCCCTCCCCAGCGGGATTCCTCAGAGCATTTCCCGACGTTAAAGAAAAAAAGAAGTAGCAGAAATAATAGTGTCTACTCACCGCGAGCTCTCTGACGATCCCTTGGTGAGGTCTTGCGGGCGGCCCGCCGGGGTCGGCGTGGCGTCCTGGTCCGAGCGGCTAGAGTCGGTCCGCTCCGTCGAGTCATCTGAATACACGTCTTTATGCCGTTCACAATAGAGCATCAAGCGTTTTGTCTACCATAGATATATTGAAACAGGCTATCTGGTAGACTCATGGTAAGTGGTTGTGGTGAAAGTGATTTTACACGAGACTGACTTTATGGTTTAGTTCATCAGGTATTTATAGCGCCAATCTCAGCTGTTATGTGCGTGTTAATATTTAAACTGCCTATAACACTTGTTCTGTAGACGACAAAACTATTAGGAAAAACAAATTATCGAGATGGTAAGTACTATAGAGTAGCGTGTTAGTCGCATTCCCTACCACCAGTAGGTATGTTAAGTACATATATTTTACGCGGGGTAGCGGCGAATGCAGTTTAATAACAGAACGAATACATAAATAGATCCGTCGTCGATGAAGTGCATCGCGCGACTCACTAGTGACTACTAAGCGAACGAATGTGATGCAATAACTTTTAAAACGCAAAAGAAGAGATGGCTATAATGTGCGTGCGCTCGGAATAAAAAGACGTATGTGCCAAAACTAACTTACTCAGATTTTAACAAAATAAATAAAATCTAAAATTATAATTCTCCATGTTTTAAAGCCATTGAACAGCTCTTTAGTGTGACTCCGTCATGTCGATAATAGTAAAAAAATATAACGTTGATTTTTTTTCTATCGACAAAAATCATTCAATCGTGTATTTCTTTTACACGACACTAGACAAAAGAGTCAGAAAACCTGTACCAAAATATTAAATCCCTATTGTACATACTCAACAAGTTATACAAAATAGAAAAACATTTTTTTTTTCAATATATCCCCTTATATAGAAAACTAACAGCCAATATAATAATAATAATATGTTGAGACAACTCACACCCGGCCATCTGATCCCAAACTAGGCAGAGCCTGTTCTTATCGTAACCAGACAACTGATACATACTTATATATTTCTAAATACATACATATCATAGATAAAACTACACCCCGACACAGAACAAATGATCATGCTCATCACACAAACATTTGTCCTGGGTGGGGATCGAACTGCGACCTTCTGGTTTAGCAGTCAGGGTCACTAGCCACAAGACCAACAGGTCAGTCTTATCATATAAACTTTATATAAAGGAACAAACATAATTACTCCAACCCGACGTCAGGAGGCCGTGGGGTCCCCACCATGGTTGAGGCCTTGTCGTGGCGGTGGGGCTCAGTAGCCTAGGGTGAGCCCAGCACCTTGAGCGAAGCCAATTGAGCCGAGGGGGCTCTTTGTACCCTCTTATAAGAAGAGGAGACAAAAGAGCAGGGGGGGCAAGGGGTGTGGATGGGAACCTTACTCCATTGTACTGTTCTGTGGTGCGGGACAACCCCTCTGTGGAGGTGGCCGGTCCCTTGCGGAGCTGACTAGCCGTCGAGGTGCCCTGTTAGCTTAACAGATCCGGGGCACCTCACCATGGCGGCACTGGTGGTACAAACCATAAGTGAGCCAAATCGGCTCACACTAATCCGAAGTAGCATTAGGGCCTTTGGGCCGTTAGCATAGATCATTCCGAAAAAAAACATAATTACAATATTTATTGTAAATACATCAGACAACATCACAACACAGCGAAGGCACCTTACCTCCAGGACCAGCACGAAGCCACACACAGACCAACCGCTAGATATTTACCAGGCAGGTTCAGAGCCTCCCTCACTCTGTCCACTAGAGCGTTGAACACCGGGTAAGGCTCCTTGTTGGGCTTCGGTCCTATTGGTAGTAGCCTGCAGGACAAAACTTGTATTTTAGACTAAAGAGATGATGTGTAAGAGGTAGTCCCATGCTGCTTTGAAGCCAAATTGGGCCGGCACGACTGGGATGGTACCTCTCGCTCACAGCACCAGTGTCAAGTGACAACAATGCTGTCGCGTTTCGTACGGTTTGTGAGATTTCGGAAAAGAAGGGCAGCGCATCTGCATAATCTCTGGTTAACGTTTACCCACCTATGCTATAAAAAATATATGGAGTGGTAGGTCTTGGGAGAAAGAAAAAGGAGAAGGGAAAAATAGACGAGAGCCAGAGCCAAAGTTTATGGCTCACATTAGTATTCTATCCGGTTATATGGCTCACATTAGTATTCTATCCGGTTATATGCCAGATGAGACCAACAAAGCAGTTCATTGAAATTCAATTCAATATACCACCGGTTCCAAGGCTAGAATTGAGTCATCTTTGTATATAAATTATAATTCGTACACAAGTTTGCGCCGTTAAACAAATTTCATGTTCATTTAACATTCCGGTACCAGGTCTCTAGTAAGCCAGCACGTACCGCTCGGGAGCCGGCGGCGCGGGGGGCGGGAGGTGCGGCGCGCGGGGCGCGGGCGGCGGGGCGCGCCACCACACCTCCATCTTGGACAGCGGCGACTCGGGCGACGCGTACGCCGCGCACGTACCTGCGTGGTCAACGTCAACCATGAATGAGCTAGACTTGTTTTACAGCTCACGAGTATTAAGGTTCGTCAAATCAACATAGACAAAGGGGCAGGTAGGGTATCTGATGGCAAGTGGACATCATCGTTTTTTTGCGGCCGACCCTGTTTGTCTTTAAAAAAAAACTTCTTCTGACCACTCAACTACTTTTATTCAAAAAGACTACACAATACTTGTGCACTTCCCAAATATTACGATGTACTCGAGTAGAGTACTATTCGCGACGGCTTCCAGAATCTAACTGTGTTAAAGAAATTAATAAACCAAATGAATATGTAACGTAAGTCTTAATAAACAAAACTATGCTAACCGCATGGAGATAATGCTGATTAAGGCTTTACTGCCTTGTAATAAGGGTTGTAACAGTTCGCAGGATTATCGAGCTCAGCACTAAGTTGTATTCTGCATTGGATAGCTGTCTGATAGAACTCACCAGGGCTTCGCAGATGATGTGCATGTGTCAGCGCATCTCCGTTGGACGAAGGTGCAGTCTCTGGTGATGTGCTGCTACCGGCTAAAATACAAAATATTAAATGAGAGAAAAAAATAGAAGAAACTGGAAAAAGAAGCAGAGTATGACTCTTACTGTGTATAGTAATCAATATAGGATACAGCCGCCATTAGTACTTGACCGTACTACATACATACACTTTGAAAACAAAGGACTTTAAAAAATACACACAAGTAAGAACAAAAATTAACCAAAAGTAATATAAAAGAAATACCTGTGAGTGAACTGTATCAAGAGTATTCTACTCGGTCGCCCACACAAACACTACAAACAATAAAAAAAATTAAACAAAAATTAAAACCGACTTCAAATAAAAAAAAAACTAAAAAGTAATAAAATAATTTCCTTAATTTTTGTGCCTACAAATAATCAACTTGTTCTTCTACTAATATACAATCTTTGCGTTTACCACGTCATTATTGTTACTTTTGGAGTCGGTGTCAGCCAAGGTAGGTTAGGAGGTAGGTACATCAGCAAATAGGACACCGGCTTCAAAAGTAACAATAATGACGTGGTAAACGCAAACGAGCATTCGAAGCCCTTTTCAGACTATCGAAGCCCAAACACATCCGCACAACCAGAGATTAGGCAGATGTATTGCCCTCCTCTTCCCTATACCCCTAATGGGTCACGGAAATTCACAAACCGCACGAAACGCGACAGCTTAGCTGTCACTTGACGCCGGTATTATATGAGCGACAGGTACCACCCCGGTCGGGCCGACCCAATTAGGCTGCAAAACAGCATGGTACTACCTCTTTCTATCTATGCTTTATTATATGTAAAACTGACCCACGATCCTCTTCTGTTTGCCCAGTATCTTGGTGCGCGGCGAGGTCTGATGCAGCTGGTCTGGCCAGATCTCCACCGACTGACCGCTCATCGGAGTCGACTTCCTACAATAGAGCAAATGCAAACACTAAATGTTTGGTACTCCAGAGAATCTTTTTGCAGTATTAAACGTCAAATATCTAGCAAAGAAAATAAGTCACAGTCTAAACTCGTGTTTCTATAAAATTAATCATATTTTTTAAGGAAATTTATAAGAGAATAGCTTGAATTTTTGGGTCATTTATTTAAGTAAAGCATAAGCTCACTACTCAATATTAATAATGTCAAATGATTCTTGTAATGATAACTATAAATCCTCTTGACTAAAGATACTGACTCCCGATACCTCGGGGTTAAAACAAATGCTGAAGAAAAGCCAATTATGATCAACAAAAAATTGACTACAAATTATTAGGACCAAGAGTAATAAACATAATTATTACATAGAGCGCGCGTCACTAAGTATGAACTGTAAGCTCAGGTATGAACATAGACCATTGTCTTGGAAACGTTCAATCAGTGTTAAAACAACACGCGTCACATTAGGTCCGCGAGCGATGTATATTTGTTTTTATGTTGAAATGGTGAAATGTGAAGTACCAATCATTTGTAAGAATGATTCTTGGAAGCAAAATAAAAGAAGCAATAACATTACTGTATTGGCGTTCATTGAGGGGTGCTTATGTTCAAGAAGTGGATGGATAGAGGCTGATGATGATCAATGTCCTAATTTAAAATATAGATATTTTTTTAATGCATTACGAATGAAACGTCACTCTCACAGCGCTTTACTATAGATAAATATGTATACGGAGTGTATTTGGAACGCTTGCGAAAACGAAGAGGTATGATAGTGTTGGCATAGCCTGACATGATACATGTGAAAAAACGTTTTTTTTTTTGGTTGCCTTTTTTTCTATAATCCGGTTTAGTAAACATAATGTTACAGGAATTTGATGATAATGCTTTAAAGTAATGTTTTTTTGAAAAAAACAGCAATGTAATAATCTTAACTTAAATAAACGACTAGCGGACTGAATCAGCTGATAGCGTTCGCCGCATGCACGAGGTGAACGAACTCCCGCAACGCGCGCGTCTTCAGTGCACCCGCTAGATGCGCGTCTCGCGGTTAGCATGAGTGCATAGTGTGTATACATACATTGCGGGTTTGCAAAATACACAAGTCCTAAAATTTTCTTTAAAAAAGGTTTCTGATATAAATGGTTATATGCATTATATAGTATATAAATAGTATATTATTAGGGTTTAATCTTCGCAAGCGTTCCAAATACACCCGGTATAACGTATCTGATTACGATCGGCACAATTATGCTTGACACTAGCACTCTATATAATATTATTTATCCTCTAAGGGACCAGGGCAGGAATTAAAACGTTGATATGTCCTATATGAGGTGCAAAATATAAAGTAATTCTCACAAGTTAGACGAATCACTGCCAATAGACACAGACGAACTGGTGGACAGCTGGTGACCGGATCTCGACCCTGTTGTCTGAAAATAAGGTTTATTTTGAGTATTTATAGACTTCGAGCGTATTACACAAAAAGGGCACTCACAATTTTACTAAGTGCAGGGTAGGACATGATGGCCTGAGTCTGGTACGGCTGTGGTTGATCCTCGTAGTGCGAAGGTTCGTCGAACGATCCCTGGATAACAAAAACTTCTATAAATTTGTGGTCTTTGTACATGAAAAAGGTGACTAAAGACAAGTATTTTAGCTCGTTTGTTTGCTTTCGGTAAAGCTGCAAAGAAATAGATCCGAAAATTGCACAACGATATAATTTTGAAAGAAAGAAAGAAAAATATTTTATTGTCCACAACAAAGTTAAAAACATAATCGTACACAACGTAGTTTTACATAGATTAATTATTGCGAACAATGGAGGTAGCCACTCAGCATTTGCCACACCATTACAGCAATGGTGAGACGCTGATTTTAAAATATAAAGGTATAGACATACCGGCGCGGTGCTGCCTTGAACTGTCGTGTCGGACTTGTCGCTGGTCTCCGGGATGGCGATCAGCTCACTCTCAGACGACTCTTGCTCCAGGCTCCACTGCTGGTATCTGCCAAACGAGGTAAGATGGACTTTAGAAATGACACTTGTTTATCCATGGTATGTCTGATAAGGTGAGTGCGAGGGATGGTACTAATCCCTCAATTTTAATTTTGGAAAAATTACAGGATGCACAAATGCAATAACTGACACTAAGATCAAATCAATCGAAATCAAATGTGAGGGACGATGGCCTAGTGGGTATAGGCTCGGTCTCTTGATTCAGAGCCGAGAGGCCGGGGTTCGATCCTGAACCCCCTGTAATGTCTAGAAATGGGTTTTTCTAAATGTCTACGTACATCTGAACATAAAACCATCGCTTGCTCACCGGTGAAGAAACATCGTGAGGGAACCTGCATGTCTGCTGAGATTAAGAGTCTTTAAAGGTGTGTGAAGTTCACCAACACGCATTGGGCCAGCGCATCGGTGAACTATGGTCCGAAGCCCTCCTGGCCTGATTTCGCGGAGGAGACCCGTGCCCAGCAGTGGGACATATAAAGGGTTGATATTATTATTATTATATTATAAAATCTCACATACATGTCAGGAATACATCGGTGGGTCGTTTGAGCCTCAAACTTGGGTGGTCAAGATGTTCCCAGGGGAAGTTGACCCGTTACCCTTATACTAAACATATGTAGCATCTGTTTATGTCAATACAGATCATAGCGTCGGAGCTCACTTGTTTGGTTCCGGAGGGTCAGGCCAGTGCGCCGGCGACTTGTGTGGAGCGGCTGTCTCCTCCGCTTCTGCCACTGCAGTCTCGCGGGTTTCTGGAAATTATATATTTGTAGCGGCTTCTCGAGGGAAGTGTTGAGGGAAACACTGATCAAGCGGTAGTGAATAATTTATTAAGATCACTAACCATATTAAACCATATTTTTGATATCGCTGGGAAATCCTTATGGATGCAGCCAGGATCTTCGGGTAAATCCTGACCCTTTTTGTAAGTTTTAATTGTAAGTAATTCTATTTACCTCTAAGTCGCGGTGCATATGCTGGGTGCGTGTGCGGCAGCAAGAGCACGGGCGGCGCGCGGCGGCAGCGGTGATGCTGCGCTTCCAGCGAGTTGAGTGCCACACGAACTAGTGCACCCACTAGAGCACCTATCGCTCCAGACTCGATGCCATAGTGATACTGAAATGTCCAAGTATTAAAATTTAATATGATTAAAATGTATAGTTTAATTAATTGGAAAAAATAACAGCCAAAAAGAAAAGGTCCCAGTATAGGTCCTTGTGGCACCCCTTTTTCGACTTATGATATCTTTATAATTGTTATGATGATCAAGAAAGTGGTGGTCGATTACCTTGTAAAGCACGACAATAAGTGCCATGAGCCAGTGGCGACGCACGTGAGGTTCCAGCGCGACTAGAGAGTGCGTCACGTTGGCGCTCGCGCTACCAGCCGCGGCGGGACGGCAACAAAACTGTATAAAAACGGATATTATGTAAATATATTCAAAGTACAGTCGTTACTATCTACCACTACAGGCACAAGAGTTACAGCGTATGGTTTTAGTCAGACTCACCTGCAGTAGAGACAAAGTGGGCTCAGCGAGGTGGGCGCCCATTACGTAGTTTTGATCCAAAACTTGTGGTAAATTCGCCATAAAAGCGTTGAATATGGATGATAATCTGAAATTATTGCTGTAATATTAAATTCTGACCAAAATAGTAAGTGTAATAAATAAATAAGTGTAACTTGAGTGTTCGTTTTCAAAACCATAAGCTAAGTATACCTGAGTGAATGAGGAGAAACGGTGAAATATTTTTCTACACAATTATACCCGAGCAAGAGAAACAGATGTTTTAAAACCAGCTCTTGAGTTTTGGCAGCAGCTTTATCGTCGATAGGGTGCGCTTGGTCAGATCTGTAATAATATTGTAATAAGTTTGGTACGAGAAATGAGATTCAATTAAAACGGACCAAAAGTTTGTAGTATATAAAAGTAGTTCGTTAGTAGTTAATAAATAATTATGAAGAAATTTCAAGAAATAAATTTATAACTCTTCCTAAAGGAATTTTTATCAAGTTTACAGATACTTAAGAATTACTTGCTCACAAGAAAACATAGACAATCCCGATATCGAAAATTGAGCTTAGTGAAATTAAAAGTGAAAGCATAGTAAGAGGTAGTGGCATGCTGCTTTGCAGTCGTATTGGATCGTCACGACCGGGGTGGTTCCTCTCACTCACATAACACCGGCGTCAAGTGACAGCTATGCGGCGCGTTTCGTAAGGTTTGTGAGTTTCCAGAGGCTCATTGAGGGGGGAGGGCAACGCATCTATGCGTGTCTATGGGCGCCGGTAGTAACCATAAGGTTCCGACTGCTCGGTTGCCTCCTTATGACATAAAAAATTGAAAATACATCGTTTGTCTTAAAATTTTATGATACTCTTATATTGTAATAAAATTGTATTACATAGTTTTACACTAGTCACAAAAATTTGAAGAAACAGCAAAATTTGGTGTACCGCAAGGCCTTATTCTGTGTGTTATTTTTTATTATTTTTACTATGTATATTGATAATGCAAGGTAATGAAACTGTTTAAGATTCTAAAATAAATTTTATCGCAATTTTAATTTCTATTATTTTTAATTATAAAATGTTAAGCTTTTATGACACTTGCCTTGATAGAAACTGCATCAAAAGGAAAACCAGTAAATTTGTTGTTTCCTTATCAGTCTCTTCTAGGTCTACTGATTTTGGTAGAACTGTTGTTAAGGTGTCGTCGGTAGAACGGCCAGACAAGGAATGGACTCCATCTAGAAAAACAGACATATTCCGTCCTAATTTTAATCTAATATATAAAATTTTCGTGTCACGGTGTACGTAATTGAACTCCTCCAAAACGGCCGACCGATTCTCATGAAATTTTGTGTGCATATCGGGTAGGTCTGAGAATAGGTCAACATCTATTTTGTGTGCATATCGGGTAGGTCTGAGAATAGGTCAACATCTATTTTGTGTGCATATCGGGTAGGTCTGAGAATAGGTCAACATCTATTTTGTGTGCATATCGGGTAGGTCTGAGAATAGGTCAACATCTATTTTGTGTGCATATCGGGTAGGTCTGAGAATAGGTCAACATCTATTTTGTGTGCATATCGGGTAGGTCTGAGAATAGGTCAACATCTATTTTGTGTGCATATCGGGTAGGTCTGAGAATAGGTCAACATCTATTTTGTGTGCATATCGGGTAGGTCTGAGAATAGGTCAACATCTATTTTGTGTGCATATCGGGTAGGTCTGAGAATAGGTCAACATCTATTTTGTGTGCATATCGGGTAGGTCTGAGAATAGGTCAACATCTATTTTGTGTGCATATCGGGTAGGTCTGAGAATAGGTCAACATCTATTTTGTGTGCATATCGGGTAGGTCTGAGAATAGGTCAACATCTATTTTGTGTGCATATCGGGTAGGTCTGAGAATAGGTCAACATCTATTTTGTGTGCATATCGGGTAGGTCTGAGAATAGGTCAACATCTATTTTGTGTGCATATCGGGTAGGTCTGAGAATAGGTCAACATCTATTTTGTGTGCATATCGGGTAGGTCTGAGAATAGGTCAACATCTATTTTGTGTGCATATCGGGTAGGTCTGAGAATAGGTCAACATCTATTTTGTGTGCATATCGGGTAGGTCTGAGAATAGGTCAACATCTATTTTGTGTGCATATCGGGTAGGTCTGAGAATAGGTCAACATCTATTTTGTGTGCATATCGGGTAGGTCTGAGAATAGGTCAACATCTATTTTGTGTGCATATCGGGTAGGTCTGAGAATAGGTCAACATCTATTTTGTGTGCATATCGGGTAGGTCTGAGAATAGGTCAACATCTATTTTGTGTGCATATCGGGTAGGTCTGAGAATAGGTCAACATCTATTTTGTGTGCATATCGGGTAGGTCTGAGAATAGGTCAACATCTATTTTGTGTGCATATCGGGTAGGTCTGAGAATAGGTCAACATCTATTTTGTGTGCATATCGGGTAGGTCTGAGAATAGGTCAACATCTATTTTGTGTGCATATCGGGTAGGTCTGAGAATAGGTCAACATCTATTTTGTGTGCATATCGGGTAGGTCTGAGAATAGGTCAACATCTATTTTGTGTGCATATCGGGTAGGTCTGAGAATAGGTCAACATCTATTTTGTGTGCATATCGGGTAGGTCTGAGAATAGGTCAACATCTATTTTGTGTGCATATCGGGTAGGTCTGAGAATAGGTCAACATCTATTTTGTGTGCATATCGGGTAGGTCTGAGAATAGGTCAACATCTATTTTGTGTGCATATCGGGTAGGTCTGAGAATAGGTCAACATCTATTTTGTGTGCATATCGGGTAGGTCTGAGAATAGGTCAACATCTATTTTGTGTGCATATCGGGTAGGTCTGAGAATAGGTCAACATCTATTTTGTGTGCATATCGGGTAGGTCTGAGAATAGGTCAACATCTATTTTTCATCCCCATAAGGGTGGTCCACCCGTTAACGCGGGCGAAGCTGCGGGCAACAGCCTTAATATAATGAAACTGCGTGGCCTTGTTAACAAAATATTTTCAGACATCTGTTTCATTGTTTAAAAATTATGTACCTACCATTATTAGATCGTGAAGCACCCAATTGTTGCGGCGCTGTCAATAACTGTCCTAATCCAAACCTCGATGTCTTCCTTTTCAATAATGGCGCCGAATATTGGCGTGAATATATTTTTTCACGTTCTGTATAAAAATTGAAAATATTTGAATGCCAAACACAATCGAGCCAGGAGTATTATTATTATAATCAATTATTATTTTTATTTAAAACATACAGCTACTAAGCGGTTTTAGGACATCAACAACACATTGTTGGAAGCACAGGAATATTTAACATGCAACAAGAATATTAAACTAAGTTGATCCAGAATTAACATATAAATAATGACAATTGTTATTCAAAGATTCAAAGTTTTCGTCCATTACATTAACATAACATACACTTTCATGTTAAGTTCAGCACCATGAAGTGCAAAAGCTTTTAACAAAGTTATAGCAATAATCAAACTGAGAAACTGGTAGTTTTTTCAAGAAATTCACAAATAATTGTCAGGCTGAGCAAGTGAGCATATATCGTCACAAAGCTGGACATCCATTAGGCGACTTTTATATCTTTAGATACAGATAAAAGCTAGCAGCAAGCAAGAAAAGAGGTGCTTTTAGTGCTTTAGGAGTAGGGGCGCGGAGTTAGTACAATTAAGGCCTCCCTATTCATTGTGCAAGAAAGGCGTGTCAAGGATCAATAAAAGAATTCTGAATGAAGTTTTTTAAGGACAAATAATGTTTTTTGGTTCTCTTTTACAGAAGACCCTACATCGGCTCAGGACCAAATGATAGGGCATTTAACTGCGTTATAAAAAAATAAAAAATTTAGACAAGGAACAATGCTTTAATACAAAATAAGCATTTAGCTTTAAAGATAGTGAAAGCTAAGCTTATCATCAAGGCACATTAAGGATATGAGATATTAGAAGGATTTTGGAAACAAGAAGAAGGGTTTAGTTGGATAGAAGTTAATTTTAAAAGATTTGAAGCTAAAAGGAGAAAGTATGATCAGATAGACAAGTTTTAATTGATAAGAGGAATAAACTGATTAAAAGATAAACAAAGCGAAGGTAAATTTATACATGCAAAATTATGGATGTAAGTGTTTTAAATATATGGCATAATTTCTTTTTTTATACGTTTATAGTTTATTATCTATTTAAAGTTTTAGCAAATGCTGTAATAGGTATTTATTATATATTCAGTTTCAATGATAAGTTTTATATCTATCGGGTTAGAATTTGTGAATATTAGAATTTTGCTTGATTAAATGATATACTCCAAGTTTTGTTAAATTTATATATATACGTATGAAATTGTATTCACTGACTAACGCCCAAATTATCCTCATTACTTTAATCTAATTTAAAACACAGTATTTTATTGGGTTACCAATATGTGGATTGAAGTATACGGTGTAAAAGTTGAGGTCTAGGTAGGATGCGGTAGGTTTTAAAGTAAATAAAGCATATGGTGTGTACAAGGTAAACTATAGTAATAAAAAGGGTGACCAATTATTTGGAAGTGTACTCAAGGTATTTAACGTGTCTAAAGGAGATGTAGAAGTGGGTAAGATATAGGATGATCCAATTTTTGGAAGATCAGTCAAGGTATTAGGGTTTATAAAACAATATGTAGAAGTAGTGGGTAATAGATAAGATGATAATATTTGGAAGAGTAGACCAGGTATTTATGGTGCATAAGGTATTTAAGGAAGATGTACAAGTGGTGGGTAATGTGTTCGGCCTGTTGACCTGTGGGCGGCGGCGGCGGCACGGCAGCTGGTGCGGAGATGGTGCGCTTGTACGGCCACTTGGCGCCAAGCGACGCGGACAGCGAGCGCGGCGGCGCAGAGCTCAGCGCCTCGTGTGCGCGCCGCACCCGCAGCGCCGCCCACTCCCCGCCCCCCTCTGCCACACGAACAACCCCCGCGCCCCTTTACTAGACATTGACGATCTACGAGCTCCGAACATTTCGAAGCCATCTAATTTCTAACATTTATTTGCTTGTCTTTGCAGTGCGACCCAATTTCATTATATTTAGTTTATACATTATATAATATACTTTTACGCCTATCACGATTGTGGTATATGTTTGATCTTTCCGATTATAGTTGTTTACTAATAGGTACATCTTATACTTAATTCAGTAGATGTTTGATTGTTTTGAAAAAAATAACTGATTTTATATTTTACAGAATAGATGTAGATGATTTCGGATCTCTTACGATTTTAATTTTGAAAAAAAACAGATTAAACATGATTGAAAAAGATCAATATTGAAAAAAATTGAATCCATCTACGAATCAAACAATTAAGAAAATAATTTCTTCAACATACACAAGCGAAATTCACGGAACAATATTACAGACTTACCTTTTACGTTCGAAAAGTCTAATGATTTGTTGGAATTTATCTGAGCCTCCAAGACGAGTGCTTCGAAACGATTCAGGAAGAACTCCCAAGTCAATATGTGTCGGTCGCTGAGAGTGTTGTGCAACTGATAAATGGACTG
Source organism: Helleia helle (assembly GCA_963853865.1). Lineage (NCBI taxonomy): Eukaryota > Metazoa > Arthropoda > Insecta > Lepidoptera > Lycaenidae > Helleia > Helleia helle. The sequence continues at coordinate 1,028,176 of OY971435.1, forward strand.
CAGTATCATCGGCCGGTCCACTATCACCAGGTCAAACTGAGTCTCTAAACAGTACAGTAGCAGCTGTTGGGGAAATACACCTTTGTACATTTTTACATTAATCTTTTGTTTTTGTTACAATTTGCTCCTATAGTAAAAGTCTATTTTTTACACATAGATCACCTAAGAATGATATAATAAATGATATTATGAAGAAATTTACACTTTCATTATCGTAATATGAAGTATAAAATATAAATAGTAAAGAACAAAGGAGATACCTCAATAGCAGTATCGTGTATAGTTCCAAGATACAGAGTGGCGCGCTGAGCGACGTAGACACTGATGTCGTCCATACTTGAGATAAGGTAGCAGAAAGCTGTGGCCAGAGCCGTCTGGAGTGGGATGCTTGTTTTCACTGGAGATCCATCCATGAAACTGGTAATGCAACGTCAGATTAATTTACACTTTTTTTACTAGACTTGAGCTAGGCTTTTTAATAAGGTAAGTCACATAATTCAGCATTATATAGTATTTTGTTTTTACTGTTATTTTAAAAAGATATGGTAATAATGCTTAAATGAATTAGTACTATATCTACCCCGCCATGGTTCAGGCCTTGTCGTGGCGGTGGGGCTCAGTAGCCTAAGGTGAACCCAGCACCTTGGGCGAAGCCAAGTGAATCGAGTGGGCTGCTCTTTATACCACTCTTATAAAAATAGGGGACGAAACTCCATTGTAATGTCTCGACGTTGGGAGAGGGGGGGGGGGTTCTTCTGGGCGGGACAACCCCGTCTGTGGAGATGGTGGTACTATATCTAAGAAGCACTGACCGAATGAGCATGGTGACTCGTTCGACAGCAATGAAACGAAGCTGAGGATCGGTATGATGGAAGCTGTCGCGCAGCAGAGCACACAACACGTCCGCACCACCAGCCAGGGTGGTGCAATGCAACAGCACTGGCGCACCCACCGAGCAGATATGGGACTGCGCCGCGTCGCACACCTTCCAAAGGCTGCAAAGACAGACAGAAAGACACTCCACACTTAGATTAGTTCATAATATACAAATTAGTAGAATAAAATCAAAGTAGACGTAAAATGTGATGATCTATACAATTTATTTTTAAAAAATATTTTTTTTTCTAAGCAACGGACTTACTTCTCAATGAGCAGGTTTTCTTGGCACCATATAAGAAAGCCTCTATGCTCTGCCAGAGCGTCGGTGTTGAGGACGAGCACTTGAAGACATTGCAGGAGATGATAAAGTACGTCGGGTCTTTTTGTGTTTTTGATTTCCTAAAAAAATGTATAGCAAAAATTACCATCATATTTATATTACTAACGAATTGGTAAAGTATGGACGTTTTACTTGTAGTAACTGATGAATATATTGCAACTCCTGCGGTAGTTCTTCGATACAAAAGTGAAACTTTCCTGCTGACGTTGGCCAAAAGTTAGTCATATCTTCTTCTACGGAATCTGCTTCGTTCTCACCCAACAAATTCGGCGTTGAAACCTAATTTAAGAGAAAGAAAAACGTTACTATAGTCTGAATATAAAACTATAAATTAGTTTTGGGTTTTTTTACTGTATTTATTTTGGAACTCTCAATGCAGACTTTTGGAAGGCTTTCGATTAGACTAGTTATATAATTCTTGTACATTTTTTATTTTACTTTATAGAATTTGCTGGCTAGATATTTCGGCCTGATGGCCTTCAAGCTCAATCGGTACAGCAAGTGAACAGATGGCTTACTTAAGAAATATTCGAAAGGGGGAGCACCCCCTCCGCGCCCCGCAATGGGCGCGGTTCATCGCGCGCGCTGCTCGGGAGGATTTGGACTAGTCAAATCCGATACGGTTGACAAATCTTTTACGGTTGAATTGAACCAATCATCATGAGGGCCGCCCTCATCCCTCCCTCTGTAGGAGGCGGCGCGCGGTGCCCGAATTATAAACGTGTGAAGGTCAGTAATAATAGGAGCTTATTTAGGACATAGCTTTCTTTAGATTCTTGTGTCTTAAATGCAGATCAGCAGCTGATCAACAGTAACCAATATTTTTCTAACAATACTAACATTGGCAGTAGCAGTGGCCACGTCAGTGTCGGTGAGTGTGACAGAGTGCGCTGTAGCGACCGGCGGCCGCTCTGCGGGTGGTAGCGATACGGCCATGTCTAGTTGCTCCGTGATAGTCTCCACCGTCGCCGTCATTATCTGCGCAGACATACCTCACCAAATCTTTTACTCTAGTAAGAAATATTTCAAATGTATCTCAGTTTTGGCAAAGACTATAAATTTAAAGCTGTTCGATTGTGAAAATGTTGATTACTAAAAATATTAAATCCATGTTTTTTTTTTCAATATTTTGTGCTGGGTTTTTTGTTCAAAATATACACAAGCATTTTACTACAAAGCAGAAATGTATTCTCAGATCCAGTTAAGCCAGTTCACATTAAAGTAAACTGTGAACTTGTCACCTAATCTATCACTTTTTCAAAACACTTATCTATATAATTGACAGTGAAATCTTATATTTTTAAATTTTAAATAACAAGGAGCTCAAGGACGCATTTCATTGGTAATTTCAATATTTTGTCTCCAAATATAATGAATATTAGTTTTAACGGCTTAAAAATTTGCTTTAACAAGCAAAATTTTGTCATAATTGGTACCTATGCCTGATACGTTAGCAAAGCGCATAGCTAAAAAATTATATTTCATTCTAAAATCCTAATATGTGGAGTAACAAGAAATCATGTACAGAATTTTAAATAAACCCAAATGCGATTAAATTTTTAAACTTCCAGCGAAATAATACTACTAATAAAACTAAAAGCAACTATAAATTCAATAGAACAACATCAACACATCGACATGAAAAGAAACAAGAACTAGGCGAAAAAAGCAGTGAAATCAATAAATAAGAGAGAGGTAGAAACGTACTTGCGTATCACCTGACGATTTCGTCAGGGTGGCGTCCGAACCGATGTCGCTTATTAGAGAGAGTTGCATGAAATGAACAAACTATACATCTATTATATAGAAAAAAGGTCTAGGCATGATCGGGTGAACGCTTTGACTTGGCGGGAGACTAATTCGAAACTGCGAATGATACATCCATAAACTTAGAAGACTTAACAAATGTTTACAAAATAAAATCTATTGTTAAGTCATTCGCAGGCACAAATTTGAAACGACAAAATATGTCTGCTTAAAAACGAACTCATCAGGAATATTTTATTAAATACATCTTCTACATATGTGTATAAAAACTAGGAAGATAGTTTAAAATATTGTCCGGTAACTTTAGAGATTTAAATATTGGGATCTGTTTATAAGCAGACAGAATACGATCACCAAAAATAGTACCGATGGGTAATATTTTTGACATCTTTCCTCAGTTGCAAAAAATATATTTGTTGAAAAAGATAGAAAGTAGTATATTATGCAAATCGCGTCTTCTATAAATCATCGGATAGTCGTAAGAGCAATATTGAGATCATTTCCACTGTTTTAAATAATAACATTCAATTTGTAAAATAAAAATAACTAGAAGGAGCACCGAGTCAGGCTCTAGGGAAAATTAGTTCTAGTCTGTCTGTCTAGAAGAATTTTACAAATCAAATTCGTGAGGATAAAAATGTAATACGATTTGAGACGAATGGATCGACAAATGATGACGTTACAAATATTACATGTATACACGTTTTTAAAAATGTGTGTAAATTAGTGGAGCTAAAACGCAGGTTGTGATCCTAATTGCGGGGTCTTGATAAATGCCAAACTAAGTGGAAACGATCACATTTATCATGCAGCCATAAAAGCTACGAACATTAATAACAAAAAACGGGTAAAAGTATAATTTAGATTACACAAAGAAAGCTGTAGAGTCAAATACATAAACGTTTACAACTATTCCTAATGAAAAATTAATTGAACACTTTACAAAGGGTTTGCCACACAGAAGGATGATGTTATTTAAAATATTTATTTATAAAAAGATATTTGTTTATTTTAACATTGAATATCGTTCTGAAGCTGAACAATCATATCACTAAAAAAGGTACTTTTGTGGTTTTTTCCAAGGATTTACTTCATTATTCATAAGGAACGTTTCGTTATTTCCCGAATCCCAAAGTTAGGCCGATCTGTGTGACAACTGTATCGCCCGCCAAATCAAGCTAGGTGTGTGAATACGCACGTGAGGCATGTGCACAAGGACGCCTCCCAGTGAGCCGCGCTCGAGCGCCCCCAGCGGCTCGGCGGAGCCCACAGACCCCCCCGCCGCCGCCGGACCAACTCGCCCCCGATCCTCTTCCGTCTGACACTTCTTCGGAATCGCCTCTGACCAAGACTCTTCAGACGGAGGCTACAATTACCCACATTTTTACAACCTCGCATACCAATCGCTTATTTCTCTCGCTAAAGTGCGCAAGGTTTGTGCTTAAAATGGTTAGGCGTAACTCCGTATTTCTTTATTATTATCCAAAACCGCAAGATTTATTCGTCCCCTGTACCAAGCGAAAGTTTACCATCGAGTAAGCAAATTCGCGCAAATGTAGCACTTGTATATCTGCTGCGAAGCGATCAATTTTTAGGTGAATGGACGGTAACATTGAATGGCCTACATGCGCATCCGGGTAAAGACACTTGTATATGAGCAGGGCAGCGATGCGCTTGGCAAAAGTGCATGCGACAACACCATCGAATGCGGAACGGGGCCCGGTAGTCGGGAGTGACGTACCCTTAAGCCGGGTATCGATTACGCGCGGGAAATCGTCAGTTTTAAAAACGCGCGGCAACCGCGTCTTTTGGATACGTGTAGGCCGGACTGATAAGACGCGGCTGCCATACGAGCTTATGCCGATTAGCTGCGTGTAATCGATACACGAATATACGGAGGCAGTATTGTACCTGGTGCTCGCGGGGCGCAGGCGGCACTAGCACGCGTACAAGACGTACAGCCAACTGCGCACACAGGGCCGCAGCCTCGCAATACGCGCACGCGCCCGCCGAAGCACATTCCGCTGAGAGAATATACTATTTACAGTACACCGATGAGAGGTATGCCCTGTGCTGCGCCCCCGTCTTCATGGGTACGACGATGCTGTTTATTTTCTCCGTCAAAAGCTCTGCTGTGTTTCGGAAAGAAGGGCAGGACAGGCAGTGTAATTAACTACTTACCAAGGTACCGAGATTCATAGTAACGCTCCACGGGTTCACCCGCGTACTTCCCTTCCCGGGGGAGGACAAGGATAAGTAATTATCACCCATATCTTATTCTGATGTATAAGCTACATTATTGTAAAGTTTCATTAAAATCTATCAATAGGTTTTTCGTGAAAAAGCAACAAACATCTATACATCCATACATTCTTACAAACTTTCGCGGTTATAATATTAGTAGGATAGTACAATTTACTAAGTTGTCAATAGCTTAACCCTAATCTACAATAATTGGTATAACTGGTGTCAGTATCGAAATGTCTGTACAATCAGAGAAGTGTTTTGCAATGTGCAAGCCGCATTAGGCACCTGTGCTCATTAACAGCAGGTAGCAACGACAGTTTAAATGTGGCTCGAAAATTAAAGATTGACTTACAATGTTCAATGGTGTTCAATTGGTTGGACTTGAGCATCAGTCGAAGAAGTTTCGTCGCTTCACTGCTCACATTTTGTATATTGATGCGATGCTGTTGCAATTCGAGCTAAAAGTACAAATAACTTATATATTATATACTTATATTTTTTTTTCTTTAATCTACACTATTTACAACTAAAAGATAACTATAATTTTTACTTTCTAAAATTAGCACTACTGTCTGATATGCAGCTCATATTTTAAAATTTAAATGAATCGTAATAAATCGTCGAGCATATAACCAGATAGTGGTAATGTGAGCCATACAATTTCGAAACTGATCAGAGATTTGTTACTGACGTAATAGCAATTCAACCAACCAGTTATCTGTATGTACGTCCCATCGGCCAATCATCCATCAATGGCCATCAACCGGCCAATCAGAGCGCAGAGCCGGCGCAGCATCTCAACACAAATTTGGCGAAAATTGTTTTCATACAAAACACATGACATTACCGTTCTTTTTCGGTAATACGCTCGATGTAATAAATTAACGCTTATGTACCTTAAAGTCTACCCAAGACTTACCTGTTTCAGAAGTATGTCGAGCATGAGTATACAACAGGTCAGGTTTTGGGGCATCATTTCATCTTCTTTGCCTTTTTCCTTCTCGCTGGCGTTTTGTTCTGAGGAACTGGTTTCTTTTGTTTTTCCATCTACAATTACATAAAATATATCATTATGTATCTCGTACAAACATATAAAGTCTTTAATTTAAATATTTATCTTAAGCATCTCCATCCTATGGAATTTAATTAGCTTTTATGCAAGAACTATTTTTAGGTTCCACAAAAAAAGTATCGTACACGTTGTCGTGGTAGCATCTAATTTGCACTACAAATAGGAATCCTCTTAAGTATGATCTTGTAGATCACAGATTCTAGATTCACTCACCGGTTGGAGGCTTAACAACCTTTTCAGGCATTTTGACTACACAATGTACGAATAGGTCAAAAAGGTGTGAAAGCGGTATCTTCACCTCCAACAACGATATAGTCTGAAATTAATAATAACAATTAGATAGTCATTTTGACCCTCGAAAGTTATATAAGTTTCACCGCTCAGTGTGTCTGTGAAACTATAGTTCTTAAACAGGTGAACCGATTTGTATGTCATTTTAACATATGAAAGCAAGTATTTTAGCTAGCGGTGGTTCTCAGACATGTTTAATCAGAATCCGTTTAGCTGTTTTGAGATCATCAGATCTTTTAGTATTGCATTTGAGGTTATTTAAAGTCATCATCATTATCACTGACCCTTATGCTGCAGGGCACGGGTCTCATGCTCGAAATCAAGCAAGAGTGATTTTTAAAATAACTTTTTAATACTTTTTTTACTCATTATTATAAAACGTGACCATAGTTGCTGTAAAGTATCCGAAACGTCAGACATGTAAAAATCTTAATAAACCGCTATAGAATCCGTAAAAGTTACAGTCCTTGACTGACTCACCTGGTACCATTGCAGCACCGGCAGAACGGTGTCAGGACGCGGGTTGTCGGTGACTCGCTGCTCTGCAAACTGATACACGCGCCGTTCTTCTCCCCCTAACCCGATTTCTGGCTCTAATACTTTACCCACTGCTACTTTTAACTCTAGCAGTTCCTAAATAGAAGATTCTCTCATTACGCAACCATTTGGTACTTATCAAGACGAATACAATTAATTTACTTAGTATTTAAACTATTCTTAATTCTAAAATACTATTTGATACTAATTTCTATTATAAGTCGACTTTTGCTCTAGTAAACATATTAAACAAGAGGTGACTTAAGATGAGCCCTTGTGGCACTCCATTAAGTGTTACTGTTTTTGACGCGATTACGTATTAAATCATGAACGCCGGCTGCACGCACGAAAAAGTGTCCGGTTTTGCCTGAGCCAAACGTGTAAGCGAAGGCGCGGAACAAGCGATACAGAAGCACCATTGGCCTAAACGGTCGGCTTGTGATCAATTATGACGTTATCACGTAAAATTATCGTCCGTAAAACGACTTTACAGACAACAAGTAGGTCTTTTTATATTTTTACTGACTTAAATGGAATTATAATGAAAATGTGACATTGACATTTGTATAAGAAACTTTATATTATTATCAATAAATCTTACTTAATGTTATTAGTTATTTTAGCAATAATAATAGTTACCTACTTAACCAATTAAATATACCTCTTCTGGCACATCAGTGCAAATGGATTCCATCCAAGCTGGCATGATGTAGTCCCAAATTGACTGAGTGATGATACCGTACGGGATAAGACAGTACAATCTAAAAAACAAAAAGGACAACATGTACCTTTTTTAAATCTGATATAATATCTAACTATATTATGTTCCTTATTACTTAAATACGCGGAAAATGGCAAGTTCACATAGGTATCACCATGATGTTATATATTTCTTTCTTAAAAAGGCTTTGCTGTATTTCATACAGAAAATTACCTTTTTTAATGTATTCATGCATACCGCCAGCCGTAGATGAGATGTGACTTAAAATATTGATGTATCATAGGGCAGTTTCGAATAACTTTGTAACATTAGGACGTATGACATCTCAATCCTCTCATGACCATAGTTGCTGTAAAGTATCCGAAACGTCGAGCTTGTAAATTAATAAACCGCTATAAAATCCGTAAAATTGTTTCATTATAATGAGTAAAATTCGCGTTAACATTAGAAAACATTAAGCTCATTTGTGTTTATGGTAACATTGGTCGTTTGTCTGTTCAGTACGTGTCACTCGTGCCGTACCGATTGAGTCCGTCCTTGAGGTGGTGTGCCTTGGAGGCGAGGTTGTCCCAGTGGCCGGCCTGGCGCGTGTGGCGCGGCGGGTGCGGCAACAGACACGCCACCAGCACGCGCCGCGCCGTCTCCGCCGCGCGCCTCACCCACCCGCACACGTGCTCGCACTTGAGTTTCTCCACCGTGTTCGCTGTCTCACCTGAGAGGGAATAAGAATAGGATGGAAACTTACCATCATTGTTATTAAGCCTAAAATTTGCTCTATAATCTAAAAAAAAGCTAACATCTCACGCTATCCCTTTATTTGAAGTTCGTCCGTCCCTTCATTGCGTCCTCCAGAACTCTCTAAATACCGAAGTATAACAAAGTACTAGTAATGGTACTACTGTTCAAGTCAGTTAAATTGTATCTGTTAACCGGACCCTAATAACGAATCGATATTTTGATCGACAATCAAAAGAGGGTTGGTAGAGTGAGACGTTACGTTGGAAGTTATTATATACGTAGGTATGTATGAACCTGATATGGACATAAAACATAACCTTTGGGAAGAAAGAATAACAAATATCCTAACCAGACATAGGGACTTCCGATAGAAGTGAAAACAAAATTAATTATATTATTACATTTCTTAGAAAAGGATTCTATTTGTCAGATTTTATTTTGTATGTTTTTTTAATTGTAGTGATGTTTCAATTATTGTGAAGTTACACAGCGACAGTATCATTCTCGCTCGGGCACAATCGGCAGTCTCGAGTTTACCCGATCGAGCCTTTCACCTTCGAGCGTGACGGCTCAGCCTCATTTATACCCTGAGTGCGGTGCGCCAGAAGTTTTCACTTCAAAAATACTCGTGCCGATAGTTCATCAGCAACACTCATCTTTCATTTCAACCAAATATCATGTGACTGATGAACTATAACTCTTTTTGATTACAGGTTCGTTGTCGGTCTTTGACATTAACTCACTCACCAGTATAGGAGAAGGACGTGACGTGGAACCAGTGGAACAGCACTGAGAGCAGGCGGCCGAGGATCTCGTCGGGTGTGTCCGGGTTGGGCGTGCACAGGCCCACCATCAGCCATACGCCATACCTGCGACCAGGGCTCAAGATTAGTTCATTGGAATATTCCCAATCCTACAAATACATCCAGTACCGGTTGAAACTGCAGAGTAATATTCCCTCCCCAAAAGGACCCTACAGATCCATCCATTGACCGCCGGCTGGTCGAGTGGTCAGGCTAGTGGACACTTTACGCAGCGGTCGTGGGTTCGAATACCGCCAGGTGCAGATAATTTATATAATGAATACAGATGGATGGATCATGGACGTGTATATATGTATGTATTTATATACATTTCTTAAATATATTTCCATTCCAGTACCCGTAACCCAAGTTCTTACGAATTTACCACGAAGCAAGGTTAACGTGGTGTGATTGTTGGATAATATTTATTTGTTTATCCATTAGCTGTTAGAGTTTAGCATAATATTTACAACACAAAGACGACTTATAACCTGTATACATCATATATAATACATATGATGTATACAGGTATGCATGTATACATGTATATATCAGAGTTATTACTTGATGTATTTATTGCAGAAGATTAACGACTTACATAATATTTAGAACCCTTTAACAATGGAGTCGTAACGATCTAACAGGTGTTAGCCTCCAATATATTTGATAAGCCTGACGAACTGATTCGACTTGTGGCACCTCTACGACACCGGAAATTGGCAATTTACGCGTTAAATTGGACAAATTACATACACATAATTATGTGCTAATAATACAGCACAGTCGAATCCAGATCCTTACCGCCCCAACAGTTGTCTGTCTTCAACGGAGATTGGATCAGGTAGGTTGATACTGAGAAGAGAGTTGATCTGTTCCGAGGAGCTGTCCGGATCCTCCATGTTGATGGGTTTCGCTTCCTTCAATAAGCTGGCAACACATTATAAAAACATTTTCAGTATGTTCAAGACATAACGTTATGATTATATGTTTTCGTTTTTTTTTATAAAGAACTTACAGCCAAGCCCTTTGATGTAGTCAGCCCTGTATATATAACCAAGTTCTCTCTGGCCTACGCCTAAAGTCTAAACTTATGACGATAGGTTTTGTAGCCAATTTAAATACACCGAATATCTTTCGTTGCGAAACAACAAAACTGCTGGCGGAAATATAAGCACGACTGTACCTACGGCACGGATCGTATTTCTCGCCTACACTCGAGCCACCTCTAAAGATCGCAAATACTTGCATTGTTACATTTTAGATATACAAACCATGTTAGTCACTTAAAATTAGTTCCGCTGTGTCGTATCCGAAAATGCCTATACGTAAAAGTGTAAATGATTGCATGTATTTGTGCGTGTTACTGTACCATACAATGGTTTTAACGTGGTTAATATGCACATCGCTGTCCACGTACACGTGTAGTAGCGTGTACGTACGCACCACACACACAAACATGAGTCTGGGTGTGTGTGGTGCGTATAAACTAGCGTACTGTTATATCCCATACTTGTATCCATTAATATAGAATTTAAGATAAATAAGTTAGTTTCTAATATTAACATTTTAAACGACTCATGTTGCAACTTTATGCTTTATGAATGAGAATAATAATGAGGCTCATATCATAGACTTGCAAGGTTTCGATTTAGACATAATTACAAATGAACAAAAATCCAAACTAAAATCCATATACAAAGAAGCCGATAAAATTATTAACGAACATAATTTTATTAAATATGAAACTCATTATTCTATTACTTTAATCATTATTATTTGTATTTTATTTTATTGTGTATTTTCTTTTAATAAAGAAGTACAACTGTTGTCCTCCCTTCCGCCTAAAGTTTTCCGAAACAATTTCTGTAAATCCGCTTCCAAACCAGGACACACCTCCTTCTTCTTCTTCTTCGCCAGCTATTCCGCTTCAGGACTTAGCAAAGGGCAAGATTAATACAAGAACTGTTCCTACACCTAAACTAAGATTAGATGTATAATTCCTTTAAATTAATTTTCCATAAACTTCGTCCCCAAAGTTTAGTCTACCCCCGGGAGGTGTTATATCCCATACTTGTATCCCAATGTGCTATCACTCCTGCTGATACAACATTCCTCCTGCTACCTTATATATACGCCTGCCCCTCCCGTGTGTCTGTGTATTCCATTCCCGTCTTCGAGTCTCAACAGTTGTCTCTATTCTATTTTGTGTTTCAATATTTCTCTTTTTTTTTTAAAGTAAAACTTACAGAGCCCCATAACAGTACGTACTCATACACAAGTAGTTGCTTGCGTGTGCGTGTGTGTATAGACATGAGAGCTTGTGTGCATATGCATATATGTGTATATGTGCGTGTGCTATACATGATGATGGCCACAACTAGATTGGTCTGCATATCACAGTACATGTGGCATTTGCGTATACGTACGTGTAGTAGCATGTACGAATTTATGTCAGTCTGTGAGTTTAGTACGTAAAAACGAAACATAATTTCTTGCCTTTGTGCGTAATGTGTATACGTATGCATGCGCATGTTTGTATGTTGTGTGCTTACCTGATGATGGCCTCCACGAGGTTGGTCTGCATGTCGCTGTCCATGTGCCAGGCGGTGGGCAGGCGCGCGTGCACCACGTGGTCGCCGCCGCGCCGGCTGTTGTGTCTGTTGCCGTGGCACTGGAGGCAGTACCTAGAGTACCAAAAAGTCCTGTCTTAGTTCCCAAAACTTCGACTCTATTTGTACTATAGAAAATATTATTTATCTTAATCTTTGATTATTTATTATTGTATTTATTCTTGCCCAAATACTCAACTTTCCTAACCGTATTTGTGCCATGATATAATAATAGTATGTCAAGTTTGTGAACGATCCCTCGCCACACGCATCCAACATGGACCGGCCACCGCACGGAGATCGTCTTCCCACCTGGTTAATGGCCGACCAACACTTCGTCTACCCAAACGCGGTCTCTTGAACTGCCACTTCAACGAGCTTAATCTTTGCGTGATATCGGTTACCTTAGTTCTCTGGCGGATGTCTTAGTTTGGAATCCTATCTAACAAAGAAACACCCAGCATAACACGCTCGATTGCGCGCTGAGCTACAGTAAACTTAAGGACCAGTCGTAAATTTAGGGACCACGTTTGAGCGCGTAGGTCATCACGGGACGATAACGCATTGGTTGAAGACTTTCGTCTTCAAACTCTACGGTATAGACGACGTGAGAATATGGCTTCCCGAGTGCTGCCCATCCCCATTGAATCCTCCTCGGCTTTTCTCTCGAAGTTATGTCTACCTAGCTGCAAAGTGTGCCCAAGATAGACATAGGTACTCTATATATGCACATACTCTATATACGTACATAGTGGCGAGGGATTGGTCTAGATCGGAGGCTGATGATGGTGATGATTATGATGAAACTTTGTGAACTAATGTAATGTTTTCACGACTAATCTGTTAAATTATTTATTTAACGGATTAGTAATGAAAACATTATTAGTAGTTAAACAATGCCAGTCTTGGTAGCCTATATTGTAAGTTGCAGTTATATAAATGACATTCAAAACCATATTATTAGAATCATGGTAATGTCTGACCTGATGGGGTGGTTGCCGTTGTAGCTGGCGCATTCAGTTGAGAAACAAATTGAATAGGCCGCTTTGTCTGTCGATCTGCAATTCTTAAAAAATATGTATTTGTGAGTCGAGTTTGACCATTAACATAACATGAAAATAAGGAAGTGCCTAACACAGACCCTTGGGGTACTCCTAGCATTACAAGTAATCAAGGTTAAGTTCGTGACCTGTAACGTTCTTATAAAGATAGTATTAGAAGAACTATTTTTTTTTAAGTTGAAAGTAGTAAACAAACGCTTTAGACAAATCTTAAAAAAATCAGATTAAAAAAATACCTTATTCTCGCAGACCATTGATACTTGTTGTTGAGGGTGGAGAATGTCAAAGAATCTCTGATCTGGATGCTCTCTGCGGACGAATATAACGATATATTTGTATTAAAGGTCACAAATTGTATTATTTCCTGAGCCGGGAACCATCACGCCACCACATGTGGATGTGATAATGTGAGGACAATTTAGCTCTTAGCGTCACAATCATAACGGATATTTCAGTGTAGCACCTTAGAAATTAGAATGTATATTCCATGCGAACGTCACGCTGTCACCTGTATATCTCGTTAGCGCACTTGATACATAGGTAGAGCGGCGGCGGCGTGTCGGACGCGAACGTCACGCTGATACCTGTGTATCTCGTTGGCGCATTCGATGCACAGGTAGAGCGGCGGCAGTGTGTCGGACGGGAATGTCACGCTGATACCTGTGTATCTCGTTGGCGCATTCGATGCACAGGTAGAGCGGCGGCAGTGTGTCGGACGGGAATGTCACGCTGATACCTGTGTATCTCGTTGGCGCACTCGATGCACAAGTAGAGCGGCGGCGGCGTGTCGGACGCGAATGTCACGCTGATACCTGTGTATCTCGTTGGCGCACTCGATGCACAAGTAGAGCGGCGGCGGCGTGTCGGACGCGAATGTCACGCTGATACCTGTGTATCTCGTTGGCGCACTCGATGCACAAGTAGAGCGGCGGCGGCGTGTCGGACGCGAATGTCACGCTGATACCTGTGTATCTCGTTGGCGCACTCGATGCACAAGTAGAGCGGCGGCGGCGTGTCGGACGCGAATGTCACGCTGATACCTGTGTATCTCGTTGGCGCACTCGATGCACAAGTAGAGCGGCGGCGGCGTGTCGGACGCGAATGTCACGCTGATACCTGTGTATCTCGTTGGCGCACTCGATGCACAAGTAGAGCGGCGGCGGCGTGTCGGACGCGAATGTCACGCTGATACCTGTGTATCTCGTTGGCGCACTCGATGCACAAGTAGAGCGGCGGCGGCGTGTCGGACGCGAATGTCACGCTGATACCTGTGTATCTCGTTGGCGCACTCGATGCACAAGTAGAGCGGCGGCGGCGTGTCGGACGCGAATGTCACGCTGATACCTGTATATCTCGTTGGCCCATTCGATGCATAGGTAGGGCGGCGGCGGCGTGTCGGACGCGAACGTCACGCTGATACCTGTATATCTCGTTGGCCCATTCGATGCACAGGTAGAGCGGCGGCAGTGTGTCGGACGGGAATGTCACGCTGATACCTGTGTATCTCGTTGGCGCACTCGATGCACAAGTAGAGCGGCGGCGGCGTGTCGGACGCGAATGTCACGCTGATGCAGTGGTCGTAGCACACCTTGGCCGCCTCCGCGCCGCCCGCGCCCCCCGCACCGCCGCTGCCCGCGCCGCCTGCGCCACCGCACATGTCCCTCTGACACGTGAACGACGCTTGCGAGTCTGCAATGGACAGGATTTAAAATATTTGCCGCCAAAAAGTTGAATCTCAAGCCCTTTTATTTACTAATTTTTCACAAATAAATAAAAACCGCCATCTTGTGTGAGTGGCCATTTTGAAATGACAACTCCTCTTATCGTTTCTTACGCTGTAAGTCCGGACTATCACGAACTATTAAATAAAAAAAATATTGACAAATACATCATGACACTGTTACAGTTTCTTGTTCTTGGTAAAAATCGAACCCTCTGGGATTTACTTTATTTTAAAGTAAAAATTGCTATTACTAGAAAATTTGCAGAGCAGCCCCTTCCTGTCGAACAGCTTGGCGTCAAACGGCGGCCAGTAGTAGAACAGCAGCTTGGCGGCGGAGAGGCGCGCGCCGCAGGTGCCATACGCCACTACACTCAGTACGTCCTGCACCACTGCGCGCTTCAGAGACATCAGGCACTCCAGCAGCTGGCAGTGGTGGGCTGGGAGCAAGACATGAGATACTAGAGCAGGGAGTGGTGGGCTGGGAGAAAGACATGAGATACTAGAGCAGGCAGTGGTAGGCTGGGGGAAAGACATGAGATACTAGAGCAGTCAGTGGTGGGCTGGGAGAAAGACATGAGATACTAGAGCAGGCAGTGGTAGGCTGGGGGAAAGACATGAGATACTAGAGCAGTCAGTGGTGGACTAGGGGGAAGGGATTTCGGACCTACAGCTGGGGCGCGAAATACATCAGAGACCTGTGGCAGTGGCGCACTAAAGAGATAGACTATCCAGCAGCAGACAGTGGTGGGCTGAGGAAAGGAAACACCGCTGCCTGCAGCAATTTGAGTGCGTTTCGCCCACCTATTCAATTATGACATATTAAGAAAGAAGAAAGAAAGAGATTAGAGAAAAGCATACAGCATGCTATTTTGCAGTAGTTTCAAGTAGGATAAAGACATCGGCCCCCAAGCCTTTCCTCCACAAGATCTAAATACCTGGATTATTGGAATGTTGGAAAACCATCATGATGATCGCGCCAACAGACTGTGAAGCTTCACTTTCTTCCTCCATACCGGAGTACCGACGGGCTGAAACATAAAAATATTTCTGATATAAAATTGCTAAAATATTTCTTTAAAATTGAACTTTAGCAGTTTCAGAATATGTGGTGTAGGCTAGGTGTAGGTAAGAAATGGGTATTGTTTATTATTTCCGTCAAACAGCTTTCCAAATAGAATATTTTACGACTAGCAAATCTGCGTCATCATCGGGTGAAATTCATAATCATTCGAGACAAATGAGTGCGTCACAACCGCGACAAGCCCCTGAAAATTTTGTTCCATTATAATCAATTTAATAAGTAAGTTCACGGATAGTAAACGGCAGGATGTGGTAGCACAACACACACACGATGGTTGTACTCACTGATTGTAAAGGGCAGGATGTAATAGCACAGCAAATGCAGGATGTCCTGGTGTAGCGTGGCGGGGAAGACAGCGACGCAGTACGCGACCAGGTACGGTAGGTTGTCGATGTTCTCCGGCTCCAGGAACGGCAGCAGGCAGCCCAGACACTGCAGCACAGCCTCGCCGAAAGCTGTAATGATATGAAAGTGTTTGGTTTTTATTTCACGGAGCTCGATATTTCGGTCTTGTTGGCGAGACATATTTATAACTAGCTGTTGCCCGCAGCTACGCCAGCGTTAACTTACATTTACATTCGTAGACGGATTGATGATGATTATTTTTATAGCCTAAGTTACTCCTTAAAACATCATCTATCTGTCAGTTAAAGTCTCGTCAAAATCGACCCAGCCGTTTCCAAGATTAGCCGGAACAAACAGACAGACAGACAGACAGACAGACCGACAGACAGACTGACAAAAATTGTAAAAAATGTTATTTTGGTATGTATAGGTACATCCATATGGATGTATACACGGTACATAAACCAAACGCATTTAGTAAAAAGCGGTTATTTTCATGTTACAAACAGACACTCCAATTTTATTTATCTGATAATGACGAAATATTTTTTACTGTTATATTAGGTATTACTGTTTGTTTTCCTAATAAAGATAAAATAAAAACGTAACATGAGGAAACCTGCGGCCAGATGAGATTAGTACCTAGCTACAATCTTTGAGGGTGTGTGAAGTTTACGTTGCGCATGAGCGAATCGAAGCAACCTTCCTTGCCTAATTTCGTGAAGGGACCATTACCCACCAGTAGGATCCTTAATGGGCATTTGAAGCATTTTCTCAAAAATATCGCTGTCAGTACTACATTCACTACCCTTGGCGACATCCTAGTTTTTGGAGGCTTTTCAGCAATGTCAGTAATAAAAAACGTAAGCCCCAAATAAATGTGAAAGATCAGCTATCTCGTTTCACGTTTTCAGAGCTCGCCGAGGAAGTAAAATGTTTGATTTAATTTTTATAAATCTTTGACAGACAGATAGGTAGGCCTCATTTTGTGGGCTCAGCAGAAAGGTACTTTTAGTTCTTACGTTTCGATAAAAAATATTTGACGTTATATAGACGTGTTGTGATAAGCTGTATTTTAACAAGGCCACAATCACTAGTCACTACATAATATGATCAGACGTGATTGTTTTAAGTAAATGGTTTAGGGTCCCTGCTCTATAGGATAAACCTTTCTGTATTATGTGTGCCCTTTGTGCTTTTACGTAGTATATGAAGTGACCCTACCCTGGATCCCATAAGGTATGAGCGGCGCCACGTCCACCAGCAGCTGTATCCCGTGGAACACGCCCTTGTAGTCCAGGTTGGGGTACAGGCTCATGCGCTCGGCGTCCAGGTCGGCGTCGCGGATCATCTCTAATGGCGACTGGGGCACGTCTTTTAGTACACCTGGAATGTGGAGAAAATAGAGGATATTTACAAATATACGAGACCTATATCTATGGACGTTCGGGCTATGTTAGTAAATCTCACAAATATTAAATCCGGTAAATGTCGAATGTTCAGATAGACAAGATACAGGATCATATGAACACGGCAGCTTCTAATTTGCTTGGAGCACCTTTCGCCTTGAAAGGTGAAGACGGACGGTTTGAGAGATAAATTGGCAGACGTGAGGCATAAGATGTTAAGTCTCTGTGCCAGTATAATTACACTGCCTGTCTTGCCCTTCTCTCCGAAACACAGCAAATCTGTTTCATTGGAGAAACAAGCATGAAGCAAGATGGTGATACCCATTCAGCTGGCGTTTCCATTCATGGCATAGCGCATCCCTCCTACCGGTAAATGTATCGCAAGTCACAATTAAGGCCTTTTTAGCAGGAAAATGCTTTTGACGCCTATCACCAGTTTCTGAGTGGTAACTGGTAATATGTGGGACTCGGCTTAAGACTACGTCGTGCAGTCAGAAACTGCTGAAACTCACCGACAACCCCGCGGATGTCATCGCCCACCATAATTATTAAGGTGCACCGTATCAAGATACAGTTGAGGCCTGCGCCTTTTACGTTTAATAGCAACATTGCATGCGACACAAGTATCGGTAACATATTTGTTTTTAAATATAAAATTTTACTTTATTTGTAAGATAATGCAAAATCTGTTTTTAGAAGTTACAATTAATGTTATCGGACGATTATCAGACACACTTCCGCGATAGGCTGTTGTTGTACCTTTTATAGTTAAGACTATAATAAGAGACCTTACTATGTCCGTTACCTGTTCTAGCACAAGAATTATTATTTACCGTGAAGTGTGGACGAATGTCATCAATCCTAAAAAAAAATGCATTTACCGATAGGATCGCTTGCACGATCCGTTCGTCTAGGTTGGCAATTTTGGAAAGAACATTACTGTAGAGCAGGGTTTCTCAAACTTTCGGCTCCATGAACCCCTGTTCTAGTTTCCAGGTGACATCGAACCCCTTAAACTAATCATTAAATCCTCCAAATAATAAATTGACTGTTGAAGAAAACAAGGTTTTATGTCTATAAAACGTAATAAAGTGCCATAAGAAACATGTTTTTACTATTAATGTGATGGGTGTGCTTGTACTACCGTAAAATTGACTTCATTTGCGACAAGACGTCGCAAATGAAGTCAATTTTACGAGTAGTTTCGGACAATTTTAACCTTACTTATGACTCGGTACATATAAAGTCGATTTCTGTATTTAGTTTTTAGTCATGAACCCCCAGCTGCCTTCGAATGGCGTATCCCTAGGGGATCGCGTACCCCTCTTTGAGAAACCCTGCTCTAGAGTAATTAGGTATCGACGCTAAGAACACCTTTCATTTCAGGAAAGGCATGTCGGTCGGTAACAATATTGGTTCTACTAGGTACTTACTCTACTACTCCCTCTCAAATTACTTATACTTACTAAGTAGTGTTTGTGAGAAGTATTTGATGGTGTTGGCCATCTCGATGCCCGTCGGCAGAGGCTGGATGTTGTGCATCAGCCGCAGCTGGTAATCGTACAAGCATCTGATTTTGGCCGTGACTGCGAAACGAGTTTACAATAAAACGTGTCATTAGGAATAGACTAGATACCTTGCCTTACCTTGAATTAAATAAAAACATCTGGTGACTCGCAAATGTTGAGATTAAATTTAGGCAGCACGGGGAATTCAAAAACTAAAAGAAATTTTAGTAAATTTAAACAATGCAAAAGCATAGGTATCTACTAAAATACATTTTTCTCGATCGAAAAGTATCATAGGATCATAGATAAGCAAATTTAGAGCTCAAAGTGAAATGTGACAGAAATAAAGTATATTAAACAGTGAAAAATACATATAAAGACGGTTTTTAAATTTAGAAATTCGTTTTTTTATATACCATAACTTACAGGTAAAAAAACGAATGATCATGCAATAGTTTCTATTGCATATAAAAACATTAGATTAATACTTGTGTTTACGAGTATTTACAATCAGATCTCGGAACGAAGATGGTCTTTAAAAAAGTTTGACATTAAAGTGAGAGGTGCCTGTCTAATACCTTCCTCCCCTAATTTCGAGGTTGGTTTTAATTGGTTCTATGCCCAGAAGTCCTGTAGCAAGCTCGTATGATTACTACCATAATCAGCCCATTTTAATGGAAGCGGTAACATATTATACGACGGACGATAGGTGGCGCCTTAAATCCTAACTTTTACAATTATTTCAACCTGCATTTTTATGATACTAATGTTGGATGCAGAAGACAGTCCAATAATATTTCTATCCAGCAAACAAACATAAAGACAAGCTGATTATGATATCCTTTTGAAGTGAAAACTTCTTTAGCATCGTTGTGATTTGAAAGTCGATGAAACGAAAAAGCGACAGTAAATTCATAAGAATTAACGTGGGAGAAAATTAGATAGGAAGCATTATACAATGTTTCGTATGTGATTTTTGAAGGTTTCACTTCTACCACGTG
Source organism: Helleia helle (assembly GCA_963853865.1). Lineage (NCBI taxonomy): Eukaryota > Metazoa > Arthropoda > Insecta > Lepidoptera > Lycaenidae > Helleia > Helleia helle. Next base: position 1,048,308 of record OY971435.1, read on the forward strand.
TGAATTGCACACGTTTTTGTTTTTTTTTTTTCATTTTTAATGTTTATATAAGAAGTTACAATAAATTGACTACACCTACTACGTAGTAGGTTATGACGGTAAGTAGACGAAATTGATGTTTAAAGTTGGTATGTTGAATAGAAATATAATATGTTCAAGTTTTATATCGTGTTATCCTGTACACAAATATCCGGGTGTTGTCTAAGCTCACATCAAAAATAATAACGGTTTAAATAAACACTGTAATAGTTTTTCACAAATTTTAATCACAAAGTAGTTCATTTCATTTTTCATTTCGTTTCCGTTCATTTCCTTTATTCATTAATCCTGAATTAAATGATGAAAAAAAAATGATGCATGCAATATAATCTCCATAATACTTTACATGTGTGTGTTACCCACACTTCAAAATTATAATCACTGAGGTATGGATTTTATCACAGAAGCATTTCAAGCAGCATGCATGTTACATATCTGTGCAAAATGATTCATTTATCTAACTGTTGTGACAAGCAGGTGTGCTCGTGTACAATGAGCTTAGACCCTTTAAGTTGTCTCCGATAAAAAAGAATCCTTAAGTTATTTTGTATATTTTCTGTGTTGTTTTCATTTACAAATTGATGTAAATTAAAATATTTCTTTAGCAAGAGATAAACGCTGCCTACTGTCTTTAAAACGGTTTCTTCAGTATTGTTTATAAAAAAATGCATACAGATATAGACGTAGGGAAGCAGCCTTTTGACCTACATTGTATGTCTTACAACAAAAAAAAAACATTTGTTGTTATTAATGTAGTTTTAAACCTTTTTACTGTAATTTGCAGAAATATATTAATTTAATATAATTATGTATATACTTTTAATAAAAACACAATACTGTAATTCATTTTTATTCTTTTATTGGTTGAAACTTGCATGAGAAACTGTATTTACATCAAGTAATACATAAAATTATTTATATTATTAAAGGACAAGAGAATCAAATGTTACAAATATGTCTGAGAATATAAGTAGATTATGTGTTAATGGCTTAAGAGTAAGTATGCGGTAAATTAGATATATAGATAGGATAGAAAAAGATATATTCAAAGTGAATGTTTACATAATAACAAGAAAGTAAACTATAGAATATTGTGAAATAAAAAGAAAAATTTTCACCAATTTCAGACAGTACTTATATTGAAAAAAAAAGTTTTAAATTTTTTACTTAATCTCGGATTTATATTATTTTAATCCAACCACATTCAACATCAATAAATTTCTGTAAAACTCCAATATTTTACACAAACATACAGCAACGGGATACCCAACATCAGGTTCTACTGAACACATTTAACATCGGGAGCAAGAGTACACCAACATTCAACATGTTAACAAAGCCACAGACACAAAGGTAACATTTATATAGTTGATACAGGCAAAGGAAACCAAGTAGCAACTTTCCATTGAGAAGAGTATGTCACTCGCACATCATTAGCTACTACATACAGTACAAGTTAGATTGGCCATCTTTTTTGTGGACTAAGAAGTGTCATGCTCCATAACTTTAATGCACATTTACATACAAATAACTCCCTAGCTAGAGCATATTTACTATTGGAACCTAATCGTGATGGCAAAACTATGGAATAGAGGAAGACATCAAAGGTCAGCGTCAAAAAGACGTAAGCATAGGGTGACGAAAGGACAAATGGGTCTCTGTGCAACAGTTACTAACCAGCCCGCGTACACGAGCTCACCTTTCTGATTCAGCAACTCGTAAGCAATCTGCTTATCATACGCCTGCGTAGACTGCATTATGATATACACAAAAAGCGTTCTCTAGAATGAGACCGTAGTTTCGCTTCTGAAAAAAGAATGCATTAATGGGCATGCATGCGGCATTTGTTAATATTTGAGCGGCAAAGCAGTATTTTTAAAATAAAAATACTTACAGGCCGCCGCCCGTGTACCCATGTTTATCAGCTGTATCTTAAAGCTGCCCTGCATTTGAGTGACACTCGCGGAATGGCACTAATCTTGAAATCAATACAACAACAATTTAGGCACAAATTCCGGATATGAGCGTCGGTATATGAAAGAGATAAGACCTAAATCTAGATTTTCTATTCTCTTCAGGCTATTGATCGCACCGTGTTGTTTTGATTTGAGCTTACCGCGCAAGTCGTACTTCAAAAGATGACGTTAACCAAACATTGCCAGTGAAAATAAATATATAATGATTTTAGTGAACTCAATGGCTAGAATAGGGCTAGAACATAGACATAGAATGGCTAGAATAATTAAAATTGGAATAATTTAAACACTGGGGATGTTGATTAATATTATTTTCATTTAAAGGCATTAGCTACTATGCTATTAGCCATACAAAATACAATATTCGGTCTGTAATACGGAGAAATGGCGGGAAACCCCAAGGAGCGCTGCTTCGCCTGGGGATGTTGACATTTATAAGGAATGTTTTTAAATCGTATATAAATATCTACTAGAGACCTAAGTATTTAAAACTTAGCTTAAATAGGGATGTTGGAGCATTTTTGTTTTAAATGGCGCAGGTTATAAAAACAGCTTTTAAAATTTCATTATTGATTTCGGACTTAAAAACTATGTATTATTGTAGAAAAAGTTATATTTCATGAGTTATATATAAAAGTTACGAGCTGATACGTATATTTTATCTCTTGAATCATTTTTTCTTAATAGATTAGGAAAAAAATGTCTTATTAGTAACAAAACTCAAACCTCGATAAAAATTCAATCATTGGAATAAAACGATAAAAATACACCAAATGAGCTTTCACTGTACCAATCAATGAAACTAAATATTAATACTTGGACATAATTAATTTATTTTTGATAAAAATACACCAATTTGTATTGGTTATTATTGTGTCAGTATCGTAACATTTCGTCCAAATGCAAGTTTTATTTTTCGTATTAATATTTTAATTAGTCAAGGAATATTATGACTGAAATAAAATATTAATTGTTGTTTATTTTTCTTTATTTATAGCATACAAATAATAATACTTAGCTTAAATAATTTACAGATTTATAAAGAATTACAAAAAAATATTTTGAGACAATCACTAAATGGACATATGACGTGACGCAACAGACATATTAAGAATAGGATTCACTGTGAGGTTAAAATCGTACAGTATAATATTGATTATAATATATTTTGATTGTTACTAACACTCTATGGGCATTTGTTAATCCCGAAATAAATGATTTTATTTAATTTTTATTGATCTAATGAGATCTCTCCTCTTGATTCATTTCAGATAGCTTCTTTCTGTTGGCTTTAATTTGCGCTAACTGGTTTTATCTAATTTCTTCAGCCTTCCCAGGGTTGTTTTTTACTTTATCTAGATACCGCTTAATGGGTCTTTCAGCAGATGTTAACGCTATTATTATCTAAAAATATTGGAACGAATAATTAGTACAATATTGTTTATTTAAAGATTAAGTACGTAGGTACAAGTACCAACTAAGCTACAGTCTTAACACTACAACAGCTGATTATCAGACAAAAATTAACTAATGCAACTGCTCTTACGTCGAATTATGACCGAAACTCTTAAAAATAAATTTATTTATTATAATATATATTTTTTATGGAATCCTTTATTTAAATTCCGTTTAGTTGAAATGAGTACTAAGCTTTACACGTCTGTTTCGTAACATCTTTGTCCGTCCTATAGTAACGGTTGCTAACAGGACGTGACGAATAATGTAGATCAATACAGAAATTAGATTAAAATACTCAAAAAAATAATTAGGAGCCCCAAAATCTAAGTATATGCTTTCAGCAGGGTTTAAGCTATATGCAGCGCAAGAAAAAATAAAGACAAACTTAATATTCATAAGAAAAAAACGTTACTAACGTCAGTAGATTTTTCTTAACCAAAATTTTTGCGACGAGAATATGCTGTACCTGCTGGATACCTTTAATCACAGATTTCAAAATGACGTTTCATACTTTGACATTTGTACTTGGGGCTGCCATAAAAACAAAATTTTGCCCGTACATGGGTATTTTAGTAATAAAAAACGCGTGACTATGAAGACATGTCCGGTAGTCGCGAATTCGTAGGACAAGGTTTTTTTTAATTTATTGAATTAATTTGTTTACTAACTGAACTAAAATACTTAGTTTAAATGTATAAATAAACTATTGACAATAAAAGTAAATGGTCGTTACTTTAGCCGCGTACAATAAAACATCATTTTTCACATTTTTGAATCGTTTTTAATTAAAATAAAATTGAAAATATATTATTTCAGGAGATATAAATCAAATTCATTTAGATTTATAGTCATACCTTTAGTGTAATAAGATTTTGCTTAAAAATATGTGTCCAAATATTGTTTTCATCTGTTCGTTGCCATGGGACAGCCAAAAAACAGCCTACGCCATTTAAAGTGAAAATACCCGTTGACAGTATTCATATAAAAATATAATTTTGATGTTAATTGGTAGTTTCTATGATAGAATTCTGAAAAAATACAATATTTTCCCTTATTTTTATTTGATTAAATTAATATTTAATTAATAAAATGTAACAAAATTTTAAATTGGTCACGTGATAATAAACGGAAATGACGTTACCTGTTCCTATTTAGCGGAAGCGGAAGAAAATTGACGTACTTTTATACACCATTTTCCGTACGCAGTACATATTGTAAAAACTATTTTTCAGGCGTTTTGACAGTGTACACACACATAGGCACCGTAAAACAATTATAAAACTTAGAAGCCATTTTTTATTAACGACAACTAGAATCATTTTATAATTTTCACGATGTTTAACAACATATGACGTCACGTGACAAGTGTTAGCGTTTTGGAGCGAAATTTAAAATGCATTATAAAATGCAAGATTTTATAGGCATTAGACGTATTGAAGCAAAAGTTGATAATATTTAGGCCTCCATTAGATATTTATAAATGATTTAAAAACATTTCTGAAAAATGTCAACATCCATATACAATGCATATAAATCCATTTTAAATTTTGCTCTAAAACGCTCACACTTGTTCACGTGACATCATATTGTTGGTAAGCATCGTGAAACTTCAAACTATTATATAGTCCATTTTTTTAGAAGTGTCCAAAATGGTAAACAAATATGGCGTACTTCCGGCCACAGACAAATAGAGTCATAGTGTAGTTTAGTGCAGTGACACAAAGAGCAAAGGAATGAAAAACATTAATGGGCCATAGACAAAAGTAAAATCCACTATTAATAAAATATTTAACGATACCAAGTTGCTGGAATTATTTCTAAAACTGATAATATATTGAATATTTCTCTTAAAAAAGGAGAATGTAAAGAAAATATTAGTCGAGCATCTTTATAAAAAACAAATTTACAAATTTATATTTCGTAAACACAAATACCTGTTAGAAATTAGTTCCTCTTTTAAGTCTTTTGCAATTTCTGTAAGATAAGGAAATAAAAGTGGCCTTAGAGGTATTTTTGTTCATTTTAGAGTCTTAATCACTACATAGTATAAAACAAAGTCGATTTCTCTGTCCCTGTGTCCTTTTATATGCTTAGATCTTTAAAACAATATGTAACAACTTAATAACAAATCGCATTACTGTAACATTGTTTTATAATTTATTAACAAAATGTAATTTATGAAATTTTAAAATATAGTTTAAGAACACTGTCTATTTTTATAGTTCATTTTGTTCAATCGCTTATTCACTTCACCCCAAAAAATATTTTGACCACATCCCTATTGGCTTTATAAAAAAAAGATGATGAAATGTCATATTGAAAAATATTAGTTATCTGTGCTTTCGATAATCGTATTTTCTAAGTTTTTAAGTGTTTAAATGATAAATTGATGCTTGTTTTCAGTGAAATAAATAGTAAATGGAGTTTTACAAATGTCCGTAAGCTAATATGTCGTGAAAATGAGTGATAAATGCCGAAAAATCGTGAACTACGTAATAACACGGTTTGTTTACTAAATTGGACACTTCTAAAAAAATGGACTATAGTAATTCTAGTTTTCGTTGATAAAAATGACTTCGAAGTTTTAGTAGTAGTGTCGTGCGGTATTAAGCGTTTCAAATAAGAATAGGAACGTCAATGACCTCTATCTGTCAAACATCACTTGCAAAATACAGTTTACAAAAAACTTATTTGCATAATTATTAGTTTTACGTACAAAAATAATAATAATAGTAATTTTTGTAAAATAGTCGTAAAATATTTAAAAAATTAAAGTCATAATTCGTTTTTAAAACCATACAATTTTTTTTTATATTTCATTGTTGCCGCAAAGACCCTGGAGCTATGCCAAAATTATTAAAGAAAATAAGGACGCCGGTCGCCATCTTGCCGTTTTTAGTGTACTCCGTCGTGAAGACCTGAAGGAAATATAAGTTTGACTCGTGAAATGTACGCTACCATTTTGCAAACACTGCAAAATACAAGTAAAGTAACCAAGCGAGATCATATTTTGGTCACGGGGATATTTAAAAACACGTTAACACTTATCCGACGCGCACTCGGACATAAATGCAGAGTTGAGCAGAATCGAAGAGCTAGATTCTGATTGTTTTTGGAGTTTACTCCTTAAGAAACGATTTGAGTTATAAGGCCCGGTACGGAAATTTTATGAGGAGTAAAATCAAGTGTAACACTAAAAGTTGAGGCGTTACGTAGAAAGAGAAAAACATATATATCTGTAAGATTGAACGTGTAAAAGAATGAGATGGAATACATTACACAGCGTATCTTAAAATAATGCCGCCAATGCCATCTAACGCGATATTACAGCACTAAAAGTCAATCACACGACCAGTACATATGCAATATTATATGATATTCAAACAATTTTAGCTAATGCTGAAAAAATGGGCATAATACTTTATTTCGTTGCAATGATTTGAAAGACAAATAAGTATCCCCCATTTGGTCAGCATTAGCTAAAATTGACGTGACGTTATTATGTAGGATTTTAAATAAAACAATGTGTACTAATTATGATTTTATTTTTTCGTCTTTTATTAAAATATTGACTAGCTAAATTTTTACTGTATCACTATCATTGTGTTTTTTCTGCGTCTTTAATATATTATTTATATCTTTGCACCACTAATGTATGTGAAAAAATTACTAACCAAATTGCATATGAAATCACAATTTTGATTTTAATGTAATTGGCATTGTATTAATTTCCGTTTTTTTTATGTTACTTGGATAGGCAAACTGGCTAACGTGCCACCTGATGGTAAGTGGTCTACGTCGCCCATGAACATAAACCAGTTTACCTGGAACGAGCCCGGGCAACTCATTTATATGTTGCCTATCCTGAGACATAAGATGTTAAGGGCCCTTGGTAGGTGAAAACGGCAAAATTAGCTGTTTCCTATTAGCTGCTATTTCACAAGTTGAAGATTTCTGGCACTGAAATTTCTAATATGTATTACAGAACGTATGTATGAGGTGATGACAGTTTTCAAAACACGATTGGAAAAATTTTGCTCGATAGAAAAAAAATCTGAAGTAACCTCTAAAATTTCATATCAATGAATATTACGACCGTGTTTTACAATAATCATTCTTATTAAATCACAAACACATAGGTTTTTACCCTGACGATGTGTTGACAGTTTTAGATTTCCAAAAACTAAAAAAAATATTAACTTTATGATAAAAATTCGAAGTTTCCATACTAACCACGGACCTCGGGCCACACATCACCCGTGAGACCCAGTACCGCTTCGGCATTCACATGCGGGGGTTGTGTCGCTCGTCACGCGGAACCCGCGAAAGTTACGAGTCCAAAACAAGAGTAAACAAACTAATATTACCTTGGGAAATAAAAGAAAGTCGCTATCGATATTGACTTCCTACTTGTCTGTCTTTACAAAATAATGTTTAGCTAAATATCACAATATATGGTATGGTAATGGATTTTAGTAATTTTTAAATTGTAAATACTTACATGTGCCGGACCGTATGGCAATGGATCAGCCGTCTTTGCGTTCATTGAAGGAGGCCTATATTCAGCGGTGGACGGATAAGGGTTGATGATGATGATGAAATACTTACATAATTTACTTAGATATGAACGTGAAGAGTGGTGTGTGGAGTAAATACTATAAATTGTTATAGAATACATACTATTTGAAAAGATTAGTTCTAGTTTTTTTTTAATTTGAAAAAAAATATTAAAACTATACAAATATATTATTTTATTATAAATAAAATTGAAGTGTCTGTATCGTATTATACGAGTAATTTCAAACTTTTCACTAAATATGACGACCTCTGTGGCTCAATAGTTAGCACGTTGGCGCTCAAGCCCGAGGTAGTGGGTTCAAATCCCGCCAGGGAACATAAATTTTTCTGTGTTCCTGGGTCATGGATGTGTATTATACATATAATAAAAAAACTTATATATACATGTATAGTATAAAAGTATTGTAATATATATTTATTTTTTTCAAATATTCTTTTATTATATTTTCAAAATCATATTTATAATTTTCTATTTATAATTTGCAATTTCTTTCTAACAATAATACAATAACTTGCACAAATTTTCTGAGTAAATTGAAACTCTTCAATTTGATAATTAACCAATCAGAAACTTTAAAATATTAATGTTGCCTCCCTAAATATATTTGGTGTGACCATTGAACACAAAACAACTAGAGCACATTCAAGATTGAATAATCAAAAACACAAACTAGGGAATAATACGTATTATCAAAAATGAATTCAAAATTGAGAAATGTTAGCACAAACTAAAAAAAGTCATTACGTTCCAATATTCGCGGCGATTTTAAAATTATTTTAAATTTCAGCCCAGAAAAGTCTAGTAATTTTAATATATATTTATTTTTTTCAAATATTCTTTTATTATATTTTCAAAATCATATTTATAATTTTCTATTTATAATTTGCAATTTCTTTCTAACAATAATACAATAACTTGCACAAATTTTCTGAGTAAATTGAAACTCTTCAATTTGATAACTAACCAATCAGAAACTTTAAAATATTAATGTTGCCTCCCTAAATATATTTCGTGTGACCATTGAACACTTGGTTCAAGTTTAATTTTACAAGTAAGTAAGTATTAAATAGGTACCTATAATTGTTAAAAAATAAATCACATATATTTTATATAAGAATAACTAGTCTTCAAGACATAAAAAAACCCAAAATAGCGCCATCTAACGCAATATAACGACTTTCCAATCTCATACAAAAACCAAATGTACTAAGTGAAATGCCCCTGATCCTCCCTGATCTTATTCTTGGGGCCTGCTCTTTGTTATCATTATTATTATTTTGTAACATACTTTATGTAATACGCTTTATTGAAGTAATATAAATAATCCGAATAATTACAGATATAATATGTTTGTTTATCTTATCATTTTAGCAGATTCGTTCATTCACCATTTTTTTCTACTCAATATATATAATAATTATCGTTCGTAAGGAATAAACTCCAATCGTGCGTCGGAGCTGACACACACACACATTTTTTTTCACTTATTCTCTGTAAAAATAATAATTAAAAGAAAACTTTTTTGCCCACCCTACCTAACTGGGTTCAATTGACAGCTATGATGTCAATTGGCCGATCGGGGGATCCACCGCGCGCAATTAAGGTCCGGGCTATAAGGCACCCTTGTGTGTTCAGGGTGCCTTATTAAAATTTTAGTTTTAAAAATCCAAGCGGAGTAGGAGGAGGGGATGTCCAGAGAAGAGTGCCGGATGGCACTCCTTTGTGGCCCGGTGCCGACGTCAACAGCTCTCGCCAGGCGACGAGGAGAACACCGCAGGGGTTTAGTGGGTAGTCTGCGTCCACCTTACCACCTTCTCGGGCGCAGAGAGTCCCACATAACCTCTCCCCCCCCCCCGGACCCGTTGGTATGCCTAAGCGCATTCCCCAGCGAAATAAAAAAATAATAAAAAGATTCGCGGTTCTCCCACCTCCTACTTTGTTTGCATAAGAACAAGTGACGTCATTACTCATTTAACATTTTTTACTTATTTAAAATTTTGTTACATTTGATTAAATATTAAATAAATCAATTATAAATAAATGAATATATTGTGTTTTTCAGAATTATATCATAAAAGCTACCATTTCACATCAAAATTCTAATTATGAATACATATTATCAACGAGACAAGTTAGTAAAAAATCTGTTCACTATTGTTCTACTTCTAAAATTGATAATCGCTGAATATTTACACGTAAATATTTATCTGAATTGAAAAATTAATCATAAATACAAGATTAAATAATTAAAGTAAATACTTACTTGTATATGAGTAGGTAAGATTTCAAGTGTAAATAAAACATTTAGTTTTTACTCAACTAATTTATTACGTAATAACACGATCACAATTTTACAATAATTTTTATCCACTAAGATGAGAAATAAAACTAATATAAGTATAAATAAATTTACTCTCATTGGAAAAATATATCACAACATATTTAGTACTCTAACGATCACAGGTCCTACTGATCCTTACATTAAATACAAATCAATTTTGTGTCCGTTTGTTTATTCGCAAGTATTATAATAATAATTTGTACATAGTTGAATTGGATCTAATATTAGAGATAAATGGGGCTTTTCTGTGGCAGGACGTCTGCCGGCCACTAGTAAAAATATTATTTTAAGTTTATAACAAAACGAATGCGAACGTTCCCCGCTGCGGTTTATTGACTTGTACCACTGGCATTGAATTGTAAGTGGCCTATTATATCATCAACGGCTCTCCATCGCGCCGGCTAGCGCCTGTTGGATGACCAGTTGTTGCGCGCTTATCAACTTTTTCAACTCTCTCACTTCTTGTGTCAATTGGCGGACATTTTCCGATGTCTCGTCCAATCTAGCCTGAAGACTGCCCAACCCTGACGAGTATCCATACTCCCGGTAGCTAGAGTCGTTATTGTTCTCATATTTCTTGAAACACAAGTACGCCCCCGTTGTGGATCCATTAGATGAGATCGTGTGGCCATATTGCTTTCTCATTTTGGCGATGTCGTAAGCGGCCATCATTATATCTCTGGGTAGACGTTTTTCACTCGGATTCAACGGTTTCACGCTCAACACCACTCGATAAGCTTGTGGTGATACCAAGGCTGAGGAATGGAGGATTTTAAGTAGACATTTTGGGAGGTATCCGTTGAATAGCGCCAATTCCATGTACGAGATTAGCTTCGTCTGTCTCACGAGTTTCGATAGCCCGGCCGTCTTCCGCAACCCCTGTATATCATGAACGGCGATACCAACCAAGAGATTCATGAGCACAACAGTGACGAACATCAGGAATAACACATAGGTTATTTGTGCCGAGAATTCTAATAACACCGGTGGATCGTTCCCATCCGGTTCGTTTAAAAGTAGATCTAAATTGAGTTCGCCGATCATCATTGTGAGTACAGTAATAAATCCCATGAAAGGGTTAGCAAACGAGGATGAGTCAGGAAATATCACGCAGAAGCTGATCGTGAATCCAATCAAAATGCACGAGTATGCCATCAGGAGTTTAGCGAATTCCTTTTGCACCTTCTGGTACATTGCCACGTAAGTGCCAAATACTGGGAGCTGTCCGATCATCATCATTAAGTTGGTCCAACCAGCAAGCACTGCGAAGGCTCCCACGTGGTTCTGCCAGGTGTAGGTGATGTTCGTGTAGATGTAAGATATGAGAAACACGCTCACAATGACAAACCATTCGATGATGTTTTCCGATTGCATCAAGTATTGCTTTACTGTGGAATACCCGGCTATGCCGTATACTTTTCTAAATATCTCGAAAATGGTTATCGCCGCTAGCACAACCCATTGCATTTCGATAACAAACGGATTTTTACGGAGCAAATCTCCCAAAATGGACTGCTTTTGACAGAGCTCTTGTTCCTGAATCGTCTCCTCCATATCCTTACTTCCATTATAGCAATTATGTGCCAAAGCGGTCAATACGTACAAAGTAAGACAGAGAACGAATATGAAACTTAAGAAGAGCCTCGCGACATAATATTTCCTAATCTTTTCCCACTTGATGTAGAGGAATGCGGAGCATAAAGGATGCAAAAGCACCTCCTTCTGACCTTCATCCACAAACGTGTTGAGATAACTAATTTCCCTCGGGTAGCAATGCTGCAGTATACTGCGGAAGTCAAGTTCAAGTTCCACTTCACGGTTGCTCGTCTGCGAGTGATGTAATGTGATAGCGCAGTCCAACTTCCTCGTTATCATGGCCAGCGATGCAGGCGTCTTTCGAGCGATTACGTTGAGCGCCGAGTTTCCTTTTTTAGACCGCGTCGTAACGTCAGCGCCGTGATAGATTAGGGTCTCAACGCACGCTGAGAGACCGTCCAGTGCAGCTAAATGTAAGGGTGTGAAACCATACTCATCTTTCTGGTTCACATTTGCCCCCCAACTAATTAGTGTTTCGATTATGTCACAGGCGCTATCGGATTTTCCAATTGCAGCGTGCAATGGGGTCCTCTTGTCGAAATCCATCGAATTCGGTTCCGCGTTTCCTTTTCGGAGTAAAGATTCCACACATTCCAAGCTAGCCGATCGCGCAGCGAGGTGTAAAGCTGTAAACCCCCTGTGGTTTTTTAAACTGGCATCGGCACCTTGGGTCAGAAGCAGGTCAACACATTCTACAAAACCACCGTCAGCAGCCAAATGTAAAGCAGTAGATTCCCTGTCCCCAACCCTAGTTCTAACGTTTGGGTCCGCTCCGGGCGTTTCCAGAAGAATCTTAAGACATTTAATCATACCCAAGTCAGCGGCTAAATGAATCGCGTTGGTGCCGCCAGGCTCAATCTGGTTGACACTGACGCCGTGAGATATGAATAGTTTAAGGCATTCCACGGAGTTGGCACGCACGGCGCAGTGCAGTAATCCACCTTCGCAATTGACATATTTCACGGCCGCGTGAACAGACGCTCCTCGGCTGATTAGTAAATTAGCCACTTGTACAGAATTTCCGAACGCAGCACAATGGAGTGGCACAAAACATCTCGGCATATAATTAGGATCCGCTCCACACGATAGCAGATAACCGGCGCACTCGACCGAGCCGCTAAACGAGGCTGCGTGCAGCGGAGACAAGCCAAGGGCATCGAAATATAGCGGGTCCGCGCCCGCCTCCACGAGCGGCGGCAAGAAGCTGTCCAGTTTGAGGAATGCGGCCCAAAACAGAATAACATTTCTCTCAGCCTCCGACGATGTGGCGATCGTATTAGCCAGCGACTCCAAGGTGATCACACCGGATTCTAGTTCATCGAGCAGCCTCAAGCGCCCGCCGACGGCTCTCATTTGTTCGTACGCGCTTTGGCGCAGGGAATCTGCGCATATGTGTGTTGTCAGGTCCAAAGGTGGTTCTTCGAAGCTGTCGTACATGTTGGGGGCGCTCTCGGCAGGGGGTGAGGACCCCGCGAGCACATACTCGAGATGTCCCATGGAGGGGTAAGCTCTCTCGAGCGACTCCTCGTCCAACGGGGTGGTCTGGGCGCGCGCCGGCGAGCTGAGAACGCGAGCGACTCTCGGCCTCCGGTCCATATCGGGGGCTCCGGCGGCGTCATCGGGCTCTGGGGGGGCGCGGGATCGAAGCCACCGCTTAGGAAGCAGACTGCGCGGTGTGGGCATGCGGGCGGTCGGCGCGAGACTGCCCTATTATTGTCCAGCAGGCAGCAATTGTGGCGAAGTAGATGAATCGCGCACCTTTACAGTTAGGAACCGTATACACTAGCGATACCAATAGATATTTAAAAGCCCCAGAGAGTCCCGACAAACACGTTTTTTATGAGATAAGATTTTTATAAGAGAAGAGAGAAGAGATTTTTATAAGATATATACTAATTGTTGTACACTTTTAACTTATGTGTATTTCAAATGTCTGTAATTTTCTGTTATTATTACTATTATTATTACTATACGACCTCGCCGAGGCCGGCCCCGAAAAAGATGGCGTGATAACCTAGACTCATACCAGGCTGACTGGCCGGCGGTGGCGAAAGATCGCGATATATGGAAGAGCTAGAGGAGGCCCTTGCTCAGCAGAGGGACAGCATAGGCTAGTAAAAAAAATTATAACAACAAAATAACGGTTTTCAGATTCCTTTGCTAATATGCTATAGGTTTTGGTTAACAGACCAATAAAAGGGTTCCAGTTTGTCACGCGGAACACTGCTCTACGGTACTGAATGATTAACTGCGCGGGGGGTGGAGCAGTGCGACAATGGCCTGGGGCGAGTGTCGGCGTCTTGTGTGACCCGTAGGGCCACTACTGTAGCGAGTGGCCACCACCAGCTACATGTGATATGGAAAAGTGTGTTAAGTCGCTGTCGCTGGCCACCAATGGCTGTGGTGACCCGTTTGCGCCGAGCCTTAGACACGGTTCTTAGACGCTTGTCATGGTAACCGGGTCTTTTTTTTTTGTCGTGGTTTCAGTTTTTGCCGCCCAAAAAAAATCTTTCAGTTTCAGATATACTTGTGTAATTATACAAAGTTATACATTTTAATGAGTATTTATCACATGGTAAAAATTTATAAAAAACGAGATGAAAACTCAGCACACCAGAAAAGTATAAACCCCACAAGCCTTATTTCAATGGGAAGACTATAATTTGCAGCAGGTAGTTGAAGACTCCAGCAGTAAGCTGGATTATTGGCGTTGGTTTTAGTCCTATTTTTCATGAATGACGACAAGAAATGTCGAAATAAAGGTCCAAAAATATTAGACGTTTTTAACAGAGGCCATTGCAAACGTCATTGGAATGTCTTAGCATTTAGTTACTGATATGATGATGATAAAAATGATGATAGCAGTAGAGTGTGCAGGGTCCAGTACAGCAATCAAACGACATTAACAATGGACGTCGGAGCCAGCATCAAGTATTTTTTGTTGGTATTTTCGCGTGACATCATTGTTTCTCTTGTTGTTACAATTCACATAAACAAGAGCCCGCTGGAGCCCGCAGTATTATCCTTAAGCTAAGTCTTATTGTATTGTAACATTTAACTAAGTTAATTTCATAGTAAAAGAAATAAGTGTAGGCACATTTTTCCTACTTTAAAGGCATATAGGTGAAGTATAGTAGGCTTTAGTATCTAGATATATTTTTTATGTTAGTTGGATAGGCAAACTGGCAAACGTACCACCTGATATTAAGTGGTCGACGTCGCCCATGAACATAAACTAAATATACCTGGAACGAGCCCAGGCAACTCATTTATATGTTGCCTATCCTGAGACATAAGATGTTAAGTCTCGGTGCCCGTAATTACACTGTCTGTCTTGCCCTTCTCTCCTAAACACAGCAAAGCTGTTTCACGGGAGAAATAAGCGAGATGGTGGTACCCATGCAGCCGGGAGCGCGGCACAGCGCTTCCCTCCCACCGGTAGTGTGGAAGGGAAGCGATCTAGTTTTTATTATAACCATTTTTTTCTTTAACGCCGGGGAATGCTCTGAGGCATCCCGCGGGGGAGTATGTTTCTCCAAGCGGGTATGTGGGACTCGCTGCGCCCGAAAGCTGCCACCAATGCCGCCTTTGGTGAGGTGCCCCGGATCTAATGAGCAAACAGGGCACCTCAACGGCTAGTCAGTCCCTCAGCGGACCGACGCCACCTCCACAGAGGGGTTATCCCGCACCACAGAACAACCCCTCCCACGTCGGGACAGTACAATGAGGTGAGGTTCCCGTCCTCGCCCCTTGCCCCCAGCTCTTTTGTCCCCTCTTATAAGAGTGCTGGGTTCACCCTTTTTTTTTTTTCTTTAACGCCGGGAAATGCTCTGAGGCATCCCGCGGGGGAGTGGGTCTCCCCACGCGGGTATGTGGGACTCGCTGCGCCCGACAGATGGTAAATGGACGCAGCTCTACCCTCTAAAACCCGGCGAGTGCCACCAATGCCGCCTTTGATGAGGTGCCCCGGATCTAAAAAACAAAAAGGGCACCTCGACGGCTAGTCAGTCCCGCAAGGGACCGACGCCACCTCCACAGAGGGGTTGTCCCGCACCACAAAACAACCCCTCCCAACGTCGGGACAGTACAATGGGGTGAGGTTCCCATCCTCACCCCTTGCCCCCTGCTCTTCCGTTCCCTCTTCTTATAAGAGGGGTACAAAGAGCCCCCTCGGCCCAATTAGCTTCGCCCAAGGTGCACCGCTCACCCTAGGTTACTGAGCCCCACCGCCACGATAAGACCTGAACCATGGTGGATTATAGCCATAAATAAAAGTAATGATATGCGATAGTGCACAAAACTTACCAAGTCCAAACAGAAAGCATAAAGATGTTAAGGCCCTCCCTCCCCAACGGGATGCCTCAGAGCCTGGCGTAAAAGAAAAAAAAGTACTTACAAAGTATCTTATTGAAATCGAATCTACTAACTACTGAAGAACCAGCTAACCAAACTCAGTGGAATTAGCACCCGGCGAAACAAACTCTGTAAACCACAATTACAGTGACGAATACAGGATAATCTTGTGTTTATCTGTAGGCCTTCATTGAGACCAGGTTGCTAATTATAAAATCACCATTTTCATTATTAAGAAATCAACGTCTACGTAATTAATGGTTTTTTAACCTCTTATTAAACCTAGTTGTTACGGAAAATATTGCAATAAATTGAATGGATTGTATAAATATTTTGTTCAAACGATATTTAAGAGTTTAAAATAATATTATAGGAATAATGCTGTGAGTTTGTCTCTGAAGTAGTTTTATTAACTTGTGAACAGCGCCATCTAGCACATGATAGACGAAACTTATTTTATATTACACTAGTGGCACCGACAGACGTTGTCCTGTACAAAATATTTTTTTTGTGAATCTAAACCATCCTCGAATCCCCTTGAACTCACACAAAAAATTTCATCAAAATCGGTGCAGCCGTCTAGGAGGAGTTCAGTGACATACACACGCACACAAGAAATATATATATATAAAGACTAGTGGCACCGACAGACGTTGTCCTGTACAAAATATTTTTTTTGTGAATCTAAGCCATCCTCGAATCCTCTTGAAGTCAAACAAAAAATTTCATCAAAATCGGTCCAGCCGTCTAGGAGGAGTTCAGTGACATACACACGCACAGAAGAAATATATATATAAAGATTATCTTTTACTTACCTTATTTATACAAATAAATAAAATGAATGAAGTGTCTGTTTGTAATTTCAAATTAACAGTTTTCACTAAATACATATTAAAGTATACCTATATGATATTTACATCAACAATTCAATCTGTCTGTCTGTTTGTTCCGGATAAACTCTGAAACGGATGGACCGATTTTGACGGGTCTTTCATGGGCAAATAGCTAATGTTATAAGGAGTGACTTAGGCTATAAAAATAATAATCATCAATATGCATACGGCTATAACTCTCGCGGGCAACAGCTAGTGTTTAATGTGATCTATTACATCTTTACTTTACGGACAGCTTTACTGGTGGAAGGAATGCACTATTACCGCAGTCCGCACGCACGTTTCCCTTGGTCCCAATATCTTTTATATCTTTCGTCTGATAATGTTTAATGTAAAGGAAAGAAGGGCAGGACAGGCAGTGTAATTACTGGCTCCGCGATCAT
This sequence comes from Helleia helle, assembly GCA_963853865.1. Taxonomy (NCBI): domain Eukaryota; kingdom Metazoa; phylum Arthropoda; class Insecta; order Lepidoptera; family Lycaenidae; genus Helleia; species Helleia helle. The sequence goes on from OY971435.1 coordinate 1,065,926, forward strand.
CGTACATACAGGATAGAAACTGCATGAACGATTGGTCAGGGCATATGCCAGATGCACTGATTTGTGTTCACAAGTCTATAGTTTAGATGTATACTATGCAACCAAAACCTTCATCCAAGTCCTATCTATCTCTCATATTGGAACAAACAACAAGCGAGTATTTTATTAAAATCGGTTTAGTCGAGTTGATCGTAATTTAACTCATCAATTTCAGAAGAGCCCATCCTTTATGACAGGAAATGTACTCAAATTCTAGGTAATTTAGTGCATCGAATGGATTTGATGTCGGAACAGGAAGCCCCACAATAGCGTCAGTCACACCTCATATATTGTACACCAACAAAATGACACAAGGTCATGAGAATGTTCGTGGAATGACCGGATTTATTACAAGTTTGTGGTCGGGTCATGAGTTCTGATCATTTATAGTGGTTCTTTTGATGGCCATTTCTGCTATGCTGCTAGACAAGTCGAATCAAACATGTATGTATATTTAATACAGGTGTTGCATTATAAACATGACAAAACAGGATTAAGTCAAAATTTTACAAAATAGTGTACCTTCAAAAATTGAACAGGTGATCTTGAGTCCTTACCACTTATTTTCGAATAAATTTTAGGCGTTAATGCCCCCTTTTTACTTGTTTTTAATCTATACAGATAAATAAAATTGAAGTGTCTGTTTGTAATATAAAAATAACTGCTTTTTACTAAATGTAAATATAAATTTATACACGGTACTTAAACCAAAATAACATTTTTTACCATTTTTGTCTGCCTGTTTTTTCCGGCTAATCTCTGAGACGGCTAGGCTGATTTTGATGCGACTTTCACTGGATGATAACAAATGTTATAGGGAGTAACTTAGGTTATAAAAATAATCATCATCAATCCGGGTACGGCTGTAAATCTAAGTTAACGCGGGCGAAGCTGCGGGCAACAACTAGTCTCATATAAATTTAGGTATTTTAATTCTAGAAGAATATGCCAATCTCATTGTACCCTATTCTAGTAACAATTAATAACGGCTAGATTACAAAAACTGATGGTTTTTGCAGACACTGGTTCAGTAAGTAGCATCTGAGCCCGCCCTACATCCAAAAGAAAAAAAAAAGTGCTCTAATCATCTGCTCTCACCTTTTCAGATAAATTCATGTCCATACTCTTCAGCCAACGTCGCTGACCTGTACCACAAGCTATATTCATGGGTGCACAAACTTCAGAGTATTAATTCCTTTTTCATGTCAAATTTGGCGCGGCTTTACAATCTAATCTATTCGGCCGTCATGGCGGGAAACTTAATGACGCTGTCATAAATTCATATCTTAATTGTATTCCAACATTCGTTATAGATTTTTATTAAATTTACATTCTAATATTTTTACATAGATGTTACACATCTGGCGGGCCGCAGGCGTCCCGTGACGGAATGATACAATAAAGAAAAAGAGATTGGATCCTGTTATCTGACCCTTTTGCTTGAATGGCCTTGTATGAATTCACCCAACTCTGCCAGTCTGTTACTTTTTCATAAATCGTGGATGATGATGATATCAAAATATTCTCTCGATAGTAGTACTAGTCTCAGGATAGGCAACACATAGATGAGTTGCCTGGGCTCGTTCCAGGTAATCTAGTTTATGTTCATGGGCGACGTCGACCACTTACCATCAGGTGGCACGTTTGCTAGTTTGCCTATCCAACTAACATAAAAAAAAAAAAAAAATTCATCATTAGTTTGGATGCAGGTAATACAACGCGGGCGATTTTCGATCAACAGTATTGTTGATTGAAGCGGACGATACTAGTTCTTCTCCCTGCGGGGCGCGGAGGGGGGCATCCCCCTTTCGAATATTTCTTAAGTGAGCCTTCTGCTCATTTACTGTACCGATTGAGCTTAAAGGCTATCAGGCCGAAAAGTCTAGCCCTTCCGAAAAAAAAACAAGTTCTACTCTGCAGAGCAATCTAGCAACATTGAAGAAGTCCGTTATCCATATGTAGACTTAAAAAATTTAAAACTGGAGCCCGTAACCCCTTGAACGACTGCTCTTTAAAGGGTTAATAATTAAAAATAAAATATTGATATCTTCCATAAAATTTAATTCATATACAAGTAGTTTCAATGTACAAGTTACATACTTACAAACAGTTCCCACGTGATATATGTATTAATAAGATGTTTGGTTATGTGAACCAATAATGTTAGGAGAGATGTAAAAATAAAAAAAAACTCGATAATATACATTAAAATAAACATTTTTGGGATAAATGTTCTAATAATAATCTAAAGTACTACCTATTAAAGCTAACCAACTACAACATAAATTATGAAATATTTACAAAATTATACAAACAAAGATTCATCTATTGGTAAAGGTGATTGTTAGAACATGACACATGGCACAACACTAGTAAGAGTGGGGCGGTTCACTTATGACAAACAAATTTAATACTAAAACAAAACTAAAACAATGTACTTCAAAATCTTATATAATCGATTAGTAGAAACGAAACTTAATCATGTGATTCTAATGTTAAATAAAATAAACCATTTCTGGGTATACATTAAGGACGTGACGTGGAAGGGGAGGAAAAACAAAAGCGTGCAGTATTGGGCTCAGCCGAGCTGAGGCCAGAGACGTTTTCGTGCCAGGGGGGGAGACTGGGGCCACGTGACGTCGTCACGCGCGACACCAGCCGGGGACACGCCACTGATCTTAATAGAAATCTGGACTTAGTTCGATGACAGCTGTCAAAGTCATTTGAATCTCCTTCTTTTTCATTTGTTTGGCTAATAACATCAAATTTATAAATGTTGCAATAGTATCACAAATTGTTACATTTTAAAAATACATCAAAATTTAGTACAATTTCTGAATGGCTTAGTAATTATTTTAAACGTTTTGATTTCGGTAACAAAATTATAATATCCAGATAGTATTGAGATCAGTAACTAGGTTTAAAGATATTTGGTGTAATATTAATAATAAATTTAATTCCGCAACAAAATATTCGTTATATATAATTTTAGCGAAACAAATCGTAATCAATATTGCCATTACACGTAGAGGGTGCGACGCTTCGCTATCAAAATACACTTTAAGAACGATTTAAAAACTCTTTCGAACCAAAAACTTGTTCAATTCGAGAGAGTACTCGTTCTATATCAAATAAAAAGGACTGGGCCTAGACTGCCCCTTAAGGACGCCATCTTAAATTTTAATATTAGACGCAGATATCGTCATGAATTAGAGACATTCCGTAAGAAACCTTAAATTAAAATCATTCTTTCGACAAATCGAGGAAAAAGGAGTCTTCGTATGAAGTAAATGGCAGGCGTTTCTCTGGGCACAAGAATAGTCCTATGCCAAAGGACTGTTCTGTAATGTAGAAATTCATTTTATATCAGGCCTTCGACCGTTCGACCGTTCCGGCCAGTTGCCTAGGGCCCATAGGCCAAAGAGGTCAGTAGACAAAACTCAGGAATAGTTGGTACGTCTGAGCGAGGTTACTACTTCAGATTTTGTCAGAGCTCAGGAAGTGCTCATAATTTGTCAGACTTATCGATTCGAATGAGTTGGTACATCTGAGCGACTCAGTTGACGTCAGGATGGCTGCTCAAACTTGCCAGACGAAGCGGATAATGCGTATCAGCAAAGTAGGACACTCAGATGACGTCATAAGTTCCACAGCTACGTGAAGTCAGTCTATACCGCGGAGTACTTGGAGCCGTCGTCGGCGGAGTAGCAGTGGTGGCAGTGCAGACGAGCGCGGCGCACGCGCACGTCGGCGCCCGCGCGTCCGTCACCCAGCGGCGCGCCGCACACCGCGCAGCGGAAACACCACACGTGGTAGCACAGCGACAACGACTCGATTATCATAGCGGCGCCTCGACCTGTGTACAATATACAGGGCTTAGACACGCTATAATATTAATAAAGATACTAAGCCACACCCAGCAATTTCACCCATCCAAAAAAACACCGAGATTTAGACTGAAAATGTCACTGATATTATTAACTTTAATTTATTAGTGTTGATAATAATTCTATTACTTTACGAGTATTACTTTACTTTATAACATATTTCAAATTAACCGCCCTGTAACATACTTATAACTTATAAACAATGAAAAAAACGATAGACCCGGGAGTGACCCTTGAGGCACCCCCGGAATAATAAATTGGATTCTACGTCGTTTTAGATCCTTATCATAGGAAAAAAATGACTAATTTTAGTTAGATTCAAACATATAATTCCTTCAACGAAATAAAATTATCAAAAAGGTTTCTCTTACCCAATTCCTCTCCACAGTGAGAGCACTTCCTCTTCCCACTGACGCTCAGCAGCTTATCTTCCCTGGACTCCACGGCCGCTGGCGGGCGGGGCGGCTCCGCTCTCGGCACCTCGGGCCGAGCTATCCGCCTGTCTGGTACATGACTGTAAGATATCAGTATTGTTGTACGACCATTCACTTTTCACTGCGGTGACATAACACGCGTTTAATTCTATGAAATATCCAGGTTTCCCTGCGTTTTTCTTCATCGATGATCAAGTGATGTTTAAACTAAAACCCAGACCTCAAACATCGAGGCCGAGCGTATCCCTACGTTTTTTCAGTGTTTATTGTTTTTTTACTTTATTTATTTACCTAGGTTACATAAGATCTTATCATCCATCTTGGCGTTCATTGAGGGAGGCCTATGTTCAGCAGTGGACGGATAGAGGCTGATGATGATGATGATAGATAACATTCTATTATATTTTACATTTTAATTATGATATAAGTTTTGGTCAACTAACATTGCATGTCGAGCAGTGAACAGAAAAATGTTCATAATGTCAATGGTCAAATGTCTAAGTTGGATCCAAACCGTTACCTATTGTTATATTGGTGCGCGCCCTGTCCGATGACGTCGTGGTAGGAAGGTCTCTGGGTGCTTCGCATCTTGTTCCTTTGCTCCTGGATCCGTCGTTGCTCCGCTTCCTACAATATTTGTATAGGTACATTATTATTTTACCGGTAAAAGTGCTTGTGGAAAGGCCGCTTGTGCCGCGTTGTTTCTCTGTGAAACAGATTCTTGTTTCAGATAGAAGGGTTCAAGACAAGTTGTGTAATTACTGGCACTGAGACTTCTATCTAGTCCGGCTGATCTCATTGATCTTCATGAAAGACGTTGAACAGTCACCCTCAGTTGGTTCGAATGGCAGTTTGCCTAAACAAAATCCCTGCAATATATCCACGTCTTAACGTAAATAGTTACTACTTAAATGATCCGAATGTCTTTTGCCACTAGTGGGTTACTCAAGGCGAGCCCATAACGGATTGGATTTGGACAATGGATTTTATTCCACCAATCATTACTTATAGAAATTCCACCACTTCGAATCTTATTTTTTATTATAGAAGACAAAAAAAGGCAAACGGAGAGTCGGTTCACCTAATGATAAGTGATAGCGACATCCACAGATACCCGCTACACCAGAGGATTAGCAGGTGCGTTGCCGGCCTTTCAGATATGAGCATGCTCATCTCTTGAAGGTCCCTAAGTCGTATTGGTTCGGAAACACCGTAGGTGGCAGGTGATTCCATATATTTGTCATGTGAGCCAAGAAATACAAGGACAATAGTGATCTATAATTAAGCTCGGTAATATGTATAAAGTCCGTACCTGTATGAGCCAGTGTTGGTTGTAGTTGAAGTTGGCCGGCTTCTGTCGCGGGCTGCGAGGCTGCATCCACTCGCTGGTGGATATCAGCTTCGAAGACGGCGCCGCACTCAGAGCCTAGGGCAATGAATACAAAAATTAAGTCTCGTTTAAACTGATGTCGGTGAAATTTTTTGGTGGGCGTCCGTCTGGACGAGTCCCACCGCCCTGTTTATTATACCTTTACATGTATTTCGCCCTTTCTCACTCTCTCTCAATCGGTCTCAATCACTATCTCCCTCTTCTTGGACAAAAACTTTTCACATTTTCGTGACGTTTCATCCGTACAAATTTTACCCTCATGCGCGCAAAGAAGTTTCACTTCAAAAAACGACTTACTATCATGAGGGTCGTATGTCTGTCTGTACATCTATCGGAACGTCGTCAATTAAATTTAAGAGTCCCTATCAATTTCGTCGCACTACTAGTTCAGGTAATTTCGCAACAATGTGTGTGTAGTAGTAGTGTGCGTAATCTCGCAGTGCAGTGGGAGCATACGATCTTGGTCCGTAACCCTAAACTAAAAAAAGGAAATCAAAGCATTTATGCTGCATATTTTTTAATGTTACATATAAAATAAATTCAAGTAGAAAATAAGTATACGAAATGAAATAATATTTAAGGTAGTAAAATATGTATAAAAGATAGGGTGAAATCAACTATAGTCCAATTTTTAAAAGTATGTTTTCTAATAAACAAACCCTGTCAATAACTAATTGACGATTTTTCAGCACCTACCTGTAACCTATATATATTCACCTATATTTTAAACGTTTACGAATTACAGATGTAACCGTAATGCGATTTGTTATTTATGTTATATATTGTTTTTTTTTTTATGGATGGACATTGATACTTTAGGATTACCCAGTAAGAGCTTCGTGAAAAATAATGTTATCAGTTCTTTTGTTTAGACGTTAGAGACAGTAAGCCGCCGGCGTATGGTTTTTTAATCATAGTTATTATTAGCCTTTATTGCTGATACTAAACAATGATTTTACACACAGTAGCAAATTGTTCTAACTTAAATCTAAGCCATCGGGTTTCCCGGTTCAGTGGTCAGCGTGTCCAGTGACACATAGGCCTCTTCCAGCTGCTTCCATTCTTCTCTATTGGTGGCTTTTCTAGACCAGATTGTCCCTCCAATCATCTTGATATCATCTGTCCATCTTTTAGCTTGTCTACCTCTTTTTCTTTTGCCGTCACGTGGCTGCCATTCTGTTATAATTTTAGTCCATTTTATTCTGCTTTCAATTGTCATATGTCCTGTCCATCGCCATTTTAACCGTCTTATTTTCATTAGTAAGTCTTCCACATTTGTTGCAAATCTAATGTCTGCTGCTCTTTTGCGGTCTTTTAGCGTCACGCCCAACATACTCCGTTCGATTCCCCTTTGACACGATCTTAGTTTTAAAAGATGTTTTTGAGTCAATGCCCATGTTTGGCACCCATACGTAAGACATGGTAAAATGCAAGAATTAAACACTTTTTTCTTCGCTGTCATAGGAAAGTGTTTGCTTTTAAATACCTCTTTAAGTGACCAGTATCTTTTCCAAGCACAGGCCACTCTGCTTTCTATTTCTATGTCTGTCCGGTCTCTAAAAGATATTAATTGCCCTAAGTATGTATAGTTTTGAACATATTCAATATCTTCGTTGTTTACTTTTATGAATATTTCTTCTCTGTTTGTCATTATTTTTGTTTTTGATTTATTTATAGTAAGACCAAGTATTCTGCTAGCCTCAGTTAGCTGTTGTAGCATATGTTGAAGGGTATTCGCGTTGTCAGTTATTAGGACTAAGTCATCAGCGAATCTTAGGTGACTAAGTTGTCTACCGTTGATATTAATGCCAAAATTGTCCCACTCAAGATCCCTGAATATGCTTTCCAAGACTGCTGAGAAAAGTTTTGGCGATAGCGGATCTCCTTGTCTCACACCTCTGGCTATTGGGAACTCTTCACCGGTTGATTCGAGTTTTATTTGCGCTGTGCTATTTGCGTATATATTTTTAATTATACGTATGTATTTTTTGGCACTGCCTGCTGGATGAGAGCCCTCCAAAGCGAATCGTGTTCTATAGAATCAAATGCTTTACTATAGTCCACAAATGAGATGTACAAGGCTTTACCGTATTCTTGACATTTTTCTATTATCTGTTTGATGACATGCATGTGATCAGTAGTTGAGAACCCCGCTCTGAAACCAGCTTGTTCTATGGGTTGTTGTTCATCCATTATTCCTGTTATTCTGTTCAATATCAATTTGGAGAACACTTTATAAATATTCGACATAAGGCTTATAGGCCTGTAGTTTTCTATAATGTTCCTATCCCCTTTTTTGTGTAATAGTATAATTGTGCTCTTGGTCCATTGCGGTGGTATACATTCTGAGCTTAGAATTGTATATTTCCGTGAGTTTCCTTAGCTTTTCGGGTACTCTAATTGAGATTTTGATCATTTCATTTGAAATCTGATCTGGTCCAGGAGCTTTGTTGTTCTTTTAATCATAGTAGGTAAATACAAATAAGGTGACAATAATACTAATAGGGTTGGCTTTGTTTTCTTGGCAGTCTTGGCACAGGCCGCCCTATTGTATTAAAATTTTATTTGTGTGGTCATTTTTACCGACCATTTTACATAAAAGAATCCAATATAAACAAAAATAAATATAGGCTTTTGTTTCTTTATCTTTGCGAAAGGCTGAAAAGTGCAACTAATTTCTAAGAGGTATTTGTAAATTATCCTACCTGATTTTATTTGAGGTAAAAAAACAAACAAAACACTTATTACTTTCTTTATTACAAAAGTATAAATGTAAATATACATTAAACATAAATTTTAATCTCTTTTACTTTAATTTGTAGTGCTTTTCTGGAAACTACGATTTCGGACAATAAACATTTCATATAAAATGATATTAATTTTGGTTCCATTTTGTTTGCCCAGAAGTCGTCGTCATTTGAAATCCTTTCTACTTTTAGGGGATTATCCGGTCCAGCCCACACAGCAAACAAACATAGGTCTTTTTTCGTGATGTGCAACTGGCCCTGAAGACATTCATTGAAGATGGCGTTTCTTGGATTACATCAGAGTTCTGAAATAATATTAATATTATTTATATGTATCATAGCTAATTATCTCTTCCATAAGAAACTATCAAGTTTGTAGTAGTAGATTGTGTAATATTCTTTAAATCTTGATAATAAGTACTATTCACAACTCAGACTAATACACATAAACTACTCATAAGTAGCTCTATATAGAGTTAATTTATTCTCTAAAAGTATAAAAACTAGTAGATTTTCTTTAAAAAAAAAGGTTACTTTTTATTGATTTTATGTTCTATTAATGATACTAAATCACTGGTTTCAAGGATAATGGTGTTAACATTAACATTTTGTCTACAGTAGGTATATTATAAATACATCATCTGTTTCCATATACATATATATTTACATATATTATATAACACAAAAGTGATACACCTAAAATAGGTAAAATACAAAAATAAAATAAGACTTAAGTATGTGAAAGAATTTTCGGAATCGGATCAGTAATTCCGCAAATTACCCTTACATATATATTACAACATAATACATTACACTATGATAATTATGTATTAGTATTACAGATGAAATACATTTTGTCAATCTTAAATAAACAAACAACGTAACAAAATACTTACTGGATCAAAATGTGGTAGTCGGCGTATAATCTTAAACAAAAACTCGCGAAGCAAAGTGATACGTCCTGACGCTGGGAGAGCCCGATCTTTACTGACGGGATTAGGTTTGCGCGGTCGATAATATAGTTCATTTTGCCTTTAATTTACGAAATAAAGTTATTGTTTATTTATAAATTAAAATTCATATTCTATTAAGGGGTTACCTTGACATTAAGGTGTATTTTTTAAATTTTCTTTAAAGTGTTTCTAAGGTGTAGTTAAAAATACTTATATGTCCTGACGTTTTCCATAAATTACGTTTCTTCAACATTTTTTTTTCTGCTATATTTCGTATTGAAATCAAAAATGTTTTCAACTAGTTTACTAGTAGACTACATAATGATTTTATTAATATTTTTTTATATTCAGAATATTTTGTAGGTCTTTGTTCAGCGAACCACAAACATCACTCGCTCGTTACTTTTGCGGAAAAGGGGTTTTGAATATCGGTGATTGCCATTAATCTATTCATTATTTTAAAAATTCTTTCAAGCTATCGACAAGAATAAAAACTCTACTCTAATAATAATAAAAAAGAAGGTTTAAATTCTTCTTGCCTTGCCCACAAGTGGTCATCAAAATTGTTGAAAATGAGCTAATTTCGTGTAGGGACCCTTAATTCGAACGCCGTGACGGAAAACGACAAGACGCTGTCACGTCACGCGTTTGAAATTTCACATCCGTCAGGTGTCATTGTCTTTTTGGCCGTTCTGGTCCTGATCCTGGAGCGTCGCACATACCTGGAGGGTGTGCCGCGACATGGGGTGGTACTGCCCGTTGGTCTTCTGTCGCACCGGCGTGCTCCTCTCCACGTTTACGTACTCCGCGGCGGATGACACGCGACTGCTTCTGTAATTATTGAACAAATATTAGCTAACAATCAATGTTGTTCGTTCGCGTTCGCCAACAGAACCTGTCTGACCACGCAAACAACCGCTAGTCATATTGCTTGTATTATGAAATTTATTATTAATTAAGAATACCCGATACTTTTACATCATGAGTTCAATGAACGAACGGTTCGTTAGACTTATGTCTAACTAACCGTTCGATTTAACTATCTAATATCTATGACATTCTGTCCGTTTAAATTACAAACGACTTATGACTTAGGAAGTCATTTACATTTAAGAAACTTAGTCCAAATTGATCTCAAATTAGAATTTTTGCAAAATCTTACAGATATGTTTCAACAATAGTTCGTTTCTATAGCGTTGTTTTTTAATTTATCTTTTCTATGCTTTGAAATTCAAATGTACATGACGTTTCTTTGATTGGGTTTATAGTCGCGCCGCCGTTATTGAAAGCTAACTTAGTAAGACTTCCTTCTTCCAAGAAGGTACCATTTCTAAAAAGTGTTATTTTATAGCGTGATTCGGATATTTAAAAAAAAGGTTCCTATTCCGGTTTAAGTTATGCAGACTCATCCGTGTAATAGATTAAAAAAAAAATTGTACTAACCTCATTAGCATTTCCCTCTCTACCGAATCCCGACTTCTAGGCTTTGGTGGCAGGACAGGTTGGGGCGGTCGCACCGGGACTTGTTTCCTGACTTCTGGAATCTTAGCATCATCATATAAAACCTTCCTACTTTCTTCCACTCCGAAATGACTTTGGATATGCTCTTCGGAGACGAACGGTTTTCTTTTAGAACTCTCGTCTAGAATTGGCCTTTCTGGCGTCACCGGGGTAATGTGTTCGGTCATAAGTAGATTGGGCATCGAATGTCTGTAGTTTGGATTGGTGTTATTCGGATGTTTCTGAGGGTCTGGAACGCCAGCTGTGGAGATATCTTGGACGGATTTCTGGATGATTCTATTCTGATCTCTCAGTAAATTCTCTCTTTGTCTTTTCAACTCCTCCTGTTCTAATTGTAGAAGTTCTCTCTCGAGCCGTAGGACTTCCTAGTTTTTAAATATTTCGTCAGATATCACGTACGGTTTTATACGTTTGAATTAGTGTTAAGCGTGCATTAATTTCAGTTATTCTTGTTAATTTCAAATAAAAAACAATTATCGGTGTAGGTACAAATGAATTTAATAAATACTACTAAGCATAACTAAAACTAATCTAGCTTTTCTACACAAAATTTTTACTTATATAGCAAACTCTAAGTATTTAATATTGGCAATTATATTTGATATTGCACCGATAGATAAATACGTTGTAAATTTGGTGTAATAAATATCATCAGTTACAATGTTTTTTTTTTAATTATGACTAGATATTATATATTCTTTACCTATCTGTGCAAATAAATGAAGACGAAAGACCGATAATTGTTTTCGATTAAAGATTTGAAAAATGACATTCACCTTGGTGTGAGCATCGTGACCGTCAGGCCAATCCTCGTTAGTGCGAGCCGCCTGCAAATATAGCGCGGCGGCCATCTTGTTATTTACACACGACAAAATGGAGGATGATCAAAACTATTACACTTTTTAATCTACATAATTTAAATCAATTTAAAATGTAATAGTTTTTGTTTGTTATCACATTAATTATTATTATAAATTATTATAGTTGTATTTCAACTTGTTTAAACGATAAATAATTGGCACATGCATTTCGGAGAGATTCTACAAAGGTAAGTGCAAATAAAAGGCGATATAATATAATAAATAGCATTTATTTAGGTAAGTGGTACATTATAAGGACCTAGACAAATCTATTTCATACTTATAATGCGGCTACTATAGTACTTATGTTATATAATCGTATAAATAAAGAAAGTAAAGCATTAGAAAGCAGTGTAATTATTATGGCAGCTTTATATTTGTAAATTTGTGATTTTTCCACTACCAAGTTAAACAGTTATTAAATACTTATAAAGAAAGAAAAAAACTTATACGAATTCATAAATTAGATAGTAATGAATTTGACAAGCATCCCATAACCAATATAATCAGACCTTAATTATAAATAGACAATTCTTAAATTACCATAAATAATAAGAAATTATACTAAAGTAACTACTTCCACTAAGGCTTTTAATATAGTTTTAACAATATATTTGGCACACTATATAGACTATTTCATTCTACTAAACTTTACCTTGAATTAAATAGTAAACTGTATATACAAATAAAGTATCGTTACTAAACTGTTTGACATAGCAAAGAATTTGAAGATACGTAGCGATAAGCAGGAACTAAATAAACTACTGTTACATATTCTTTAGCTGTCTACTTCTAACACCAGTCTTGCAAAATTTATCTTTAGATTTTATTAATCTACCGAATTTTCACCTATTTTTTTATATATGATAATTTTGAACCCTTTTAGACAATATAACAAAGTTTAAGTAAATTCAGTCTAAATATTTAAGTAAAGTGATTTTTGTGTAGGCACTACATTAAATATTTATATTTGAAAAATAGAAAAACGACCAGCCTTTTCATTTCTTAGAAAATATTTTAATTTTCGACTGTATCTTCTAATCGGTTTACTCTGAATCAACCGCTTCTTACCTGTTGCTGTTGTAGTTTCTTATCCAGGTTCTCAATTTTGTCCTCCTGCTGCTCGTTGGTTGACAATGTAGTAAGTTTGGTTGTTAGATTGTTCGTGAAGTCTTTCTTTGATTCCTCCTCATCGGATGTTACTTGGGTGTATGGCTGGAATTATATAATTTTATTAAATGGCTTACTGGGTGGGTTAGATTTGGACAGATGGCCCACAAGTCCACAAGTGGATATCATAATAAATAGACATGTGCGGTGGTATGAAAATATTATTGTGTGCAAATCAAATTACCACAGATGTTGGGGAGCTAGTTGCACCACTTCTGCCTTGTTTAAGACATTTTAATTTTTACGTTAAATATTTTTCTTTGAAAGTGGAATTCACCGGATCATTGTGAGAAAAACTACACCATTGGGAAGAATGCGTTGTGCCGCTCTCCTAGCTGCATGGGTACCATCTTGCTTGTTTCTCCAGTGAAAAAGAAAAAAAGTTTGCTGTGATTCGGAGAGAAGGGCAAGACAGTGTAATTACTGGCACCGAGACTTTAGGTTACACAAGTCGCTCATCTTTCCATACAAACACAGAACAGTAATTACTACAATGTTTGACGTTGACCATGAAAAACTAAGGATAATATAAATTGATCTCGTCGTTATCTATGACTGTATGTACCCAAAATCGTAAAAAAAATATACATTTAAAAAATTCAAGCTTTTAAACTTTCGTATTTTAACACTGATTTTAGCCCAACTTTGGGCGAAAATAAATAGTACACGGAGCACGAAAGTTTAAAAATAAAATCCGTACAGATATATTTTAGTTATTCAAAAGTTGAAATAAATTTATTTTTAAAAGATACAATTCATAGTTTTTCTATAATAACTGTTTTGCTAAAAGGACATTTTCGGAATGAATCATTGTGCATTTCATTCTAGCACGCATGTTCGCGCACTATGTCAGGTGAGATAGCAATCATTTTGTTGGAGTTCGCGCCGCCGACTAGTTTAACCTTAACATCTTATGTCCACTAACTAGTTAATGCTCGTGGGCGACTTTACCACCACCATCCGCCACCACCACTAACCATCAGGTGGCACGTCTGCCAGTTTGCGTATCCAACTAACATAAAACCTGCCATATGAGATAAGTCTTTCAAGATGTGTAAAATTCGCCCCAGATGTGTGAATACTAGCACCCTCCTCAACTAAGTGGTAGGAAGAGATTATGCATGCATCCTACTACAATATTATAAACGCATTAATAATAATTGCACAATTATTAGGATATTTTATGAATCATTTTTACTTGGCTTCTATTCTTTTTTTTATTATTAGATTTTAGCAGACCCGGCCACGCGTTGCAGTGGCTAAGTTATATAAAGTTTGTAAGGTATTATACTTAACAAACGTCAAACAATAATGAAGGTCTAATACATCTTTCTGTCTAAATGAGTTTTGGATTTGACATCATCTTGAAAATCTTGAAATACAGTAACAAAATATAAACAAGTAATTTGAAATAAATAAATATTGCGATTATAAATTTGGATATAAATTACCCTATCTCCCAAGTTGGACCCAATTACAAATACATACTTACAAAATTTTATAAAGATTGGTTCAGTAGTTTCGGAGTTTATCGCGAACATACATCGTGACACGAAATTTTAATATATAAAAAAATATGTCATCAGTATCGTTTACCGATTATGTACATAAAATTTCTTTGATGAATGAAATAGATAGATAGAAGTAGATATTTAAGTAGTATAATAGTATGTATATAAAATACCTCGCTGTTCTGTCTGCTGTGAGGGCTGGAATTTTCCGGCGACGACTGACCCTTGTACCACGCTTCAGCAGATGGGCCTCTGTCCACGTCGACCCCAGAATCTCTACTGTCTCGCAACTTGGCGTCCATTTCGTAAGATAGCGTCTTCTTGTACAAAAGTTTCTCGATTTTGGTCTCCTCTTGCAAAAACGAGGTGATGTCTGGTCGAGGAGCCAGTTTGAGGTCAACGTCGAGGTAGCTGTCGTCCACCTGACCTTCGATCCCGAGGAAGCTGGTGCGCTTGTTGCGAATCTCCTTTTTGATGCGACGGGCTGAGTTTGTGTGTTTGAAGTTACCCTGGAATTGATATATTGGAAATAGGTGAAACTTCAATGTTTTTATTTTTGTAGAACAGTTGCAGATTAAAGGAGTATTAAAATGATATCAAAAGTAGGAAAATATTTAAGAGTTCTTTGTATCAATTAATGTGTGATAAAATTAAAATGAAAGATTCCTATACTAATTTAGATGTACCATACATTGCTTGACGATCTACGTGCGGTGGCCGGTCCATGTTGGATGCGAGTGGAAAGGGATCGGTCGTCTTGGCGTTCATTGAAGGAGGCCTATATGTTCAGTAGTGGACGGATAGAGGCTGATGATGATATGATACATTACATTAGTGACACTCAACATATTCTATTCAGTAGATTCTAGAACACTGCTAAAATGTTTATTTATCTGCTCTGAAATTTGAGATTTGACTTACATTTCCAAGTAGTTCATCCTCAACTCCTTCAGTAGGCGGCGGCGGTGGTTTCTCCTTAGGAGGCTCTAGAGCATTAGTCGGCAGATCCAATGGAAACGCTTCCCCTTCCACATTGTTCTGATAAAATATATCTATATTTTCATACAACGGTGTCACCGACACTTTCTTTTCGATATCGAAATCTAATAATGTATCAATTTTATCAGAATCCCTTGCGTCAGCTTTATCACTAGATTGGCTGTCATCCATCGTGACGTTAATGCTCTCTTCAGAATCTAATTCCTTGAACGCTAATTCTAACGCGTCAATTACCTAAAGAATATAAATAGACTATAATAGCGGTCCCAAGACAATCCCAAAGAACTCTTTTATAAAATACAAATTTAAAAGAAAATTATTCTTAAAAAACATCCAATATTAACAAATCACAATAAAAAATGCAGTACACAATCAAAAGAGAAAATAAATCAAACAGAAATAGAAGCGGCATGACACGGTTAGCACAATGCGGCGAAAATGCTAGTTAATAATGAAGCAACACTACTTACAGTTTTCCTTACCTCAAAAGCCCATCACCACAAGCTGACGAGATATACTAATGAGAAATCATGATATTAACATTTGTAATAGATAGCTGATACCTATTCGCTCTAATGCCATCACGTTACTAAGACAATCGCTAGATAGGGGCCAGTTTGCTTAAGATATGATTTAGTCGCTGATAACTCTTATCGCGGTTCATAAACATACTGATTTTTCCACCTGAATTGAATGTATATCTATGATATTAATGAGGATATATAAACAGATTACATAAATAAAACCCATACATAACAATTTAACATATATTTTCGATAATGAATTTACATATCACGTTCCGAACAAAACTAAATGCTATGAGTATATGGGGTCTACATTGATCTATGTTGATACATTCATTGGGCACTAGTTCTCAAACCCTGTATTCATCTCTAAAACTACGATTATTATGATTATTTTAATACTATGGTGTCATTGCTATGGTCGTTTTAGCACATGAATTTGTGTTGAGTTAAAATGAATTATGAAGTTACTGGGATACATATTGACTTAATTAGTTAATACTACGATGTTTAAAATACCAAACTATTTTTATGAAAATTAAGAGATCATAAAAATACTAGAAAGATTTAGGTCTATTACTTAATATCTCATCTTACTTGCGTTTGCAATAAGAAAACAAGAATAGTCAAAAATCATTAGGCATCAGTGATTTACGTCTTCACCTACACTTTCCCTAGCAGTGGAAGACTGTTGCGTGACTTTATTGTTAATTAATAATATTGTTTTACGTCTATTGGTTTCTAAACATCGCTTGTTCCTTTTCTGCCAAAAAGGATTAGCATCTTGTGAGCTACTTACCGCTACTTCATCGTTAGGACATGAAACATTGGGGTTTTTATGAATTACATGAGAAGAATGACTTACGTTAGATGCATCATGGTGAATGTTTTGATATTTACTAGAATTAGTGTTTGTTAGCGATTCAAAATCTTTGTTAGTTGTATTTAGCGGTTTAATGGAATTCTTTGGTGAAATGTTAGTAGTAGTTGTAATATTAGAGACAGTTACCATTGGCATGCTTTTGTTGTTAGTGGAATCGATAGCAATGTTATCATTAGTAGTAACAGTGTTTCCAGCACCATTATTAAGAGTTTTGCATATCTCATTCAGATCCAAGTGTATAGTCATCTTTCCCTCAAATACTACAGTATCACCTTCCGATGCAGTTGACTGTTCATTAACACTTACACTGGAATCTTGATTATCCAAACTTTTTAATGTATCTTCATCTTCTTTGTCCATTTGTATTTCAGTTACTTCTTCCGTAACACTGAAATCTTCCGGTTGTGACACTGCTTGTAAGTAGTTGCTGCCACTATCGGTATTTTCAGTTTTAGTATCTTGATCCTCGATTTCTTCGACGATTATTTTATCTTTGATATTATCGTTTAACTCTGTTGCTACAGGTTCATCAATTTTTCTTGGTACAAGTGGTATTCCACTGTCTTCATTTGATGACTCATACTCTGAGACCTCAATCATAGGTTCTCCTATAGGTGAAGCTACTTGAGTTAAATCTGCAATATCATCTGCAGGAGCGGAGTCTCTAGCAGTATGAATACCACTATCTTCAGTTTCAATATCACTTGCAGCTGTGTTATGCTGCATTTCAGCGCAATCGAAGTCTTCAAAGCTCTGTATCCTCTCAAAAGAATTTGGTGAAGACTGTACGTTTATATCTAAACTATCAAGAGAACGGCAAAAACTTTGCATCTGATTTTCTAACCCTGCTAAGTTTAGTTTTAATGAAGTATCCGACATCTGATCATGGAATTGATTCATACTTTCACTTACAGTCATTAATTTTGTACTATTAGATATTTCTTCTTCGATTGCTATTTTGGGTATTTCTTTATTTTTTGCAGCATCCAAACTAGACAAACGCTCTTTAAGGCTTACAGACACTTCTTTAACTTCAGTTCTGTGTACCTTTACATCATCTTCGCTTGTCTGCGATTTTAGACTGGAGAGCCGTTCCTTAAGAGATTTCGTTTTATTTAAATCTCCGTTCGATAGTCTGTTCACCTTTTCAGGTTCAGTAGTTTTGACTTTCTCAAGACATGATAAACGTTCCTTTAAAGGCTTTACTTCAGCGGATATCTTATCAAGGTTACTAGTGGACTTTTGTAATACAGTATCTTCAGTATACTTCTCTAAACTAGATAGTCTTTCCTTAATTGACCTTTTGTTATTCATTTCAGGTAGTTTGGGTTTATTACTTTGAGTTTCTTGTGAGTTTTCTCTTTCAAAATGTTCACGGCGTTTGTGGATGTCTACTTTTGGCAAGTCTTTTTTTTGATTATTGTTCTTTAAATCGAATCCCCCTTCTTGCTGAAAAGACGATATCTTTGCTTCGATTTTATTGCTCACTGATGTTCTTATTTTATTCATATCACCATTAGATTTTTCTATTGACTTTTCTTTAATATTGTTATTAACGACTGTTTTAATAATATTACTATTTGTTTGTGAAATTATCCTTGATTTGTATCCCTCTATGGCTCCCTCGTACGTATATTCCTCTGGCTCGGGGGAGCTGATAGTCGTTGTCGTACATGTGTCGTATTCGTTAGCACTTGAGCCAAGTTTACGATTATTGTCACAGGTTGACAAATTATCCACGTCTGAATGGTTTTTGTCAAGATCCATGCCGTCGCTCTGGAAAAAAAAAAAAGAAAATTATCGATAGTGCTTGACAATTAATCCATAACCATTCCTGCTGATGAAGATGCTAATTGCAATCAAAGTCAGTAAATCGCACTTTAAAGAATACTTAAAATCTTTCGTGCATTTTTAATACATTTGATCGTCAAACCTCAGGAGTAGTTTTTAGTACTCAATAATATTTGTTACGGAAACCAAATAACGATAAAATTTAACAAGTTTATATAAATTAACATACATTTAGAGAATCCGCAATAAGTGATGTATTACTTAATTACACAGCGGCAGATGATAAAACCACAATTTTAATTCAAAATATTTAAATGAGGCAATCAGTAACAATTATAATCAGTCACGGCACACAGTAGCAATCGACTAATTACTAATTCCAATAAGTCTCTAGAATACTTAATTACATTATGGTATGTAACTGTGTAGTTTTATGATTAAATTAAGTTGTAGCTGTATATTGTAAAACTACATTACTTTCTAAGGCTAAATATTTTTATGTATTGGTAAGTTAGCCTGAAACCTTTATTACGCTTTGTACTTTGAAAGACACTCGGTCCTTCAAGCCGGATCCTTTGAAACTTCTTTGAATATACGTTGGTCTCGTTTAACAAGGAATACTTCTTATACATTGATAAATATGAATATAAATTAGCCATTGACTAAAATTTCAATATCTTTGGTCTGATACAACAATTTTATAAAAAAATAAGTTTGAGATAGGTCTATTTTTTTTTATTTTTACCTTTATTTCATAGAATTTCCATTAACAAAAGGTGTGCTACGTGAATATAATAATTTTAAATCTTAGAGCACTGATAGGCCGCAAACAGAACTTCAAAACTCTCAGTTCTAGTCCCCATATAAGCCGACTGTCCGTTTGCCCCCTCTTCTACAAAAATACTTGTATTCTAAGTTTTTGTATATACTTACAGCTAAGCTGTGAGTGTCACAGTCTTCGCTGAGGCTGCTCTTGGTGCTGGAGGTGCCGATGCCAAGGTCACTGAGGTCGTGACCGTCGTCTTCTGTGTACAGGGCGAGAGGATTCCGCCTTCTGCGGCCAGCCCTGAAATAAAAGAGGAATCGTATAGCATGGCAGAGTCCTGGACGTCCAAAAAGCAAATGGCATGAAGGGATCGATCGATCAAATCATTTATTTGCAACAATACCATATTATTGTATCATGCGACCTGTCTCCTGGTGAATTTCACACATCATCAAAGACTAATCTCATTTTGATATACAACGTTAATGACTAACATTTAGCTATCTAAGCTGATATATTAAAAAGTGAAAGCTCATTATAATGAAACAACTTTTACGGGAGGAGGGGAGGACTCCTCCCGTGACCAAGGATGCTGTAAAGTATCCAAAACGTCGGACATGTAAAAAACTTAATAAAACGCGATAAAATCCGTTATCAGTTCGCGACTTTACTCATATTAACTTTGATCTTTCACATAGTGATTTAACCAAGGAATGGTGAAATAATATACAAAGTTTATGTAGAAAAAATAATATTTAGTATGTACAAGGTCATCTAAAATTATCAGTGAACGCTGTGTATAGCACACACACCGTTCACACCTATATTTGTCTATTATTCATAGTTGTGATTCATTAAAATCAAGGCAAAAGGAAATAAGTAAATTTTTCTTAGAAATGAATATTAACATTTTAAGCAAGCACTTTCTTCATAATCTCTGAAATCTCTCTCTCTCAAAATGGCCCTTTAGACTAAAATACGTTTTGTTAACGTTTAGCTTTACCTGTTTATTAAAAAATTTTAAAAATAAATTTAAGTATAGATATCTGGCCTGACTGGCCTGTTGGTCTAGTGGTTTGTGAGCCTGACTACTAATCGTCGTGAAGGAAGAAGGTCGTGGGTTCGATCCCCGTCCAGGACAAATGTTTGTGTGATGAGCATGATCATTTGTTCTGTGTCTGGGTGTAATTTATATATAATATGTATGTATTTAGAAATATATAAGTATGTATCAGTTGTCTGGTTGCCATATTACAGGCTCTGCCTAGTTTGGGGTCAGATGGCCGTGTGTGAGTTGTCCCAACATATTATTATCTGCTGAATTAATTCGAAAACAAAATTTTAAAATTACATAAATAAAATTCCTGCCTAAAAACATTATCACCAAGTCGATTGTTCCTTCTACTCATATTTATATTATCGTCCGTATCTCCGTCTTTATCATTATTGGTCTTTTCCGTCCACTGTTGAACATAAGTAGCCGGCGAGACGGCCTATTCCCTGCCCCTCGTACCCATAAGACCGGCCATTATACAGATCATCATATCACAACCGACTCACACTCATCCGATGTATCATTAGGGCCTTCGGGCCGTTAGCATAGATCCATCCGAAAAAAAAAAAGATATTCATCACTATAACCACTCGAGCGATGCCGCGGACAACAGATAGTTAAACACATTCAAACGATGAAGCCCTTTCCCCGCGAGTCCAACCCAAAAATTATTTATGGCGTAATATTAATGGCACTTTCCAATATGCACTTCCTCTCGTTTTTCTACTTTTTACTACGAGCGAGACCGGATTTTTCAAGGCGAATGTCATGTTTACTCTCGTGTCGTATATCTTAATAATTGATTGTGTGAAGTGATATTTGAATATTTTGATGGGTGCACGTCTTGACGGCCGTCTGGTCGAGTGGCTACACACTTGACGCAGCGGTCGCGGGTTCGAATCCCACCAAGTGCATGTAAGTATGATGACTGCATCGGATCATGGACTTCTTTACCTATGTATGTCGTAAATGTTCTTACGACTGGGCTAGGTGAACGTGGTGTTTAGGTTGTAATTGTTGGTTAATATTTATTTATTTACATGGGTATCACAGGTTCGCATCCTGCGATGAACATGTAAGTACAGGGCCGCCGATACGTTTGTTTTACTAGGCTATCCGTATATGCCGTGGGAATACGGAAATAAAAATATAGCCTATGGAACTCCCTGATACAGCAGCTTTCCATTGAAGAAAGATTTTTCTAAATTGGTTTAGTGGTTTAGGCGTAACAAACAAAGAAAAATTCGCATTTTTTTTATTTAAGTTGTCGCGTTATAACTTTAAATGAACTTGCCAAGGAACGGTTAACGAGTATAAAGTATTAAAAGTTTTCATCATATTTAATTAATCTTTTACCATCGAGCATATAACCGGAATAGAGTGGTAATATTTTGTATGAAAACAAATTCCTCCAAATTTATTCTACAACGATGGGCCGGTTCTGCTTTCTGATTGGCCGACTAATGGCCATTGATGGATGATTTACCGGTGGGAGGGAAGCGCTGTGCCGCGCTCCCGGCTGCATGGGTACCACCATCTTGCTTGTTTCTCCCGTGAAACAGCTTTGCTGTGTTTCGGAGAGAAGGGCAAGACAGGCAGTGTAATTACTGGCACCGAGACTTAACATCTTATGTCTCAGGATAGGCAACACATAAATGCCTGGGCTCGTTCCAGGTATACTAGTTTATGTTCATGGGCGACGTCGACCACTTACCATCAGGTGGTACGTTTGCCAGTTTGCATATCCAACTAACATAAAAAAGGACATACACATAGATCACTGGTTGGTTGAATTGCTTTTACGTCAATGACAAATCACTGACCAGTTTCGTAATGTTATGGCTCACGTTACTATTCTATCCGGTTATATGCCCAATGTCCTTTACATATCAGTTCTATACAGGCAATAAGCCTAGATCAAGCATTTATCGTCATCTTACATAAATAATTGTTATTGATAGTTCTTATCAGTTGTTGATAACGCTAATACTATGTCTATGATAAAACGAACCGATAAAATGGATTTACTAGAGTTACACGCGTCTTCACATTATACGTTTATAGTAGACTAGCTGGTGCCCGCAGCTCCGCCTGCGTTATATGAGATAAATAGACGTACCCGGACGGTGAAGATTATTTTTAAAGCCTATGTCACTCAGTGTTAACGTAGTATTCTAAGAGTGAAAGAATTTTTAAAATGAGTGAAGTAGTTCTTGAGTTAAATCGTGACAAACAAACAAAAAATCTTTCCTCTTTATAGTATTGGTATGGAATTATAAATTTGCTATTATACTATTATAATCTAATAATAAAATTCTAACAAGGCATTGTCCTTGTTGTTTTATTACATGTAGATATTTCCTTAATTCGTTTATTAGTTTAGAAACAAACAATAATAGCTATATATATACCCATTTTCGATACAGGAAATTATTAATCAAAACTTACACAATGTCTGTAGACCAGTAAAAAAATGTATTTTCAAAGGTTTTGTGTACGATTTTAGTCAAACTTTTCGTGTTCTTGTAATTTAAACGATAATTAACATGCTTAGTAACTTAGGAATTAGATAAAGTACGAGAAACAATATCTAACAATAACATGATTTTCTATTCATTCACAAACAATACTCATATAAAATTTGCTTTGGTTCTCTTACAAATCACAGCCAAAGATGCAGGTAATCCCTATGCACTCGAGATTCGAACCTGCACTCGTATAACTACCACTAGAGTTGTAATCGATCCTGTCACACAAGTTATATTAAAAGTGAAAAGCCAGCGTCTACTTTCGCCGTAACACTTTTGGCCATTTGAATAGAAAGCCTAAACAGCGGGTATACGCAATATTGATAATATGATGTGAGGCTCGTAACACCATATTATTGTTTTTATATAAGAGGGGGCTAGCGGACAGTCGGGTCACCTGATGGTAAGCGACATACATAGACAACCGCTACACCAGGAGATCAGCACATGCATTGCCGACCTTTCAAATATAAGTCGTGTTTGCTCTTTTCTTTAAGGTCCCTAAGTCGTATCGGTTCGGTAGTACCGACCGTAGGATCTATATGTGTCTGTTTGACGATGAAACTTACGAATCTCGAGAACAAGGCAGTGGACATTTTCAAAATATCGAGCTCTGAGAATTTTCAAATAGTATTAATATTGAAAAGAAAAAAACATGTACATTTAAAAAAATCTTATCGACAGCCATTTTCATGAAACCGAGATCGTCAATTTTAATAATGTTATTCAGATTAGGTACAATCGTATCCGGATTGATGATGATTATTTTTATAGCCTATACTAGATATAAACCATCACCATTTCAACTTTCAGCCAAATCAGTTCAGCCGTTTTGCCGTGAAAGATCAACGAACATCCAAACTTACAAACTTTCGACTGTATAATATTAGTAAGATTTTCCAACTCGTTTTCTACTCATCTGATGAACTAGCGCTCACTGCGACTATTTATTTGATTCGGTCAAATTTTATAGACATTGACTTTAACTTTCCTATTATGGTAAAGAATGAAGTTTATATTTTATTCATATGTGCATTATTGATGGTCATTGCATACTCCTTAGGCAAGTTGGACAGACATTTAGAGACGTTACCTCAAATTTTAGACTAAAATGGATCCTGGAGCATCAGCCATTTACAGCCAGCTCCCAATAGACCTGGTAACCCGTTCCGGGCAATCACGCCTAAATATGATACAAGTCATAATAACAATCAAGTCCAACGGGCAACGACTCCAGCGAGATCCACTTCACATTACTCTCTCCGTGATTAACGTTACGTAAGGGCGGCGGATTTACGTTACAAGATGGGTGACGGTGACACGCGACGTTAAGCTCTCACTTGATATTAACGAAAACCTGACCTATAACCCTCTTAGGTTTTCGCGTATAAGATCCACTCCTTTTTTATTCGGTAAAAACATTAATTATTGTTTACAGCTATTATTGTGCTCTGTCAGCTCACTGCGAACCGAACGAACGCGACCGCTTACCTGTCACTTTAAGGCGGTGCTATGTGAGCGAGAGGTATCACCCCGGTCGTGCCAGCCCAACTTGTATAACAGCAATACCTTTTACAAAATAGTCTCGCTGTGCTTTAAAATAGTGCATGTTAAAATACTGGTATCCAGACCCACGTGCTAAGTTCATTTGCGTCGTTAACTTCATCAGACGGTTCGGTTACCGGTCTGCCCATCTACCAATCTAGTCTATCTCTTGGAACTGATTAGTATTTTATTGTAGCATCTCGAAGTCTGTGACCAATTAAAATACCAATCAAAATACCAAACACTTAAGGTAAAGGGCGAATTGCGAGTTTATGGTGTTCGCATGGGAATTTAGTAAACGTGCGCAATTTGAGCAGGAATCGAACCGGCACCGGCGTGTATCACGAATCAATTTGCTGGAAGGATAACGCAAATTGTGGAATCCTGACCGATGGCGTGTACAACGTTGTTGTGGATCCAACGCCCGCTTCACTCAAATATAAAGCCCTAAATAATATTTATTCATTCCTGGGTTCTGACCTTCTTAGTTTAGACTTTTCATTGAAACTACAAAACTAGTTTTTATAGCCCTTTAACAAAATGTTAGTGCTTCCTAATAGCTTTTTTAGTCATTAAATAATGAGTATGTATGTCGTGGATGAGGAATCGGTCGTCTTGGCGTTCTTTGAGGGAGGCCTATGTTCAGTAGTGAACGGATAGAGGCTGATGATGATGATGATGATGTAGTAAATAGCGACAACGGCAAAACCGTATTGTATTTACGTATGTTTGACCTTAGCGCCTAATTATCGGATTCTTATAAGTTGTCATTTTGTCAATCTATTTCTAATAAAAATATAACCGTATGCGTTTTGACTAAATGTTGTGGTGTGTGCGTGGCGATATGTTAAAAGATTGTGATTGTATGGAGATTGTGAATTTTCTATCACAATAAACAAAAATGTGAATGTTAAGTAATTTTCGAACAATTTGGAATATTCGGTACATGTTTTTTCGTAGTGTGTGCGCCCCACGTGACCGCACGAGAACGTACACGTAAATGCCCGCTCGTGAATTTTTGCACGAAATGCGGCGCGTGCGCGTGCGCATTCTTTGGGGGTTTGAAATTAAACGCACAGCGTTTTGTATGTTCAGCGATTTATTAAAAACAATGAATTGTATGTAATGGTAAATGGAACAATATTTATTTAATAAGATCTGGGCAGGATCGACCTTTTTCTTTAACGCCGGGAAATGCTCTGAGGCATCCCGCCGAAGGTATTGCTATGCTGCTTTGCAGCCAAGTTGGGCTGGCACGACCGGGGTGATACCTCTCGCTCACATAGCACCGCCTTAAAGTGACAGGTAAGCGGTCGCGTTCGTTCGGTTCGCAGTGAGCTGACAGAGCACAATAATAGCTGTAAACAATAATTAATGTTTTTACCGAATAAAAAAGGAGTGGATCTTATACGCGAAAACCTAAGAGGGTTATAGGTCAGGTTTTCGTTAATATCAAGTGAGAGCTTAACGTCGCGTGTCAACGTCACCCATCTTGTAACGTAAATCCGCCGCCCTGAACCATGGTGGGGGGGGGGGGGGGTTGGATCGACCTAGCCTCTATTTAGTAATGATAAGTATAGAAGCAGTCACGAATATAAAATTTATCCTAAACTAGCATTGAGAACCAATGACTCCATACCTACTTGCGGAACCGAATATCAAAAAACGGCTGTCAACAATATGCCAAGAAAGAGTTCTGGGCTTCTTCGGTCACATTATGTGTTCGCCAAGGCTTCTGGAGAGGACGTTCATTTTAGGACAGATGGACGGAAAAAGAGGAAGAACACCAGTAAGATGGTTCGATGCTGTGAAGACCAAAGTAGGGGGCAATTTGCACCGGGCAGTCCACTTGACCGTGTCCAGTGGAAGATGAAATGTGGTCACGATCCTCCGCAGCGAGGGAACGACGAAGAAGAAGAAGCATTAGAAATCACACGGGATAGAAATGACCAAGGCATGAGACATTCACGAGCCCAAAACACATTTCCCATACTAATTTTACTAATGGAAATTATAACACTATTGAAAACCTAGAAGGTAGTATGGCACGAGACAAGAACTGCTCCTATTCTTCAAATTTGCGCAAATTTATGTAGAATCTAAAGTGATGGAGGCTATCTGACAGAACTTTTCTAAAGCCTTCGACGTTTCCTCAAACTCTCATGCCTTACGCCAGAACACAGAGAAAAACTTATATCCATTATGGCGCAACTTGTGAGCTGTGGGAGATATTCTCTATTGTTTCCCTTTTCATTGTCTGTTGGTCATTATGTTGACAAATCCTTATCATCATCAGCTCGTTTGACCTTATTCCAATTCCATGATTTTCGAGGGAAACCAGAGACCGATTTCTACTAGATGGGACGAAATCGGAGATAGTTCAAGATGTTTTCGAATAGTTTATACAACTCAAGCCCGATTTCTCAAAGACTCATCGGGTTATGACTGACTGACTCATGTTTCCTTCACCGGTGAGCCAATGGTCTCATGTTCAGGTGCACGTAGTAATTTAGAAAAACCTCTCTAGGCATCACAGGGGGGTCAGGATCGAACCCGGACCTCTCGCCTCTCAAGAGGCCGAGCCCATACCCACTAGGCCATCGTCGCTCACATTTAACCCTTCTTTGCATGGTGAGGGAAATTTCAATCATAGTATTTAGTCAACAAAAAAAGGTACTCAAATCCCTTGTACTGTAAATTTGTTGTTGCTGGCAACATTTTAAGCGACTATTGCGTACAACAAAACGCAGTTGTTAAAAAATAGCAAACGTCACTGTCAATTACCAGGCCTAGAACTTGTCATTCCGCTGTTTGTTGTGACTGGAAAAAAGGAGCGAGATTTTAGTTTGTTTTATGGAAATAAACGGATATATAAAATACAGTAAAAGTGAAAATGAGTGGAAATAAGGTTTGTTTTCATGTTTTTGTTGTTTTATGTACAATTTATATCAAAACACTGTGAATAAATTGCTCAAAACTATGTGATGGAAATTTACATCTCTATGCAGTAATTTCACTTGTAATGTATGGCAAACATTTTTTTGTAAATGTTTATTTTATGTTGTTTTTTAGGGAAACTTGAATGAAAGAGATATTGAAGATTATCTTAGTAAGTTACAAGGCGGTTGGCTCTCAGAAGATGACCTCGATGTACAAGATTCCGATGATGAAAACCGCGATTCTGTTGACGTTATAAGAGTGTTGCAGGAGGAGAACGACGATGATGATGATGGGGATGATGTGGATGAAACTGCTGACATTGATCCTCCTCTTGTAGAAACAGAAGATCAAGAACCCTCTCACCCATCAACTTCATCCAATTTGCAGTCTTCATCCAGTTTTCCATTTGACAAAAGAAGCTTGATTTGGAAAAAAAGGAATCTGGTGTATGACACAGATAAAATTACTTTCTTGGGGAGTTCTACTGCTTCAGGTGGTCTATCACACCTAGAAACTCCATATCAATGTTTTAACTATTTTATCACTGAAGATTTTATCAAAACATTAGTAGCGGAGACAAATTTATACATAATACAGAGTAATCCCAGTTCATCTATAACAGTTACAGAATATGATTTGTATAAGTTCTTTGGTATATTATTGTACATGTCAGTAATCAAATTTCCTAGCACAAGATCATACTGGTCGCCAAAGTTTGGATATGAGCCCATTTCTTCAACAATGCCACTGAACAAGTTTGAGAAAATAAAGTTATCATTACATTTTAATAACAATGATCTTCACAAACCTATAGGTCATCCAGAACATGACAGGCTTTATAAAATCCGCCCTGTTATCAAGCATCTCAATGAGAGGTTTGCCACAGTGCCAATGGATCAAAGACTTTCTGTGGATGAACAGATGTGTTCTACCAAAATAGGGCATTTTTTAAAACAATATCTGCCTAAGAAGCCCCATAAATGGGGCTTCAAATTATATGTTCTCTGTGATTTGATGGGATATGCCCACAAGTTTGAGGTATATTCTGGACAAGAGAATACAGAAAAGCTCACAGATGAACCAGATCTTGGTTCAACAGGAAATGTTGTAGTTCGTTTACTTCGAGGAGTGCCAAGAAAGCAAAACCATATCATATACTTTGATAATTTTTATACATCTTTGCCATTGGTAGTTTTTTTAGCTAAATCAGGCATTCACACAGTGGGAACTGTGCAACAAAACAGGATTCCAAATAATAAACTTCCAGAGAAGAAAAACTTCATGAAAAAATCTGTGCCCAGAGGTAGTTTTGAGGAAAGAGTGTCTGTGCATGATGGTATAGATTTGAGTTGTGTGGCTTGGAAAGATAATAAAATAGTAACCCTGCTATCTTCTTATGCTGGAGCATTGCCTGTAACTAAAGTCAATAGATATGACAGGACAATAAAAGGAAAAATTGATATTACTTGCCCGTTTATTGTCCAAGAGTACAATAAACATATGGGAGGAGTAGATCTCATGGATAGCTTTTTGGGCAGAAACCATATAACAATAAGGTCTAAAAAGTGGTACTTGCGTATATTTTATCATTTATTAGATCTAGCTATTATAAACTCTTGGATTATATATAAAACAAATGCTCAAGAAAGAGGTGAACCCAAACAGAGTCTACTTACAATGGGCCTTTGTGCTATGCAACAGAGGACCCACCAAAGACGCTAAAAGAGGTCGTCCTAGTACCAGTTCACTAGAAGAGGAATTACTATCAAAAAAAAGAAAAGGTTCTCCAGCACCACCACCTCCAAAAGACATAAGAAAAGATGGTGCTGAACATTGGCCAACAGTAGGTGGGTCACTCCGGTGCAAATCTCCCAAATGTAAAGGCTATTCCACAATTTCGTGTAGTAAATGTGGCGTCAATTTGTGCTTAAATAAAAATAATAATTGTTTTTTAAATTATCATAAAGAATAAAGAAGATTGAGTAAACAATATTTTTTTATTTATTTAGTACTGAGCCAAATATGTGACAATGCATGATGATGTAAATTTCCATCATATTGTTTTTTACATAATACATATTTTTATTTACATTAGGTTTTTTTTTAATATTTTTCCTTTAATCTAGAGCATTAATTACATCACCCTGATTTATTTAAAAAAAATAGCAAAAATCATGCAAAGAAGGGTTAAATGTATATATGAGAAAATATTTCGTTGTTCATTGAAACTTACAGCTATGTTTAGTAATTGACGGATTCTATCAGATGATGATTAAAATGAATCTAATACTTCATCGTCATCAACCTTTGCTTTCCGTCCACTGATGGACGTCATTCAATGAACGACGAGACGGCTGATCTCCGGCCACTTTACGTGCAAGTGGCCGGAGATCAGCCGTCTGTAGTTGGGCTAGTTGGAGGTCCACCCTCGGTTTTCCCAAACTTACATTACACGTATAATAATGTTGGGCCGCTAGTTTCGTATATATGAGAATTTTTGAAAATTTTTTCGTTGTAATTGTTTTACTTAATTAAAAATACATGTCTAGTAGTCAAAGCAATCTAGACGAGGATGATTTAAGTACATAGATTTAACCCTTAGTTGTCACGCAAACAAAAATCTTGGCTTCGAATCTAGACATTACCTGCGCCATTACTTTAGTGCTATTATTTATTCTGTGCCTGTGCCTAGAATTCAGGTCCAATTCACAACACGACACAATTCATGTCACACGCCGTTATAACTCATAAACTTTTGGGTATTCATCTCAGGTGTCAAGCGCTGTTATGTTTTTTATCCCCACTAACGGTTTGGGTGAACAAAAAGGTAGCAAAGAACCCAATTACCTTAACCCCCTGGTAACGAAACCACAGGCTTGGTTTTTTGCAAAACTTACTTACATCACTTCAAAGTGCTCTAAGTTTTTGAATCATAAATTATATATATAGGATCTACGATCTATTAGGTGATCCTAATATCAGTATATTAGGAACACCTAATTTTAGTTTTATAGTGTAATATTATTGATAATAATAATATATTTTATTCTCTTTAAACTGACTACAGTTTAGTCACGATGTATAAATAACTCAAGTAATTAAAGTATGTTATACGTATCTATTAATATTATTAATTTTAATTTGAATTGGTAATTCACGTGAACGTTTTATATTTCTCTAATTTAAGTATACTTAATTTGAACTTGTATTTTATAAATTGTATTAGCACTAACCATAATCAATTATTAATTTTAATTCTTTTTTGTGTGTATTGGCTGATTGCTTTACACATTTAAAAATGCTGTGTCACCTATAAAGATGTAGGTAAGCATCGGTGCTAATCATGTAAGAGTAATAATTTTATTATGTAAAATTATTCATGCTTATATTGTTGGTGTCCTATTTGAAATAAATAAATAAACATAAGAAAACAAAATATTTAAGAATAGTTCATAACATTAATGTATAGAAATGATTGTTTATTTTAGTAATTTATATTACTAAAAATCGTCTCATTGTTTGTCCGACTGTCACATTAACTAGCCCATCACTTCACAACTGTTTAAGACATTTCTGTAAACATATCCACAAAAAATATATTTAAAAAGATTTTAATGTAGGTATAAATATTATCGTTCTTTAAAAAGTACTTAAACGAACTAGCTATGTTAGTTATTATTAACATGTTATGTGTATCTAAGTGATAAACAACAAGATGGAAGAAAGTTTAACTATGTCTCATAATGAGTAACTGAAAAAAAAAACAATGATATTATAAAGTAAGCTGCACATAACATCGTAGAAAACATTAATTGTATGTCTTTTCGTACTTTCTGCTATCGTGAAAACATATTGTTCTAAACATTTCGACAATGTAATGTGAAAGTGCGAAAAAAAAAAGAAATGTTAAAAATGTTGCCATGGTTTTTGTTAGGCAATGTAAAAAATATACTTGCTTTTTGTAAACTAATCCGTGGTTTATTTATATTAGTACTAGGTGGTCTCCACGACTTCATCTGCGCAGAAAAGATTTTAGTTTTTCTAAATAAAAAGTTATCCTATGTTACCTCCAAGAATATTTGTACAAAGTTTCATGATGATCGGTTAAGTAGTTTTCGCGTGAAAGCGTAACAAACATCCACGCTTTCACATTTATAATATTAGTAAGGATTTGTATTCTTTTATTTGATGAATGTATAAAAAGACAATAGCTATTAAAATATATTTGCATGCATTGCTTTGTAATAATTATACATTGATATTAATAAAAATATGTCGAGACAAACACGGCCATCTGATACCAAACTAGGCAGAGCCTGTTCTTATCGTAACCAGACAACTGATACATACTTATATATTTCTAAATACATAAATATCATAGATAAATTACACCCAGACAGAACAATTGATCATACTCATCACACAAACATTTGTCCCGGGTGGGGATCGAACCCCGACCTTCTGGTTTAGCAGTCAAGGTCAGTAACACAACAGGCCAGTCAAAATTAAATTATGGTTATATGTAATATAAAATATATAATTGAATTTTTGGAACATTTAAAAGTTACCCAAGAATTTGTTATAATTTATAATTATAACAATAATTTGCAGAAAATCTAAGTAAATTTTAGTACAGCAGCGGTAAAGTTAGTAATACTTTACACCACACCATGGTTCAGGCTTTGACGTGGCGGTGGGGCTCAGTCACAGAACAATATTATTACCCTAGCGGGAAGAAGGTCAACTTCATACAAAAAAATTTAGGACAGGACACAGCTGCCATCTCTGTTAATCCCACAGAAACTGTTTGAGCGGAAATTTTAAATAACCCTGATTAGCATGGTTTTTTATTCAAAATAGCATATACCTATTTTGGCTTCATAATTGATATCGACACTTCCATAAACAGATCTTATAAGTGCCCTGAATCAATTCAAAAGCCAAATTATTCATGATATCACATTAAATAAAACAAATATAATTTTGTGCAAATTTTTTATTCACCTCAGTTAACATTGACTATTTCTAGAAACAATAATATACAACCCTAACAATTTTTATACGTTAAAATTTCCAACTGCTTCCTTCATAATAATAGTTTTATTGATATTATCACTAATTAGTAAAATCACACGTAATTATTGTCTTTGTCACTAAAAGTCCTATAACACTTTCACTTCACATGATTACGGAGATGACTGGCTCAACTCAACGCAAAAGCAAAAAAACTTCAACAGAACGACGTAATTACATTTATATTTCAAACTATGAAAACCTAAATGAAAACAAACAAAGCAGCCATTTTATAATTCCAAGTTAAAACTTCAACACAGACTAAACTTCAATTGTAGTAATGTTACCATTGCATAAAATTAATATAAAATTTTCCACTATATATATTTTATTTTAAGTTTATTTACTTTTTAAACACAAAATGCTTGATCAACAATTAATGTTTTAAAACTTATAATAATAGTTAAATATTTTTACTAATAGTAACTCTTCAGCTTTTTGAAGTTTTTTTATTATGAAAGACCCATTTTTATTTATAGGCTTGCAGCACTGAACTATCCCCAAATAGGTCTCAAATAATGTCGAAGTTGACCACCCCTGGGCTCAGTAGCCCAGGGTGAGCCCAGCACCTGGGGCGAAGCTAATTGAGCCGAGGTGGCTCTTTGTACCCCTCTTATAAGAAGAGGGGACAAAAGAGCAGGGGGCAAGGGGCGAGGACAGGAACCTCACCCCATTGTACTGTCCCGACGTTGGGAGAAGTTGTTCTGCGGTGCGGGACAACCCCTCTCTAGAGGTGGCGTCGGTCCCTTAAGGGACTGACTAGCCGTCGGGGTGCCCTTTTTGTTTATTAGATCCGGGGCACCTCACAGAAGGCGGCAATGGTGGCACTCGCCGGGTTTTAGTGGGTAGAGCTGCGTCCACTTAGCAGCTGTCGGACGCAGCGAGTCCCACATACCCGCGTGGGGAGACCCACTCCCCCGCGGGATGCCTCAGAGCAATTCCCGGCGTTAAAGAAAAAAAATGTAACTTTACACTAAACAACAGGTCCAGTTATACAGATAAGCTCATAATATACCCCTTTATATAAGTAAGCACAAAATAGCAAATAATAACTTTAAATATAAATTAGTTTCTATAATAATGTAATTAAATATAACAATATATCAATTATGTTTATTACAATTTGTGTCATAGTTCGCGGATCACCTGTGATAAGTTACATCATTTAAATAACAGTGGCATTATATATTCAAACTTTCTATGTGGAGAGAAACATAGCTTTCGAACCACTGCCATTCCGGGCACCGGGCAGGAAGATGGGATGGGCGTTTTTGTTCAGCTCTCCTTGTGTGGGGCATTCCATAGATGAGCAGTCAGCATGATTCCCAGACGTCAGAATCTAAACATGTATACCCGCCATAATCAACCTGTTTTTCTATCCATAAAGAACTGTGGTAAGTACCTAGTACCTACTCCATCCATGTGGACTAACCTCAATCACGTATTAATTTATATAATAAAACGTAATGTAAAAAAGGAATTTCTTACAATAAAATTAAAAGCGTTTATTCTCTGTATGAACAATTTTGTAAGGTTTGAGTATACGTAGCGAACTTGCCATGTGAAAAAAATACTATCTTTCATATTAGCCCCCCTTACGCTTTTTTTTACTTAAATTAATAAAATTTAAACCAAGAAAATATCATTAATTTTCTTCATAAATTGTAAAACGCTGCTGCTTCCAACATATTTAATGTCATCTTCCGCCCAGGACCACGAAGAAGATTATGGGAATTTCTAATATAATATATAATAATATCTTTGGACGCTTTCACGCCACGTCAATCTGGTCCCGTGGTAAGTTCTCGAATAACTTGTGTTACGGGTACCAGACAACGGAAATATTATATTTAATACTTTTATACTATACATATATTTAAGATTTTTATTATATAATACACATATTTAATACACATCCATGACCCAGGAACACAGAAAATATTTTTGTTCCCTGGCGGGATTCGAACCCGCAACCTCCGGCTTGAGCGCCAACGCGCTTACCACTGAGCCACAGAGGTCGTCAATTTTATACTATATTCTATCTCATTCTCTCGCAAGCTAAATCCTATTCATGGAGATATTTGTCACTTTTTCGTTTCATCAAATAAAAAATCACAACAGCACTAAAGAAGTTTCACTTAAAAAAATTCGCTATGCAAAGGAAAATAATGCAACGGGTCATGGATGTTAGTATGTGTATTGTGTAGTATATATTATATACATACTAATGTATATTTCTGAAATTCATTTCCAGTCCTAAAGGTCACACAAGTTTTACGAGCAAACACATTTTGAGTTCAATTATATAATAGAACGAAAACAAAAATTCAGTAGCTTTATCCCTTTTTTTTTCATTTATTTGGGTCAACAAACAGTTTCACAATAATAATTTTACATACAATATATATTCAACTACAAATCATAATGTGCTTTTTTACCTTTTGCGATCTTTAGCCCGTGGTCGGTTCCCAACTAGATGGAGCCATCAAGTTAAAGGCCGCAATAGATAGACACCGATGGAGGCAGGTTATAGACACAAAGAACCATCTACATCCACCGATGACCACGATCCTCAGTCGTGTGGGAGCGACCAGAGAGCGAGAGATATCCCTTTTGTAAATTAATTTTTGTATCTATCCACTTGCGACGTGTAACAGAATTTAGGCAAACCCAATCTGATATAAGGCACTGTGCCAATATGCAGAATGATATCACTTGTCTGAAGAAGATAATCGCATACGAGTATTAAAATCTAAATATCTAAAGCGTAATAAAATCTAGAAAAGACTATCTTAATCATAGAAAACAAATTAACATCACACTTATTATCGTTAAGATGTTGTCACATTAAAATGTTAGCACGCAATAAAATTTAAAGCTACATAAACAGAGCGTTTATGACATAGTAATTATATAGATAAATGAAACATGAATTCATCATGAACAGTCCGTATCTATGCAGCAGATGTTACTCAATCGGTGGGAGGGAGGCGCCGTGCCGCGTTACCAGTACCCACCATCGTTCGTTTCTCCCGTGAAACAGCTTTGCTGTATTTGGGAGAGAAGTTCAAGCAGTGTGCCATGATGGGCAACACGTAGATGAGTTGCCTGGGCTAGTTCCATGTAAACTACTTCATGTTCATTTGCGACGTCATCCACTTACTATCAGGTCTGCCAGTTTGTCTATCTAAGTAACATAAAAAATGCGAGTCATAGATCCTTGTAGCTTTTTTTTGGAAGGGACCTGTGGCCAGCAATTTAAGAGGATGATGATGAATATTAAAAAACTATCTCATAATACACTCCTAGTTTCGGTTAAAACATCTTATG
Organism: Helleia helle; assembly: GCA_963853865.1. NCBI lineage: Eukaryota > Metazoa > Arthropoda > Insecta > Lepidoptera > Lycaenidae > Helleia > Helleia helle. Next base: position 1,101,871 of record OY971435.1, read on the forward strand.
ATTGAGATTAGTTTTTCGAGTGTATCCGTCATATTACTTTTAAAACCTTGCCGAAGTATCGGAAATTCAAAAACAGTCTGTTCACAAATGTTAGACATGAGTATCTTTTAATAATACTAATATTATAACTATTATAAATAGGATGTTTTATTCTTATTTCGCTGCGCTCGATATTTTTATGTCTACAAATGCCTAATATGAGTTCTCATAAATATCAGGTGTCGTTTTAGTAGTTTTATAATAATAATAATGATATTATTATAAAAAAATTGTAGTTTTAATACTGCTTACAAATATCGTAATATCAAGGAAACACGATAACTCACTAGGGATATTAATTTGCATCGATATTTTTATCGATGTTTTATCGATATGTCGACAGCTAATTAACTAGTTTCCTCTTATTTCCTACATCGTGAGAACCAACGTGGCTATAGGCCTATAAAAATACCATTTGTATCATGTTGCAATTTTCCGTAACCTTGGTCCAAGCGGGTCATAGGCAACAAACTATGTCAATGTTCTTATGAAAAATAAACAGTTTTAGATGATTTTTTTCAAAGTCTTTAGTTGCTTTATGTTAATTCTTGCATTGGATAGCCAAATGATTAAAGATTATGGTCTGTCAATTAAGATATTTTTGTTGTGAATCATCTATTAGCGCTTTCTCAGTAAAATCGACTAGGATGACGTGACGGCGAGCAGGCATGATGCAATCAATTGGAATGCCATTACAGTCACGCGCGTATCTATATTCCTGTATTTTATTCCACCTTCGTTAAAGATTTTTATTGATTATGAATTCTATTATTAACATACATGTGAAATGACTAATGATGGGATGACGATCTACGTGCGGTGGCCGGTCCGTGTTGGATGCGAGTGGCGAGATATCGGCCGTCTTGGCGTTCATTGAGGGAGGCCTATGTTCAGCAGAGGACGGACAGAGGCTGACGATGAAATGATGTGAAATTATCGGGGTGTTCCGTGGCAACCAACTTTTTTCAATTTGATTGACACCGCGGGTTACAGCTAGTCAGTCATATCACGCCTGACATAATATCTCTCGCATTGATGTAATACCGTTTTTGTGGACAACTGGTTGGTACCGTGTAATAGACCTCAGTACCGTCGGTACGCGGAATCGATTAGCGTGGTACAAGGAGATAAGTGTAGCGATTTTAAAAATGAGTCTGAACATAAGAGTTATGTTTTTTTATATTGGGCAAAAGAATGGAAAAGAACGTGTGTACGTATCATGCGTTATCAAAGTCATTTGAGTAGAGCTACTTTTACGATTTGGAAATGTAATTTCTACGTTACGATACGTTGTATCAAATGTGTGAATCTAACACGAAAATCGAATTCAGTAGTACAATTAATTTACTTCTTCGTATAGATGCATTAGTAAAAAAGTTACACGTCCATGAGTTACCTATTCTGAGACCTAAGGTGGACGCGATATCAGGTATAACATTTTCCTACCTTTCTTTACAAATATTGCTTCATACTAGGATGATGATGGTAGGCTACTCGTGTACCACACAATCACCTTTTCTACCGAAGCAAATATTTCTCTAATGTCAGTTAGGAAATTCCTCTTTATCTTGTGCTTTAGACCACACGACAAACACAAGTAAGGTCCATATTATTTGGGTTGAGACCTTTTATAGAACTATCGCAGTACGGCCCATGTGAAATGTATGGAACAAAAAGCGGACATTAAAAATGTATTAGTGTAGAGAACTGTTGTCACTGCTCTAGAAATACGGTAAACCTAAATAGTGGAACATAGCGAATATTCACAGAAGCTGTTAAAGCCAAGTTTCATCGCTAGCAAAGCTGGTTAGGTTTGCGAAATTGTAAATAGGAAACAAGTATAATAAAATGTTATTGAAAATAAGCAAAAAGAGTGTTTTATTGTAAGTTTGTAGTAGCAGCACCCAATATCGGTGCAGTTGCCTACCATAGTAACTGCCTAAGTAAAAAGGTCTATTCAAAAGTGACGGAAAATGGTTGATAATACATAAATAGATGATAATAATAATATCGCCTTAATAGTACAGTAATAATAACTTTGTCTGTACTGACACTGATAAGTATATAAGGTGAGTTGTTTAAACCAAAGATTTACTGATTGGCTCTACCCATGGAGCATATAAACAGATAAAGTAGTAATGTGAGTCAGAAAATTCGGAAACTGGTCAGTGATTTGTCACTGGCGTAATAGCAATTCATCTCACTAATGATTGTATGTACTTCCCACCGGCCAATCATTTATCAACGGCGCAGCGTCACAGCACAAAGGCGATATTTGTTTTCATACAAAACATTACCGCTCTATTCCCGTTATGTGCTCGATGACTCAACCTAAACTCATTCGATGAAATATCATGCTGCTGGGCTTAGGTCTCTTCCCCACCAAGGTTCAGGCCTTGACGTGGCGGTGGGGCTCAGTAGCCTAGGGTGAGCCCAGCATCTTGGGCGATGCTAATTGAGCCGAGGGGGCTCTTTGTGGGGTACAAAGAGCCCCCTCGGCTCAATTAGCAAAAGAGCAGGAGGCAAGGGGCAAGGACAGGAACCTCACCCCATTGTATTGTCCCGACGTTGGGAGGGGTTGTTCTGTGGTGCGGGACAACCCCTCTATCGAGGTGCCCTGTTAACTCAACTGATCCGGGTCACCTCACCAAAGGCGGCATTGGTGGCACTCGCCGGGTTTTAGTGGGTAGAGCTGCGTCCAGTTACCAGCTTTCGGGTGCAGCGAGTTCCACATACCCGTGTAGGGAGACCCACTCCCCCGCGGGATGCCTCGGAGCATTACCCGGCGTTAAAGAAAGAAAGGCTTAGGTCTCTTTCAATATACGCCACCGATCCCCCCCGCCACTCGGAGAACGTTCGCTGGCGACGGTCCTACCCACATAATCTAGTAAACCTCAAGACATTTCTATAAAACATAATCCACGTAATAAACGTCCAACGCTAATTAATATGGTAATAAGAAGGAAGTCCACGTCTTCCTGCTGTCCCGTGATAAGGTCCCACTTTCTACCGCCACCGTTATTACTGTGCTGTGATTGCTGATTTACTTTCCTTTATGTAAACATTGAGACGGATGTTATGTATGAGAATAAAGGTCTCGGGGTGCTGACGGAATCGCATAAAATTAAGGCTTCGGTGTGTAGACGGAATCGCACGCGTTTTTGGATCCTAGTAGGTAATTTGATTTATGTCTTCTTTTTACCCGTTGCACCAGGAAGCATACGGGAGGGTACGATTTTTGAATGTGTTTTAAGTATATCATTATTTGTGTGTGTTATATTGAACTGCAATAAATTATCTATTAGTAACATCATCTGAATATTAATCTACTATAATGAAACAATTTTTACGGATTTTATCGCGGTTTATTAAGATTTTTACAAGCCCGACGTTTCGGATACTTTACAGCAACCATGGTCACGGGAGGACTGAGGTGATAGATGTCCTAATGTTACAAAGTTATTCGAAACTACCCTATGATACATCATTATTTTAATAAGTCCTCTCTACGCAGAAAGTGCTAACTGCATCTTTAATCTGTGGCATATTATGCTTGGTTTTTGATTTAATTATTTTAATAATGGGATCCCAAGCAGGTGGTAAGAGCCAGCCATCTTCTCTATTGAAATTTGGATGTTTATTAATTTCAATAGCCTCGCGGATCATCCTTGGTTGGAATCGGTGTTCTTTTGCGAGTATCTGTGGTTTATCAAACCTAATATAATGGCGAGCTTTGTCTAGACTATGTTCACAGATTGCAGACTTAGTGTAGCGACGGTGTTTTAAGTCAGCTATATGTTCTTTAACGCAAGTTTTAATTGATCTTTTGGTTTGGCCTATATAAGAGAGGCCACAATCACAATCAAGCTTGTATACTCCTGCATCTTGTATTAGAAAACAATATATTAATCTACTAGCTGTTGCCTGCAGCTTCGCCCGCGTTACTCAACTCCTATAAGTCACAGCGTCATGTTTTATAGCCTATAGCCTTCCTCGATAAATAAGCTGTCTAACACTGAAAGATTTTTTCAAATCGGACCAGTAGTTCCTGAGATTAGCGCGTTCAAACAAACAAACAAACTCTTCAGCTTTATAAATATTAGTATAGATTAACATCTGACAATAAAAAAAACCGCTGCGTTTGTCACGCACGTCAGTAGGCTAAGGACCCTGTTATAAGTAAACCTTTTCATTGACACATTTCAAAGTAAAATCGAATGTTCCTATTTTTTGACCATAAAATATATACATATATACATTTTCATCACCACCAACATAATCATGATGTCATAGGCCTCATTCAATGGACGCCATTCGTCCCCCCCCCCACCATCCAACTGGGACCAGTGACGGAAAAGGTCGTCCCTACTCTATTTACTTCAAAAAAATCCAAACCCCGGGGTAACAATTACAGGGAGAAAATTGCACTTTCACATTAAACGCCGCTGCGGTAAACAAATTGTTTATTTAGAAAGCTGCACAATTGACGGAACGAGCCCAAACGATTACCTTCGCTCTGGTTTGACCTTACGCTCGTGACCTTAGCTGAACTGACAATATATTTATTTGAAGTATATTTGATTATATATCGACACATCGAATGGCGCCAAAATATGGACGACCAAGATACGTCGAACCGAAGAGCTAGGCAGTAAGTACTATTAAATTATTCTTAGTACCTCCATTTTAATGACGTCACACAACTATAAACAACCAATCACGGATATTGGCGCGCTAGACTCAGTGACGTCATTATATATTTTTTTATATCATCTATGGGACTTAACCGAACCGTTTTAGAATGTACATCTTAGCGAGGTAATGCAGAACTTCGCCTTTGAATACCTACGAATCAGAAATCCTACATACCTAAATAACAATATCCAAATAAAGATTATTAATAATTCACTTTGTATCAAAATCATTTATGGCTTTATTTAAATTATGCATCGTTTCATAATGATTTTGAACGTCTTGTCTCATGCTGAAATTATAGCTATTATACTAAAAAGTTTTATCTAAACCCATTTAACAGTTTTGAGGCTGGCTAAAATTTATTAATTATCACACATATATCCATAGTACAGCATAAAGCGATACAAGTTTCGAAAGGTTATTTACGTCAAACTTAAAAAGCCTTTAAGTATGGGCTTGGTAAATGCCTAGACTGTATGTGGGTTGTTTACCTAGGTCTAAATGTCACGTTACAAAACCTAGAGCCTAGGCATTAAGATTTATTAGGCTAGATCGTTATTGTCTTCTGGGAAGCTGATCCCTTATTCATGGTGTTTTTGTGCGACACTGGCGCCGAGACGGGAATCTTTTTGCTAGTTCTCCTGTAACACTTCAAATGGTATACGTTTGGGGACCATGTTGTTTGATGCTTGACTGTCTTTTGCTTTAGACCAGGGGTAACCAACCTTTTCAGCAGCCGGGCCGAAATTTGGAAATAGAATTTCAAACCGGGCCGCACTACCAAATTTTAGGTGTTTTTTTTGGAAGGCCTAGACATTTCGGCCTAGTGGCCTTTAAGCTCAATCGGGACAGTAAGTAAACAGATGGCTCACTTAAGAAATATTCTAAAGGGGACGCCCCCGTCCGCGCCCCGCAGGGGCGGGACATCGCGCGCGCGCTGCTCGGGAGAGCAGGATTTGGGCTAGTCAAATCCGATACGGTCGACGAATCTTTTATGGTTGAATTTAGCCTATCATCATGAGGGTCGGCCCTCATCCCTCCCTCTGGAGAGGGAGGCGGGTCATGCGCGGTGCCCAAGCAATCTAGCGGTAACGTATTGCTACTGCTGTTAGCGAAATATAATACATATATTTAATACACACCCATGACCCAGGAACACAGGAAACTTCTCCTAACATCGGGACAGTGCGATGGGGTGAGGTACCCATCCTCGCCCCTTGGCCACCCTGTTCTTTTGTCCCCTCTTTTTATAATAGGGGTACAAAGAGCCCCCTGGGTTTACTTGGCTTCGCCCAAGGTGCTGGGTTCACCTTAAGCTACTGAGCCCCACCACCACGACAAGGCTTGAACCTTGGTGGGGTTAGTTTAAGGGCCTATTGAATCAACTCTTTTTACGGCTGTCGTCCACTTGTTACTTATTTTTTGGCCCTCAGGCACATAAAAAATGAGTTGAATTGAAGCACCAAGGCACAATACAGTATTTCTTTTTTTCATTTTTACCACAGAGAAGTATATAATTTTGATTTTTATTGCGCAAAGTCGTGCGAAAGAGAGTGCGACTATCGAATGAGCGGGGGTGTGACGCCATCGGCTAGAGAGTGCCCGTCCGCGTTTTTAAATACGCACTTTGATCGTAAATATCTCAGCCATTTTTTAAGATATGAAAAAAGCAAAAACACATTTTTTCTCGTAATTTTTATGTAGATTTATTTGGCATATAAAGTAAAAAACGTTTGTCAGACCCATTAGTATTTTAAATGTACAGTCAACAGCTCCGAGGGCCACAATTTGATAGTCGGCGGGCCGCATGCGGCCCGCGGGCCTCGGGTTGGCCACCCCAGGTTTAGACTATTAAGGTGAACAAAGATATTAAAATTAAGGATCCAACATTACCCAAGGTATCTGAGCATAAGTATTTTAGGACAACTAGTTCACTAAGCGATTTATTCATAAAAAAATCTTCTCATAACAATATTCTCTTTGCTTAATCAGTATCTCTGGCTTTATCTCAAGATTGATTTAAAATATAGGAAAGAAAAAGGCCTACATTAATATCCTTACATTTATCTAGTTTATAGGTACAATTTAGTACAATCATCATCTCATCCACGGGACTAGAGCCTACATTACGTACTACGTTACGTTATGTTACGTTGAGTTACGTTACACGCCGTAATCGATGTCAGACAGGTCACATCATGACATATCCATGATCTCTGCGTCTCCGACGTGACAAGGGTATCGTGCACTAGATATTTCAAGCAAACGTAATGTTGCTGTAGTATTGTAGTCATTTGATCTGTGACGTGATCAAAGACAAACAGTTACATAATATACCAATAATTAAATTATTTTAAAATAATCCAACTAATAAGTAGAAGAAATTGAATCAACATGTCTATTTGCGAGTCTCTAGATTCTAGAATAAGACGTTCGTAGACAAAGCCGAAATATCGAGCCCCGAAAATTAGCGGTAAAATTAATGGTTAGTTCAATTATTTCATACCTTTTATTTGATGACCAATGATGTTTAAAAAATATTACCACTTCATATATTTAGGATACAATATAAAGAAAACATACTTGACGAGTCAGATAAAAATGATTAATATAAATATAAAATAATTTCGATAAATCTTAAGTGTCGTTTAAAAGAACGCTCAACACAACCCAGTACATTGAGCACAAGCTTGCAATATTTATACATTTAGAAAGAAATTTAGACGAAGATACAAACGGAATAAGCATATCATAAAGATGAAGAGTGTTTCTTAGTACATCATATAAAACCTCCGTCGAAGTGATCCGCGTAACATCCAGCGAACAAACATCCGTCAACAGATAGCTCGACCCAGTTGTGGTCGGATGAGACTCGAGCCAACGACCTAAGCCACCAAGACGTACTAGATACTACTTGGATAAATACTGGTTTAATATTGTCTTGTATATAAATACTGAAAACTATATTACTGCTTGCGATCCGGTAAACTAAACTTAACACTATACTTACAGTAAGTTAATATTAAGTATCGGAAACTTTGGTAATGTTAAACTTATATTAAACCGCCACTTAATAGATTAAAATTTGTTTGGACGTACGTAGTTTAAGTTTACGTTTTTAAATTAACTTGGTTTTCACCATTATAACAGTTTAAAACGAGATATTTACCACGGTTATTACTTATTATTATTTCGCAGATCTCGATTATTTAGTATTATTGTCTTGTGATCAAGGCGTTTGTAGACCATGCCGAAATATCGATATATGTACGATTATATGTAAATATACTGTGTGGGAACCCTATGTGGGACTCGCATCTGGGAGTGCCCCACCCGTAAACTAAAACCACTGTGAGCGCCTTTTAGGGTCCCGGATCTGCAGGCAACAGGATCACCTCAGGGACAGTGTGGCGACATGCTTCTCCTCGTAAGGGGGGACTGCCCGGCCGCTACTAAGCAGTCTCCATGACGTTGTGACTTACTGGGCCCAGGGTGTGCTGGGCCGAATCCACCGCCGCGCCACAATTGTGACACACTGTCACCGGCTCCCCATGGGCCGTTCGGCACAGATGCTCACCAAAGCAACCATGCCCGGTGAGCACCTGTGTCAGACGGAAGGTTAGGCTAAGGCTTACGGCGCAACCATGGCGTTCCATCCAAGGCGCTCGAGGACCGGACGCAAAGCAGCCGTTGGGCTTTTGACATAGCACTGCCGCGCCAGGTTCTCTCCCCACCTCCGCATTAACGTCTCTTGTCGGCGAGCTCGCAGAATCCCGTTCAGCGTAAGGCTCTCACCAAGAGCCCAACTATCCGAGACGTAGATAGTAAGAAGTAGTGCCATGCTGCATTGCAGCCGAACTGGGCCGGCACGACCGGGGTGGTACCTCTCGCTCACAAAACACTGGCGTCAAGTGACAGCTATGCTGTCGCGTTTCGTACGGTTTGTGAGTTTCCGGTGGCCCATTGGGGGGATAGGGAAAAGGAAGGCGGCGCATCTGCGAGGCCTTGGTTGTGCGGATGTGTATCTATGGGCGTCGGCGCCGTAAGGCTCCGACTGCTCGTTTGCCGGCATGATCCCGTCCAACGTAAGGCTCTCACCAAGAGACCTCCTATCCATGACATATGAGTGCGTTTTGGCAAGAACATCCGCCACGAGTCCCCACGGGAGGTTATCTGACTAGGCAGAAGGCTAGGGCAGTAGCTCTGTCTGAGCTAGGGATGGATTAGGCGGCTGACTGGTTCTGCGACGCGTTAACCGCGGTCTGCAGAGCGGCCATGCCGCCCGCATGACATCCACCCCCGCGGCGGGCGCTCTACTAGTGGTCGGCCCAGATTGCCGGTATCCGAGCCGCCTGCAACGGGGCAAGGACGCTGTATACCCGGAGCAGGCGGAGACGCCCCCAGGACGTCGACAGGGATGACAGGCTGCGCATGGCCGTGGAGAATGGAGGCGGTTCTGTCCCGCCTCCAGAATAATAAGAGGGCGCCGGGTCCAGACGGGGTGCGCGGGAGGGTCCTCGCGATCGCTCTCATGCACCTCGGCGATAGCCTTCGGGAGATGTTCGACCGCTGCCTGCGGTTTTGCAAGGAGGGACGGCTCTGCCTGCTACCAAAAGCAGGGCGGACCCGGGACTTGGTTCGGTGGTGCGACCGGTGGTGCTGCTGAGCGAAGCTGGGAAGGCCTTGGAGAGAATAGTGGTCTCCCGACTAGCTCAACACCTGGAGGAGGGCCCGGGACCGGGACCGGGACTCTCAGAGTCCCAATTTGATTTCCGAGCAAGCCGGTCGACCGTCGACGCCCTCAAACGCCTTCGGGTGGTGAAGGGTGAGACGGAACGCAGAGAAGAGGTGGTGGTCGCGGTGTTCGTGGACATCGAACGTCTTCAACAGCCTCCCTCACAATGTGATACGGGAGGCACTGAATTTTTTGGAGTGTCCCCGTATCTAAGGAGGCTGTTGGAGGCGTACCTCTCCGAGAGGAGGGTAGCCTGCGAGAATCGGTGTGGGTCCGTAGAGTGGTGGCGAATTGGGTGCGGTGTACCACAGGGATCGGTTCTTGGTCCGATCCTGTGGGACATCGGCTACGACTGGGTCCTGCGAGGCCACCTCCTTCCCGGGATGGGTATCATATGCTACGCGGATGACACCCACGTATATGCCCGAGGACAATGCTATGCGGCTGGCCGAGGTCGTGATTAACCTCGTGATCACACGCATAGAGAGGCTTCGGATCAGACCTGAGAAGACCGAAGTCCTTCTCTTCTGCGGGACTGGGCGAAAAGGACCCTCATCGGGGGCTGCCCTCCAGGTCGGAGGGGTGAGGGTTAGGATGAGCCCCCATATCAAATATCTGGGGAAAAGTCTCATCCTTGACGGAGGGTGGACCTTCGGCCCACATTTCTTAATTTTGGGACCGAAGGTCGTGAAGTTGGCGAGTGCACTGGGCAGACTCCTCCCGAACCACGGAGGACCCAGAGCCGCCTGCAGGCAGCTATTCTCCGGAGTCTTCCAGAGTATGGCGACGTATGGTGCACCCATCTGGGCGGGTCACCTTACCCCGAGGAATAAGGCCCAGCTGCGCTAAGCGCAGCGGGTCATCGCGGTACCGTATCGTGGGTGGCAGCCACTGCCCTGGCCGGTGACCCCCCGTGATAGCTCGTGGCGGAGGTTCTTGCCGAGACGCACTCCTACATCTAGGATAGGAGGTCTCTCGGTGAGAGCCTTACGCTGGACGGGATCCTGTGGGTTCGCCGACTAGGGCAAGAGGTGTTAGTGCGGAGGTGGGGGGAGGACCTGGTGTGGCAGACGTATGGGAAAAACACGATGGTTGCTCTGCATCCGGTCCTTGGGCGGTGGATGCGCCGTAAGCGCAAACCCCTCACCTTCCATCTGACACAGGTTCTCACCGGGCATGGTTGCTTTGATGAGTATCTGTGCCGGACGGCCCGCAGGGAGCCGTTGACAGTGTGTCACAATTGTGGACTCGGCTCAGCACACCCTTGAGGTGTGCTCGAGATGGGCAGCGCTGCGTATAATCTGACATCGGTCATCGGAGGGGACTTGTCTCTGACGAGTGTCATCACCGCGAGGCTCGGTGATGACGAGTACTGGACGGCGATGGTTTCCTTCTGCGAGGCAGTAATGTCCCAGAAGGAGGCCGACGAGCGGGTGAGAGAGGAGGCCGCCGACGAGGCCTCCCCCCGTGGGTGACGAACGGGGGTGGTAAGAGCCTCTTACCACCTGCTTGGGATCCCATTATTAATATTATCAAATCAAAATACAAGCATAATATGTCACAGATTAAAGATACAGTTAGCACTTTCTGCGTAGATAGGACTAACCAAAATATTGATGTATCATAGGGTAGCTTCGAATAACTTTGTAACATTAGGACGTATGACACCTCAGTCCTCCCGTGACCATGGTTGCTGTAAAGTATCCGAAACGCGATAAAATCCGTAAAAAAGTGTTTTGTTCATTATAATATTTTTTCTATGTAACAATATTTAGGGCAAGACAATGTATAATTTGTACCAATAAACCAACTGGGTGGTCCCCGGCAAGGCAAATATTAGGTAAAATGGTCCCTCATGGGCTAAAGGTTAAGAACCACTGGTCTAAACTAACCTTACCTAAAATATACTGTCAACCAGAACCTAGCTGTGACCCGCACGTAACCATAGACAGCGGTTGACAATCGATCCCCAGGCAGCGGAGCGGGACGGTCAACGGTCAGATGGTAACCAGATATATTCATGGTGTGCACGCACCATGGTACCTCAGTACGTACCGAAACAATGTGAAATGTTATCAAAAGCTTCTATTCCATACAGAGCCGGGTAAGCGAGAAGCGTATTTATGGAGTGAGGTTTCAATACTAAAATATAATGAAACAACTATTTAAGGATTTAGCGGTTTAGGAAGCTGTCCTCCCATGACCTTGGTTGCTAAAAAGTATCCGAAACATTGGGCATGTAAAAATCTTAAAAAACTTGTTTCATTAATTAAAAAAATTGGCGTGATCATTTCAAAATACACTCAACAATAAGTTTCTTCCATGTATGGTGGATATACAAGATAGATTTATTTAAAAGTCGTATTTTTCATTTGTACAGGTACATATCGAAAATGTGGCATTGACGTAATATAGCATTATTTATAACAAATTTTACTAAATTAACGAAAAACGATTTTCTAATCCTCCCATGAAAAATAAAATATTTTGTTAGTTCTTATTTTTTTTTTTTTTCGGATGGATCTATGCTAACGGCCCGAAGGCCCTAATGCTACATCCGATTAGTGTGAGCCCATTTGGCTCACTTTTGGTTAGTAAAAGTGGCGGGTTGCCCCCCGCCAACCGTGCAGTCTGCGACACGGCCTCCTGGCGTCGGGTTGGCTCGTGGTTCTTATTTCTTTATCTAAATGTCGAAAGCCTTTTTCAAGTAATAAGATCATATCATCCTACATCAATCATCACAATATGACGGCTGATAACTATTTATGCAATACATCTTACCTTCAACAGGGGACGGATGGCCGAAGGGCCAATAAGGTTCAAGAGTGGAGCCGCGTTAAGGTAGACGAAGTGTTGGTCGGCCATTAATCGGGTGGGAAGACGATCTCCGTGCGGTGGCCGGTCCGTATTGGATGCGAGTGGCAAGGGATCGGCCGTCTTGGCGTTCATTGAAGGAGGACTGTGTTCAACAGTGGACAGATAGAAGATAATAATAATGATGATGATCTCCTTCATCAAGAGAAAGAGAGATATATTATGAGTAATCTAACGCCTAATAGATTTTAACTTTTAATGTAATTGCCAAGTTTAACCTGGCAATTTGGATGAGGAATGGAATTATACACACGGTATAATTGTAGTCTGTAAGGTCATTTCTAACGTGTCACGAAGATGTGACGTAAGTTTCACGAGTGCATGTTGGGTCGTAACGCAGAAACAATACCCTGTTATTAAGTGAATGTTCTGGGTAAATCGATGGTAATCTGGTGAGTTTTAACACTCCTGAGTTTCGATGCATTGGTGCTGGTGCTAGCGGGTATAGATGGTATTCGGATTTGAAAAAATCTTGTCGAATTTGATAACCCAATTAATGAGGAGGATTATTATTATTTTTGGGTATGTTTTTGCAGTTTTGGAGTAGGTGAATCCGAAGGAAAATATATGTACGTAAAGTATTATAAGAACTGATTTTTACGATTTAGGAAAATGTTTAAACATATACTTTCGTAATTACAATCACTGAAAAGTAGGTCTTCATAACGATGAACATATAAAATAATAAACACCGCAAAAGAAAACAATACACAACACGAAAAAATGACTAAATCAATGTTACAATATAGTTTTTTATTTACTTATTTACGACTGCAGAATGACCTAAACAGATCGTTCCTCCCGGAACAGAAAATATTTAGACCATTTTAAACATATTTTCAATCTCAGTTCATAAGATTCCACGTCTAACATGACACGCGGATCACCAATACGTGAGAGTATGTATCCGCCATTATCTGTCCCCATCTGTTGCGTCACGCCTGACATTTGTGTTTGAAAACATGGCTGCTCAATTACTGTTTCATATTGTGAAATGGAGATAATCATCAACAGGCTTGAGCCTTCAGTTCTCGCCTATTGACCAGATGAAGCTATACAGGGCCTTGGATAGGTTAGGGTAAAAATGGGATCCCCACCATGGTTCAGGCCTTGTCGTGGCGGTGGGGCCTAGGGTGAGCCGCTGCACCTTGGGCGAAGCTAATTGAGCTGGGGGGTTCTTTGTACCCCTCTTACAAGAAGAGTGGACAAAAGAGCAGGGGGCAAGGGGTAAGGTGGGAATCTCACCCCATTGTACTGTGTACTCTGTGAACTCTGTGGAGGTGGCGTCGGTCCCTTGTGGGACTGACTAGCCGTCGAGGTGCCCTGTTAGCTTAACAGATCAGGGGCACCTCACCAAGGCCGCACTGGTGACACTCGCCGGGTTTTAGTGGGTAGAGCTGCGTCCATTTACCGTCTTTCGGGCGCAGCGAGTCCCACATACTCACCTGGGGAGACCCACTCCCTAGGCGGAATGCCTCAGAGCATTTCTCGGCGTAATAGAAAAAAAAAAGGCTAATTTACCAAAGACGTTTGATTGCTTGGTCTACTATACAATAACGAACATAGTTAAATTGGTGGAAAGCCAAAGCATATCCAGTGGGATAAACAACCCAATCAAATTTGGGGTTAAACGTTACGAGTCAGGAAACATAAATAGCTAATAACGAATCGATTGGTAACGTAATCATCTTGTTCCTTTGTTGTTCTAGCGAGGGGATGTTAGTTCCTAGTTAGCGTTTTATTAATTACATCTAATGCGGATGTTTATTGGACGGTTCTTGGAATATTTTAGATTACACTAATTGGCGTTAAAATGTTTCGCTATTGATGGATGGTTATTGTAACGTAAATAGAGCAATAGATACACGGGACTTCTCGGTAAATGGTCAGCAGCGTTAGCACGGTAACGCACTTTATTCGATCAAAACCCGATAGAATACTTCTATACAAGTAAAACTATGGCCTCTTCGGCCCGCCAACAATCATCTCCGAAATGTGTATTCACGTGTGACTGTGAGAAATCAATTGACGAAAGCAGATCTAGCGTAAACTACCATACAAATAGTTCTAGGACTACGTTGTACTCCGGACCGCATTTTCTCTGATTGAATCGGGTGCAGTGCGAAACCGTCTTTATTAAAACCGCCTTTAAGGTTTATAAAATGGAAATTATATTCAAATATGTAAGAAGTCTGTAAGAGGTAGTGCCATAATGATAATTTTGCTGAACAAGACTCGTATAAAAAAAATAGGAACGCAATGCATGCATCATGCAATGAATGAAAAGGATTGGTCTTCACACAGTAGCATATTATGATTTTACATAGTTTAAAAAATCTTTGTATATAATCTCATTTGAAAGCTTGGAAAGCCGGAAGACAGTTGAGTTCGAGACAACAGCTGTGTGCGCATGCGCGGTGTAATCCGATCATTCGTGCCGCGGCCACCGAGCACGACGCACGTAACCGACACCGGCCAAGTCGCTCGTGACGAACGAAAGTTCATTTCTTAAGGGAAATTAAGGTTATGCTCAAATTATCGACTTATTATCTTACAACATGTATAACAAGCTGTTCACGACGAAAATAACGTTTCAATAAAGTATATTAGAAATCAGGATAAAATTTTCTATGCTTAACCTTATAATTAGTGTAAACCTTAGACAAAAATGAAGAAATAGATGCAATAATATCTATCACAGATGTAAATATGACACTCGATTTAGTATTAATCATAATAAAGCTAAACACGAAACAGTCATTACACAATTCATTTAACAGATTTAAAATAAATTAAAGTTTACAAAGGCGAATTACGAAAACGGTTTTAATTCGTTTGTAAGTAACGTAACAAATTAAAGTACCAGTGAATTACTGGCCATAGTAAATCTGTAATAGATGTTGCAACGGACAACGTAATAAGACACAGGAATGATTTATTATAAGAAAATATTGTAGATTAGCAAATAACAGTTATTAAGGGCATTATAAATGACTTTGATCGAAGTCGAAGGTGAAACTTAAGGTAAGTTTTTGTTTGATTGCACTCTGCTTTCTTCGTTAGTTTTTGTGATAATGTTCTTGGTAATGTGCTAAGATTAAAAACTGCTACATTTAACAACTTGCACGAATATCATATTATTTGTATACATAAAAGTTTTTGACGGATCTATTACTAAGATTTTCATTATTTTCGGGCTCGGCATTTTGCTTACGGTAAGGTGGTAATTAATAAGCTGCTATTCGATAAGGATGAATAATTATGCTGTTGTATGTTTGTAATCTTAGACTAGGAAATCATTTGTGATTCCTAGTGTTAGTAATTTTGGTGCAGATAATAACGTTAGTAACTTACCGTTCTTCGAGCATTTCGTTGAAGGTCTTCGACTTGGCTCGCGGCTGATTTGTCTCGTGCTCAAAACGACGCACCTCCACGCACCGCTCGATTATGTGTTCCACTCTCTTCCGCCGCGAGGACTTCCAATTGTCCAAGTTCTGTAAACAAAATTGGACGTTCTATATTAGCTAGTAAGTTAGATAAAGTAAAAACAACTCCAGCAGCAACAATATAACCATTAGAAAGGCTAAAAGTGCCTGCTCAATAGAGAAGTTTTAATTGACCATCATCAAGATTGAAGAGGTAAACTGGCAGACGAGCCACCTGACAGTTACCGTCAATATAAACCTAAATTAGTTTAAGCACTATTATTACGACAATACCAGACTGGAAAAAAAATTTGAGACGCTGAAAAAGTTTCGGTATTCATTACCACTCTTAAAAACGTATTTGTCAGGAAAAGTCAATAGAATAGTCAAACCCATGCAGATAGCAGCGCCTCACAGAATTTGATTCCCCCTACATTAAAAATACGTTATTAAATATATGACCAAGACAACTATCGCCTACACTACCTAACTTGAACTTTACATTTCATCATTTCACAAGAACTGAATTACCATCTTAATTATAGTCATAATCATGACTTTACTTATCGCCATCAAGTATTCTGATGTATCCTTTACTGTGACATTTACGTTAGCATGAGTAATAATGACTGCAAGTATGTAAGGAACAGCTCACAATTTATTTAATCATTTTCCACGGTAGAAAACTATTTCTCATTGATTTATAAGATAGGCAATATCTATAGACCGAAAACACTTATAAAATTATACTGTCTTAAAATCAAGCTACTGGTTCAATGTGTTCTTAAGTACTCGGTTTTTTTAATACATCAAAATTCATTACAGTTTCTTTTTAACAAAGCAAACCACAGATGTAAAGAATTCTAGTAATTTTAAGGTTAACAATTCCGTTCATTTTCGAAAATGTCCTGAACCATGTGCTATCTTGACTATTCATAACTTCCATAACTATAGACTTAATAATTTCCTGTTAGATTACTTAATATACATCAGTCTACGCTTGGGGGTACGAAGCCTGATGTATCTTATCACGACACGTTCTACGGTAATTACAAATATTTACAAGAAGAACATAAAATATGCACTATCTGGATATTATCAGCCCCATTGCAGCGCGGATTCCGAGGAAATCGCACTGATAAGGCTGCGAGGCGTTAAGCGATAGGAGCTAATTAGTGGCTTATTAGACTAGCAGTTATGGCTGCTTGCAATAGGTACACGTCGTTGTTTTCTATAATGGTCTCTAATGGCCCCTTTAAGAGATCTTGAAAATAAGGTTACATTGGCGACTTAAAGATATGAAAATATGAAGACATTATAACGAACGACGACACAACAAAACGTTATGAACGATAATTTAGAAGTAACTGGCAATTTTCCGGGAAATATACTATATGTATTTCATGTGAACCTTAATATTATTCGTAATTTTAGATCGTGCGCGTAAAAACTTAACGTCTTGGTATTCATTGTAATCCTAAAAAAACCTTTCATCTAATAATATAAAAAAATATTTTTAATAATCAATGACATCCCAAATATCGGGGAAATATATATGATGACTAGTGGCACCGACAGACATTGTCCTGTTTTTTTTTGTGAATCTAAACCATCCTCGAATCCCCTTGAACTCGCACAAAAAATTTCATGAAAATCGGTCCAGCCGTCTAGGAGGAGTTCAGTGACATACACACGCACAGAAGAAATATATATATTAAGATTTTGTAGGAAAGATTTTTTTTTAATACTCTGCAGACCATTGGTCCGCACCATTGTTAGACTGGTTTTGATGATGATTGATTGTTACTTCTATTGCTCCGCAAAATTTGAGTTCGTTAGGAGGTTAGTTGATGATGATTGATTGATTAGCTTAAGAGGAGCCGCTGGGGTGGAAGAGTTACCACCGGTTCAAACCCTAGCCCTTTCCTGAGAAGAACCGGCAAGAACTCAGTGGGCAGCGTGCCTATACTTGACACTTATAGATGGTAAAGTGTTTGCACGGTGTTTAGTGGTCACGCGCGCTCAAGTTGGTGGTTAAAGGCTCCTCTTATTTTGTTACCGTTATTAGTATGTTAGTTGTGTCACGGGGTGTGGATCCTAGTGATTCACTCCCCGCGCTCATAGTTGGTCAGAGTGTTAGTTCGGTTTGGCTGCGCTAGTTGGAAAGGAAATATGTTTTTGGGGCGGATGAATCCGGGAAGAACGGCTAGTTCTTTCCATACGCGACAAAATCAATTTATTGTCTACTTCCTATATTTTAATAATAGTACTTGTATGTAATTATTGAATGTTACGTGTTTTATTTTCGTTGGCATTTCCCGGTGGTTCTCGTTGCGAGCGTGTCAAACATCGCGTGCTATTGCTGTTTTTATTTAACCTATTATGAACTAAATGCAGCTGGGGTGTTGCAAAGCAAAAGATGAACGCTTAATTTTGTAGAAACAAGCTTTTAAAGTAATGTAGGGATAGACATTAGTTAGCTCGTGATTTTGATTGCTTAAAGAAAATTACCGTGACTTTTATAAATATTTTTATTAGTAATTGCTCCTATTGAAAAATTCGGAGGAAATACTTAAAAGGACTTCAACAAACTCTTAAATGTCCGGTAATCGTTTTCCCTAATTTAATTTATTTGAGCCTGCAACATTGATATTACATTTAAAACTTTCGATTACAGATGTTTCCTTCACAAAACATAGCTTAAAGAAATGCTAGGGGAAGGTCGAATTGAACTGCATTATTTTTCAACCAATGCTTACATTAGCATAAAGAGAAGCACAACAAATGGGCATACTCGAGATAGTGATAAATCGTATTTCGAACTAAAATATTATAAACGCGAATGTGAGATCGTTTGTTTATTTTTCTTTCACGACCAAACCTACGCTGATTATAAAAATAATTTTACCAATGGAAAGCTAGATTTTCAGCGAGTAACATATACTATATTATTTTACCCCCCTATTCCTACGGGCACGGGAACTGTGTGTGTGTGTGTGTGTGGTTACCCCGGAGCGATGCTCTAGCACTTCTAGCAGAGTATGAAGTATAGGTAGATGCTCAAACGAGATATTAAATATGCATCAAAAAGATCTTAGCGTTTTATCGCTTGTGACTTAGACCATACCGTTAATGCTAGACCTAAACACTTGTCGGTAAGGAATAGATATATTTTTAAAGCGAATTCTCCTTGCGCAATGCATATTGCCTCACTTGGCATTTTAACGACAGCAATCTCGATAATGGTAGATAATGGTGGTTGGAAAAACCACGCGACTTCATTGAATTTTATGTAAGTTTTTTAATACTTTTCCATGTTCAAGGAATGCGGGTGACAAAATAAAACCGCCTTTGTATTTAATTGTATTATATGTAGGTATTTCTTAGTTTTTGTTTAGCAATGAGCAAATACCTGAGAAGAACGAAATGGTTTTGTTAACTTTAGTTCATATTGACTGTGAGTAGTGAAATAATAAGAACAAGCTGATTCTTGCGTCTAATCGCAACTTAGTTTTTGATTTAGAAATATATTCTGATGACGATATATTTGACATTTTCATTTTTTTCCGCTATTGTTGTGTTCCCAAAAACAACATAAACTAGGATCTGCTAAAAGATCGTCCACAGTATATGCCTGAACATTTCTTACATTATGCCAAACATTTTAATTGGTCATTGCTAAGTTATGAATGATATAGACTCTACAGTCTAAAAACAATGAAGTTGGAGAATTGAAAATTATATCTAATTTGTATTTTTCTTTATCATTCTTTATGAAAACTTAATATCATATGATAATATTTATTAAGTACAATAAATAACTTATATTTCCTAGTACAAAATAACTAAGTTAAAACATCGTTTAGATGCATTTTTAAGTAATTATAGAAAGCTGACCTTAATGCCAGATCTCTGGTGATATGCTAATCCTTTACTCTTAGAACTTTTTACCTAATTAGAGATGTCTTAATGAAGATTAATTATCACCGATATATTAGATGACTTAGAAACTCTTAGAATTAAGGTTAAACCACATTAAGTTGGTATGAATGTATGTTATGAAAACTCATTTCAAAATGGGATCAAAAATTAAGACAATCTTAAAACAACCAGATTAGTGTCAGAATGACTTATAATTAGCGTTTGTTGAGATCGGCAGAGGGATGACAATTATTGTCGTGCCCTACCCTACTCATAAAATGCGTGTTCTAAGATGCCTCTGTGCTAGTAGACTATACTCAATTACTAGTTAGCGTATGTAGGATACGCTCACAGTCCCGTTGTCTGGTCAACTAGTGGGCGCTATCCTACGCATCTCTATACGGAAAACACCTATCACATTATTGACATGTTTATGCTTACATGAATCAGAGGTAAGGTCAAAGTCAAGGTTTTTATGAAAATAAAGTTATTTAATAATTTAGCTTTTGTTATTTTTAAACTTGGTTTTTATAGCATAGGAGGGCAGACGAGCAGTGGAAGCCTTTTGACTATCGACGCCCATACACATCCGCACAACCAGAGATTATGCAGATGCGTTGCCCTCCTTTTCCCTATCCTCTCCAATCGGCCACCGGAAACTCACAAACCGCACGAAATTCGACAGCATAGCTGGCACTTGACACTGGTACTATGTGAGCGAGAGATCGGTCGTGCCGACCCAATTCGGCTGTAAAGCAGCATGGCACTATCTCATATTAGATAAGTTATTTAGGTATTGGTGTGTGAATGGCGTCCGTTTACTTGTAGCATCAGGATACTAATTACTGATACCATAGATAGGGATATCAGTAATTCTTCCGCCAATTATTCTTTTTCAATTTGTAAATTAGAGCCAGGACATATTGAAACGCAATGAACGGATAAACCCTTTTCGCGTTGATAGATAAAATCATTGTGTTGGATCTTCTTGGCGTTTTCAGAATCCACAGGCAGGCTGTGAATTCAAATCTGTATGATTCTATACAGAACATATTCAGCGATAGTTGAAAAAATATCCTTAGGCTACGTTAAAATAAGTTCAAAACAAAATGATTATGATGATCCTCTTACGCGACCAAAATTCCAATCTCGACATGACCCAGCCATATTACCACCATAAAGATTGCTAATAACACATCGATTTACGATACATCGTATAAAATCGATTAATTTATCGATTTCGCTTTGTTTACGGTGTGAGGTCACGTCGTAAATCTTATAGGGTCTTATTAAGGTTACTTATTGCTACAATATTATGTTTGTTTAAGTCGATATTTCAGTGAGTTTTGTTTTATAGAAAAGTCTGAGGGAATAAAACCAGTTATAGTCCATTAAGACTATTTTAATGTGTTAGACAAATAGGCAGCCGAGAATTTGATAAAGTTTAAGTTTAAGCCTATATTGTACTACTAGCAACGTCCCGCGGTTTCACCCTCGTACTTCCCATTCCCATAGGAGTACAAGGATAAATAGCCTATGTGTTATTCTGATGTATAAGCTATGTTATTAAAAAGTTTCATTAAAATAAATTCAGTAGTTTTAGCGTGAAAGAGTAACAAACATACATTATACATTTATAATGTTAATAACATAGTAAGATGTCAATGCAAGTCAATGCGTTGGGCTGACGAGAAACTTATGACAGATTGCGAAGGGTCCTGATTATGTTATGTCCTTGCTCTGTGCGTTACCGTGAATAGCAAATGATAGGAATTGGTAGTTCAGTAATTAATAATTATGTGCTTTTTACCGGTGGGAGGGAAGCGCTGTACCGCGCTCCCGGCTGCATGGGTACCACCATCTTGCTTGTTTCTCCCGTGAAACAGCATTGCTGTGTTTCGGAGAGAAGGGCAATACAGGCAGTGTAATTACTGGCACCGAGACTTAACATCTTATGTCTCAGGATAGGCAACACATAGATGAGTTGCCTGGGCTCGTTCCAGGTATACTAGGTTATGTTCGTGGGCGACGTCGACCACTTACCATCAGGTGGTACGTTTGCCAGTTTGCCTATCCAACTAACATAAAAAAAAGAAAAAAAAAACACGTTTGTTTTGAGGAAAAAGGCAGCACAGTGGAGCGTATAGACAACTAATTTTCACTAATGAAAGTTAATGATTATTATTGTTAACTATCTAACGATTGTCACTCAGAAACAATAATTCTTGAGCTGCCTCATCTATCACAAAGATAAGAAAAAACTCGTGGCTATTAAAAGAATTTTAACGTCGGTAAAAACCGCGTCCCTCAGCATTCCCGGGCCGGAAACGCCGCCATGTTTGTTGAAATGTCAATTATTTCCGGTGGCGGCATCGGTTTAAGATATTGTGATTTTGGTTTAAAAAGTGTAATAAATGTACTTTGAAACTCTATCGTCATTGTCCAAAAAACTGTGTTCAAAATTGAAGAACAGACAGGACTGGCAAAATAAAAACTGGCATAGAAGCATTAAGAAGCGCTAAGTCGCAGTTCGCACTCAGATCTGGCTCGATTTGGCCACTTTCAACGCGAAGTCAACTGCCAGCTTGCTGGTCTATTCTGCATGTTAGCGACATCTCCTTTTTTGCGGAAGAATCAGTAGTTCACGAAAAACGAGATAGAATTAAGGCATTAAGATCTCAATTCTCTCATTGTTTAACTCTCGCATTTGTTGCCTATCCTTAGATGTGTGAGTCTCCATGCCAGTAATTAGCCTGTCCTGGCCCTTTGGACGTAAGGTGGTAAGTCTCAGTGCCAGTAATGCCTGTCCTGCCGTTTTGAAAATACTGCTGTTTGACGAAAGAAAGTATTTTATAATAATTTGGATAAGACCTCAAACTCAATTTTGGTTGCAGGTTAGTACATGTAGCGGATACTGAGTTAAAAAACTAAATGACAAAATTTGACACAGATAACATCTTAGTTTTTATGATACGTTAAAACGAAACGGCAGTGAGATATTTTAAAGCATCCTGTACACATACAGGCACAATTTAAAACTTTTGTATCTAAAGAAAGTGGCTTCCGGCCTTTCAATGAACAGTACATTTTTGCCAATTTATTTAATATGTTTAACCATCACATCATTCAAATAGGTATTTTTTATTCTACCAGTAGTCCACCACTCTTGTACTATTATTATTATTATTCCAGGCACTTGCGGAACGACCTTACAATCTAAAACATATTTATTTCATGATTGGGGACACCTTAAATTTAAGATCAGATCATATTCGTTGTTCAATATCGTTTGGTGTACGTCAAAAGAAACAAATATTCACGTAAGTACTAATATACCGATGGAAGGGAGGGATGCACAGTCTGCTATCTATCTTGCTTACTTTTTTATAGCATAGGAGGGCAAACGAGCATTCGGAGCCTTATGGTGACTACTGACGCTTATAAACATCCGCACAACCAAAGGTTACGCAGATGCGTTGCCCTCCTTTTCCCTGTCCCCCCCCCCCCAATGGACCACCGGAAACTCACAAACCGAACGAAACGCGACAGCATATCTGTCACTTGACGCCGGTGTTATGTGAGCGAGGTACCATCCCGGTCGTGCCAGCCCAATTCGGCTGCAATGTAGCATGACACTACCTCTTACATAACTACATACTTCTGATGAAGACAGGCAGTATAATTAATGGCACCAAGGCTTACCATTTTACGTTTCATGATAATCAAATGGTGAATAAGTTTTCCGAGCTAGTTCTTGATAAACTTATTTATGTAGATGACAGATGTACCATACATATCTCCTTGGCCTTAGCTTGATGTGTCGCACTGGACCACAAATTAAACCGCACTGATTGCATTTCGTAAAGGTAATTCGTGTTCAGTTTCGAATGTTCGTCAGACCGGACTTCTAAACCATAATACTACGATCCTTTTTCCTAAAGCAATTTTTTTATATTGATCTATCAAATTGGCACTTATAGTAGATATTTAAGGTGTAACAAGGTACTCACCGACTGCCAGTCTTCCTGCCTCTCGACCCTCGCCGGTTCTGTCCGCTTGGCGAGCTCGGCGCGACGCAGCTGTTCGCGGGCCCGCGTGCCCAGGTCAGCGGGGCCGACCTTCACGAACTGGAGGGGGTTCCCCGCCGGCTTGCCCGGGAGTACTGCGGCGGTGTGGGGTCGGGTGGTGAGGAAGTCCGCGCTGTCTGTCGTCTGGAAGAGGAGATTTGGTTAAGTAACATAATAATATGGTGAATGTTAGGCCAATCATTATTATTAACAAGGGTTTTCGTTCGGTCGTCTGGATGATGATAGTAACATTTGACCGCCAGCTTATCGAGTCATGCTACTGAACACTACACGTACTGGTCGCGGGTTCGAATCCCACCAAGTGCCGATTGTATGATAATAAGTCTGTCAGGTACATAGTACGTGTATATATGTATTTATATAAATTTATTTCCGTTCCTAGTACCCGTAACAGATGTTCTTAACACTTACCACGGGGCTAGGTTAACGTGGTGTGATTGTTGATATTTATTTTTAATTCAAATGGTAAATCTTAAGCATCACCATTATCATAATTAATCAAGCGTGTCCGTCACCTACTGGAAAGGCCTCTTTAAATGAACACTTCCCCGGTCAGTCTTGGGCATGCAATCATTATTACCAATGTTTTTCGTCCACTGCTAGAAATCATTGATTGAATGCAAACACGAACTGGGACCGGTCGGCGGTCACCCCGAAACAATGGCTACTATTGTCCCCCAATCATCCCCAAACGAAGACTGTTTACTATCTGCTATCCCTGTTATGATGGAAAAGGATCGAGTCTTAAGCTACGGTACAAATAGTTCTTTGAATTTGGGAAATCGTAACGTATTTTAACTCTGATTGAATTTTTGGTATAGATAGCGTTTTCCTTAATTCGTAAGCACTTGGAAACTAATAACTGTTTTCTAATGAATTGGTCACAGAGCCGACACGGGACGTCATAATTTACCGATCATTGGATGCCCGACAAAATTACGCAATTAACTTTGGTCAGAACCAGTTTTGGGATAGTTTTGTCAATTAAAGTTACGCAACAAGAAATGATGGGTGAATGTTTTCTCCAATGAGTTATCATCATCATCAGTGGAGGTAAGTCTGATTGAACTCAAGACTAGTGATACTCCACTGCCTGCACCCAACGAGGAATTGCCATTGACTGGATTACCTCCTACAGTAAGACTGTATCTAGTCCTAGGAACAGTAATTCCTACTATCTACATACAGGTTAGTTTTAGCAGTTTAATGGTCTAAGCTGAATATGTTTATTACTTGCTACGGCTGATAAATTTTGAAGATATTGTCTGTGTATTTATAACTAGCTGTTGCCTGCAGCTTCGCCCGCGTTACTCAACTCCTATATGTCACAGCGTGATGTTATATAGCCTGTAGCCTTCCTCGATAAATGGGCTGTCTAATACTGAAAGAATTTTTCAAATCGGACCAGTAGTTCCTGAGATTAGCGCGTTCAAACAAACAAACAAACTCTTCAGCTTTATAATATTAGTATAGATTTTCACATCCAAGGAGTAGACCAAACTCAGTGGTAGAATTTAAAACCAGTCAATGACACTATAATTACCCATATAACAATAAACTCGAACGATAAGAAATAATACTGAAATTCGCATAAAAGCAAAATAAATTTTCCTTAATGTCAAAAAGTATAAATTTTATTTTAACTACACAAAACATTACAATACCGTAATGCATGCAAATACTTTATTATTTGCGACCATTAATCAAGCTCGGGCAGTTTAAAACATTTTAAAGGGACGTAAAATCTCATTTATCAGTCCATAACAAAATATGCGCCACATAATTGACATTTAGTGCTACAAGAAGATAGACGAGAAAAATATGTACTTAACATCACAAACACTAAACATCTACACTTTAACATCTTTATAAAGAACCTAAAACTAAAAACCTTAAAAAATAAAATAAAATAACTTAAGTAGGTATATTAATAAAAAGGAGTCCCTTTAGGCAAGGTCCCGAAGATACTGGCAGCGTTCCCCCTTTGAATTGCTAGACTTATTCTTTGTCCGAGGTAGCTGCCAGCTCTTCGGTCTCCTGTGATGTCGACTAATCTTTTTGTTATTTCCTTAAAGAGCCTTAAAGCGCTAGGACCCCACGGACCAAGGGTCTCGACGCCGAATGGGACAAAATCATATTCGGAGCCTAGACCCCTGTATTTGCAAATTTTAGCTTTTTCAGCCGCTTCACAAGCCGCACCAGCTCTGTTGTTGGTTCCATGTAGATGGGAAGGGGCCAGCGTGTCTGAACAGGTTGCATCCCACACCAGCACCCGGCCCATCTTCCATGGAATCAAACTCATACCGTCCGGTCTCTTGCCATCGTCTCTTGCAATACCAGTCGGCTCAAGTAGACTTGGCACGTTGACGGTGGCAAGGGACCGGCGTATGATATCGTTGAGTGCAGCATGTCTCGAGAAGCGGCCTGCACTTTTTTGGCATGACAGTCCGTGATGTCCTAGCTTATCGACATCACTGCCACAGGGACATTTATGGGGAGCGCAGACCGGAACCCCAAGCCGTAGACAGGTTGCGATTCGGAGCGTGTCAGGCTCAAGAAAAGTTCCTGTATTTGACGAAGGGTACGCGTGAAGCCAGTAGCCGGCCTCATGCGTACCTACGGCCAAAAGCCTAGCACGCGCCGAACCTGTACTACAGCTCAAAAGATTCTCAAAAGTCAATTTGCAATTTATGTCGTCCCAGCTCCTCTGTGAATTTGGAGAAAATGGAAAATTTTGACCTGGGCATGCAATTAAGAAAGCGTTTCTAGCTTCTTCCAAGCCAGCAATCTCAAAGTTTGAAGGGGATGCCCTTAAAATTTTACTTATGAGATTTGCTGAACTATGGACAGAAGATAGGAAGGCTGGTAAAGCGACACTAGAAATTTTGCGAATCCCTAAACCACCATAACGGATGGGTAGGGATGCTTGGGACCAAGATTGCTCGTTCAGCTGCATATTAAGAATCGATTCTAAGCTAATTTTGATTAAATCGTCTACTTGTGCCAAAAGATCTGGGCGATTCCAAAAGGAGCAGCAACGGAGCACATACGTAAATTTTGGGACGAAAAGACAGAATTTTAAGATGCAAAATGCATAATGTGGACTAATTTCAAGGAGACGGTCAGCAGAATTTTGAAATTTAGTAATTGAATTATTAATATATTCAGAAATAGATTCATCAAAAATTGGAGAACCTAAAAGGTAAAGGGAATTACTGTTAACTATTTTAATATTTGGAGCCAAAATATTAAATTTTTCTTTTACGTCATTTAAATTTAAGTCGCAGTTATTTATAAAAAGTTCGCATTTGCTAAAATTAAGCTCCAAACCAATGGCTTCAAATTTATTTTTGATTAAAAAAAGGTCCGAAAACGCAGTATCCACATCACCTCCTAGGGTTCCGTCATCCAAATACCAAACGTTGAATTTAGAATTTAAACTTTTGATTATCGAATTTATAGCCAAACTAAAAATTGCAGGCCCAAGGGGATCACCCTGTTGACAACCTACTTCCGAGGACAATTCATTAGAACGATATAACAATTTTGTTGGGACAGCGTAACTGAGAAGAAGATAATTGTATATTTCCGGTATATGTTTTTTTATTTCCGTCAGCAGGGTATCCCTATTTACCGAATTGAATGCATTTTTGACATCAATTTTGAGCAACACGTCAGGCTGTCCGTACGTTAGGAAAGAGCGTAGGGCATGGACGGCTGCCTCACACCCTCCTTTTACACCAAAGCCTAACTGTACGGGTTCAAATTCCGAATTCAATTTTGGTAAAATATGTCGAACAGCAATTTTGGACGCCAGGCGTCGAAGTGTTGATCCAACAGCAATTGGTCTCACCCCTCCGTCCTTTTTGGTGAGGGCAATGAGGTTCGCGCCGAAAAGAATGGGAACAATTTCTGGATTAACATTACCGGAATACATAAAATTGATTAATTTAGTGATCGAATTTACAAGTTGCTCGCCTGCATCACCCACAGAATGCGATGTTAAGTCTTTCAAATGTTGGGGTGAGATTCCATCCAAACCTGCAGCCGAACCTAGTTTAAAAGATAAAATGGCATCCGTAACATCTTTCTTTTGAATTTGAAGGCATGCTTGCCCTGCTGTTGGTGGGTCGAGGAAATATGGGTTTACTGGAGCTGGAGGATGTTTTGTCCGTAAGGCCTGAAGGGTGTCAGGGGTATCTGGTGATAGCACGTCGTTGGAGAAAAAAAGGCGAGCGGCACCTTTGAGATCTCCATCACAGATTTTGTTTTGGATGAGTTTATTGCAATTACGAGGGGCATCATATTTGTAAAGAGGTGCGGCAGAAGGCGAAGAGCTTACAGCACAGTTATTCTTAATTTTTTGTGTCAAGGATAAATTCGGTTCATCAGTTTTTATTATATGCAGTGTGCTGTATGAAAATAGAAATAGGTTCTGCCAGTCTTGCGTACAATTGCTTATGTAACATTTCTGGATTAATTGTGACAAATGTGTAGCAACTGTTATTCGAGCTCCTCGAGGTATTCTTTTAACTATAGGTATACTATTTTTCAAATGGCTAAGGTATGTGTGAAAACGAGTTGGATCGTTTGCCACATAAGTAGGCGCAATCGGAATAATGGGATGTATGTCTGAAGGTGAACTATTTTGGCTAATGCATTTCCTGTGAGTTTTTGTAATGTGTATGTTGAGGCCTTTCAAAGATTTGAATGATTTGTTGCACTGTGTACATGTATGGGTCGCGTTCGACGTGCCATCACAAGATTGGGTCACGGACTGCATTCACAATTATGGTAAAATAAATTAACAAAAAAGAATAACTTAAAACAAATTAAAAAAGAACACAACTTTAAACAGTTACTTATAAAATACACTGAAAATATATTAAAAAAAGTCTATTATTATATTACATGGAAGAGACCTAGCGACGCATGTCGTCGCTAGGACAACCGATGGCGGCCTTAGCAACCGCGATTTTTCATATGATTTCTGCTATCATGTTTTTCAATTCAGTTGACATTTTAACGAAGGGGTTTTGCTCGAAGTTAGCATAAGATAAAGTTTTTTCATAATCCCTTTTGCTATGTTTTAGTTGACTAATTTCACTGTATATTAATAAAATTTTAATTTTTTTGAAGTCGTCGTGTGGTAAATTTTTCACTTTTAGTGGAGGGTTTCACAAACAATTGTACATATTTATCACTTTAATATACACATAATTTTTCACTTTTTATTAGTTTATTTATAATTTTAATATTTTAATAATCAAATAATTGAGGAGCCAAACATAAAGATGTCAATTGACGTTAAGCTAGTACCGTTAAGTAGACGTTAAGTAAGTTTTTTTACGAATGTCATTTGTACTGCAAACGAATCGAACGCGTTAAACAGCCAAAAAAAAGTTTGCCCTACCAAACTGGCAGCTGCACTCGATTTAAAAATAGAACATTCAATCCGTTTGGTGGTCTAAATTTCAGTACGGTATGCAGTTTAAATATAGAACCACTAGACTTAGTTCACTGTTCACTCTTGTCACACGTCTATTTTAAAATCGAATTATCACTTTCGAGTTCTAGTAGTAACCTATATTGTTGGCGAAATTAAATTACATAAGTAAACATTACACAGAGAATACGAGAAACAACAAATTTGTTAATAGCTACTTCCTACACAGAATCTAAGTAATTATGAAAGATGACAGCTGTCAATTTCGAACGTAATACGGATACCCGAAAACAAATATGCCAAGCTATTTATTATTACTTTTTTATATTTACTATTTATTATTAGTAAATGTAAGCTTTTATACTTTAAATAGAGGGTTACTGTTAATAAACGTAAAACACGAGTTAACAACCCGAACAGAGACAAGTCACTAACTTTCGAGTTTCCACGCGGTGGGGAAAGTACTATAATTACTGTTTTAACACATGTTCAAGTATTGTGGTGGCGATGGTTTATGTGTCTCAAGTTTTAAAGGTACCTATTATGTAAAGATCATGTTATTGGTGTTGTATCTGCTTAAATACGTTAAATAGAGCTACGAAGAAACTCAGCTTTAGAATCTTTTATCTATGGTCAAAAAAAAAGATTCACTGTGTATTGGCAAATCCACGCGGTAGCCAATTATGCAAGAAGAAGTTGATACGACGGGCAACATACTAGTTCTGCTAGGTGCGTCTTTATCGTTTCTTCGATTTCGTTTTCGTTAACAAATTCAAACTGTTTGATTTGTCGGATCTAATCTGCTAGTTGTGTGGATAACATCATGATAACATCATACCTACATTGATTGCTATATTTGAAGATGTAACATTTAGTAACGTATCCTGCTAATGATGTAGCGGGTGTCTATGGATGTCGCATATCCCTTACCACCAGGTGAAACAATTGTCCGTTTGTCCCTCTTCTAATAAAAAAAACATGTGGCACTCGGGGACTGCCGCGGTAAAGCTATTGCATAGCATTTTTTATCAACTTATGCAATTATAATAATTTAATAATTATCATGGACAATTTATACTATATAACGCCTATGTCGATCGCTCTCCTTTCTATTTAAGCTTCGTGACACACGCATAAAAATTTGACAACTATTATACTTATAATATTATGTCAATTCTTTTTCATTATTTACATTTTTTTAATCTAAACTACGCCATTATCCGAATATTGTGGATATATGTTGTCGATTCGAAACATTTATTTAAATGCGTTAATTTAAGAGGAGAACTTACCGTATCCCACACCTATATACTTTCTCACAAACAGCTGCTTACTTATTCGTCCGATTTCGGAGCAGCTCGTCTCTCGTCGGGTGTTAGGTTTTTTTCGTTACGGAATTTCTTGATTCGGTCGCCGCGCTCAAGGCCCGCGATAAAAGCTATGCAATAGCTTAAAAACCCAAATCAAATGCTTGGTGTATGTTAAAATGTGAAAATAACTACTATTTTCAGAACTAAAATGTACTTCATTATATTGCCAAGGGAATAGAGAAAAACAGTAAAACCTAACTAAACGGGCAGAAAATGACCGAGGAATGCTGTACTTGTTAGATACGTCACGACAATTATTGTATACTGGGATTGATAAGAAATAAAAAAGTATGATTTCACGCCATTGTTTGTACTTTGTACGCAACTCTGAAGTTAAACCTTGTAATTCTTACTACGTAGTACTAAATCCTTTGTTAGATGAAAACCGGACAAGTTCGAGTCGGGACACCAAGGTCCAAGGTTCTATACCGCAGTACAATATTAAACACTACATATAATTTAAAATTACTGTATTGCCAATACTATCATCATTCGAAACGGTATAAAACGAGCCCTCCTGATAGCATAGTTGTATAGTTACCGAAACGTCGAATTGCAAAGATCTTAAAAATCGCAAAATTTGTTAAGAGTTGTTTCATTGTGAATATCTTGTATGGAATTTCCTCTTTTAGTTTTCTATTTATTAATGTGAATAATAGTGAATTGTGAAAATTTCAAGTACAACGGATAGAATTCGGACAGCGGTGTCTAATAAATAATATGATGTTTGTTGACTTTGAATACGAAATTTATATAAATAATGAAAAAATCGTTAAGAAATATAATTTTCTAATAACTCTTAATAGACTTCAGCCTAAAAGCCCGTTGATAAAAAAGAAATGAAAAAAAAAACAACGGCAACTACTAAGTAGCAAAATTCAAAATGTTATAACAGCTTACTTACAGCTAAAAATAGTATTTGGCCTTGGCAATTTAATGATAATAATGAATTAATTTGCAATTTAAAAACAATTAAAATTGTATAAATTATCATTCAACGATATCCGCTAATTAGTATTTCTTGAATTTTCATCCATTTGGGAATTTAATAAGTTTTTTTAGTATCCACTGATAGATGGACTTTTTAGTATCACTCATAGAGTAGATTTTCATCATACGAACGTTCTTTTTTTAACGCAGTTTAAACCTGAGCCTTTAGCCAATTTAAATCTTAGCCCATTATTTTCCGCAGTTCAGCGGGCTTACTCTTGACACTTGATCTTATATGAAATTTAGGATTGGGATCGAGAACCTGTCAATCGGTGTTTACTATCACTTTGAACCATAGACTTAGAATATACTTGAACTGTGTAAATTCGATCCCAAACTCGATTTCAAAGTGGATACGTCAACGTCAAAATATTTTGTAAGAATGCGAAAAATGTACGAGATTGAGAAATCCCAATTTCAATTAGTTACATAAAATTCCATTGTAATCGAGTAAAATCGGGCGCTAGTGTAGCATACAAGAGAACCGATTGAAAGTTCTCGATTCCAATCCTAAATTTGAAATAGGATCGAGTTTCAAGAGTAAGCCCGCAGGTCAGTTTAGACAATAAATGTCGGCAAAACAATAAAAAACCACCAATGGCAAATCATTTTTCCCGCATTACAACAGTTTAACGGATATTTTCGAATGTATAACTAAAATACGGGCTACACAATAGAGCGATTCCTTCTAATCGATTTTCCTCGAATGCAACCACGAAATCCTCTCCTTTTCATACACTTTTACTTTATCGCGTGACCGGTATTATAAGAGCAGCAGCTCGCGACGGTCACGTGACCACTCTTTGCTGTCCAACGTCTGTGACCATATTTATTGCCTTTTAATATTAACAGAATAATGATTGGAAGATTGAAATTATTGATTGAAACATAATCACTTGAGATCTTAAGAATTTCTAATAGGATTACTATCAGCTTATCACCTAGTTAGTATTTTTCTTCGTCTTAAATACTACGAGTAATTCGAAGGGACCGGGACGCAGCCGTGTTGATTCCGATGAGATATATTAGATTAGTAAATATATTAGTAAGAAATATATAAATATAGTATGAAATATAAAACGTATAAAAAGGTTTTCTTGGATACGCGCATGACACAGCAGGTTTACACAAAGCCCCACCACGGTTCAAGCCTTTTCGAGGCGGTGGGGCTCACTAGCCTAAGGTGAACCCAGCACCTTGGGCGAAACAAATTGAGTCGAGGGAGCTGTTCTTTGTACCCCTCTTGTAAGAAGAGGGGTCAAAAGAACAGGGGAACAAGGGGCGAGGATGGGAACCTCGCCCAATTGCACTACGGCGCACGCAGCAAGTTCCACGTACCTGCCTGGGGCGTCCCCCTTGCCCCGCAGAATGCGTAAGAGCATTTCCTGGCGCAAAAGAAAAAAAAAGTTTGCAATAAGTAATCAAAAAAAGTCAAGAGCATACAATAGTATATTGGAAGAAACTAAACAGACACTTTACAGAAACCAACCATGGTTTCTCCCGTGACCATTACCATATATCATGCACCGTCAGTAACATGAAGGTCACAACTTTATGGAAATTATCTTTTTACCGTGTCTACTGCTAGCGCTAAGGACAAACTGCCTCCAATTTTGTGCTATTGAAGTTAAAACTTCTTTTGGCGCACCCGCAAGATTTTTGTAGGACTTAAATAAGGCTGAGCCGTCACGTTCGAAGGTGAAAGGCTAGATCGGATGAACTCGGGACCGCCGAGTGTGCCCGAGCGAGAAAGATACTGTCGCTGCGTATCCTCACAATAGTTAAAACTCACTGCTGTTGAAACCGATTTAAAATTTTATACGAAATAATACCGACCTATATATTACTTTGAAGTACAACCCATTGCGCGGTTTAATTACGGTGACACAAATAGAAACCTTTTCTAAGAATAAATAATTAATTTTGTTTTCACTTCTATCGGCAGTCCCTATGACAGGTTAGGTTATTTATATTCATATCAACATCTCTAGAAATTATGTAAGTAGTCTATAATCATGCACACTACAATAAAACTAATTTTGAAGTGAAAACTTCATTAGCACACTTGCGATCTGAACGATGAAACTTATCCAAAACCACTCACCCAAGGATTTCCTCCTCAGAGTTGCGCCCACAACAATACCAACCAACGGCAACTTGAAGACTGAACACCACTCGCACCACTTTCTCCGACGTGACAATTTTCACAGATCCCCCCAATTATTTCCCATGCGCGTACATTTAAATGAGATTACATGTATAATGATGATGCAACTCTTTGTTATGGAAGACCAGGTATACATTGTACATGTACACCATATCATACTAATATTGTAATCTGGCTGTTGCCGCGTCTTTACTTGTGTTAATTTAAATTTCATTTGCGTTATTATTATTTGTATTAAACAAAGAAAACCTAATACAGGGCTTTGTATGGCTCAATACAAGAGGAGATTCGACGAGCTGAAACGGAGACACGAGCTGATAATGACCAAGGAATTATTGAAGAGAACAGGGGAGCATACAGAGACCGGACAAGTCTAGTGGAGGGGAGACTACGTTTCAACCTTAGAACTAGATAGTGTGAATGTCATAATATATATCAATACAGTTAAATCAATGCTATTATTGTAAATAGATAGTTTTTGATTGTTTGCTAGTATGTAATCAGAAGAATCAAAATCCAAATTTTTATTCAAAATCGTACAAACAAAGTATCATGCTCAATTGAATCTACCATCGGTTCCAAGGCGAGCCCACTGAGAAGAACCGACGAAACAAACTCAGTGGAACTAAATCTTTTCAAATATTCTATGACAATTTTACATGTTATCCTGAAATGCCTGGGAGGAATGCCCTATTCCCAAGGTGTGGTATCTTCCATGAAATCTTTTATTTTATCCAGTTTTGGCGTTCTCTGAAAGAGGCCTAAATCCAGCCTGATAACTAATATCGATGACCATGATGATTAACCGATATCTGATACCGAACCCGATTCTAACAAATCTTTCACTTAGAAACATTTCCAGTGTATGCTATATTGTGGACAAAGCTAAGTAAAACTTGTTTCGCACCAGTTTTAGGGTTTATGGTGTACACCGCGTTTTATGATACCGTAGTTTAAACGTTAACGAGTGGTCGTGCGAACGTTTAGAGTCGCACAGTACAGATAAGATCATAGAGAAAATGATGCACGCACTTGTAACTCTCTCACTTTTGTCCGTTATGTTACACTAGCTATGTCCGCGGTTTCATTCATTAAAAAATAATTAAATATAATAGATAAAATATAATATAACCTTCCTTGATTTCACCTTTCATTATAATGTAACAAAATTACTAAATCACGTTATTATAAATAAATAAAAATCTAAAAGATTTTTTTTTAATCCATCAGGTATTTCAATAGAATAGTGCGTTCAAACTATCGACCATATAACCGGATAGAGTAGTAATGTGAGCCATAAAATTACGAAACTGGTCAGTGAGTTGTCACCGACGTAATAGCAATTCCACCAGCAAATGATAGAGCGGTAATGGTATGTGTTTTGTATGAAACCAAAATATAAGCCGGTTCTGCACTCTGATAGGCCACAGAAATATATCGAGATGGCAAAAAGACGACCCGACGACTCCATTGTTCGTCGCGAACTTTAGTATACTCCCGACCGCGGTCAGCATGCGACGTAAGGTTTTAAAAACAAAATGACTCGTTGTTCAATAATTAATTGTTCAAACACTACCAGTATAATTGGAGCTGTTAATGGAGGTATTTCCTTTCACCAGTAAGTACTATTTGCCCTAAAAAATCTGTTATTAATTAAAAAAACCATTTATTTTACTATTTTCATCAAAACAGTAGCGGGCGATTGTGTCTAACGCTAGTTTTCCATTGCGGCTTTTGCTAGTTTTCCATTGCGGCTTTTAATTGACGAGCCAGACTTGGCGGGCGTTCAAAACCAGCGATGTAAAATATGCTATTAAAACTGTCAGGTCACGTTGAAGACGATTTCTCATTTTTTCTGTCAAAAGTGCTGTACCTACACTGCGATTTTCTTACTCGATTAAAATCTATTTTGAAAGCAGAGGAAATGATAATTTCATTTTATATTATTATGTAGCTATAATGTAATGTATGTAAAATAAAAATAATAAACTTTTATTTTTAGCATTTTTTAATGCAAAGCAAATATTATTGAGAAACTGGTTATGTATTGTTTTCTAACTGATTATGGGTACTTCTATATTACAAGTATATTTCAGTTTTCCGAATGATCCTTATATAAAAAAGTGTGTGTGTACGCGTTAGAAGTAATACTCCTTAAAGAAAAATACATAGTACAATTTCATTATACTGTAACCTTTTTGCTTATTGTGTAGTTAAAAACTATATCTTCTTTTGACGTCTATACTGTCATTATGTGAATATTTTTATATAAAATAATGTTGACTATAGCTAACTTCAGGGTGTCGATTTTTCGTGACTCATAATTTTTCCCTAACGCGCTAAAAGAAGTATAACTCCAAAAATAAATGGATTGTGTTTTTTAATAAGCCAGTTAATTTTTCTACAATCCACCAGTGATTATTTGTAGGCCTATTCATTCTCCAATTATTGATTTATGTGATATAGTTTTAGATTCCATATTTTTGGATTCATTACTTAAATAAAAAAGTGTCCACCGTTTGCCGTTTAGATGATTAAGCTAAAAATAAGCAAAATGAATGACTATGTGACAAAGACCAAAAGTTGAATCAGAAGGACTACAACTATTATCACTGATGACTTTAAAGAAATTGATTGGAATTTAAAGAAATTGGTTTATTAGAAATTACAATCCCTCTAATAAGGGCGCCAGTGGACGGTCGGCGCCCTATCTATATTATCTGATCAAATCAACATTTTAATTATCAATAATAAAAAAACAAGCATTTAAATGATTACACGTTATAATATAGTCTATAATATACATATATTACTCAATGTATAAAAATATAGTTTATCGTCCATAGCACGCTATCATTAAAGAGTTTATTTGAACAATACTACTCATAAAATCGGTGCCATGTTATAATCGATCTGTGAATCGATACTTTTGAATTGTTTTTGCGCGGCTTATATGTTTCACATCACTAAATTACACTCGTGACGTCATCGTACCTACGCAAAATGTTACACGCTCGGTCCCCATACAAATTACGGAACTCTTTACTTCTATCTTGATATAGTTCTGTGTGATAGGCCGACTGATGGATGACTGGCCGATGGGACGTACATACCAATCACTGATTGGTAAAATTTAAATTACATCAGTGACAAATAACTGACTAGTGTCGTAATTTTATGGCTTACATTACTATTCTATCCGGTTATATGCTCGATGATTTGGCGACCGTGCGATATATGTCAATATGAACTGCTATATTATAAGCCTTTTAAATTAATAAAACATAGTTTAAAACTGAACATATTTTAAAAGAAACTTAAGACCTTGTGACAGATAACCTTTGTGCGTATATGGTCAACATACTATAAAATTAATAAGAGGTTTTATGTCCATAGTCGACGCCCCCTCACTGACCGCTGCGTGGGCCCGCTTTGAGTGTGTCATCGGACATCTTTAATATTCATCATCATCAGCGTTTATCAGTCCACTGTGGTTCTCTCTCAGAAGTCATTGGAGATTCGGTCCTTTTCAGCGTGTTACAGTCAGTTTTCAATATTTCCGTTAGTTTTATCCTCTAAATCTATTTGGATATAAGGTCGGATAACTCCTAAGGTCGGAGTCGATCTCGGCTTGTCCGACTGAACCATCGTGTTCACAACGTCAACCTCTGTCCTACTCGAAACAGCCGTAAAACAACGATGAGATTAAAGTCGTTGAAGGTGTGTGAAGTTTACCAACCCGCATTGGGCCAATGCATCGGTGAACTATGGCCCAAAACACTTCTGGCCTGAATTCGACGAGGAGACCCGTGTCCAACAGTGGGACATATAAGGGTTGATATTATTATTATTATAATACAAGGTTCCCCCGCTCTTTTTAAGTGACAGAAAAAATTGAAAGACAGGCGTTAAAGGCGTATTCACTTGCGAATGATTTTACAGTAGAAGTGGGCAATGATTCAGCTGTAAATGAGTCTAACAAGTGACATGTTGTATTGCATTTCCTAGTATCTCTTATCACCTGAACTCATTACATTCAGTTTACTTGGACGTTTCTAGAACTTAGGTCGTAGGCTGTTTGTTTTTAGATAAAGATATGGCCGTTTCATAGTTGCAAGAATTACACTCATGTTAATGTGTACGGTGTAAACTCCACCCACTAGCATGTCTAGCAGACGCATGTGGCCTCCGCTAGGACCATATTTTCCACTGGGCACTCTGGCTAGGTGCCCAGGGTCTCTCAATCCATAGGGCCCCATTATTTCTATCAGAATGAGCGATAATTTTAAGAAAATCAAATAATGATTGCTGATTAGAATACATAGTAGTGCCCTTATTAATACGTTTACCCTTCTAGACCAAAATTCAGATGAACAAATGTTAAAGTTGTTGTTTTTGTCGGGGCCTCATTATCCTAATGCTCTCAGCCCCGAATAGGTTTAAAGGTTCATAGGTCTCCGCTACGTGAGCCGTTGGTATTGTTTCTACTACACGATTGTCACTGTCACACATTTATAACATGTTAAAGATATAAGACTAGTGATCTTTGCGAGAAATGAAAATTTCGGGAAGAGGTAGACGCATGTTTTGGCTCAGAATTTTCTAACTAATACCCCTAGAGCCAGCCGCTTTAGATAATAAGAAAGCTCAATGTATCAAATAAGTTTATATGAAACAATATGAATATTTATACCCGCATGTCATATGGTATTTTAGCGTAACATTATTAATTTTGTTAGATTTTTTAACGAGTAAATTGGCGGATTAGTAAATAAAGTTTTAATCAAGCATATACGATAAGGCGTTTCCATTGTTTTTAGGATTATTAAGATGGACGAAATGAGATAACCTGGAAAGTGGACGCATACCCTTAGACAGTCGGGGTCGTGACCGATACGAGGTCGTTACCACGAGATGTTACGAACATACCGTAAATCAAACATCTGATAAACGTAGCTGGTGGTTTTGTTATTGTAATATGAGTCTTTATGACAAGGCAATTGATAATGCCCAAATATCGAGATCGGCAAGATAAAAATAAAAAATATGGTAAAGATATGGTCCTATTAGGACAAAGGAGTCAAAATTTGATCTTAATTTACTATAGTTCTTTAATTAGTTTCGTTATCCATATTAATATAATGAAGAAACGTCTGTAGTTTGGTTCTATGAACTAGTCATCGAACTGATTCATTCAATTTAACAAACTCTTCTGTCAGTCAACAATTTTTTTAATTTTTTTTTTCGCAGGGAAATCCTTATGGATGCAGCCAGGATCTTTGGGTAGATCCTGACCCAATGTGGGACTCGCACCTGGGAGTGCCCATCCTAACTAAAACCACTGCGAGCGCCTTCAGCCGCTTTTTGAGGGTCCCGGATATGCAGGCAACGGGCAGGATCACCTCAGCGACAGGCTGGCCCCGGCGAAGGCCAGACTACTCCTCGTTGGGGGGGACGCCCGGCCGCTTCTAAGCAGTCCCCACGACGTCGTGCCATACAGACCCAGCTTCCCATCCTGAGCCCGACACGAACACAGGGGCGATTCTGAAGGCGCATTTTATAGCGCCTCCTACGTACCCCCGTTCGTCGCCTGCGGGAGGAGGCCTCGTCGGCGGCCTCCTCTCTCACCCGCTCGTCGGCCTCCTTCTGGGACATTACTGCCTCGCAGAAGGAGACCATCGCCGTCCAGGACTCGTCATCACCGAGCATCGCGATGATGACGCTCGGCAGAGACAAGTCCCCTCCGATGACTGATGTCAGACTATGACGCAGCGCCGCCCATCTCGGGCACACCTCGAGTGTGTGCTGGGCCGAGTCCACCGCCGCGCCACAATCGTGACACAGTGTCAACGGCTCCCTGCGGGCCGTCCGGCACAGGTACTCACCAAAGCAACCATGCCCGGTGAGCACCTGTGTCAGACGGAAGGTGAGGGGTTTGCGCTTAGGGCGCATCCACCGCTCAAGGACCGGACGCAGAGCAACCGTCAGGTTTTTGCCATACGGCTGCTGCGCCAGGTCGTCCCCCCACCTCCCCATTAACGCCTCTTGCCCTAGTCGGCGAACTCGCAGGATCCCGTCCAGCGTAAGGCTCTCACCGAGACATCTCCTATCCGAGACATAGGAGTGCATCTCGGCAAGAACCTCCGCCACGAGCGTCAGTCAACAATATGTTATATAGCAGGCTACAAAAATAATTATCATTAACCTGGGTAAATATGTAAATTTAAGTAAACGTGGGCGAATCTGCGAAGTCTTTAAAGTTTAAACTATGGTGTTACCTTTTACTTTTAAATCGGTGAAGGGATGTGCTGTGCCGCGCTCCCGACTGCATCTTGCTTGTTTTTCCCGGAAAACAGCTTTGGTGTGTTTCGGAGAGAAGAACAGGCAGTGTAATGACTGACACTGACACTTAACATCTTATGTCTCAGGATAGGCAACACAAATGCTGCCTGGGCTCGTTCCAGGTAAACTAGTTTATGTTCATGGGCGACGTCGACCACTTACCATCAGGTGGCACGTTTGCCATTTTGCCTATCTAACTAACACGTTAAGTGGTCACATTTGAAGGGGATCGACCATCTTAGTGTTCATTAAGTGGTACAAAACGTTGATAATAATATGTCGCCAACAAAAAGGTCCTTAGTTTAACACAAGTCCGTGGGTTGGTGTGGGTGTGATGGTCCTGTAATAGACACGAGGTTATCAGAGCCTTCTAAAGCGTGTATGTATACATGTGTATATCACACGACCAATAATGTCAACAGAAAACGCCACCACTCAGTATGTTGCCGTTGTTTATCAATCGTTTTGGCGTTGTGTTAAACCAGTGAACGCTATTATTATCAGTCGTATTTGTGTTACAATAAATCAATGAACGCCAAAGTAAGATATCTATTTCCTAGCTGTTCCCTGCGGTTTCATACGGCCAAAATTAATAGAAACGGTCATCTAAAATAAACTTTTAGATGACTAAAGAGCAAATAAATAAATTTTTATTATTATTATTATAAACAGCGTATAACCTTTTATATGAGCTATCAATTGCAAAAAAAATGAAATCTGATCCGTTTTCGAGATAACGCGCTAGTTACGTATCTCCGTCCCGTGTAAACCTCCCACACAGCATCTCGTTCCCGAGAAACCAACCACACAGCAAGCGGCCGTCATCAGCACCTACATCGTGAGAAGCACCGTGTCAGCGCATTGCAGACCCCCACGTTTGTCCCCTCGTCTCGACATGCTCCCCGATCATCTCTCACTCTTGATTCACACTTCGAATCCATCAGTCTTGAATTATATTTTAAATTAAATTAATTAATAAGTATATTAATTGTAATAATTAAATAATAAGAAAGTGAATAAAATCATTCAGTTGAATTTTAGTTTTTTTCGATCCTTCGGCTGTAGCTTTCATAATTCGCTCAACCAAACACTCCGCTTTATAATTTTAGAAAAGATTCCCGCACAAACGTCTCGTATTATTAGTAATATGAACAAATACTAATTACAACAATCTCTTTAATAACTTTCTTGAAAGCTTTCTTCATATCGTACTTGAGACCTTTTTAATTACGATAATTATGATGACGTCATACAAGTCAAGATGCATTCATGTATAATTACATCTTTCATCTTAAAATAATTAATGATTACAGATGTCCGTTTGAGGAAGAGGATACCGTAAGGTTTAATGGAGAAGATGTCTTGTCAAGCAAATAACAACATACTATTTACTCGATGTTTTTTTTTTTACTTTTTACTTGATGACTAGATGTTTCACATCTAGCAAGCGTCCCGTTGCGGCCAAGTTTTTATATGCTTATAATAACTCCCTATATCACGGGAGAAACATGCGAGATGATGGTAGTTGGTACCCACGCAGACGGGAGCGCGGCACAGCGCATCCCTCCCACTTGTAAAATACTGTTAATAGTGTGCAAAATTTAGTTCGAGGCCCTAAGGTCTTATTATACCGTTCTTACCATCCGTAACTTGAATGCCTGTTATACCGTTTAGGAGGAGTAGGTACAACAGATTCTTTTCAAATGAGTCAATTCTTTTCGTAAACAAAATAATGTCCTATAGACCGTATCAAAGCGCATCCCACTCGTAAAATGCTTTGCAACGTAGTCCATGTGCTGATCACGAAAAACGTATTTAAATAGAATTAATTCCTGACACGCGGACAGATCCAATTACCGTCGGTCGTAGGGATTCGTCTCGTGTAACCGATCGATATCGGTCAAGGCGCTTGGACGGGCCTTGTGCTAACAGTTATTAGAGCGTTTCTTATTTATTAACACCGCCTATTGTATATTGTAAAGGGAGCTATGGTTGGTGATCAAGAAAAACCCAAACACAATTATAAATATTCTAATGAAATACCTTCAATGTTTTAAAGGTATACGTTGCTGATAGCTGTTGATCAAGTAATTAAGTTTACCGTTGGGAGTGATATTGTTGTGCCACGCGCCCGTCTGTGAGTGTATCACAATCCTGGTTAGTTCTTCCGTCAATCAGCTTTGCTGTGTTTCACAAGGAATGGCACTGGGGCTCGTATGTATGTATCGACGACGTTGTAAATTACCATAATCTAACTAAAATAAAAAAAATGAAGAATAAGCTAAACACAAGTATTTTTGTGTTAGTATAAAATAGAACGTTCAATTCAGCCGATGCGGTCCTTTTGGTGTTTATTAAAATATATGTCCAGCGGAGGACTGATGCGATGGTAACAGATTTGAGAGAAACTCAAATTTAAATACACATTTAGTTGGTCTGATCAAACGTATCTAAAATAAACTAGTAGCTCAAATCCATCTCAGGAAGTATAAGATATTCAATACGGATAATTATCTTGTTTTTTCTACTTTACCACTCGGGCCTCAATGAGCGCGAAACGACCAAACTGCGGATACAACTGTCAACTTGATACTTTTATAATACATATTCCGTTATCCGCTCTTAGACTATAACGGTACTAGATAATTATTTGACAGACAAGCGCAATACTCGGCGTCATAGGCTAGGCGGAGCGTTTAAAATCACATCCTATCCTATTAATATCGTAAATGTGAAAGCTGTGGTTTGTTTGTTACCTGATCAACCGTAAACGGATTTTCATGAAATTTTATCAGATTGGTACAGGATATTTTTACCTTAGTAGCAATTCTAGTTTTTACCTGATGATTTCACTTATATAACCTATAAATTTGTGGGATTATTTATATTATACTTATATATGTTTTTATTTAGTCGATATAATTGTGCAAACTTAACGTTATATTTGATTGTAATCATCAACAAGTACTTATTTTTACAAATGTGGTGACAGTTTCTAAAGTTGATTTATATGCAAAACAGGTTTAGCTCAAGAAATCTAGTATCATGACTATTTCTGGATCTAATCTAGTTTTAATGACATGCCATTCATTGTGGCACTACTTTAATTTAATTTTTGAAATGATAAATTGAGGAATAGAAAAGTAAAAGTAGTCAATACATGAGTAAAGAGTAGACGATTGTCATATAAAATTGTAATTTAAAGGTACCTAATGAAATACGAACCTTTGTACAAGGACTGTAGGAACTTTAATTTTTATCATCAGCCCAAAATTGTTGACATATTTAGTGGGATGGTCGAG
Source organism: Helleia helle (assembly GCA_963853865.1). Taxonomy (NCBI): domain Eukaryota; kingdom Metazoa; phylum Arthropoda; class Insecta; order Lepidoptera; family Lycaenidae; genus Helleia; species Helleia helle. Next base: position 1,145,265 of record OY971435.1, read on the forward strand.
TGGTCAGGGTTCAGACTACTGGACACTAAACGTCGCGGGTTTAATTACCGTGAAGTACAGATAATTTATATGTTGAATATCATAATACTAATATGTTGAGACAATTCACACACGGGCATCTGATCCCAAACTAGGCAGCCTGTTCTTAATTCTTATAGCAACCAGACAACTGATACATACTTATGTATTTCTAAATACATACATATTATTATAGATAAACTACACCCAGACACAGAACAAATGATCATGCTCATCACACAAACATTTGACCTGGGTGGGGATCGACCCCACGACCTTCTGGTTCAGCAGTCAGGGTCACTAACCACTAGACCAACAGGGCAGTCATGTTTTCACGTGTTATGGCCGTGTATAATACATGTATTTGTCTAAATTTACATTTATGTTCCTAGTACCCGTATCACGAGTTCTGAAAAGCGTGATGTGATTGTTAATTAATAATAGTTTTAATAAGTCTAGGTGTCACAGAGAACAGTTACGATTGAGCCATAAAATCCCCTAGTAGCGTAAAACCCGTAACCAACGATACGGTATTGTAAAAATGGCACATTATAACATCAAGACAATGGCATGAACTGGGCCAGTAAACGCACTTTCTCCCGACAAGGTCGCCATTGTTCTTTAATGGGAAATCGGCCCATATGTTCGATACTATCTGATCTACTGGTAATCAATATGACTTATGACGATAAACGACACGACGATATGGTTCTATATCCTATGGTATAAAATATTATATGCTTGAAACGGCTGAATCGATTTTAATAATGTCTAAGATCCACCGCTAGGACCTGCTATGGAATAAAATCGCATCCAAATAGTTCCATCCGTTTAGGAATTATGGTGCCACTGATAGACTCACATAGCTGTTTCGAACCTTCTGCGTGATACTGAATATTTACCATGTTTATTGGTCCAAATTCGCGGAGATCGATATTTCGGCATTGTCTACAATCGCCTTGCTCACGCCTTGTTCAAGTTGTTCCTTTAGTATAAGAGAAGTGTAGTTTTCACAATAGATAATGGTAAATTTTATCATGATCAGTATATTTTTTCAATGAACGCCGAGATGGTCGATCTCCGCCACCCAATCCATCCAAGTACCATAGTCGTCGCATGTAGTTGGAGCCCTAAGAATACCTCATAATTGTACCACAGACAACCTACATACTTTGTAATTACAAGTTTGTTTATTCCGTTATCAGTGTTTCAATTGTAGAACGTTCTGATAAGGTATCTTAACAATTATTTAGGACTAGATTAGATGATAAGGAAACATTATTTTTAGTAATATTCTCATTAGCTAAGATAAACTACTCGAGACAATGGATGGTATTTTTATAGAGGTGGCAGATGAAAAATTTGGATATAGCTGTCGGTTGTTCTCCAAACCATCTTTCCGAAATCCATTATTTTTGTTGACAGAAACGAAACCCACGCAGATTTTTAAGGGCCTCTGTAAGAGTGTGCATTTTTCCAACCATTGCTGAACTATAAGCCACAGAAGCACGCTAATACGGTCGATCCCACGCCACTCCACATGCTGCATGCCACCACATGAGGTCGCCATCTAATTGGCCAAAGCGCCGTCTTCCCGAACGTAGCCTCCAGGATAAAGTAAAGTAATTGCCTAAATATGCTCATAATTATCCAGAATGCTTAAATTATAGCTTTGAATAAATATGGCCACCACTTATTAAAGGGATAAAAGACGGCGTCTTTGTCGAGTGTCAAGTAGTTAATTGACTCTTTCCGTTGCCTTTCCAAGACTGATTCATAAGACTGCTAATGAAAAGTTAAATTCTTTTAAAGCGATTAATTCTGGTAAAATCTGGAAATGACGAATTGCATCTGTATTAATAATCATTATCATTCGTTTATACGTGTTTATGTCAACATTTATACGTGTTTCCGTTCAGTCAGTGATAAATGCCTCTTTCACCGCTATGACGGTAGAACCCGGATTGGATTATAGTTCATATTACTACTGTGATAATCCAATATTTGAGAGTCCAATAATAATTAAAGGACTTCCCTAGAACAACTAGTCTAACTAGAGTAGTAGAGTCGTGTCTCTGGTTGTTATAGATAGAATGTTCAATATTGTTATATTGCTACTCATATATATTGTTATATACCTACTTTCCTTGTGTGTTATCTATACAATATATTTAGTGTAATATTTCGTGTTATGTTTATCACACAAACAAGACATTTAACACTGATCGTATTACATGTACACCTGAATGTTTATTTGACTACCGTTTCACTGGTTTAAGGTCCTATGGAGCAATACCTTTGTGGTTTAATTGATAAGTTTTGTACGCCCTTCACTTGACGTTTAACAATACCCATAATTAACCCAACACCATAAGTTCTTCTGACATTCAACAATTAGCACCATAAGCTCGGTCCTTGTCAACCCACATGGATGTTACTAAGGTCACTACTGTTACTATGTCTATTATACTAAGCCTTGTTTATTGTGAAGATTATCAATATGCATTTATTCTCTATCAGTCTTAATAAAAATAGCTATTTTTAACTTGTCGAAGATAAAAGTTGTATAGTTTTAAAAATCTGTTTACTCAAGAATCTCTCTTAGCTTCCATTATATTATTGTGTATTTAGAACCTCCAAAAATACATGTCATGTAACTCAAATCTAATACTAAAAACCTTAAAAAATATAAAATAACTAGCTGTTGCCCGCAGCTTCGACCTCGTAACTTAGGTTTACAGCCATGAGCGGATTGATGATGATTATTTTTATAGCCTAAGTTACTCCCTATAACATCAGCTATCTGCCAGTGAAAGTCCCATTAAAATCGGCCCAGCCGTTTCAGAGATTATCCGGAACAAACAGACAGACAGACAAAAATTGTAAAAAAGTCTATTTTGGTATATGTACCGTGTATACATACTATGCATTTAGTAAAAAACGGTTATTTCAATATTACTAACAGACACTCCAATTTTATTTATCTGTATAGATAAGTAAAATATATTATTAAAAAGGAGTCCCTTTAGGCAAGGTTCCGAAGATACTGGCAGCGTTCCCCCTTTGAATAGCTAGACTAGTTCTTTGTCCGAGGTAGCTGCCAGCTCTTCGGTCGCCTGTGATGTCGACTAACCTTTTTGCTATTTCCTTAAAAAGCCTTATAGCGCTAGGACCCCACGGACCAAGGGTCTCGACACCGAATGGGACAAAATCATATTCGGAGTCTGTATTTGCAAAATATTAATTTAATTTTATTTATTAATACTTAAATCTTGTAGTTCACCGATGCGCTGGCCCAATGCGGGTTGGTGAACTTCACACACCTTCAAAGACTTTTAATCTCATCAGGCGCAGGTTTCCTCACGATGTTTTCCTTCACCGGTGAGCAAGAAATAGTCTTATGTTCAGGTGCGTTTTTAAATGAACCCATATTCAAGGCACTAAAGGGTCAGGATCGAACCCGGACCTCTCAATCAAGAGGTCGAGCCCATACCCACTATACCATCGCTCGTCTATATCGTCGCTCACTAGACTATCTTCAAAACTGCTAACAAAATTTAAAAAAATCTGTTATCAATAAATGCTACGTTATAACTGTAGGCCATACTACAATCATCATATCCGACTACTTCGACAACACGGGCGGTCATCGAGAGACCATATCTAGCTTAATATTTTTATATTCCACCACGGTACAAGCCTTATCGTGGCGGTGGGGCTTAGTAGCCTCAGGTGAACTCAGCATCTCGGACAAAGCAAATTGAGCCAAGGGAGCTGCACTTTGTGCCCCTCTTATAAGAAGAGTGGACAAAGGAGCAGGGGTACAAGGGGTGAGGATGGGAACTTCACCCCATTGTACTGTCCCGACATTGGGAGGGGTTGTACTGTGGTGCGGACCACCCCTCTATGGAGCTGGCGTCGATCTCTTGAGGCACTGACTAGCCGTCGATGTGCCCTGTTTTCTCAACAGATCCGGGTCACCTCACCAAAGGTGGCATTAGCGGCACTCGCCGGGTTTTAGTAAGTAGAGCTGCGTCCACCTTACCACCTTTCAGGCGCAGCGAGTCCCACACACCCGCCTGGAGAGACCCACTCCCCCGCGGGATGCCTTAGAGCATTTCCCGGCGTAAAAAAAAGTTATTATTGATGATGACGAATATAGGAAGCCTCGCGTCTCGTATTCAGGAGACACAAACTTCTGGAACTATCACTGTTGTTGTAATTGAATGACTCATACAATAACATAATAAAACATTATCAATGCAGATAATATTAATTGGTGTCAGATCTTATAAACATCGCAAATACGTCGTTATGATATCAAGAGAATAATATGTATAAAGTAGCGTACCCGACACGTTCCGTACAAAACATTTTTAGTGGACCGAATTGTGAACCGAAACCATTCTCGAATACTGAAACACACAAAAATTTCACCACTATCAGTCTAGCAGTTTAGGAGTTCAGTGACATACACACGAACTGAAAAATATATATGTCAAATATCAGAAATATTACAGGGAACTGCACGTATAGGCAATTATATTGCCTTTATGTATATAGAACAAGCCCCCCTCCCCACCACCACTAGTGATGTTATAAGTTTAACTGGAGTCTGTCTGCGTGTCTGTCTGTGGCACCTCAGTCAGTTCTCAAACGAGTGAACCGTTTAGGATGTGATTTTTATTTTTGCAATTTTTTATTGAGTTGGGTTTTAGAAATTAAAATAAATCACAAGCCTTGTGTTGCCTAGTAAATAACATACAAATACATCCACGTTCTTACGACAATTCGACTATGTTAACGTTTTGTGATTTTACACAACACAAGCTGAACAAATATGCTAGATACGCTTTGCATCCTACAAAGTTAACACTTTCAACAGTAAACCTCATACAAACACTTATGTCCTGAATTCTTGAATACTAGGATCACCATCTAGAAACTTCTGAGGATGATGAATTGACCTGACCTAGACGATAACATCTGGGCTATCTGTCATCGGCTATCGCGATGTTGTAGGTGACGTTAATAATTTCTAATGTCAGGATCGAACCAGGACCTCTCACTCAAGAGGTCGAGCCCACACCCACTATACCATCGTCGCACACTAGACTATCTTCCAAACTGCTAAAAAAATATTTAAAAAATCTGTTATCAATAAATGCTACGTTATGACTACGTCATCATATCCGCCTGCTTCGACAATACGGGCGGTCATCGAGAGACCTATATCCAGCAGTAGGTAATCGCCAACAGGTCCCCATTGATGATCCCCACCACGGTACAAGCTTTGTCGTGGCGGCGGGGCTCAGTAGCTTAAGGTAAACGCAGCACCTTGGACGAAGCAAATTGAGCCGAGGGAGCTGCTCTTTGAACCCCTCTTATAAGAAGAGGGGACAAAAGAGCAGGGGCAAGGGGCAAGGACGGGAACCTCACACCCATTGTACAGTCCCGACGTTGGGAGGGGCTGTTCTATGGTGCGGGACGGCCCCTCTGTGGAGGTGGCGTCGGTCCCCTGAGGGACTGGCTACCCGTCGAGGTGCCCTGTTTGTTTTCTAGATCCGGGGCACCTCACCAAAGGCGGCATTGGTGGCACTCGCCGGGTTTTAGTGAGTAGAGCTGCGTGGCGTGTGCATGGTGGCTCTAAAGTATCCGAAACGTCGGACTTGTAAAAATCTTAATAAGCCGCAATAAAATCCGTCAAGTTGTTTCATTATAACATGATGTTTCTTCATTAATGCAGCCCTTGGAATATCCCATCATCAGGTTACCATTGTAAAGACTATTCTGTCATCCATCAAGTGTACACCTGCCTGTAGTGATTCATCAGGCTCATTAGAAACCGTCGAGGAAGTTGCTCTACTTCCATTGTTAGCATTAGTGTATGAATGGTGGAACTGTTTGCATGTAGCAATGCTCTACTTATGTAAGGTGTATAGAGACATTCTTGTTCTGCGTGTTCACTCCAGAGATATACATGTAATAAATCATGTGGCTCTTAGATATGGGTCTCCTAGAAATCGGATGAGTTAGTATATCTGTTTCTATCGCAGGGAAATACTTGACCCTATGTGGGATTGACACCTGGGATACCCTATCCTTAAACTAAAACCATTCGGACAGAAGGTGAGAGGTTTGCACTTACGGCGCACCCACCGCTCGGGGGCCGTTAAGTTATCTACAGCCTGTACAATACGCAGTAATAAAATGCAATCATCTTCAAAGACTGGCTAATGCGGAATGCCTATGTATAATGAACATTATAGAGATAACTTTTCACAGAATCAGGACACTGTCAGTACGTAGACCAAACTACTTATTGGTGAATTTTAATTTACCTCGAATAAAAGATACCTAGCTCCGACATATTAGTCTTCCCGTGAGCTGATTGCTATTAAGTATCCGAAATGCTGGTATTATAAAAATAATAATTCGCGATAATTATCTAGTCTCAAAAAAAAAAAAAAAAAAAGTTATTTTTCTTGAAGTAAGAAACTGTTTTCTTGCGATTAGTGATGTAAATACATATTATGTGCAATCTTTATCTCAAGGAGGTCGGGGCATGTGATCGTCATAAATGAAATAACAACCCGTGCAGGATAGAGGTCGGGGGGTCCATCACCGCTGCGCTGATGGAAGTTTACTGACGCACGCAAACACCACAAGAAGAAAAAGAACGTCAAACGATACATACTTCTTATCGTTTGACGTTCTTTTTCTTCTTGTCAGACTGCGCAGGAGCGAAACATAAGGCAAAGATGTCAAGCAATCAAGCAAAGATAAAAACACTTGTTGTTTTTTGGACATTGGCCTTTAAATGAAAGACAAGACGGCTGATACCCCACCTCTCACATTAGTATTAGCAGCAGAGTTACAATTAGGAGTAGCCATAGAAGATCTTCGTCCCATATATTTGGACGGGAGTGTGGAGACCACCCAAGAGCGAAACATATAATATGGACAAAGACGTATATACAAATACGCAGACAAAAAATGGTTGCTGGTAAAGTCGGTTTTACAGGCGAAGATTTTACGTGACATCGTTTCGGTGACTCATCGTAACGTTACCGAGCGTTACACTTTTTCATAAGTGACTCCCAGCCGCAACCTAATTTAAGACGTTGTCACGTCAAAATACAACCCAATAACTATAGCAAAATAAAAATGTATGATGATATAATATATAACAATAAATTATGATATAATAAATAATAATACTAATATGTTGGGACAACTCACACACGGCCATCTGATCCCAAACTAGGCGAAGCCTGTTCTTACGGCAACCAAACAACCGATACATACTTATATATTTCTAAATAATCATGCTCATCACAAATTTGTCCCAGGTGGGGATCGAACCTACGACCTTCTGGTTTAGCAGTCAGGGTCATGGACCACTAGACCGACAGGCCGTAATTAAAAACTAAGTTTATAGATTTTGCTCATAGATGGCGTTGGACACAAAGAGAACTGTCCTCAAATTAGTAACGTTTAGTAATCTACTACTAGTTCTTAATTCTTATTTTGCATCCTTACTTGTTAGTATGGTCACATATTTTTAAACCTTTTCTTGTATTACACATCTAAGTGATGATCCAGTGGAGGTGGTCATCAAACACATACCATAACACAATCAAGGGCACATTAAAACGCAATAAGCTAAACTATTGTTTTCTTTTTTCGTTTAACAACCTCGGAAGGAAAGCGGGTTACATCACACGCATTTCATACATTGTGCGGTTTACGCGCGTTATTATTATATCATATTTTGTTTTATGTAATTTATATACTTCCTATCGTATAATTAGGAATAAATACATTAGTTTTGCATATTTCATGTATTATAAATATCTTTCAGCTAATCATAATAGGGAGTTTGTACATTTAGTTTGATACTTAGTACTACGTGTACCTACTTAAATTTTTATACTAAGTCTTTTTTTATGATAGTTGGATAGGCAAACTGGCAACCGTGCCACCTTATGGTAAGTGGTCAACGTCGCCCATGATCATAAACTAGTTTACCTGGAACGAGCCCAGGCAACTCATCTATGTGTTGCCTATCCTGAGACATAAGATGTTAAGTCTCGGTGCCAGTAATTACACAGCCAGTCTTGACCTTCTCTCCGAAACACAGCAAAGCTGTTTCACAGCAAAGCTCCTTCATAATAGAGATTTTATACAAAATGTCCGCTTAACAAACTAAAGTTTGAACTGAACATAAATTTAATCATTTATATTATGTAAGTCTTATCTTAAATGACCTTTATCAACTATTATTATTTAATATTCTATTTATAGTCGATTTTAAGCGAATACAAGCTTTTAAAAAAACTAAGCATTCAAAAATCTCTCCCGAAGAACCTTAATCAATTTCAAGATAATTCTCTAGTTATTTCTTGACTAAATACTGGCTATTCTATTAAAAATTGATTGATATATTGCTATACAATTTTATCAGAGTAATAAATTAATTTCATAACGGACTGTTTATTATAATTATATAACATTTTGTTATAACTAACGATAGCGATAATAATAGAAATTTTAATAAACCTTACGCGTAGTTTATGTTTTTGATAATTTAATACCATTTAATGATACGAAATTTAAATATATTTTCAAATGTTCATAAAATATCAATTCTGTGAATTTGAGGCTTAATTGAAATAATTAACCTTTGACCATATTTTGCTGTGAGATAGTCGCTTTTCCAATTTCTACGTGTCTTTGATTATACTAGATTCGAAACTTTTTGTGTTAATATTTAAAACTGTGATTAACTTATGGCTTTGCTCGTTGATAACACTAGCAGTAAGCTGTTCTCGTTCGTTATCTAATTTTATCAAAAGCTACTAACAGATATACAAACAGAACTTTATTATGGGCATTTAATTTTGAAAATAGCGTGTTTTAAATAAAATGTTTACAAAAAAATACTTTCCTAAGAAAAAATGCTAATACATACATAAATTTATTTCTTTATTTTATATTAATATTAGGTATTTTTACACTTTACAATGTTTTATCAAAAACGTTTACTAAGTTTCGCAGCGATAACAGCTGCCCGTGTGAAGTACCTTACATAACCTAACGAGGTAATTGTTTGACCACAGATATGAATACCGAATGCGGCGCTGTGTAATGTTCGTGTACTTAATAACGTTGGAAGTGGTACAATAGTTGTACATTCGTTTAGGCTACTGGCTGTGTTGGTTGGGTATCTGTGGTACGGCCATGTTGGTCGATACCTCAGATACTTAAAGTTTTCTTTTATCAGTCATTTGTGAATTACCTTCTGGGCAATTCTGAGTCTTTCCGCAGATCGCGATCATGTTCAATTTTTTGTCTTTGCAAATGTATCCAAGTCGTCGTGCCATCTTTGTCATTGTATTTGAGGGGATATTTAAAAATCTTCATGTTCTGACAGTGTTAAATTCACCAGACTTTTCGTATATTTAGGTACTAGAGAATGCGCCAGCCTGTCGCTGAGGTGATCCTGTTGACTACAGGCCCGTGGTCCTCAAAATGCGGCTGAAGTGGTTTTAGTTTACGGGTAGGGCACTCCCAGGTGCGAGTCCCAGATAGGGTCAGGATCTACCCGAGATCCTGGCTACATGCGTAAAAAGCATTTCCCTGCGATAACAAAAGGTACTCGAGAATGCACTAACCCCTGTCATCGGTAAGATTAACAACAACCAAAACTGTTTTTCAACAGAGCTCTTCATCCGAATCACATTTTGCAAACGCAAAAATCAACATAATTGATCTAAGAGGTCGACGGGCGACCCGGAAACATAATCTTGACCCACTAGACCAGTTTTGGTCCAATTAAGGCAACATCACCTCTATTGACTACAATGGAATACTTGACGTACGAGTTTAGATACGCATACGCCGAGCTGATCAGATTAGTCTCATTTAAGAAATAGAATTAAATTATTTAAACTATGTAGTCAAAGCGAAGAACTATTTGTCTCATAAACAGGGCATTCTTAGACGGTGCCGAAATATAGTCCTCACACAAATCTGAACCGTCACTGCAGTGGTCTTAGTTGGATATAAATGGATCGACTTGGCGAGCCCACCATGGTTCAAGCCTTGTCGTGGCGGTGGGGCTCAGTAGCCTAAGGTGAGCCCAGCACCTTGGGCGAAGCCAATTGAACCGAGGGAGATGCTCTTTGTACGCCTCACCTTTGTTCTGTGGTGCAGGACAGCCCCTCTGTGGAGGTGGCTTCGGTCCCTAGGGGGACTGACTAACCGTCGAGATGCCCTGTTGCTCAACAGATACGGGGCACCTCACCAAAGGCGGCATTGGTGGCACTTACCGAGTTTTAGTGGTTAGAGCTGCGTATCCTCGCAGCTCTAACCACTAAAACCTTTCCCGCGCAGCGAGTTCCGCCTGGGGAGTTCATCTTCCCTGTGGGATTCCCAAGGGCATTTCCCGGAGTAAAAAAGTTGTCTTAGCGAGTGGAAAAGGTAATGATGATAATTATACGTACACATAATAATAATATATCGCAGATTTAACATCGCGAATCAATCAATAATTCAACAGCAATATCCGCGGGTATAAAACTGAAGTAAATGTAATGCCGTCACTTCCTAGAGTAAAGGACAAGGTGAGTACCCTTAGTAGTTGGTGAGGTCGACCGGTGTGCGACAGTCGACAGGTGAGTAGCAACCTCGCCCGCTTCGATACATGCAATCTTTTACATTTGTTACAAGACGCAATAGGTCATCAAGGTCCAACCAGGACCAGGTTTAATCCTTGGATTTTTGGGCTTGGATTGGGCTTTGGCCCACCACCAGTTTTTAGGACCAGGTGGTAAAAAGCACTTTGCCCTGGAAATAAGTTCTCGGAGTCAGTATACCGTACTTCTTAAACATGTATGTACCTCGAAGACACAAAGCAAACATATTATGTCCATGGAAATCTAAATAATATTTGTATGTATACTAATAGTAGGTAATGAAAAGGAAAATATTGAAAACAATAAAATCAAGTTAATTCTAACGTTATAATAACACAACGTTAGCGAATGATTAAAAGGTGTTGAGTCAGTCGTGTTTAAAAATCTTAATTAAATTAAAACTTTTTTAAACGGGATATTTTAAATTACTTTACTTTACTCCTATCAAGCACATCTAATGTTTACATTAGACTATTACACAAAAGCGTTCATATTTTTCGAGTTCAAAACATTATATTCCATTTTAAATCGTTTAAGGTATAATCTAGGTCTCCTATCAAAGCACACGATGTCCTTAACGTACATATTTGTCGAGGTTTATAACTTTATCGGTCCACGGAACCCAGACACACGATAATGTTAAATCCTTCGTCCTTGGCACGCGACAATTTGCTGGCGAAAGGCACCGGAGCTCTACTCATATTTTACTCATACCTTAACAATGTTTGATAGAGTTCAATTTACTATATCAGAAGAGTCAAGCGATTGTGTACAATATTTGGAGATTAAGTTTTTGTCGATGGAAAATCGTGAGATCGACATCCTATGAGACTAATGGATGTGGAATGTTTAATATCTCATATCGAGGTGAATCATTTACAAACAAAACGGATAACTAGGGAAACATGCGGCGTACCTACCTATATAAAAAATATTTATCATATATCTATACCTACTAATATTATAAAGTTTAAGAGTTTGTTTATTTGAACGCGCTAATCTCAGAAATTACTGGTCCGATTTGAAAAATTCTTTCAGTGTTAGATAGCCCATTTACCGAGGAAGGCTATATAACATCACGCTGTGACTGATATGAGTTGAGTAACGCGGGCGAAGCTGCAGGCAACAGCTAGTATGTAATAAGGCCAGGCTCAATGAATGATGAGATAACCGATCCATCGCCACTCATAATATAAAATGCACTAAATTCAAAAAACAGGTACTTACGATTGTAAGTACCTGTTTTTTGAAATGAAATGCAAAAAGAATTTTTTTTAATATAATACTAGCAATAAAAAGCTAAGTTTGTTTTGTTAATTTATTTATAGTCCGAGACGGGATTTAGACAAATATCGTAATTTCCATTAAATAAGAGTATGTTAAATATAAACTCATAATTCTAAACTATTCTTTAAACGACTTAAACCACTAACCACAAGATCCGTCTTCCAGATTGCCATTGCTAACCAAAAAAACCCTTATCAAGGTAATTCAAGGTAAGCAGAATAACAAGAGTGAAAGCAATAGCACTTTTTGTTGACGATCGCAAACAAGTTTTTAACCGTTTCGACTTAACCGTTACAAATCTTTCGCAAGTTTTGCAAAAAACTACAATGTTTGCATTGTTCTGCAAGGTTGTTTTACTTTGAAAAAACCTTTATAACAACATTTAGATAGTAAGTCAAATAAAGTGTCATGAGTAATATTTAAAAATTGTGTTAATTATCATATTATCTGAACCAGGCGAGAGACAAGAGTATCTAACAGGACATTATATGATTGATTATATCATAGGATGGTCTATGATTATTCGTATATCGTATAAAATACATTTAAAGATTTAAATAATAATAATAATATCTATAGACACTTTTACACCACGTCAAATCCTGTGGTAAGTTCCCGAAGATCTTGTGTTACGGGTACCAGAGAACGGAAATATATTTAATATTTTTATTCTATACATATATTTAAGATTTTTATTGTATAATACACATCCATGATCCAGGTACACAGAAATCTTTTTTGTTCATAGGCGGGATTCGAGCCCGCAACCTCTGGCTTGGGCACCAACGCGCTAACTATTGAGCTACAGAGGTCGTCAAAAAGATTCCGACGAATTGAGAACCTCCTCCTATTTAAAATCGGTTAAAAAGCCTCAAACAAGATGAGAAGACGACCTTCGTTGGTCTTTTTTTGACGTAATGAAGTGTCGAGGATGTGTCGGGTTTTAATTGAAAGAGAGGTCTATCGTCGTGTAGAGGTACAAGCTGGTACAGATAGGTATAATTACGATACTGATAGGTACTGCTGGGATCCATTACGTACTATACATACGTACATTATTGTGATTAAAAAAAAGTGTGTGTGTACTAGCGTACTCTCGTAAGAAGTGAAACTTCTTTATGACGTTATTTTTCAAATCACGCGTGGTAGGGATAAGAAAAAGATGGCGCGTAACGGAAGAATGTGACGCGTAACGAAAAAATGTTACACTCAATTTTTTTCCAACCCCGATAAATAAGTTTCACTTCAAAAATCCAATCCGCCTATATAATTTCTTTACCTAATGCGACATTTTCGACGGATAGTTTAGAAAATTAAAACGTTCAACTATTAACACGTTTCAACCATATAAGTATGATCATTTCTCTCCAAGAATAAACAAAGTCTATTCAGATGACTTGAAGATCCAGTCCACCGTGATTAGCATCAACGGAAGACTAATAATTCACATCCCGTCCGACAAGATGGCGCTTGAATTAATGTCAAGAATTTTTTTTTGTCTTATCGTAGTCTAGTTATAATGAGACAAATAGCTTAACGTCTAGATTTAGATTACCTACATTTATTTACACTGCTTTAAATGTTGTATTTAGGGCGGCTGTAATACTTGGAGATGGTATGAAATATGTTTTACGCGTTTATCAATTGTGATAGTAATAATGTACTGTTGTGACAATAAATGGATTATGCGATCTAAAAATTTCTATTCCCGACTAATATTACTACAATTATTGCTAAAAAAAAGTTGATGCAAAAAAATCGGCTCAAATCACTCGTATCCGCGGCTGTCATTAAAAAAGCAAATTCAATAAACATTGTACACATACCGCTACATTTGGGTTAAGGCGCCGTTTCCCGTGTTATTGAAATAAACCAGTCCACCAATCCACCTTTCTCATGCCTCAGCATTCAAATGTCTCCACAATTATTACGTCAACACACACACACACACGTATGTAGTTGTATAATGTTGGCGCCACTAGTATTCTTGTTCGAGTTTAAATATTCTGTTTTGGCCAAAGATTTTAGACGATGTGCCATGCTACTATATTATGAGGTTTTTTATTTGGTATTTGCCACAATGTACTTATGGCGATGGATTGGAAATGTACAGATCGGATAAACCTTCGCTGCTGATGTCGATTGTCAATCTACTTGGCTAATCTTGGTTGGATGTAACGCTATCATAAGCTGCTTGTTTACAGATCCACCTATTCTTATCCATAAGTCTTATCACTAACTACGTGGGATATGCTCTACTGTGTACATACGCGACAAAGACACTTCGTAAGTTCGAATCCCTCGAAAGACTGACATTTTTACGATGAAAAAGAATGAACGTTTCGGAGTTTACAGATGTATAATTATATGCTTTTCAGTGTTTCGTAAGACTTACTTTGTTCATATAGGATCTAAGGCCTATAGCACTATGTTTAAGGTATGATTGAGACACTTACAGCCTTAGAGTATCCGCTGCCTGCGCTGCCATCGGAGGAGTTGCTCAGCCGCCGCTCGCTGGTGGCGGGCGGCGCCCACGTGGTACCACTGTCGGACGGCATGGCTCACATGCTACAACACTGCACTAGTCCCTCATCCTCCCGTCAACACCTGGAGACAATATATAGATACTGTTACAAATATGTATTTCATTCTTCAGTTTTTTATGATAGTTGAATAGGCGAACGGGCAGACAGTCACCTGGTGGTAAGTGATTCAAGGACAGTTTGCCGTAGCCCAGGTAACTCTATTCATCATCAACCCTTATGAGGTCTCCTCGAAATCAGGAGGGTGTTGGGCCATAGTTCACCGATGCGCTGGCCCAATGCGGGCTGGTGAACTTCACACACCTTCAAAGACTTTTAATCTTATCCAACATGGAGGTATTCTCACGATGTTTTCCTTTTCATTCATGTCTTGCCTAGAAGAAAGAAACAGGATGGTCGCATCCCTCCCACTCTTACATTTTTTATATTATTTATTTCATTCGAGATCAGTCTTCAATATATTAGTCCAGGTAACCTAGCGCATCCCCCCATCGATGATTACGTTCTGGAGAGGTGTTGTCTTCCGAATAGATATTCCATTTAATTGCGTATTCAGGTTTTACTTTTAAATAATTTGGTTCGGGAGGTCTACATGATTTCATACACTAAGTATGCAAACGCCGAAACTAGACATAAATAAAATTAAAATATTAAACCGGTAAGTGCGACATTTGGAAATAACCTTTATGACTCATTATTTTGGAATTGTTTTTTTTTTTACTTTTTGGCCATTTTTGTATTTTGGTTTTAGTTATTTGTTGTTGTATTAGATAATAATTTTATAAATTAGGCAATAATGTGTTATTATTACAAAATTGGTTACATAATACGAATTAAGTGAATTGTTGGACGACCATTAAATAAGATCTCCGCGCAATATACCTCTATGTATGCGAGTGGCAAGAGATCGGTCGTCTTGGCTTTGCCTCCCGCATATGTTCAGCAGTGGACGTAAAGAGGCTGATGATGATGAAGTTAAGCAAGCGGACCTCTGGTTACATCCATGTTTATTTAAATGTAGTAAAATGATTGTTATGATAGCTTATATCCTTCCTATACATATAAATTATTTATCTCCCATTTTTTTTTCCAACTGACCATTGATTTTTATGCCCATGTATGTATGATTGCACATGCCCATGGTGAATCATCAAAGACCTTTGCTCATTATCATGCTGTATGAGACAAATGATCGATCACCGTTTTATGTAAACGCCCATTCACCCACCATAACCCACCTACGATAGATATTTACATATGTGTTAAAAACAATATCTATACTAACATGTTACTAAGTTTAAATTTTAACAAAAAAAAATTGGTTACGGTTGCATTGCGACAGATATTCGTAGATGAGGCCGAGATATCTAAAAACTCCGCTAAAATGTAAAACATAGTAGGTAGGTAAATATTCTGTTTTAATCAGTTTTAATAGGTTGCTTGATAAATCAGGCTAATTTCGAAAACTGCGTGTAGAATTACAAAAATATTCTGCATTTAGGATCACTAGGTTTGCCTTGACGTGGCGGTGGGGCTCAGTAGCCTAGGATGAGCCCAGCACCTTGGGCAAAGCTAATTGAGCCGAGGGGGCTCTTTGTACTCCTCTTATAAGAAGAGGGGATAAAACAGCAGGGGGCAAGGGGGGAGGATGGGAACCTTACCCCATTGTACTGTCCCGACGTTGGGAGGGGTTGTTCTGTGGATGTGGCGTCGGTCCCTTGCAGGACTGACTAGCCGTCGAGGTGCCCTGTTTGTTTACTAGATCCGGGGCACCTCACAGAAGGCGGCATTAGTGGCACTCGCCGGGTTTTAGTGGGTAGAGCTGCGTCCACTTACCAGCTGTCGGGCGCAGCGAGTCCTACATACTCGCGTGGGGAGACCCACTTCCCCGCGGGATGCCTCAGAGCATTTCCCGGCGTTAAAGAAAGAAAAAAGAGATATTCGTAGATGAGGCCGAGACATCTAATAACTCCGCTAAACTGTAAAACATAGTAGGTAGGTAAATATTCTGTTTTAATCAGTTTTAATAGGTTCCTTGATAAATCAGGCTAATTTCGAAAATTGCGTGTAGAATTACAAAAATATTCTGCATTTAGGATCACTAGGCTTCTGAGCAAGAGGCAGATTGATATAGAAGAGAAGTGGGGGAAGAGCCTATATACATAAAAAATATACATTATATTGTTTTCTAATGTTTACGCGAATAAAAAAATAAAGTATCCGAAACGTCGTGCATGTACAAAACCTAATAAACCGCGATCAAATCCGTAAATTATGTTCTTTTAGAAATAATACTTTCCCAGGATGTGTTTTTCGAAAGAATTAGCAGAAGAAAGAGGCATGGACGAATGAAAAGATATTCTCAACTAGGTGGTTCGACAAAGTACATAGTTCTGTATTTTAGACGAAGTAGCGGGTTAGAGACTATAATATAAGTCACAATAACAAGTACCAGATTATTCTAGAAAGTATCATATTTCGTCAGGCACTCGAGATAGCGAGATAGACTATCTGGTTTCAAATCTAACATCGATTGTTGTAACGAGATTACGACTCAAATTTCAGAATATAATAACAGAATCCTCGCCGGCTTCAAAATGTTAGACTTTGTAGCAAACAGTAAAGGATATTGTTATTTAAGAAAACTGTATTTTTACTGTTTTAGTTATTACATCAATAACAAATAATACGACCATAGCTTTACCTATACCATTTAGGTACCTACTTATTTCAATCATTAGGCTCAATAGATTGAGAACGGATGACGATTCTTTTACGATTACCAACTTGCTAGTTCAGCTACATTATAAGGAAACAGTTCTCATGAACGTCAAGACTAAAATGTCAAAAACTCCAAAAGGCGGAATTCATACATTTTAGCCATCGAGCATATACAACCGGAATAGACCACTGATGTTATATGTTTTGTATGAAAACAAATTTCGCCAAATTGTGCTGCGACCCAGCGCCGGTTCTGCCCTCTGATTGGCTGACTGATGGATGATTGGTCGAAGGGACGTATTACGGATCACTGGTTGGTAGAATTGCTATTACGTCAGTGATAAGTCATTGACCAGTTTCGGAATTTTATAGTTTACATTACTACTCTATACGGTTATATTACTTTTTACCCAATGTTTCGGATTCTTCAACCATGGTCAAGATAACTGATGCTAATCATTTTTTTAATGTTATAAGGAGGCAACCGAGCAGTCGGAGCCTTGATTACCAACGCCCATACATATCCACACAACTAAAAGTTATCCAGACGCGTTGCCCTCCTTTTTTCTATTCCTCCCATGGGCCACCGGAAACTCACAAACCGCACGAAACGCGGTCACTTGACCCCTGTGTTATGTGATCGAGAGGTACCACCCCGGTCGTGCCGGCCCAATTCGCCTGCAAAGCAGCATGGCACTAACTCTTACTAAATCAGATCGTGATCAACATTCTCGTAAACACAAAAACGTCAACAGCTACTTGATAAATATAAAAAAATATAGAACCTGTAATTAGCCATGACGATACAAAATGATAATCTTCACCTCAAACCGATATGAAATAAGATTGATAAGACGTTGATGCATTTCAATCAAAGGTTGCTTCTTTTCAAGCTTCAATGGTAATCAGTAGAACTATTTAAACTAAATTGATTTTGCGGGGTTTAAAATTTAAATGCACTACATAAAAAAAACATTTTATTGCTCTCCTTAATAAAAATGTCAGGTTTATGACACTTCTAAAATGTGTCTCTACCTCGATCAAATGTTGAGTTTTGCCATTTCTAGCGTTAAAACAACATTTTATGTGTCCGAATAACTTCAATTCGCGAACCGGTTTTCGTCCCCCTAAATGGTAACCTTGGCACATAAACATTGAAAATATTCGCACTGCTGTCATATTTCTAACTGTATAAAATTATTTTATTAAATAAAATATGTACTGGTTTCGATTTTGTAACGGTTTATAAAGATTTTTCGATGCAGAGTCTTTCATTAACCATAAGTAAAATTTTACTAGAGTTAATTCGGATAAATATGGAGAATTTATTAAATTCAATAAACATTTTTTACAAAATATAAAAGGAAAGAAACATCTACATTTTTTGACATAAAATAAAACGACAAATTTGACTAACATACAATATAAACGAAATTAACTTGTTTCGACAACTTACAATAAAACCTTCAATACACCTGGGCAATATTAAAAAAAAAACACACAATTACCGTAATAGTGATTAAAACGAGCTCTGACGTCACACAACACAACGTTTAGCACTAACACGATACACTGGATGCGCGGGCGCACGGTGCGCGGCGCGGAGTAGACTGACTACTGTATGAGAACTGAGATAAGATACAGCGTAGAGAGGTTTTCCTTTATGGTAGTTGAAATCAAATATTTTTAGTTTTTATTTATAAAGGTATATGTTATAAAATATACTATACTAGCTGTTGCCCTTAGCTTCGCCCGCGTTAACTTAGATTTGGTAAATAGTATCCGGATTGATTGATGAATCAAGGCAATTGCCTAACTTACTCCTTATAAAATCATCTAACCCTCATTATAAAGATGTGATGTGAAGGATAACAATAAACAATATCTGTCAGTGAAGTCGCGCCAAAATCAGCCCAGCCGCTTCAGAGATAAGCCGGAACAAACAGACAGACAAATTTTTAAAAATTGTAATTTTGGTGTATATAAATAAGCCTTTTTAAGTTACTCCTTCTATATTTTCATATGCATGTAGTGAAAATTTTATAATTTGAAATTACAATCAGAAACTTCTGTTATTTATTTGTAAAAGAGTAAAAAAAATAATTATATAATATAATTGACATGAATAAGATATTAAATTATATTAAATTAATTAGCAATTTTCCCGCGAAACACGCAGTCTTTACAGCAAATGTGTGAGTGCACGCATATGCATGCATATAGCACCGCCCTCCTTTCCCACACTGCATATGCGTACACTCGCATGCACCACCACCCCACATGCACCACAACCACAGTAAAAGACCACATTAATATAATATAATTTAATATCTTATATAATGGATTTCCGCAAAGTAACGCCTGATTCTATTAACTAATTGACATGCATTTTAATGTATGTATGTATAGAAATATAAGAATTAAAATGTGATATCCTTTAATGTTTGTAAATGTATAACGATTTATGACGGACCTGCCTCTATCACATATATATTATACTTTAGGGGACATCCATAAATTACGTGAGGTTAATTTGACGATTTTTCGACCCCCCCTCTCCCATTGGTGAGATATCGTGAGATTTGTCTCGTTCCAATCTTACGTGAGATATTTCGAAACGCGTAATTTAATGTAAATGACCTATTTTACAAAAGTCAATTTATTTCATTATTTTTATTTAATGAAGTTAATAAAGACATACGAGTTATATGTTCGCTGACTGTAATCCAAAATCATAGTGATAATATAGTTGAACAATATAATAAATACTATCAAAATTATTAAAGAACGCTTATTCTAAATCAGTGCACTATCCGTGGAGAGAATTATAATCAAGAAATATGTTTTACCATAATTTGACCCTATTTTCTTGTAATTTGTTCTGTTTCTTGCAAAAAAAAATACGTGATATTTGTTGAGCCCCCCCCTCCCGCATGAGTTTGGGTGAGATTCTGCATGACCCCCTCCCTGAAAAACATCACGTAATTAATGGACGCCCCCTTAGTCCTCCCAATTAATTAATTAATATAAATCACATCTTTAAAATGTAACTAAAAGTTACTTTACTTAGGTTTCTTTTATAAAAAATAGATATTTATTTAATAGGTATCAAACTTGAAGCCCTTGAAATATTTCAAAACTAGCTTGTCTGGTCTGATCACAGTGTCAGTCCTGGACTCATGTAAAATCGGTTCTAGTAATTATACTAAATGCCTTGTTCTGCTCAGAACTCAGAGATTCGCGGAAGATATAATAATTACTGGGACCTTTCAGCATTATTGTTTCTTTACATAAAAATGTGGACAGGTTAATGTTCTTACTGACATGTCAGGCACAGAAAATGGTTTTCATCATAACGAGATTGAGCTACCTGTATCTCTTTAAAGATAAATTTTTGAATTTGTTATGTGACCTTTGAAATTTTTAGTTTATTTTCATAATTAAGAATGTTGACATTTTTAATGGGACATTTTTACAGGTAGTTGTTTTTTTATTTATTTATAATAGCTAAAGATTCAATTAATAAAAAAAAGGAATTTCAATTTAAAAATTGTTGTCATGTTAATATATTTACATCGAAAAGCATTTAAAATTAGCGCCATTTGACTTTTAAAGGAAGTCATAAATATCATCGCTTCCTAGACGAAATAAGTTTCTTCCGTTGGAAGATTCATGTTGGATGCAAACCGGAGACCAGAACGGTGGGCGGACTTTCAGCTCAATATAATATGAGCTATACTGGAGTGAAGTTAGTTTAGAGTTCTGAATATACTCAATATACACACGAATCCATAATTATACATAGTGAAGTCAAAGAGGTTGCAGGAACCAGTCGAATCCTGGTATAGCGGGTGTCTGTGGATGTCGCTATTCCCCACCATGGTTCAGGCCTTGACGTGGCGGTGGGGCTCAGTAGCCTAGGGTGAGCCCAACACCTTGGGCGAAGCTAATTGAGCCGAGGGGGCTCTTTGTACTCCTCTTATAAGAAGAGGGGACAAAAGAGCAGGGGGCAAGGGGTGAGGATGAGAACCTCACCCCATTGTACTGTCCCGACGTTGGGAGGGGTTGTTCTGTGGTGCGGGACAACCCCTCTGTGGAGGTGGCGTCGGTCCCTTGCAGGACTGACTAGCCGTCGAGGTGCCCTGTTAGCTTAAAAGATCCGGGGCACCTCACTAAGGCGGCACTGGTGGCACTCGCCGGGTTTTAGGTGGGTAGAGCTGTGTCCATTCACCATCTTTCGGGTGCAGCGAGTCGCACGTACCCACCTGGGGAGACCAACTCCCCAGGGATGCCTCAGAGCATTTCCCAGCGTAAAAGAAAAAAAAATGTCGCTATTCACTTACCATCAGGTGAACCGACTGTCCGTTTGCCCCCTTTTATATATAATAAAAAAAAAAGAATTGGATAAATTCTTTCTATTAGATAATTATTTAGGAAGTTAAAAGGCATATTTTGGATTATTTTTCATTACACAGATGGAAATCATTCATCAGGGTATGTTGAGCTGGTTTTTATACAAATTTCTTAGCTGACATCGGGCCAGCTAGATAAGCGGTTTTAGTACCTACATTTGTGATTGGTGTTATTTACTTAGTTGACAGTTTTCTCTATATGAGCCCTAGTCGCGCCTACGCTGGCCCAATAATATAAATTTGACACACATATCTTGCGTAAAGAGGCCCTAGCCATGGGCTAAAGTCAGCTAGGTTATGCATCCCTTCCTGCCATCTTCCATCACTTACCACCAGGTGAAACGACTGTCAATTTCCCCCTCTTATATAAAAAAACTATCGAATAATGCTGGGAAGGATTTTTGCGATGCCCTAGTTTGCAAGGGTACCACTGCTTTATTTTTCTACAGAAAGTTTTTTGTGTCCGGGAGAAACAGATATTGAATTACTGAAACTGGGAATGCTAATTGGCGTTGGGAAGACTAAGAACATTTCACTTGACTGGCATAATGGCCTTTCTTCAAGTTTTTTTAAAATGTTATACGGAGGCATCCGAGCAGTCGGGGCCTTATGGTAACCAAAAGTTATGCAAATGCGTTGCCCTTGTTTTCCCTATCTGTATATATATGTGTATGTATATAATGGGCAACCTGAGCAAAATGGGCAAATGCGACAGCATAACTGTCACTTGACGCCGGTTTTATGTGAGCGAGAGGTACCACCCCGGCCGTGCCGGCACAATTCGGCTGTAAAGTAGGATAGTACTACCTCTTACTGACGTTACCTCTATCCATCATGCTCGTATGCTATCATCTATATCAACTTAAAAGCCATTCAAAACTAACAATCGAGTCGTTATCTCTAAACTAAGCTAGGCCTGAGTTTTTGAGTACAGTTAGGTAAGGGAACGATAAAGCGAACTGGGCTGTAGCTGGGACATAAAGTTATGTTCTCGGTATCTTGGTCAGTTATCAAGTACCGTGACACATTGAGATCGCTACAATACGAATAATCTCGGGCCGAGGATTGTTAGGGGGACGGTTGGTGTGGGGTTTGTGGGGACTTTTTGACGACTGGATGTGGTATGAGACAATGTAGGTGTTAACAAGGTTTGCTTATGTATTAAATAATCTTTGTGGGGGTTGGAAAAATAGTGAAATTGGTAATTACTGAAAGTTTAACTTAAAGGAGGGAGGAGCCGCGCTCCCGGCTGCACCGGGTACCACCATCTTGCTTGTTTCTCCCGTGAAACAGCTTTGCTGTGTTTCGGAGAGAAGGGCAAGAGTTGCAGTGTAATTACTGGCGGAAAGATTTAACATCTTATGTCTCAGGATAGGCAACACATACATGAGTAGCCTAGGCTAGTTCTTTAAGACCTTCCTTAAGACACACTTTCTATAGCAAAATAACCAGTATTATTCCAATACATTTCCCAACACGGATATATCAATAACAGTAAGTATAAAACCTCTTTATACCCCAAACCACAAAACCATGGCCACATCCACACTTTCTACATGAACACGGGACACCCTATCCCCTGGTGATAAGATCCATTATCCACGCTGGGAGGACAATAGAAATTATTGAGTTGTGTTTAAATCAATATCTTATGAACAATACGAAAGTCAATAATTCTGATAAATTTACAAAGCATGGATTCATCATCATCATGTAATCGCCCACTGCCGACCATCACCGGTAACCAGTGGTGCCCTGGATTCGGTCAATGTATAGGACGTCCTATGGCGAGATGGACCGGTTAGACTAGGTGGAAAAGATGGAGGGTAAATTTGGCTTGATTACGCCATATTGTCATTAAGCAGTCTTTAGTCCTCATGGTAAAGATAATAAGGACATTCGAAGTTGATGTAAATGAAGTGCTATACATTGGTTTCGTCGATTTGGAGACAAAGGATACCTTTGGTATTTTAGACCTCCGCCAATCTCATCGTTACATCTAGCCTCATTTAATAAGTGGCGCGATATTATTTTTAGTACACGTAATAATTATATCTCTTCGCCCTTCGTGGATTTTGCTGGTTGTATAAGCAATCTGACAGATGGACCATCTGATCGTAAGTGGTCAGCGTCGCCCTTGAACATAATCTAGTTCATATAGGACAAGCCCAGGCAACTTATTCATCCCCACCATGGTTCAGGCCATGAGGTAGCGGTGGGGCTCAGTAGCCTGGGGTGAGCCGCTACACCTTGGGCGAAGCTAATTGAGCCGAGGTGGCTCTTTGTACACCTCTTATGAGAGGGGACAAAAGAGCAGAGGGCAAGGGGTGAGGACGGAACCTCACCCCATTGTACTGTACCGACGTCGGGAGGGGTATTTCTGTGGTGCGGGACAACCCCTCTGTGGAGGCGTCGCGTCGGTCCTTTGGGGGACTGACTAGCCGTCGAGGTGCCCTGTTTGTTTATTAGATCCGGGGCACCTCACCCCTCACCTCACGGGGCATTGGTGGCACTCGCCGGGTTTTAGTGGGTAGAACTGCGTCCACTTACCAGCTTTCGGGTGGAGCGAATCCCACATACCCGCGTGGGGAGACCCACTCCCCCGCGGGATGCCTCAGAGCATTTCCCGGCGTTAAAGAATAGAAAGGCATTCATGCATTGCCTTTCCGAAACATAGCAAAAGCGAAACGAACATAATGGTGGTAGCAGCGCACGCAGCCGGGAGCGCAGCAAAGTGAAAGAGAAATTGTTCCACAAAGGTCAAGTGAAGTTGGCAGCCATATTTAAGATGCTCCCATTCGGGATCAGATTCCTGGTATCCCAGTATCCGTCATCTTTATCACGTCATCTGCGGATCCTTAGCAGTGGCGTGCATAATGCGGAGAGCCCTAATGCATATAAATAATTTACAGGGCCGACACTAACTATATTTTTGAAATTTTTCAGGTCTCATGTAGTAGGTAGGTTGTCGATTTTTTTCTTGTTTCCGCTGGGGAAATCATAATGGGGACCGGGAGAGCTTGGTGGTTATGTGGGACTCTCACCATAACTGAAACCCCAGCGGTGTTCTCGTCGTCTAGCCAGCTTCGGCAGGCGTGCCAGCACTTTCGCTTGGTGTAGTAGCGGGATGACCGTGAGACTTGAAGTTATAATAAATATATAGGTACACATTTTGAAAAACTAAACATCGATTTGTTTACCTAAAAAAGTTAATTCCGTAAATCACAATTAGACAAAAAATCTGTCTATAGCTAATTAATTGGATAATAAAAATTATTGATTGAAAATCATTCATCTGTGCGTGTATACTGAACTCATCCTAAACGGCTGAACAGATTTTGATGAAACTTTTTGTGTTTAAGTATAAGGTTTAGATTCACAGATGATGGTACATTTTTCTACATGTCGGGTCTCCTAGTTTCATACATAAGTCGCTGTCGTTTCGAAGCGACAACCCTACAAGATAGCTGTATTCACAAAAACGCTAGCTAACGGGACGCGTGTGGAGTGACCGCGCGGTAGTACACGCCGTGACTTACTAATACCGTTCCCCAGCGTTCTATCATAATCTTCTTATCAACTAATAAACAAAAACTATGTAAGTACATACTATATTTTTCCCTTTTATTATAAATAATATCGCGAAGCTCGATATTAAAGTCAGAGATTTATAACCAGACGTCTCAGGACATGGAAGAATGGCACTTGTTTGGGGTCTTGGGCGACTCTGACCACTAACCATCAGGAGCTCGACATTTCGGAGCCAACGAAGGCTTTGTTTAGAAGATTCTCGTTATTAAACCTTAATTCTAACACATGGTTGTCCTGCTCATCAATAGCTAACCTAGTGAATAACATATTTACATCATAGAATATTCTTTTCTCTATGTTTTTATACGTGCCTATTTTTTTTTCAAATAAACTCTGCAGATATCGAATTCTGCACCATTATGAAATTGGGTTCTGATTAATGATGATTTATAATTTATTTGCTCCGCTAATAATTTTATTACTTCGTTAATGATGAGGATGTTACCACCAGTTCAAGCTCTAGCCCCATCCTGAGAAGAACCGGCAAGAAACTCAGTGGGCAGCGTCCCTATACTTGACACTTGTTGATGTGTGCCTATTATAAATATTTGGCTCATATTTTGTTACTATTTTTTTGTTATCGAAGAGATCCGTGGTAAGTTCTCGAAGAACTTGTGTTACGGGTACCAGACAACGTAAATATATTTAATACTTTTATACTATACATATAGTTAAGATTTTTATTATATAATACACATATTTAGTACAAATCCATGACCCAGGAACACAGAAAATATTTTTTGCGGTGGGATTCGAACTCGCAACCTCCGGCTTGAGCGCCAACGCGCTTACCATTGAGCCACTGAGGTCGTCATATATAAGCCGTCTTTTCAGTCTTCATTCACATGTCTTTTGTGTTTTTTTTCAATTCTTCGATGTATCCTTAGACTCCAAGCAAGGCGTCCTTAAACCTCTGTTCGATTGAATTAGATGTAATTATTATAAATAAAAACTATTTGTTACTTATCCTCTACTGAGCGGATCTACATTTTCTATTAGCCCATACACGTAGCATTTTATAATGCGATAGTGATCGGCAGGACGAGTTATTTTAATGATCATTAAGTAATGGAACATTACTAATGGGAGCGTGACGCTTATGAAACCATCATCATTGTCTCGGACCTGGCCCAGTTTTCTGGAGCAATAGGTTTAACATAGAACAGATTTATATAGACGGGGAGACTCTCCGGGATCATGGCGATTGAAACATTGTCCAAATATCTCGGGACCTCAATAAAACTATAAACGCGGTAAGCACCCGTAATAATCTATACTAATATTATAAAGCTGAAGAGTTTGTTTGTTTGTTTGAACGCGTTAATCTCAGGAACCGCTGGTCCGATTTGAAAAATTCTTTCAGTGTTAGACAGCTTATTTATCGAGGAAGGCTATAGGCTATTATATAACATCACGCTGTGACTTATAGGAGTTGAGTAACGCGGGCGAAGCTGCAGGCAACAGTAGTACTAATATAAATATGAATAGTGATCGCGTTAGTTTGTATAATTTTTAATGTAAAGTGATTTATTTATTGTTACCTAGATGGTGTTGTTTTTGGTCCTGTATACCTACTTGATAAGCTTCAATATCAAGACGTCAATAAGCTAATTCAAATGATTTGGATACATAGGTTGATTTGTCGGTATATTTCCTATTACTTAAAATAGGCCTCCACTAATTTACGCCAAGACGAACTGTCCCTTACCATTTACGGACCGGTAATGGCACAAGGATTATCCCATATGGAGGTGGAACGACCCTTCGTCGCGCTAAAATGTCTGACCTGATAAAGGCACCACCTATATTTTTATCAAATCGTTGTAATAAAGCAATTTTCGTGCCTCATGGCTTTGACATAGTCACCTAATCACTACAGCCTATGCTGTTTGCATTTGAATCAAATCCGCATATTCTGTACCGTCTTCTGTTACTATTAAAAGAATCCAATCAATACTACCGCATATTCTGTACCGTCTTCTGTTACTATTAAAAGAATCCAATCAATACTAATATCAACGAGGTGACGTTTGTGGGTTTACATGTACGATATAATCTTCGTAACTTATAATGCTACCGAATTACATAGTCAATTTTTTATTTTATTTATTTATTTATGGATATTCCACATAGATAACTCTTATGCTTAACAATATAAGAACCTCAGTAATTATATAAAACTGAAAGTATCCATATTCACGGAATATCACCGCGTGTAAGATTGATCCATACTATGCAACATTAATAATAATAATAATAATAATATTTATGGACGCTTTCACACCACGTCAATCTGGTCCCGTGGTAAGTTCTCGAAAAACTTGTGTTACGGGTACAACAGAAATATATTTAATACTTTTATACTATACATATATTTAAGATTTTTATTATATAATACACATATTTAATACACATCCATGACCCAGGAACACAGAAAATATTTTTGTTCCCTGGCGGGATTCGAACCCGCAACCTCCGGCTTGAGCGCCAACGCGCTTACCACTGAGCCACAGAGGTATTAAACTAAAGTAAACCTTAAACGATAGTAGGTGATTAAGATTTAAAAACTATAACTAGAACATTTTCCGAAAGATACAAGCGTGTGTGTATGTGTTACAGTACACGCGCGTGTGAGTGTGTATACGTTTGTATGTATGTATGTGATACCCTAACCCTAAAATAATCATCCGGCCGCGCAGCTGTAAAACTAAGTTAATATAAGCCGTGTGGCCGCTGGGAGTATCCAGTATAGTTCGAGACCACAAACCACTTTCGCTGGCCGCTTTCATGATTTCGGCCCTTCGCGACCGGCTCATTCAAATTCAACTTTCAGTTATAAAAATATAAATGATTATTTGTTTGATACATTTTTATCTATACTAATATTATAAAGAGGAAAGATTTGATTACGTTTATTAACTTAAAAACGACTCAAACGATTTAAAAAAATCTTTAACCATCAGAACGCTACGTTAACATAGGCAATGAATTACTCATCATCAATTCAGATATGGTTGTAACGAAAAATGACGCGGGCGAAGCTGCGGGCACTAGCCAGTTGTAGACAAGTTCTTTTGGCATTGAAAGAGGCCTCCGAAAGAGGATGGTATAGGGGTGATAATGATGATGATTGAACGCTTTGACTTTCAAGTTAATCGAAATATAACGCTCTGGAAAAGTTTTTAATTTTTCAAAATTGAATGAAAGTCGTTTAGTATTTTGAGTTACGTCATTATCATAGAATGTAGGTACTACGTAAGGTCGTAAAGAAAAGGTAGTTGGAATTATTTGTACTGCATACTATCGCAAAAGATGTAACAGAATAGTCAAACTAAAGACGAAAACTAGAGATAACTCTCATGAATCTTTGTTTCCTGATGTTTGTGCGAACTCCAGTCAAGTTTATTACATGCTCGACATTTCGGATACTTAACAGCAATCATGGTCACGATAGAGCTCCTGTTACATTTTAATCTTCCGTGATCATTTTTAGCCAAATAAAGTTTCAAGCCATACGCAAAGCAGTAGACAAAAGCTTGTATAAAAATATTTGCTTCAAACGACCTCGGAATGATTCTGCTTTTAATTGACTAAAGATTTACTTTTAATTACCGTCTTCATTTTAATTATATCTCCAGACTGTCGTTAATATTATTCCTAGAAAATTGGCGAGGGTTCAGTGTATTAGACTGGTACGATCACAGGCTCAAATCTCGACACGAAAATAAGCACTGCTCTGAAACGGTTCAACCAATTTTCATGAACCTTTTTATGTATATTTGGTAGGTATTTAGCTAGTTGATTAGGTTGATATTATCCAGAAAAAACTGGTTTTTGACAAGAATTTATACTGAAAATAATTTATAT
This sequence comes from Helleia helle, assembly GCA_963853865.1. Classification (NCBI taxonomy): domain Eukaryota; kingdom Metazoa; phylum Arthropoda; class Insecta; order Lepidoptera; family Lycaenidae; genus Helleia; species Helleia helle. The sequence continues at coordinate 1,174,404 of OY971435.1, forward strand.
GGCAGAACGTTTGCCGGATTGTTACTAAGTTGTAACTATTAGTTAGTTTTAGTATTATAAACGCGAGAGTATGTAAGAATGTATGGAGGTATGTTTGTTACTCTTTCACGCAAAAACTTTTTTGATTTTGATGAAACCTTACAATAAATAGCTTCCACACTAGAATAACATATAATAATAATTTATCCCTGTACTCCCACGGAAATGGGAAGTACGCGGGTGAAACCGCGGGGAGCTGCTAGTACATCAAAATGTGCATTTTGTAGATCTTTTTGCAGTCTTTTATCTTTTTATCTTATGAGGTTACCACGGTTATAAATGTAAGTGCAGTGATAAGGAATTTCATTATATTTTTATAGCTATTACTCTAGTTACAAGTTAATAACCCGGTGACCTTCTGACCGTTGAGAGGGTTGCGCTGTGCCGCGACTTCTGCATGGGTACCACCATACTGTTATTTCTTCCAGCAAACAGCATTGCTGTGTTTTGGAAAGAAGGGATAGGTATAATTGTAATTACTGGCACCGAGACTTACAATCTCACGTCTCGTCATAGGAAACAAAAATAAGTTGCAAAGTTACTCTCTTTTTTTATGTCATCAGTTGGGTAAACGAGCAGTCGGCGCCTCAAGGCGCCGACGCCCATACACATCCGCACAACCAAGGCCACGCAGATGCGCCGCCCTCCATTTCCCTATCCCCCCAATGTGTCACCAGAAACTCACAAACCGCAGGAAACGCCACAGCATAGCTGTCACTTGACACCGGTGTAATATGAACGAGAGGTACCACCCCAGTCGTGTCGGCCCAATTCAGCTCCAAAGAAGTATGGCACTACCTCTTAAAACTCTCTACTTCTATCTTACCATCACGTTCCATGTCAAACAAACCAACCAATCCAGGCAAGCGCGATTCCGACTCCTGCGCTCAGGGTTCCTAAAACGTTATGCAATATAACAACAAATTAACTGTTTTTAGATTTTTCCTTTATGTCACTGTTCATGTTTTGGTTTTGTTTTGATAGACAGACAGACCTACAACAGAATGATCCTATAAAGGTTCCATTTGGTAATTTTAAGGACCGATCCCCTCGATCTATCTGCACCAGCTAACAAACTCCTAACATTCCAGGCACTACGTTGAACCTTCCATACATGGCACCATCAAAATACCTCGCTGGTTTCCGTACAAGGCCCGACCACATGTGGCAAGTGGCATTTGTCTGTGACGAAACACTTCAACTAATGTCCAATAGTAAATCCACTGAACGTATTTTGTAATGCTTTGCCTATGAAGACAAAATTTAATCGGAATAGAGGATATATTAAAAATATTCGCTTCTGACGCTGTTTGAGATTAATTAACTTTTATTTCTTCTTTACTTTTTAGCTTTTACTAGGATTTAGTAATACATTTTATATGTCATAGGAGGGAAAACGAGCAGTCGAAGCTTTAGACTACTGACGCCCATACACATCACAACCAGACTTTATGCAGATGTACCTTCTTTTCCCTATCCGCCCAATGGGCCATTGGAAACTCACAAGCCGCACGAAACGCGATAGCATAGCTGTCACTTGACGCCAGTGTTATGTGAGCGAGAGGTACCACCCCGTTCGTGCCAGCGCAAGTCAGCTGCATAGCAGTATGGCACTACCTCTTACAGTATCATGTTTTACCATCAGAATCTTCCAAACAAAACAATATTAGGTACACTTAGAAACAGAGGTATCGGAAATAGTGTTAAAAACTCTTTAATCTCGCATGTAACAAAGATAACCTAAACATAAACAGTTCAACACGAGAAGCTATTCAAATCATAAATTCGAAAATACAGGTTCCTATACAAAAACTTTGCAAAAAACAACCCGGGCGACCTTTGAAATTCCTTTCGTCGCTCCATCACTCTCGACTCTACACCGAAAGCGTTTGGTCCAATCTCCCGCTCCGGTTCGGGGAGGTACAACTTTCCGTTTCTCGACCCAAAAGGATACACGACCTTGGTTTTACTGTAGGCCATGTGTCGGCTGTTGCTCCTAAGGCCGGTTTGGATAGATTTGGGTACTCGAAACGTATTATATTCTAAGTTGTACGCTTTCAATGGTTGAAAAATGACAAAATGTGAAATTGAAGTGAATAATATTATATTTTGATGACACACATCTATTAGCTTCGCAGTAAACCGGTAGGAGGGAAGCGGTGTGCCGCGCTCCCGGCTGCATGGGTACCACCATCTTGCTTGTTTCTCCCGTTAAACAGCTTTGCTGTGTTTCGGAGAGAAGGGCAAGACAGGCAGTGTAATTACTGGCACCGAGACTTAACATCTTATGTCTCAGGATAGGCAACACATAAATAAGTTGCCTGGGCTCGTTCCAGGTATACTAGTTTATGTTCATGGGCGATGTCGACCACTTACCATCAGGTGGTATGTTTGCCAGTTTGCCTATCCAACTTACATTTAAAAAAAAAAGTAAAATCAATACGAAAGCCGTGACGGCAAACGACTTGACGTTATTATGTCGTGACGACATCACTCCGTTGCCGCTCTCAACTCATTTGTGCGTGTACTATATTTCTTTATTTTATTCCATCTTTCCATCAATGTTAGCGTTGATAATACACATTTTCCAGGCCTATACTGACGGCCAAGATTTTTTAACTTAGTTGAAAAGGCACCTGCAAACTACTCATTTCTTCTGTGACTGTTTCAGGCTGTGTTTCAGGCTGTGTTTCAGAAAGAAAGGACAAGCAATTTTAGGATGGACAACGTAAAATTGTGTTACCTGAGCAAGTCAGGTAATCTATATCCATGGGCGACGCTGACCATTTATCATCAGACTCATCTGCCAATAACCAAAACGACCATTTTACATCTAGGCCAGGAGGTCGGCCAACCTGGAATTAGATATCCATGACGATCTCCGTACAGTAGCCGGTCCTAGTTATGAGTGAAGGGGGGTTGGCAGTTTGGCGTCACTGAATGGTCCTCCCAGTCGAAACGGAGACTGATATTGATGATGAAGGGTTCTATGTAATGAGTGGAGAAAGCTCGGCGAAATGTGATCCGATACGTCGTTTTGAGGTTATCAGTAACTGTAGCCGGCGGTATTAATTTCTGGCCAGGACGTCCGGGAGACCATGTAGATTGAGTATCTCATTGTTTATACGCACATTGGTACATGGGATATTACTAATTGTTTTCTCATTTTTATTCATTTATAAACTTTCACTCGATAATTATTTTATTTAATATACATTAGTATGAGTGTATTTTATCTTTGTATGTATGTATTTATATATTTATGTTATGTAAGTAGGTATTTATAATATATTTACCTAATCTTGTAATATTGAGTGTTGCACTATCTCCCCTTGGTATTTAATAAATGTTCCTTCCTCTACACTAGGTTATAAATGAAATAAGGCCGTAGTAACTACTTGTAGTGTCAAGTGTGCACAATAAAGAATATTCCATTCATTCATTCATTCATTATATAGCATGAAACTATAAGATAGGTTTACATTATTTTCTTACCCATACAGATTTCATACATATCCAATTTTATAGTCGGTCAATTACGGTCTTCCCGTGAATGTGTTGGGAAATACTATGTGAAATACATATTCGAAACGTCGGAATTTTTCATGCAAAAAACCATTATTGGCGGCGAATGATATGAAACTTCATTTCTTTATCATCATCAGCCTCTATCCGTCCATGCTGAACATACGCCTTCCTCGAAGAACGCCAAGAGGGCCGATCCCTTGACACTCGCATCCAACACGGGCCACTGTACGGAGATCGTCTTCCCACCTGGTTAATGGTCGACCAACACTTCGTCTACCTAAACGCGGTTTCCACTCTTGTACTTGATTGGCCCATCGGCCATGCGTTCTGCTGAGTGTGACCAGCAAACTGCCACTTCAACGAGCATATTCTTCGCGTGATATCGGTAAAGTTATTCTAATTTCCTTATAGATTTGATTAATTAGAAATGTATTGTTTGGAAAGGACGGACCGGCGGACCATGATAGTGATGATAGAGTTCTCGTGAAACGAGTCCACGCAAATCATTATGTTAAAGTAAAGTAACAAGCACATTGTAAGCGTTGATTTAATATAAATGCCTCACTAATTAAATGAATAAAAAAAAAAACTCGTTCCTGAATTTACTTTTCCTGCTGAGGTGTTAAAGTTCCAACTTGTCTTGACTACTTTTACTTGCGAGACAATCGGAATCGGTGACTGTGACCTTTTAAAGTAGCTGCTGTCCATCGGCTATGCCTACACCAGTTGAGATCGTAATGGTGAGCAAATAAATATTTATTGAAAATACGGTGCGATCACGGTTACGTAGCCCTTTGGTAATATAAGAAATATAAGGGATGTTAAAAAACGGAATGAACTAAAGTAACCTGTGTTAGTAAAGAGGCCTGCCAGTTGACGGTGAAGTTGTTGATGATGATGATGATGATGATGATGAGGTACGTCAATATATACACATTTACGAATCAGATACTGACAATACATATTTATTACACAAATTGTCAGGATAAGCGGGATTCAAACTTTTTTTTCTCTTTTCGCCTTTTCCCGTCCGCCACTGGACATAGACCTCTTGCAATGAACGCCAAGACGGCCATTCATTTAATACCAGCTGAGGACGTTTAAGTCTCAGTAAATTTTCGTGGGTGTGTGTCATCTACCGAATCTAACCAACGTAAGTGTGAAACATTTTATTTCAAAGGTTTGCGCGAATTACACTCATTTTAATGAAGCAATAGTATACTATATAAATGTAAGTAATAGGTATACACAATAGTAATTGTGAAATCAAATTATAATTGGTTTTACAATAACATTTGCGTTTTTGCCATGCCGGTTACGCCATCTTGTAGAAAAACGCCAAACAGTGTAAAAACCATTGATGGCGAGATGATTTTGTAAAGGATTGACGGAAGTGAGGTAAGTCTATGTGGCGCGGCATTTCGTCACATCGCATGTTATTGTGTACCAATATAATAACTTGAAATGTTCAATGGCCTATTCTATCCCCATTTTAAATCCATAATAATATTATATAACTGATGAGTTTGTTTGCTCTCGCTTATCTCCAGAAATATCACTCGGATATTTAAAGGAGACGGTCAGTTTCAGGTCTTGGTCTAGTACAGTTTTACCATAAATAGAGAAATAATATAATAAGAATATTCAAACGCCATGGTTGTATACACATTACACGTAGTGCTGAATATCTTGAAAACATTGAATTATTCTACCACCCAAATTGAGATGAATCATGGACATGAACAAACCAAAGCTGTATGAATATTTTCTTTCCTTCATCTCCATTACCAGTACTAAAGTAGACCCACGTCCCATACAATTTTGGACCGTCTCCTTTCTTTTTGATTCATTTTGGAAGGATTTTTTTAGGAAAGTTTTTTCAAACGTTAGAGCGGATAAATCGCAGGGAACAGCAAGTACTACACTTAGATGTTGGATCTCCTGTCAAATATATAGATAGATTATGTTTTGACTTTTCGGCAAGTCTACAACAATTATTATCATCGCAGTTTCAACGTGATCAATTAAATATCGCTTCGAAAAATGACCAAAAAATCAAAAACAATACAGCTCTGTTATGCCATGCTCTGTTTGCTATCCCATAGTCTATGGTCCAAGATGGCGGCGGGGTCGACGACCCGGCGTTCGCAACAAAAATTAACATTCTCCATTGATGGACCATTACAACTAGAGCCACACGGAAATAGCTTGTGTGACGGACCACGGTGGAGTTTAATAGTTAATGTGTGTTTTGTTTTCATTTATTTACTTTTACGCGCGTTTCATTCATTATAATGGAACGATACTATTGTACAGCAATAATGGCTGCTGAAAAGTATCCGAAAGTCGAAAAAAACTCGGAAAACGAAATCCGAAGATCCCGTTCTATAATTATAATAATGACTGTCTGTTTGTCATATTTAGCTAGTTTATAGAAAATGTACGAACGTGTGTAACCCAACCCAAAAACTGTCCAAATACGACCAATACAGCATCGATCAGAATTTAGCGATACCCAAACAATCTTAGAAAATAGTTCTGCTTTCTGGTAGACTAGTTTCGAACGTCAAATAAAATTAATAGCGATAGTAAAATGTTAATGACGAATTATGTTTTTAATGTTATTCATGATTTTGATGATTAGAATTCATTAGTAATACAGTAGTTGCAGCTCCTTAAAATATTGATTAACATTTTAATCATATTTAATCAACGTTTTAATTGTTTGACTCTTTTAACTTTTTGGTTTTTATCCGAGTTCTATTACCCTTAAAAATTAATTTAATCTCCGAGAAAAAATATATTTTTTTATTTATTTTTTAGTTTAAGGGCCATCGCTCGTAGATTGCTCACGTTAGATTTCCATCTGCCCTGATAATAGTGATTATTAATAACCTTACTCTACCTCAGAATGCCCTTGCCAAATTTTATTGAATATCACATCAAATAATATAATTCTTCTACTTCACTGAATTCCTTCTAAACGGCTGGACTAATTTTTGTGAAGAGTATTTTTTTAAGCGGATTCAGAATTCGGTACACAAAAATTTTTTGGTACAGGACATCGTCGAGTAGTATCGTCGGTAGTTTATTATAATATTATCTAGTATTTCTAATATTAATATGGTGTCTAGTATAAAACGTCATTTATATCGCTTTACCGTCATTATCGCAACAAATCGAATCAAAACGTCCGATTTTACGACCAGCGGCCATTTTAATGTTTTCCCCCCCAAATTATCGTGGAATGGGAAATCGATGATGTGTCGAATTGTTATGGGATACCTTGATAGTACGGATGAAGTGGAAAGAGTGATGGGAAGACGAACAACAGCTTTAGTGGTTCCGTACACACCAGACACATTGTGTCAAAATTTTCTCGAAGACTATATTGCTATTGTCAAAAAAAATCATTGTTTTTCAAATTACCTAGGAATGTGTTTTTCAGTGGTTAGTTTAATCATATACTAGCAACGCCCCATCTTTTCACCCGCGTACTTTATAGCCTATGATATTCTTCTGTATAAGCTATATTATTGTAAAGTTTCATTAAAATCCATTCCGTAGTTTTTGTGTGAAAGAGTAACAAACACGTATGGGTGTTATACAAACTTTCGCGTTTATTATATAGAATACTTGGATCCCCAACGTGATAGGACAACGATCTTCGCCGGGGCCAGCCTGTCGCTAAGGTAATCACGTAGAACACAAATCCGGGACCCTCAAAATGCGACTGAAGGCGCTCGCAGTGGTTTTAGTTCATGGGTAGTGCACAGTGGTAGGTTGCGGGATAGGATATTAGTAGGGTACTTGACCAATTTTGTGTACGTTAGTAAAAAACCAGCAGAAGACCTGATGGTAAGTGATCAACACGAAATACAAGTTACAACTAGCCTTAATTGAGTAAGACATGTCTAGACTAAACCTACCCTGAGACCTTCAACTAGATGAAGCTCTAGACGACTAGATGAAGGTCGCATCAGGATAATTGAAGGACGTACAGTCTACAGACAGACGTGAAAGGGAGGGGGGGTGAGGGAGACGGGAATGTCTGGAGGGTAGACGCATTGCGCCACGGCATACACTATTAAAACCTTTGAGAACTGTTATACGAGATTTTACCCTTTTCAACTTTGTGTATAGTGGTGTACGGGCTCATAATATTTTTTTAGATAACATGTCGAAATTCAGGATACAATTCTCCTTGCAGAATTTTATCGAATTCTGATCAGCGATTTAGGATAGTAATAAAAGTAAATGTTAGCTGGAATTAATTTTAAGAAGTAGACGGTGCAGTAAAACACAGTGGGTTTGAATTCTGCGGGTAAAGAACGAGATATTTATTATTAGTTTGATATTAACATGTCGCCATGGATGTCATACACGTAACATTATAGTACCTATAGCTTACCTCAGAAGTTGGTTAGCGTGGCATCATTGTTCGTAAATATGTATATACCAAGAGGTTCATAAAACGACTTCCAAATTCAATGGGCCAATAAAGACCATAACGTTCGAACATACTAAACTGTAAACAAATTTTCATAATAATTTAAAATCCTTTTCACAAAGTACTCACTTTATTTTACATGTATCCGGTACAAACCATTACTCTCATATATTATATTTAACATATTACATAATCCTTGTCTTTATATCATTTCCTTATACTTGCATAATATTAAATATTACATCGTACTGCATGAGGCAGTACTATCCACACCGACAATCGGTCACTAAAGAGCCCCTCATCATTCCCTACCACAGATTTTATAATATTTCGCCCCGCCAGGCGCCACAAACGAACTTACAACTACCTACACTAACAAAACTATTAAAATATTTATTTTTATATAACGGAAATCATGACAAAATAATATATAAAATACTATACTTGTATTACAGTAGCGAAATTATATACAATTTGCGGGGTAAAGCCCGAACACATTTAGAATGTAGGTCGATAGGACCAGTAAGGCTATCTATGTAATAGGCAAAGTGGAAGCCGAACTTCCAAGTTGTAAGGACCCGTGAACATGTAGAAATGGAATTAATTGTATAATGGAAATGGAATTGGAATTAATCTATACTAATAATATAAAGCTGGAGAATTTGTTTGTTTGAACGCGCTCATCTCAGGAACTAGTAGTTACTTCAAGTAACTTATTCCTAGTAACAAGTTATTCCTTTTTTGTCTAATAGGCAAACAAACACACAAACTACATTATGAGTGGTGGGTCCATGAACACTAACGAGTAAGTCTCGAACCCTAAGTGTGCCCAGGCGATGAGTCTATCCTGAGATGTAAGATCTCAATGCTTTTTTCTTTCCTTTAACGCCGGGAAATCCTGCGGGGGAATGGGTCTCCACACGCGGGTATGTGGGATTCGCTGCGTCCGAAAGCTGGTAAGTGGACGCAGCTCTACCCACTAAAACTCACTCGCCGGGTGCCACCAATGCTGCCTTTGGTGAGGTGCTCCAGATCTAGTAAACAAACAGGGCACCTCGACGGCTAGTCAGTCCCACAAGGGACCGACGCCACCTACACAGAGGGGTTGTCCCGCACCACAGAACAACCCCTCCCAACGTCGGGACAGTACAATGGGGCGAGGTTCCCGTCCTCGCCCCTTGCCCCCAGCTCTTTTGTCCTCTCTCTCTTTTATAAGAAACAAAGAGCCCCCTCGGCTCAATTCGCTTCGCCCAAGGTGCTCACCCTAGGCCACAGCCACGACAAGGCCTGAATCATGGTGGGTTTGTTTGCTGGATTTATATTTATATTCCACTGGAACTATTTTTTTCGGGATAAGAACGAATGTAAGCTTTAATATAAATAATATTTTATACATTGAAAATTAGAATCTTGTATGTCCAAATCATATCGCTACCATACGCGTCTCCGTTACAAAACTGTTGAGCAAGTTCTGTGTTCTACGCACATGACCCGTTCTTGTGTCACATCCACTATTATTTCTATGAAAAAAGTTAATAACATCGACCTATGTCGTAGACTGAGCGTCGCATGTCTCAGGGTGGGCAACGCACCGGTGGGATCGCTGTGGCCTGTGCATCCGTTCGCACGGGTACCACCTTTCTGCTTATTTTTTCCATGAAACCGCTGTGCTGTATTTCGGAAAGGGTAAGACGGACAGTGTTATTACTGGCACCTAGACTTAGCTCCTATTTTTCAGGTGACGCATGAAGGAGCGCCTCTTTTATGTTGTCGCAGTGGAAATGCTTTGCGCATTCCCGGGGACAGGTCGTCGTCGGGGATATGTGGCACTCCCTGCACGCCTCGAACTATCCCCCGCGCGGCGCCGGCATACCGCACTAAAACCACTACGAGTTATCTTCAGCCGTTTGAAGGGAAATGTCCTTGATCTGACTAACACAGGACACAATACCTTTGTTACCACAATACCTGTGCTACTCCCAGGCCTAGTATGCTGGCTTGCACGTTTGTCTTTCCAACGAATATCCCTAAACCTGCAATACAAAGTTAACATTTTCCATCAGGATCTTCTGGTATCCCATATCTACTTACTTTTATTAATAGTATCAGTTGATTTCTAGGACCTCCAGGAATACACCTCCCAGCCATACGTTTCTCAATCCACGCGGTTCTCGTGCATTGCACCACAATAGTTTTGTCACAGATTGCGATATAAACCTATGTACAGCCATTCTATACTGTATACGCGAGCAATAAGAATGAAAATGCGGAGGTAGATAAGATATATTATCAATGACGGCTTCTGATAGCCAGTGTGGAAAGTATGTTTTATCATCATCATCATCAGCTAATGTCCTCGGTAATAATTCCATAGTCAGAAATATCTGAATCCCTATTGTTAATAGTGGCTCTTTGAGATGACGACGATGGGAGGCCGGAGGACGGTCGTGCAGTGGCCGTTCCTGGTTGGCTGGTACGGGGTCACCCTAAAGTAGGCCGTCTTGGTGTCCAGCAGTGAAGCGTAACGGCTGATGACCGATGATTGAGTAAAAAAAAACATTAAATTTATATGGAAAATCTGTTATTTTCTATGTAAATCAATTGTTAGATAAGCTTTAATGTCATAAAAAACGTTAAAAAAAATTGCTAGTTATTACTATCATGATATCTTTTCAAAATAGTGTCCATTCACATCAATACATCGCCGCATTCGATGGGGACACGGAGAAAAGCACTTTGCCCACTCGTCCTTAGACGTCTCTTCGACGGCCTTTCGAAACGCAGCGACTGCTTCCTCGGCGTCCACATACAACGTTTTCCTCGAGGTTTTCATTTTATTTTACAGGAATAAATAAAAATAACAAGGTGCAACGTCAGGGTTATACGGTGGGCGACCCAGTAATTCCATGCCTGATGTCGCCAAATAGTCGATCGTTTTCTTGGCGGTGTGCGACGAGGCGTTGTCATGGCGAAGGAGGATCCCATGCGAGATCGTTTCTGTCGAATTTCATCCAAGACAAGTGGTAAACAGTTATTAGTGTACCATTCTGCAGTAACTGTTTTTAAATCCTCTAAAACAATTGTTTCGTAATGACCTGTCCTTCCGAAGAACTGTCCAGCAATGCTTCGTCCTCTCTTCACTTACACACACTCTAAAGGAAACATCCCACCCGGCAGACTGTCTTTTAGTTTCAGCTTCATAACAGTAAACGCAGCTTTCGTCACCCGTAAGTACGCCGCACACAGAAATTGAGTTACCTCCGTTAAATCTTTTAACAATTTCACGGCACCAATCGACACGCCGGAGTTTTTGAGCCTCTGTCAAATTATTAGGTATTATGGAGGATTTTGTGCACTTGGCTCATACTGACGCCTAAGCTTGTCCAAATCTGCTGTTAGGTTACTCTTTTGTCAGTCTCTAACACAACAGTGATGTTATCTTCAGTCGTCGCCGTAGAAGGCCGTTCGTCACGCAGATCATCGGTGAGATTAGTGCGACCACATTTAAACTCACTAAACCAGTTGTAAACAGTGGCACGAGATGGGGCTTCATCGTGAAAGGCCAATAGAAGTCTATCGTAACTTTCTCGTTGACTTAAATGACATCGAAAGTCATAAAAAATCATTACACAAAATGTTTCTCGCGTTAAATTTATGCTGACGTGACACAGACTATTTTCAGTTTGCCGCCAAATCGTAAAACAAATGACGATAATATTGGCAGAGTTCAATTATCAAAATGAAACTTAGTTCTTTATTATATCGTTTACATGTGGCCAGCTCTAAGAATTTTCAGTGTTGCCCTCGTATAATATCTAGAACCAGTATTTATCTAAATGCTCGGGTTAATTCTCTAAATACTGTTATTACGGTTAAAACCATACTCGCTTACAACATTCTCGCATAATATTAGCAATATTTGTAAAAAGTCATTACGTGTAAATAAAAGTATTTGCTTGTAATGAAAGCTTATGGCGCATGCAGGTATGATTAAGCGTTCATTGACATTAAATAGAATGCATTACGGGTTCATGGTGATTATAGAAAATAGTGTGAACAAAAACTTAAGACAAACTTTGATCAGAACTAAGTCATACCTATTATGTCCAAAACTTGGCCAAGTTTTTTTTTTCATACATTTAGTTTTTTTGTTTGAACACACTAAACTTCAGAACTACCTGTTACACTGTTGTTTGTTGTGTATTTCATTTTCGACCAGATAAGACTACTTGAACAACTCATAGAGCTAAAGATAAAGGTTTAATTAATAATGAGGAAAATAATAATAGCAAAGGAACTGAAATGATAGTCAAATTCCACAGTACTAAGCATAAAATTTTTCAAATACATTATTTTGACTAACGCTCAACTACTGTTAAGTAATTAACATAACAACATAACTTATGTTTTAATGTTATAACTTTAAAAGCTTCAGTGTTTCACATAAGCTTTAATGTCATAACTTTTGACTTATGACCCGCCACGATTCCTAACAGTCTGTCTGTCCTGTGTGTCGCTTAATTACAGTTACAGAAGTACATTCCCACAGACGTGTTAACACGTACTAATTATGTACTAAAATTGAGCTACACAAGCCGTCTGTTTCTAACGGTGTAATGAATGTCTATGAATAGTCTAGGTGGTAAGGTATGTCTCTGCATGACTTAAGTTACTGACCCCATGACATGGCGTTAGTCACCATAGAAGTATTCAAGTCTCAATTTTTTTAACTTATTACACAAGTTGAAGATCAACATCAAATTGAGGCTTACTATATCCAAAGCTAACCAACTAAGAACAGGCGAGATAAAATTGGTGGAAACGTCGCGAATATAAAAACCTTCATAAACTTGATATCATCAGAAAACGAAGATACAATAATAATATATTATGTACGAATGAAATGTTTTTTTTCTAATGTTCAGGACTGTCGACATCACTTACGCATAAAGGAAAGCATTTTGAGCATTTATATAAAACAAAACAAAATATCCATAAGTAGTTAGGTATATCAACCAATCATTAGTATTCGTTTCAATATAGATAGAATTTGATAAGGGGGCGTCCATTAATTACGTGAGGTTTTTTAGGAGGGGAGGGGGTCGAGGAGAATCTCACCCAAACTCACGTGGGGGAGAGGGGGGGTCTCAACAAATATCACGTAATTTTTTTTCGCAAGAAACAGTATGTAATTACAAGAAAATAGGGTCAAATTATGGTAAAACATATTTCTTCATTATAATTCTCTCCACGGTTAATGAACTGATTTAGAATAATTGTTCTTTAATAATTTTGATAGTATAATATTGTTCAACTATAATAACCATATGATTTTAGATTACCTACCTACAGTCAGCGAACTTAAGACTCGTATATCTTTATTAACTTCATTAAATAAAAATAATGAAATAAATTGTCTTTTGTAAAATTGGTCCACAACATTTACATTAAAATACGCGTTTAGAAATATCTCACGTGAGATTAGAACGGGGGGGAGGGGGTCTAGCCAAATCTCACGATATCTCACCAATGGGAGAGGGGGGGTCGAAAAATCGTCAAATTCACCTCACGTAATTTATGGATGTCCCCTAAGAGCACAGGCGTGTTCCACCGCGCCCGTACATTATCGTACCAATGTTAAATGCTACTGTAGTTTGTACACAATATTACACAACTTTAACCTAGTCCGTGGTCAGTTTTTAACAAATAAAGGCACAAGTACTCGAAATTTACACATACACACCAAACTAAAATTGAAAAATCTGTTATAAGGTGAACATGTTTTCAAAAATCCTGACCACAAAATATACCTCATTCTATAAAAATATTATTTACACATAATAATTATAATATATGACAAATATAAAAATAATACATTTTACTTTCCCACAAATAAAATATCAATACTAAGGATGCAATACATTCAAATCAATAAAATATTACCGAACACCCCGCATTCATTTTACACAACATTGTAAAGAGATAAGGATAGTTGTAAAGATAACAATTTCATGTTCTCTTGTAAAACTAAATTGAATTTCCTTTAACAAATTAGTATTTACTGAGATACGCTAATATTTTTTTTGTATCATATTGATTTTAATTGATTCCAGTATGTTTTGGAGACATGAAAAATTACAACAATATAGAAAAAATACAGTGCGAAGACGCGAGGTCTTGTCTTCTCAATACTCTAGTACTGCAAATGTAACGTAACTTCATTGTTAAACTTATGAAAGAGCAGAGGAGCCAGTAGAAAACCCTGTGGCACTCCAAGTATATTTATTTACCCAGGGTATTTGGTAATATGTATAATCCTAATAGTGTTAGAAATTAAGTTTCAATGTACCAATTTAGAAGTAAAACGTTAATTGGATTGGCCCTAATCTCTAAATCAGGATTATCGAGTTCGAGTAGATAAAGAATATTTTGCTTTCAGAAGCATTGCTATGTTCTAGGAAGTAGGAGGTAGGACGTAAAAATCTTGCACTGGAATATTTTTTTGACAAGGTGAAAACCGTGCGGTCAAAAAAAAAATGTTTAAAGGAGGCCTGAGCTTGGTATAATATTAATAAGCTATAGACATTCATGAGCATGGACATTTGTTTAGTCTACCGGAGTATAAAATAATTTCTAAGATAAATGCGTCATAAATAAGATTTTATGATTGCATTTCAATAAAAGTACACCTTCTTTTTAAGATATGTACGTACGTTAGAGTACTTCGTAGTAATGACTTGGTTGGTTTATCTAAGAGGCCTCGTTTACCGAATCTGCTAGTCTAACTTAACAATCTACCCAACTTCAGTAATTAGTAAATAGAGCTCAAGTTGTTCCCATATTTCACTGTCACATGCCATCTTATTGGGTCAGTCCGTGCGTGACTATTTCCACTTCATCCAACAAATTCTTATCATCCAGCACCTATAGATCTTCGACTAAATATATCTTGGGCTTATTTGTATCGCAAAATAGGACCATAATGATACGACGACATGATAAAATGGCGTACATTCAGACGTAATCGCCGCGTGGACTATTAGGAGGTTTATTTATGAGGCCCATTGTGCGGTTGGGGAATTAGAGGGTTCGACCTCATCTACATAATCACTCGATAGAAAGCTGGGGCACTGCTGTGTGGGTTGATAAGATATGGGTTGTTCAATCCGGGAGAGACCTATGTTCAGTACTTGGTTTTTACTCTAAGTCTTAATCTAAATCGTACTTTAATAACTGGTTGTTTTATGGAAAGTAGGTACTTGACAAAAAATCTATCTTAATCCAAAAAAAAAAATTTACGCCTGTTTTGCGGTCATATATTACTACGGTTGATTATCATTTTTAAATTCCAAACGTTTCTATTTTTTTACAGCACCCAAAGAGCATCTATCGTTACCATCTATAAACAAATTTCAAGTGCTTGTAATGTGAGTGTTTTTAAATCACTCGTACTACATGTGTATTAATAAACAGAGTATGAAAGACAGTAAAGTTATTCATTCACTTTATCAGTTCACAACAAACTTTTACGATTTCAGTAGCCGTGACCCCTTATGACTCACACACCCAAAAATAAGTTATTTCAACAGTAATTCAGCGCATGCTAACAACTTTAAAAAGTCGCAGACGGGCGCGAAACAATCTAAGTGCATTGGTTCCGCATGGATAATAAGTATTTGACCCTAATACAAAACGTTCTACTTTACTAGTTTCACCTTGGACAAAGAATTAGGTATTAGTTCCACACTTTAAGGCTACAAAGGTGTTTAATATTTTTTACAACATTGATACTTTGGTTATTTTTACTTTGAACTTCTCACGGACAACACATTCGTAGACGGTGCCTAAATTTCGAGCTGATATATGAAGTAAAAGCACTATAAGTATCCCGTTTTAAAAGCTTATACATACATACTCTTCTTCTTTGTTAGAGACATTTCTGCTCACAAAGATCAGACTTAGAGCAAAAATTATGACGTATGTATGAATATAAAATACCTAGAATCCAACTTCATATATTATGGTCATGGAACCTATGTAGGTAGTTGCATAATGTCTGTAATATCATTAAAAAAATGTACACAAATGAAGTGTAATTATAGGGAATAAATAATAAAAATGTTAAAGGTGAAGTCTTAATGACGATTTAACCATTTCTGTGAGCAGGAAATGTATTTTTATTTCTACTATTTTCGTTTTTAAAGCAGCGTTCACGCATAAGGAAGAATGTACAGCTTCCTTATTTGCAGGACATATTTCTTTTGCAATATGTTTTGTTTCTTTTAAATATACCTGAAGATTTTATGGTCATGGACATTTTTACTGTTAAAACTATATAAAACTGAATATTTAGCATGTGTGTGTTTTATTTCTCGTGGTTCTGGATATTTCGGCATTGTCTACAAATGCTTTACGAGTTATAACAATAATAGACTTTGTCAATTGTACTTGTAGATTGAGATAGTAATATTTATTAAGCTCAGTCAGTATTTATTTAGACATAATAATTTTAGGAGAAGCTTTTATAGGTCCTTTACACATCAAGATTTTTCATTAGTCGTCATAGCGTCCATTCTTTTATATAAGAATATAATGTTCTAGTTATAAGGGAAGTGGACTTAAGGAGCCAAACAAAATACCAAATTGTAAATTCTTGCAACGTTTCGATCTTATATTAGAAGAAGAACATGTACATAAGGCTGCATATATAAAATTTCTTATCGAATCGTTATTAGAAATTTTATATATACAGCCTTATGTACATGTTAATAAATAAAAAAATTTAGATTGCCTGATGAAGATCTAATATAAGATCGCAACGTTGCAAGAATTTACAATTTGCTATTTTGTCCGGCTCCTTAAGTCCACTTCCCTAATAGCTAGAACATTATATCAAGATTTTCGTTCTCAAGCATCATTTAACCGTGGTTTATCTGTACCTATTCATAAATAATAATTCTTATGTGAGCGTGTATGTGACTCAACTCCTCCTTAAGGTGTCACTGATTTTAATGATTTTTTTGTGTGTTCCCGTGGATTTAAAAATGTTTTAGATTCACAATTCGGTCCAATATAAAATGTTTAGTACAGGAGTAGTAGCTTTAGAATCCAACAACAGATCTCCACCCGGCCCGCGTTCTGATTGGCCAGCGCCCAGCGAAAGTACCATCGACGGTCACGGTGACTGACGCCGTATCTGCCATTGTTGTGGAGGTTTGGTATCGCTGGCAATTGGAGTATTTTGAGGTCTTTTGTGGAAACGAGGACAAAGGTTAAGTAGGCTGGCCGACTGCAATTGACCTGATGTATAACGTTACTGTTACTTGAAAATTTTATTTATGTAGCTCGGTATTTCGGCATCGTTCACGAACGCCTTGTTCATGAGACTGTCTTTTTTTAACTGGTTATATACATATTATGTATTATAATAGTAAAAATAATCATATCAATTTAAATTCTTATAAAGTGTCCTTTGAGAAGGTTTAGTCCATAAAGATGTAAAAGTCCTTTCAAAAATCTCTCGAACCAAGCTCAGCTCTTTTTCTAAGGGACAGGTCTGTGTGTACGCGAAGACTTTACCGCTCTGCTGGTCACGAGACTGAAGGACGGGACCAAGGCCGTCCGGCTTTAAAGAAATAGTACTACAGAATTATTTCATTATGTATGTACAGAAACATCATCTTTAATCATTTTAAAAAATACAACACAAAAAATACTGATGTGTTGTTTTTGGTAAATTAAGAGATCCGCCGGATTTCAAGGAAAAAGGCACATCCGTAAATCAGCCGAACCAGCTGTGCAGGGCATAACAGATAAATTACCAATAGTGTGTTTATAAGTTGGGATGTTTACAGAGATAAATAAACGCCAAGGTCAACGGCCCGACGCTTTTAACCCATCAGCGTGAGATGGA
Organism: Helleia helle; assembly: GCA_963853865.1. Taxonomy (NCBI): domain Eukaryota; kingdom Metazoa; phylum Arthropoda; class Insecta; order Lepidoptera; family Lycaenidae; genus Helleia; species Helleia helle. Next base: position 1,192,334 of record OY971435.1, read on the forward strand.
AGCGTCCATGATGTTTTAACTGACTTGGCTCTAATATTATTACAACACGTACTTTTTGGAAGTTACGTGGTACGTGTACTAGAGAATATAAAGGAATCATCATCAAATCATCCATGCATAACATCCATAAAATAATCATTAGCTGTTTTTAGGGTTCGGTTCTTCAAAATGACAAAACGGATTATGGAACTCCTATTGGATCACTCTGTAATTCGTTTGTCTGTCAGTCTGTCAAACGAAAACCTATGGGGTACTTACCATTGACATAGAATCATTAAATTTGGTAAGAAGCTAGGTCTCATGAAACGTGAAAATCTGAAAACGGATAATTTTCGGACTCAGCGGACGAGAGAGACTTTTTTTCTCAGCCTGTTTGTGTCTAAATATAACAATTCGTTACATGATTTTAAGTTAACATTGTTATTTTCATTACTAAAATTATTTAAAACTGGATATTTACCATGTTTTTCACTTAATATCGAGATCCGCGAAATAAATGTGAAAATCATAGTAATATTTTTATTATTAACAATTCTTTTTGAAAAATTCGGTGGTACGTACCTATATTAGAGAATATAAGGAAAAAATAAGGAAGGAAAAACTATATTCATAGCATATATCACTCAGTATTAGTAATATAATGGTTATTACTTATAAATAAAAGGGAATACCATATATTGTATGTATAACAATTGATAATTAATCACCACTTTAACCTCGTCCTGTGGTTACTTATACGAGTTATAATATATAGTTATAACAATATATATACGAGTAAGTATGTATTTTGTATACGCATTCAAAACAATTTTATATTCATACAATCTACTAAACGAAGCAGTCGCGGGATCGAATTCCACTGAGTCCAGATTTTTATAGAAGAGGGGGCATAACAGTCGTTTTACCTGGTGGTAAGTCATAAACCTATCCTCCCCACCATGGTTCAGGCCTTGTCGTGGCGGTGGCGCTCAGTAACCTAGGGTGAGCGGTGCACCTTGGGCGAAGCTAATTGGGCCGAGGGGGCTCTTTGTACCCCTCTTATAAGAAGAGGGGACAGAAGAGCAGGGGGCAAGAGGTGAGGATGGGAACCTCACCCCATTTGTACTTTCCCTACGTTGGGAGGGGTTGTTCTGTGGTGCGGGACAACCCCTCTGTGGAGGTGGCGTCGGTCCCTTGTGGGACTGACTAGCCGTCGAGGTGCCCTGTTTGTTTTCTAGATCCGGGGCACCTCACCAAAGGCGGCATTGGTGGCACTCGCCGGGTTTTAGTGGGTAGAGCAGCGTCCATTTACCAGCTGTCGGGCGCAGCGAGTCCCACATACCCGCGTGGGGAGACCCACTCCCCCGCGGGATGCCTCAGAGCATTTCCCGGCGTTAAAGAAAAAAAGAAAAAAAAATAAGCCTATCCTAGTGTAGTATCGGTTCGGAAATACCGTATGTGTATTATTTGTAGGCATTAATAAAAATGCCTCATTTCCTTTCCTATTACCCGTAACCCTTGCTATACGGGATATTTAACGTGGTTGTTGAAAATAGTTGACCATAAAAGCAGGCGAGAACCCATATGCCTACAGTAAACAGCGCGTGTCCAGTACAGTTAGTCATACAAAGTGTGTACCGTGTGTTTACAGACCCAGCTCAAAACAGCGGCGTGAAAACAAAAATATTTTGAACATAACCCAATTAATCGGTCTGGGAATGAATGGAACAACTGTTCCAATGTAAATATTTGTACGTGTGGTATTCAGAGAATTCGCGAAAATTTCATCATCATCAACCATCCATGCCATCCATTGTTGGATGGCATCTTACAATGAAGAACATTGAGCCACAAGCAAATAGAATAAATCACTTTTGACGGCTCAGAGGTCAGGTGACTGGACACGCAACGGTCGCGGGTTCGAATCTGGCAAGGTATCACATGATTGGCGCGTAGCTGTGATAGGTCATAACTGTCCTGTTCAAATTTTATCGAAACCTCATTAGTGGTTTAGGCAAACAGGTACCTAACTAACTCAGTAACCCCCAAATACTCAAACGAATCTCAAATTTAAGACGTACTTAAACTCGTGTTGTCTTAAATTTGAGATTCGTTTGAGTATTTGGGGGTTACTCTCGCAGTTACAAGTGTTAAATAAATTATTGACAAACAAATTTTGTAACGTGTCAAATGAGATTTGAATTGAGCATGGTAAGAAATTATGACCGTTCATGGTCACATGGTAAAACCCTTATGACTGGTACAAGTTGGTGAATACTATCAAAATGGTCTCAGGACAATAATCTATGTAGTTACAGCTTAATCGATCATCTTGATGCTAACATCTACCAGAAGTCATTTTTTAAAAGGGATAGTAAAGTCGTCTAAAAAAAGTTTGAACTTGTGAAAAATGGAATAAATTCAAGTTTTTTTTTTATATGGCATAGGAGGGCAATGAGCAGTGGAAGCCGTTTGGCGACTACCGACGCCCAAACACATTCGCACAATTAAAGATTATGCAGATCCGTTGCTCTCCTTTTCCCTAACCCCCCCAATGGGCCACCGGAAACTCACTAACCGCACGAAACGCGACAGCATGGCTGTCACTTGACGCCGGTGTTATGTGAGCGAGAGGTACCCCGGTCGTGCCGGCCCAATTCGGCTGCTAAGCAGCATGGCACTACCTCTTGACAAGCTCTTATTTCTCTACCTCGTATTTATATTTTATATCATCATAAGCCATCCATTCTTTATCGGAAAAGCTTCTTAATGAACGCTAAGACCGCTCATAAGCCATCCATTCTTTATCGGAAAAGCTTCTTAATGAACGCTAAGACCGCCAATCCCTGCTCACATACAAACGCACACTTACCACACACATCAATACAAACTTTCTCATAGCGGGATACGAACCCGCGACCACCACTCCACTAATACATCATATTAGACAGCGGTGTCAGTAATTAAAACTGTGAACCGACAAAGTGTAACGGTGTCTAGCGGTGCGGTATGGACCGAGGTTAGTGGGAATTAACAAGTCGGAGGTTTGGTCGAGTTCAGACAAACAGATCACAATGATGGATGCATAGACAAACTTATTTTATAGAAGAAGGGAAAACCGACAGACACCTGGTGGTAAGTGATTAGCGACATCCATAGACACCCTACACCAGAGTACTAGCAGGCGCGTTGCCAGTAAGTGGTCAACGTGAGAGTATGCTGACGACACTAGCTAAAGAGACCGTTCCCATGACAAGCGTTTTAACGCACGCTTACAACTACATACTAGAACATACTACGCGCGTTAGCATGTGAACGCCTCGAATGAAATGAATGTAGTTTTAAACGCGCGTTACCAAAACGCGAGTTAAACGCTAGTCATGGGAACCGGGTTTTATGCATTGCATCCTGAGATGTCTCGGTGCCAGTAATTACACTACTTGTCTTGCCCCTTTCCAAAACAAATTTAAAACTCTTTTGTAAAAACGATGGTGGGGCATATGATGTGTTACGGATAAAAGAAAATTATTCACTTTCCATATTTATTGAGGGCACATATCTAGTATGGGACCGTACTAAAAATTAAGTCTCATTTTCCACTATTTGCGTTTACCTATACAAATAAATAAAATTGGACTGTATGTTTGTAATATTAAAATAACCGCTTTTTACTGAATGCATATGGATGTATACACGGTATATAATATAAATATAGGTATACCAAAATAACCTTTTTTAATTTTTTGTTTGTCTGTCCGTCTGTCTGTCTGTCTGTTTGTTCCGGCTAATCTCTGAAACGGCTAGGCCGATTTTGACGGGACTTTCACTGGCATATAGCTGATATTATAGGCAGTAACTTAGGCTATAAGAATAATCATCATCAATCCGGGTAGAGTTGTAAATCTAAGTGAACGCGGGCAAAGCTGCGGGGAACAGCTATCGATTATATAATATATTATATCCACTGATTTACTAATTACATTCCCGACGTTTCGGATACTTTACAGCAACCACGGTCACGGGAACACTCGTCTAGTCTAGTTGGAACTGGACATTAGAATAAGTAAACTAATATATTATACTAATATATTATATAGACAATAGTAGATTCATTATAATTCGCGTAATGTACAAAACAATATATTGTATCAAATGAATCTGTTTATCGCGATTAGCCTGTGGATGTGACCGTACATGCCTTATACACCCAGTGAATGTGACTATGAACATGCCTTACACGTCCGGTGGATGAGACCGTGCTGATGATGGTAGTGACGTGTAGTGGACTGTTATCCTTCACTCGCGCGCCGCCGGTATTTGGGGCGCAGCAGTATGCCACACAGTTATTTATATCAATTAACTATTAGAAGTGATTGTCGTATACTAGCTGACACGCGGTTTCTCTCGAGAATACCTGATAGCTTTAAAGTATCAGATACTAATATAGTAAAGGTGAAGAGATGGATTAGTTTAACACGCGGTTTCACTCGCTTTTACTAAACATCAATAGATTGCTAAAATTATTTAAAATGGGATATTTACCATGTTTATCATTTTTATTTCGCGGAGCTCGATATTTTGACATTGAACAAGACTACGAGTCTTGTTTCCGAGACAAGTGAATATAAATTAAAGACGAGCTCGTGAACAAGACATTCGTAGATAATGTCGAAACATCGAGCTCCACAAAATAAAAATGAAAAACATGGGAAATATATCCTTTTAAATAAACACTTTAAATCTTATACTAATGTATCTTTCTATGAATGCGTTTATCTTCATAACTAATGTTGGGTTTGAAAAATTCCTTTTGCATTAGATAGTATTATCGATGTAGGTAATATAATGCTAATAAGAGTAAACAGCGAGTGTACAATGATCCCTAATTTTATGTTAGTTTATTAAACAGCAATCGAACCTATATCCAGCTCTCCACGAAGAGACAGCGTTACAAACGCATGCCAACCATGAAAACACACCTACCACAATAAGGACAAAACCTAAGCACTTGTTTATGCAAAGTTAAATATTGTTTTCTAATGTTTACTAAAATTTCATTCATATGTCATTGAAACAAATACATACTATGGCGGTTTGTAAAGTTCGGATACTTCACAGCAACCAGTCTCGGGTGGATCTAAATTACTTATCAAATAGATTGTCTTTTTACCTATTATTATCTGTGAGTTGTAAGGTGGTGGAAGCCGTAATGTATTATGTAAGGCTTTATCTAATATGTGGCAACGTTAAAACAGAGCGTAACGTTATATATTATGTAAAATGTTTTACCAGTGCCCTAGAACAGTTTATCGGAATCAACGATCATATGCGTACGTAAGGTTTTTTTATTTCAGTGGTTATATCCCTCAAACGGATATATCACTTTGTTGTCCTTCAGTCTGTCTGTGGGTCTGTCAAACCAAAACCTATAGGGTGCTTCCCATTGACGCAGAACCATGAAGGGTAAAAAGTAAGGTCCTACAATATAAGTAAAGAGAAAAAAAACCAGATAGTTGATCTGGTAAGTTATCACCGACATCCAAACACCCAATACGCTGAAGAGTTTGAAGGTTGCGTTACCAGTATTAATTAGATGTAAACTTAGAAAGTAACTTATTGAAATCTACTAGTTGTGACGTGTCTTCACTCAGAAGAAACGTCGAAACAAAACTAAGGGAAAAGACTATTATTTTTTGCAAACAATCTGAAGCCACTAAGTCGTAATAGCTTCACTCCACCCGGTAAAATTTCTTGCGAGCCGAGAGAGAGTAAATATTATGTTCTTCAACACATTATGATGAAGCATATTTTACCGATTTTATCGCGGATCGTCAAAACACGTGCCCGACGTTTCGGATACTATAAAGCAATGGTCACGGACAGTCCTCGACCATGTAAGCATCTTAAATCAAATCAAAACATTTTTTTTATTCAAAATATAACCAATACAGTATCTTTTTGAACGTCAATTGACTCTAGCACCGGTTCCAAGGCAAGCCCACTGAGAAGAACCGGCGAAACAAACTCAGTGTAACTAGTCTTTTCAAATAATATGTATTTTATAACAATTTTAACATCTTATCCTGAAATGCCCGGGAAGAACGCCCTAATCATAAGATGTTGTATCTTCCATGAAATGTTTTACTTTATAATTTCCTTTACCACACGAACGCTTTAACATTTTTAATAAACATTAAAAATTGATAAAAGTTGTTTCATTTTTCAACACGTGTAACAATCTATTTACAAGGTATAGCAAACCAAGTTATGTCCGTAAAGTGGAGCATGGACGTTGTGACGGAATGTCACGTCACACGTGACACTGTTGTATACGCTGTTCGAATCCGATAATTCCTGTTATGAGGTCGAAGTTCTCATTTACCGATATGTACTTTGTTATTTATTTGAAGGTATCTCTAATCTGGCTGATAAACCATCTAGTAAGCGCGGGTCATCAGATGGTGTGACCAACGTAACCCCTATACAGTTTATCCTTATTAGGACAGACCCAGGTCATCATTCATGCAGGTTCTATCCAGTGACGAGATGATAGCCTACCTCCTCCCTGTCTTTATATTTTTACTACTAAATTCTATGTAGTATCCGTAAGTAAGAAGTTCTTAGCTTACCTAGGTCTGGATGAGCGAGTATGATTGTTCATAAATATGTACTTAATATAATAATTACCGTAGTTCACAATCCCTTATGCGGCTCATACCTGTAAAATAAAAGTATTTGTAAGAAAAATCATTAAATTACAAACATGCTCATATAACTTCACTTTCTGATGATTTTACCGGTGGGAGGGATGCGCTGTGCCGCTCTCTAATGGGTACCACCATCTTGCTGGTTTCTCCCGTCAAACATCTTTGTGTTTCGGGGAGAAGGGCAGGACAGGAAGTGTAATTACTGGCACAGAGACTTAACATCTAATGTCATGGCAACATAGACGAGTTGCCTGGGCAAGTTCCAGGTAAACTAGTTTATGTTCATGGGCGACGTCGACCAGTTACCTACCACCTGGTGACACATCTGCCAGTTTGCCTATTCAACTAACATATGTCCTGTCATCATCAACATCTTGTAATGAACCTAATTGTAAATAAAAACCATTATATTTGGACACGTGACAAAAAAATATATACATAAATTTTAAATCAATTTTCAAGTATTCCAAAACCCGGGTTCCAACCAGGACCAAGGCCATTATTAAAGCGGTCCCAGGCCTGGGCCAGACCACACCAGGCCATTACGTCAATAACAAATAGGCCCACATAACCAAGCACAAGTAAAACATTCAAGTAAATCGATTCAAACATATCGGTGGTAATAAATCGCTGGGTGATGGGTCAGCGCTATAACTCAGCTATTGTAAATACTAAGTATTTGCCCGAGACGAGATGTGATGCTGAATACACTAGACACACAGATATATTTACGCGAATGTCACCGGTTTCTTTCTTATACTTCCGCGGATAAGATTCACATTCCCGAATTTATGGGGACATGTAAGAAATCAATAAACCGCGATTAAAACCTTAAAAACTCAATTACAAACCGCAATCAGTGAATTATATCAATTACTAAAAGGATTGTGTTTCTTACCTAATAAAATGTTAACAGTACACAAGAGCCAATATTAGTATATAATCGGTATACCGTACTGCAATGCATAATACGCATAAGTAATTGAACACAGACGTATTATTTATATGATAGAACATCTAGATATCCTCAGCAATAGCTAGTACCCCTAGGTATTGTATGATTTTTTTAATGATTTTATTATTTCATATTGTTTTCTAATGTTTACGCGAATTTCAATCATTATAATGAAACAACTTTTACGATTTTAAAAAGGTTTATTTTTACAAGCCCGACGTCTATGATACTGGTCACGCAATACTGGCAACAATGGTCACGGGAATACTTCTTATTTCATATTCAGATCCTAAGCTTTGCCTATCCTAAGAAGAAGGCAGGTATCGATGACAGTCATTACAAGTATTGTCCTTCCAAATAAGACGCCAATCTCATTTTGACTTAATGTAACTAGCATGTCCCGACCTCTTATACAAACACAGCAATTTGTGCTTCAATACTAATTTTTCAAAGCCTTATTTCCCAAGTAAAACACATCTACACGCAGTAAGTCGAAGTTAACAAATGACGGTGTTACCGTTGACGAATGGTGATCGCGAATCCGCCGCCACACCAAATTACAAATGATGCGTCAAAGTCAACTGGCGATTGATGGGGACACGGTGCTTGTGTACCGAGTATATTGAGGCAATTTTGTTATCTTAGAATTTAAAAAAAATCCCTATTTTTGAATTTTCTTTATGTCACAAGGAGGCAACCGAGCAGTCGGTGCCTTATGGTGACTACCGACGCCCATGTGCAGATGGCACAAACAAAAGTGGAAATGCGTTGCCCTCCTTTTCCCAATCCCCCCAATGGGCCACCGAAAACTCTCAAACCGCACGAAAATCGACAGCATAGCTGTCACTTGACGCCGATGTTATGTGAGCGAGAAGCAGGTACCACCCCGGTCGTGCCAACCCTATTTGGCTGCAAAGCAGCATGGCACTACCTCTTGACGATTCTTAAGAGACGAAGTTTCGAGAACTTCAAATTATGCGCAAGAATCATGAGTGCAATCTCTTCTCATCTAATTTCGAGGAAATATTACGTAGGAGGGAGCGATGCGCTTATGCGGTGCTACTGTCATGCGTAACACCATCCTTCTTATTGCCTTTACAGCCTTTGCTGTAAACTTTGCCTACTTCTCGGGACATGCGACGCTGTAGGTGGCTCGAAAAACCCATAATAGATAAGCGCATAGGAACGTAAGGGTCAAGGAGGCATACGTCTGGAAGAGGGGGACGCTGGGCTGATTGAAGATATGATAGTAGGCGAACTATAAGTGCCTCTTCTAAATGCGAGGAAATGTATTTAAATTTGACTAAAGAGTTACCTACTCTTAAGTTTTTATCTCATTTTTCTTAAAAGTTCTTCAGCATCATTCGAGCTTCAGCTTCAAGTATTCTGTGTATCTATATCGACGGGGATATAAAAATATAAATAAACCAATGACAAACCCATTTATTTGGTACATTTTTTTACTTTTTCTTGTTAGTGATTCGTTTCCCATGAAACAATTATATATTGATTTACTTCAATTACATTCAGAATCCATGTAACAAGCTGACCTTGCTAACTGGGCCAGCGAGGTCCGCAAGCCGGGAAGATGCGACTAATTGCGACGCGGATAAAAACCTGCCCGGGACGACCGAGTAACATCGATGAGATCGGTGCTATTGGTGCGATATGTACAAAGGACTGATATAATAAATTAAGAGTGCATTTTAACTAACAGAATGAAGCTGAAAAGTGGATTTTATCCGATAATATGTAAAACATTTCGATTCATTAAAATTTGTCAAATTTTTGTAATAAGCATCATTGTTGTTGTCCTTTAAATATTACCAAGATACAAAACAATTACAAACGAAGAGGGCTGCGGTTCAGCAAGCCAATATCTAGTCTCCAATACAAAAAACTAACCTTCGTACAACCCGGTCAAACTCAATAACTGAATGTATTGCGATTCGGACAGATAATCGATACAAATGCTGTAGCATAATAAAAAGTAAATTGAGGTGCGCACGCGCCGGGTCAGGCCCGACGAATTGTGGCACGAACGACACACCGGCCCGGTTTCGACGGTGGGGTGGAGGTGACAGCGGCGAGGAATGTTTGGCGGAAAGCGGGAGCGATAGATGCACGAAAGTAACACAGGCCCGGTTCACAGGTGACAGCGGCGCGGCCCGCTTCGAGGATATCAGCAACATTATTGTTGAATAAACTAAAGGGTAAAAGATATTCGGATGTTAATAGCTGACTCCAAGAGGAAATTGAAATAATTAAGTATTTCAAGTATGTCTTCTTAATTTGGTTAACAATTATAAGAAATTTAGTGTAGTAAGAACCCGAATAAAAATGAAAACAACCGAGTAAAAACTTACTAGTAGTAAAACATTTAGTTTTAGATTATGATAGAAATTTGTCAGGTATATTTTATTTGTTGTTTTAAAATCCGTACAAGTTTAAAATAAAAGAGTATCAGATGAAAATAAAAATTCAGAACAATGCCACAATGACAGACACAATAATTTAAAAAAAGCGTAAACTCGCTAACATTACGACCACGCAAGCTATAAATCTAGAATTGAATTTATTTCATCAATCTGTGTTAGTACTATCGTAATGGTTCCTTATACATATGCAGGTATATCACGGAGGTATGTAAGCGGCTATCATACGGCAATTTATAACACATTTTAGATTATGTCTACTTTATAGGCTTTGAGTGTCTGCCCCACCATGGTTCAGGCCTTGTCGTGGCGGTAGGGCTCAGTAGCCTAGCGAAGCGAATTGAGCCGAGGGGGCTCTTTGTACCTCTCTTATAAGAGGGGACAAAAGAGCAGGGGGCAAGGGACGAGGACGGGAACCTCACTCCATGGCACTGTCCCGACGTTGGGAGGAGTTGTTCTGTAGTGCGGGACAACCCTCTATGTAGGTGACATCGGTCCCCAGAGGGACTGACTAGCCGTCTCTTTAAAGGACTGCCAATATTGGCAACTTTGATCACCGAGTTCGTCATCATCTAGTCAAGCTAATCTAGACTTGATGTACAAAAATATAATCAAGCTGAAGTATTTGACTGTTTGTTATACTAATTCGCGCAGTTGGCACAAACGAAGGACTGAGATGACATCGTAGCTGCAACTTCGACACACCCGGACTGCCGTGCCGTCACCGTCGTGATGTGAAGTCGTCAGCCCCAGAAAGGGGAGAGTGACGCTAGGGACGTATTAAAGCACTCTCGCAAGAGGGTGCTTTTAATTTGTAGGGAGTGAAGAATTGTACGGGGGAAGAGAGCGTATAAGCAGGTGTACCCCGTACATCTCCCGCGTTTCGCTCCGTATACCGAGAGGTGGGTAGGAGCATGGGAAGGTTGGTGGGTTATGTTTGTTATACTAATCTTTGAACTACAAGTAGAGTTAGTCATTTTATTGGCATTTGATAGTTTACGTTCGTCGTTACGTGCATTTATCTTAAAGCTTTTCAACCACGGGGAAAATTTTGTTAAATAATCTTGAATATACCCATTTATAGCTAGCTGCCCGTACAGACTTCGTTTTGTCAAAGGGGAAGGGGGAGGAATTTCTTAAAATCTGTTCTTAGCTGACCTCTACTTGGCAAAGGTAATATTACTACCAAATTTCAAGTCTCTAGGTCTTATATTTCCAGAGATATCGTGATGAGTCAATCTATCTATAGAACAGCTCCTATCTTTATATCTTTATATATATAATTCTTCTGTGCGTGTGTATGTCACTGAACTCCTCCTCAGCGGCTGGACCGATCTTGATGATTTTTTTTGTGTGTGTTCAAGTGGATTCGTTAATGGTTTAGATTCACAAAAAAAAAATTGTACAGGACAACGTCTGTCGGGGCCACTAGTATATATATATATTGCTTGTGTGCGTGTTTATGTCACTGAACTCCTCCTAGACGGCTGGACCGACTTTGATGAAATTTTTTGTGTGAGTTCAAGGGGATTCGGAATGGTTTAGATTCACAAAAAAAAATGTATAGGACAACGTCTGTCGGTGCCACTAGATATAGATTTGTACTATGGTTTATTACGATCTGACGTCAATTATCGGAGGGGACTTGTCTTTGCCGAGCATCATCACCGCGATGCTCCGCAATGATGAGTCCTGGACGGCGATGGTCTCCTTCTGTGAGGCAGTAATGTCCCAGAAGGAGGCCGATGAGCGGGTGAGAGAGGAGGCCGCCGACGAGGCCTCCCACCGCAGGCGAGGAACAGGGGTGCGTAGGAGGCGCTACTTAATGCGCCTCCAGTAACGCTCCTGTGCTCGTGTCGGGCCGAGGCTGGGGTTAACCTGGGTCCAGATAGGCACGACGTCGTCGGGGACTGTTAAAAGTATCGTGAAAATGAATGGCCGAGCAGTCCCCCCTTTCGAGGAGGAGTCTGGCCTCTCGCCGGGGTCAGCCTGTCGCCGAGGGTCCTGCGTTGCCTGCAATATCCGGGACCCTCAAAAAGGCGGCGCAGGGCGCTTGCAGCGGTTTTAGTGGGTAACGACACTGCCCAAGTGCGAACCCCACACACGGCTAGGTTAAAACCAACCCCGGTCCTAGTTATGGTTTGGGCTGCAAATTTCCGCTGCAGACCAAAAAAAAAAACAACTATGGTATATGGATAGATAGAAAGCAACAACATAGTCCGAAATCTAATGTTTTTTATAAAATGATTTTAAATGGGATTCGAAGCCTGGACCATCTGTAACCAAATGGAGAGTATTGGGAGCAGGCGTTGACATCTCGCGGTGTACCGTTAGATTGTATCGCCGTCGTGACCCGCATCTCGATGGATGGACGCGGACTGATCATGGTCTGAAGATCGGCCATCATAATCACGGTATGTTTTTTCTGTCGGTCTTTATTACCTGTATAATTTAACACGTGAAATCCATTCATTCATCGGCAACTCAGCTCCGCCAAGAAAGAATAAGGTAAGTAAGACCAAATTGCTACAAATCTAAAAACTAACACTGAAACGCAGGTAGTCCGTTTCCTACCAAACTCGACAGAGCCAATTAGTCGCTTTTATTTATTTATTTATTTTATTCAGGAAACAAACAGTTGTTTACATATTGTTTTCTAATGTTTACGCGAATTTCACTCATTATAATGAAACACTTTTTTACGGATTTTATCGCGGTTTATTAAGATTTTTACAAGCCCGACGTTTCGGATACTTTACAGCAACCATGGTCACGGGAGGACTGAGGTGTCATACGTCCTAATGTTACAAAGTTATTCGAAACTACCCTATGATACATCAATATTTTGGTTAGTCCTATCTACGCAGAAAGTGCTAACTGTATCTTTAATCTGTGACATATTATGCTTGGATTTTGATTTGATGATATTAATAATGGGATCCCAAGCAGGTGGTAAGAGCCAGCCTTCTTCTCTATTGAAATTAGGATGTTTTTTAATTTCAATAGCCTCACGGATCATCCTTGGTTGGAATCGGTGTTCTTTTGCGAGGACTTGTGGTTTATCAAATCTGATATAATGGCGAGCTTTGTCAAGACTATGTTCACAGATGGCAGACTTAGTGTAGCGACGGTGTTTTAAATCAGCTATATGTTCTTTGACGCGAGTTTTAATAGATCTTTTTGTTTGGCCTATATAAGAGAGACCACAGTCGCAGTCAAGCTTGTATACTCCTGCATATTGTAAGGGTATATGACACTTGACAGATGGTAAGAATTGACCTATCTTTTTTGGCGGCTTGAAAACATCTAAAATCTACATCTCAGAGACAATGAAACAATGGTCAGTTTTGATGTGCAATCTCTCTTCACCTGCCTACCTGTGGAAGACTGCATAACAATAGTAAGAAGAAAGTTAAGGGAAAATGACATACCAATGGAATATGCTGACCTTTTGGAACATTGCCTTACATCTGGCTATATGTTGTGGAATAGTTATTTCTACAAGCAAGTAGATGGAGTGGCCATGGGCTCACCAGTATCCCCTGTTGTTGCCGACATATTTATGGAGGACTTCGAGGAGACTGCTCTGCGAACTTCGCCCATAACACCCAGGTTCTACAAGCGGTATGTAGATGATACTTTCACAATATTACCATCTGACAAAGTGACTATATTCCTAGACCATCTTAATTCCATTAATTCAAAAATTCAATTCACAATGGAATTAGAAGCAAATAATTCTCTAGCCTTCTTAGATGTATTAGTGATCCGTAATCCCAACAATACCTTAAGCCATACAGTGTATAGGAAGCATACTCATACGGATAAGTACCTAAACGGCGAATCTCACCACCATCCAACACAGTTAGCTACCGTGGGTAAATCTTTGTTTCAGAGAGCACAAGGGATCTGTGATGAGCAACACCTGGCAACCGAGCTTCAACACGTTAAGCAAGTACTGCGAGACAACAAGCTTCGGGTGCCGCGTCTTCATCACCGTGACCGCGTGAAAGCAGCCACTGTTGAGCGAGTTCCTGCTGTGCTACCATTTATGAAAGGAGTCACTGACAAGATTGGCTATATCCTAAAGCGAGCTTCCATCAAAACCTTTTTCAAGCCGCCAAAAAAGATAGGTCAATTCTTACCATCTGTCAAGTGTCATATACCCTTACAAGATGCAGGAGTATACAAGCTTGATTGTGACTGTGGTCTCTCCTATATAGGCCAAACTAAAAGATCTATTAAAACTCGCGTCAAAGAACATATAGCTGATTTAAAACACCGTCGCTACACTAAGTCTGCCATCTGTGAACATAGTCTTGACAAAGCTCGCCATTATATCAGATTTGATAAACCACAAGTCCTCGCAAAAGAACACCGATTCCAACCAAGGATGATCCGTGAGGCTATTGAAATTAAAAAACATCCTAATTTCAATAGAGAAGAAGGCTGGCTCTTACCACCTGCTTGGGATCCCATTATTAATATCATCAAATCAAAATCCAAGCATAATATGTCACAGATTAAAGATACAGTTAGCACTTTCTGCGTAGATAGGACTAACCAAAATATTGATGTATCATAGGGTAGTTTCGAATAACTTTGTAACATTAGGACGTATGACACCTCAGTCCTCCCGTGACCATGGTTGCTGTAAAGTATCCGAAACGTCGGGCTTGTAAAAATCTTAATAAACCGCGATAAAATCCGTAAAAAAGTGTTTCATTATAATGAGTTGTTTACATTTTTCTTAAACTAACAATATGAAAATACTTAAAGACTAATAGTTCCATAGATTTTTAACAACTATAAAAATACGGTATAATACTAAATTCGAACTAGCTACCAAACAAGTAAATATAGTTATTTATTTTTTAACAGATTGCGTAACTTTGTTTTATAAACAGCCAAGCTGTTGCTAAATAAATCTAAATCTTCAAATTCTTCATTGTAAGTTTTAACACTAGGTGCGAGGAAGCTATTACTAGTGAAAACTGATCTACATAGTGGTACAGAAAATGTATTTTTTGAACGAGAACCAATTTTTAGAGTCAATAGAAAAATTCGTTGTGTATATCGATTTCATACGAAAACTATTGAAAACGGAATATTTACGTCGTTTTCTAGTGAGCGAAGCAGTAGACCATGTTAATTTGATATATGTGATATATTACACTCATATTTTTTTGAAATTCCTCCAATCGATATGGTCACCAGACTTTTACCAGACCTGTTTCATTATAAACTTTAACGCCAGGTGCAGTATCTTATTGTAAATACCATAAAAAGTGTCCGACCATCTGTCGATCAACACCGACTACTAGGTATGTTGATGATGTTTATGAATGAACATTCCAGACTCGTTTCCTTCGATATACAAGTTTCCAGTAAAAGAAAACGATGGGTTAATAATAATTAGTATAAAAGTTGCAGAAAAATAAGGAGAGAAACATGAAAACATTCAACGGCCAGGATTACGATGCGACAAACGCGGGGATTGTTAGTTATTTATATATTTGCAGTTTTTCCGTTATATGACACCTAAGTTTACCCTAGAACTAGGTTAGCATTGTGGTCCCATAAATAGAAATTAATTAATCATATTACATATTATGACATACACGGCCGATGGGCCAATAAGGTTCAAGAGTGGAGGCCGCGTTTAGTGGCCAGTCCGTGTTGCGAGTGGCGAGAGATCGGTCGTCTTGGAGTTCATTGCGGGAGGCCTATGTTCAACAGTGGACAGATAGAGGCTGATAATGATGATGATTACATATTAAAACGCCTCTGAGTGTAGTGAAGGTAGTAGATTCAAATCACGTCTTGTCATTTTGTCTGTTCCACAAATATGGATGCCTGATATCTTTATATTAAACAAGTTTGTATCGATTTATATAAAGATGCATTCACAAAACGAAGCTGCTTGAACACCATCCATTGCATTCCATAAGCGCAACCTAAAAAAGATAAACACCTGTTTCCTTTGGCGCCAAGAAAATCAAGATACAGATACAAAAAACAAGCGCGAGCGAGATTACCACGAGAAGGGTTCCGTACCACCGTACAGGATTTAGGAATATGTATGGGGAACTCATGAAATTCTTCCCGTGAACATGCTGTATTGTATCCCAAACTTCGGGCATGTAATTTTTATTTTTCATTTGTATGCGGTGGGTTTCGGGGGCGATAAATCGATCTAGTTAGGTTTCATTTTTAGATAACGCCGTTTTGTCCGTGTTTTCAGGTAATGAGAAGGTAAATTGCACCACTATTTACATTCAGGTGGGAAATCGGGTGGTTCCGTAACCGGAAGACCGCGGTTCGAATATCCAGTTGGATATTTTTTTCAAGTTCCTTCTGTTGTGAGTAAAACTATTATTGGGAGCCCTTTATCAACACATCTAATTCCTATATCAAAATACATTTTTTAAAGATAAAAGCAAATCAATCTTTATCGATAATAATTAACAAAAAGAGTCATACTCTTCCAGACATACATCTATATGTATATTGGCGAGTCAAGTCAAGTCAAGTCCTCGTATTGGGATTCTTGGATACGGAACCCTAAAAATCGCTGCGATCGGAGTTCCACGTACAATTATAAACCTACATAAATGTGTGTTAATAACTTTAGCATTTCAATACGGACGGATATGTTTTAATGTCAATTACATTTATTTGTAACTGTTCATTTCTATATGGACTCACGATAACTATGTAAATTATAAAAGCTTAATCCAAGTTATTTTCATGGGAAACTACTACTGAACATTGGAATTCTATGGCGATTACTAAAGGACCTTTTTATGTCATACTGAGGTAACCGAGATGTCGGAGATCTCCTTTTCTCTATCCCCCAAAATGGGCCACCGGAAACTCACAAACCGCACGAAACACGACAGCATAGCGGAGTTATGTGAGCGCGACGTATCACCGCAGTCGTGCCGACCCAATTCGGATGCAAAGTAACATGACAGACGACAGATTCACGCAAAGGATGAACCCGCTATCGCAGTGGGCCGGTCACATCCACCAAAGAACATAATAGCTGATGGGTAATTAGAGTTCTGGAGGGGAGCCACGTTCGGAAAGACAGACGGGCCTCCAACTGGATTAAACGACCTCCGCGCAGCCGGCCCTAGTTGAATGTGAGTGACGGGATGTACTTCTTGGCCTTCATTGACAATGGTCTATGAAGGCCACCATCATTATCAACGTACTTCTACGTTGATAATGATGGTAATGAAAAGTAAGAAGGGGATCTTCTTTCATTTGTAATGAAATATTAATACATGAAATAGAAAAGACATTTAATTGAAGTGATAAAATTGAAACGGGGGAATGGAAGAAAGTGACCGTTATGCTGCACGCCGCGAGCCGCCGGCGCCAGACTTGACAGGGCAATGTTATCAGTACAACACGGCCTCACCAGAAACAGCGTTGGTTAAGCAGACCAGCGAAACGAGGAACTAATCATAGATACTTCATAAACATGTTAATAATCTTGGATTACTAGACAGATAAGAGCTTCCTTAGTTAGGTTAGGTTACGAGCGAAACGAGGACAAAATATTTATTTATTTATTTCAACCACTACTTACAACTACCATTACAGGTACTACCCAATTCAATAGTGAAGCACGCATCATTTAACTAACATAACAAATAACATATAACGCAATCCTTGTCAATACATTCAGTGAAGAATTAAAAATATCCGTCGCTTCTGCTACAAGGTTAAGAGTCGGAGCGCCCGCGTCAGTGGCGCCTCGTTCAATAAATTAGTGCGACCACGAGGAACGGCCAGCAGGTGAGGCCGACGTCGTCGCCACACAAACACACCAAACAATATATCGGCGTGATGTACCTTGCCCCTAATTAACTAAATAAACATAATACAAGTGCGAGGTCCCGCCTGACTCGTAGCTCGCTGTATCCAACCATGCCCAACACAAACAAATTTGGTTACATGAGAAGATAAAAAGGATATACCCCATATAGCCAGGGCCAATGTGATAGACAGGGCGTCTAGGAATAGAGGAGCTAGACAAGAGGCAAAGGGATCACCAAAATAAGACAAAGAAAGTTCTCATGCCACCAAAATAAACAGAATTTTGCTCTATATAAATAATTGCAAGCAATCATAAAATGTTAAGCTAAGATCAAGTATCAATAGATTTGACAAGTTAATAATAATACCGTATTGGAACGAGATAACAACATGCGAAAAATCCAAGAGTGACAGAGACATAGACACTTTGTATACTCAAACAGTTTGTCAAATATGCCGCCATTTTGTACTACTTTTTAATTTGGTCGGCTTATGTAGGTATGGTGATACCAGTTTTGTTATAAGCAGATTACCCAAGAATGTGGTATTATTTAAAAAGGGTGACTGGAATTTTCGAAATAAACACAATAAAAACAAATATGTTTATTGCTATCCTTACTATAGATCATACATATTAAGACGTATATAGCCTTCTTTTTTATTATTTATGTTTTTAGCAGTTTGTTATTAGTCATTACATAATATTTTCGATAATCCGGAAAAATGCAGCTGTCTAAAATTACAATAAATGTTTGGTTAGGGCTAATGCTTAGAGTTATCTATCAACCTTTACCAGTTTTTTATTATTTTTAATTCACTTGTTTCAAGAAAATAAGTAGACTTGTTATTATGAATGTGGTATCCCTGTAAAATATGCCTGTCCCTTTCGGGTATACGCGAATGTCAATTCCATATTATACTTGTTCCTAGGATGGAAGCGCTGTGCCGCGCTCCCGGCTGCATGGGTACCACCATCTTGCTTGTTTCTCCCGTGAAACAGCTTTGCTGTGTTTCGGAGAGAAGGGCAAGACAGGCAGTGTAATTACTGGCACCGAGACTTAACATCTTATGTCTCAGGATAGGCAACACATCCCCACCATGGTTCAGGCCTTGACGTGACGGTGGGGCTCAGTAGCCTAGGATGAGCCCAGCACCTTGGGCGAAGCTTATTGAGCCAAGGGGACAAAAGAGCAGGGGGCAAGGGTTGAGGATGGGAACCTCACCCCATTGTACTGTCCCGACGTTGGGAGGGGTTGCTCTGTGGTGCGGGACAACCCCTCTGTGGAGGTGGCGTCGGTCCCTTGAGGGACTGATTAGCCGTCGAGGTGCCCTGTTTGCTCAAGAATCCGGGGCACCACACCAAAGGCGGAATTTGTGGCACTGGCCGGGTTCTTGTGGGTAGAGCTGCGTCCACTTTACCACCTTTCGGGCGCAGCGAGTCCCACATACCCGCCTGGGTACGGCGTACGGCGTAAGTCTTTGGAGGTGTGTGAATTTTGTGTTTGTTCTTTATTTACAGAGACCCGTGCCCACACTGCAACTTATAAGAGTCGCTTCTGATCGCAAATTCAGCAAATGGCCAGTTTCTTCGGGCAAAACTCGATGCTCCAATTTAAATGAGATTAAACGGTACTGATACAAAACCCCATATTTTAAACCTGACGTATTTCATTATATTTATCTGGGTGTTGACTGAGCATTCCGCATTAAACAGCATTAACCCAATTGCTTTGTCAACCGCTAAAATATGGCGCCGTTTAACACTTTCCAAATATCAAATTTCGAATATCGCGTCTATGTTTCAGTTAAACTGTCAACGGTTTTGTTTTTTTTTTATATCGGCAAAGACATAGTCCGGTTTTTTATCTTTACATCGTGAGAACTGTCAAAATTAATAAACACTTCCTACAATACTCTCTCTAAGTTTGTTTAAGCTATGAAAAATATATAATGTAGTTTTTTTTTATATCACAAGGAGACAACCGAGCAGTAGGAGTATTATGGTGACTACCGACGCCCATAGACATCCGCACAACCAAAAGTTATGCAGATGCGTTGCCCTTCTTTTCCATATACCCCCCGATGGGCCAACGGAAACTCACAAACCGCACGAAACGCGACAACACAGCTGTCACTTTACGCCGGTGTTATGTGAATGAGAGGTACCACCCCGGTCGTGCCGGCTTTTTTCGGGTGCAAAGCAGCATGACACTACCTCTTACGTGAAGTCACTGTAGGAACCAAATGTAAGGACACCCGCGTTCAAATAGACAAATTCTGATTCTTTATATTAGTGGTGAAAACACTATGCAGTGGTCGCTCCTGGGTCGTCTTGGATGAATAAGGAGCAGTGCAATAAGTGATGAGAAACCTACCAGAGGAACTGGGTAATTATATATAGACAACAGTTTACAATGGAACATTTGTCATATCTATCACTAGATGTTGCTCACAGCTTCGCCCGCGTTAACTTACACAACTTAATTACTGTTAGTCACATCGTGATGTTATATAGCCTATAGCCTTCCTCGATAAATGGGCTATCTCACACTGAAATAATTTTTCAAATCGGACCAGTAATTCCTGAGATTAGCGCGTTCAAACAAACAAACTCTTCAGCTTTATAATATTAGTATAGGTGGGACAATTCTTGTAAACAAGCCCTTCGTCGACAGTGCCGAATCGATCTCTGCGAAATAAAAGTAAAAACAGGGTCATATTTAAACAATTTAGATAGTAAAAACCATCATGATAATGTTAAATCTTTAGGGCTTAATATCTTCCGTAATGCAAGTACAAAAAGTCAGATTTCAGCGACGTTCGCGACGAGGACTGGTTAGTCAAGTACACTTGACGGGACTTGCGAAGGTCAGGGATTGTCGGCCTTCATTGTCCGTCTATTTGTATTATATGTTAATTAAGACATGTGTAGTGATTATGACGACGTAATATAAGCAAAGAACAGCATAAGGAATGACTATGACGGCGGAATTTCAACAAAGAAGCCTACATTTTTTTATTTACCAGGATTTTAATCATTATAAAAACCTACTTTTAAGGAACTTAAATCCGCCATAGATCAAAATTAATTTAAAGGTGGTGTAAAGTACCAGAACGTTGGCATGTTTAAAGCTACTCTTCCACTAACAAATCGATGATCTCTATAAATTGCAGTCCTATTACAATGCAATAGGAGCCATTATTCATAGGTTCATTAATCTAAGTAGCAAGAGTACCGCGCGTTTGTGACGGGCAGGAGCATCACCGTGTTATTTAGATCCGCCATTACCTGTGACTCAGCGAGGCAATTATAGCCAAAGTGTTTAATCAGACTATAAAACATCTTGTACTGGACAGACATTCAATATATATTTGGAGTATTCATGACAGTGCAACCATGATGATCACAAAAATATTCAAAAACATTTTACCTACATGGCAATTGTCGCTTCAATATTCATGTAGGGACGTGTACCGTCAGCAAAAGTATTAGTATGCAGCATACATCCGTCCTTGCACATAACGTATTGATTGAGTCATAATGTTGCGTTTTCTTGAGAAATACATACTTTACATGTCTTTTACATGGGTATCGACGGCAAAAAAAATATGAAGGAACGAACACTCTGATAATAGCTATAAAACTGCAAACGTATGGTATCTTAATTAGTATGTTTCTTTGTTTAATATATAGCACGACGTTTATATTATGTTAACAAAGATATTAAAAAAAAAAACAAATCATGAAAATGCTAAGTTAAATTATACGTTATATTAACTATGTAGTAATAAAATAAAAAGTAAATTTTCCAATGTAAACAAAGAGATCATGAAAACACTAATTTTGCTATGCATATTAAAACCATTTCCGTATAATGCGTCATTAGAAAAACGTGCTAGAATTATGATCACGTAAAATAAAACGCATTATAGCTCAAATAGACATGACTCAATTATACGCCCAGTTTGAGTAGCTCAGGTTTAACTTAACAATAAGAGCTATATATATAATAAGATCGTAGTTTTCAAATAACAATGCATTTCAGCTGCATTTAGAGTGAAGTAATTTACGCTAATATACTACACGTCAAAGAAGCCATGCTTACATTCGAGAAACGTGCATTTGCGCACGTATTGCAATTCCAATACTAATATGGTATACTCAATACATCACAAAAAGTTTACACTTCTGTATAAATTATAAACAATGCATTTATCTGTCCAGACTCACAATCCCTAACTTTGCTATCTGTACTCCCAACAGACCATGACCCTTATTCTTTACACATTACGGACTATATCTCAAATAACCCGAGTCAGCCATTTTAATGCACACCCCAGCCCATCAATGTATCCTCTTCCTGGAATTGCGGTGACATTTGCCATGGTATTACCAATTACGTACAAGACAACTTATCCCTTGGTGCTTACAGTCCAAAATCTTTCGGCACGGTTGGCGTTCCAAATTCAGGGCGATATAGACTTTATAACAAAAGCATACGGTTAATAACAGCATGTGGGGTTACAGTACGTGCACAACAGCTGTTTTATCTGCAAGCTTTGTATTTTTGTTGACGCCATCTAAGGTCTAGACAGAATGAAAAGGAACCCTCCAGTGAAGGGCGTAGGAATTGAGAAGTGCTCGTCAGTTTTAAAGTAGTTTGAAAATGCACGTAAACAAACTTTTTCTTTGAATTTAATGGTTTATTTTTCTTTTTTCTTCAGAATTCGTTTGAGTAGCAATTAAAATGATAGGTGTGATGAAATTACTTTCTAGAAGTTTTCAGAAACATTAAATGCGTAATGCAATCTGTCAGCGTTTATTAGGACTATATGGAAGATATAATTTAGTTCTAATAAATATTAGTGTTTTACGATGAATTATGATTATAAAAAATGTTCATTCGTTAGAATTTGATCCTATTAACTCTCTAGATCCAACAACCACCTATGCATCTCAATCATTTAACCACTCAATCACCTGGCTGAAAAACTATTTAAAGGGTAATAAAAGAAGTATGTGTACTTTAACTTTCATTTGATCATCTAAAGATATGGATCAATTATTAAGAGGAGGTATCAATTATTAAGTGATCCTTAATTGTTTCGAATTCATTCCGTAGTCACTAACCAGAGGTCTAACACCGTCACACATTACATCCAATCTAGACTTTAATACTCCTGTTAATGTGAGAAATGTTGAACAATAGCGGCTAAATCCGGAAGGCACGGCTGATCGGTCCAATGGCCGTTTCACAACCAGCCTGATAGAGCCTTGGGTTTCCGCAAACTGATACTCGTCCAGTACATTTCTAACATAAATAAAGTTCAGGGCACTGGTCAAGGGATCATACGTAGGTGCGTGATTGCTTTTTAACCTGTGGGAACGGGGGGAAATTAAAGATATGTATCTTGGAATTTTAAATCGTTCTAATGAGACGGAAACAAATTTTACGGACTTTATCGCGGTTTATTAAGAATTTTACAAGCACAACGTTTCGGATACTTTACAGCAACCATGGTCACGGGAGGACCATGCGTCCTCCCATCACCATTAGTTTGCCACTTGTTTAGAGGGGCTGGACTGGTAATTTTTTCTATGTTAGTTGTATAGGCAAACTGGCAGACGCGCCACCTGATGGTAAGTGGTCAACGTCGCACATGAACATAAAATAATTTACCTGGAACTAGCCCAGGCAACTCATTTATAGGTTGACTAACAAAGCCCCTCCGAAACACAGCATAGCAGTTTCACGGAAGACATAAGCAAGATGGTGGTGCCCATGCACCTGGAAGCGCGGCACAGCGCGAGCGCATACCTGGCATCGGTAAAGCTACGAACATCTTTTAGTTAATTTCTAATATTATTATATTTTACGTGCCAGTAAATAACGTCATCATCATCATCAGTCTCTATCATCCATCCACTGCCGAACAAAGGCATATTCAATGAACGCCAATACCCTTGCACTCGCATCCAACACGGACCGGCCATCGCACGGAGATCGTCTTCCCACCTGGTTAATGGCCGACCAACACTTCGTCGACCCAAACGCAGTACCTACATGCTATTCAATAATTATGCTGATATCATTAATGAGTAACAATACTATTTTTAACAGCGTGATTATAGTAAAATACGCAACCGAAAATTACATCACGACTGGTAACGGTGACGACAGTAAACTAGATCCGCGCACGTTTACGACGCACAGGAAACAATGTATTTTGGGATCTTAATCTGTTTTCTATTTACACGTGAATGAATAATACTCATTCAAGTTGTGTGCTTTTAGATTTGTATAACCCTCTAGGTCTTTTCAAAGATAATTATAATTGTTTTGATAGCTATGACTTTAAGAATCCTATCTTCTAGTTTTGTATCAAAATCTAATCGATTAAAACTTCAAATGTCATATACAAATGTTCATATATGTCGTTCGATAGCTACCTCCTCACAGTCAATGTACCTTATTTTACTAGAAAATTCATATAGATACAACATAAGTAAAAATTCACTGAATGGATATAGCTCCTTACACTTAGTAGTTTCTATAAAAACTATTACGAAACAATAATAGATAATGAATATAATGAGTATAATTAGTACAAATGACACCGAGAGTGACACGCAACTGCAAAAGATTCCCCATTGTTTAAAAAGTAGCCTTGACCAGGTATTTATTGCAAATCTAACTGTACAAGGAGAATCCTAAATCAACGAATTCACTAACCACAGTGATAGAAGTGTTTTATAAAATGCTAAAAAAACCACGCATCCACATGTCAGTGGAGGACGGAGGTAATGGATACAATTTCTTTTAAATCCAAATTGAACGTTCCTTTCTTTGAGTTATTCACATATGATTTTTTCTAAAAATATAAGAACGTGGTGTACATTATTTTAAAACTATAAGTACGTTTTAGTCTTGCCGGCCAATTCCAGAATACATATGTAAAAAAATCGGCCAAGTGCTAGTCGGACTCGCGCACGAAGGGTTCCGTACCATTACATAGTAGGTATGCAACATTAGACACTTTAACAAAAAATATGGTTTATGTAAAGGTAAATTGCGGTTTACAATTTATGGCATATTAAAAAAAACCTACTTACTCTCTCAAACCAATTTTCGGTGGAAGTTTTTATGGTGATATACATCATATTTTTTTTTGTTTTCTCATTCTCTTATTTTAGAAGTTACAGGGGGGGGGGGAACAAACTATTCAGTTTAGAAAAAAATGGTACTAAAAACCTCAATATCATTTTTAAAGGCCTATCCATAGATACCCACACGTATTGGTTTGAAGAAAAAATACTTTGAGTTTCAGTTCTAAGTATGGGGTCCCTCAAACTTTATTGTTTTTTTTCTACTTTTGTGTCAAAATCTTAATGCGGTTCACAGAATACATCTACTTACCAAGTTTCAACAGAATAGTTCTTATAGTTTCGGAAAAAAGTGGCTGTGACATACGGACGGACAGACAGACAGACATGACGAATCTATAAGGGTTCCGTTTTTTGCCATTTGGCTACGGAACCCTAAAAAGAATACATTTTATACATACATAGTTTAAATAAAAATCAAAATACAAAGACTTTAATGGAATTATATTCTACTATTCCAAACAACTTTTATCGAAACAATCAAGAGATCATTAAAATCGATAAAAACAATTGTCATTGAAATATTTTTAGTCACGTTATATTAAATATGTCACAAAGTAACAAAACCGAGTTGATACATTTGATTGACTGGTAAATTTAATTGAACAAAAAACCAAACATGATAATAGAAATATTGAGATAAATAATAAATAGGTTTAATAATTTGAAAGTGATTGACATCAAACAGACTATACAAGGAATGTTACGTTAGGAATAAGTTTCTTATGCAATTGTTTTATAGATAAAGTCCGACTGTAGTTATTATGAATAAGCAAAAAAGGAGAGAGACTTATGTCTGCTTAACTTCCTGTTCGAAATTATTGACCAGGTAGCTCTTGGTCAACCTCAGAATGATAACAATTTTATAATCCTCATCTTGAACGGCCCGGTTCAAGATGAATGGTAGTATTAGCTTTAGCTTTAAGTTAAAGGCATAGGTCCAGAAGTAAACGGACACCGAATGATGTCAATAATGATTGTATCAATTAAGTATCTGACTGCAAATTCCTTTTTGTTATTAAGATTTTCAAAAACAAAAAATAAGTCGAATTTAAAAATGAAACAAAGATATATGTTATGTATGTACCTATATTTCACGAAAAGTGAAAAAAAAATCAACCAAAGCGAGTAACTAAATTTAAATGAAACCAACAATGATTCATACCATTTAAAGACTTGTTGGAAACACAAACAATCCAAATGAAACAAGAAAACAATTCAGACAAAGATAATCAAGATATACTAAGAAAATTTCAATCCGAGACTTTTCCATTTTTAATCTCATAAAACAAATGATCATATAAACATTCATTTACTGTTTATGCCAGTCTTATATCAACTCTTACGTCACCTCCAAGTTATTCAACCTGCTGTACTTGCCCGAGGCAACAGCCCAGAGATTGTAAATAAACGACTTATTCTTATTGTAATAAATTTTTCTTAAATAATGTCCCAGACGTTGCTAGATCACACTTATAAAACTCGTCACTCTATGTTGTTCTTAAAAAAATATCCCTACAGAATAATAAGTGATTCTACAAAACACCAAAAATTAAATGGACTACAAGAAAAATTAGTTGAAATAATTCCTTATTTTAAATAAACATAAAGGCAATCAAAGGCTAGTTTATCAGACAAAGAATTTGGAATCCAAAAGAAACGTTTTATTTTTGAATATCATTTAGATTCCCTCATAATTCAATTAGTATATAAATATGATCAAAGAACGCAGAAGTAAAAAATTATATGCAGGACTTAATTTAATACAACTTTACTTAATTTAAACGACCTTTCATGAACAGGTCATACAAATTCGTAGATCGTATTCGCACATTACGGAAGAATGTGGTCAGACCAGTTTAAATCATGATGACTTCGTGGTTAAGTTAATACATTACAACATATTAATTTGAATATAGATTCTCGTGAGAGATTACCCACTAAAATATTGCAACACTTCGTCCGGTTGCAATGTCGAATTTTATAGTATTAGTACAATTGGCAACTCGGCATGGCCTTTCGAAATAACACCATCAGTGTTAAGTTCCAGATAAAGAAATGTATTCGAACATTAATATTTTCTAAAGGTAGCTCAATACGAATAAGCCCGGAGTAGGCATATTTGGAATTGATAAATATTTATTTTAGCTTTCAAGACGTTGTTAAGCTTATACAAAATGTAAGTAGATATAGGGAAAACTAGGCTTACTTAGAAACAATTTAATGAGCATGAGCAACAGTCTCCGATGAAATAAAGAATTTACACTCCCATATCTAACATGCTTTCCCAGTACTTCTAGCTATATCGATAAATGAGCTTATATTTGTTTTATTTATATACCTACTAGTCCTACGCTTGATCAGAATCTAGTTACATAATTCAATATATTTGTCCTTTCTGCTAATAAAGATAAGATTGGAATTCGACCTTCAGTAACATTACCTCTGACATTATTCATAGATCTATAAAACATATAAAGCGACAAAACGCCAAATCTTGTTCGACTGAGTCACATGTGAAATACGGAAGGCGACATTATTTTTGCCCCACCTCTGATATAAAAAGAATTATTCAAGCGAAGCGAATACTTAGTCATCTTTTCGAGTGTTGCTCTCATAAATGATTACGATTAACGTTAAAAGAGCTTAAGTAAATTGTAAAAATCCTATTTAACCTGCTTACAGTGGAAAAATTTTAGTATGTACTTATGAATTTGAACCAAAATTTTGCTTCATCTAATTTAAACCTTGCTAATGTAAAAATAAACATTTTAATCACTGGTCATAAACAGAAACATTAACATTCTTAATCTTGAGATATATGTAATACGAAATTAATACATTAATGTCATACATAGTTAGATTAGCTTTATCAAGAAAATTGAGAGCAGTAAAATTTATTGTACTCGATAATTTGATTGGCTTTAAAGTTTTTTTAGTATTTAAGCAAATTTAAGTGAAGTTATTAATATCGATTAGTTTTTTAAGGACTTGTAAGTCTCACTTAAAATCGGATATTGTCTATTGCGTGTTCAGATCCGTTATAAATGTCCAGTTTGTTTTGGACTCCTAAATTGTTACTACCATTTGCGATACCATAGCGCGAATGAAATTAAAGTGTGCATCAGTCCTCCTGTAACTATAGTTGTTAAGTATCCCAAACGTAAGCGGGAACGTACCGGAATTTAAATATCTAAGTAAAACAAAATCTTAAATTATAAGTGGAATAATCGTAAACATAACAAAAAAAGTAAACAATAAGGATGAAGTAATATAGCTTGCAGGATATTATTGTGATCGCCGGCCAGATGGCGCACCAACCTTACGAGAGGCGACCTTGCCATTATGTACCACACCTCTCACTTGCAATTACGGGCGATGGTAGAATGCTGTGTACATAATTATTCCAAATGTTAATGTCATATTATATACCAGTCCCATGCATTTTAAACGATCTGGTGGGTTTATTTATAATGCAAATTCCAATTTATGGGAAATCAACAATATTGTTATTGTATTTAGACAAATTCCTATTTAAAGCGTCTATTGTTTTAGCGCTGGCCATCGTCCTGTAGAGACGTCGGGATGTTGATAATAAATCAATAACGCAACTAAAAAGTATGTAATAGTTACTCTGGATTGTTGTCAGATAAAATATAATTCACATTAGTATGATTGGGATACTTTACCTAAGTTTAGCTTTATTATGCCATGCCATGCCATCTATGTACTATATAAAGTTGATTAAATAAATAACAGTATTAATCTGCTATACCCTTTTTGTAGTATTGCAATAGAATTCTCAATAGTATAGATGAAAATAGACATGGGTCCTAGAATGCCCCCCCAGAGAATCTCATTACCAATTTGCTTGACCTACTTCACGTATATCATCAAATCTATATCACATTATCCTTTCAAACATATCCGTGTAATTTATACTTATTAAACATTGAAATCCACGTACGTTTACCTAACGCGTGTTGAAATAGGAGCATTATATAAGGAACCTAGCTTAGATCTAACTCTAGTAATATAATTCAAATTTCATCATGTAATGCTTGCTGAATTCCACATTTAGGAATGCGAAGACTAGCCCATTTCATAACGTTTCCGTACCTTTAAGTAACTGAGGTGATCAATGTTCGTTAGTGTATAGGAATGATTAGATTACGGTTGGAACCCTCCAATTATAAATGTAGATATCAAATTGATAACACCGAAACCAGGAAAAATATCACTCGTCATTAGATAACAATCTGTACATAATAGACTAACGCCCGAATACTCAAACGAATCTCAAATTTAAGACGTACTTAAACTCGTGTTGTCCCTCTTTTTTTCTTTGAATCTGACACGTTATAGCATGAGTTTAAGTACGTCTTAAATTTGAGATTCGTTTTAGTATTTGGGCGTAAATCTTCAAACACATTGTCATAAATAATTGAGTATTTTTTGTAGGAAGCTATTTTTTATCAATTGTGTTATCATAATACTTCTTACTTCGAACAATTAAGACATTTATAAGGACGTCCCACGCATTCTTTCCGCGAGTGACTCAATTTTGATATTACTCTGGGAATTTTGAGACCATGAACGCAATCTAAAGTATATAATTTCATTCAAATTGCTATAGCACTTTAATGGTTTAATTAAATTTAATAACTATGATCGGATCTATATCTTAGATGTTTGCCAAGCAATTTTCTAGTTATGCTAATCATAACCCTGTCAAATCAAAACGACATGACACTAAGGTTAGGTTAGTGAAATCGGTAGCTCTTAGACGCGGTTTATTTTTAATTGCTTGCTTAAGTAATCCAGATACTTTGACACGCTTAAAATTTATAACTTTCCAATTGTGAAGAATTAATGCAATTCTTATAGTTATCACCGGAAAATTCTAAGTTTTAAAAGACAGCTTAAGACCACATTGTAAGCAAGTGCATTTGAAAGTGCAACATGATTAACCTTTTTAATGAGCACACAGACATGGACCAGATAGGGGAAAGATATGACTTCAAGATTCTCTATTCCACCAAGATTCAGATCTCTAGAGAGCTAGCACAAGGAAGTGATTCAGTAGCCGTATATAGAAGATAATTACGTCTTATTCTGAGCACGGCTGTGCCTTGAGGATTACGTGAAATATTGTTGGCTATTGTTGATTATGAAGACACTGTTGCATATAAACACGACATTTAAAACTGTGAAGAAATAAATTCGTTTCCTGGAATTAAGTATATACATATATGTATATATAATTATATTTTGTTGTATGAAATGTTAGAATCACAATATTCTAGCTAATATTATAAATGCAAATGTTAGTTTGTTTGTTTATTGCGCTATCGCAAACAAACGGCACCTCGACGGCTAGTCAGTCCCTCAAGGGACCGACGCCACCTCCACAGAGGTTGTCCCGCAAAACAGAACCCCCCCCCCCCCCCCAACTTCGGGATAGTGTAAAATAGACAATCAATATTGGCAATTTTCGACAGATCGCACTGCAATTAAGCGTTAACTCGAGCACAAAGTAATGGCACCATGGTTAATATTACGTAATAACATTACCCCATAACAGACCATAATAAATCCCAGATAACCATGTCACCCCTGTCGTAATCCTGCCCGAAATAGCCGACAGGAAGCGCACCATAATTTGTTTGCATTGGCCAGCACACGGCTAATTATAGACCCACCTGGTTCAGGCAATAAACAGGGGAACGAGTCTTTTGATATCTGGTGTTTTGATGTTGAGGCAGCATAAGGTACTGTGGATGCATTAGATATACCAGATTTATAATTTTGTATTATATTTATATACTATAACATCTCCTCTTTTAATTTTTACATCTAGTTTTCCAAATTTGTTATTTTTTTGATCTATGGATGAATCTGCTTGCTTTTGTACTCTTGAATAATTTACTTTCAAAATAATGTCTCTCAGATTTTAGTAATTGGTTTAATATTAGTCAGGCGAAAGGATATTCAATATAATTGGCTATTTTCATGTATTCAACTAGAATCTCCAGGATTATTCTAGCACTGAATATTGGCCACAAAAATACCTTCTCTGCTTTAGCGTATATGCAGCTGGTTTTAGAGCAAAATGATTAATACATAAAGAATTTAAATTCAGCTTTCCTCTATGATTCCTCACGCAACCACCAGGTGATAAACTCGACGATGATTTCTCTGTAGCCAGTCATTCATGATAACGCAATGAACGGTAGCACATCATCGTTGAATTATTGGTACAAAAAGTGGATAAGTAAAATCCGAACACGCGCTTTGGTGATGTTTTTTTATTATTTTAATGTCATTTAAGAAGGTTCACCTTTTGTGTTTTCATGTTATCTTAGTACAAATCTATGTTCAGTACCTAACTCGGTAAAAATAGACTTGTAATATACATACTCTGAATCTTACAAACTAGATAGTACATAAGCCAATTAAGTTTCACTAATTACATATAACAAAATATATTGGTTGGGTAAACGTTAAAATTGTACAAGAATTTATACTAAGTTTTTTAACAAAATATGTACGAAATAAAAATTACAGTAATAATAGCTTGTGACAATATACTTAGTTTATTTTAATTACTCGATGGCAGTTCTAAACTTATTAAGTCCTATTATATCATAAACGCAAAAGTTTGTAAGAATGTAGGGATGTATGTTTGTAGCTCTTTTACGCAAAAACTACTGAATGGATTTTGATGAAACTTTAAAAAAAAATTCAGGATGGCGCTTGGAGATCCACCTGGATCTGTCAGCATTTTGTATTTTATGCACAGTAAGTGACCCTTAATCTTGGGAAAAAAAATTGATCGGAAATTTAGTGCGAGGTTAAATTCAATTTTTACTGTACTAAAAGGGGCTTGGGGCGTTTGGACTAGTCTATTATAATTACGACTTAAACTAGTAAATTTGGAAACAGCTAGCATGTGCTTAAACTATTAATTAAAACTGCCATGATTTTCACTTATTTCGCAGAGCTTAATATTTCGACATTATCCACGAATGCCTTGTTAGTTCTAATAGTGAAAATAACCATATTAATTTCAATTGGTATAGTTAAAATTCTAAAACGTCTTATTTAATTTACACAGATAGTACTAACAAGCAAGAAATGCAACAAGAATTTGTTCCCATTGTAATTATCCAGAAACGTATTGGGCCTATTAACAGTGGACCCGGAACAAACACACCCACCCTATCCGCCACACACTAATATAAAGAACAATACGTTGACAACACACATTACTAATATGGCACCGGCGCGCGGTAACGTGGGTGACACTTTAGACGAAGATGAAATGTATTCAGCATCATCAGATTTTCTTCTTCTGGGTGGGTTTATTTTAAGAATCGGCATAGTCGTGCTCATGCAGGTGGACTGCAATTATTTTATACATATACTATATTTATAATGCGACTATTTTGAATTAATTTAGGAAGAGTGTATTATTATTAATCAAAAAGTATGTATCAGACCAACCCGGAAGCACGAAACAATAATTAAACTGAAGACTTTGTTTGAAAGCGCTAACCAATTATAAAATATGTATTCGATTTGAAAAAATATTTATTCATTTGATCGCGTTAGATTTGAATAAGGCCTATTTATTAAACATTAAATTGTATTCAGTTTTGGCGCAGGTAAAACCGCGGGCACAGCTAGTTGCAAAAAAATTATCAAATCCCAAAAGCGTATATCAAACAAATAAAAACAAAAATATGACCCTACACCTAATTTACGTGACATATTAAAAAGTTTAATGGGGTTGCATTACCAGACAGCCATAAAATTACTTAACAGATAAGATGCGTCGTAAAACTGAGGATAAATTTAAAATATATTAAAAGAAGCATCGAATTCAATTTTGGCTTAGAGATATTTCAACATAAAATATTCAAGAATGTGTTTACTTGCAACACAAAAGGCAAATAAGCTTTGGAAATTTATTAGTCAAAGCAAGTTGTCCCCGAGTTTTCATTTGGAATGTCAAAACTGAATTGTGTAACTAAACACTGAAAATGATATGGAAAGCATAAATGTCCCACTGCTGTGCACGGGTTTCCTTTTCGAAATCAGGCAAGGAGTGTGGTGTTGGAGGTTCACCGAGGCGCTGGCCCAATGCGGGTTGGTGAACTTCAAACACCTTTCCTCACGATGTATTCATAAAACATAAATTATAATATCAGCTAAGATATGTTTTTTACATTCGAATGTGATATTTCAAAATGTGATTCGGGACATAGATTTTGAACGCCGAAGTAGGTCAACAATAAAGCTGTGAAATGGGGTACACGTATTAATACGTGCAGTAGATTAAATCTTATTCGCAACTAACGACATGCCTAGCGTTGCAGAAGTTAGACAAAAAGCTAAAAAAGTTATTTATAAAAGCAGTGATTTCATGTCAGTGGTAAACTAGATTCTCTGTCTACGGTAGAAACACTGTCACTGGTTGACAATTCAGTTGAGAAGGTTCATTATAATCATACAAGGTTTTCATAAGCGACAAAACATGAGATGATTCTCACACAGGTTACCATCCCATTGTCAGCGCTTCCCACGCGGTTACGTCAACTGGAGTATTGCATCGGTATTGAGAAATCCGTATCTATTTCACGACTTAATAACATGTTATTAAGGATGTTTCCACATCGCACCTGGACTTCATCAATGGACAATTTGAATATCTTGTATGGCGCTTATCAGGAAATTGCTAAATATTGTTACGTTAAGTATGGAAGTCCGAAATATGCTCCAAGGCGTCAATTCTGATGCCAAGTAATTTAAAAATATATTAATAACATCCGTTCGGCGTGTTTGTGACTAAACTACATCCCACTTGAAAATTTTACGGATCGGGATGGCTACTCGCATCCAATAACTATTACAAATTATCGGTCATCTTAATAGTGATTAAAATAGCAGACGATGAAGCATACACTCAATATGATAGGAAAGAAAAGTAATAACCTAATTCAAGACATTTCTGGATCTCTGAAGCTAATAAATCATTAACATACATACAAAGGCTCATAATAGCGTTAAAAAGTAATCACAATAAATATAATCTCGATTAAAGATTTTTTATTGAAGTATTCAAACGTTATCGGTATGCAACTTTCAATTTGTTCAATATTAAATGTTTTAAATCCTTGACAAATAATTAAAACAAGTTTTTTAATTAAAAGCTATTCCAGTCATAAAATATTCTGATTAAGGTATGTGTGTCTCAAAGACACTTAATTGATTTTATAATCATGCTTTAACGCGCTGAGGCTAAAATTTTATGCAAAATAATGTGAATGTGAGTCATCAGCCCGTTTGTATTTCTCCTGCATATAATACCTGTATTTTATGAAGGCATTCGACTAGGAAATACTTATTTGCTCTTGACATAATGACTAGGGATCTTTAGGTGCCTGTAAATTCACCGGTCAGTAGGATGCGCATGTGCCATGGATATCGCCGTCCTGTTTATTTCTTCCGTACAATATTGCATTTTTCGGAAAGAAGGACAGGATATATTTTACTGGCATTTAAACTGACTATATTACGTCTCAGAATAGGCAATGCATGAATAAGTTTTGGTTAAGCCCTGGGTGAACTTGTATGTTCGTGAGGGACTTAAGACATTTCCCACTCATCATAAGGTGGCTCGTCTGCCAATTTGCCTAATCCCACTAACCCAAAAAACTAACAATCGTACTTACTTAGCGCATAGATTACAACTATAATGACTATGCTATTATAGAGGCAAATAATGATAATGCATTCATTGAAGGTTCTGATGTTGTATGTTGTAACTGTAGTTAACCAAAAAATAACTGTACACGACCCAATAACCGATATAAAACCGAAAAATTGCTTACACGAGGAAGTTTATAAACGTGCTCATCTTTTTAAATGTTTCTTTTCATAATACATTCATCACCCCCCGGCAAGGAACGCCCACTATACGGATAGTAATCGATTCTCAGAATTCGGGTTTGCAAAATTTCCTTTCAAGTTGATATTTTAAAAATACCAGTAACAGTTAACAAGTTGTAACATTGCGGAAAGTCTAATAACGTTGTTAATATTGTCAAATGTCAAAACATCAAAAGCGTAATAATTATGACATGATTGCAAACTATCTTATATAAATTCGAGAAAGGTCATAAGCTAATAATGACTATCTAATTAGTGTCAGTCAGTAGCGATCAGAATTTTTCAAAGATGGTTTATGAAAAATCTAGATATATTTTGTGATATAATGACAGCTCTTCCCGATAGTAAAATGATTTTAATCTTCTTTATATTATACGTATCAAAAGTTATCAATCGCAGCAACAATATAAAATTATTTTTTGGAGTACTACAAGGTTCTTATTTAGACACAATCCTATGTCATTTATATGTTATAAACATGTTTGAAAATTGTAGCTAACAGTTTCTAGATATAAAAGAACCGTATCATCTAATTCTTATAAATATTAATATACATATATTATACATTGGTTATGTAAAAGTATCGACGTTATCAATGTAGCATTCGATTTTATCATCATCAAAACTAATATAGAGATGCGGTCAAGGCTAGCAAAGTGAATCTAAAGCCAATAAAGAATTAACTGTTATAGATTTTAAGATTTCATAATATCGATTAAGTAATGCAATTCTATCGATGATTGTAATGATTATTAGCGTGAGAATTATTCAACAAACGATGCATGGAAGAATAAGTATTACTTAATAGATATTATTACAATTTTAATTTAATTAACTACTAGGTAAACGAAGGTAAGGTATGACGAAGATTATATTCTAAGTATTCAACTTAAAGAACATGACACATCAAGCAGAACATACTAAAATTAAAATAACATTATTTTCGATTGCAGAACGTACATTACATAAAGACACTTGCGCCATATATGGAATCCATGTCATATTTAACTCGGTAACCAATTTCGCTACTCTCAATACGCTCACCATGCATGATTTCTATGAATTCCCAATTAATGAGACACAATGCAAACTGGACCTTCCACCGCAACAATACACCACAGATTCAAGCACAATGATCTTAGTGTGCATCTTTGATAAGAGAAATTATTGGTGGCCTGGATTCATAAGTGATTTACCGCCAGTAGATTGAATGAATATTATTCTATTAGTGTTATATTTTGTACCGTTCATTCTACATTCCACAAAGGTCGATACGGATCTTCAGGCGCAAGGACGGATGAAAGGCTATGTATGACGAATTCAGTCTCAAAGCAGTTAAGATTTCCATAGACTTTTTAAGCTAGACATAAAATGCGATTACCAGTTCTGCAATCTTAATGGTGCGCTATACAGCAAATAGTTTCTATACAAGCTTATATTTAAGTAGACTAAGTACTGCTGTCCTATATAATATTCTCATACCATCGATTATCACGCAAATCATCGCCATACATCCAGCCAAAATAAATTTTGCAACAATAGTTGATTACTCAAGTAATTGGGATGATAAAATAGCAATCAACATTTTTGGATTTAAATTATGGCATATATCAGACACTCACGTGGATGATAAAATTATGCTAAATATAAATGAAGATATAATTCAGGAGCTGATCAAGTGCTCTGGCGCCAAGGTTCCCACAGCCAATCACTTAAAGAGTATTTACGTTTAAATTTATTGCAATCGCAACGATACGAATTTAATTTCAATAATTGTTGAAAGTGGCAT
This sequence comes from Helleia helle, assembly GCA_963853865.1. NCBI lineage: Eukaryota > Metazoa > Arthropoda > Insecta > Lepidoptera > Lycaenidae > Helleia > Helleia helle. The sequence continues at coordinate 1,229,148 of OY971435.1, forward strand.
TTACATACAGATATTTCATGCGATGATTGGAGCACTATTTATATGTCGTCCGACTCATTACCTAACAAGAATATAAAGATATGATATTAGTAATATCGTAATCACAAAACTGTTGAAATCAGGTTTAGTGACTATTTTAGTATCCAAAGAAGTTTTAGATTTTTAATATAATATCTGGGTTCAAATAGTTGTTATTTTTAACATTTAATGATAATGATAATAGGTTATTCTGCTAAGTGTTGTAACTACTAAAGCGAAGGTAGATTTTTTAAACTTAAACGGTAAACGGTTCCAAACTCAAAAGCTTTAAAAGAGTAAAAATGTACAAATCCATGTTATTCCTACATGAAGAAAAGGAGCATACAAGTGGTCACGTTAAAACACCGTAGTGCATAGTACTTTTACTTGCATAGTATTTTCGCTTCCATAATATAAAAAATGCTATTTTCGTGGCGCGACCTGTACATCGTTTAGTTCCCTAATGGATACAACTTGCCCTATCTTAAAATCGTGACAGATTCTTTATCACGGTAACAGTATTAAATATGGCCAATGCCTTTTATGGCCAAACCCAATCAAACATTACTTGTTAGATACAATAACAAATTGATAGATATAGCTTCTTGGGGCTTTAGTTAGCCGTGCAATTAGCTTTAATATACTAGGTGTTGCCTTCGGCATCCGCGATAAAAGAATTTAGGTTGGAAAAAATAGTTTTTATAAGCTATGTGGCGCCATTTATCTTAAGATTGTTTCTTTTTTTTGTTGGATTTTTTTTGATTGGGCTGTTTTAAGATTCTCTATTTAGAAGAGTTAAATTGTCAAGTTTGTGTAGGTTATGAGTACATTTCGACAATATTTCAATCATAATCACGGATCATGCGATCATGTCTTTCGCGATAAGATCCAGGTTAAATATTTTAAAAAGTAGGTACTCCTAAGTCAGTGGTCTAGATTATCATTCGTCTTTACTTACACAACCGTTTATAATATCTATACACAATTTTATATGAACAATTCTCATTGACGTTTTATTTCAATGAGACTTGCGTGTAAAGGTAACCCCATACATGTATCTAAATGCCTATTTCCCATATTTCGCTTTCTCCCACAAATGTCGAGTTTTAAACACTTGGATTTTTTCTTTTGTACACTTGGATTTTTTCTATTTTGTCTATGCTAATAAAATAAATCTAAAGTTTGTTTGAACGTGCGTATATTCGGAACAGCCAGCCCGATTTGATAGTCAAAATGTTGACTAAGGATATTTATTTTAAAGCAATGGTACCATTTAATCTTTAGGCGAATAAAATCACGCTAAGTAGTTCTTCCTTACAGGGTAGGCATCAAAAATTTTTATGTGCTTATATTAACACATAGTTCTAAGTACAAAAATAACCGCAACTATTAAAAAAACCGCAAGCTATATTAGGCCGCGCTTGCGGTAATTCCCAAAAATAGACACAAAGCCACAAGTCTAGATATTTACCAATTTCAACAATTAGTTGCAATAATTTCGTTTCAGATAATATATAGGTAAGCCATTCGAATTGATTAGGTGCTCCGACGATGAAATTCTATTCGATGAGACCAATGCTACCTACAAAGTATACATATAGTCTTCATCCATACATCGTTTTCGCAACAATATTATCTCGGGACAGATTTTAATAAAATTATGCAAACAGATTATATTTTGTGAAATTGTGTGCTTAATTAACCATAACATCATAACACTAACGTCACATGAACGTCCTAAAGCTGGACTCGAGTCTCCCCTAAATAAGATCCATTTTAACACAATGTCCTTTCATCTATCATTACAATATTATACAAAGCCAATTCTGGACACGAAAGCCCCAGACATTGCTCAACACACAATTGTAACATTTCCTCGAGTTAAACAATCTTGCGTTACACCAGTTATACAATTGTCACAATCACATGCAACACATAATAAGATCCTTATGACAAACCGACCGACAAATATCATACAAGATTGTTCTGAGCATTTAGTATTCATGTCTAACGATAATGGTCCCTACACTGAGGCCAACGAGACATCATTGTCAGCTTTAATGAAAATACTAGGTAGTTCGTGATATCGAAAAACTTTCAAAATCCTTCACAATATAATAATACACACATCTTTGAAATTGATCAATATTTTTACTAAAGCTTTACTTTGATACAAAAAGATAACAAAAACTGGGTCAGCTGAATTAAAACTTCAAACTTTGCTACAATTATGGGGCGCAAATATTTTGTTTTTAAATAATTGTTAGGTACTTTAAAATTCCAATTTGCAATCATACAATAAGGGCTACAAAATAAGTATTCAATAAAAGATGCCGGCCAGTATTATAATGAATTATTATGGATTTTATGGCGGTTTATTGAGTTTTTTACAAGTCCGACGTTTCGGATACTTTTCAGCAACCATGGTCACAAACGTTAAAATATCCCTAGACGGAGTCCTCCACTCCGTCTAGTATCTCGTCTCATCTCCGTCCGTATATTTTAAGAACTTTTATTTTATTTTATAAAGCTGAAGAGTTTGTTTGAACGCGCTAATCTCAAGAACTATTGACTGGTCTGATTTGAAATTTTTTTTAGTGTTCGGTAGACCATTTATCGAGGAAGGTTATAAGCTTTATAACATCACACTGTGACTAACAGTATTTAAGTAAGTTAACGCGGGCGAACCTGCGGGCAACAGTTAGTTTAAAATATGCCTAGACGTTGCTGATGTATGTCGTTCCTTCGTTCTTACTTCTTAGTCTCAGTTATCGTAATAAACCTTTCTCTGTCCACTGCTCTGTCTTCGTTAGGTATATTTGTTTAAATATCAACTTAATTTAATACTTAGGTAAATTTTAGATCGGCGAACAAAAAAACCCGGTGTCCTTGCGTTCCGCCATTGTTTATCTGATGTAATTCGAACAATGGAAATGAACACCGCGAGAAACGCTCAAAGTACTGGATATAATTGTTTACACTTATAATGTATTACTTTAAAATTGTATGTTACTGTACTACTTTAAGGCGCGGCTCCATCGCACACGAAGGGGATACGCACGTGTGTTAAGAGGACGCATTGGACATTTCAATTTATTTCAGTAATTCCATAACGAATTAAAATATAAGTTGGTGACCTGAATGAACTATTTTCATGATAAAAACCTTATTTTGTTAGTTTTCAATACATGATTAGGTAAGTTTCGTAAGAAAGAAAAAAAATATTCGCCTAAATATTAGTCGCCTTAAGCTTCGCTTTGGAAGAAAATGTATTATAATATGAGGTCCACTGGCTAGCTCACATAACTCACATTGCTGAACGCGGCGCATCTTAGCTGCGTGGATACATTTATTTGACAACGTGGATCTACGTTTCCACTTCACACGCATATTTTTCATAATACGAGACTGTTACGAATTTGACTACTTTATGCTCTAAAAACGGTCAAAACAAACGTTGAAAATTATATGATGTTCCGTTGTATTTTTATTTTAAATCATTACTAGCTTGAACCGCCATTTCTTTACGTAATCAGCTTTAATGCTACATTAAAGTTTATTGTATCTCTTTTTTATTATAAAATAGTAAAATCTCTTTCACCATCTAAACGACCTCGTACGAGTTTGATATTTAATGTACCTATGTGCAGTATTGTATAAAATATTAGCTTTCTGCGCTTAATATAACCACTAAATATGCCAAATTTTACGAATATACGAGATAGGATTGGACCTTTTTTTTCTTCCGGGAGGGGGGGGGGCTTCCCCAGGTATGTGGGACTCGCTGCGCCCGAAAAATGGTAAGGTGGATGCAGCTCTACCCACGTAAACCTGGCGAATGCCACCAATGCCGCATTTGGTGACAGGAGAACAGCTCCTCCCAACGCCGGGAGAGGGCAATGGGGTTCTCATCCACGCCCCTTGTCCCCTCTTATATGTGGGATATAAAGAGCAGCCCCTTCGGTTCACTTGGCTTCGCCCAATGTGCTGGGTTCACCTTAGGCTACTGAGCCCCACCGCCACGACAAGGCTTGTACCGTAGTGTACTAGCACCTAAACAACGACACTATCAGCTCGAATACACAGCTGGAAGTAATCTTTAAAGGAACGCCGAGACAGTTCTTATTTAGGTTCATAAACTAGTAATAAAAGATCGGAGAAATTTAAAAAGATAACGACATAATATAACGACATAGGTATATGTCGTTATCTTTTTTAAATTTGTTGCTAATTAGTGGATTTTGTTGCTAAGCCGATGTTTTGTTATGTTATTTAGATAATATGCAGACAGCCCAAACCGTTAAACAAATTCATCTGGGCCTTGTCAGTTCCGTTAGTTGCTCTTTCTTTGCTGGCAGTCTTTGTGCCAGTAATTACACTGGCTAGTGGCTGTCCTATCTTTCCATCCAAAATACGACGAAGCTGCTTAAGAAACAATCGGGATGGTCGTACCGGTGCAGACTGGAGGGCATTCCATTCGATTAAAAATCAACAGTGCTGGCTTTATATCAAGATCTTTCCAGTTTATGGGCCTTGTATTATTTAAGTCCTTAAAAACGCCTGGTCGTTTGTACGTGGGCTGTTGTTGTTTGAAAATGACGAAGCTAGATTTTTTCAACACTTTACGTAATCCTGCTTTTGTTTCGCCTTGACATGCATTATTTCCCAATCGTGGAACAATCGACACACAAATCAATTCGGATTTCTCTGAAAATATTACCGTGTCCGATAGTTATTGTTGTTCATATACAGTAAAGTTTCTGGCTTTGGAAATCTAGAAGGTTTAATAAATACAAGGTAATATAGATTTTAAAAGTATATAATATTTCGTGGATATTTTGGCATTGTATCTGCTTTTGTCACGAGACTCGTAGAATGCCGATGTATCGAACTCCGTGAAGAAATGAAAAACATTGTAGACAACGTTTTAAATTGTATTAATAGTGAAGATGGTTAGGTAAATTTAATCTATACAGATAAATAAAATTGCAGTGTCTGTTTTTAATATTAAAATAACCGCTTATTACTAAATTATGCATATGGATGTAAACACGGAACATATACATTCCCACTTTTTATATACAATAAAAAACGATATTATAGATTAGAATAGATATATATATCGTGTATACATCCATGTGAATTTAATAAAAAGCGGTTATTTTAATATTACAAACAGATACTACAATTTTATTTATCTGTATAGATAGAATTAGGCTTAATTTTTATGATAGAATTAACGTTATAATATAAAATTTCTCACAAAATTTGTTTGTGCGGATCAGATTATATATCAGTGTAGAAGACAAGAGCACGTAAAAAACATAAAAGTATTGCAACCGTACGAAATGCGAATTAAAGTTAAAGCACAGTTAGCAGTTGTATCTGGGTTAAGGTGATTTAAACAATATGTTAATCGCTTACGTAATGTTAGCGCTAGTTGTTCATATTAATTGACATTTTAGATGATTATACAGTTTATTATAACTGTATTGTATGTAACCGAGACTTTATTGTGGAGATAAAAAAATATCTACTAATAGAATATATTCATGAAACGTCAAACTGCGACTTGTGACCTTCAAGAATAGACCATACTCATACTTGAAAGGCCGGCAAAGCACCTGCTGATCCTCTGGTGTAGCGGGTGTCTATGGACGTCGCTTATCACTTACCGCCAGGGGAAACGACAGATCTTTTATAAAAAACCCCCGCAAACCCAAGCCCCATGGCAAGAAAGAAACAGTAGGTAATACTAGTACTGGTAGGTAATCTATACTAATAATATGAAGCTGAAGAGTTTGTTTGTTTGAATGCGCTAATCTCAGGAACTACTGGTCCGTGAAAAATTATTTCAGTGTTAGATAGACCATTTATCGAGGAAGGCTATAAGGCTATATAACATCACGCTGTGACTAATAGGAGTTAAGTAAGGGAAGTTAACGCGGGCGAAGCTGCGTGCAACAGCTAGTAAACATCTAAGACGGTTTACATGTACGTATTTTGATTCATGTGGTAACGTTGACTTACCATCATGTGGTACGAAAAAAAATCCCATGGAAATGTTCATTCAATTCATTTAGTTCTTAACGAAATAAACACAAAGAATATTATATTTGAACTCTTTCGTATCAAATTGTTTGAGACTTACAATAAATTTAAGTTTGAAACTTACAATAACTACTTACGTTAAAAGGAAAACGTATCAAGTGTACAAGAAATCCCCTCCCTTAGACTATTGTAATCACCAAAAAGTTATATTACCTTTTTAAAATCTCCAGAAAAAAAGTATCATGCTCACGCGTCGAATGCTGCATTTTTTGCCATCGCGAGGCATTGTATGCAAATCCCGACCCGAACATGCATATGACACTTTTTTGTGCATGCAACACCGCGAATCACGTATCTTTTTATTGTGTGAACACATAAGAGTAATAAAGAGGTAATATTGTGGGATTTAATGTACTAGAATACTAGATAGACGAAAACTAGACATGGGTTTTAAGAAAATATTTCGCCCAAATGTTAAGTTATCATTAAGGGATGGCCTAGGGGTGGCACAAAATAAATGTGGTGGCTATAAAATTAATCATCATGGGCCAAGCAAGCAAAGGCTAATATGATGATAGATCATAAAAGGATGATGGTAGGGTGAACTGTCTGGATATACCTACCTAGGTAGTATCCACAACGATCGCAAATTCTTGTGAAAGGACGAAACCGTATGTAGGTATTTATAAATTCTTACAATCTCAGCACAGAAATAGGTTAAAGTGGTTTTATTGTTTAGTATCATTTTTTTATTTTCGTGCATGTCAATGTCAAATGTGGCTACAAAGTTATCTTCCGTTAAGATCCCTGTTTTTTTCCTTTCGACTACGGATCATTGAGAACACTGGCTGCATATGTCTTGTTCTTTGCCGATACAAATTATGAAACATACTAATACGGGGAATCCCCTAAAAAGTGATCGACATATGTGCATGTTGCGTAAATCACGTAATACCTTATTCCCATGTACATTCCAAGAAGTTTCTCATTGTTTTGGTTTTTACCTTCGAAATACGTATGCGTTTGCAAGTTCTTACGTTGGTGTGTTGATTGAAGGTTTTTCCACAAATATGCACGTTTGAGAAATATAACTGGATCCCGAATAACTATCCATAGGTATCGAAACTATCGATTGGTATATCAAAGCAGTAGTTTAATATAGGAAAACTTAAAAACGTATGTACCTACATTTGAATTATCGAATAAAATTTTTGACATAATTTGTGTAAGTAATACGGGTTCTTTAGATTTATCTAGTAACGCACCGTGATAAAATTCGTAGTCTGTTACATTTTAATGTGTACACAGAAATAAAAATGACCATCACAGCCGAATAGGGCCGGTACGACCGGGGTGGTACCTACCTCTCGCTCACATAATACCGGCGTCAAATGACAGTTATACTGTCGCGTTTCGTGCGGTTTGCGCGTTTCCGGTGGCCCATTGGGGAAAAGGAAAACGAGGGCAACGCATCTGCATAATCTCTGGTTGTGCGGATGTGTATGGGCGTCGATAGTCGCCAAAAGGCTTCCACTGCTCGTTTGCCCTCCTATGCTATAAAAAATATACCAAATTTAGTTAATTATGTTATATTAGAAATCACAATTACTAAAAATTGATGATAACATGTGCTAAGATATAAGACAGCGGCATCAGGCGGCATACCATCACAGCATTCGATTTTACAGCCAAAGCGCACATCAAAATCATTTTCAAAATACGAATCCATAACTTTCCGTAACAACAGCTGCTGTCACAAAAAACGGGTCCACTGACGCGGAATACCCCGACAATTCCGGGCCCACGAAGAGAGCTTCGTCAGACGTAGTTTTGGCGGTGGGCCGAATATCTAATGGGCCATGAAAACCATGAACGCGCAGGATACAGAGAAAGTGCTCTCCTATAATGTAGTAAGCTCTTATATGTATATCTTTGCCCAACTGAAATGAGGTAAAAGTGATGTTGCAGCCATTTGTCTAGTCTATACCGTGTTCTTTATGCAATTAGGTATTCGTCAGTCGGCACGCATGCAAAAGTCAAAACTATCTCACTAACGCCCGAATACTCAAACGAATCTAAAATTTAAGACGTACTTATTATGTCATTAGTCGAACATTTCAAGTAGGTACCTACTAACACTAACATTTCGACAATGTTTAATGCTAAGTCAGAAAATACGTGAGGGTTTCATTTCTAGCATCACGAATGAATAACGAGTTCAGAGGCAACAAAATTTCATAATTAAAACAATTTACGAAATATATTATAATGAAAGTATTATGTAGTAAGTATAAATAATAATATATATTAACATACATTACTGTACGAGTCACAACCCGAAAATTAATTTGAACAAAATATGCTACTAGGTTAATTAAGTTTTTAACGTTACGGCTTTCAATCTGTGATTTTATAATTCGTTGCGTATTTTTAAATACGCCGATATTATAACTGAGCTGACGTTATGCTATTATGAATAGAGAAATCCCAAAAACATACCTTTCTGATCTACACACTAAAATGGGCAAATCAATCACACCTGCATATATACAGTCTGCCTTCACACATGCAAAACCGACATTAAAATTTAGTATCTGTGCGCTCTGCTCTTTTTGATAAAAAAAACATACATACATATTTAAATTTCGAATGCGTCGTACGGTGTTTACGTGATCATTATGTTATTTTCTACGTTTTATCTACGCATGCAACGGCTCAATTTTAAAGAAACGAACGACCTAGATGTAACATTTTACACAAAACAGCCAACCGTGGCTAATCATTTGAAACGACAGGTTTTTTTCCGCGAATACGTACACCTAAGAACCGGCATACCTCGACAAACCATGGAAGGAAAGTACAGTTAAATAACTTTAGTATACTCACGCAACGTTCGGCGTAGAAGTTTAGAAGAGATTATGTGGCAACTTTTTTTGTGTACACTGTCAAGACACGGTTTCAGTTCACTGTTATGCGGCACAGAACGTTTAATCACCAGTGTGTTATTTCACAGGTCAGTTCTAAATTAATACGGTGTGTGTGATTGTTGAACGTGTGACAATCCGGACGTGCATTCAACGCGGCGGCGCGCGGCGGACTGGCGGGGTGTGAGGCGGGAGAGGCGCGCGGGGTACGTCATAGCCGCTCTTGAAACCTCCTACTCAGAGTCACAGCGTTCGGATACTTGTAAGGTAATTTCTTTTCATTCCACGCTTATGATCGCTATTGTAAAACTATTTGAGCTAAGATTCTTTTTTTGTCTTTGTCTTTGCATTTTTATATAATATAACCTACAATGTATTAGAGACACAAATGACAAAATAACTGGGCTGGCTATCATCATAGTGCCTCCCTCATTTTTTATTTAGTCAATTACCTATTTAGTCATGAAATCTATACTAATACTAGTGGCACCGACTGACGTTGTCCTATACAAAATAATGTTTTTTTTGTGAATCTAAACCATCCTCGAATCCCCTTGAACTCACACAAAAAAATTCATCAAATCGGTCCAGCCGTCTAGGAGGAGTTCAGTGACATACACACGCACACAAGAAATATATATATAAAGATTATAAAGCTGAAGAGTTTGTTTGTTTGTTTGAACGCGCTAATCTCAGGAACTAGTGGACCGATTAAAAAAAATCTTTCAGTGTTAGATAGCCCATTTATCGAGGAATGCTATAGGCAGATTTAACATCATGCTGTGACAGTAATTAAGTTGAGTAAGTTAAAGCGAGCGAAGCTGCGGGCAACAGCTAGTCATAGATAAAAAATTGGTCTCCGCTGCGCTACGACTAGATACCGCGCCGTACTTGTAATGTGCGGCAACAAATACCACGCCGAATTCGGCGTGGTATTTGTTTCGGCCAGTCTCATTACAATCGTTGTGTAAGGTGGAGGTGTTTTATTCAATTTTTGCCATTATCTGAAGTAAAATGCCAGTTTGCGTAGTGAAACTGTGTAAAAATAATACTACAAGAAATAATAAAGACTCTGGGATCACATAATATCATCTGTGATATATATAATATAATTTCGAAATTAGATACATATAAATTCGAAATTAGATACATATAATTTCGAAATTTAATCATAAAATAACATGAAACTTTAGGGTTCATGTCACGCCATTCAGTGTTGCCGCGTATACAAAAATCAAGTCCCCGTGGTTGCGATTTTTATTTATCGATTTATTGTTATTATATTTTATAATTTATATTGAATACTTACTTCATTTATCTATCCTAGTCATTATTACTGAACTATTTTTTATTTATAAATTATTTTAAATACTGAATACTTTTAATCATTAGTAAACAATGAAACATTTTTTACGGATATTTATTAAGATTTTATTAAGATTTTTGCAAGCTCCACGTTTCGAATACTTTGTAGCAACCATGGTCATGGAAGGAGGAGATAAAAATTGTTTCATTATAATGAGTCAAGCGTTTGAGTGAAAGTAATATTTTACTTACAACTAAAAATATTTACTCTCAACTCTTGACTTGTTGTCTAAAATTCAATAATTTTTTGTGATATAAATTGAACTTACACATATTTTCTGAGCCATATTTATAACCGGTACTTAGTTCTACTAGTAACTAGACCATTGCAAGAAATAATTTTTCCCATTAATTTAGGGTATAGTAAAGCAGCTGGCAATTGTATTCTTCACGCACACTAGCATCCTTGGATATTGTCTTACACACACTATGATATTTACTTGCCGCATCAAGAAGCTATTGTTTTTTGCGGAGCGCGGTATCTAGTCGTAGCGTAGCGGAGACCAATTTTTTATCTATGCATGAAATATTATATTAGTACCTACTTTACCAGTTACTATTTTTTATATATAGAAGAGGGCAAATATTTAACGATTTAAATATTTGGAAGAGGTGCTATGTTGCCGGCATAACATGGCCTAGAACCTTATAAACTTCTAAGAGTTTTACTTATAAAATTAGTTTTACTTATAAAATTTTGAACTTGCAAGACCATTTTGTACTTATAGAAAAATCTTGCCGCTCTGAGTTATCTTCAGTCACCGAGTGAAATATAACAGACACACCGAGATAATGAACAGCACAAATCTTAAGCACAAATAATACATATTATTATCTATTAATACTTATTTTATTATTTATTATTTTCATTTAAAGGCATTAGCTACTAGGCTATTAGCCATACAAAATACAATTATTCGGTCTGTAATATGGAGAAATGGCGGGAAACCCCAAGGAGCGCGGCTTCGCCCTTCTAGCACCCATCAATCAACTATCATTCCCCATTCCATCCACACAAGGCAGTCCACCACAATATTCGCCAAACAATCACATTATATATTACACAGATTAAGTTTTTAAAATAAACACTATATAAAGCCGCCAGAACAGCCCTACTAAGAAAACCACTCCAGAACGGTACTCCATAAGATTCGCCAACCAATCACAATATATAAAGATCAAGTTTTTAAAACAAACACTATAGAAAACCACTCCGAATGGACAAAACACAAAATAACAATTAATTAACGGGAAACCAAAAAAACACAACCGCGCGTCCCGATGCTTCCCGCCATTCCCCTCTAATAATACTAATCTAAGATTTATTTTTATTATTTTCATTTAAAGGCATTAGCTACTAGGCTATTAGCCATACAAAATACAATTTTCAGTCTGTAATACGGAGAAACGGCGGGAAACCTCAAGGAGCGCGGCTTCGCCCCTCTAGTCCCCATCAATCAACTATCACTTCCTATTTCATCCACCCAGAGCAGTCCACCACAATATTCGCCAACTAATCACAATACAGATCAAGTTTTTAAAACAAACACTATAGAAAACCACTCCGAATGAACAAAAGAAAAATAATAATTAATTAACGGGAAACCAAAAAAACACAACCGCGCGCCTCAATGCTTCCCGCCGTTCCCCCTAAGATTTATCCCTTTATTCCTGATTTTTATTTATTATTATTTTCATTTAAAGGCATTAGCTACTAGGCTATACTAGCCATATAAAATATAGTAAGCCACTAAAGTAAGCCGCTCCGAATGAACAAAACACAATTTAACAATTAATTAACGGGAAACCAAAAAAAAAAACACATTCGCACGCAATGACACTTAACAACATAAAAATATGCAACCAAGAAAATGGTACAAAATTGGCTTTAGGTATATGAAGTGTCCTATAAAATTAGACCGAGAAAACCACAAATGCAGGTCACGATAATCAATCATAAACATTAAACGACATTCACTAATGCACACACAAATAGACGGACGGACAATTATTATATATAGTTAATATATACAAATAGCTTACTGATAAGGAATGTTATGTTGAGACTATGTTGCTAATCATAGAAATATTAAGAACAGCTTATTTTTAATATATGTGTTGCTAATGGCTTACTTGGATCTTTCATATCTTTATAATCTTTAGAAGTTTCTTTAAACTTACCTTTCTATTACCAAAAAGACTTATCATATAATTCATATAGATCTACCATATGGAAGCGCATCATGGGTACTTCTTGGGTCTAGGATGAATGAGCTGCCTGGCCTTCTCTCAGGGGAATTTGTTAACTACACCATGGTTCAAGCCTTGTTGTGGCGGTGGGGCTCAGTATCCTACGGTGAACCCAGCACCTTGGGCGAAGCCAATTGAACCGAGAGAGCTGTTCTTTGTATCCCTCTTATAAGAGGAAGGCACGAAGGAGCAGGGGGACAAGGGGCGAGGATGGGAACCTCACCTTATTTCACAGTCCCCACGTTGGAAGGTGTTGCTCTGTGGTGCGGGACAACGTGCGGTGGGTGGTGTGGTTTGGAGTGGAGGAAGCGTCAGTCCCTTAGGGGCCTGACTAGCCGTCGAGGTGACCTGTTGCTCAACAGATCCGGGGCACCTGACCAAAGGCGGCCTTGGTGACACTCGATCACCGGGCTTTAGTAGGTAGAGCTGCGTCCACCTTACCATCTTTCGGACACAGCGAGTCTCACATACCCGCCTGGGAAGTCCCCTCTCCCCCGCGGGATGCTTAAGAGCATTTCTCGGCAAAAAAAAAGAATTTGTTTATGTTCATTCGGAAGGAAGATTGGACCGACCTGGAAATACTGACCCCGAGACAATCTTGCGTCTCAGCACAGGCAACACATGAAGAAGTTCTGGGGCTAGTTCCGGGTTTTTTTATAGGTGACGTTGATTTACCATGTGGTGACTCGCCAGTCAATAACCCATCATCATTATCAGCTGCTTTCCATCCACTCTTTCAATGAACGCCAAGATGGTCGATCTCAGTTCCCGGCGGAACCCGGCCGCACCGCACGTGACGTGACGTTCTAGTTGAGGGTCAAATCCATAATCATTCCAATCGGTATTCTTTAACATTCTTCATAAGGTTCTCACGTGATTCAACGATCAGTATTTACAAGTATTTGCGACATTTATAATTTCCGATGACTCCACCATGATGCTTGATGATGCAAGGATGATGTGGCTAGTAATGACTGATATAATATAATTATTGTCGCAGTCTATGATATAATTATTGTCATATGACGCGTGTGATGATCAACCCGAAGAATGGTCAATGGCCCAATAGATGGAAGACTACCCCTCAGATGTGCTACCTGATGGTAGGTGCCTACCTGGAAGTCCTGGAACTACCCCAGACAACTCATTAATTGCCGGAGTAGCCCCCTGAGTAGTTGTGAGTAGTAGAAAGAAGAGTATAAAGGAGTCCGGCCAGTCGCTGAGATGCCCTGTTGCTGATAGATCCGTGGCACTTCACTATAGGCGGCCGAAGGCACCCGCAGTGTTTTTAGTAGGTAGTGGCCTTTGATTATATATACGTCTAGATACCGTGTCGCCTTGAGAGGGATGTAATTTGAACGGGCGTAACTTTTATAACCTTGTGTGCGTGAAGACATGTTGTACACTCGCGTCGGCTGTATTTATGTGCGTGTACGGGGATACCCAGTTACAACTTTTTACTTTTAAAATAGGGAAATTTGTATGTACAAATTGAGATGAAAGAAACGAATTGAATTGTATTGTTTTAATGTTAATGAAGACGAGAGTTACCTAATTAAAATGCAGGATACTTAATAAAAAAAATAAGCGTCACTCGCACGACTTAGACGTAGTCCCGTGGTAAGTTCGAGAGAATTTGTGTTATGGAATAGATAACTGAAAGAAATTCATATAAATACATATCCATGACTCCGGTATTTACATTTATTTAAATATATCTCATACATAAAATTCTCGTGTGGCGGTGTTTATTGCCAAACTCCTCCGAAACGGCTGGACCGATTTTTATGAAATTTCGTGCGCATGGGTATGAAAAATAGATGTTGGCCGATTCTCAGACCTACCCGATATGCACACAACTTTTTATCAAAATCCGTCTAGTCATTTACTCGTGATTGAGTCAAAAACATCTAAATATCCCCACAAACTTTCTCGTTTATAATATTAGTAGAATAGGATTGTACAAATTGGCTGCCTTTGGTGGCATTTGAAACCGCGCGTAAACCACTGCGTAAAGTGACCAGTTCCGCTACACCAGACGGTCATGGCGCAGAGGTTTGGTGGTGAATAAAATAAAATATAGTTATGGTATGAATGGTTTATTCAAAAACCGGCTGTCTGTAAAGTCGGTTTACGGATGATAAGTTTATCGTGATAACATTATATAAAGACGGAATGAAATGAAATCTACAATTTATTTGCACTCATTAATTCAAATATATTTTTTACTTTAACGAACAGATTTATGGACATTCTACATAGATTACTCTTATACTAAACAGTATTGACAGATTAGTAATAATATAAAATTAAAAGTATCTATAATCCCGGAATATCACTGCTACTAACTGATAACTGCTAACAGGTGGAAGTCTGAAGGTGCAAGGTCAGGACTATACGGCGGATGCATTAACACCTCCCAGACAAACTCTCCAACGATCGACGAGTACTGGATCTTTAGGAAATCTAAAAATATGAATATTAATAATTAACAAATATCCTTAAAACATGTCCCTTGAATTATAAAAAAAATAATCTACGCCCCGTTATTTTGAGTTTCGGATATTCAATCCTACTGTTCCAAGTCACAATTTACTTTCATAGATTACTGACCATGGCTAGAAGGCTTTAAAATATAAATATTCGTCCGAGTAATTCCTAAGGATTTCGAACCATTTAGAATCTACTGCATACCTTATTTAATCAAAATTGGACAAGCGCTATATTTATAAAAGGACACATACAGTATTTGGTCAGATTGGGAAAAAAATCGACCAAGTGCAAGTCAGACTAGTTTTTTTATACTACAGACAGAGCCTAATATTCAAATTATAAGACTTATTAAAATTTATATAATATTTAACACAACCGACACAGGGAAATATAATACAATTATAATGGAAACACTGACAAAAACAACGGTCATACGCTCTTATGAAAACTATATTTTGTTAAATTGAAAATAAGTGACTTGCACATATAGAAACAAAATACTTAGTGATGAAATGTAATCTTCTTATCCTTATTCTTTTTTTGGACATAGTTTTTGCAAGATTTCACAGCACAAAACGTCATAATAATTAAAAATCCGGGAGCAATAAATACGTCTGCACTCGATAGCGCGCTAAAGGCACTGGCAGCGGTTCGCTGCGAATACTATAAATTTATAGTATTTGAAACAGAGCCGTGCTAAGGTGTAGGACTAGCAATAGCAATCTAGACGTATATATAATCAAAGGTAGTGGCTTAATGTCGAGCCCCACATAACCGCCTAGGACTGGCGGTATGCCTAAATGCATTTACACCGCGGAAAGAAAAACAAAGGCAAATCATTTATGTGCTGCCCACCCTTTTTTATTTTTTCTTTAACGTCGGGTAATGCTCTAAGGCATCCCGCGGGGGATTGGGTCTCCCCAGGCGGGACTCGCTGCGCACGAAAGGTGGTAAATGGACGTATCTCTAACCCCGGCGAGTGCCACCAATGCTGCCTTTGTTAAGGTGCCCCGGATCTGTTGAGCAAACAGAGCACCTCGACGTCTAGTCAGTCCCTCAGGGGACCGACGCCACCTCCACAGAGGGGTTGTCCCACACCACCAAACAAACCCTCGCAACGTCGGAATAGTACTATGGGGTGAGGTACCCTTCCTCGCCCCTTGCCCCCTGCTCTTTTGTCCCCTCTCCTTATAAGAGGGATACAAAGAGCCCCCTCGACTCAATTCGCTTCGCCCAAGGTGCTGGGCTCACCCTAGGCTATTGAGCCCCACCGCCACGACAAGGCCTGATCCATGGTGGGGATGTGCTGCTCACCCTGAGACGTAATTTTTTTTTTTCTTAGGTAAATAAATATTTATACACGCGTATTTCTCATCATAATTTTCAGCCCTTTTTACGTCAGTAACCGTCTAGAGGTCTCTTTCTCTACTCACATCCAGGCTGGACCTTCCGTCTTCTCAAATGTACCTAGTGCAGTTGCAGTTCGCCGACTCTGTTTCCCCGAACGAACCCTTAACAGATTCGTACCGGCAGCACTCGACGCATGTAACCAATGAGTCATTGGGGTCGTTAATCTAAATCAATTTCAAAATTAATTAAACAAGGCGCACTGACTGTCCACCACAATTTATGTCAACGTCGCCGCTTTTATCTTTTACACCTTTATTTATTATCACTCATGTAAAAGTATTGGTTTGTGGAATTGTATTTAGTTTTAAACTTTAATTAGGGGACAGCCATCTTGGCTTTTATAGATTTTTATGTCATAAGGAGGCAACCGAGCAGTCGGAGCTTTATTGTGACTGTCGACGCACATAGTCCATACAAATCCGCAAAACCAAAAGTTATGCAGATGCGTTGCCCTCCTAGTAATAAACTAACACAACAATATATGCCGATAGAAGTGAAAACAAAACAATTAAATTCAAATACCTATAATACAGGCTGTAATAGATTATGACAACCTATACAATTTAAACGGCGCACAAAACGGACGCATGACATAATTTAGAAGCAACACAATTTGCAAAACAAATAATATAAATCAAACGTCAAACTGTGTCTCCAGCGTTTCGTGTGCGGTGTCGCGAGTTCAGAGATTTATTTTATCTCATCTGAAAATATGCGTACTACGCTAAACGAAGTTTACACTTCAAAAATAATTATCTAATTTGGTAAAGTGTTATGTTATGTACATACAATATTTCGACGACTCATTTTTATTCATATAAGTAGATAGGGCGCAATTTTTGTAAAAATCTTACGAATTAATTGATCGACGTGCAAAAGTTTTAATTTTGTAACAATAATTAAAACTGTGACATAAAAGTATTAAGAATTACCAATTCTATAAAACTCCACTTTCCGAATCTATTAATATACAACCAAATAGTTTAATAAAATAATCATTTATTTCAGAAAGTCATTTCACTCAAAATCAAAATCAAAATCAATTTTTTTTTATTCAAAATAGTACTAATATCTTTTTGAACGTCAATTGAATCTACCACTACATTGAACTAAATTGAAATTCGCGTAAACATTAGAAAACAATATACATTGAACTATTTTCAATATTGTATGATCATTCTACACTAAAACTGAGACAAACCCGCCTGATATAAGCTTTAAAGCTATTAAGCCCATATCAAAAGCTCGTAAGCGAAACGGAAGCTCGATCAATATGCAAATGACTCTGATCCCAAAAAGCTTTATATGTATAAAGTTTTCACAGGCATTAAGATTAGATTGGAAAAAATCTACCTGATATTTTAAGGATTTTGTTTATTACTATTGGTGTTGTAAACGATTTTCAAATATACGAGCTAAAATAAATAGAGCAATATATAAATGTAAATGATGAGGATAAATGATTTTATAAAATATTGATACCACACCTTGGGAATAAGGCGTTTGCTGCTACCTAAGCTTATGTTAATAAAGTATATATTCCAAAATATTAAAAGATAAGTTTCACTGAGTTTGTTTCGCCGATTCTTCTCGTGGACTAGCTTTAGAACTACCAGTAGAGCTATTTGATCTTTATTAAGATACTCTTACGTACAATATTGAATATATTGTTACGGCTTTTTATTACTTAATTTTTCTCCAATATAATATAGTAAATAGCCTTTACCTTTTTTTTTATCGCCGGGAAATGCTCTGAGGCATCCCGCGGGGGAGTGGGTCTTCCCACGCAGGTATGTGGGACTCGCTGCGCCCGAAAGATGGTAAGTGGACGCAGCTCTACCCACTAAAATCCGGTGAGTGCCACCAATGCCGCCTTTGAGGTGCCCCGGATCTAATGAGCAAACAGGCCACCTCGACGGCTAGTCGCCCCTCAGAGGACCGACGCCACCTCAACATCGGGACAGTACAATGGGGTGAGGTTCCCGTCCTCGCCACTTGGCCCCTGCTCTTTTGTCCCCTCTTCTTATAAGAGGGGTAGGTACAAAGAGCCCCCTCGGCTCAATTAGCTTCGCCCAAGGTCCTGGGCACACCTTAGGCTACTGAGCCCCTCGGCCATGTCAAGGCCTGAACCATGGTGGGGAAATAGCCTTTACCTGCCTCAGTCTGCCAAATACAACAGTGCATCTTCCCGTGTCTAAAACTATCCTATCTCGTAGTTAGAATATTAGCTTTATAGTTTAAAAAAAACTCATTTTTTACGTTAGTTGAATAGGTAAAGGGCCAGGCGAGCCACATAATAATAATATAGTAATATAGTAAGTGGTCGCCCATGAACATGAACTAGCTCAGGCAACCCATTCAAGTGTTGCTTGCCGAGTGCCGTGAGCGGTGAGATATGAGATGTTAAGTCTAGTTGCCAGTAACTAGTAACTACACTGCCTGTCTTGCCCTTCTCTCAGAAACACACCACCGCTGTTTCACGGGAGAAACAAGCAAGATGGTGGTACCAAAGACCAAAGGGTGGAAGTGCGGCAACCGGCAACCCTCTCATCAGTAAAGTTCATATTTAATACCGGATACCCCGACGTAATATGTCATGTACTCATGTCACAGGTGGATAACTTATGCTTGTCCGTTTAGTGTCTGTGGCACCTTACATCTCAAACGGTTGAACCTATTTGGCTGGAAATTGACAGCTATTATAGAAGTTAATCTTCTAATGCGACTTCCAACAAGGTTGCCTTAAACGTTTATCGCTACCATGGAGGAGGTATGAAATCACTGTTGCGTAACCAATAGCGCGATGTAATTCACAGCACAACGTCATCTATTGGTACATCAATTGTACTGAAATTTAATAAGATTTTTTCATGCCTTAAGGTTACATCGCGCAACTACACGCGCTAGTTATTGACGATACAACGCCATCTAGCGGCAGCTTTATGGAAACGTCATTGAATTAGAATATGAAGAATTATAACAGTGTAGATCTAAGTGATTGTTATAAGTTGAGTACTTTAAATTAATAAAATAAATTACTCATTATGTATGTCTATCAGTGTAATGAAATTGTACTATGTATTTCTATAAGGGTAATATTTGAGAACAGGTTTTCTAGTAATGGTTCGTAGACATTATATCAAAATCGGTCCAGTCGCTTCAAGGTCATTAGCTGTTATATTATTGCGTTTTTAAAAGTTAACTTAAAACCTAACTCCTAATACTATCAATTTAATAAAATCTGTTCAATAGCTTAGAATGCCATCCCGCAAGATATGACAATAATTTTATACATTACAAGTAGGTATCGAGATTGCCAGCGATGCGGGCGGCGTTTCTGCTGTCCTGTGTAAGAATGTGTTCGATACACGAATGTCTAGTTCGTTAGTAAATACTGCTTGTACTAGGTATTGGAGTGATTATGTTAAATGCCTGGAACAAGTTCAACAGAGTGACACAGGTGAGTTACAATACAGAGACTACCTTTTATATAGAAGGGTCAAACAGACAGTTGTTTCACCTGGTGATAAGTGAAAAGCGATATCCACAGACACCCGCTACTCCATTAGGGGCACCTCACCAAAGGCGGCATTGGTGGCACTCGCCGGGTTTTAGTGAGTAGAGCTGCGTCAACCTTACCATCTTTCGGGCGCAGCGAGTCCCACTGCACATAACTCGCCTGGGAGTCCCCTCTGCCCCGCGGAATGCCTGAGAGCATTTCCCGGCGCAAAAAAAGGTGGCACCTGAGTTCGATATCTCAGACACATAGGTACCCTGTGCTCTCGGTGACCTAGAGCTTATCGATTGTAAATTACGTAAGCGACTAGTACAACTAAATGTCACAGTTTTATATCTGTCTAGAATTCTAGATCAACAGTTCCACGACAGTCATTTGTTGTCTATATGCTACAATGTCAACATTCTTGATAATCTATATTACTAAGTGAATAGAAATGTTTGTATACCTTTCTACACGACTGCACTTGAGCGTAGAAAAGTTATAGATTTTGTTGGAATTAAAACTATATTTCGACATTAGGTTTGTAACCATGTAGCAGAGGAGACGGATATTATTAATTGTACACTGAGTGAATTCACAAGGATAGCGTTATATTTTTTTTTTCGTTAACGCCGGAAAATGCTCTGAGGCATCCCGCGGGGAGTGGATCTCCCCTCGCGGGTATGTGGGACTCGCTGCGCCCGACAGCTGGTAAATGAACGCAGCTCTACCCACTAAAACCCGGCGAGTGCCACCAATGTCGCCTTTGGTGAGGTGCCCCGGATCTAGAAAACAAACGGCACCTCGACGGCTAGTCAGTCCCGCAAGTGACCGACGCCACCTCCACAGAGGGATTGTCCCGCACTACAGAACAACCCCTCCCAACTTCGGGACAGTACCATGGGGTGAGGTTCCCATCCTCGCCCCTTGGCCCTTGCTCTTTTGTCCCCTCATAAGAGGGGTACAAAAAGCCCCCTCGGCCCAATTCGCTTCGCCTAAAGTGTAGCGGCTCACCCTAGGTTACTGAGCTCCACCGCTACGACAAGGCCTGAACCATGGTGGGGAGGATAGCATTATATGTTATTTATTATATTATGTAAATTATTTGTGCTTCACTATCGAATTGGGTGGTGCCTGTAATGATAGTTAAGTTGTGGTTGAAATAAATAAATAAAAATAAATAAAATGTAACTTGGGGAACTCTTTCTACCGATGCCACGCGATCGTCTGCTTGAGTACCTCCATCCTGTTTATTTTTCCGTGAAACAGCTTGCTTATTTTTTGGAAAGAAGGGCAAGGCAGACAGTGTAATTACTGGCACTAAGTTTTACCACCAGGAATGAACTGCCTTGGTTAGTCCCAGATTAAATCGTTTATATTCACGGGCGACGCTGACCACTTACCATCACGTCCACGCCAGTTTTCCTGTCCGAATATATATAAAGGTTATATTTGTACGATAGCCTTGATGGCCTTCTTTTGTTGTAGTGGAAATGCTTGGCGCATTCACCCGGGGATTGGTTTTCCCCGGGGATATATGGGACACCTGGACACCCAACTAATTATATTAGTATAGGTACATCAAAGGCCTATCTTGTATCTCGTGCGAGTGAAAGCCAGAACAATGTGCTCACGCGTCCCAAATGATTATCATCTCTGGTTGACGGAGAAAATAGAAAATTAGGTTGGTGCGATATCCCGGTAAGAAATATAATTTATTTCAGCACTATCATTATCATCATGAAAGTTTTCCGCCCATCGTCGAACAAAGGACAGTTTCATGAATACCGAGACGGCATCCCCTGCCACTCGCATTCAATAGGTTTTTTTTAAGTGTAAACATCTTTTAGCGCGGTACGCTTATTTTTAGATGAGTTAAAATCTCTGAACTCGCAAAATCGACACCGACGCCACCCCCACAGAGGGGTTGTCCCGCACCACAAAACAACCCCTCCCAATATCGGTACAGTACAATGCGGTGAGGTTCCCGTTCTCGTCCCTTGCCCCCTGCTCTTTTGTCCCCTCTTCTTATAAGAGGGGTACAAAGAGCCCCCTCGGTCCAATTAGCTTCGCCCAAGGTGCTGGCTCACCCTAGGCTACTGAGCCCCACCGCCACGAAAAGGCCTGAAACTCTTCAGAACCCTATTAGTTTACCGACTATCTATCAAAAAAGAAAGATGCCATTGTCCTAGTACACGAAAAAAATACATGACACGGAAAGTGCTTACGGCATCTTGAAGCTAGGAGCATGACTTTAGTAGACGTGACAAATATAATATTGCGTGTCACCGAGGCCGTCAACCTTTTTGGCCGTCTTGGCGTTGATTGAAAGCAGCATATGTAAGATATTATGCTCATTTAAAAACATCAAACGTGGCGCTTTGGCTAAAAAGAGGCTTCACATAACTCAAAAACCCTTTTTGTTAACGCTATATTATAACCATAAATATTTAGTAAGAGGTAGTGCCATGCTGCTTTTCAGCCGAATTGGGCCGGCATGACCGGGGTGGTACCTCTCGCTCACATAATACCGGCGTCAAGTGACAGCTATGCTGTCGCGTTTCGTGCGGTTTGTGAGTTTCCAATGGTCCATTGGGAGGGGGGATAGGGGCAACGCATCTGCATAATCTTTGGTTGTGCGGATGTGTATGGGCGTCAATAATCGCCAAACGGCTTCGACTGCTCGTTTGCTCTTCTATGTTATATAAAAAACCCAATAAACCCTTTTTGTTAAAGTTATATAACCATAAATAAGCCTTTAAAACCTTTTCTTGGTTTGGGATT
The DNA here is from genome assembly GCA_963853865.1 of Helleia helle. NCBI lineage: Eukaryota > Metazoa > Arthropoda > Insecta > Lepidoptera > Lycaenidae > Helleia > Helleia helle. Next base: position 1,251,942 of record OY971435.1, read on the forward strand.
TCAATAACTCTTGATCTAGATAAATGATATACTACCAGATAAATATCATCATCCAGCAAATTATGATGAATTTTTAAAAATTTAAAACGACCTCTGTGGCTCAGTGGTAAGCGCGGTGGTGCTCAAGTCGGAGGTTGCGGGTTCGAATCCCGCCAGGGAACAAAAATATTTTCTGTGTTCCTGGGTCATGGATGTGTATTAAATATATGTATTATATAATAAAAATCTTGAATAAATTAAATAGTATAAAAGTATTCTGGTACCCGTAACACAAGTTCTTCGAGAACTTACCACGGGACCAGATTGACGTGGTGTGAAAGCGTCCATAGGTATTATATTATTATTATTATATATTATTATATTTAACTTGTATCCAAAATAATAACAATCTCTTACTAGTTAAAATAAGTAATAAACTACCTTTACTAATTTAGTAAAGATTACGGCGAGTTACCGCAGACGAAAGGAGAAAAAATGGTTTGCCAAATCAAATGTTTGAGATATTTACTATTGCAATGCGGTCTCACAAAATATGAGAGACACTTATAGATATTATTGTCTAAAGGATGTGCTATTGGTGTATTCATTTGCTGTGTGCGCAGTTTCCCCCCACGCCTCATCTCCTAAAATCACCTCTACGTCTCCGGTGACTAACCTTAAGCATATTATACTATACATATGTTCTTACACGACGTCACTCAAACCTTTCATCAATCTAGCGCGGTTCAAAATATCCCAGACGCACGAGTATTACTGCCGTAAACAGGAATCTGTGCCCTAGGTTACCTAGAATGTACGGTGACTCCATCTTGTCGTATTAATGCGCTATGTGGACCATCCATGATTTATAATGTTATTTATTTGTGGTGCAAGTTAGGAGAGAGTAGAATAATATTTTTATGTCTCGAACGACAGGTCTGTGACCACTTTTTATTAGGCAAGTAACAATCTGCGGTTTGTGAGTTTCCGGTGGCCCATTGGGAGTATAGGGAAAAGGAAGGCAACGCATCTGCATAACTTTTGATTGTGCGGATGTCTATGGGCGTCGGTAGTCTCCCGTGAAACAGCTTTGCTGTGTTTCGGAGAGAAGGGCAAGACAGGCAGTGTAACTACTGGCACCGAGACTTAACATCTTATGTCTCAGGATAGGCAACACATAAATGCCTGGGCTCGTTCCAGGTATACTAGTTTATGTTCATGGGCGACGTCAACCACCTACCATCAGGTGGCACGTTTGCCAGTTTTCCTATCCAATTAACGTAAAAAAAGTATAATTAGTAGATAAAACTTCACAATTAGTTTTTTCCATACGTTTGATTTTGGGACAACAGGAGTCCAAAGATCACAGTCTTAGGTTCGAAGTATTAAAAAAGTATTCTTTGGTAATTTCAAATCACGCCCAATACCTTGTAAGTATAAAAGTTAATTTGATGTGCCACATGTTCAATTATTATCTGTCGCTAACGCTCACAGTTTGTACTTCACACCGAGGGCGCCTCATCACTCCCGCTGAACTGAGGTAGCTCGGACTAACGGGTTCCGTGCGTCAAATTCGGCCGCGGGTCTCTAGGTTTAATTAACGTGGTCTATATGGTATGTATGTTTGTTTTGAAAATGGTTCAATGTGGTCTTTGTTATATATTGTTTTAAACTAACGCGATCACCATTCATATTTATATTAATACTAGCGGCCCGGTACGTGCTTCGCTACGTATAAAGTGAAATAAAAAAAATGGAACATCAAATTAATTTATTCAAACAAAAAATAGCTAGCTATTTTAAAACTTAATGTTGTACTGTCAACACTGAAAAAAGTTTCAATATGACCCAAACTGAAAAAGTTTCAATTTGACAGCAAAATCTCCATTAACAAAATGATCCGCCATTTATTGAATTAAAAAAATGTGAAAAATGAAGAACCGCTCGACCGATTTTGTGCAAACTTCACATAAACCATCTACTAAATAGTCCGAACAAAGCCTAAACATTTGGTTGGGATTGGTGAGCCCGTTCTTGAGTTATAAAATTACACCGAAAAGTGGCATTGATTTTTATAAATAAAGATTATTACGGGTGCTTACCGCGTTTAAAGATTTATTGAGATATTTCGGCAATGTTTCAATCGCCATGATCTTTGTTTCTAAGATTTTGATGAAAATATTATAAAAAACTCCAGTTAGTAATTCCAAGAATCTTTATTCCTTAATCCATTGTACTTAAATTTGTTAAATTGCTAGTATGCATGACTTTTTTTATAGCATAGGAGAGCAAACGAGCAGTCGAAGTCAAAAGTGTGAGTTCGACACACTTTTGAGTATGAAAAATATCACATTACTTTTTGTTATTGATTATTATGAAGGTTTTATTGAGTATTATTCATTATAACTACGTTGATGGTGTTCTCACGTGTGCTGGCTGCTCGCGTACCTTCCGAGCCAAGATAGGCTATGCTAGCCATGTGAGAGCCCATCAATGTAATAGCACTTGACTCTTTTATATTTGTCAGAGGTTTTGTCGTTTCAGTCAGTCTGTTTGTCAAACAAATAAAGTTCTTCCAATTGACAAAGAATCATGAACAATGGTAAGGATATGCGATTCAAAATTTCAGGTTATTTTCACGTAGGTAAAGGAAAAAATCTGAACACTGTAATTTTTTTACTTTTTTTATGTTATTTGGATAGGCAAACTGGCAAACGTGCCACCTGATGGAAAGTGGCTGACGTCGCCCATGAACATAAACCAGCCCACCCGGAACGAGCCCAGGCAACTCATCTATGTGTTGCCTATCCTGAGACAGAAGATGTTAAGTCTCGGTGCCAGTAATTACACTGCCTGTCTGGCCCTTCTCTCCGAAAGACAGCAAAGCTGTTTCATGGTTACAAGCAAGATGGTGGTACCCATGCAGCCGGGAGCGCGGCACAGCGCCTCCCTCCCACCGGTAAAAGAAAGTAAACGAGCATCAAACATCCGCACAACCAGAGATTATGCAGATGCGTTGCCCAACTTTTCATTATCCCCCCTCAACGGACCACTGAAAACTCGCAAACCCCTTGAAAAGCGACAGCATAGCTGTCACGTGACGCCGGTGTTATGTGAGCGAGAGATTCCACGCTACCAGCCCCGTCGTGCCGGCCCAATTCGACTGCAAAGTAGCATGGCACTGCCTCTTACAAAATTACATGTTATATTACTTTATATCATATTTTTTATGAAACCTTCAGCGCGAGCCTAACTAGCTATTGTCTGGTTTTGAGATACCTACACAATATACTGCAAGACTGTATTATATTAAGTGTGGCTATAATCAATTTTAAAATATACAGGCCATCAAGGCAAACGTAATCAGTTACTACATTGTTTAAGGAAGGAAACTATTTAATAAAAAATTATAGTCTTAATTAACTTGTAATTATTTGTGGTATGTATTGAAGGCGCCGAGAACTGATTAGCCTCAGACCAGAAACTGGCCTGTCACGAATGACGATTAGTCACAGGATAGATGACGGAATATTCTATTCGTTACTAGCTGTTTATACCAGCTCTTTTTTTTAACACGGGAAATGCTCTGAGGAATCTCGCTGAGAAGTGGGTCTCCCCAGGCCTCTCTCTCTCATGTGGGACTCGCTGCACCCTAAAGCTGGTCAGTGGACACAACTCTACCCACTAAAACCCGGCGAGTCCCACCAATGCCACCATTGGTGAGATGCCCCGGATCTAATGAGTAAACACCTCGGATGGATAGTCAGCCCCTCAGAGAACCGACGTCCCGCACCACAGAATAACCCCTCCCAACGTCGGGACAGTACAATGGGGTCAGGTTCCCGTCCTCGCCCCTTGCCCCCTGCTCTTTTGTCCCCTTATAAGAGGGGTACAAAGAGCCCCCTCGGCTCAATTAGCTTCGCCCAAGGTGCTGGGCACACCTTAGGCTACTGAACCATGGTGGGGTGTTTATACCAGCTGTATAGGGAGGCTAAAAAACCTTTGTCATTAATAGATCACCTTACTAATTAATTGCGATATTAGTATTTTTAAAATACGACTAGTAATTTCGGAGATAAGCGTGTTCAAACGAACATACTTTATTTGTTCGTAAAGATTTGGTATTCGCAAGAAAAGTTGTAATGAACCGTGGGGTTATGTTATCGAGGTGTGATGGTTTATTAAATACTAACTGTTGCCTGCAGCTTCACCCGCGTTACTCAACTCCTATAAGTCACAGCGTGATGTTTTATAGCCTATAGCCTTCCTCGATAAATAAGCTGTCTAACACTGAAAGAATTGTTCAAATCGGACCAGTAGTTCCTGAGATTAGCGCGTTCAAACAAACAAACTCTTCAGCTTTATTAGTATTTTCCTACAGCAGTGGACGTAAAAATGCTGATAGTGATGATGATGATGATTTCCCTACAAAGGGCCTGATTATGTCGCAGCGAGTTTGTACCGAAGGGCGCGCCCTGCGAATGCGGAACTTAGACCTTTCTGTGCAACTTGATATCACAGCTTAAAGCGCGGCTAAGTATACGTAAATTGACAATTGAACTAGAAGCGCTTCCGTCTTTGTCCGTATCTATCGATAGTAATGTTATAACTGCGAAAGTTCATCACAAAAATATATTCAATAAGTTTGTTACTCAATTAAGCTAAAACAGCTGAACGGAGCTAGATGAAATTTTGTACAGAAATAGATTATTATAGTCTGGAGTAGCACACAGGTTTTTTATACCTGAAAAAATTTCGATTCCTGTGGGATAGATGGAACAAGGGCCAAGGTCACGAACGAAACACTACCACACACATGACGTAACTCTGATACATTTTCACGCCTAAACCGCTGATTGGATTTTTATAAAATGTCCCTACGAGTTTATACATTAAACGGCATAAACTATGAATATAACGTTAGCCTATAGCTACGACATATAATCTCTTCCTATTACAGTAAAAGCCTTCCTAAAAGCTCCTAGTACTGACTGTAGTAGTACTGAAGTAGACTGGCTGTAAAGTAACAAAAGTTATTTAATTACCCCTCTTAAAAGAAGAGAGGACAAAAGACACGGACAAGGACACAGGGACAAGAGGGGACAAGCGGCGAGGATGGGAACTTCACCTCATTGCACTATGGCGACGTTGGGAGGGGTTGTTCTGTGGTGCCGGACAGCCCCTCTGTGGAGGTCGGTCCCTTGGGGGATTGACTAGCCGTCGAGGTGCCCTGTTGCTCAACAGATTGATAATGATGTCTGTGAAACACCGGTGACCATCTAAGACCGTTTAGGAGACACGATAGTCCTACACTCCTACGTGCGGATGTAAAAAGACGTCTGACTCATGGACCCAGGACACATTCCTAACGGAATTTCAGATTTTTCAGAAGAGTGGAGAAGCGGACTGTATAAGCGACATCCACTGACAACCACTACAACAGGTAATGAGCAAGTGCATCGCCGATATCATCAGATCATCTTTTGGGTCCATTGGACATCCCAATTAGATATCATGTTCATAAGAGGCATGCTCAATGTTACTGAAAGATAGTAATTGTTCCGGTTACAGCTCTGTTACTTTCAATAGAGACACGTAGGACGACATCTGGTGTCTGCAAAAAGAGATAAACAGAGATGTTACATGCATGGCTATGCAGCGTCACAATTACACAAGAAGTGAAACCAGTCTTCTGTTTTACAAATCGAATTTAAAAATGGAATTGTTACCACACATTCAGATTTACCTCACTTTTATAAGCCCAATCTCACCTAACCTTACAATTTTTTCTTTATCCTTATAATATACGAGCTGTTGCCCGCACCTTCGCCCGCGTGAACTTAGAATTACAGCCGTGTACGGATTGATGATAATTATTTTTATAGCCCAAGTTACTCCATATACTTTATAGCATCAGCTGCCAGTGAAAGTCCCGTCAAAATCAGCCCAGCCGTTTAAGAGATTAGCTGGAACAAACAGACAGACAGACAGACAAAAATTGTAAAAAAAGCTATTTTGGTATATGTATCGGTTACATCCATATGCATTTAGTAAAAAGCGGTTATTTTTATATTACAAACAGATACTTCAATTTTATTTATCTGTATAGATTTATAGGTTGAAAGAAAGATTGATTGCTGTCCTTTTGAGAGTTTTTTTTGACATACCAATAACGTAATGAGCCGTCTTGTTCTATCGAATACAACGCGTATTAACTTCGGTGAAACAATTAAACAAATATATAAGTTCCTCTATATTAATCATACAAAACGCACTTGGCGGGATTCGAACCCGCCCCCACTGAGCAGTACCTGACTATTCTAGGAGCTCACTCTATAATGACGTCTGTAGTGTGCGCTGTATTCAAGTTTACCTCATCCGAATAACATTATATATACATGTAACTGAGAACAAACATCCATACCACTACACCAGTGGGCGGCTCGTTGCCAATATTTACCGTTTCATCGTAAATTCTATGAATGGTTAAAAGGATAAACAAAAAGTCGTGAGTTCGAATTCCAGTATCATAAAAGGAGACGGTCCATTTCTGGTCTGGTCTTGTACAGTGTACCATAAATAGAGAAAAAATACATAGATTTCATTAAAAATAAAATAAATTAGTTTAAGAAAGTAATTTACATGCAAAAAATAAAAATATATTTCAAGTTTTTTAACTTGTTGGCAATTCTTAATGAAGATGGCGCCCTTCAGACGGATGGTAACATAGACTTAATATATGTAGAAGGACTGGGCATACCTACGAAAAAAAGGTGTAACCTACAACTCAAATCGGCACTTAATATGGCTACCATTGCTAGGGTTTTGAGAGCAAAACCACAAACTATATAGAGAATACTACTATGAAAAGGGCACTCAAGATGGCGGATCAGGCACTCACTTACAGCTGTAAGTTTAAAGAAAGGGGCATCTCCTCTTATTTCCTAACTTCATGGATGATTATTACTTACTAAATGTCATTTCTGACAAATGACAAACCAAATGATGACAGATGCATACCGAACAATGACATAATTCCTTACATTTGACATATAACACCAAGGAATATACCGGCATATACGCCATACGCCATTTTTTTTATACACGTAGTGTTGCAAATCTTGGAAACATTAAATTATTCTTCCACTGAAATTGAGATGAATTCATGGATATGAACAAATCAAAACTGTTTCAATATTTTCTTTCCTTCATCTCATTACATGTACAAAAGTAGACCAACGTCCCATACAATTTTGGACCGTCTCCTTTATAACTATTATCTGTACATCTATACAGATAAATATAATTGGAGTGTCTGTTTGTAATATTAAAATAACCGCTTTTTAATAAATGCATATGGTTATATACACGGCACATATACCAAAATAGCTTTTTTTACAATTTTTGTCTGTCTGTCCGTCTATCTGTCTGTCTGTCTGTTTCTTCCGGCTAATCTCTGAAACGGCTGGGCCGATTTAGATAGGACTTTTAATCATCATTAATCCGCGTACGGCTGTAAATCTAAGTTAACGCGGGCGAATCTGAGGGCAACAGTTAGTATAGGTATATTTTACTTATAAGTCAGGGCTTCAAACTTATTTTCACGGTGACGTCCCTGGAAATTTGCTATTTTTTTGCGACGCCCTCCCCTGGTAAAAAACTACCTTATATGTACCATACCAGTTGTAGTTTTAGCCCAGTAACAAGTTATCAGAAAGACTACAAATAACTTTTATATTTTTTATTAATAAAATAAAAACAGAAAATAAGAAGAAAAATTTAAAGGGATGTTTATTTTACCTTGTTGAATGGATACTAACGAGAAGGATGCGCCTGCTTTTCTGCGCATAGCTTCTCAAAACTTCATTTAATTTAATGTTTATCTATTTATTTATTTTCTGATCTGTATTTTTTCTTTATATAAATAGTCCAAATAAGACTTCTTCGCCAATCCAGGTGGATCGTCTCACGACGCCCTTTGGGGAAATCCACACAGTTTGAGAAGCCCTGTTATGCGATAAATTTTCGTATTCATATATCGTCAACACTCAGTCAGCCTAAAGAACTAAATCTTCTTTTATCTTCTGTTTAATACAGTTTACCTTGTTCTAGGGCTAAGGGGCTGTTTTGGTATAATTTTCCTTAACATTAGGAATAAAATATAAACTTGGATAGTTAGCAATATATTTTCGCAATAAAATATCCAAGGTCATTTGCCGGCTGTACTTAACATTTCTAACAAAAGCTTAATGCACGGGAGCTTTGTTTGGGTAAAGCTCGGGTTTAACGAGCGTTAGCACGCCCCAACAATGGGCTTTTATTGGCACGCAATCAATTTGCACACCTAAAAACCTTCATTGGGCTCTAGCCACACTTGGCTGCAAGAGCTAACTGTGGCTTGCGGTTTCAAGTTTCAGCCGTCCTAAAATAAAAAAATAAACAGACTTGTGCAAGTTTGAGGTTCTTAAAAACGTGGTTTTATGTAATGTAACAAATTAACGATTTCTAGAGTTTTTCTGTTTTAAGTAAACAGTTGAAGATCTAGCTTCATATCCAATATGATTGTATGTTGACGCGAAGTACCTACCCTATAGGTTTTGGTCTGCCAGACAGACGGACAACAGAGATCCTATAAGTGTTCCGTTTTGTTATTTTGAGAACCCTAAAAAAACAACTTCATCATCATTATCAGCCTCTATCCGTCCACTGCTGAACATAGGCCTCCCTCAAAGAACGCCAAGACGACCGATCCCTTTCCACTCGCATCCAACACGGACCGGCCACTGTACGGAGATCGTCAAAAAAAAACTTATATAAATAAAAACTCCCTATAACTTATTCCAATCATTGACTTAGGAAATTCAAAAACAATTTCTACCATGGCTGTAAACTATCTATCCGAAATATAGGGCATGTAAAAATCTTAATAAATCGACATAAAATCCGTAAAAAGGTGTTTAATTATAATGAGTAAAATTGGGGGAAACTTTAGCAAATGATATATTGAATTCTTATGTTAATAGGCCCGATATAATAAATTTGCATAATTTTCAATAATAATTATCTAAAACGCTGCATCAGGTCAGATGTGGTGCGACCCGCAAGTAAGGTTTATTTCTGACCGGCGAGAAATGCGGCGGAATTGGATTTACTGCTGGGGTCACCGTCGCCTACCATTCCTGGATATTCCCGGACACACTACCAGGGACACATACAAGCATTACATCTCACTGCTGGATTTGATATTTAGGCATCACATCGTTCACGAGACTATCAGTAAAATCCATACTAATAATAGTTGATTCGTTTGTTTGTTTGTTTGAATACGAAACTGAGCGTCGGATTTGGAAAATTATTTTTCCATTTGATATCCCAATCTTTGAAGAAGTCTATATGTATCATCATCATCATCATCAGCCTCTATCCATCCACTGTTAAACATAGGCCTCTTTCAACGAACGCCAAGACGAACTATCCCTTGCCTATCACGGTGTATATTTTGGATGAAAGTAGTTATTTTTTTTTTTGGCGGGGGAAACTGCGGGTTACAACTACAACATACGTGGAGCGTAAACATAACCCTTATTTTGTTGGAGGATTGATTTGCCTTAGGGCTGATCCAAGAAAACTCCCCACTTTTAAAAAACCTTTTAATCTTGTTGACTTTTTTCATCACGACGTTGTCCTACCCAGTGGTGGATTTATACTAGGGGCAGTCGGGGCTAGTGCCCAGGGCGGCAAATTTTCTAGGGCGGCAAAATTTGGAAAGTGAGATAAAATTTTCTATACAATATATAATTAACTAATTCTTTTAAATAAACATTTTATCTTAGTTTATCAATAGTATTTTATCAAGAAATATAATTCAAGTATTATGTATCACATTAAAATTTTGTATATTATAATATAGGAAATTTAAGTTATTGCTACAATGGGTGCAAATAGACTCAATAGCTTAACTATTCTATGCATAGAATCAGATGCGCTTCAACGTTTAGATTGTGAAGATTTAATCGACCAGTTTGCAATTCAAAAAGTTAGGCGAGTTTGCCTGTGAAAAAAATTATGCAATACTAATATAAGTCGTTCTTAGTGCAAAACTTATAACTAATAACTAAGAAAAATACAAATATTTTTTATATTACTATAGTATATAATAAATAATATATAATATATGAGTAAATAAAGAATAAATATAAATAAAACATAATGTATAATAAATGCTATATAATACATAATAAATTTCCTGCAATCAATTAGTTATTCTAATTCTTAAAAAATAAGATATCAAAACTATTAAAATAAAATTTAAGTCATAGGGCGGCATTTTCTACAGTGCCCCAGGGCGGCATAACTTTAAATCCGGCCCTGGTCCTACCAGTGAGCAACATTTAGTGACAGCAGTGAGACTTCTAAATATTATTTTTCTTTTGTGCCGGGTAATAGCCTTAGGCATCCCGCAACAGCAACAGGGCACCTCGGTGGTTAGTCAGTCTACCAAGGGACCGACGCCACCTCCACAGAGGGGTTGTCCCGCACTACAGACCAACCCCTCCCAACGTCGGGACAGTGCAATAGGATGAGGTTCCCACCCTTGCGACTTGCCCCACTGTTCTTTTGTCCCCTCTTCTTGAGCAGCTTCCTCGGTTCAATTGGCTTCGTCCAAAGTGCTGGGTTTACCTTAGGCTACTGAGCCACGACATGGCTTGAACCATGGTGGGAACTTTTAAAGCTGATTGGATTAACTGTTGTCACCAGTTCTACCAGAGCACTTTATTTGGGGGTGAGAAGGATGGAGGAGGGTGCGCCCGTCGGCATGGATTAGTATCCATTTTTTCACCATTAGGTCAGTTCTTGATCATTGTATCCCAAAAAATATAGTTATTTTTTGGGATACAATGATCAAGAACTGACCTACTCCCTATGATAAAAGCTACTAATGAATTTATATTTTTAACCGACTTCAAAAAAAAGGAGGTTCTCAATTCGTCTGTATGGATTTTTTTTTTTTGTATGTATGTGACACGATATCTCCGCCGTTTGTGAATGGATTTCGATGGTTATTTTTTTGTTTGAAAGCTGGTGTTTCCAATTTGGTCCCATATTAATTTTATTAAGATCTGACAAGCCGTTTTTTAGTTATTCCCAATAATGCCTATTTGGTTGGTTTTGTTTACCTTGATGATGTGTCGTATTTATTGCTGTACCCTACCTACTACCTTGGCTGACACCGACTCCAAAAGTAACTATAATGACGTGGTAAACGCAAAGTTTGTACATTAGTAGAAGATTAAGTTGATTATATGTTGTAAGCACAAACATTAAAGAAACTGTTATTTTATTACTTTTTAGTTTAGTATTTTTGAAGTCCGTTTTAATTTTTTGTAAAATGTTTTTTATCAAGTCATCCGTCATCGATAATGATTGAACCATTTGAGTCAACTCCTTGATGTAATTGGGTTTATGGACCAGAGCGGTCGTCATTCAAACGCAGATGTCCCTTAAGAGCTTGATAGGAACTTGTATTAAATTGACGTCATGTACCATTATCGACATGTTAAAAGGACTAGTAGGTCGGAATGAAGTAATAATTTGAATGAATGAATATATAAAATTAAGGAATAAATACATTAATTAATGTTGTTATTATGACGTAATAAAAACTACTACTACTAACGAGGTAATAAAACTTATTATAGTCTAAAGAACTGGCAGTGTAGCCACCTGATGACAACTGACGGGATATCCCCTCTGTGGAAGTGGCGTCGGCCCCTGTTGCTCCACCGATCCGGGGCACCTCACCAACGGCGGCATTGGTGGTACTCGCCGGGTTTTAGTGGGTAGACCTGCGTCCACCTTTCCACATTTCGGGCCCAGCGAGTCCCAATAACCGCCCGGGGAGTCCCCACTCCCCCGCGGGATGCCTCAGAGCATTTCACGGCGTAAAAAAAGGCCACTCATATCTTAAGGCGTAAGATGTTAAGCGTCTGTGCCAGTCACAGAAATATATCGAGATAGAAGTAAAGAGTGTATGTACCTCGCGTGGCAAGAAGACGACTCGCCGGCTCCATTACTCGCCGCGAAATTTAGGTTAGCATGCGACGTAAGGTTTTAAAAACAAAATGACTCGTTGTTCAATAATTAATTGTTCAAACACTACCAGTAAAATTGGAGCTGTTAATGGAGGTATTTCCTTTCACCAGTAAGTACTATTTGTCCAAGAGAATCTGTTATTAATTTTAAAAACTATTTATTTTACTATTTTAATCAAAACAGTAGCGGGCGATTGTGTCTAACGCTAGTTTTCCATTGCGGCTTTTATTTGATGAGCCAGACTTGTCGGGCGTTCAAAACCAGCGATGTAAAATATGCTATTGAAACTGTCAGGTCACGCTGAAGACGATTTCTCATTTTTTCTGTCAAAAGTGCTGTACCTACACTGCGATTTTCTTACTCGATTAAAATCTATTTTGAAAGCAGAGGAAATGATAAACTTCTATTTTTAGCATTTTTTTATGCAAAGCAAATATTGAGAAACTGGTTATGTATTGTTTTCTAACTGGTTATGGCTACTTCTATATTACAAGTTTATTTCAGTTTTCCGAATGATCTTTGTATAAAAAAGTGTGTGTGTACTTATGTACACGCGTTAGAAGTAATACTCCTTAAAGAAAAATACATAGTACAATTTCATTACACTGTATCCTTTTTTCTTATTGTGTAGTTAAACACTACATCTTCTTTTGACGTCTATACTGTCATTATGTGAATATTGTTATATAAAATAATGTTGACTATAGCTAACTTCAGGGTGTCAGTTTTTCGTGACTCATCATTTTTCCCTAACGCGATAAATGAAGTATAACTCCTAAAATAAATGGATTGTGTTTTTAATAAACCAGTTAATTTTTCTACAATCCACCAGTGATTATTTGTAGGCCTATTTATTCTCCAATTATTGATTTATGTGATATAGTTTTATATTCCGTATTTTTGGATTCATTACTTAAATAAAAAAGTGGCCACCGTTTGCCATTTAGATGATTAAGCTAAAAATAAGCAAAATGACACTGCGACAAAGACCAAAAGTTGAATCGGAAGGACTACAACTATTATCACTGATGACTTTAAAGAAATTGATTGGTTTATTAGAAATTACAATCCCTCTAATAAGGGCGCCAGAGGACGGTCGGCGCCCTATCTATATTATCTGATCAAACCAACATTTTAATTATCAATAATAATAAAAAAAGCTATTAAATGATTACATGTTATAATATTATAGTCTATAATATAGCTACTCAATGTATAAAAATATAGTTTATCGTCCATAGCACGCTATCCTAAAATAGTTTATTTGAACAATACTACTGATAAAATCGGTGCTATGTATAATCGATCTGTGAATCGAAGCTTTTGAATTGTTTTCGCGCGGCTTATGTGTTTCACATCACTAAATAACACTCGTGACGTCTTCGTACCTACGCAAAATGTTACACGCTCGGTCCCCATACAAATTACGGAACTCTTTACTTCTATCTTGATATAGTTCTGTGGTGCCAGTATTACTCTGCCTATCCTGCCTTTCTTTTGGAAAGCAGCTTGATAGAATAAATGGTGGTTCCAGTCAAAAAGACCGGCCATGTTGGAGTTTACTGCAAGCCTTTTTCAGCAGAGAAAGTAAATGAACTGGTATGAATTTGGTATGAGGTAGTGCATGCAGTCGACTTGGGCCGGCACAACCGGGGTGGTACCTCTAGCTCACATAACACCGGCGTCAAGTGACAGCTATGCTGTCGCGATTGCGGTTTGTAAGTTTCCGTTAGTCCATTGGGCGGTCAGGGAAAAGGAGGGCAACGCATCTATAATCTGTGGTTGTGTGGATGTGTATGGGCGTCGATAATCGCCAAAAGACTTCACCTGCTAGCTTGCCCTTCTATGCTATAAAAAACATAAATGTTAGCCTTTGGTGTAATAAAAACCCCAGTCCCTTGACTACACAGGCCGTTAAAGCTGTGTCAGTGTCCTGCCTGTTGGCGCCAGAAATACGCTGTTTATTGTCTGTCCGTAAACAGAGGGTTACTTGAACGCACTCCACGCGTCGAATACATTAACTGTTGTCTAAAATTAGTTCTGTATACTATTACCACAGAACTATATCAAGATAGAAGTAAAGAGTTCCGTAATTTGTATGGGGATCGCGCGTGTAACATTTTGCGTAGGTACGATGACGTCACGAGTGTAATTTAGTGATGACGATTCACAGATCGATTTTAACATGGCACCGATTTTATGAGTAGTATTGTTCAATTAAACTATTTAATGATAGCGTGCTATGGACGATAAACTATATTTTTATACATTGAGTAGTAGTAATATAGCTACATTATAGACTATATTATAACGTGTAATCATTTAAATGCTTGTTTTTTTATTATTGATAATAAAAATGTTGATTTGATCAGATAATATAGATAGGGCACCGACCGTCCACTGGCGCCCTTATTAGAGGGATTGTAATTTCTAATAAACCAATTTCTTTAAATTCCAATCAATTTCTTTAAAGTCATCAGTGATAATAGTTGTAGTCCTTCTGATTCAACTTTTGGTCTTTGTCACATAGTCATTCATTTTGCTTATTTTTAGCTTAATCATCTAAACGGCAAACGGTGGCCACTTTTTTATTTAAGTAGTTAATCCAAAAATACGGAATATAAAACTATATCACATAAATCAATAATTGGAGAATAAATAGGCCTACAAATAATCACTGGTGGATTGTAGAAAAATTAACTGGTTTATTAAAATACACAATCCATTTATTTTAGGAGTTATACTTCTTTTAGCGCGTTAGGGAAAAATGATGAGTCACGAAAAACCGACACCCTGAAGTTAGCTATAGTCAACATTATTTTATATAAAAATATTCACATAATGACAGTATAGACGTCAAAAGAAGATATAGTTTTTAACTACAGCTTGGCAAAAAAGAGTATGACGTGGTGACAGGTGGAACTAAATATTTTACTAAATGGAAACCTATGATGTTGACAATACTTAGCCGAAGAATACTAGATTTTGAATAAAGCTTAGTGTTTCTCATTTATTTTTAACGATTTGATTAAATTATCTTGCTGATTTTCTATATTATGATGAGACCTAAGTGAAAGTGGCGCCCTAATTTTTTCCATACTCTTTTTTGCCAAGCTGTACACAATAAGCAAAAAGGTTACAGTATAATGAAATTGTACTATGTATTTTTCTTTAAGGAGTATTACTTCTAACGCGTACATACATTACATTATAGCTACATAATAATATAAAATGAAATTATCATTTCCTCTGCTTTCAAAATAGATTTTAATCGAGTAAGAAAATCGCAGTGTAGGTACAGCACTTTTGACAGAAAAAATGAGAAATCGTCTTCAACGTGACCTGACAGTTTTAATAGCATATTTTACATCGCTGGTTTTGAACGCCCGCCAAGTCTGGCTCGTCAAATAAAAGCCGCAATGGAAAACTAGCGTTAGACACAATCGCCCGTTACTTTTTTGATGAAAATAGTAAAATAAATGGTTTTTTAAATTAATAACGGATTTTTTAGGACAAATAGTACTTACTGGTGAAAGGAAATACCTCCATTAACAGCTCCAATTTTACTGGTAGTGTTTGAACAATTAATTATTGAACAACGAGTCATTTTGTTTTTAAAACCTTACGTCACATGCTGACCGCGGTCGGGAGTATACTAAAGTTCGCGACGAACAATGTAGCCGTCGAGTCGTCTTATTGCCAGGCGAGGTACATACACTCTTTACTTCTATCTCGATAGCACCTTGGCAGTTAAATCGACTCGAAGCGATCTGAATAAAATTATACTGTTACTAATAGGCAAATGGGCAGTCCCCACCGTGGTTTAAGTCTTGTCGTGGCGGTGGGGCTCAGTAGCCTAGAGTGTGCCCGGCACCTTGGGTGAAACAAATTTAGCCGAGGGGGCTGCTCTTTGTACCCCTCTTATAAGAAGAGGGGACAAAAGAGTAGGGGAGAAGTGGTGAGGATGGGAACTTCACCCCATTGTACTGTCTCGACTTTGAGAGGGGTAGTTCTGTGTTGCGGTACAACCCCTCTGTGGAGCTGGCGTCGGTCCCTTGAGGGACTGAGTAGCCGTCGAGGTGCCTTGTTTGCTCATTAGAGCCGGGGCACCTCACCAAAGGTGGCATTGGCGGCACTCGCCGGGATTTTGTGGGTAGAGTTGAGTCCATCTTACTACCTTTCGCGCGCAGCGAGTCCCACATACCCGTCTGAGGAGACCTATTCCCCCGCGCGATGCCTCAGAGCATATCGGAGCGATCAAAACGCGGTTCAAGAGCGATCTGAATTCTGATAGTAAGTGGTTGGCCTATGAACATGAACAGGTTCACATGGAACTAGGCAAATCGTTCATGTAGTAGATTCTTGACACGTTAGATGTTAAGTCTTGGTGCCAGTAATTACACTGCCTATCCTGTCTTTCTCCCCGAAACACAGCTGTTTGTAAGAGATTAGTTGGTTGGTGGTAAGCATGCTGACGGGAGAGCGGACTTGGAGTGAGAAAATGTGGCACGATTCGGCCGGATATATAATATAAATAATCTTATCGACGGATTTCAAAATAACTCTCCTAACAATGGAATCAAATGGAAGAAAAATATTAATCGTTAAATGTATATTAATATAACATTGAATACACATAGTAATAGCAGCTGTATAATCATCACCAACATCATCATCATCATCATCTTAAGTTGCACAAGGCCTTGGAGTTTCGAGTCACCTGGTCATTAAAAAAGATTCTGTCGTAATTGCCTCGCTGAGCAACCACAGCCAAATGCACGCAATAAACACAGTAAGCACTACCAGTATAAGTGTATAATCTATGGTAAGCACCCTAACAAAAGTATATTTAAATATGATTTTCATATTCTATTTATAGTAATTTTAATTTATATGATCACTTTATAGATTTTAATTAATCTATGTTGATAAAGAATGTTTCTGCATACACAGGAAATTGTTAGAAATGGATGTAAAGGATGCTGTACATTGGATAACTTGACGATTTTTTAAAACTTATGTAAGTTATTAGGCGCAGAGTGAAATAGAATATCTTGTATTTGTTACTGTAAAATTTCGAACTAAGGTAAGTCCTAGGATTTAAGAGTACCTCAGTTTTAGGATTTACCGACATGAGTTGGTAAGGATTGGTGAAAATGGGACGAATTTTCGGGCTTTTACCATTAAAATATAGTACATGCTAGATTTTACCACTGACGGCTGGGTAAATGTTAAAGTGGGAATAAAACATTGAGTACTTAATCATTTATTTCAATTAACTATTATACCTTAGGTTTAGTTAGGTACATTTATTTTTATTTTGACAGGGTTTGAATCCCAGCAAGTGCAGTCATTTGTATGATGAATTCAGGTATGTGTATGTATGTCATGGACGTGTATATAATATGTATGTATATAAATTTATTTAATTTATTTCCATTCCTACCCATCACACAAGTTCTAACGAACTTACCCCGGGTTGTTAACGTGGTGTGATTGTTTGTCAATATTTATTCATTATCTTGTGTGCTGGCTCCTTTACACCCAGTTTGCTTGATGAATCAAATCGTTTAGTCCACTCGCAGCCTGCGGATTGGGACCAGCTCACATCTCTACATCTATATCATAATTTTATTACTTTTTGTTTCCTGTGGAGCAAACGGGCGAATGGTTATTATTGATATCTTTGATTTCCTGTGTAAATTGCATCGATAAATGTCCTTCTTTTATTTATAAATAAAGACGGCCTGATAATAATTTAATTTATGATTTTTATAAATAATCTCTCATGTCCGAAACAGTTTCGGGGAATAATTAGGACTAATCTGGAGTTACCAGGAACACATAAAAGTAAGAGTATGTTTAAGCTTAACCTTCAGATCGTTTATTTTTCGTCTCGTCTGCTACACATCACATATTGTAAATGTTTTCGAAATTTCTGGAAATATCCTGTTAATATCAAATGTTTTTGTTGATAGATTTGAGTCATTTGCAGTTTTTATTATATCATTCCCGCTTTGACCTCACAAGTTTAAGACGCTTGGTATTCTACTAAGATCATCATCATCATCAGCCCCTATCTGTATACGCAAGCCCTCAAAGTATTATCCTCCCGGCCATCAACCAGGTGGGACCTGGTTGATGGCCGACCAACACTTTGAGGCGATCTCCGTACAGTGGCCGTGTTAGATGTGAGTAGCGAGGGATCGGTCGTCTACTAATAAACGTATAATATATTCAACTCCTCTGAAAACTGGTAGATATACAAGAGCTTCATCAATGCTCTGTACTCTATAGCATGCAAGAATATCTAAATTGATGTTACTGGTTAATTATTAAAACACTACAGAATTAGGTTACATGTCATTGTTAATGAATCGTTTTAAAGTCTTTAACTTTTATGGGGCAGGGCAGGGAAGTGAGGAGTAGCATCTCATGGCAAGTGGTCAGCGTTTCTCCAGAACATAAGCAAGTTCAAGATAATGCAGTATTATATTAGACGACCTCTGTGGCTCATTGGTAAGCGCGTTGGCGCTCAAGGCCGGAGGTTGCGGGTTCGAATTCCACCAGGGAACAAAAATATTTTCTGTGTTCCTGGGTCATGGATGTTTATTAAATATGTGTATTATACCGGGTGTATTTGGAACGCTTGCGAAAACGAAGAGGTATGGTAGTGTTGGCATAGCCTGACATGATACAAGAGAAAAAACGCGTTTTTTTTTTGGATGCCTTTTTTTTTGTATAATCCGGTTTAGTAAACAATGTTACTGGTTAATTATATGTATGTATAGTATTAAAGTATGAAATATATTTCCGATGTCAGGTACCCGTAACACAAGTTCTTCCAGAACTTACCACGGGACCAGATTGACGTGGTGTAAAGCGTCCATAGATATTATTATAATTATATTGGTGACAAATTTACTTCGCATATGTTGATAATATACTTAGTATAAAAAAATCTTCATGATGCGAGTAACACATTTGTTCCTCGTGCGACAAGGTGTTATAACAAATTGTTCGCTGAAGCCGACCCATTCGGATGCTCATTCGGTGCATTTAAAACTAAAATTAGGGAAATAATTTCTAGACCATAATTTTTCTTTTTTTTATTGTACTTTTGTATTCTTATGATTTATTCACGATGCTTATCCTTATTCTGATCCTTTTTATTTTGTTTTATTAGTTTATTGTTTTGGCGACGTTTTAATGTTTTGTTTTATATTTTTAGTGGACACTTCACTGGTTTCTGTGTAACTTTTTAAACATATTTTAAGATAATTTGTAACCGTTTGTGTTCCGTGAAAATAAATAAATAAATAAATAAACACAACCCTAGTAACCACACCAACAGCTCCACATCCACAGAAACAGATGAATAAGATGTAGACCTGGCTTTGGTCCGGACGTCTTCAACTAGGTCGTAAGGCTACACTTAAAAAGTTAAAAGGAACATAATACCTAATACTAATTAAAGTTTATTTACTTAATAATAATGTTTATGTCATGCTATTTTAATATTTTTTTCACTTGCCCGACGTTTCGGATACTTTACCCCGTGACCATGAATGAATAATTCGAAAATCTTGCAAACAAAATATTCAGCTACCTACTTAATAGGAAACTTATTGTATTATCAACAAAAATTGTGGGAGCAGCGGCATACACCGTCAGGCCCCTTTAGGAACAAGACGATGAAAAGCAGGTTTTCTTGTATGTCATCAGGGGGCAAACGAGCAGTCGGAGCACATGCGGACAACCAAGGCCACGCAGATGCGCCTCCCTCCTTTTCCCTATCCCCCCAAAAATAAATTATATTACCTCTAACATCTAAGCTCACAAAAACATGATAAGACATATTATATTGTATAAGTATAGATTTGATGTTGGAATCAGAGCACGGTCGTCGGATCGATTCCCCGGTCGGGCACACCCGTCGGATCACCGTCGCCGATTGCAATCGACAGAGCCGGCCAACGCTCGTGGACTTGACATTGATATCGTGGCGAATAATGCGAGCAAATTCTGGATATACTTAACGTAATGTGACAGCTTATGGTAAGGACTGGTACACATTTATTAGGTGACTTATTAAATCTGCCTTGTTGGGCTGCCTTGGCCTTTGGCTGTTTCTCGATTTAAAATGCCTTGATATTTAGTCTGTCTGTGTCGGTTTGAAAATGTATGACTTTTATAAGACTTTTTCGTCTGTGTATGGTGCTAGTGGTGGTATCTTATTATTACTAATTGTCTACATAGTTCTGTATTTTTCTATGTTTGGAGTTACATATATTTATTTTGAGCACGAGGCTTATTCTACTACTTAAATGTTAATTATCTGGTTGTATTTGCTATATTTATCTTAGTTTATCCTAGACTAATTTTTGTGTCCTATATCATAATTGAATACATCATAATAAATACCGTGTATCTCACCTTTATTTGTTCATATGCCTTTTTTTCCTTTTACGCCAGGAAATGCTCTAAGGCATCCCGCGGGGGAGTGGGTCTCCCCGGGCGGGTATGTGGGACTCGCTGCGCCCGAGAGGTGGTAAGGTGGACGCAGCTCTATCCACTAATACCCGGCGAGTGCTACCAATTCCACCTTTGGTGAGGTGCCCCGGATCTGTTGAGCAAACAAGGCACCTGGACGGCTAGTCAGTCCCTCAAGGGACTGATGCCACCTTCACAGAGGAGTTGTCGCGCACCACATAACAACCCCTCTCTAAACGTCGGGACAATACTCGCTCCTTGTTCCCTGCTCTTTTTTTCCCTCTTCTTATAAGAGGGGTACAAAAAGCAGCTACTTCGGCTCAATTTGCTTCGCTCAAGGTGCTGGGATCCCCTTAGGCTACAGAGCACCACCGCCACGTAAGGCATGATTTGTTCGTGTGCCTGCCTTATTTGACCTTGTCTGCTGCTGTCTCTCTTCCTTCCCCTTGTTTGTTTATGTGTCTTTACCTCATTAATACGCGTGCCTCTGACAAGTCAAACCACGTATCTCGGTCTTATTTGGTCGCGTGCCTGACTTTTGTCTTTGCGTCTATACATTTTATATGCCTCTGCCTTGTTAGACCGTGTGTCCCGGCCTTATTTGATCGTGTGCCTGCCTTATTTGCACTCCTTATCGTCCATCACGGGGTATTATTGTTCTTTATTTACTTAATTAACTGCCTCCACGAGTTTCTCGCGTGTTTTCACTATTAAAACTTTCTTGTTAAATTCACATAAAATGTTATGCGTGACTTTTTGTGACGGAAAAAAATAATATTCTAGGAAACGTCTAAGTGTTGCTTTATTATAAGTAGGTAATTTGATTTTGGACGTAATATAATTGGTTGAAATATGAATACCTAATTCTTGTACGTTACAATAAGTCATATTGGATCAAATAGTTTTAGTTTCGAGGTCCTATACTTTCGGTCTTTGAAATAGATATAAACATTAATTAGAAGGGAACTATTCAGATTTCAATAATGTTATAAGTCACTGCAGTCTTCTAGTTCATATCATCAGACTATACTTAATATAAATTTCATCAAAATCCGATCACTAGTTTTTGTATAATTGAGTAAACGGATCAGGAACATCAGGGTTAATAGAGCCAAGCGATTCGGGTCAGCCAGATGACACCGGCGCTACGGTATAGCGGTTATGCGAATGTGGAAGGTTTGTGAAGGTTATTAGAAAATAAAAGAACTGAGGATTTTACACCTTTATGATATTATAAAGAAACAATTTTACGGATTTTATCGCGGTTTATTAAGATTTTTACAAGCCCTACGTTTCGGATACTTTACAGCAACCATGATCACGGGAGGACTCAGGTAACAGATGTCCTAACGTTACAAAGTTATTCGAAACTACCCTATGATACATCTTGTTTGTAAAAATCTTAATAAACCGCGATAAAACCCGTAAAAATTGTTTCATTATAAAGAGTGAAATTCGCGCAAACATTAGAAAACAACCTTTATGATAGTTTCGTGATCTTTATTAATTGTATTGTATGTAAATTATTAAAATTCGCCCAAGGTGCTGGGTGTACCTTAGGCTACTGAGACCCACTGCCACGACAAGAATTGAGCTATGGTGGGGTTTCTTCAACATCCTTCGTAACCTTTAATCTTGTTTCAATTTCTTCAAATTACCTAACGAATAAAAATATTTTGATGTTTGGTTAAAATGGATAAAAACTTACTGAGGCATAGGTATTACAACGCACTACACGATACTCGGTCTGATTGTCGGCGTAAAGTTAGTTTTTACACATTTTGAGTATATAAATAAAAATGTGACGTTTGCGCGCTGTAGCTAACTTCACTACGGTCATGTTAAATCGTGCATGCGCAACTTGTGTCAATTGGCCGTGTAATGTAGTTTAGCCCCTGACGCATCATTTCACCACACTTCTGGCGAAGGACCAACTTTAATTAATAATTAGCATAAATACTGAATCACCAATATTTTTACTTCAAAGAATTAAAACGAAGCCAAGATTTCAATCATCGTAATATTATTTGTTTTGTGTTTCATTTGTCAATCAAAGTCAAATCAAGTGTTTGTTTTACCGTAATAAACAATTGCAATGATATAGTAGATCTTGAATGATTGAATGTATGAAATATGCTTTATTGTGCACAAAACAAGTAAAGGTACAAAATTACTAAACTTAACTTAAAATTAAAAAAAATATGTACAAAAAGGCTCTAGATCTTGTAGGTGTTAACTATTAAGAATCTCCACTTGGATCTTCCCCGGATAGACACGGTGAATACAAATGACACGTAGCGAGTATTTTGAAGGAGAAACCGTGTTTCCACATGGTATAGGGAGCAGCAAAGTCTCTGCGCCTCTCTACCATGGTTCAAGCCTTGTCGTGGCGGTGGGGCTCAGTAGCCTAAGGTGAGCCCAGCACCTTGGGCGACGTAAATAGAGCCGAGGGAGCTGCTCTTTGTCTCACTCACCCCACCCACTCTTATAAGAAGGGGGGACAAAAGAGCTGGGGGACAAGGGGCAAGGATGGGAACCTCACCCCATTGTACTGTACGTTGGGAGGAGTTTTTTCTGTGGTGCGGGACAATACCTCTGTGGAGGTGGCATGGTGGTGGTCCCTTGAGGGACTAATTACTAGCCGTCGAGGTGCCGAGGTGGATCTGTTTGCTCAACAGATCCGGGCATCTGACCAAAAGCGGCATTGGTGGCACTCGCCGAATTTTAGTGGATAGAGCTGCGTCCATCTTACCTTTCGGGCGCAGCGAGTCCCACATATCCGCCTGGGGAGATTCACTCCCCCGTGGGATGCCTCAAAGCATTTCCCGGCGTAAAAGAAAAAAAAGGCTGCGCATCTGCCATCTGGTTATTTATCTGAGCTCTGCGCTTACATCTTACCATGCCCTTCTTAAAAATGGCGTGGGCCTTTAGGGATCCTAAATACCCGTCACTCTTATATTTTTTATCCAGACAAGTTGTTAATAATTTAAATCAAGCACAGGTACCCTTCACGCGTGCTTCTTTGGGGTCAAGGAACAATAATACAAGTCAAACACTCTCTCAATTGACAGCGACACAATGGTGTTAGTTTGTTTGTTAAACACTGGTGTTGTCTCTAGCTGACATATTTGTGTTGCATCTATTGTCAGTCCGGGAGGAATGATATTATTCGCTCTCATTCATTTTTAGGGTTCTGTAGCCAAATGGCAAAAAACGGAACCCTTATAGATTCGTCATGTCTGTCTATCTATCTGTTTGTCTGTCTGTCTGTCTGTCCGTCCGTATGTCACAGCCACTTTTTTCCGAAACTATAAGAACTATACTGTTGAAACTTGGTAAGTAGATGTATTCTGAACCGCATTAAGATTTTTACACAAAAGTAGAAAAAAAGCAATAAATTTTATACTTAGAATTGAAACTCATTTTTTTTCCATCAAATCCATACGTGTGGTATGGTGGATAGGTCTTCAAAAATGATATTGAGGTTTCTAATACCATTTTTTTCTAAACTGAATAGTTTGCGCGAGAGACACTTCCAAAGTGGTAAAATGTAACTTCTAAAATAACAGAATGATAAAACTAAAAAAAATATATGATGTACATTAATTACCATGCAAACTTCCACCGAAAATTGGTTGTAACGAGATCTAGTAAGTAGTTTTTTTATTACGTGATAAATCGTAAACCGCAATTTACCTTTCATTCAATCAACTCAAATTTAAAAAAAACATTTAATTCCATAAACATTCACCATATTTTTTAT
Organism: Helleia helle; assembly: GCA_963853865.1. Lineage (NCBI taxonomy): Eukaryota > Metazoa > Arthropoda > Insecta > Lepidoptera > Lycaenidae > Helleia > Helleia helle. Next base: position 1,276,270 of record OY971435.1, read on the forward strand.
TAAAGTGTCTAATGTTGTATACTATGTAATCATACGGAACCCTTCGTGCGCGAGTCCGACTAGCACTTGGCCGATTTTATTGATATTGCCCTTATTTCTTAGAGATTATGAATAGAAAATTACTAAACTCTAATGGATGTACCTATTGTGGCTATTGTCATCAGCCTTTGATTTGTAAACATAAATCCCTATATAAGATATTTGTTTTTGATATTTTCAGTGATAATGTAGTGGCTTACGGTCCATTTTCAAGCATTTTATTTATTTCAGTAAGAGGTAGTGCCATGCAGCTATGCAGCCAACTTCGGCCGGCACGACGGAGGTGGTACTCTCGCTCACATAACACCGACGTCAAGTGACAGCTATGCTGTCGCGTTTCGTGCGGTTTGTGAGTTTCTGGTGACCCATTGGGGGGATAGGCAATAGGAGGGTAACACATCTGCATAATCTCTGGTGGTGTATGTGCCGTCTATAGCTTTGACTTCTCGTTTGGCCTCCTATGATATAAAAAAAGTCAGTAATACCAGCACGTAAGCCAGACATTCGTTAACAGTGCCGATATCCGATCTATCGAGCCTCGCGAAAAAACCATGGTAAATATGCTGTATAATACAATAATTAATAAGCTTGATAGTTTAAAATCGTATTTTTAAATACAACATATTTCAATACGTAATGACTAATAAAATAAATTCCAGTTTGGAAATCCTGATTGAATAGAGCCCAGAAAAGGCTATGTACTTAAAATATTTATTACAAATTTTATCAATATTTAAAGAAAAAAAAATTGATTTGTCAATCGCAATCTCTTGTGTATGCGATGGCCACAGGCTTATTCTTATGGTTATTTTTGTATATTTTGTTTATTTAAAACTTAGAAGATTTAAAGAGGCCGATAGGCCCACTGCCGCACTGAGCGGATATATTTCACTATAAGTACTCGGTAGGCCGAAAAGGCCCAGCCGTGATGTTTTGATGAGGAGCACCTACAATTTTGACTACAAGCTGAATAACGAAACATATATTTGTTTATGTCGAACTCTTAGAAACACCTGATAATATAATATAATCGTTCCGCACAAGCGAGAGGGACATAACTTTCCTCGTCCGCATCATCTGCGAAATACCGCTGCAGGCCGATATGGTGGTGGTTTACCGGTGGGAGGGAAGCGCTGTGCCGCGCTCCCGGCTGCATGCAGCTCTACCCACTAAAACCCGGCGAATGTCATCAATGCCGCCTTTGGTGAGGTAACCCGGACCTGTTGAGCAAACAGGGCACCTCGACGACTAGTCAGTTCCTCAGGAGACCGACGCCGCAGAGGGGTTGTCCCCCAACGTTGGGACAGTACAATGAGGTAAGGTTCTCGTCCTCGGCCCTTGTCCCCTGCTCTTTTGTCCCCTCTTCTTATAAGAGGAGTACAAAGTGCCACCTCGGCTCAATTCGCGTCGCCCAAGGTGCTGGGCTCACCCTAGGCTACTGAGCCCCACCGCCACGACAAGGCCTGAACCATAGTGGGGGTGTTTATACAATGCCTGCTTGGTTACCGAAAATTCGGGATTCTAGTTTTATCCACAACGAAGTTTTAGGAGTTGGAAATGGTCTGAATTGCTTCGAAAAAAGGATGTTATGGCTGTGCCGCTGTTTGCTCTACTTGGCGGCCCATATCTGCAGAATGTTCATTTCCTCTGTTATATAGGTATAAAGTGTTTAATAACTTGCAAATAAAACCAAACTCTCACTAATAAATGGAAACCAAACATCGCACATAATTGTTACGTACATTACATTAAAATACAAGACAAGATTTTTGTTAATTCTGAAAAATAAATATTTTCGTAATTACATGCGTCAAAAATAGCGCAACATATCAGTATAGCAAACAGTGAGCTCGTATGATCATAGATAAGATAATGGGAGGCAGCGCTCAGTTTTGGTCCAACTATGGACAACTTCGGTTACCGTGAAATGGGCTGGCCGTCTCCGCTTCAGACGCCCGTACCGACGCCATCACGGTCGCGCCTCAGTAGGAAGTACAATGGCCAATCCCGAGATCCAGAGGAATTCCCTTTGCGGACGACATTTAAACAAGCACGTAACCTCGATTTGCTGGAATCAGCTCCCGATTCGAGTAAGGGAAAAGAATATTTATTCGTTGGACCATCTCCACCCGCCGATGATGCACCGAACATGTACCATAGTTTCGATGTCCTCGCTCCAGACCCCGAAGCCAGATTAACGGAAGATATGATAAGAAGAGCTATGTGCGAACGAGCTCTTAATTTGGGAGCTGGAAGATTTTTTGACGATCTCGAGTGTGGTCTCATAACATCGGAAAACATACACGAACATATTTGTTCTGCGCCAGAAGTTGTGATTAATTTAACACTATTGTGGGCTGCGTTTTTAACTCGTGAAGGCTTACTGCCTGCTATAATGGAAGTCGGTGCTGATATACATTATGCAGAACCTATCGGACTGACTGCACTTCACGTAGCAGCCTTCAGTGGTGCCAGTAGAGCTGTTTCATATTTGCTGTCTATGGGAGCAGACATTGATTACGCCCCAAGATATTTTTCTCCTCTTCACTGTGCTGCATTTGGTAATTCGCTGGAGGTAGCTGAAATATTAATTTCGAGCGGGGCTTCTCTTCATGGTGTAGTACAAAGAGCTGGTTGTGAAGATAATCTTGTGCACTGTGCTGTCAGAAATGACGCTTTGGAGTGTATGGAGCTGTTTATAGAAAAAGGTGTAGACCCAGCATATATAACATCTGGTGGCTTGAATGCCTTACATTTGGCAGCTGAACTTGGAGCTAGCCGATGTTTGGCATATCTGTTAAAGGAAACAAAATTAAGTGCGAATGCAGTCACAAAACAAAGAGATAAAGAGTGTACAGCTTTACATTTAGCTGCAACTAGAGGTTTCACAGAATGTGTTGAATTGTTATTGGCAGAAGGAGCCAAAGCTAATACGAAAAATTACAGGGGATCCACAGCGCTTCATTTAGCAGCCCGATGTTCAAGTGTGGACTGTGTTGAAGTACTCCTCAGAGATGGAAATGCTGATGTTAATGCAGAAGATCACGATAAAAGAACACCGTTACACGCCGCAATTTGTAATTCCGAGCGTGCGTGTGATATAATTGACATGCTTGTTAGCTGGGGAGCACAGGTGAACCAAAAAGATGATTATGGATTCTCTTCATTACATCTTGCTGCAATGGATGGACTCACACAGTGTGTTGAAACATTAATCTTTTTAGGAGCAGACGTAACATCAAAATCAAAAAGAGGTCAGACAGCTTTGAGTGTTATAGTACGAAAAACACCCAAGTCGTTAGCTATCTTACGACATAGTTTAGACAGTGGTATTTCTATTAGTCGACCTACAGAAGCCAATGAGGAAGTTCAAGTGGAGTTTGATTTTGGTAAAATTTTGAAATACAGTTATCCTCGAGAAATAACATACCTCAATAGCTTAATAGATGAGGGTCAAAAAGATATTCTACAACATCCGCTTTGCTCTGCCTTTCTTTTTATGAAGTGGCGTAAGATACGAAAGTTTTACTTAGCAAGGTTAATATTTTGCTTCCTCTTTGTGACGTTCTTATCGATATACGTCCTTACTTCGTTGGTGAAAACTTGTCACGGAGTGTACGCCAGGAAATATGGCGTCTTAAATGAGCTATGTCAAGATCAGTCGCTTTTAGGATATATACTTGCGGACAATCCAATCGAGCTAGAAAGGTGGGTGTTAATAGCCATTACAGCATTCGAGATAGTCCGTAAAGTGACAGGTATAACAGGTTACTCAAGTATATATCAGTATTTTACAACGTTTGAAAATTTAATGGAATGGTTTGTACTTCTCTCTGTATTCTCTTTATATAACATCCAAAAAGAATATGGCTGGCAAAATCACGTTGGTGGCTACGCTGTTTTAGGTGCTTGGACAAATCTAATGCTCATGATGGGTCAGTTGCCAATGTTTGGTGATTATGTTGCAATGTATCAAAAGGTTTTATCAGAATTCCTTAAACTCCTATTAGCATACATTTGCTTGTTACTTGGGTTCGCAATTTGTTTCTGCGTAGTATTCGCAAACGAAGAAATGTTTTCTAATCCACTAATGGGATTTATCAGCATTTTATCAATGATGGTCGGGGAGCTGAATTTGAATATTCTCATCAATGATCCGAGCAAGGTTGACCCGCCGCTTATATTTGAACTATCTTCACAAATAATTTTCATTTTGTTTCTTATGTTTGTTACGATAATACTCATGAATCTTTTGGTCGGTATTGCTGTACACGATATTCAAGGGTTAAGAAAAACCGCCGGACTATCAAAGCTTGTACGACAAACAAAACTTATTTTATTTGTAGAGATGGGTATCTTTAGTGCTCTCCTACCATCTTGCCTCCACAAACATGTATATAGGACTGCGTTAGTATCTCCAGAAGCTGGTAAAGTTATTTTAAGCGTTAAACCTTTGAATCCTCATGAGAAAAGGCTACCTACAGACATAATGATGGCAGCATATGAAATGGCTCAACTGAACAAAGTAAAATCAGGAAGGTCTGTTAAAGAAATGTTGTATAAGAATAAATATTCGTCGAAATATAAAAATGAAACACAAACAAATGACCACAACTTTAATTTGGAAATTAGAGGAATGCAAGAGAAGATTGATCAAACGACGTTCAATTTGAAGAAAATAGATCAAGAAATGAGACATTTGAGCACTTTATTGTTGGAACAACAACATTTGCTGCAGAACTTGGTGAAAACGTCGGAACGGGTATATCCAACATCAGCACAGTATTATTCCGATTCTCCCGTATTTTTTCCCAGCAACGCATCAGATATAACAACAATTACAAAATAATACCCTGATGATTTGACATAATGAACCTGGGTACAAAATGAATAAATGATAAGACACTAGGGGAGAGATGAAAACGAAACAAAAACGATAACTGTAAATTGACCCGGAGTCAACAAAATTATAATTTTGTATAGCTTTAATAGGTGACACAATATAAAGAATTCAAAATAAATATTTTTTAAAAGTATCAATAAAAATATTGTTGTAGAAAGAATACATTTTGGATTTTAAATCAAAATTTCCTAAAACTTGTAAATAATAATTAAAAAATATTTTATCAGGGTATTAAATTAATAAAGGTAAATCATATAAATAAATAGCTGGTTTCATTTCAAAGTCCATTTATATTAAACTAGACAGACGTACGTCTGGTGATACCATCAATTTCAATCTGAGAATTCGTAAACTCAAAATAACTGATCATACGCATGCTAGTTTAGATAAGGTTTATTGGTGACATAAAATTTTACAATTTTGGTGTTACAATTACTGCACAGATTAAAGTTAATCTACTTATTTCACACTGATTAAGAACAATCAATCATCATCAACATCACGAAGTCATTTGCATGTAATTCTTTATAAAAAGCTGTTTCAGCGAACACCAAGACTACTTGTGTAGGAAGTATTGGTGATAATTATTTAAATTCAGGAAGCAAAATCTTGGGGCCATTCGACTTGGCATTCATTAAAAGAGGCCTATCCAGTTGTGAACGGAAAAAGTTTCATAATTAAAATTAATCTAAGCAAACAGAAGCAAAGATTCGGGTAATTTTAATTTTGTACATTCCTTTTTTGATTTACGAGTAAAAAACGTAAAGAAAAGATACATATTTGTATCAAAAAACCACACAGGGCTTAAACAAGTACTTTACAGTCTACATTAATGATAAGAGATATACATATTTGATCATGTATTCACGAATGTCACGCCAGTCACTTAACTTACATGGTAAATAGTTATTGTACTATCTATATTTGTGTTGGATTTTTATCCTGCGTCTGATTTTAATGATAACGCAACCGTCTCTTCTCTTTCATTCACATTAATTCGCATTTATATTTTGTCCTGGTCTTGCCTTGACAGAATTCCAACAAGCGGCGAAAAGCGCCTATGAGTGACACCGAAAACTGGGAAGAGATCGCACATGACGATGGGCGCGGTGTCTCCATCTCGTATCGAATGCCAAGATCCACTTCTGTTCGATGCGAAGTAAGTATATATTAGTCTACCATTCTTTTCTTCTTCCCACAATAACGTGTAAACACACAACATACTATACGTACCTATTACTACTACGTAGGAGGCTATAGCAACAGTGGCCTTAAAGAGGATGATAAAAATGGGTTTTAATACCACTCATATTATAAAATGGGAAATTTTTCGGTCGAACTTCAGTGGCAAGTGAGCTAGAATGTAAACGCTTTCGCTCGCGCTCGGCGCTGTCCGTCCTTTGACTTCTGCCACAGCTTCTGCGCGAAAAACCGACAATCGAGGGAGCGCCGGGCAGTGGCGCTTGTCTTTCTGATTTTTCTGAAACACAGTATATTAGCCTCACAATAATTCAATTTGACATCTAAACCCCTTTAGATGAACTTCTGAACTCCTGCACGAGAAGTTTTTTTATTGAATTTTCACTAAATTTTCTTAAAATATTTTGACCTTTTGTCAACTGTTATCGTTCTTTGTAATTTGTTTTAAGTGTTACCACGAAACTCAAATATTTTATTTGACAAACTTATGTTCCTGAGCCATTTAGGACATGGCATGTCTGTCGGTTTGTTCATATTAACTACTAAGAGGTACAGCCTTTATGTGCCACCTGATGTTAAGTGGTCAACGTCGCCCATGAACATAAACTAGTTTACCTGGAACGAGCCCAGGCAACTCATTTATGTGTTGCCTATCCTGAGACATAAGATGTTAAGTCTCGGTGCCAGTAATTACACTGCCTGTCTTGCCCTGCTGTTTCACGGGAGAAACTATACTCGACTACGAAACCTTGCTCCATCTTTTTGAAGTCGGTTAAAATGTAGACATCACTCGGAACATATACAACGTAACATATTAATATACAAACACACAAACTGCTTGCATACTAGCTCTTATGGTTTTCTTATGTTTACGCAAATTTCACTTAGTTAATAAAACAAGTTTTACGGATTTTATCGCGGTTTATTAAATGTTTAAATAAGATAACACTATTTAACTAAGAATGATTGACCAAATTTTTTCATATAAAAGAGGGGGCAAAGTTTACATGGTAAATGACTAGCGACGTCCATGGACGGTACACCAATCTAGTGCGTTGCCTTTCAAATACGAGTATGTTCTTCTGGGTCCCTTTAAAGTCGTAGTCAGAAATACTGTGGCATGATATGACATCATCACAATCAAATTACAGTCTGTATCCATAGTCGTGAAATATTTTCTACTCGCATATCATATTAGTCAGAGCTACATTCTCGTGTCGTACTCGTTTCGCCGCATACTCGCCGCGGTCGTCTGCTAATAAATCGTCTATTCTGCAGATTAATGCGGCACCAGAATAAACGGCGCCACGCATACCTGTACCTGCGGGGTAGGGCTGGCGCATGTGCGTAGAAGGTACTTGTTTTGAAACATAATATTTTTATAGTTTCATTATTTTTATAGTATCTTTTGTGTGTATATAGTTTTTTTTCTTTTACACCGGGAATTTCTCTGAGGTATCCCGCTAGGGAAGGGACTACCCAGGCGGGTATGTAGTCCGAAAGATGGTAAGGTAGACTGCCCACTAAAACCCCACGAGTGCCACTAGTGCCACCTTTGGTGAGGTGTCCCGGATCTATTGAGCAAACAGGGCACCTCCAGGGTTCCTGAGATTCCGAAAATACCATTGATCCGGTGAATGGCGTCGAGATCGTATTTTCATAAAAAAATGCAGATTTGCGTAACTTCTTCTTATTAGTCACCATTGAAAATGAGTAAAAAAATTGTAATTACAGATCCCGAAGGCCTCTATCGGGAAAACGGCTGCTTTCGAGGATGCGAGTGACGGCAACATTACTTCCTATAGCCTGACCAGAAATATATAAACCCTGCATTGGTGTCGCCACTCTGTATCTTTTATACGGTCACTCAGTATATAATTCAGAAATTAGCTTAGAAATCCACAACCGACGCCAGGAGGCCGTGTGGTCGCAAACTGCACGGTTGGCGGGGGACAACCCCCCACTTTTATAAACCAAAAGTGAGCCGAATGGGCTCACACTAATCCGATGTAGCATTAGGGCCTTCGGGCCGTTAGCATAGATCCATCCGAAAAAAAAAAGCTTAGAAATTTTCCACAATGCGGTGAGGGTTTTTATTTTTCTGGTCAGGTAAACAAATTCAATTAATTTTATTCAAATAAACATTACCTTTTTTAATATAATATTCCTTTTTTATGTCATCAGGGGGCGAACGAGCAGTCGGAGTCTCACAGCACCGACGCCCATACACATCCGCACAACCAAGGCCACGCAGATGCGCCGCCCTCCTTTTGTCTATCCCCCCAATGGGCCACCGGAAGCTCACAAACCGCACGAAATGCGACAGCATAGCTGTCACTTGACGCCGGTGTTATGTGAGCGAGAGGTACCACCCCGGTCGTGCCGGCCCAGTACGGCTGCAATGCAGCATGGCACTACCTCTTAAAAATATCGTATCACTTTATAAATATCACTTTGTCAATAATTTTAGAAGTTTTAAATAAATATTGATATCACAGATTAATATCTAGATAGTTATGGCCGACAGCCCTACCTACCTCTGCTTATAATTACGTGTGTACCGATTCTCTTTCGCGAAGTCCTCACAAATTGCGACCGCCAACCTTTCATCTATTTCAGTACTAAAGTTGACGACACACAAACAAACAGGCGCATACATCATCTATATTTAATAGCTCATAGTTAGCGCTTATATCCGAGGCGTACTTTGATTTCATTTTAACATTCTTTACATTAAATTGAAATAGAATTTTAATTTATAAAATAAAAAGTTTATCACCATTATCTTATCTTTTATACCGGTGGGAACTCCACCATGGCTCAGGCCTTGGCGTGGCGGTGGGGCTTAGTAGCCTAGGCCCTAGGGTGAGCCCAACACCTTGGGCGAAACTAATTGAGCCGAGGGGGCTCTTTGTACCCCTCTTATAAGAAGAGCGGACAAAAGAGCAGGGGGCAAGGGGAGAGGATAGGAACCTCACCCCATTGTACTGTCCTGATGTTGAGAGGGGTTGTTCTGTGGTGCGAGACAACCCCTCTGTGGAGGTGGCGTCGGTCCCTTGGGGGACTGACTAGCCGACGAGGTGCCCTGTTTGCTAAACAGATCCAGGGCACCTCACCAAAGGCAGTATTGGTGGCATTCGCCGGGTTTTAGTGGCCAGAGCTGCGTCCAACTTGCTACATACCCCCCTGGGGAGACCTACTCCCCCGCGGGATGTCTCAGAGCATTTCTCGGCGTAAAAGAAAAAAAAGGCTTAAGATCTTAGATATTAGAAGACTAGATTATTTATTATTTGTGTGTTGCGCTAGTGCCGCGCGCGAGGGGCGCGCTATGGCTATCATCCTGCTTTCTTTTTCCCATGAAACAGCTTTGTTCTGTTTCAGAAAGAAGGGCAGGACAGGCAGTGTAAATACTGGCACCGAGACATGTCTCAGGATGGGCAACACATGAGTACCTGGGTCATGGGTGATCTTAGATGAACTTGGGGTATGAATTCATTTATATTATCCGTTTCTTGTGCAGAAAAACAGTAACGTTTACGAACGTAACTTTACAGCACAGTAACGTTACTGTGCTGTTAAGTATCTGAAGCATTGGACCTGTAAAAAACTTAACTAACTGCGATATAATACATAAACAAATCTTACAATTGATTGTGATTGAACGTGGTGCGATTGTTCATATTAGTTGATTCAGTTTTACTCTAGCTACATAGTACATATCTAGTGTAAAATATACTCCTAATTTTTTTGTTATGAATTTACCTATTACAGCAATTGCTATACGATTATAGACAGGGTACAAATAAATTCAACTTAAAAACGAATTCACCTAAAACTCATTCATGCTTTGTCTATTCTAAAACGATGCATGCAGAAAAGACACCAGCAAGTCTCAGGTGTCAGTAATTATATGCGAACCTGGGCCCAGTATGGCACGACGTCGCAGGATCTGCTTACGGGTCAGGCAGTCCCCCCTTATGAGGAGTAGTCTGGCCTTTAGTCGGTCTGTTGCCCGCATATCCACGACCCTCAAAAAGCGGCTGAAAGCGCTGGCAGTGGTTTTAGTTAGGGTGGGCACTCCCAGGTGCGAGTCCCACATTGGGCTGACCCAATCTTTGGGTAGATCTCAGGATCCTGATCGGGAATATCCTGGCTGCATCTATAAGGATTTCCCTGCGACATAAAAAAAGTGCCAGTAATTACACTGGACCAGAAAACAGCAAAGCAGTTACACGGAAGATATACCGATGGTGGTACCTATGCAGGCGGGAGCGCAGCACAAAGTATTGTGATCAGTGACCAGTGATCCGTGGTCAGTGGTCAGTGGTCAGTGATCAGTGATCAGTAGTCAGTGGTTAATAGACCACTGATCACCATGTCACCAGTTTGCTTGTATGCCCATACGACTTCCATAATCATAGTTTTCAAACACACTGGGACGGTGAAATATTAAGTGTTTTTTTATCTCGAAAAATTTACCTTCCATTTGGATTGACAGTCGAATCAGAAACAGATCCTGTCTTTGCGTTCGCCATATTATGCCTCTAGCTTTACCTAATCTGTACTTTTGAAGGGAAACAGAAATGCGGTGAAATTTTGCAGGTGCTCGCAAAATTTACGTCGCTAATCATTTCGAGCTATAATTAATGGTGAATCATATTAAAAGCAAATATTTCACGAACTACGAATAATTTATGATGAAACTACAACGGTATGCAATAGCTATTTTTCTCTTTCTTCCGATAGTTATATGTGTTCGGATTAAACAAGTGTACCAGGTCTTTCCAATACCATTGGGGTATTAGAAACATATAATTCGGTTTTGAATTAACGACCAATAAACTTACAAATCAAACAAAACAAAATGTAATATACAAAAAAAAAACATTGGTTGTCTGTAAAGTCGGTTTACGGACAATAGTTTCACGTGATCACGTCGTAAAGAAACATTGATGAAAAATTAATTACCTTTTCAATTATCTGTTTTTCTCAAAACAGCGGCAACCGCTGTAAAACAGATAATTGAAGAGAACAAAATGAAATTAGACTGAAAATTATGGAGGAAATCAATTACATCTTATTAAATTGTAGAAATAAACACAAAAACACAAAACACGTTGTCGTGTATTAACATTTGTCATAAATAATGGTTTCCAAGCCAACGCTTGGGCCTCTCTATCGTTTGAAAGGCTCAGGCGGGAGCCCCATTTGTCCCCTCTTATAAGAAGAGGGGACAAAACAGCAAGAGGACAAAGGGCGAGGATGTGAACCTCAGCCCATTGCACTATCCCGACGTTGAGAGGGGGTTGTTATGTGGTGTGCGACTCTGTGGAGGTAGTGTCTGTCCCCTGAGGGACTGACTACCTAGCCGTCGAGGTGCCATGTTAGCTCAATAGATCCGGGGTACCTTGCCAAATGCGGCATTGGTGGCACTCGCCGGGTTTTAGTAGGTAGAGATGTGTCCACCTTACCATCTTTCGGGCGCAGTGAGTACCCGTACCACATACCCGCCTGGGGCGGTCATGGGGCGGTCAGAGTCATTGAGACAGGGGAGGGGGAACCTCCCCTGTCTCAATGACTCTTTAATACCATCTAAGAGAGCCAAATAACTAAAAACTGTTTTAGGACCCACAAAGATTTTAATCAGATAATAATAATAATATCTATGGGCGCTTTTACACCACGTCAATCTGGTCCCGTGGTAAGTTCTCGAAGAACTTGTGTTACGAACCAGACAACGGAAATATATTTAATACTTTTATACTATACATATAGTTAAGATTTTTATTATATAATACACATATATAATACACATCCACGACCCAGGCACACAGAAAATATTTTTGTTCCCTGGCGGGATTCGAACCCGCAACCTAAGAGAGTAGGAAATATTTCCAGGTCCCCAAATAAAGCGAGAGACAGCTCAAGGTTGCAAGAACCTACACAAGCCAAGAAAAGACACCAGCCAGGAGAAGCTCAGTGGCAATGCACATTTTGGAACAGACAAAGCATGAATGAGTTGCCTGGGGTAGTTTTAGGTGAATTCATTTCCAAGTTGAATTTATTTTACCCTGTCTATATTCGTATAGCAATTACTGTAATAGGTAAATTCATTAAAAATGTTTAGGAGTTTTTGTATATATATTTGTTTACGCATTATATCGCAGTTTGTTAAGTTTTTCACAGGCCCGATGCTTCAGATGCTTTCCAGCACAGAATGGAAATATAAATGAATTGATACACATCCATACATCTTGATGTCGATAATACGTTCGAGCATACCTAAAAGGCAGTTTCGCATTGCATCCAAATCCGTGAAACACAAAGATTGACGACCTCTGTGGCTCAGTGGTAAGCGCGTTGGCTCCCAGCCGGATTCCCGGCCGCATCGAATCCCGCCAGGGAACAAAAGAAAGTTTTCTGTAAGAAAATAATATTTTCTGTGTTCCTGGGTCATGGATGTGTATTAAATATTATATGTCTTATATAATAAAAATCTTAAATATATGTAGAGTACACCGGTGGGAGGGAAACGCTGTGCCGCGCTCCCGGCTGCATGGGTACCACCATCTTGTTACCAGTGGGAGGGAAGCGCTGTGCCGCGCTCCCGGCTGCATGGGTCACCACCGTCTTGCTTGTTTCTCCCGTGAAACAGCTTTGCTGTGTTTCGGAGAGAAGGCAGTGTAATTACTGGCACCGAGACTTAACATCTTATGTCTCAGGATAGGCAACACATAAATGCCTGGGCTCGTTCCAGGTAAACTAGTTTAGGTTCATGGGCGACGTCGAGCACTTACCATCAGATGGCACGTTTGCCAGCACCACACTGATCTGCACAGATCAGTGTGGTGCAGCAGCTGGGCTTCTCCTGGCTGCTGTCTTTTCTTGGATTGTGTCACTGCAATCTAGTACTGTCTACCCTTTTTTGAGGAGGGAAACTGGAAAATGTTCCCTACTGAATTTGCATGTGGATTTGAAATTACATGTGGATTCTTCTGATTAAATTCATTGCAGGTCCCAGTTTTAACATATCAGGCTCTTTGAGATCGTCATCGGCCCACGAGTGGTGGGCCTAGCTCGATCATATTGTAGTTTCAATCAAACATGATGCGTCAAAGATTTATTCATTCAATCTGTGGTTCAGTCATAAATATCAGATTTATTTACGTACAATATTTGCGACTAAAGATGGTACGCGGTGCGTACTCGCGTCTATTAGTGTGTCGTGAATCAGAACAGTATTAATATCGGTCACGCAGCGATCGGGTCAGTGACGACCTACCTATTTATAGCCACGTCCCCAAGTGGGAAATGGTGGAGGCGAGACATGTCTCAAGGAGTCTTGATACCTGCCTATTTGTTGCCACGTCTCCTAGTGGGAAATGGTGGAGGCGAGACATGTCTCAAGGAGTCTTGATACCTGCCTATTTGTTGCCACGTCTCCAAGTGGGAAATGGTGGAGGCGAGACATGTCTCAAGAAGTCTTGATACCTGCCTATTTGTTGCCACGTCCCCAAGTGGGAAATGGTGGGGGCGAGACATGTCTCAAGGAGTCTTGATACCTGCCTATTTGTTGCCACGTCTCCTAGTGGGAAATGGTGGAGGCGAAACATGTCTCAAGGAGTCTTGATACCTGCCTATTTGTTGCCACGTCCCCAAGTGGGAAATGGTGGGGGCGAGACATGTCTCAAGGAGTCTTGATACCTGCCTATTTGTTGCCACGTCCCCAAGTGGGAAATGGTGGGGGCGAGACATGTCTCAAGGAGTCTTGATACCTGCCTATTTGTTGCCACGTCTCCAAGTGGGAAATGGTGGAGGCGAGACATGTCTCAAGAAGTCTTGATACCTGCCTATTTGTTGCCACGTCCCCAAGTGGGAAATGGTGGAGGCGAAACATGTCTCAAGGAGTCTTGATACCTGCCTATTTGTTGCCACGTCCCCAAGTGGGAAATGGTGGGGGCGAGACATGTCTCAAGGAGTCTTGATACCTGCCTATTTGTTGCCACGTCCCCAAGTGGGAAATGGTGGGGGCGAGACATGTCTCAAGGAGTCTTGATACCTGCCTATTTGTTGCCACGTCTCCAAGTGGGAAATGGTGGAGGCGAGACATGTCTCAAGGAGTCTTGATACCTGCCTATTTGTTGCCACGTCCCGAAGTGGGAAATGGTGGGGGCGAGACATGTCTCAAGGAGTCTTGATACCTGCCTATTTGTTGCCACGTCCCCAAGTGGGAAATGGTGGGGGCGAGACATGTCTCAAGGAGTCTTGATACCTGCCTATTTGTTGCCACGTCTCCAAGTGGGAAATGGTGGAGGCGAGACATGTCTCAAGGAGTCTTGATACCTGCCTATTTGTTGCCACGTCTCCAAGTGGGAAATGGTGGAGGCGAGACATGTCTCAAGGAGTCTTGATACCTGCCTATTTGTTGCCACGTCTCCAAGTGGGAAATGGTGAAGGCTAGACATGTCTCAAGGAGTCTTGATACCTGCCTATTTGTTGCCACGTCTCCAAGTGGGAAATGGTGGAGGCGAGACATGTCTCAAGGATTCTTGACACCTTTTTTGCAGGCATTACGAGGCATCCCGCGGGGGAGTGGGTCTCCCCAGGCGGGTATGTGGGACTCACTGCGCCCGAAAGGTGGTAAGATGGACTCAGCTCTATACACTAAAACCCGGCGAGTCCCACCAATGCCGCCTTTGGAGAGGTGCCCCGGATCTCTTGCGCAAACACCTCGACGGCTAGTCAGTCCCTCAAGAGACCGACGCCAGCTCCAGAGAGGGGTTGTCCCGCACCATAGAAAAACCCCTCCCAATATGAGGACAGTGTGATGGGGTGAGGTGTCCATTCTCGGCCCTTGTTCCCCTGCTCGTTTTTCCCTGTTCTTATAAGAGGGGTACAAAGAGCAGCTCTCTCGGCTCAATTTGCTTCGCCCAAGGTGCTGAGCTAACCTTAGGCTACTGAGCTCCACCACCACGACAAGCCTGGTAATAGGTATATCTTGTAAGAAATGATAACAATGAATAATTTGGCACCCCAATATTCCTTGAAAAAGATAACAAGTATAAGATTACATTCAACGGAAGCCTAGCGCTATCAACCTTAATAATAATAATAATAATCGTTTATTTGCAGTTTCTTTTCTTATTCTATAAATAAGTTGTGGATGCACTCCTTTTAAGTAAACAATACCTGTGACAGGAGGCACCGCTCTTCCCATAAGTCTAATTAGTATGTAATGAAAAGATACGACAAAACAAGTGCAATTACAAATTTAGATTAATTTACATGTTAAATTTAAACGTAATAAACTAAAATTTAAATTAAACATTGTTTAATTAATAAACGTAATAAACTTAAATTTAAATTAACTTTGTTTTAGCTAATTTGTGTATGTGCGCGCGCGCGCGCGTGTGTGTGTGTGTGTGTGAGAGAGAGAGTGTGTGTGTGAGAGAGTTTGTGATTGTCTGTGTATGATGTGAGTGTGTGTATTTTTATTTAGTGAAGTAACTTCTCTATATCATTATAATTTTGCATTTTTAGCCATCTAATAAGGGTAGTTTTACAGTCATAGTAATTTAGAGTGTATATGCCAAGCTTTTTATTTATCTTATTGTATAATACTGCACTTAATCTATTATACTGTCTTTTCGCAAAACTAGTCTTAACGGATGCAACCGTGACACCCAGGTATTTTATACAAGAAACTTTTTCAATGAGGGAACAGCTACAATTCGTTCCTAGTTGATCACATGTATGAATTTGAATCTTAAAGTTACTCCCTGGCTGGGTTCTAACATTTTTAGTAAAACAGACAAAGTTAGTTTTACGAGTGTTTAAGGTAAGCAAATTAGACTTGAGCCAGACAGCCACCCTTACTAGTCCATCTTCAGCTTTTCTGTGTACATCTTCCCATGAGGTACCACTGAATACTATTGCAGTATCATCAGCGTATGAAAATAGTTTCGCATGAGGGATGTTTAGTTTGCAAAGGTTATTGAAGTACAATAGGAACAATGTGGGCCCAAGTACGCTGCCTTGTGGTACTCCGAAAGTTATATTTTCTTTAGAACTGATGTCGTCACCAATTTTGACTATTTGTTGCCTATTATTTAAATAGTCAGTAAAGAGTTTTAGTGGGACTCCTCTTATTCCAATTTTTTCCAACCTGTGGATAAGAGTGGAAATGGATACGGTGTCAAATGCTTTTTTTAAATCTAAGAATACCCCTAATGATTTATTACCTTTATCAGTTTGACCAACTATTTCATTGACAATAGCTGTTACCGCATCTATAGTTGAGAGATCTTGTCTAAACCCGTACTGATTATGAGCTAAGATATCGAAGTTATTTAAATAATTCACAAGTCTATAATTTAATATTTTTTCGAAAATTTTAGAAATCGATGTTAAAACAGATATAGGGCGGTAATTGTCAACGTCATATCCATCTCCACTCTTAAGCACCGGAGTTATAATAGAAAGTTTTAGCGCTGTGGGAAATATACCCTGTGCAAAGCATAAATTTATTAAATGAGTGATGATGGGGACAAGTTCAACATGTGACAATTTCAAAAATTCTGTGGGTATCTTGTCCCAGCCTGGGGCACTATGTGTTTTAAGACTCATTAGAGTATTGTATACCTCTTCACAGTTTGTATCTAGTAGAACAAATGATGTGAGTGGGGTTTCATTTAAGCTGTCTATGCTATTAGTATCTCGAGATATATTAGCTGGGACCTGCTCAGCAAGATTTTTCCCCACATTTGCGAAGTGTCTGTTAACAAAATTAACTGAACCAAAGGGTGTTGTTTTAGAGTTTAGTAACTGTGTATTATAAGAATTTTGAGTTTTGTAATTAGTTATATTATTTATGCACTTCCATAGTAATTTTGGATTTCCTTTAGATTTAGATAATTCGTCTCTTTCAAATTTTCGTTTTAGCTTTTTAACTAGGTTGTTTATATAATTCCTGTATCTTATGTAAGTAATTTTAAGAATTTCATTTCCGGGATCCATGCGCAAATCTTTTTGTAACTTATTTCTGTTTCGAATGCATCGCAATATTCCTGGGGTAATCCAGGGCTTTATTATGCGTCTGGATTTCGCAATTTTTACTATAGTCGTATTTACTTTTAGCGCCTTCTGTATGATATTTATTAATTTATCAATAATTATGTTAGGGTCGTCACAAGTGAGTAGTTCCGATAGTTCATTATTATATAGGTTAAGAATAGCTTTATTGTAGTCTACTTTTGTTTGAGTTTTTATTTTATTTCCAGGTTTAAGTGTATTTGATAAATTTAGAAGTACCATTGCGTGGTCGGTAACAGTTGTGTTCAGCACAGCAATAACCACCTTTTTGTCCTTAATGTTTAATTTAAGTATAACATGATCAAGGCAGTTGTTTGCTCTAGTAGGCAATGTGTGACCAGAAAGAAGTCCCTGCATTCTTCTTCTTCTTAGCGTGTCGATGGCTACCTAAATTTTATCCGCCCAGAACTCAGCTACGAGTATTCCATTCTTGTTGTATTCAGTCCCTGCATTGATATCATATTAAGGTACATCAATTAGTTGTTGCGGTCCTGAGATGTTTTAGGTAACAGATTTATATTAATATCTCCGGTAATAATAATATTTCTACACTTTTTAATACTTGTAAGATGTGCACAAAGAGAATTAATAAATGTCTCTGCATTTTTGTTAGATGGTGACCTATATATACCTAAAATAATTGTATCCTTATATGTAATATGCAAGCAAGAATCATGCTCCAGACATATTTCTTTAACGTTCACATCTTGATAGTAATCTTTTACATAGACAACAACTCCATCACTTTGATTTAAATGACTTTCACTGGCAAACTGATTGTAATGAGCAATGGAAGGCACTTTTTTGTTCGAATTTAGCCAGCATTCCGTTAATATCATTAAGTCAATATCCAAATTACAGTTATAAACTGTTAATTTGAAAGTCGTCTATATTATTATAGATGCTTCTTATGTTTTGAGTCAAAAGAGTGAAATCGTGACTTTTTTTTTGTAAGGTATATAAAATATTCTTTTCATCACAAATAAAAGCTTGCGCAATATTGATTTTATCAATCTCATTAATATTTTTCCGATTGCTATTCATTATGACATGAAATGTAACAAACTACATAAAATATATACATATATATACACATACATACACATATATATATATGTATGTATGTATGTGTATATATATGTATATATATACATATATATACACATACATACATACATATATGTATATATACATACATACACATATATATATATATATATATATATATATATAATATTTAAGGTTCTTATTAACATAAAATACGACGCCGTCGTAAACTTTTCTACGGTTAAATACCAAGCTATTATTATACTATATGTATATATAACTAAAGCATACTTCTTGTTAACCGTAGTGGCATACCCAGTTAAGTTTAGACAAGATTTTTTATTTTTATTGGGTGTTATTTGCTTATGTATTATAATATAAGAAGATGGATTGGTTTTATTTTTATAGAAATTATAGAATATGTTTATTTGTGTAAATAGTAGTGTTGTGTAATTTAATATATGGTAGCATGTATGTGTAGTAGAAAAAATTGTAGATTGAGTATACTGGGAGTAGGTTTTGTTTGTGTGTGTAAATGTTTGTATTGTATTATTATGTATGTGTAAATAGGAAATTAATTTTACATTAATTTTTAACAAAGATAAGGAAACATTGAACAATAATAGTGTAGACAGTCATTTGTTAGTATCATATACACATTTAATTTGATTTTCGTTTATTATTTTAATGATAGGAGAATGTTCATCTTTCCTCACCAATACGTCGCCGAGGGAAGTCCAGCAGTACTTAAATTTGAGGCTTCTAGTTAACTCTCTTGCCAAGAAAATTAAACAAAAATTAAAACCGACTTCAAATAAAAAAAAAACTAAAAAGTAATAAAATAATTTCCTTAATTTTTGTGCCTACAATTTATAATCAACTTGTTCTCCTACTAATATACAATCTTTGCGTTTACCACGTCATTATTGTTACTTTTGGAGTCGGTGTCAGCCAAGGTGGGTAGGTTAGGAGGTAGGTACATCAACAAATAGGACCGTCCGACCTTGAAAAACTGATGCGCTTCCAAGCCACAGTTATTTTTTTTTCATTTACCAACAACAAGTAATAAAATTACATGATTTTGGCATAATATTATTTACCGTATGAAGTAAGCCCAATTAAAGCTGTAAATCGTCGAGGATTCCCCTCGACTGTGTATGGTCTCCATCATCACACCTGTAATGGCGCTTATAACCCATATGAGTACAAAGTTCTCATCAATTTAATATAATTAAGTCCAAACACAAGGTAGCTACTGTAAACTGTTGAGGAGTTCCCTTAACTGTCCTTTGTCTTCATCATCAGACCCCAAATGACAGTCACAACCCATCTAGGTGTAAAGTTCTCATCATTACAAATTAATCAAGCCTAAACACAAGGTTACTGATGTAAATCGTTGAGGAGTTCCCTCGATTGTCTTTCGGCTCCAGCATCAGATCGACTCCAGACCTTCATTAAATTGTAGTCCTTCAAAACACTTTATAAAAAAATATCAAACGCACTAGTCGCCCCTACGATTTTCGAATGTTCCCCTCTCTTTCTCTGGGATGTCATCATCAGATCCTGGTTTCCTTATCATGGGACCATTTGGGAAGTATACCCTTTAGAACAAAAAAAGAATTTTTCAAATCGGTCTAGCCATCTTCGAGTAATCAGGTAACATACATAAAAAATAAAAAAAATAAAAAAAAAAGATTCCGACGAATTGATAACCTCCTCCTTTTTGAAGTCGGTTAAAGAGACGGTTTCCTTTGTGTGTTAGATGATCAGACAAAAACACCGGCGTTTTATTGCACTTCAAGCCCAAAAGCTGCAAGTTTATTTTGTTATTAACCGACTTCAAAAAAAAAAGGAGGTTCTCAATTCGTCTGTATGTTTTTTTTTTTTTTTTTTTTTTTTTGTTTGTGAATGGATTTCGATGGTTATTTTTTTGTTTGAAAGCTGGTGTTTCCAATTTGGTCCCATATTAATTTTATTAAGATCTGACAAGCCGTTTTTTAGTTAATCCCAATAATGCCTATTTGATTGGTTTTGTTTACCTTGATGATATGATTTTTTTATTACGTGTCGATGTAACAATTGTATAGGATGCTTTGGTCGCACACCATAGTATGTCGCGGTCATCGTAATCATCATCATCATCACCATCACCATCATCATCATCATCATCATCATCCTTTATCCATCCACTGCTGAACATGCCTCCTTCAATGAACGCCAAGACGACGAATTTCGGAATCACTAAAAATTAAGAAATAAAAACGTTTTACAAAAAATTTAAACCGACTTCAAAAATACTAAACTAAAAAGTAATAAAATAACAGTTTATTTAATGTTTGTGCTTACAACATATAATCAACTTAATTTTCTACTAATGTACAAACTTTGCGTTTACCACGTCATTATAGTTACTTTTGGAGTCGGTGTCGTATTTGTTGCTGTACATTACCTACCTACCTACCTTGGCTGACACCGACTCCAAAAGTAACTATAATGACGTGGTAAACGCAAAGTTTTTTTGTATATTATAGTTTTTAGCAGCGCTCATAAATTGTGTTTTTTGTATATAGGACGACAACTCAACCACAATCGGCTTGTTGTTTCCCTTGTTCGACGATCTATAAATGTCCTTTATATCGTTAGGCTGTAATTCCACCTGTAATGATGAAGACAGGTGGGTAACCATGTCTATGAGAGTGGTTTTTGACTCGCTTTCACATTTTGGGACATTCTTGATTTCAAATGAGCATTTTTATACGATTTCTGGAGCTCTTCTACTTTATTTTCTAGTAAAATAATATAGTCCTTGTCTTGCTGTCTTTGCCGCTCCATAGCTTCCATTTTTTCTTCATGTCTTCATATTGGGTAGACATGAAAGACATAGACTCCTCTATACATTTCAACGATGATGTTATTTGAGTTCTTTCGCGGTTCTGTTGAGCCATCCATGAGGATAACATGTCCTTGATTTCCTTCTTAAAGTCAGATAAGTCACTTAATATTTCTTCTGAGCGTTTTCGCTTTATACGTGAGGTGACAAAACTCGGTGAATCCATATTGGTGATCTATTGCAAGTTCGTATCAGAGTTAGATTTTTCTGGTGTGCGCATCATAATTTCTTCTCGTCGAGTAGTGTTTTGTACCAGGATCACAGGAGACGAGGTAGTATGCGTAAGCAAGAGGCGGCGCGTGCGCTCCTTAACAACCCTCTCTGTTGCTATTGGTCAGTGGGGGAGGGGCAAACGGTGACAACTGACTCAAGAGCGGGGGTAGTCACAGATATTTGAAATAAGGAGATATGTTATTTTATTCAAAATGTGCGAGGACTCATGTCGTCACTTTTCCCCTTCCACATTTCGCAAGGCCGCGCACACACATAGTTATACATAAATCATAACGTTCTAAAGAATAAAAAATAAACCTTATGTTATCTTAAACAGCGCTCATTCAACATGCACCGTAGATACGGATCGCTCGGACTCTTTCTAAGCATTCAAATTTAAACCTTATTTTATCAACCAAAGGGCTCATCTTAGTAACAGAGCAACAACTCTCTCTCTCTCGTTCTTTCTTGAAAAGTGATTTACTATATCGGAAGGATGTCGATACTTTGATTTATTTTTGTATTTTTTAGACTATTATGGTCAGATATACTATAAGAATAAATATGATCAGAAAATAATTTATTATAAATAAAAAATATGTTGCACGAAATAAAATGAAGTAAAATGTTTTATTTTGCTTACTTTTCATTGTCATAATTCTAAATTTCGCTTCTTATCCGAATATCTCATAACTACACAGTAAAATGATAGAAATTAGTAAAAAACAACTATTTGTAGAACTATACGGTTGACAAATATTAAAATTTGGCTATAATTCATATATTATTTCGTTAAACAAACATACAATAAAATAGCAATGTAAAAAGACGCTTAACTCATAATACACTAATCAGTTGAACACTTATAAAAAATACATAACATATTATAACTAAAATTAAACGAGTACATACACACAAAATGTATAATTAACTGCAATAGAAATAAGTCAATCGATAATCGACGTGTTGACGATAGCTTGAATCAGTTGCTATGTATGAGCATCACTGTCCCGACGACAAAAAACAGTATCGTTTACATTGCGTGTCCAGTCACTCCGCAACATACTAAGGTAGTGGTTAAAAAGCAATATATTTTGCGCTACAGATATTTTACGTATACTTGTTTTTTAAGATTTTTACGTAAAATATACTAACAATGTAATATTTAGATATGATAACTGTTAGATATAGGGCCGGGGTCGCCCGCTTTACTCACCGCTGTCCTCGGCAACGTGGTCTGCTCCGGAGACTCTGTAGGTGACGCGAACTGTTCCAACCCTCGTATCCAACACCACCATAGGGACACACTGATTCGGATCTCTAGCGTAGGATGAATGATGTTAATCCTCGATCGAGTTAAACGGGTTACGGGAGGCCTCCCGGTTTGTATGCGCGCGCGGCAGTGGTTGAGTTTGTACTGACTATAAGCGCACACTAGAGGGCGCATTCACGATCGCATTCGGATGGCGGTATATCGCAAAGCGACCCCTCAGTTCAAAGGAAAAATAATAATAATATGTACTTAAACGATATTGTCCAATTTATGCTACCTTGCAGATGTACGAAAATACGAAATAACTCATATATCTATTTTAGTTTAAGCAAATTATTTGTTCAGGTACGGAACATGCCGCCCACCTTAAAAGCACGTAGTGTCTTTTAAAGAAGAATAAAACTTATAAAGAAAATCATATATTAATTAAAACTAAACTTAACTATTAATATTGGTTGTATACAATCTGACTATTGTAGTGGAAGGGGACAAATTTTGACAACAGGGCGTTTGAAAAACGTATTGCCCATTTTTAATGTTACGACTCGCACAACCTGGTCGGAGCCGGGATGAAGCGCGTGAATGCGTGCGAGCTTCCATTGAAGGGGTGGTAGGTTCTCATCACGCACCATAACAACAGTGCCCTCACGAAGAGTGGAGCCGCGGTCTTGAAACCATTTAAGTCGACTAGGATTTTCGTCTACCAAGGCGACGTCAGGCACCGCAGTTAGGGGTTCCCCTATTAGGAAGTGAGCCGGAGTCAAGGGAAGAGGATCCGAAGCATCCGAACTCAATACGCAAAGAGGTCGCGAATTTAAAACGGCTTCTATCTGACACGTAAGAGTGTGCATCTCGTCGTACGTCTGAATTCGCGTACCTACCACGCGGTGAAGATGATGTTTAAAGCTCTTTACGGAGGCTTCAAACAATCCGCCGAAATGGCTAGCATAAGGAGGTTGGAAATGCCACGTAAGGCCCTGCCTTAAAGTTTCTTTGTTTAAAATATTTAGAACTGGATCGCTACGTAAAAACGCGTATAAATCCTTTAAGTAATTATTACAACCAACAAAATTCCTTCCACAATCTGAATAGATATCCGTACAATAGCCACGCCGGGACGTGAAACGTCGCAAGGCGGCTAGAAAAGCTTCTGTAGATAACTCGGATACGAGTTCGAGATGTACGGCCTTAACTGACATACATACAAAAACTGCCACATAACACTTCACTACCTTAGCATTCCGAACCTTGTTAGCGCGAACATAAAAAGGACCCGCAAAATCCACCGATGTCTTTTTAAAGGCACGAGTTGGACGTAGCCTGGATTCAGGGAGCTGTCCCATGCGCGGTTGCATACACGCAGGGCGCGCCCGGAAGCAACGTACGCATCGATGTATTCGCTGACGCACGATATCACGACTCGATAAGATCCAATATCGCTGTAGAAGCGAGTAGCGTACTAACTGAGGTCCCGCGTATAAGTGGGTCAGGTGAGCGTCGTCGATTATAAGGTCCGTCAAGGGATGTCGTTTAGGCAAAATCAATTGATGTTTAGAATTAAACGGTAAAAGAGACTTGTGAAGTCGTCCTCCCACGCGTAAATATCCGTCACTATCCAGAAATGGCGTAAGACGGCGCAAGCTTAACGAAACTAATTTATTGTTAGAAATATTTTTTATATCCTCATTAAAAACTGAATGTTGCGTCAAAAGTATAAGGCGATTAAGTGAAAAGTTATATTCAGGAACCGTGATGTAATTTGGAAGTGACTGTTTAATATGTTTATTTTTACATTTGTTGTAAAAACGAAAAATGAAAGCGGTCACACACACAAGTTTATTTAACGACGAATATCGTGTGATAAAACTATCCGTATCGCCAAGGGGATACGTCACAGCTGTGTGGGAATACTTAGCAAGCCGTTCCTTTGTGTTACGCTTTTCTTCGCTGGTATTTAAAATCGGTTTTTGTATAGGCCAAGAGTCGGGATCCTGTTGGAGCCATGCGGGACCATGGTACCACAAGCCACTCCTAACCAATGCGGCCGGCAATAGGCCACGAGACGCTGCGTCTGCGGGGTTATCAGCAGACGGGACGTGGCGCCAACAGCTTGCGGGCACACGGGTCAAGATCTCACTGACGCGGTTAGACACAAAGGTCTTCCATTCATGTGGAGAAGAACGAAGTCAAGCCAATACGACCGAAGAGTCGGACCAAGCCTGAATTTGACCGGGACGGATCCTGTCTCCGTATATGTGGTTCACCCTTTCAATTAATTTAGATAACAAGAGTGCTGCCATCAGTTCAAGGCGAGGAATAGTAAGACACACACGCAACGGTGCGACACGAGTTTTGCCATTATTAAATGTGTCTCACAATTACCACTCCTGCCTATGTGTCGTATATAAACGCATGCGGCGTAACCGATTTGAGACGCATCCGCAAAACCATGTATTTGAATAGATTCTATGTCGTCAGTATTAAAAATATAACGAGGAAAAGAAATCGACGATAAGAGCGGTAGCTCCTTACTAAAATGCATCCATGAATTTAATATATCAATAGGCGGCTGCTCGTCCCAACCAATGTTCTCCAACCACATCAACTGAATTAAATGCTTAGCGAATAATGTTACTAGCGACAATAACCCGAGAGGGTCGTATATTTTTGCTATATCGGATAATATAGCACGCTTGGTACAATCGCGCGAAGTAACGTGAACCCTGAAGTTGAATGAGTCCGCTCGGGGGTCCCACTGTAATCCGAGAACATTGACACCCCTATCGCCCTCCATCTCTGCGAAAAGGACATTCTCACACCGCCCACCATGAAACTCTGATGGCTGGACTGCAGCGAGAATCGCGGGCGAGTTGCTATGCCACTTGCGCAGCTCGAACCCAGCTGTCGCGCAAATAGCAATCAACTCCCGCTGAAGAAGAAGAGCCTGGGCTTCGTCGTCGGCGCCCGTAATGACGTCATCGACGAAGACATTATTTAATAAAACGGCCGCGGCCAGTTTGAAACGCTCGGCCTCATCGTTAGCCAGTTGTCGGATGGTACGAAGTGCGAGATAGGGAGAGCAGTTGACGCCGAATGTGACTGTACATAGCCTGTAGTCACGTAAAGGTTCCTCTGGTGATCGACGCCAGAGAATACGGTGAAAATCTCTATCACTTTCACGTAATAATATATTACGAAACATCTGTTTTATGTCTGAACAGAAAGCAACACGATGCACACGAAAATTTAAAAGAACATCAATATCTAGATATCTAGGTGAAGTTTAGGTCCTGAGAACAGCACGTCATTCAATGAGTACCCGCTGGTCGTACGACAGCCGGCATCAAAAACAACTCGGGTGCGTGTTGTCTGGCTTGAAGGCTTAATCACACAATGGTGTGGGATATAGTAGTTGGCACCAACTGAAGACTCATCATCAACAAGCTCCATGTGATTGAGGTCAATGTACTCCTGAAGGCAAGCGTGATAGTCGAACTTCAGCTGGGGGTTACGTTCCAACCTATATTCCAGCTTATGAAAACGAGCAACTGCAATTTGTCTTGAGTCGCCGAGGGGCGGGGCGTTGACCTTGAAAGGCAAAGCGACCACGTATCGCCCTGTGATATCTCGATTATGCGTTCTTCGAAAAAAGGATTCGCATAATTCGTCATCGGGAGTGTAACTCCGCTTCTCTGGTACTGACTCCAGCTCCCAAAATCTTTGAAGGTTGTCGTTGTCAAACGAGCTATAACAAACTTGGAGTGGAGTCGAAATGCTTCCATTAAATGTAAGCTTACCTAACAGTAAATAACCGAAGACACTACTCATCGCAATCGGTGTACCGGGTGGACCCATAATAGTGTTATTTAATAAAATGTGGGATAGTATATCCGCTCCTAATAACATCTCAACCGGTTGAGGTGTGTGAAAATGAGGATCGGCCAAGGTAAGGCCCTTTAAATGCGGCCACTCAGAGTAAGGCAAAGACACACTAGGCATTTTTGACATTAACTTAGGCAAGATTAATGCGTCAACCGGAATAACGGGATGATGTTTATCCTTTGGCGTAATCGAGCATGTGACCATACCCTTAGGTACCAATGGTTCCGTATCACCTATGCCAAGTACCGGTACTCGAACGCCAGTGCGCGGCAAACCCAGACGCTGTACGCACGTCTCGCTTATGAACGAGGCCTGACTCCCGCTATCAACCATACACCGAACGGATGAAATTTTATTATCTCCCATATATAAATCTATTACAGCGGTAGATAATAACACCGTAGAATGCGACGAATGCATTTTTGTCGCGTAATTATTATGTATGCGAGCGTCCTGTCTATCCTCCGTAGGAGGGAACGAGACAGCGCTAGCAGTAGTACTGTTTACAATCGTTAAAGACTGCGGTGAAATTAAATGAATAAGGCTATGATGTCTTTTTTGACATGTACGACATACAAAATTCGATTTACAATTTCTTACATCGTGTCCGACGTTTAAACAATTGTAACAAATATTTTTGTTTTGAATAAAGTTGTACCTATCCTGCGGAGAGAGATTTAAAAACTCGGTACATTTAGAAATTAAATGCTGACCGGCGCATTTCAAGCAAGAACGATTCCTATCACGTGTATTATAAGGTCCAGTTTGCTCTGTGACTGACGCGACGCGTGCGGTGAATGAATTACGATGTACATTTAATTTCTCGCTACTTTTCTTATGATGCTTATTATTAATATTTTCTGGATAGTTTTTTATGGACTGTGTATATGAAGCCATAGCGATTTCGTCGGCTGAGATTTCGCGTTCTAAAAATTCAATTAAAGTATTAACATCCGGTATATCGGACGGTCTTGACAATGAACGTTCATAATTCTTTCTCAAACCTGTGGGTATTTTACGCAGTAATAAGTTAAGTAATATAAAAGTCCACTGATCAATAGGAGAATCCATAACCTCAAGCGCCCTAATGTTTTCCTGGTAGACATTTAATAAATTTCGTACACTTTGATAAGATCGCTCGGAACATGTTTCAAGGTCGAGTATACGATCCATATGTTTAGATGCGACGATACGCCTATTTTCATATCTATATTTTAAAATATTTAACGCGATAGTATAATTATCACCTGTTATAGGGAGTGATTTGATCAAGTTATATGGTTCATTTTTAACCGAAAGTAGAAGGTATCTTAATTTTTCCGTCTCCGTGTAGGCTCTGTTGTGATGGACTAATGAACTAAATAAATCAAAAAACGATTGCCAATCGGTAGGATAACCGCTAAAATCGGGTAACGGCAAGACAGGTAGATTTCTTTTATGACAAATGTCGTCCTGATAAAGTGACCGACGCCGATTCAGGTCGTCATTTTTATGACTATTTATGTACGAAACAATGGCATAATATACGTCGTTAAAATCATTGCGTATTTTAATATGCTCGTCTTTATCAAAAACCTTGTGCTTTATGAGCGTTTTTTCAATTTTAGATTGAATTTTATTGAATTTTCTTTGATGTGAACTTAAATCACTAGCTCGCGAACGAAATTGTTGATCATTTGTGGTTGCAAGCTGTAAAATACGTTTAAGCTCGTCGAGGATCAAATCTCTTTCGAAAATATCTTGTTCACACAATATTTCTAATTGTAATTCGTCCGGCATTTTGCGTAGCAAAGATGGCGGCGAGATAAAATGCGAAAAGAAATACGTTTATTGAAAAATGAGTACGTAGTACTGCTATTAAACAAGATAGCACAAGCTGGACAATGATCCTGGTTCGAAGGAACAAAAATTTATGTTAAATATAGGGCCGGGGTCGCCCGCTTTACTCACCGCTGTCCTCGGCAACGTAGTCTGCTCCGGAGACTCTGTAGGTGACGCAAACTGTTCCAACCCTCGTATCCAACACCACCATAGGGACACACTGATTCGGATCTCCAGCGTAGGATGAATGATGTTAATCCTCGATCGAGTTAAACGGGTTACGGGAGGCCTCCCGGTTTGTATGCGCGCGCGGCAGTGGTTGAGTTTGTACTGACTATAAGCGCACACTAGAGGGCGCATTCACGATCGCATTCGGATGGCGGTATATCGCAAAGCGACCCCTCAGTTCAAAGGAAAAAAAATAATAATATGTACTTAAACGATATTGTCCAATTTATGCTACCTTGCAGATGTACGAAAATACGAAATAACTCATATATCTATTTTAGTTTAAGCAAATTATTTGTTCAGGTACGGAACAATAACAGATTCCATAACTTGTTAAATGTTTGATTTCACTTCTGTTCTTACAGCAAACCACTGAACACGACGGAATTGGTATATGTTTTCTCGTTTGCGGGCGACATCATACTGATTTGCGCTGCCGGTCATTTTTTAAATGTATGCCCGATTTGCTCAAGCACAATCTACGCGGACACGCCTCCATACCACTTCTCCTGTTCTTAATATTTCTATGGGGGTAGTAGACAATGGTACGCTGAGCAGGGGCGGAGCTTACCGAATCGCAAAGATGGCTTCTGACTAGAACAGCGAATTCCTAAAGTTTATGCACTCCTAATTTATTTACTTGAGTTTTTTTATATTTTAAGATTTATTTTAATTTTAACAACACTCTTTTACACGTTAACAACACTTAACAACGGTCCGCGGGGAAGAGGAAGAGAGAACCTTATATTTATTTATTATTGATTAAATCATAATTAACGTATAAAAGGCGAGTTTAACTGAATGTTCTTATTATTTGTGACTGTGACTGTGCAGATACAGAAATGACTGTTCTCCGGATCCTGGCTGTGGTCCTTTTTGCAGGTACTTATTATTATTAACTAGCAGCACCCCGTGGTTTCACCCATGTACTTCTTTTTCCCGTGGGAATATAGGAATTAATTATACTGACAACTATATTATTGTAAAATCCATTCTCTAGTTTTTGCGTGAGAGTATAATATTAGTTTTTTTCGCTATGACCTTTTTTCGACCTGCTGGCCATATTGGCCTTTAAGCTTCATCGAAAGAGTAGGTGTGCAGAGGGCTTCAACCTAAGAGGTGAGCAGAGGGCTTCAAACTAAGAGGTGATCAGAGGGTTTCAACCTAAGAGGTGAGCAGAGGTCTTCAAACTTCGGAGGGGACTTGTCTCTGCCGAGTGTCATTACCGTGATCAGGATGGGAACCTGGGCCCAGTATGACACAACGTCGCGGGGACTACCTAAGCAGCCGGGCAGTCCCCCCTTAAGAGGAGTAGTCTGGCCTTCGCCAGGGCCAGCCTGTCGCTGAGGTGATCCTGTTGAATGCCTATCCGGAACCCTCAAATGAAAGCGGCTGAAGGCACTCGCAGTGGTGTTAGTTTACGGGTAGGGCACTCCCAGGTGCGAGTCCCACATAGGGTCAGGATCTACCCGAGATTCTGACTACATGCGTAAAAAGCATTTCCCTGCGATAACAAAAAAAAAGGAAAAAAAGAGGTCTTCAAACTAAGAGGTGAGCAGAGGGCTTCAAACTAAGAGGTGAGCAGAGGGCTTCAACCTTAGAGGTGAGCAGAGCGCTTAAAAAAATAAGGGTTTTTGAAATGGTGTAGCATTGCTAAAAATATGGTCGTATTAATTCAAATTTTATCACTAATGTAATCTTTAATTTTAAAATCCGACATTTTTTTTAATTTACAGAAATCGCGCAACCCTTATGAACTTCGGGAGTTAAAAAATACAGATATTTTTAATTTGCTCTTTAGAGTTTTATGATATTGAATTATAAAAGGCACCCCAGTACATCAGTAGTTTCATAAATATATTTATTTAACGGTTCATTTTCCAAAACACCACCAAAAAATCTTACTTTCTTGCCTGAACTGGTCATTTGCACCTATCTCAAGATGACCCACGTGAACTTCTATATAGGGGATGATGATCGCCTACTTCAGATTACCCGTAATGTGGCGAATCTGTCACATCATTATGTATTTTGCGATAGTTTTAGCATCGTCATTGTATTGAGAGCGTGTTGTTATCGTTTTTCATTTTTAAAATTTCAGGTGTTGTAACTGCTGCTCCAAACCGCATTGTCGGAGGAAACGAAACTACCATAGAGCATTACCCCTCCATCGACCAGGTAGATTTTTTTTACGAGAATGCGTGGAGCCAATCATGCGCTGGCAGCATCCTTACTTCTAGAACAATCTTGTCAGCTGGACATTGCTTCTTTGGAGAGTAAGTTCATGTTATCCGATTATACCCAGCATTGATTTCGAAAGTCTATGTTTTTATTTACGTGTATTCCAACGTAACGACTAAATCCCTTTATTCTTACCCATTTAAACAATTCATTATAAAATCTAGATAAAATAGGTAACCTATTTTGTCTAGATCATTATAATTTAACTGATCTTAAAATAAGGGGTGGTTTACACATAGTAGACACATTTACACCTAGTGACCCCAGCGCCACCTAATGATACAA
Organism: Helleia helle; assembly: GCA_963853865.1. Lineage (NCBI taxonomy): Eukaryota > Metazoa > Arthropoda > Insecta > Lepidoptera > Lycaenidae > Helleia > Helleia helle. The sequence continues at coordinate 1,307,383 of OY971435.1, forward strand.
CTTACAGTGGCTCTTTTCAAGTTTGTTTGTATGTATGTTTATAGAGTGTAATCTTCGGAAGTACTGATCCGATCATAAAAATCCTTTCACTAATTGAAAGGTACACTGTTCAGGAGTGACATAGAATATAATTTCTTAAGTTTTTGTATACATTGGCTAAAATATGACGGTATAATATATTGGAGTGTCGTAAAAAATGTGCTATCTATCTACGCTGCCTTAACCTTGGAGATATAACAAAATAATGTATGGTGGAATTGTGTATCTTTAATAAGTCTACAGAAAAGTGCGCAATTATGTCATCTTGAGTAACAAACTATATCCATTTTAATACTAATAAAATGAGCAATCATAAAGCGGTCATTGGAAAGCTATTTACACAAATACCGCATTTATCCTTATCATTTTAAATATGTTAGTTGGCATAAGCATCCTATAAAAATTGTTTTTTTCCTTAAAACCATGCAAATTAAATGAATACCTACCCTACGAATAAATAATAAGTCAGGAAATGTAACTGTGTTATAAAAATGACCCAACAAAAGTCGTGTCCAAGTAGGCGGGGCTTAAAAGTCGTGTCCAGCGCGTCATCAGTCGGACATTTTTCTTGCAAGCGAACACACGTCAAACTTACGCATACGTTTTCGTTAATTCATTATGAATTACAGCTGTTAATCATCATGCCATCATGTGTAGTGAAGTGGTTCAGGAGCCATACAAAATTAAAACCCCCTTTTCACTAGTAAATAGTAGTAAAATTATATTATATTCAAATACGTTATTGTAATAAGCAAACAGAGGTGGTCAATATTATGCAAAATGAAGTCAGTAAATTTAGAACCAATGTAGAAGGTATTTTATTAATTTTTCATGTAATGCATAATATAATATGTTTATATTTTTATCATTATTTACATTCGCACTCGAGTGCTCTTCGCGGCAGGACCGGTTTTTGTCTTGTTCTCGAGCGTGTCGTACCTTTTTATAAAGTTATTATGTTGAGTATTTTACCTATTTCGAATGGATAACGTTCGTAATAGTGTGGAAAATGTGCCGTTGAATGAGGTTTTAGATAATGAAGATATAATACAACGTGTGAATATGGAGTTATTAGATAAGGAAGATTCAATACAAAGTGTGAATATGGAGTTAGAAGTGTTGGACAGCGGATCGCGAGCGGAAAAACGGTATCGTGCGCTAGATCAAGACGAAATATGGACTACAGTAGCCCGGGGAAGGAAACGATTGGCACGCAGCAGCAATGAAGGTGATCCTGGTATTAGAACTATCCCGGCAATTCCTGAAGAAATAATTGAGGTCACTCTTACGTCAAAAGAAAAGTTACCTAAACAAATAGGCATGGCACGACTTTTGAAATCGGAGAATATAAAAGATGTTGTTAGAGTGAAATACATGAACCCATATAAAGTTTTAATGTGGTTTAATTCCGTTACAAGCGTCGAGGATATTATGAGTTGTAAAAGTTTTTTGGATAGAGGCTGGCGCATACAAAGAGCCTTAGAAACTAGTATGTCATACGGTACAATACGGGATGTTGATTTACATCTTACGGAAGAGGAAATTTTGGAAAATCTCGACAGTGACGTTCAAATCATAAATATAAAAAGGCTAAAAAAACGGGGTGAAAACTCTGCCGAGTGGGTTGACAGCGAGGTTGTAAGAATTGGTTTTAAAGGCGCATCGTTACCTCCTCATATTTACTCACACGGAGTAAGAGTAAGTGTAGATGCATATGTATACCCAGTGACACAGTGCTCGCGATGTTGGAGGTTTGGTCACTCACATAGAATGTGTCCATCTAATAAAATTGTATGCCCTAAATGTGGAGATAATCATGCAAATTGCGACAAGGTCACATTTAACTGCCCCAATTGCTCAGGAAACCACATGGCACTGGCTAAGAACTGTTCCATATATAAAAAAGAAAAACGATTACGGGAGCTCATGGCTGAGTTTAATTGCACCTACAGACGAGCTATGACAATATATGTTCCTCCATCGCCTCGACCTACTCCTTTGCTGTCTCAAGAAGATTTCCCCCCCACTCTTTGTGTCCAAGATAATTGTGAAATACCTCCCACATGTATGACGGCTTCCTATGCTCAGGTTACAGCATCAAATGTCATTCATGAAAGTACTCGACCTAGCCCCACAAAGCCCAAGAAAAAAAAATCGAAGAAAAATGAAAAGGAAACTAAAAAGAAAGTGGTCGAAGATATTATACAAAGCTGCTCAGAAATTGATAGTAACTCAGATTGCCAGGAACAGTCTCATTCAGATAGTGATGAAGAAAGAATGAAGCCTAGGATTTCGGATCTGATAAAAAAAATCAAAGATATTATGTTTGTTAAAAGGATGTCATGGGAAGAGAAAATCAAGAGTGGTGGACAGATAATAATAGAATGGGTTTATTCCTTTGTTGTAAGTTGCATATCAGAGTGGCCGTTGTTTAGTTTATTTTCCAATAATGGATAGAAACAGTCAATACAAACTGAATATTTTACAATGGAATTGTCAAAGTTTGAGGCCGAAGTTACTAGCATTTGAGAACATTCTTAGTCAAGAAAAAGTGCAATTAGCGATTTTGAGTGAGACTTGGTTAGAACCAGAGAGTGCTTTACGCGTAAGTGGCTACAATATATATCGCCAAGACCGAGATGACGCTTATGGAGGTACCGCTATATTGATTCACAATTCTGTGAAGGCACAGGTCAGTGAGTTTACTCATACTAACCCAGGCATTGAAATAATTAAAACTTTTAAACTGTCAATATCTCCAGAATGTCATTTCCATTTATTGTCCATCTACAGTACGTACAGTTCAGAGTGATTGGGATGCCATTTTTTCCATTTGTAAACATAAAACAATAATTGCCGGTGACTTTAATGGACATCACACGAATTGGTCTTTTAAAATGGATACTCGAGGAAAACAGCTATTTGATGCATCGATGGACAATAACTTAGTTTCCCTCAACAACGGTCTGCCTACAAGATTCCGCTTAGTTAATAATATTTTACAGAAGTCAGCTCCTGATGTGACCTTTGTAACTACAGATATCTGCTTAAGATTTAATTGGAACGTGACAAATGAATCATTGGGTAGTGACCACATCATGATTAAAATTGCAGCGACTTTGAATATTCCCCTTGAAAACGGTTGTAAGCGCAGGAACTTTAAAAAAGGTAATTGGAAAAGTTACAGGGACAGTCTACAAGAGGCTCTTGTGGATGGATTGACTATGGAAGATCCACAGGTCGCTTATGATCGGTTCATTGATAGTATTAATAAATCCGCAGACATGCATATCCCACTCATTAAAATTTGCGTAGATCCTCAGAGAATGGATAAGTTCAAGCCTAAACCTTATTGGAATCAAGAGCTTTCACGAGCTGTAGCTGAAAGGAGACTTGCGCTTGCACAACTAAGAAAGAATCCAACCCCTCAAAACCTTAACACTCTTCAGCAAAAAATTGCTCAAGCACAGAGACTTATTCGGACAGCTAAAAGAAAAGCATGGAGAGAGTTTTGTGACAGTGTAGATAATAATACTACAGCTAGCGATATGTGGAAAAAAATGCGTTGGCTTAAAGGTCATAAATCCTCAAAAGTGCATATTAGTATGGACAAAGCTAATAATTTGATGCGGAGCTTAGCCCCAGACTTTGTTTCTGCTCCTACTCCTCAGTTTAGTTCTAGTAATTCTAATCTGGGTAAGCCTATTTCTACTCAAGAATTAGAGCGGACTATAAAGGGTAAAGATACTGCCCCAGGAGACGATGGTATTGCCTTTTCAATGATTAAACAATTGCCGGATGTAGGTAAGGTTTTTTTGACTCAGATATATAATCACTGTTTAAAACATAGTTTTGTTCCAAGACAATGGCGAAGGGTTAAAATAATCCCTGTTCCAAAATCGAATAAACCTATGAATCTGAACCCAGCTGTAAGACCTATTGCTTTGATGTCATGTTTATGCAAAATTTTTCACTCAATTTTGAACAATCGAATAGAATGGTTTCTTGAAAAATCCAACACGTTTTCTAACGCTACGGTTGGGTTTCGAAAGTGTCGATCTTGCCTTGACAGCCTTGCACAACTTACTTCTCATATACAAGTTGGTTTTACGAAGAACTTAATTACACTAGGTTGTTTTGTTGACATTGACAGCGCTTATAACAATGTTGATATAATTAGTTTGCTGTCAATAATGGATAACCTTGGTATAGATTCGGATATTTGTAAGTACTTATGGAATTTTTTAAAAGAAAGAGAATTAACTCTTCAGCTTTTTGATAGTACTGACAATATCAACAGAACAACCGGACGAGGTCTAGCACAGGGAGATCCTCTATCTCCTTTATTATTTAATATTATAACTGCACATATTTGCAAACTTATTACTAGTGTCAAGATTTCACAATACGCTGATGATTTTGTACTATTTGTGTCTTCCAAATCTGTCATTAATGCTACAACTGAAATTCAGACCGCTTTAATTTATTTCTCTAGTTTAATTCATGATTTAGGCCTAGATATCTCATATAAAAAGACAAAAATTTGTTTGTTCCGCAGAGGTATAAATAGACATGATGTTACGGTTAAGTTAAATAATAATGTGATTCAGTTGGTCAATCAAGTAAAGTATTTGGGTGTATGGTTCGATCGTTCTTTAACATGGGGTAAACACATTAACGAGCTAAATGATAAGACTGCAAAATTTCTTAATATAATTAAAGTTTTGTCTGGGTCGAATTGGGGAGCACATCCAAAACACTTGAGGCGGATATACATTTCAATCATTAGAAGCCGAATTGATTATTCAAGTTTCCTTTATGATACTAGTGTGAAAAACCATTTATATAAACTGGAAAAGATCCAAAATCAAGCAATGAGAGTAATCGGTAGCTTTATAAGATCAACTCCTATTCACGTTATGGAGAGTGAATTGAGTCTGCAGCCGCTATATCTTAGGCGGAGATTTTTGGCATCGAAATTTTGGTTATGAACTCATTCCGTTGAAGGAAACTTGAATGTATCAATTATAGATGAATTATCAGGCCTGTCCCGGGAGCATCCTTATTGGTCCAGGAAAAAGAAGCCTCTGTTAACTTCTGTACAACATACCTTGCAGGATGTTCCTATGCATACTAGTCATCTATTAGAAATGTATTCATTAAGTACGTGGGTCACTGCCATTGATGTTCAAGACGTAATTCAATGGGATGTGACTAATGTCGATAAAGCTAAAAGTAGTTTTAATCCTAGATATTTAAGAGATGTGTGTACTGCATTTATAAGAGATCAATATTCGGATTATCAGCAAATATATACGGATGCTTCAAAGGAAAAGAATGGAATAGGAGTTGCTTTCTTTGATGCTCATTGTAATTCGTCTGCCAAGATAAAAATTTATGGTAATATTTGCATTATGTACGCGGAACTTATTGCAGTACACGAAGCTTTGTGTTATGCTATAGCAAAGGGCTATGACAGATTTGTTATTTTGACGGACTCAAAGAGTGCGCTCCTTCATGTGGCTCGTTGCACCTCGACTGTTCGAGGAGCTCCGATAGCCTACAAAATACTGGACTGTCTGCAGCAGGCACAGGAGAGGGGGAGGTTGGTCAGGTTACAGTGGATTCCGTCGCATATTGGGTTGGATGGTAATGAGGTAGCGGATACACTAGCTAAGCAAGCTATAGTGGATGGTAATGTGCAGACCTACCTCCTTTTTTTCTTGGATTTGTTGCCGACAGTTAAAAAGGAGTGTTATAATATATGGCAAGTTCATTTTGATGAAAAATCACTTAATGTAGGGATATGGTATAAGACAGTACAAAGCCATCCACTACGAGTTCCTTGGTTTGATGATTGTAGGTTGAGTAGGGACGAAATTATTGTTGCTTTGAGACTACGTTCGGGACACATTCCGTTGAATAAGTTTGCATTCTTAATGGGAAAAGTACCCTCCCCGAATTGTACTGAGTGTGGTATAGTTGAAGATGTTTACCATATTATGATGGAGTGTGTCCGGAACGAGGCTAAAAGAAGTTTGTTGTATGCTGATAATTTTTTTTGGAACATTGGTTCGGTAAATTGTGTGCTTTCATACCCGTTGTCCGATGAGGCTCGTATACTGTTCAAAATAGTTTTGTTTGGTATTAAGGTTAGACAATAAGGTTTTGTTTTATTATACTTAGTTTAAGCTGTGTTAGTATTAATAGTTTTGTACTGATGAAGGCGACATGGTCGCATATTTGTGTACCAAGCTTTCAAAAAAATAAAAGATTAAAAAAAAAAAAAAAAAAAACATTATTTAAATGTATATAGATATTATTGAGGTATTTTAAAAATGATTTTGCATTTTGCTTGCTTTGTTTTCTTTTAGTATCCCAGCCGATCCAATTCGGCAAAATAAGTAGTTAGCTGCAGTTAAGCTTGAAAGACAAGAGTATCCCGGGGAAGAGCCTATAAGGAGGCGGTGCGGCTGGCTAAAGTCAGGCTCGACCTCGTGATCAGCCGCAAAGAGAGGTTAGGGCTTCGGGTCAGAGTTCAGAAAACCAAAGTCCTTCTCTTCCGCCGCGGCACCGGCCGTAAAGGACACCCTCCGGTAGCTACCCTCCAGATCCAAGGGGGGAGGGTGAGGATGAGCCCCCAGATCAAGTATCTGGGGGCTCATCAGGCAGCAAGTGCGCTGGGCAGACTTCTCCCGAACCTCGAAAAAACCAGTGCCGCCTGCAGGCAGCTATACTCCGGAGTATGGCGATGTATGGTGCATCCATTTGGGAGGGTCACCTTACGGCGAGGAATAAGGCCTAGCTGGTACCGTACAGTATCGTGGGTGACAGACTGACCTAGCCGGTGACGACCCCGTGGGAATTTGTGGCGGAGGTTCTTGCCGAGACGTATCCATATGTCTCCGTTAGGAGGGCTCCCGGTGAGAACCTTACGTTGTACGAGATCCTACGGGTTCGCCGACTAGGACAGGAGCGTTAATACGGAGGTGGAGGGAGGACCCGGCACGGCAGTCGTATGACAAAAGCCTAACGGCTGCTTTGCATCCAGTCCTCGAGCGGTGGATGCGGCGTAAGCACAAACCCTTCCGTCTGACACAGGTGCTCACTAGGCATAGTTGATTTAATGAGTACCTGTGCCGTACGGCCCACATCCCTGTGGGCTCCCGCCAGTAATAGTATGTTACGATTGTGGCGCGTCGGTGGACTCGGCCTAAAGAAATCATTGTAAAAAATATATTAAATAATATTGTTTTATTATTGACTTGGTTCACTTATTGCATAACATCGGCTACGCAGCTATCACTCGACTGTCATGGGTGACATTGCAGCATGCGCGCCGACCAATACCTCCATTTATTCTGAAATTAAACAAATCACCAATGACGTCTATTTGTAACCTCGAAAGTGATTGGTATTTTAAATCATACGTCGTTTTGGTTTGAAGTAGGTCCACTTTTTATGTGTCATTTGTTCTGAGTTAGACTTCCTGACTTATTATTTATTCGTAGTACCTACCTTAGAAAATATAGCAAAATCCGAATAATGTGCAACAAGTTATGGTGGAATTGTGTATCTAATATCTTATATAATATGCTTACAGCAAATTCTTATTAAACCTTTACTTCCAAATGACCAAGAAATTGCACATCGCTCGATATGTCGACGCCAAATATTCCAATGCTGGCCGAAGTGGTTAGGAAAGTGCCTTTAAATTAAAGAGGAACGACGAAGGGTGATTTTTAAGAGGAAAACGCGCAAACTTGTGTCTTGTTGGGGTTAAATCGGACTAGGTTAAGTCGCTCCTATTCAGAGACTTTGGTTAACAGAAACTCGATTTCAGACATAAGTTCCTGAGATAAGTCACGAGTTAGACTGGCACACTTGTTATTTTATTTATAAAAATACAAGCTTCAAAAACTTTCGTATTTCAACACTGACTGAGACGGAAATCTCTAAAATTAAACTTGTACGGTATAGTTATTTAAAAAGGAGACGGTCCAAAATTGTATGGGACGTTGGTCTACTTTTGTACATGTAATGAGATGAAGGAAGGAAAATATTGAAACAGTATTGATTTGTTCATATCCATGAATTCATCTCAATTTCAGTGGAAGAATAATTTAATGTTTCCAAGATTTGCAACACTACGTGTATAAAAAAAATGGCGTATGGCGTATATTCCTTGGTGTTATATGTCAAATGTAAGGAATTATGTCATTGTTCGATAAGCATCTGTCATCATTTGGTTTGTCATTAAATGACAAACCAAATGATGACAGATGACAAATTTTGTCAGAAATGACATTTAGTAAGTAATAATATGGTAATAATCATCCATGAAGTTAGGAAATAAGAGGAAATGCCCCTTTCTTTAAACTTACAGCTGTAAGTAAGTGCCTGATCCGCCATCTTGAGTGCCCTTTTCATAGTAGTATTCTCTATATTGTTTGTGGTTTTGCTCTCAAAACCCCAGCAATGGTAGTCATGTTAAGTGCCGATTTGAGTTGTAGGCTACACCTTTTTTTCGTAAGTATGCCCAGTCCTTCTACATATATTAAGTCTATGTAATCATCCGTCTGAAGTGCGCCATCTTCGTTAAGAATTGCCAACAAGGGGAATGGCGGGAAGCATCGGGACGCGCGGTTGTGTTTTTTTGGTTTCCCGTTAATTAATTGTTATTTTGTGTTCTGTCCATTCAGAGTGGTTTTCAATAGTGTTTGTTTTAAAAACTTGATCTTTATATATTGTGATTGGTTGGTGAATCTTATGGAGTACCGTTCTGGAGTGGTTTTCTTAGTAGGGCTGTTCTGGCGGTTTTCTATAGTGTTTGTTTTAAAAACATAATCTTTGTAATATATAATGTGATTGTTTGGCGAATATTGTGGTGGACTGCCTTGTGTGGATAGAATGGGGAATGATAGTTGATTGATGGGGGCTAGAGGGGCGAAGCCGCGCTCCTTGGGGTTTCCCGCCATTTCTCCGTATTACAGACCGAATAATTGTATTTTGTATGGCTAATAGCCTAGTAGCTAATGCCTTTAAATGAAAATAATAATAATAATAATAAATTGCCAACAAGTTAAAAAACTTGAAATATATTTTTATTTTTTGCATGAAAATTAGTTTCTTATACTAATTTATTTTATTTTTAATGAAATCTATATATTTTTTCTCTATTTATGGTATATTGTACAAAACCAGACCAGAAATGGACCGTCTCCTTTAAATATATTTATTTTCAAAAATACACTTCCTAATTTTTCTATAAAAGCTGTTTTGCTACGCGCGTCTTTTAAGAATGAATCATTGTGCATTTCATTTTAGCACACATGTTCGCGCACTATGTCAGGTGACGCGCATTCCTTTAGTTGGAGTTCGCGCCGTCGACTTGTTCAACCTTAATGTTTCTTTCTTCAAAAAGTTCTAAAGTAGGATTAATTATGTTAATTACATCGCGTAACACGGGCATACCTCAGGCTTAGGATCTAAGATTAACTAGTTTCTTTATTTGTTTGTAGCGATTTCCATCCAGGTTTACGTCGTATCTGCGCTGGTACCACCTACCGTACCACCGGCGGTAGCATCGCCTATGTCAGCAGACTGCTCAACCACCCCAGATTTGGACAACAGATTGGCTTAGACGGTGACATCTCTGTCGTGTGGTTATCTTCACCCCTGACCTACGGCCCAGGGATTCAACAAGTGCCCATTGCACCTCAAGGAACTGTTCTACCTGATAACTTACCGGTGGTCCATGCCGGATGGGGAGATACTGAGGCTAGTATACCAGATTATTTAATTGGAACTGCTAAAATAGAGTCAACAGTAGCTGGTAGTTTCTTTGTGAAGGTGATGTTAATCATTAACATAGAGTAGAAGGGGCCGTTTCGTATGTATGCTTTAACTAATACCTGGAAAGTTGCACTTCCACAAAGCATTTCTGTGACATAAGTTCAATAGGACTAGCACTAGGCAGTCCTTTTTCTTTCTAAGTTGGACTTGTCGATGTTAATAGGTAATGGTTCATAAAGATTGTAAGTTAAAAAGAATATGTTGCTAAATCTATAAAAAACATATCAATGGGTATAATCAGATTATAATCAGTCTTATTGACTATATATGTACTATTATTAAAAGTAGAATAGCCATCATGGATATTGGTAGAATGGTGGAGTTGGTTCCTTTATGTTTGAGTTAACATTTGAAGTGGTAACATTCATAAAGATTGTAAGTTAAAAAGAATATGTTGCTAAATCTATAAAAAACATATCAATGGGTATAATCAGATTACTAATCAGTCTTATTGACTATATATATATATATGTACTATTATTAAAAGTAGAATAGCCATCATGGATATTGGTAGAATGGTGGAGTTGGTTCCTTTATGTTTGAGTTAACATTTGAAGTGGTAACATTCATAAAGATTGTAAGTTAAAAAGAATATGTTGCTAAATCTATAAAAAACATATCAATGGGTATAATCAGATTACTAATCAGTCTTATTGACTATATATATATATATGTACTATTATTAAAAGTAGAATAGCCATCATGGATATTGGTAGAATGGTGGAGTTGGTTCCTTTATGTTTGAGTTAACATTTGAAGTGGTAACATTCATAAAGATTGTAAGTTAAAAAGAATATGTTGCTAAATCTATAAAAAACATATCAATGGGTATAATCAGATTACTAATCAGTCTTATTGACTATATATATATATATGTACTATTATTAAAAGTAGAATAGCCATCATGGATATTGGTAGAATGGTGGAGTTGGTTCCTTTATGTTTGAGTTAACATTTGAAGTGGTAACATTCATAAAGATTGTAAGTTAAAAAGAATATGTTGCTAAATCTATAAAAAACATATCAATGGGTATAATCAGATTACTAATCAGTCTTATTGACTATATATATATATATATGTACTATTATTAAAAGTAGAATAGCCATCATGGATATTGGTAGAATGGTGGAGTTGGTTCCTTTATGTTTGAGTTAACATTTGAAGTGGTAACATTCATAAAGATTGTAAGTTAAAAAGAATATGTTGCTAAATCTATAAAAAACATATCAATGGGTATAATCAGATTACTAATCAGTCTTATTGACTATATATATATATATATGTACTATTATTAAAAGTAGAATAGCCATCATGGATATTGGTAGAATGGTGGAGTTGGTTCCTTTATGTTTGAGTTAACATTTGAAGTGGTAACATTCATAAAGATTGTAAGTTAAAAAGAATATGTTGCTAAATCTATAAAAAACATATCAATGGGTATAATCAGATTACTAATCAGTCTTATTGACTATATATATATATATATGTACTATTATTAAAAGTAGAATAGCCATCATGGATATTGGTAGAATGGTGGAGTTGGTTCCTTTATGTTTGAGTTAACATTTGAAGTGGTAACATTCATAAAGATTGTAAGTTAAAAAGAATATGTTGCTAAATCTATAAAAAACATATCAATGGGTATAATCAGATTACTAATCAGTCTTATTGACTATATATATATATATGTACTATTATTAAAAGTAGAATAGCCATCATGGATATTGGTAGAATGGTGGAGTTGGTTCCTTTATGTTTGAGTTAACATTTGAAGTGGTAACATTCATAAAGATTGTAAGTTAAAAAGAATATGTTGCTAATTCTATAAAAAACATATCAATGGGTATAATCAGATTACTAATCAGTCTTATTGACTATATATATATATATGTACTATTATTAAAAGTAGAATAGCCATCATGGATATTGGTAGAATGGTGGAGTTGGTTCCTTTATGTTTGAGTTAACATTTGAAGTGGTAACATTCATAAAGATTGTAAGTTAAAAAGAATATGTTGCTAATTCTATAAAAAACATATCAATGGGTATAATCAGATTACTAATCAGTCTTATTGACTATATATATATATATGTACTATTATTAAAAGTAGAATAGCCATCATGGATATTGGTAGAATGGTGGAGTTGGTTCCTTTATGTTTGAGTTAACATTTGAAGTGGTAACATTCATAAAGATTGTAAGTTAAAAAGAATATGTTGCTAAATCTATAAAAAACATATCAATGGGTATAATCAGATTACTAATCAGTCTTATTGACTATATATATATATATATGTACTATTATTAAAAGTAGAATAGCCATCATGGATATTGGTAGAATGGTGGAGTTGGTTCCTTTATGTTTGAGTTAACATTTGAAGTGGTAACATTCATAAAGATTGTAAGTTAAAAAGAATATGTTGCTAATTCTATAAAAAACATATCAATGGGTATAATCAGATTACTAATCAGTCTTATTGACTATATATATATATATGTACTATTATTAAAAGTAGAATAGCCATCATGGATATTGGTAGAATGGTGGAGTTGGTTCCTTTATGTTTGAGTTAACATTTGAAGTGGTAACATTCATAAAGTGCTAATGTACCAATAGGTACCTTATATTTTCCGGCAAATATTGAGGGTTCAGACATTAAGTTTTTATGTTGGTACCTTTTTTATTTACAATTTTTAAGTAGCACAGAGGACGGATAGAGGCTGATGATGATGATGAAGTAGGGCACTAAAAGTTAAAGTTTTGTGACTCTGATACCAAAGTGACGTAATTTTGTTGATCAATGATGCGTGTTGAACACATTCAAAAGCGTTGGACAAATCACAAAATCAACACACAAAATCACAACCGACGCCAGGAGGCCGTATGGTCGCAGACTGCACGGTTGGCGGGGGGCAACCCCCCACTTTATAAACCAAAAGTGAGCCGAATGGGCTCACACTACTACTACGGCCTTCGGGCCGTTAGCATAGATCCATCCGAAAAAAAAACACACACACAAAACACATGAGGCATCCTGAGTTTCTTCCCAGGATGTGTTTAAATGTTGCAGCAGATAATCTCCTGCATCAGTTGTAGAAGGCCTTTAGTGAATCCATACTATGTAGTAATTACTGACGTTTGTTAAAAAATGTAAATTGCTATATTTATTAGTTGATATATAGCTCATATTAATGTTTCATCATATTTTAGTCAGGTGGAGAAGCTTCGCCAGTCCTCCTCGACGTCACCATCTACACAATCAACCATACCGTTTGCCAGCAGCGCTACGACACCCTTGAAATCCCTCTCACTGAAAACATGATCTGCGCGGGAATTCTCGACGTTGGTGGCAAGGATGCCTGCCAGGGTGACTCTGGTGGACCTCTGTACTTCGGAGCCCAGCAAATTTTCGTTGGGGTGGTTTCCTGGGGATGGGGATGCGCTGAACCTTTCTATCCCGGCGTGAGCGCTTCTGTTGGTTCTTACACGGATTGGATTGTTGCAAATGCTATATAAGACTTTGGAAGAGTTGGAAATAAATTATTGATGAAAAGTTTTTATTTTGTTGTACCTACCTCAATAATTCAATATATAGTAAGAATTACCTCGTGTAGACTTAAAATTACAAACTTATACATCCTCATCAACATCAGCCTCTATCCGTCCACTGCTGAACATAGGTCTCCCTCACTGACCGCCAAAACGGCGCATCGTTCGCATCCAACCGGCGAACACTTCGTCTACCCAAACGTGGCCTCCACTCTTGAACCTTATTGCGCCATCAGCCATCTGTTCTCCTGGGTGTGTGACCAGCCCACTGCCACTTCAAAGATCTTATTCTTTGTGTGATATCGGTAACTTCAGTTCTCTGGCGGATGTTTTCGTTTTGAATCCTATCTGCCAAAGAAACACCCAGCATAGCACTCTCCATAGCACGTTGAGCTACAGAAAATTAATGGACCAGTCTTATGTAACACTTATGTAAAACTTATGGCAAACTTATGTATAAACTAATATAATAAAGCTCCAGAGTTGAGCTTGCTTGTTTGAACCTTCTCTTCAAAACACAGCAAAAGTGTATCGCAGAAGAAATAAACTTGTACTGCTTGTTATATTAACAAAAAAAGTCAAATATAAAACTTTATAATGATTGCTACTACTGTAAATTATGTTAAAATATTAAAACTCCATAAGCAAATAGTAAATGTTTTCTAGAACAAATAAGGTACCCAAACCGAGGCAGGCGCTACACGTAGCGAGTAAACTGATTCCCTTCCTCTAGTTTGCCTCTGACCTGAACTTGGGCTATGGCTAAATGAAGATTTTAAAACATTTAAATATTATTGATAATGATAAGATTACATTAAACTGGAGATTAACGCTATCAAACATTGTATTTATGTATTTATTGTACTTTAGATTAAATCATTATTTACGTATAAAGGTGAGTGTCGCAAGATTTGGTTATTACTAGTGACTCTGCGGTTGCCGAAAATGGCTTTCCTCCGGATCCTGTCGGTGGTTCTTTGTGCAGGTACCTATTATATTCTAATTAATTCATCATCATTTACCGAGAAAGGAATATCTTGAACTTTTACGAAAAGCATACATAATTGAGGTAACATCAATTGCATATTTTCGATTAATTAACAGTACATGAGTCGGGATAGAATTAAGTTTCTAGTTACAAACTTGCAAATTTCGAGATCAAATCCATTCACCAAATACTCCAAATCAGCAACATCGTCGGAGGGCTGTGCACGAACGTACTTATTCATTATAGTTCCGTGTAAATAGTCGACGTAAAAGCAGGCAAGCTGACAAGCAAGCAAGACATGGACTAGCCATTTGCACTTATTACAAGAATTGTGTGCCCACGTGAATTTAATAATAATAATAAGTTTACTAAACAATATTAATATTACAAACAAGAAGATGGGTACAATTTTAGAAAGAAAGAAAGAAACATTTATTCGACACAACATTTTTAGGGGTGGGTATAATGGCTGTTATAATACATAGAATAGATATGTAACAGATATGGTTAATTTCTATATAATGTCGATCTTCTACTTCAGATTTACCACTAATTAGGAAACTGGCAAATGATTATGTATGTGATGATAGATTTATTGCTTACATGCTGCATCGTCATTGTGTCAAGTATATACCGATCTCCTTTTTCATTGTCTAATTTTAAGGTGCTGTATGTGCCGCTCCAAGCCGCATTGTTGGAGGAAACCCAACCACCGTCGATAGGTATCCCTCCATCGTCCAGGTGGATTTCCTCGGCGTTTGGAGTGGGGTTTGGGGGCAATCTTGCGCTGCCAACATCCTCACATCTAAATCCGTCCTGTCTGCTGCGCATTGCTTCGATGGATAGTAAGTTCATATTATTTTGATTCGATTACGGATAAAGCCGAAAGATTAAAATTTTGACATCTTATGTATGTATTTATGTTCGTTACACTATATAGCCTTCTTCAACGATTTCGGTAAATGGAGATGTGAATCGATTCACTTTGTAGTCCACGTGAAATAGGCTGTATTTTAAACCGACTTCAAAATAAGATATAATAACATTTTTTCTTTAGCCTGGTAACAGTTTAAAAACTTTTTCGCTTATTAATATTTAGTTAAGGCCATTGGGCTATTAAAGCCTCGTATTTGGGGTCTAAGCAAGATTACTGAGTAGATAAAATGGTAACATCTTTTTGTGTGGTAATAAGTTAATTTTTATATGTGTATTTTCAAGGCTCGCCCACCACAAGTAAAGTTTTTATTTTAAAATGTGCGTTTTGTACCACAAACTCGACTGTAATGTCCACCTACTTCTTCACCAGCAGTTATCATCAGTGCCCTTATCATCAGAGCATTCTAGGTAGTTTAATATAAAACAAAAACATAAAAAATAGTTTGTCTTTTTATTTCCCTGATAAGGTTAATCTTTATTGGCTAGATATGATACCGATGCTTTAAATATTATTGCATCTTTTTAAAAGTGACCGAAAATAATATTAATAATACTGAGAAACTGGGTAATACTGAGAAACTAAGATTTACTAGGTTTACATATATCAGATTTGATAAGCCACAAGTCCTCGCAAAAGAACACCGATTCCAACCAAGGATGATCCGCGAGGCTATTGAAATTAAAAAACATCCAAATTTCAATAGAGAAGATGGCTGGCTCTTACCACCTGCTTGGGATCCCATTATTAAAATATCACAGATTAAAGATACAGTTAGCACTTTCTGCGTAGACAGGACTAACCAAAATATTGATGTATCATAGGGTAGTTTCGGATAACTGTGTAAAGATAGGACGTATGACACCTCAGTCCTCCCGTGACCATGGTTGCTGTAAAGTATCCGAAACGGGCTTGTAAAAATCTTAATAAACCGCGATAAAATCCGTAAAAATGGTTTCATTATATTTACGAGTTTATTTATACGTTTACAGCTTCTACGACCCCAGTATGCGTCGTATCCGTGCTGGCTCCACCTACCGGAACACCGGCGGAGTTATCGTCTACATCGAAAAAGCGATGAACCACCCTAGCTACGGACAGAACGGGTATGACGGTGACATCAATGTGGTACTTCTGGCATCTGCTCTGATCTACACTCCAGTGGTTCAACAAGGACCCATCGCACCACAAGGAACGGTTCTAACGGATAACCTACCGGTGGTCCATGCTGGATGGGGAGCAGTTACGGTTGGTGTACTTAACTTTTTAATCGGACTTCTAATATGGAGCCAAGGGCATACCTGACTAGTAGCATTCATCCAGGACTGGCCACTGCTCGAAGATCGTCGTTCCATCTAGTGGGAAGTCGATCTACCTTCCGTCTATCGTAACGTCTTCAGTAGTTTGTTTTATGTCACAAGGAGGCAACTGAGCCGGCGGAGCCTTACGGTGACATACGCCCATAGACATTTACACAACTGAGCCGGCGGAGCCTTACGGTGACATACGCCCATAGACATTTACACAACTGAGCCGGCGGAGCCTTACGGTGACATACGCCCATAGACATTTACACAACTGAGCCGGCGGAGCCTTACGGTGACATACGCCCATAGACATTTACACAACTGAGCCGGCGGAGCCTTACGGTGACATACGCCCATAGACATTTACACAACTGAGCCGGCGGAGCCTTACGGTGACATACGCCCATAGACATTTACACAACTGAGCCGGCGGAGCCTTACGGTGACATACGCCCATAGACATTTACACAACCAAAAGTTATGCAAATGCGTTGCCCTTCTTTTCCCAATGGGCTACCGGAAACTCACAAACCGCACGAAACGCGACAACATAGCTTTCACTTGACGCCGGTGTTAAATAAGTTAGGTACCACCCCGGTCGTGCCAGCCGTATCCTTCCCCATTGGGGAAGGATAGAGAAAAGAAGGGCAACGCGTCTGCTAATCTCTGGTTGTACTGATGTGTATGGGCGTCGATAGTAGCCAGAGCATCTGGACGGCTAGTAAGACCCAAGGAAACCAATGCCACTCCCACAGAGGGGTTGAACCGCACCACAGAGTAACCCCTCCCAACGTCGGAAAAGTGCAATGGGGTGAGGTTCCCATCCTGGCCCCTTGTCCCTTCTTCTTATAAAAGGGATATATATAATATAATATATATAATCCTTGATAGCACCTTAAGCTGGAATGCACATATCACGCACATTAAAAAAAAAACTTACCTCTTTCATCAGCCGTCTGCACCAAATAATAGGATGTATTCCAAAAAACGCAAGAATCTTAATTTATAATGCCCTAGTAAAACCACACCTTCTTTACCTAGTAGAAGTATGGGGTAACGCTGCAAAGTCAAGTCTTAAGCCTATACAAGTACTACAAAACCGAATTATAAAAATCTTATTCAATTATGACTATTTGACTCCATCTGAAACCATCTATAGAGAAACTAGGTTATTGAATATTACCCAACGTTACACATACCAGACATGTATTCTAGTATACAAAATAAAACACAAACTTATACATACACAACTGACGTTCACAACGAACAAACAAACAAACACACACACAACACGACGAGCCAGCCATATTATATTGCCTTCCATAAGAACTAACTATGGTAAAAATAGCATTACGTATAGGGGAGCACAGTTGTACAACAAATTACCTAAACCTGTAAAAGAAGCGAAATCTTTGAATACTTTTAAACGGCTTTTACTTCATCACATTCACGAAAACTAGATCTGAACTCAAATTCAACTCGCTTGTTAATTATTTTAAATAATTAAGTGTAAAATAATTCTATTTTAAAATCAAATTAATTAATTGTAAACATCGACTCATAAGCGATAGCGTTTTTTACTTAGACCACCGCCTTGCAAATCTTGCAATGCATATCGAAGAACTCGCTTCTTATCGTTTCTAATTCTACCCGCGCTATTATATTTTTTTATTGTAAATTGTTCTCATATAAGTGACTAATGTCTTCATGAGAATAAAGATCTTTAAACCGAAGGGATACTAAGAGCAGCTCCTTCGGTGGCTTCGCCTAAGGTGCTGTGCTCGCCTTAGGCTACTATGCCCCACAGCCACGACAAGGCTGGAACCATGTTGGGAAAAATAGTCATCCAGGTCATGACATATGCCAGAGATAACACGCCAACAGCTAGATTTGCCGGCAAGCAGAGTTTTAAAAGTCAGACTACCTATTTATTTATAAAAAGATAAAAAAAATGAGTCAGATTCAGCAAAGCTAAGCCAGGATTTTAGCCTAGGACTATGTCATGGTTTTAAGATAGTTATATTGGAGTTTGTTCGTCTGTGCGGTGGTGGACTCGGCCCAGCACACCCTCGTGTGCCCGAGATGTTCGGCGCTGCGTCATGATCTGACATCGGTCATCGAAAGGGACTTTGCTCTGCCGAGTGTCATCACCGCGATGCTCGGTGACGACGAGTCCTGGACGGCGATGTTTTCCTTCTGCGAGGCGCTACTTAATGCGCCTCCAGTAACGCTCCTGTGCTCGTGTCGGGTTCAGGATGGGAACCTGGGCACAGTAAGAAAAGACGTCGCGGGGACTGCCTAAGCAGCCGGGCAGTCCCCCCTTAAGAGGAGTAGTCTGGCCTTCGCCGGGGCCAGCCTGTCGCTGAGGTGATCCTGTTGCCTACAGACCCGGGACCCTCAAAATGCGGCTGCGTTACATGTGCATAACGTGTGCGTACATGCGTAAAAAGCATTTCCCTGCGACAACAAAAAAAAAGAAAAAAAAAGTATGTTCGCCTTGGCATTTATTAGAAAAAGACATGCATAGTAAGGCTTTAAAACGTCTTTAAAATCAGTCTTCATGACAGCTTAATTTCATAATGAATGAAAATCGACTTTCTTTTAGTTTAAGTGCACAGAACACAACAGTACTGCACCAGAACAAAAGGGAAAAAATTGAATAGTTGATACTTAAGTGATATTAATGTTTGATTCTAGCAAGGTGGAGACCCATCTCCAGTCCTCCTCGACGTCACCATCTACACAGTTAATACCGCCCTTTGCAAGGAACGCTACGAGACCGTTTCGCTCGTTGTCACTGAAAACATGATCTGCGCGGGAATCCTCGACGTTGGTGGCAAAGACGCCTGTCAGGGTGACTCCGGTGGACCCCTGTACTATGGATCGGACAACATCCTCGTTGGAGTAGTTTCCTGGGGACGTGGATGCGCTAATGCCACCTTCCCTGGCGTGAGCACCGCTGTCGGACCTTACACCGACTGGATAGTCGCAACCGCTATATAAGTTTTAGACAAGATTCAAATAAATTATAATCGATGATTTTTTTTACCTGTATTTACATTTGTACATTAATGTCTTTATTTATATAATTCTTCTGTACATTATATCAAAGATGATCATCAACCAAAAATGGTAAATTACATTTTTTGTCGACCTCCTTAGTATGACATCAAATGAAAGGGCTTTACAAGAAAAAGACATGCATGGCGGAGAGTTTAGACTTTAGGTAGTCTAAATATTGACCTATATCTAAATAACAAAACAATAATGATGACATAAAAAAAAACTAGTCACATTACAATAGAGATTCGAGCATGGTATCCCCCACCAAAGTGTGTATCATCATCATCATCAGCCTTTATCCGTCCACTGCTGAACATAGACCTCCCTCAATGAACGCCAAGACGACCGATCCCTCGCCACTCGCATCCCACACTGACCGGCCACTGCACGGAGATCGTCTATCCACATCATTAATGGCTGACCAACACTTCGTTTAGTAAGTACGCTAATTCATTTTAGTGGATTTAATCTCTTTTAAAATATATATATATATATATTTCTTTTAATGTGTAGTAGCCAAAATAAAATTTATATCTACAACCCAACACTGACCGAATACCCCATCAAAATCGGACTAGATATTACTGTAGCGCCACCTAGTGAGTTATTACCAACACCTATTTAAGAATCCTCACTAATCATCATCATCAACCACAAACCTATTATTGAAAAGCGCATCGGAATCGGACTTGTAGTTTTAGAGATAAATAATAATAATACAGTGAAACCTGGTTAATTGGGATCTCAAGGGACCAAGGATTTTGTACCATTTAAAGAGGTTTTTCATTTATCCAGTTTTTCAATTAGACAGGTTTAAAATTTAGTTGTCTCATTTACAGAGGCCCCCGCCTATAGAGGTCAAAATGTATCGTTATTCTATTCAAATGTTTGTAAGCAATCGGGTCGAAACCTGTCCCAACCTGATAAATTGTCTCACTTATAAAGGGAATTGAGCTCCACAGTCCCAATTATAGAGGTAAACATCGAAAAAATCCTAGAAATCAAATCTCATTTAACCAGGTTCGAAAAGTCCCATTAACAGAGGTAATTCGATGAAAAAGTGCCGAGACCTCATTGTAGTTTCAATAATAGAGGTTTCTCACTTATCCAGGTCCCAGTCAACCAGGTTTCACTGTATCTATGGACGCTTTCACACCACGTCAATCTGATCCCGTCGTAAGTTCTCGAAGAACTTGTGTTACGGGTACCAGACACAGGAAATATAATATTTAATACTTTTATACTATACATATATTTAAGATTTTTATTATATAATACACATCCATGACCCAGGAACACGGAAAATATTATTGTTCCCTAGCGGGATTCGAACCCGCAACCTCCGGCTTGAGCGCCAACGCGCTCACCACTGAGCCACAGAGGTTTTTCTTTTACGCCGAGAAATGCACTGAGGCATCCCGCGGGGCAGTGGGTCTCCCCAGACGGGTATGTGGGACTCGCTGCGCCCGAAAGGTGGTAAGTAGACGCAGCTCTACCCACTATAATAATAATAATTATTATTATTTATTTTCAGGCACTATGGCCCATAGATATATACCTTACAGACTAACATACATATATTATATTACATAAGTGTTAGTATAAAACCTTAAAATAAATAAAAAATAAATAAAATAAAAAAATTATGTTAGTAAATCCTAGCGCTACGTTTTCGTGCGTTCCGGTGGTACTGTTCCGCGGAAGCGACGGAACACCACATCCTGAGGGCAGAAGTCTTCGCGTACACGTCCTGCAGGTAGCAGGTCGGTACTCGCACCACAAACGCCTTGAAGTAGACGTTGCGGCGCGACTCCAGCTTCTGCACCCTCGGACAGTACTTCAACCTCCGGCGCACGTATTTCGCGATGTTCTCCGCCTTTGTGGTGTAATGAAGGCGGAGAGCTATAACCCGCCGGGTTGCCATTATATATTATTTTTATTTACTTTATTTATTTACATTATATATATTATAGTGCCATTAATGATGCCCCGGATCTGTTGAGCAAACAGGGCACCTCGACAACTAGTCAGTCCCTCACGGGACCGACGCCAGCTCCACAGAGGGGTTGTCCTGCACCACTGAACAACCCTTCCCAACGTCGGGACAATACAATGGGGTGAGGTTCCCATCTTGGCCCCCCTGCTCTTTTGTTCCCTCTTCTTATAAGAGGGCCGGGGTAGAAAGAGCAGCTCCCTCGGCTCAATTTGCTTCGCCCAAGGTGCCTTAGGCTACTGAGCCCCACCGCCACGACAAGGCTTGAACCGTGATGGGGACACCTTAACTATCCTAATAATACAATTCTTTCATTTCCGCAATTACATCAACACTGTCACTAGTGAAATTAAGAAACGGTCAATAATAATTTTATAAGTACGTACCCAACATCTTCCAGTCCTTCCACTTACCAGAACACCTGGTGAAGAATGACTCGCTGGTCACCACACTCCACCAGCGAATTGAGGGTTCTAGAGCTCTGATGCAGACGACGGAATTTACGAAGATAGCCGAGATACAATATTAATTTGATGCACAGCGCCTACTGCTTACAAAGCGATGGCAATGATTTTGCCGTTTCTTTATATGTTACGATTTATCAAACATCTTACTACTCATCATACGAATATTAATTAAATACCTTTGGTATAATATTACTTTCGATGAAGACGTTAAAAAGGAGTGAACCTAAGGAAAATCCCTTCGGAATCCTGATGTTAGTGCAAACGTAAGTAGGTAAGTCACGCTGTGTTAAAATTAAAAGTTCGATGTATTATTATTCCATTCGATATACGCGACGATTCACTGGGTGCACCTAAAATGGGTTATTGAAAACTTCCCCGTGCTTAATTATTCGCTACCCCGGATTAAGATAGCGCCTATACACTACACACTATAGCCTAACACCCTCCTCACCCGATGCAGAGGAGACCCGTGCCCCGCAGTGGGCTTTACAAGGGTCGATGATGGTGATTATATGTTATGATTCAAAGTGAAGTGAAGTAAAGTCTTAGTAAAGGTCCCGTTGGTATCCAGGTGGAAAAATAATAGATAGAATAGGAAGTTTAACAATGAATTCGAAAGTTCCGAAAACATGAAGATTAGATAGCCTATTTACATGTAATTTGTTATTAATATTATCACATCATATCTTCTAATCAGTTCATACGAGCTTACCACGGAACTTGCTTAAGGCGCAGTATTACCTTCACTAACATTTTCTTTGACGCTCAAAGTACAAGGAAACCCAATGAAAATATCACAAAAAATACAGAGCATAGACAAAGGCCTAAAGAAAAACTAAAGAGAGGTGTCAATGAACACCCGGATGGAATGAAGTTCCTTTCGATTAATTAGTGAAGGAATTGCAATAAAAAACAAAAATAAAGGTGTAAGGAAAATAATTATTCGGGTAGGTATAATTTTTTTATGATTTTTTTACCGATAAAAATCAGACCATCTCCCGGCGTAAAAAAAAAGTCGCCGAGATCGGTGGGAGCTTAGAAAAAAACCCCCAATAGTGTAATAAAACAGCTACCGACGCAGTGATGTGTCAATCAAAAAGCCGCACGGCTTACAACTATAGCAAAAAGTGTCGTTTTAACATTTCATCTTAATTTTTCCGTCTAGCCCCCTTTCATAAGGCGCGATAAGGAACTACGTTCCAAAATGATAACCGTAATTTGCTTAACAAAAATAAAGATTGGCTTCGAAATTCTCTGTGTTATCAGCGGTTTCAACATTATTTTTTAAAGAATATTCAATAGAAATACCCCACTAAAAACCTGGCTTATAATAATATAGAACTCAAACGAACGAGACTTCATGGATTGTCAACATAACTTCCATATATTCAGATTAGTGCAGGGGGTGGCAACTTCTATAGAATTCAAGTTTAGAATTTGTCGTCGAAATTTGCGCCATCTAGTGTTCGGGTCCCAACCATTTTATAGTAAGTTCAAATGTAATTATAATAGATGGCATTGTATTATATGATTAAGAAAATATTTAAATAACTACTTTTCTATTTTTCTTTTCTGTCTATTTTTTCTATTCAGAAATTTAATTGCATAAAATGCATTAAATATTATCAAAATCAATAAATGTATCACGCTCCGGTCGGTGGACGTACTAGTGCTACCAGATCAATTTTAAAATAATTGTATAAAACTGTACATATAAATAAATAAAAAGTCTGCATATTATATTTGACAAATAATAATACTTATCTATAAAATATCGCTTGATTTACATACAAGTTAATGTTACTTAATGGGAAATATTTTTAATTGTATTTTTATTTATTGTAATAGCAACACTGAAACTGTCATCAAAGAAAAACCGTTTGTGTTGAATTTGTTGTTCGTATGTGCTTTGTTATCGTGTTTCGTAAGTCTTTATAATTTGCAATTTGGGTGTTTTTTATTTATTCTGACAACGTACGCTACCCAAACGGAATTCGAATTTGCTGAACTTTTCTGACTTTACCTGGCTTTGTTATTTTGTATTCCCGGTTGTGACCATTGTTTTGTTTGTAACAATTAAAGTTGTTGTCCTTTTCATAAATAAACTTTATACTTACTAATTGCGCCATATTTTTTTATTTGTTTCTATTTATGTATGTCAAAATAGTTTAAATTATTAAGTATTCGATTAAAATTGTTTTTGTATAACCTACAGTGTTTGGTAATTGCAGGTTATACTTCAAAAGCTATTTTTAATCAATTAATCGTTTTCTCATACATACTGGAAATAGTAAAAACACCTCAGAAAAATACACGCATTTACCGCCCTCTAGTGATTGTTTTATAAACTAATATGTACACAAGCGCCATCTATTGCACAGAGGCCACAGTTATTTTTTTTATTTAAGATATTAAATTAATTATATTAATTAGCAATTATCCCGCGAAAAACGCAGTCTTTACAGCAAATGTGTGAGTGCACGCATATGCATGCATATAGCACCGCCCTCCTTTCCCACACTGCATATGCGTACACTTGCATGCACCACCACCCCACATGCACCACAACCACAGTAAAAGACCACCACCAAACAATCTACGTACGTTTCGCCCCGACACCGAGGCATCCTCAGGATGTAGACTCTACGATTAGTAATCGTTAAGTGACTTGCAGGCCCAAACACCCGCCTTATATTAGCTGGTTCCCCCACTACCCCCACCGAATAACCGTATTATGGGAGAATTCGTTAAATCGGTTTGGTCATTCAACAATGCAATCGATTTATTATTTTTATGTTTTATTATTTCGAGTTGTTCCAACACACTTAGTCGAAATCCCTTGTCGCATTTATGTAAAACCTGGAACGTATGGCCGCTACTAACGTTATGTCCTGTCTCTAGTAGATGTTTTGCGAAATGGGATTTTTGGGGCTGATCGTTCCTAAACGCTGAGATATGTTCTTTATATCTAGTTTCGAAATTGCGCCCAGTTTGGCCTACGTACAAGCCGTTACACTGTGAGCATTTTAATTTGTAAACACCAGATAAATATTTGCAGTCTATTTTGTCTTTGTTGTTACAAATATTTCTTAGTGTATTATTAGTCTTGTAAGCAACATGGACATCATAATTTCTCAGCGTCTTAGCTATCCGTTCAGATACCGGTCCCATATAGGTCAGGCTGGATTTATAATTATTGACTTCTTTATTTGGCGGTACTGCATATAAATATTTCATTGTAAGTTTATTTTGTGTTTTATTAATTATATTCTTAATGACCTGTGAACTGTATCCATTAGCGTGAGCAATATGGTGAATTATGTCCAGTTCTTTTAGATAGTTTTCTTTCGTAAGTGGTACGGACATTAATCTATGAACGTAACTATGAAAAGCCGCGAGCTTGTGTTGCCAAGGATGACATGAAGATATAGGTATGGTTGTATCGGTATAAGTCGGCTTACGGTAGATGCCAAAAACATGCTTGTTATCATGTTTAGTAATCGATAAATCGAGAAAGTTTAAAGTGTTACCCTCCTCCAATTCTACTTTAAACTTAATTTTCGCATGTTTTTTGTTGAGATCTCTTACGAATATATCAAACTGTCTTTCCGTACCTGTCCAACATATAATACATAATTTAAAAAACCTAGTGAATAAGACCAGAAGACCGACTGAACCCATCCCTTACTCAAGTTTTGATTCAGATAGACATTGTCGAACGTCTCATTCTTTTCATCCACGGGTAAAGAATTTAACAAATGTCCAGTTTTCAGCTGCAGAGATGGCACTTCTAGAAAAAGGTTTAAAATACAATATCACACCCAACCTTCATCAAAAGTCTATAGAAACTCTCGCTGTTGATGCGGAAATAGCCACCGTTATAAATAAAAAGGATCATTTGGTTAAAAGTATGGTAGCTCATGATATCAAAAATACACCTTCTGTTTTCTCTTTTAATCCAGAAATAATAGCTTTGAAGTCATTGAAACAAACTATAAATCATAACGATCTCGTCATTTCTAAAGCAGACAAGGGCAATGCGGTGGTAGTTATCAAACGGGTAGATTACATTGAAAAAGTGAATAACGTTATCCGTGGCGATGATTTCATTCAAGTACAGTCTGATCCAACAAAACAATTCATGGCTAAAGTTAAAAGGGCAATCAATAATACTAAATATTTATTCAATACCGAATCATCGAAGAAAAGGTTGATCACTATGAACCCAAAAGCTCCATCTCTTTACGGTTTACCAAAAATACATAAATTAGATATACCCATTCGCCCCGTTGTTTCATATATTGGATCACCCGCGTACCATTTAACCAAATTACTGAATAATATTATTAAAGAAAAAATACATTTTCGGCCAAAATATGCTATTAAAAATAGTATTGACTTAGTGAATAAAATCAAAGATTTGAATTTGCCATCTCGTACAAAATTAATATCACTTGATGTAGACAGTCTTTTCACAAATGTTCCATGCAAGGAAACACTGCAGATTATAAAACATTCTCTAGAACAAAAATCATTACCTCCTGATGAATGCAGGGAATTAATAGATCTGACGAGTGTATGCATGGAACAAAATTATTTCAGATTTAATAACCAATTTTACATACAAAAGGATGGCTTAGCAGTGGGTTCACCTTTAAGTCCCTTGATGGCGGAAATTTTCATGGACGATTTTGAACGCAAGTACATTGTCAAGAATAAAAACTTATTATACTACTATAGGTATGTGGACGATTGTATTATATGTTGGACAGGTACGGAAAGACAGTTTGATATATTCGTAAGAGATCTCAACAAAAAACATGCGAAAATTAAGTTTAAAGTAGAATTGGAGGAGGGTAACACTTTAAACTTTCTCGATTTATCGATTACTAAACATGATAACAAGCATGTTTTTGGCATCTACCGTAAGCCGACTTATACCGATACAACCATACCTATATCTTCATGTCATCCTTGGCAACACAAGCTCGCGGCTTTTCATAGTTACGTTCATAGATTAATGTCCGTACCACTTACGAAAGAAAACTATCTAAAAGAACTGGACATAATTCACCATATTGCTCACGCTAATGGATACAGTTCACAGGTCATTAAGAATATAATTAATAAAACACAAAATAAACTTACAATGAAATATTTATATGCAGTACCGCCAAATAAAGAAGTCAATAATTATAAATCCAGCCTGACCTATATGGGACCGGTATCTGAACGGATAGCTAAGACGCTGAGAAATTATGATATCCATGTTGCTTACAAGACTAATAATACACTAAGAAATATTTGTAACAACAAAGACAAAATAGACTGCAAATATTTATCTGGTGTTTACAAATTAAAATGCTCACAGTGTAACGGCTTGTACGTAGGCCAAACTGGGCGCAATTTCGAAACTAGATATAAAGAACATATCTCAGCGTTTAGGAACGATCAGCCCCAAAAATCCCATTTCGCAAAACATCTACTAGAGACAGGACATAACGTTAGTAGCGGCCATACGTTCCAGGTTTTACATAAATGCGACAAGGGATTTCGACTAAGTGTGTTGGAACAACTCGAAATAATAAAACATAAAAATAATAAATCGATTGCATTGTTGAATGACCAAACCGATTTAACGAATTCTCCCATAATACGGTTATTCGGTGGGGGTAGTGGGGGAACCAGCTAATATAAGGCGGGTGTTTGGGCCTGCAAGTCACTTAACGATTACTAATCGTAGAGTCTACATCCTGAGGATGCCTCGGTGTCGGGGCGAAACGTACGTAGATTGTTTGGTGGTGGTCTTTTACTGTGGTTGTGGTGCATGTGGGGTGGTGGTGCATGCAAGTGTACGCATATGCAGTGTGGGAAAGGAGGGCGGTGCTATATGCATGCATATGCGTGCACTCACACATTTGCTGTAAAGACTGCGTTTTTCGCGGGATAATTGCTAATTAATATAATTAATTTAATATCTTATATAATGGATTTCCGCAAGGTAACGCCTGATTCTATTAACTATTTTTTTTATTTTCGAGTTGCCAATCTATCTCAGTTTAATATGTATAATCTATGGATTAGTGTAAGTCCATGATTTTAAATTCGGTATCACTGCAGAAACGTAAAACTGCAATTCATTTATATCTATATATCCCAATCTATATAACAAACAAAAGATTAAATGATTGAGAGGATTATCAAAATTTATCTAACTTTATTATATCTATTAATAACAAATACCTAATATATAAGTGAACAGCTGTTGTCGTCTTGTCACCGGCTGAAACTAAAGATGGCTTCTTTGTGGATTTTCAGTCTCGTTTTATTTGCAGGTGATGTCTTAGTTATAAAATTAATAATAATCCATTGATATTTTTGCTTTATAAAAAAAGTGTCATGTTGTTTGTTGATAGTAAGAAGTAGTGCCATGCTGTATTGCAGGCGAACTGGGCCGTCACGACCGGCGGGGTGGTACCTCTCGCTCGCATAGCACCGCCGTCAAGTGACAGATATGCTGTCGTGTTTCATGCGGTTTGTGAGCTTTCGGTGGCCCATTGGGGGGATAGGGAAAAGGCGGGCGAAGGCGAAGGCCTCGGTTGTGTGGATGTGTATGGGCATCGGCGCCGTGAGGTTTCGACTGCTCGTTTGCCCCCTGATGACATAAAAAAAATCCTAAGATACTGCTCCATTGAAATTTTACCACTAGACACTAGTTGGGTCCTAGATAGAGATAGTTGGTCCAAGATATGGATATGGATAGGATGCAACAAATGGCGCTGTTGTCTATCACAGAATGACGTCTGCTTCGGCCGTTGATACTTGATACTTGAGGTCAGGCTGGTGTCCGCAACTCGACGCTTGTGCGCCTATTTTGCGTGCTGTGAGCCTTAAGCACTCCCTACTGCCAGTTAAGCTCCCGCAAGAAAGCCAGCAGTCTCTTGACATCAGCGCAGATCTCCGGGAGCGTTCTCGGGCACCTGAGATGGGCAGCCCGTAACAATGCTACTCCTGTGCACTCCAGTAGTACATGGGCTGCTGTTTTTTCCTCCATTACGCAGGCTCTGCATAGCGCACTGTCCGTAACACCTATAGTGAAAAGATGTTTGTTGTAATGACCATGTCCTGTTAAGGTGCCTGTTAACAGACGCAGTTCTGATCGCTTTAGGAGCATTAATTGACGAGAGACGCGTGGCTTGCCTATTGGCATCGCTTCCCTTGCTTGTCTACAATCATCTCTGCTCGTCCAGAGTTCTTTGTGCTGTGTATTTATGTGCATTCTGACCCAGGCTCTTAACTGGCTATATGTTAACGGGGTCATTGCCTCGGCCGTTAGTTGTTGTTATATATATTCAAAATAAAATACTTTCTGCTATCATGTTACGTTCAATTAATCGTGATGCCAGTTTACTATTTGGAAATGTCAGATAATTAATAAGAGTTGCTGTCAGGTGCTGTATCTGCGCTCCCAAACAGGATAATAGGAGGGGAACGAACAACCATCGAGGAGTATCCCTCTATGGTCCAAATAGACTATTACGGTCTCTTCAGTGGAACATGGCTCCAGTCCTGTGCTGGTAGCATCCATACCTCCAGATCTATCCTCTCTGCTGCACATTGTTTCGAGGGACGGTAAGTTGATATATAACATGCGATAGTAGCTCTAGCGTTAGTTGATGAACGCAACT
Source organism: Helleia helle (assembly GCA_963853865.1). Classification (NCBI taxonomy): domain Eukaryota; kingdom Metazoa; phylum Arthropoda; class Insecta; order Lepidoptera; family Lycaenidae; genus Helleia; species Helleia helle. The sequence continues at coordinate 1,337,269 of OY971435.1, forward strand.
TTAGTTTTTCAAAATTCTGACATTTTACAAAATACTTGACTTCAAAAATAATATGCAGCTTTGATGTTTTTGTTTTCATTATAAATTTCCTTTTAATGATTATATTGCAGTTTATTGAGATACTCGAAAATTTTAATATTCAACATCAGTGGTACAAGATGGCTACAATGAGATGCTGTAAGATTTATTATGACAATTATTTTAAATCCTAAAGGTTCATCAATAATTTGATCTAAACAAAAAAGATTACAGTATCATACAGTGTTATTGATATGAAACAGTTATTAGCTTGCCCTGTCAGTAAAAATGAATCGAATGCCGTGACAGGAAACAACATGATCTTGCCATTTCTATTTATTTACTCCCCTAATCAGTTTTTGTTTTCAGCACCTACGAGCCTTATTGGCGCCGTATCCGCGCTGGGGCGACCTACGCCAACATTGGTGGAGTTATAAAAAATGTGGAAAGGGAATTCCTCCACCCCTCGTATGGTCAGCTGGGTTATGACGGTGATATCTGTGTGGTGACTCTGCAGACACCTTTGACGTACTCTCCTGTCATACGACAAGTTGTCATTGCACCACAAGGAACAAGACTCGTTGAAAATCTACCCGTGGTTCATGCTGGGTGGGGAGTATTGGCGGTTAGTATATTTCAAACAATAATAGCTTTTTTAATGTTAGTTGAATAGGCGAACGGGCAGACGAGCTATATAACGGTTAGTGGTCAGTGTCACCCATGAACATAAACACTTGTTTATGTTCATGTTGTTAAGTTGTGAGTTGTTTAGGTTAACTAGCCCATGTCTTGAGACTTAACATGTTATGTCTTGAGACATAACATGTTAAGTCTCGGTGCCAGTAGAGCTTGTCCTGCTCATCCTCCGAAACACAGCTAACCATTCAGCCACCCGCGCGTCAAAACAAAATACGCACACGTCCGCGCGCGCTCCCCGTAAAAATCGCGTCAAGTTGTCAATGACTGGGCATAGAAAAAGTTTGCTAGAACGTGCATAGACGCGGCATTTATTACAGACCATCTAGTATTTACAGAACCATCTTGTATCGAATAAATAGAACTTTTTGAAAATTTTAATTTATAATTAAATTCGTTTGAACGGCGCAAGGTGGCCGGGTAGCCATAGTTACGATGGCGCGAAACTGGGCAATTGTTTAGGTTAATCTCTTCACCTGGGCGGCTGAGTGGCTAAGCTTGACAGGAGAAACAAGCAAGATGGTGGTACCCACGCCGCCGGGAGCACGGCATAGCGCATCGATCCCAACGGTAGTTTTGTGTCTGCTTGGATAGTCTTGAGTTGTATTAAATTAGTTGGACACTATTGCCTTTTCACAAAACACATATAAATTAAATAACAAATGCATAAACCAGGTTATGGATTTATTTTTATTTTTAATTTCAGTATTCTTAGTGACTTCAGTTAGTGATAGTGGTGACGATTATGTTTGACTAACGTTATATGGTAGAAGGCGTCGCATCGTGTGAGTTTCCAAGAATTTGCCTGATCATTAATGAAAATATATTATCTTTGTTGTAATATATATTTTGTTCTTATAGGAACAAGACAGAGATGGATCCCATATACTGATGGACGTCACAATCTACACCATAAATACAGAATTATGCAGATCACGTTACCAATCACTTGCCCCCTACTACATTGTCACCGATAACATGATCTGCGCGGGAATCCTCGACGTTGGTGGCAAGGATGCCTGCCAAGGCGACTCCGGTGGACCTTTGTACTTCGGAGACGTACTCGTCGGTGGGGTCATGGATGCGCCAACGCAACCTTCCCTGGTGTAAGCACTGCCGTTGGATCATACACCGATTGGATTGTCGCTACTGCCATATAAATATTTTATTGTAAATATATTATTTTTACTGATTTTATTTTTTTTTGCTTTATAAATAATAAATGGAAAATTTTGAGACCACTATTCTTTGTATACTCTTTCCTACGCAGATTCTATATAATGGTGGGCCTAAGAGCGCACCCTGCAGAATGCTGACATTAGGGCCCATTTTAAACATAAGTTTTCAACGGGAAAAAAGTAAACAATTATTTAGGAAGTAATCTTTTGAAAGATTTCCGAAAACAACAAGATTAGATAGTCTGGTTACAAAGACGTATGATTAATTTTATCAAAATATTATATCTTTTAATCCATACATGATTGTATATAATTCTCCCTCAATGAATGCCGAATCGATTGAACTTCGGCTATTCGCTTGAACTGGCTTACCTTTACCTGACTTATGTGACTGTTATAATGAAACAACTTTTACTGATTTTATCGCGGTTTATTAAGATTTTTTAGTTTCAGTTACGGAACGAATGTTTCATTGTAATGAGTGAAATTCACATAAACATTATAAAACGTCATATGACTGTGTTACTGAATTTATTTGTTTCAAGATTCAGAGATAGGTCTGTTTATTTTTACTAGGTTCCCAAATCTTAGCTCCTTAATTACCGTACATGATATATCAGAAATGCAAATGTTTGATCGATGTTTACTAACCAAATATTTATCTACCATACAATATTAGCAAGATCTGTAGTGCTATAATTTTTTACTAGAATAATATTTTCATAATGTCCATTATCATATTCAGCTCGTTCCATTTCACTATCTATAGTTTAATAAAATTAGTCAATGATAACTTGAATATTTACGTAGATACGAATTATGTACAAATTGTGGAAACTTACCCATTCTGCTTATTGATAACACCAAGCAGCTCTGCTATCTTAAAGAAAGTAAGTCAGGATGTACCTAATTACTGGCGCAAAATTCTACCATCTGCAATTTAATTATCTAATTTAATTTTTCAATTTAATATCTGTTTCTTAAATTTCTACACAATAAATAATTGTTTCTCGTGAAATTGAGTTCAAACTCCTTGTTGGCAGCATTTCACTGTATTCACTCGTATTCTTTCAATAAAACCTTACCACTTATTCAGGGTAGGCTTTTTCTTAATTGAGCATTACGCTACACTTAGTTCATAAGGATCCCTAAAAGATTACATATGTATCAGAGGATTAATGAAATTTATCTACATTTATTGTATCCACTAATAACAAATACCTATGCGTATATAAAGTGGATAGTTGTTATCAAACTCTATGTGCTTAATTTACTAGTGAATTATTGTTGCTCAAGATGGTTTCTCTATGGATCCTTAGTCTTGTACTATTTGCAGGTGAATTATTATTTAATACAAATCATCATCTTTTTATATTGTAGTTACATTATCTGTCCTGCCCTTTTCCTAAGCAAGACATAGCTGATTGATTACGGTATGCAGACAGGAGCATGCATCTCTCCTACTAGTGACACATCCCACTGCTCCAATTTTGACATGCTCCTTGTTGTTATTGTAATTATTTCTTTGTGACTATGTTTATACATGTAACAATATGAATTTCATATTGTTTTAATGTTAATTAAAATATTTATGTATCATAGGGTAGTATCGAATTACTTGAACATCAACACCTCAGTCCTTCCGTGACCATGGTTCTGTAAAGTATCCAAAACGTCGGGCATATACAATTTTTAATAAACCGCGATAAAACGCGTAAAAATTGTTTCATTATAATTAGTGAAATTTGCGTTAATATTATAAAACAATATAAAAATTTACATAAATTCATTATTTGGTTAAATTTTTTCGTTTTCAAAAATTTGACGTGCGGTTTGTAGCAATTTATTTGATTTATGGCCGGTTCCTATATTTAACGGATCGTCATGGTATAAAAGTTACTATCCGTTTTTCTATAACCGACGACGAGTCGTAAGTACCGTTCCACAATTTATTTTCTATACCTGACGTCGACGGACGACAGTTGGTTATTTAAATACTATTTTAAATACCGAGCCCTCTTCAAAAATGCTTCATTATTAAAATATATATAGGAACTTACAGATGACTAATTGACAAAGGTATATGTGCATGTCTCTACCACGCAATTTTGAATGGTTGAATATAGTCGAATCATGAGCGGAGCCAGGCCAACGAGCTACCACATTCATAAAAATCAGATTGGCATTGCATACCGCTTGCACATGAAGGAACAAATTGGGAGGGGCTGTTTCTGTGGTGCAGGACAACCCCTCTGTGGAGAGGAAGGAGGGACTGAATAGCCGTCGAGTTGCCCTGTTTGCTCAACAGATCCAGGGCACCCCACCAAAGGCGGCATTGGCGGCACTCGCCGGATTTTAGTGGGTAGAGCTGCATCCACCACCTTTCGGGCGCAGCGAGTCCCACATACCCGCCTGGGGAGACCCGCTCCCCCGCGGGATGCCTCAGAGCATATACCGGCATTAAATAAAAAAAGGGTTAGGTTAGGTACATTTTGAGGGTGTAGGTTACGAGTGTAGATCAGGTAGGTTAGTTACAAATACCCACCATGGTTCAGGCCTTGACGTGGTGGTGGGGCTCAGTAGCCTAGGGTGAGCCCAGCATCTTGGGCGAAGTTAATTGAGCCGAGGGGGCTCTTTGTACTCCTCTTATAAGAAGAGGGCACAAAAGATCAACAGAGGGGTTTTCTGTGGTGCGGGACAACCCCTCTGTGGAGGTGACGTCGGTCCCTTGGGGGACTGACTAGCCGTAGAGGTGCCTTGTTTGCTCATTAGATCCGGGGCACCTCACCAAAGGCGGCAGTGGTGGCACTCGGTTTTAGTGGGTAGAGCTGCGTTTACTTACCAGCTTTCGGGCGCAGCGAGTCCCACATACCCGCTTGGGGAAACCCACTTCCCCGCGGGTATTATATATTCTATCACGCCTATTATCTTCTTCTGAATCACTGGAACTAATATCAAACACTTCTCTATCATTATCTGAACTCGATATTTCAAAATTCCAGCAAAAACGGTGAAATATACAACTTGCTCGTTATCGATCCCGCCCGAAATTGGGGGATAACCAACCAATTTCGGTCATTACCAATAGTAGTCTTTGACGTTTCAAATATTTATAGGAACACCTAGCCTGTCATCTCCGTACAATACGCTTACCATCCGTTACCAGTAAACCTCCAATCCGTTAGTAACAAGCTGTCGGTAAGTTGCCTGACAAGACTTTTTTATAGGAACGGTTTTAGCTTACGCCTCGTATATTAATCTACTATTCGTAACTAAAACGGATCGTTTCTTAAATATAAGAACCGGGCATTAGTCGCTTCCAATCTTTACAGTTGAGCTTTTTTCAGGTGCTGCATCTGCCTCCCCAAGCATTAGACGAGGAGGAGAACGATCAACCATAGAGCGTTTTCCATCCCTGGTCCAAGTGGATAACTATGACTCACTTGATGGCGTTTGGACCCGGTCCTGTTCTGGTAGCGTCCTCACTTCGAGGTCTATTTTGAGTGCTGCAAATTGCTTTTCTGGAATGTAAGTAAAATTATATTTCAACATCGGGAGAGATATGTAGGATACTACGATGACGTAGACCACTTATTACTACTTGCATATCAATTTGCTTAGCTCTTGTAAAAGTGTAGTTTGTGTAACATTTGTCTCGGTTGTTTTACTAATCAATACATAATATTATTGTAACAACAAAACTAATACACCCAGTCAATCCTTGTTTTTCCGATTTTTCTTAAAAATAAAGTCTTTGAAGGTTATTGAAGTTTATCACCCCGCATTGGGTCAGCACATGGGTGAACTATGGTCCAACACCTTTCTTGCCTGATGTCGAAGATAAGACAGGTCTCAGGAGCACAGGTGCTCAATAGTGAAATATAAAGTTGATGATAATTAATCAATTCTTGTTTTTAGCTTCTACGAACGCAGCTGGCGTCGTATCCGAGCTGGGTCTACCTACAGTAACACTGGTGGAGCTGTAGTAAACATTAACAATGAACATATCCACCCCACGTACGGTCAGTTGGGAAGAAATGGCGATATATGTGTGGTGAGACTAGAAACCCCTTTGACGTACTCCGCAGTGGTACAGCAAGCTGCTATCGTCCCACAAGGGACCAGACTCATTGAAAATCTACCTGTCGTCCATGCTGGATGGGGAGCGTTGGTTAGTATAATTAAAAGAATTATATTTAGAATAGAATAATAAATTGGGCCGACGAACCATTAACCAGATGGGAAGACGGTACAGTGGCCGGTCCGTGTTGGATGCGAATGGCGAGAGATCGGACGTCTTGGAGTTCTTTGAGGGAGGCCTATGTTCAGCAGTGGACGGATAGGGGATGATGATGATGATGAATTCTGGGATCTTTAGATACCAGATAGCGCTGTCCATGATAAAATGACAGTGTTATATTTTTGACTTAGCCAAAGCCTTTGAATATGTTTAACACAAATTTTGTTCTGGAAATTATGGTATGGCATTATGGTAAAGGTAACGAAAATAGGAGTGTAAGAAAAATAATTTCCTCCGGAACCTAAATAATGAAATACCTGGAGGGTGTGTTTTTTATTTCTATAAAAACCTTAAAAATTCCTTACCTCGTGAACATGTGAAGGAAATCTTATTAAATCTACACTATCTGTTATTATGTACTAGTATTTTTTTAGCGGAAATTTAACTACCTACTGATACCTGATAACCTGTAACTGTTATTTGAAATTTATAAAATATTTCGTTTTTTCCAAAACCTCAAATACTGCACAAGTTATTATGGCGTATAAGTTGTATGGCTCAAATACTAATAAAATTTATATTTGTTTTCCAGGTAGAAGGAGAAACTTCACAGGCACTTACTGACGTCACAATCTTTACCATTAACACGGAACGATGCGCAGAACGCTACCAGGGCTTTGACAACTACATCGTCACAGATAACATGATCTGCGTTGGAGTCCTTGACGTCGGCAAAGAGGCCTGCCAGATCGACTCTGGTGGACCTTTGTACTTTGCAAATGTCCTCGTTGGTGTCGTCTCCTGGAGTCTTGGATGCGCTAACACGACCTTCCCTAGCGTGGGTACATCCGTTGGATCATACACTAATTGGATCATCGCTAATACTGTATAAATCTTTATTGAAATAAATGTTTTTGATATTTGAAATTTCTTTATTTCCTTTAATTATTCGTCAACATCATTAATGACCTTTTTCCGTCCACGAACTACACTCTGGTAATGAACGCCAAGACGACCGATCCCCCGCTGTGCGCATTAATCTGGGGCCGGCCACTACATACATCGTCGAACTCTAGATGAAGGATGAGGTCATAACCAAACAGTGCTTATCCTTTTCGTTATGTCGGATACTTTCTCTGGGATGATGAGAATCACATGTAACAGAGAAAACCTGAGCGTTGCGCTTTCCTTAGCACGTTAAGTTACGGAAAATATGTGTACTATTCTCGCTGTTTAATATAACTATATTATAAAATGCAAGAAAAAAAACCAGTTCCCACTGATTATCTATCGGTTGTTATGCTAAAATCCACTTTGTGTTTATCAGAAAACGATAAAGATCGAATGACGAGCTCACGATCGTACATCTATCAACTTATAGTTATGAATGGATAATTGAAATTTTATAAAATGAATGAATTGATTTAAAAAATCTTAATAACCAGCGATAAAATCCGTAAAAAATGTCTCATTGCAATGAGCACAGAATGAGTTATAGAAATAAATTGTTTGGACAAATAATAAATAATTTAAAAAAAGAATCACTTATATTATAACGTATTAACAGTTAGTTTAATCAAAAACTGAACAAAAGATAAAAATTCTAACAAATAAGTAGTTGAAAACGTTAAAAATAAAGATAAGGATAAGAACGCACACACACACACACACACACACACGTATTTGTGTGTGTGTGTGTGTGTGTGTGTGTGTGTGAGTGTGTGTGAGTGTGTGTGTGAGTGAGTGTGTGTGTGTGAGCGTGTTTGTGAGTGTTTTCGGTATATAGCACTTAGTAAGATTTTTTCCATTTGTCAAGATATTGGATTGCTTCTATTAGTATTTTATTATTTATATTCATGTTTTTAGTGACACTAAGCCGTTATTAATTTATTATATCAAACAGAACACTAGAAACCCTACCTAATACATAGCATATCTGACTAGTGGTTAATAACTTCCTTGGAAATCAACTATCACATACAGAATATAAATAATTGTGACACCTTTTACTTTGCTCACTTGAAGATCTAAGGACGTTTTAACTGCCCTTCATTATATATTATGGTATAGTACCAGCGATCTCAACAGACATTATACTGTACTAATATTAGATTATTACTACTTGTAGCCCACAGATTCATAAAATTAAAACACAAAAAAAATATTCTATCTACGTCTGGAAGAGAATTATTTCTGTTAAGTTTTTAGTATGATAAATGTCACGTTTTAATGATTACAGTAAAAGTCAGTTGTTAAACAAATCAGTTAAAAAAACAACATCGTGACGCCATCTTCCAGATCCAATTTAGTTTCACAGGATAAGGACCTACATACGCTTGGCAAAAAGAGTATGACGTGGTGACAGGTGGAACTAAATATTTTACTAAATGGAAACCTATGTTGACAATACTTGGCCGACAAATACTAGATTTTGAGTAAAGCTTAGTGTTTCACATTTATTTTTAACGATTTGATTATATTATCTTACTGATTTTCCATATTATGATGATTGAAGTACATATTATGAAGTTTATGAATTTCTTATTTATTTTATTTATTTAATAATTTATGTACACTGAGAAACATACATTATGAAATATTGATAACAAAGGTACTACTTATTCCATAAGTGGAATTTCTTCCAGTAGTCCTACTACAGAAGAGTTTAAGTGACAATTGCAATATCAGTGTGCACATTCTAACCCAATATATACTTTAAATATATATATACATATATACATAAGCATTAAATAAACATACACAGCACATACATATACCTATACATAAATTTATACATACACAAATACATACATACAATTTTATAAATAAAATAATAAACACACTAATATAATAAGATAATATAACGATTATTATAGATATCATTCGGTTCAGCTCTAAACTTAAGTTTGATTTAAGTAATGTTCTTTAATTTTTTTTTTTAAGTGTTTCTCTGTATTTCAACTATACTATTGTGATGTTACGATCTTTATACTCCAATTTTTTGATAAAGTAAACAAAATTGGCTCCAACGACATCTTTTTTTTAAACTTTTATTTAATTTGTAATGTTTGTATGGTTGGATCAAATCTTGAAAGTGAATTTTAAAACCACATATATAATAATCCACAATCGATTATTTGGTTTGGATAACAAAGCATGCTCAGTCAAATGGCGACTTTCGTAATCTAATATGGCGGACGGCTCAAGATGATTATAGGTGGGTGGTGGTGGTGGTGGTGGTGGGTGCCTCGGTTTGATATTTTTTAATATACTTGATAACTTTTTTTGCTTTCTGTAAGCTTGTATTACATTAAGATTTTAATTCCAATAGCGATTTTTTTATCTCTAGGCTATTTTACTCTTTCTTCTTTTTAACTGCCTTACTCTTTTTAACCATTAGTCTTGTCTTTTTTTATGTTAGTTGGAATGGCAAGCTGGCAAACGTGCCACCTGATGGTAAGTGATCAACGTCGCCCATGAACATAAACTAGTTTACCTGGAACGAGCTCAGGCAACTCATCTATGTGTTGCCTATCCTGAGACATAAGATATTAAGTCTCGGTGCCAGTAATTACACTGCCTGTCTTGCCCTTCTCTCCGAAACACAGCAAAGCTTTTTATAAGTTTATAGTTTTTCAAGTATTTTGTTTTGCTCTCTTCATGCAAATCTATTTGTAAATAGTAAGAGGTAGTGCCATGCTGCATTGCAGCCGAACTGGGCCGGCACTACCGGGGTTATTCCTCTCGCTCACATAACACCGGCGTCAAGTGACAGCTATGCTGTCACATTTCGTGTGGTTTGTGAGTTTCTGGTGGCCTATTGGGGGGAGGGGGATAGGGAAAAGGAGGGCAACGCATCTGCGTGGCCTTGGTTATGCGAATGCTCGTTTGCCCCCTGATGACTTAAAAAAAATAATTGTATTTGCACTGCAAATGTAAATCTGTAATTAATACAATTTACCTTTTATAACGTGGATAAGTGACTTACGATTTTATAAGGATCTCTAAAAGATTACATGTATCAGAGGATTAGTAAAAAGATTATCTATTTTTATTGTACTAATACCAAAAACCAAGGCATTATATATAACGTAAGTGTAATCGACTGTCTTGTAGCTTGTGACAGATTGTAACTGAAGATGGCTTCTATAAGGATTATTATTCTCGCACTATTTGCAGGTATAGCTTGGCAAAAAAGAGTATGACGTGGTGACAGGTGGAACTAAATATTTCACTAAATGGAAACCTATGATGTTGACAATACTTGGCCGACAAATACTAGATTTTGATTAAAGCTTAGTGTTTCATATTTATTTTTAACGATTTGATTAAATTATCTTGCTGATTTTCCATATTATGATGAGACCTACGTGAAAGTGGCGCCCTCATTTTTTCCATACTCTTTTTTGCCAAGCTGTAAATCAAATATTTTCACTTTGCTTTTGACATCGAATTACAATAATCATATTTCAATCAGTAGTAGTTAGTAAGGATGGCCACATTTTGTCCAAATATTTTTTTACTAGAACTCACTCCTTTTTACGTTGCAGAGAAAGTCTTCTGGTCAAAAATAAAGAATGTTATTTCGGCGATATTGTATCCAATTGAAAATCCAAATAAAAATTTAAATGCAAGACGTCCATGTCTAGCATTTAAATTTTTATCGGCACTGTTATCGCGCTATATCTGGTACATTTAGTACGGTAAAAGTAGTATTTAACCTCGCACTTACTTTAAATTTCCGATCCAAATTTTTTATAAGGTTAAGGGTCACTTACTGAGCATAAAATCACTAAAATGAGCTTCAAGCGCCATCTTGAAAAAAGTTTTTAGCCGATATCTCCGACCATTAAAAGAGTGTAGAGAATAAAATTTCGCATCTTTTATTTCCTGTAAACTTTTTACCGTTTAGGAAATGCATCTGAAAATGGATAGATGCATTTTATTGGTTAATCCAATATCTTAAGAGTTATCTGCAAGATAGAAAAACCGGTACATTAAATGGGTATATACACATACATACAAATCGTATACATCATCGCATTGTAGCCATTAGATGCAATAAGGTTATTTTTACTCCACCTGGTAGTTGTGAAGCGAGGAATTGTGGATTTATGATCAAACAGATATTTTTTGTAGAAATCGTTTATAATCTTTTTAAACTATGTGAATGACTGTCATGGCGACAACACTAACTAACTCCCCTTTCTCTAACTCTAGAACATTCCATCATCAGGTGCTGGATCCCCAAACCGCATAGTGGGAGGGGATCGGACGACCATCGAGAATTATCCCTCCATCGTCCAAGTTGACTATTACGGCCTCTTCGATGCAACTTTCTCGCAGTCCTGCGCCGGTAGCATTCTCACCTCTAGATCTATCCTGTCAGCTGCACATTGCTTTTCTGGAATGTAAGTTAATTAGTTTCGCCATTTTGCTGTGCAGAAATGCGCTTTGCTCGCTGTCTTACACTGTATCCTGGTTTTTTTTTGATCAAATATAGGCTTAGTATAGCTAGAATCATTTCCAAGTGCCTGGTTGATGTTCATGAGTGTCTATGATCTAGAAAACAAAATATTTTATTCACTTAAAAATGTTCTGTACATAATCAATAAGCGATACTGATCATATATCTAATAAAAAGAATAGAATCCATTTAAAGAAATTCACATAAATATATATCAAGGGATGATATTATTCCCACTGTTGGGTATTTGCAGTCTCGTCCTTGAGATCAGGCTAGGGGGGTTGCAGGTTTCCTCACAAAGTTTTCCTTTACCAGTGAGGACGCGATATTCAGGTTCAGGGATCGCAGGATCGAACTCAGACCTTGCTCAAGGCCGAGTCCATACCCTTTTATACATGCAAGGTTGATAAAAGCGAGAGGCATTAAATTAAACCACATATACTACACATGCTTACGGTTAATCCGAAACTATTAAAAACAGTTTACGAGGGAAATAAAAAAAACTTTTTCAAAGAACTTAAATACGAGAATAGCCAAAGTAAAGCGTAAACATCCTTTGTAAAATGTCCACTGACCTTCGAATCTAAAAGGCAGTGCGACGCACCGCACGTTGCGTCTCACCGGGTCAAATAAAGCGGAGTGGCTTTAAAACTTTAAAAATATCCTGTGACTAAACTATTGATTCTATTGGTCCAATTTTTGGTGTGTAGCCTGAAAATGGTACATAGTATATGTGGTTTAATTTAACCCTTCTTTGCATGATGATGGAAATTTCAATCATAATATTGAGTCAACAAAAAAAGGTACTCAAAACCCTTGTACTGTAAATTTGTTGTTGCTGGCAACTTTTTAAGCGACTATTGCGTACAACAAAACGCAGTTGTCAAAAAATAGCAAACGTCACTGTGAATTACCAGGCCTAGAACTTATCATTCCGCTGTTTGTTGTGACTGGAAGAAAGGAGCGAGATTTTAAATTGTTTTATGGAAATAAACGGAGATATAAAATACAATAAAAGTGAAAATGAGTGGAAAAAAGGCTTGTTTTCATGTTTTTATTATTTTATGTACAATTTATATCAAAACACTGTGAATAAATTTCTCAAAAATGTGATGGAAATTTACATCACTGTGCAGTAACTTCACTTGTAATGTATGGCAAACATTTTTTTGTAAATGTTTATTTTATGTTGTTTTTTAGGGAAACTTGAATGATAGAGATATTGAAGATTATCTTAGTAAGTTACAAGACGGTTGGCTCTCAGAAGCTGGCCTTGATAACCAAGATTCCGATGATGAAAACCGCGATGCTGATGAAGTTATAAGAGTGTTGCAGGAGGAGAACAATGATGATGATGATAATGTGGATGAAACTCCTGACATTGATCCTCCTCTTATAGAACCAGAAGATCAAGAACCCTCTCATCCATCAACTTCAACCAATTTGCAGTCTTCATCCAGTTTTTCATTTGACAATAGAAGTTTGATTTGGAAAAAAAGGAATCTGGTGTGTGACACAGATAAAATTACTTTCTTGTTCACCTGAAGCAGTAGAACTCCTACTGCTTCAGGTGGTCTATCACACCTAGAAACTCAAACAAAAATCAATGTTTTAATATTTTATCACTGAAGATTTTTTATCAAAACATTAGTAGAGGACACAAATTTATATATAATACAGAGTAATCCCAGTTCATCTATAACATTTACAGAATATGATTTGTATAAGTTCTTTGGTATATTATTATACATGTCAGTAGTCAAATTTCCTAGCACAAGATCATACTGGTCGCCAAAGTTTGGATATGAGCCCATTTCTTCAACAATGCCACTGAACAATTTTGAGAAAATAAAGTTATCATTACATTTTAATAACAATGATCTTCACAAACCTATAGGTCATCCAGAACATGACAGGCTTTATAAAATCCGCCCTGTTATCAAGCATCTCAATGAGAGGTTTGCCACAGTACCAATGAATCAAAGACTTTCTGTGGATGAACAGATGTGTTCTACCAAAATAGGGCATTTTTTAAAACAATATCTGCCTAAGAAGCCCCATAAGTTTGAGGTATATTCTGGACAAGAGAATACAGAGACTCCCAGATGAACCAGATCTTGGTGCAACAGGAAATGTTGTAGTTCGTTTGCTTCGAGTAGTGCCATGAAAGCAAAACCACATTGTATACTTCGATAATTTTTATACCTCTTTGCCATTGGTAGTTTTTTAGCTAAATCAGGAATTCACACAGTGGGAACTGTGCAACAAAACAGGATACCAAATAATAAACTTCCAGAGAAGAAACATTTCATGAAAAAACCTGTGCCAAGAGGTAGTTTTGAGGAAAGAGTGTCTGTTGCATGATGGTATAGATTTGAGTTGTGTGGCTTGGAAAGATAATAAGATAGTAACCCTGTTATCTTCTTATTCTGGAGCATTGCCTTTAACTAAAGTCAATAGATTTGACAGGATAACAAAAGGAAAAATTGATATTACTTGCCCGTTTATTGTCCAAGAGTACAATAAACATATGGGAGGAGTAGATCTCATGGATAGCTTTTTGGGCAGAAATCATATAAAAATGAGGTCTAAAAAGTATTTGCGTGTTTTTTTTCATCTTTTTGATCTAGCTATTATAAACTCTTGGATTGTTCATAAAAAAAATGCTCAAGAAAGAGGTGAACCCAAAAAGAGTCTGCTTACAATGAGCCAATTCAGATATGAATTGGCCTTTGTGCTATGCAACAGAGGAACCACCAAAGAAGCTAAAAGAGGGCGTCCTAGTACCAGTGTACTAGAAGAAGAATTACAATCAAAAAAAGGAAAAGGTTCTCTAGCTCCACTACCTCCAAAAGACATAAAAAAAGATGGTGCTGAACATTGGCCAAAAGTAGGTGGGTCACTCCGGTGCAAATTTCCCAAATGTAAAGGCTATTCCACAATTTCGTGTAATAAATGTGGCGTCAATTTGTGCTTAAATAAAAATAATAATTGTTTTTTAAATTATCATAAAGAATAAAGAAGATTGAGGAAACAATATTTTATTTTATTTAGTACTGAGCTAAATATGTGACGATGCATGATGATGTAAATTTCCATCATATTGTTTTTTATTCTTACATTTTGATCCTTACATTTTGTAGCATGTAAGAACTTTAGCACGTGTAACGAAACCTTATGCTTACGGCAGATCTAAAAATATTTTACGGAAAAGAATTTTCATTATTTCATAATTTTATGAGTGGGCGTGTTTAGCCGATGTAAGTTAACTAAACTTAGTAAGCCAGTAAGCATAAAAAATTAAAATCTTACAGGCTGACTATAGTCGGCCAGGACAGACTTACTGCCCCACCATGGTTCAGGCCTTGACGTGGCGGGGGGCTCAGTAGCCTAGGGTGAGCCCAACACCTTGGGCGATGCTAATTGAGCCGAAGGGGGCTCTTTGTACTCCTCTTATAAGAAGAGGGGACAAAAGAGCAGGGGGCAAGGGGTGAGAGACTGGGAACCTCACCCCATTGTACTGTCGGGACGTTAGGAGGGGTTATTCTGTGGTGCGGGAAAACCCTTCTGTGGAGGTGGCGTCGGTCCCTTGGGGGACTGACTAGCCGCCGAGGTGCCCTGTTGGCTTAACAAATCCGGGGCACCTCACCAAGGCGGCACTGGTGGCACTCGCCGGGTTTTAGTGGGTAGAGCTGCGTCCCTTTACCATCTATCGGCCGCAGCGAGTCCCACATACCCACCTGGGGCGACTCCCCAGGCGGGATGCCTCAGAGCATTTCCCGGCGTAAAAGAAAAAAAAATCGGGACTTCAATAAAACTGCAAACGCGGTAAGCACCCGAACTATTTATACTATTTATATATGATTAGTAATTGCGTTAGCTTAAAACAATAAGTTAATATATGTTTGTTGTTTTCCTTATCTATTTAACTTCGTTTTTTAATGTATATTTATTTATATAATCCCACAAAAAACAGTTTCACTGTAAAATGTCGTGCCAAGTACACGTCTAACTATATACACGTATAGCAAAAATAAAAAATAAACTAATCTTTACAAAAAATATGAAATAAAAATACCAAGTACACAAAACCTCTCGGATTAAAAGAAACACTAATTAAAAACTGTGAAAATTGAAAAAACAATTGGTGTAGTATATTTACAAAAAAAAAAGAAAAATTTGCAATCTACAAAAAAATATAAATTAAAAAAAAGCAATCATTGTGATTTTCAATAATTGCAAAATTTTTGTGGCAAATTTTACAATTGAAAACATTTTTTTAAACGTACTTGGCGCGCGTCATTGAGTACCCCAAATTTTTTAATGGCTAATCTAGAGCTAGGGTAATATTATTCTGTGATCTACAGCCAGGAAATTGGTATGGAAAAGGAGTATAAAAACAACAATTGTTGCAACCCTTCTACGCCATGTAGTTGGCCTCACTAATGATTATTTTGATGTCTTCAATCAAATCTATTAGAATTAAAATTCAAGCTCGTACCCATTTCTTTATATATTTCTTATTCCTATTACATTTATACTCATATGAATATGACGCTTTCTTGCCTTTTAATTGAATCAAGAAACAAGGAAATGATTTTATTACTAGTAAGGTAAAGTACCCAGTAACTGCTCAGAACCACCTTTCCACTCTTTTTATTTGTATATCTGCATTTTTGAATATAGATATACAAATGCAGAGAGTGGGCAGGTACTGGTTCCTGAGCAACTACTGGGTACTTTACCTTCGATAATGTTTATTAAATTGTTTTTGAAAATTATAACATTAATGAATGCTTGAGGAACACAAACTTCTCGAACTGATAGTTGACATTAATAATTTATCTTAGTGATATTGTGAAGCCATTTACAATACATCGAAAATGACGCGCGCCAAGTACGTTTAAAAAATTGTTTTCAATTGTAAAATTTGCCACAAAAATTTTGCAATTATTGAAAATCACAATGATTACTTTTTTTTTATTTATATTTTTTTGTAGATTGCAAATTTTTCTTTTTTTTTGTAAATATACTACACCAATTGTTTTTTCAATTTTCACAGTTTTTAATGAGTGTTTCTTTTAATCCGAGAGGTTTTGTGTACTTGGTATTTTTATTTCATATTTTTTGTACAGATTAGTTTATTTTTTATTTTTGCTATACTTGTATATAGTTAGACGTGTACTTGGCGCGACATTTTACAGTGAAACTGTTTTTTGTGGGATATTTCTTTTTTTTGTAAAGCATATATTAATTAACATAATTACATTTCAAATATTTTAAATATTTATACTTCTTGAGTAATTCATTTCAAATACTTTAAAATTTTAAACTTAAACTTCTTGAGTAATTCATCAAAATTTTTATTCATAAATTTTCTCAAATAATTTAATAATAAAAGAGGTTAGTACTATTACAATACTTTTACTTTAAATGACGCTTGTGACTGACCAAGGCAACATCGTCATAATTTGTTTAATGTTATTTTGATTTTCAAAATTAACATAGAGCATGCGTTCCTGTTATTCCTCCTGTTTATATATTTAGAGTGTAAAATGGAAAGTTAGACACCAGATGGCGCAACATGCAACTTGACCGGCAGTTCAAATCAACAATTAAATTAAAGTAAATTATTATATTTGCTTATAAGTAAATCATGTAATAATAAGCTCAAATATGTAATTAAAAAATTTAATATTTTTTGTTCTTGTCCAATATATGATTAATTATTATTTACCCTAAATTTATTAAGTTATAGTTGCACACTACCATGCCTTAAGAATAAAAAAAAATTCAAAACTTTAGATGTATTACTCTCTTTATTGTTTTCTTAAGAATAATTCAAATCCAACTCCATACGAAGAAAGTCATAAATTTACTTGATACCAATGTACTTATTATTATGTTTATTGTCCTTTAAGGCCTTTAAATATTCTCCTTTCCAGAAGCTAAAAAAATGTAAAACAGTAAGGAAATAACTTCAAATGAAAATAATTAAAATTAAGAAATACTACACACATAATGTCTCGTAATTTTTGTTTACAACCAGCTCTTTTCCGCTTAAAGTTTTTTTTATTGCACGGTCTGTGACAATGGGAAAACAAATTGTATTGACAATAATAAAAGTATGACAAGTCAGAAATTTTAAGTAAAATTACTTACATAATATCATAATCAATACTGAAATTAACTTGTCTGTCTCTATTTGATTATTGGAACAAATATAAGTCATCAACATATAATGGTATAACAATTTTTACATCATTATTCATTTTTGTAAAAACACATGGCTCTATACGACTCCTTTTGAAACCTAACTCACATAAACATTGCTCCACTCTCTAATACCATGATCTAGATGACTGCTTTAAACCATAAATCATCAAGTATCAGCACATGGGGTGGTGCAGCGAAAACGCTACTGATATCCGTCGAGAGAGCGCAGAGAGCAATTCTCAAGGTGGCTACATTTCGCCCTTTCCTATTCCCTACTAACCTTCTTTATAAAACATGTAAAGTCCTAACAGTCAAACAACTTTTTATACTAAACATAGTACTAAAACAGCACGCAGCTCTTGCCTACTGTACTGAACTTACTAAAAAACGAAGAAAAGATATAGTTTGCTCCCAAAAAATTGCAATAAAACATACCTTTATAACTAAATTTTATATATACCTAGGCCCTTATCTCTACAACAGATTAAATGCTTTGTCAGATATTTATCGACTAACTTACCATAAATGTAAAAAAAATCTCCAGTTGTCGCTACAAAGTATGTCGTACGAAGAGACAGAGAATTTGTTAATTAGGTTAGATTAGACATTACCTATTTATACTTTTATCTTATAAGTTATATATAGTTTAATATAAATGATAAAATATGATTCGTGAAGCGAGTACCACTAGCCCTTTTAGCCTGAAATACAGGATTTCCTAGTTCAGGCAGTCAGTACATATATTGTAAATACCTAAGAAACATTGCATTGTAATTATAGATTTTATTGTACTCAATATGTAAGTTTCTGAAATAAACATTTTTTTTTAATTATAAATTACTTTGTTTAACAATCTTATTCTTATTTGAATCAAAATTAATAACTAGTTGAACCTTATAAATGTATCAAGTAGAGTATAGCAAAAATTTAATACCAATTTAATTGGTAGGAGATGAAGTCAAGAAACAAACTCCAGCGGCATTTAATAAGCGGTTATGTCTAATTTTTAGAGTTTTGACCGAATAAAATCGGTTGAAACTAAATAAAAAAATATATTAAAATCACATTAAAGCACCACAATTACATAGATAGAGGTAGAGATAGAGGTACATCTCACTTTGTTAAATAATTTTGTTATTTCTCGAAAAATAATTAGACTGTAATAACATTTTTCTTTCCAATTGGCATTTTCTGTTGGAACCGGCTAAGACCTGAGGCCTGTGTTAACAAAAATATCTTGTCTGTGCTTTGGAGAAACGGCGGAAAATGCCAAAAAACGCGGCTCTGCCCCTCTATCACCCATCAATCAACTATCAATTCCCATTCTATTCACCCAGAACAGTTCACCATAATATTCGCCAACGAATCAAATTATATATTACACAGATTAAGTTTTAAAAACAAACACTCCAGAAAACCATCAGAACAGTCCTGCAATAGAAAACCACTCCAGAACAGTTCTCCACAATATTCGCCAACCAATCACAATATATACAGTTTTTAAAACAAACACTAGTAAATCACTCAGAATGAACAAAACACAAAATAACAATTAATTATCGGGAAACTGGGAAGAAACGAAGAAGATTGAGCTCTTAACAGAAACGAATATATGAAACAAAAGACGTTTATCAAATAAAAAATACGACAGAAAAAATATATTATACGAAAGACGTTTATCAAATATAAAATATGACAGAAAAAATAAATAAAAATAAGCTATAGAGAATACAAGAAAAAAAACGAAATACTTAATTTTTAATACAACACCGTATATTGATAACGATAGGCAGCATGGCCTCTAGCCTTTGCCTGTTCCGATAGGATAAAACTAAAAAACAAGCAACCAACTTCGATGTCAAAACTCAAAATTCTCACTGTAACGTCATATAAAATATTTTCTCTGAACCTCTTTAATCGCAAAACGGCGCAAGCAATAATTTTCATGTTTGAAATGTATTAAATAATTGCTGAGACCCAATAATTTTTTGTAATATGTGTAAAATTCGTAAAAAGAAACTTATTAAAAATAGTGTGAAGTCTTAGTGTTTTGGCAATAATAACAAAATAAAGCCCCAAAAATTTTTTGTTATGTTTTGGAGGTTATGTTTACATTTGTCTCGAGAATATATACACAGTGCCTCACGCCAAACTACTTGGATGTGTTCTTGGCGCTAGACACTAACGTGTCTCCTGATTAATCTTACCCATATCGAAGCTTCTTGTGTTACGTGAGTCGAGATAATGTTAGTTTATAAACATTTGACGACCTCTGTAGCTCAGTGGTAAGCGCGTTGGCGCTCAAGCCGGAGGTTGCGGGTTCGAATCCCGCCAGGGAACAAAAAATATTTTCTGTGTTCCTGGGTCATGGATGTGTATTAAATATGTGTATTATATAATAAAAATCTTAAATATATGTATAGTATAAAAGTATTAAATATATTTCCGTTGTCTGGTACCCGTAACACAAGTTCTTCGAGAACTTACCACGGGACCAGATTGACGTGGTGTGAAAGCGTCCATAGATATTATTATATTATTATTATTTTGATAAGACAGTTTTTAACATGAGATAAAACTGCGGTATTTCCGAACCGATACGACTTAGGGATCTTTAAGGAAAGGGCATACTTATATTAAAAAAAATCGCATTATATTTTTGTCAAATTAATAATAAACAGAAATTTTGATTTAACCAACAACAATTTGATGTTAAGATGGCACCTGATGATGATATTGGAAAGGCTGGCAACGCGTCTGCAAACCCTCCGGTGTGCTGGGTGTCCGTTTGTCCCCTCTTCTATATAAAAAGAGCTTCCATAAAATTTACCGCTATTTAATAACCGGTTTCAGATTTTATGAACGCTACTGGCGTCGTATTCGCGCTGGTGCCACCTACAGTGACATTGGTGGAGTGGTCATCTATATCGACAGAGAATTCATCCATCCCTCATATGGTGAGTTGGGTTATGATGGTGATATCTGTGTGGTCGCTCTGCAGACAACTTTAACGTACTCTCCTGTCATAAGACAAGTTGCCATTGCACCACAAGGAACCAGACTCATAGAAAACCTGCCTGTGGTACACGCTGGTTGGGGAGATTTGGTGGTTAGTATACTTCAATAGCACAATAATTTAAAAGGTTTAAAATTCCATCAATTCAATAAAAAAAATCCATCAATACAAAAATATAAAAATACTATTGATACATTCTAAATCCTAAGTTTGTGTTGATTTTTTCAAATTTTTACCAAGTTTAGTTTAGTAACATTTGTCATTGTTTGGATTTTACCAGATGACAGTTATTTTGGTTGTTGTTACATTTATTCTTCTTCCGTTCTTTAGGAAGGGGGGCCTAGTTCTAACATATTGATGGATGTCACCATCTACACCGTAAACACGGACCTGTGCAAACAGCGTTACCACTCTTATTCCAACGACTACATCGTCACCGATAACATGATCTAAAAAGTAATAAAATAACAGTTTCTTGTTGTAAGCACAAACATTAAAGAAACTGTTATTTTATTACTTTTTAGTTTAGTATTTTTGAAGTCGGTTTTAATTTTTTGTAAAACGTTTCTATTTCTTAATTTTTAGTGATTCCGAAATTCGTCGTCTTGGTGTTCATTGAAGGAGGCATGTTCAGCAGTGGATGGATAAAGGATGATGATGATGATGATGATGATGATGATGGTGATGGTGATGGTGATGATGATGATGATTACGATGACCGCGACATACTATGGTGTGCTACCAAAGCATCCTATACTATTGTTACATCGACACGTAATAAAATGATCATATCATCAAGGTAAACAAAACCAACCAAATAGGTATTATTGGGAATAACTTAAAATTAATATGGGACCAAATTGGAAACACCAGCTTTCAAACAAAAAAATAACCATTGAAATCCATTCACAAACGGCGCAGATATCGTGTCACATACATACAAAAAAAAAAAAAACACAGACGAATTGAGAACCTCCTTTTTTTGAAGTCGGTTAAAAATATGATATATATGCTTTGACTGAAACGTTCCTAATTAGTAGTGTCAGTGATTCGGAGGTATTTCCTAGTAATTATTTAGTGTTAAGGAAAGACCGGGTCAATGACTCGGGTTGGGGTGGTGTTTTATTGGCAGCACGAGATTGTCACAGCGTCAAAGGTATTTCATTAAATAATAACACTGGTACTGACATAAACACTATTGAGATATTAGCGCTTGTTAAAATTAAGCACTCCATAAATAGTCTGCTGTGTGTTGTACATACCACCCAGTTCTAAAGACGAAACTTGGAGTTATGCTGGATCTAGTGTTGTGTAACTTCATAAACGATATTTATCCGTCCGGAGACACACTACCTCTTGTCCCTATCGATAGTTATCACCCCCCTATCTTAGTAAAACTTTATTATAATAAGCAGTTTAATTGCCATACTGAAAATAAGCTAACCCCGCTGTTAGACGATTGGAACTTTCGTAAAGCCAATTACCCCACTCTTTACTCTTCATTGGATTGGGATGAACTTTATATAAAGAACAACGTCGATGACGCGGTTAATTTATTTTATGAGAAAATTTACGGCTGTCTAAATGAGTGCGTCCCGAAAAAGAAACCTATGAACGACGGATTACGGTTTTCTTATCCTGTGTGGTTCACAGCAGAAATAATAAGTAAGATTAAAATAAAATATTTTCACCTAAAAAATACAAACAGTTTGGTAAAGAATTTTACAAAGAAATGTATAAATATTATAGTACGTACAGCACCGGTGGGAGGGAAGCGCTGTGCCGCGCTCCCGGCTGCATGGGTACCACCATCTTGCTTGTTTCTCCCGTGAAACAGCTTTGCTGTGTTTCGGAGAGAAGGGCAAGACAGGCAGTGTAATTACTGGCACCGAGACTTAACATCTTATGTCTCAGGATAAGCAACACATAAATGAGTTGCCTTTATTTTTATTTTTATGTTACTTGGATAAGCAAACTGACAAACGTGCCACCTGATGGTAAGTGGTCTACGTCGCCCATGAACATAAACCAGTTTACCTGGAACGAGCCCGGGCAACTCATATATGTGTTGCCTATCCTGAGACATAAGATGTTAAGTCTCGGTGCCAGTAATTACACTGCCTAGGCTCGTTCCAGGTATACTAGTTTATGTTCATGGGCGACGTCGACCACTTACCGTCAGGTGGTACGTTTGCCAGTTTGCCTATCCAACTAACATAAAAAAAAAAAACCTTGGGCGAACCCGATTGAACCAGGGAGCGGCTCTTTGTACCCCCTTTAACATGAAGAGGGGACAAAAGAGCAGGATGGGAATCTCATCCCATTATACTGCCCCGACGTTGAGGGGGGGTTGTTCTGTGACGCGAGATAACCCATCCGTGGAGGTGGCGTCGGTCCCTTGGGGGACTGACTAGCCGTCGAGGTGTCCTGTATGTTTATTAGATCCGGGCCACTTCACCAAAGGCGGCATTGGTGGCACTCGCCGGGTATTGGGCAGAACTGCGTCCACCTTACCATTTTTTGGGCGCAGCGAGTCCCACATACCCACCTGGGGAGACCCATTTCCCGGCGGAATGCCTCGGAGCATATCTCGGCTTAAAAGAAAAAAAGGGGTTTACAATATAAATTGATATATTTAGAAGATGCAGACATCGTAGGTACTTACGCTTCTTCTTCTTCGTCTTTCCCTCACTGCTGAGGACCGTGACCACATATGATCTTCCACTGGACGCGGTCATGGGTCAAGTAAACTGCCCGGTACAACTTTTCCCCTACTTTGATCTTCACAGCAGCAGGTACCTGCTGTCATATTAGTAAAACTTACGCTTAAATCTAATGTCGTTGTAACATTTTTTTTTCATTTACGCCGGGAAATGCTTTGAGGCAGGCATCCCGCTGGGGAGTGGATCTCGCCATGCGGGTATGTGGGACTCACTGCACCCGAAAGCTGGTAAGTGGACGCAGCTCTACCCGCTAAAACTCTGCGAGTGCCACCGATGCCGCCTTTGGTGAGGTGCCCCGGATCTAATAAACATACAGGACACCTCGACGGCTAGTCAGTCCCCCAAGGGACCGACGCCACCTCCACAGTGGGATTGTTCGGCACCACAGAACAACCCCTCCCAACGTCGGGACAGTGCAATGGGGTGAGGTTCCTGTAGTGTATGTAGTTTTACAAAAATTGTGTTAAGACTTTTGTCAAAGCGCATATGTTACGAGGCGGGCAGAGTAGAGTCAGTCATTGTCAGACCGTCGGCCCGAGTGGACGTGGTGGTGCTTTGGCGAACCAAATAAGCATATATACATATACTCAAAGAGTATACTACTACTACATTCCTCGCTCCTTGTCTCACCCTGCTCTTTTGCCCCCTCTTCTTATAAGAGGAGTACGAAGAGAGAGCCCCCTCGACTCAATTAGCTTCGCCCAAGGTGCCAGGCTCACCCTAGGCTACTGAGCCCCACCGCCACGTCCGGAACCATGGTGGGGTCGTTGTAACATCTAATATGTTCTTAAAAATAGCAATAATTCAGGCTGACTGTTTACAGTCTTCGATTTATTTTTTAATTTTTTAATTTGAAAAATATAAAATAAAACAATGTGAATTATGTATGTATTTTAAATTGTCTTATTATATATTTTTCAAATTCAAGAAAACAAGGAAAAATAACCTATTTTCCTTATTTGTTTCAAATCGTAAAAATCTGTTTTGGGTGTAAAAACCCATATTTTTACTCCATTACTAATTATATACTAAATTTATTTGTTATTAAAAATGGCCGAATTTCGATTTCCAGAGGGAAAATGGATTCAACAATCAGTTTTAAGTTCTCTATAAAAGTAATGATGACAATAGAATACAACGTTCAGTTGCTTTACTATACTTTACGACAACCATGGTCACACGAGCAAACGTAATTGTGGTACCCCAGGAGACTGGATTTGGATAATTTATCCTTAATCAGTAATTTCTCAAAAATGTCAATTTTTTTTTGCTCAATGAGGCAACCGAGCAGTTGGAGCCTTAATTGTTACTACCGACGCCCATAGACATCTGCACAACTAAAACTTATGCAAATGCGTTGCCCAATGGGCCACCGGAAACTCACAAACTGCACGAAACGCGACAGATGTTATGTGAGCGGGAGGCTGCAAAGCAGCCTGGGACTACATCTTGCAGATGCACGCAAATATATTTAAACAATATTCACTGAAATAATTACAACAAGTGTACACTTGGTACACGAACATTATTTACAAGAAAACACATTGTCCATATTGTCCCAGTTTTATAATAAATATTATCGTCATCAGCCTCTACCTGTCCTCTATTGAATATATTGAGAGAGCTCAATGAGCACCAAGATGGCCGAACCCTCGCCACTCGCATCCAATTCGGACCGGCCACCGCAGGAAGATCGTCTTTCCACCTGGCCGATCAAAACTTCGTCTACATAAACGCGGCCTAGCCATCTTATTGGCCCTTCGGCCATCCGTTCTCCTGAGTGTTACCAGCCCACTGCCACTTCAACTAATATATACCTATATTGTTTATAAACTATTAAACAAAATAAAAAACTAAATATAAACTGAAATATTATAATGTGTTTATTATAATATTATCACCGTTATCGTATTATACATACTCGTAAACAGTTGCTAACGACATTGTGCTTCTAGATAAGAATAGGATAATTAAAAAAGAGAGAAAACAATGGTGTTTTGTATAAAAGGCCGAGGCACTAAAATTCCGACCACAAAAGTTTTTATTTATAAAGTGCCTCTGAACGTGTCAAATAATTGATGGTTTATTACATAGTGCTCAGATTAAATAAATAAATAAATAAAAAATAAAATAAAATAAATTAATAAATAATAAAAGGCGTATACAATGTTACAAGTAAAAGTTATTTGTATAGCGCTTTCATTTTTCTTCGTATCGGAAGTCACGGCTCAAAATCGTCATGTGAATGATTTTCACTTTGCGACCTGGAACAGTCATGGTAGCAAATGGGACCAGGTCCTAGAATTTTTTAATAATGGAGATTTAGATGTGTTACTAATTCAGGAGGCTGGATCTCTACCTGACAGAGGCAAAAACCATTTAGGAAGAATAGTCCCTGTGAGTATAAATAATATGACGTATTTACCGCAGATTTATGTAGACTATGTAGCTACAAATTCAGATGCAGATTTGATAGTTGAAGAATTATTATGGATCGTACACACATATACTTTTTACATATACTTATACGATAGAACGTCACGACTAGAACCCTTGGAGAACTCCCGTCGTGTACCTTCCACCAGCTTAAACACCATGATTGTAACTAAACAAAGGGGAACATTCACATTTCTGCTGCCAGCAATAAAAAAAGATGGCAATTTCATTATTCGCGGCGACCCCAAGTACACGATAAATAGACCCGTTATCGGTGTACGACTCGAGAATGCCGTTTTCTTCAATATCCACGCGGAGCCAAGCAACACCAAAAACGAAGCTGCTGCAGTGGTAAACAGACTGCAGAATTTTATGCGGAACTCAAATCTTACGTGGGTAGTGGCAGGTGATTTCAACAGAGAGCCAAGCTCTGTCACTAATTTGCTCAATGCAGCGCCATATAATAGGTTCATTACACTACTTTCTTCGGGAAATATTACACACGGCACGCCAGGACGCGAACTTGATTATGGTTTCTGGGGCGGACCCAATACTAACCCCGTCGCGTCCATTACCACACAATTGCTTAATGATTACATCAGCACCGTACATGGACGGATCGTAGTCCACACTTCAGACCATCAGCCTGTCCGGTTCTTTTAAATTCTAAAATAGCTCACTCACTATATACATTTCAATTAACTGGCTTTTCCATTTACATGGACGATAGAAGGATATATAGAAATACTTAATAGTCGATAGTCGATTGCAAAACATAGGGTACATATGATATCTAGGGAAGTCTTACAAAAAGACTTATTATAGCGTACGTTTCAAGGAAGTTTATTAAATATTTATAAAACATTGTAACAGAAAAGGTTCGTTAGTTCTGATGACAATTGACATTCACTTTACAATTACAATAAAATTGTAATGATAATAAGTTTTTTTTTTTATAATAATTTATGTGAGTTTGTAATAGTTGTCCTTCTTGGTCTATTGCAGTGTCAAACTTATATTGCTTTTTACGCTTTTTTGCTTGGTAATATAGTGAACTATTTGTGTTTAATTTGAAATAAAATGTTTTTTTTATATATATATTTTTTTTCCGCCTTTTGTGTTATCATGATTGTGTCATCATTATTTATCCATTTCCTGTCCACTGCTGTACACATGCCCTTTCAATGTGCGCTAAGGCCGACTTCCCACTCTCGCACCAATAACCGACCACTGCACTGAGATCGTCGTCCTATCATTTTTTTATGTCATCAGGGGGCAAACGAGTAGTCGGAGTCTCACGGCGCTGTCGCCCATACACATCCACACAACCAAGGCCACGCAGATGCACTGCCCTCCTTTTCCCTATCCCCCAATGGGCCACCGGAAACTGACAAACCGCACGAAACGACGGCATAGCTGTCACTTGACGTCGGTGTTATGTGACCGACCACCACGGTCGTGCCGGCCCATTTCGGCTGCAAAGCAGCATGGTACTACCTCTTTCTGTACTCTACTTATCTACTTTAGGGTCGACCATTTTCTCTTGCTTTACTTTTATTTTATCAACATCATTAAAACCATCGCTAAATATAAGTCTCTCAGACCAAAACAATTGATATCTTGCTCGTAACTTGTGGACATTAAACAGAAATAATATTCATAAAATTAAGGCCAGCTAGTCGAGTGGATACTGGATATACGCAGCGGTGGTGGGTTCGAATCCCGCCTGCAGAAAGTTGTACGATGAATATAGATGTCTGCACCGTCATCGTGTATCATCATCATCATCAGCCTCTATCCCTCCACTGCGGTTTGGTAAACGAAGTGTTGGTCGTTCATTAATCAGGAGGGAAAACGATCCCCACCATGGTTCAGCCCTTGTCGTGGCGGTGGGGCTCAGTAGCCTAGGGTGAGCCCAGCACCTTGGACGAAGCCAACTGAGCCGAGGGGGCTCTTTGTACCCCTCTTATAAGAAGAGGGGACAAAAGAGCAGGGGGCAAGGGGTGAGGATGGGAACCTCACCCCATTGTACTGACCCGACGTTGGGAGGGGTTGTCCTGTGGTGCGGGACAACTCCACTGTGGAGGCGGCGTCGGTCCCTTGCGGGGTTGACTAGCGGTCGAGGTGCCCTGTTAGCTTAACAGATCCGGGGCACCTCACCAAGGAGGCACTGGTGGCACTCGCCGGGTTTTAGTGGGTAGAGCTGCGTCCATTTACCATCTTTCGGGCGCAGCGAGTCCCACATACCCACCTGGGGAGACCCTCTCCCCAGGCGGGGTGCCTCAGAGCATTTCCCGGCGTAAAAGAAAAAAAAAGGAGGGAAAACGATCTCCGTATATGTATACATATACATTTCTTAAATTTATTCATTTACTTTCGGGCGTAGCGAGTCGCACATCACCCCTTCCCCGCGGGATGCTTGAGAGCATTTCCCATCGCAAAATAAAAAAAATCGGTTGTCTGTAAAGTCTGTTTACTGACGATAGTTGAACGTGACAACGTCATAAGAAAATGGAACGCCTCAGAGCGAGGTAACGCCGTATATGTCATCTTTTTTCGTTCTTGCAGCCGGCTCCATCGAATTATAAGACGTCGTCACGTCAAAAAAAGGTTATCATCATCATATACTCATATGTCCCGCTGCTGGGCACGGGTCTCCCCGAAACCAAACAAGGGGCATAATTCCGGAGTGATAAACTTAACACGCCATCAAAGATTCTTATCAGGCATGCAATAGGTATAATTAGACAATAAACCAAAATGAATGGAAAAATAGTTTATTTATATGTAAACACAAATGAAACCCTAAGTTTGAAAATGATAAACGTTATATAAAAATACATTTAAATGAATTAAGGACAAATATTACATTCAGAATTCAATTGAACCTCACAGGGAGATGGTCCGAATCGTGGCGTACGCGGCGTCCATGTACGGTGTTTATGTAATCGTTAAGCAATTGTATGTTATTGAACGTGACGCGGTTAGCAGCGGGCCCGCCCCAGAAACCATAATCAAGTTCTGCGGAACGACCTCTGCCCATGCTGGGGTGTGTAATGGTTCTCGAAGAAAGTAGTTCAACGAACCTATTTGTTGGCACTGCATTAATCAAACTAGTGACGGTATTTGGGTTTCTGTTAAAATCTCCCGCCACTACCCACGTCAGGGTTGGGTAATTATTCTGCATGAAAGTCTGAAGTTTGTTCACCACTGCGGCTGCTTCGTTGTTGGTGTCGACTGGTTGCGCGTGTAGATTGAAGAAGACGGCATTCTCGAGTCGTACACCGATGACGGGTCTGTTCACCGTGTATAAATTGCTCGTGGGAGCAATGAAAGCACCTCGCTTGTCGATTGCTGGCAGCAGAAAAACGTGTGTTCCCCTCTGTTTGGTTACAATCATGGTGTTTAAGCTGCTGTAGTGATCGCGAGATTTATCCAAGGGTTCAAGTCGTGACCTTCTATCGTATAAGTAAATATAAAAAGTATCTGTGTTCACGGTCCATAAATATTCTTCAACTATCAAATCTGCCTCTGAATTTGTAGCTACATAGTCTACATAAATCAACGGTAAAAAACTCCCAACACTGCTTATTCTCCCCAAAGAGTTTCTGCCTTCATGGGGAAGAGATCCGGCTTCCTGAATAATCAGCGCGTCTAAGCCTCCATCTTTCATAAATTCTAGAACGGCAGGCCATTTTCCTCCATGACTATTCCAGGTCGCAAAGTGAAAATCATTCACATGACGATTTTGAGCCGTGACTTCCGATACGAAGAAAAATGAAAGCGCTATACAAATAAATTTTACTTGTAACATTGTATACGCCTTTTATTATGTTTTATAGACTGAGCACTTTATAACTGAAGACTTTGTGGTCGTAATGTTAATGTTTTGTTCTTATATACTAAGATGAATCGTTTATCTTCACTGTGTCACCTTGTTTTGAACCTGCGTGATGTTTATGTTTATAATTTTATAATTACGATATTGTTCGGAGTAGTATGTAGCGGGGCGTCATTATGTTGTAAACTAGCTTTTGCTCGAAGCTTTGCCCGTGTTGACTAAGATTTACAACTGTATCATGATTGATGATCATTATTTCTATGTCTATATATATATTTGTTAACATACCATGTTCATGATCACCACCATGGTTCAGGCCTTCAAGTGGCGGTGGGGCTCAGTAGCCTAGGGCGAGCCCAGCACCTTGGGCGAAGCTAATGGAGCCGAGAGGGCTCTTTGTACCCCTCTTATAAGAGGGAGCTAAAGAGAAGGGGGCAAAGGACAACCCCTCTGTGGAGGTGGTAGGTGGTGCAGCGGCTCACCCTAGGTTACTGAGCCCCACCGCCACGACAAGGCCTGAACCATAGTGGGGTCCATGTCTGCATTGTGTAATGTTAGTGGTTAATGGTAGTTAACAAACAACGTACATATTTTATTAATTCAATATACGTTATTCGCGGCTTTCTCCGCATCATCATCATCACCCCGTTATCGCCCACTGTTGAGGCCTCCCTTTTTTCTGTCAATCTTCTCCGTCCCTTTCCAGTCTCATCCATATTTTGCCCACCAGTGTTTCCACATCATCGACCTAGCTCACACTAGGAGATCCGGAACAGCTCCGACCCATTATAATGAAATAAATTTTACGCATTATATAGCGGTTTATTATGTTTTCTTCCCGACGTTGCGGATACTTTACAGCAACCATGATCACGGGAGGACTCCTGGAAAAAGTTTTGTTACCTATGACGTTAACTATAAAGTACCTAAACAGAAACTAAACAGAATTGGACAGATGATGAATATTTTTGTAGCCTAAATAAAATTCCTTATGATATCCATCTTCTTGTAAAATTTCGTCGACATCCATTCATATAATAATATATATCACGACATTATTGTGTACGGACATGCTGTATAAATTATTTATACAGTATAATAATACATTTCACTTGATAACGAGAATTTTATAGTTTTAAAACAATATTGTAAGGCAGTCGCACACTTGTACCATCACTGCGTTTTTTCTTCTATGCTAGTAGAAACAATTTTAATAAAAATTCAGACAGGAAGCAGACGTATGGTTTTGTATTAAAATTAATCTTCTTTAAGTGTTGATATAATTGACTTCCAATACTATTTCCAACAATCTCTCATGTATTCTCTCATAGCACATGTAGTATGAAGCATTATAAATAAATACTACTCAAATGAAACAAGACAGCCTCGGCTGATGTGTCCCGAGCGAGCGTATGGCGGCTCGGGCTCGCTCCCGCCCCTCTCTCAGCACATCACTATTTCTCACCCCGCAAACTCTGCACGATTGCTCTAGACGTGTCCGTTCGCCGACTGTAGCTTTGATCCGTTTGAAGGTTTCATACACTGTGGTCTTACTAAGAATAGATGACACTTGAATGAGTTGGCATTCATGCGACGCGACGACGCGACGCTGACCGTTGTTCCGTGTAATGAAATCTGACCATAGGCAAGACCTTAAGAGTCATCAGGTCATCAGGTTTACCTTGCCAAGTTAAATAAAAATGCGCAGATACTTTATACTAATAAATATATATTAAAATAAATAAAAATATAAAAAAATAAATAATATAATTATATCTCTCTATACTTTAATACAAGCTGTTCGCTTGAAAAGTTTTTTGCTTATTTTAGCTCGTAATCTCCGATAGTATAAATTGGATTTGAGAGAATATTTTGCAATTCGCACTCCAAGTTTTCTCAAGTCCATATTACGTTACCCCCGTTACGTTCCTCTGTAATGAAGTATAGAGCAAGGTAGAGTTTTAGGACAAGAAAAAAGTATTGGGAATTGTATTGTGTTTGAATATTGTTATGCTCTGAATATTGGTAAAACTTTCGGATATTTATTTCGTTTACAAAAGTTTACGTTCAATAAAATAACTTACTTTCACGTAAAGCGTGGTAAATATCCTGCTTTAAATAGTTAATTTGTGAAAATAACCACGCTATTTTAAAATTCAATAAGATATTTTTTTTTACTTTTACTTTTTCAACAACATATAATTTACACATATGTATATTTTTTAGTCACCGGTGAGTCACTATCGCTTATAGTCTCATGTTCAGGTGCACGTAGAAATTTTGAAAAGCCCATTTAAAGGCACCACAGGGGTCAGGATCGAACCCGGACCTGTCACTCAAGAGGCTGAGCCCATACCCACTAGACCATCGTCACTCTTTTAAAATAACTCAAACTAAGCTCGCTTCACATATCTAAGTTTTTTTTATTGAATTGTACGGCTTACTTGATAGAGCAGGAAACGATAAAACCAAATGAGTAATAATAATTGATGAATCACTTTCTATAAACTACTGCAATTATCACAACAATGAGATATACATAATATGAGGACAATTATCTGTTTCCTCTTCAGGTCTTTTTAGAGTTTTGAGCCGATTTTTTTCCAAAATCATGTATTTATGAACAATACATGACTATAACGAGCGCTTGAAGCACTTCAACATGATAAGTTTAGAAATTCGCAGAGTAATATTAGATTTGTGTACTCTCCACAAAATTGCAAATGGTGCTTTAAATACCTCGATACTGGAGCAGCTATCGATTAAGGTACCAACTAGGTCCGTGCGTATTCATAAACTCTTTAACATTCCACAATCTCTCAACAATGTTTCAAGAAACAATCCATTATATAGAATGTGTCGACTGTATAATATGATATGCTCTGATTTTGATATATTTGACTGTACCCATCAATCCTTCAAAAGATCTCTCATTAAGCATCACTGGTCACGTACTCTGGATATAACGGTTAATGACTTGATGATATAGCCTTTTATTCCGAGCTAGTTCCCCTTTATATGGTCTTGTGGTTTATAGAATGTCTCTTAGCTCCGTGTGTCGTTTGACATAGGCCTCCTCCAACTGCTTCCATTGCTCTCTGTCTGCCGGGACTCTCGTCCAGCACGGTCCCAGGGCCAGGCGAAGATCATCTTCCCATCTTCTTAGTGGACGTTTCCTTTCTCTTGCACCATCCCTTGGATACCATAACGTGACCTGTTGGCTCCACTTGTTCGCTCTGCACCTTAACATGTGTCCTGTCCAGCCCCATTTTAGATGGTCGATTCTTATAATTATGTCAGGAAATTTGGATTTATGTCGTATCTCTGTTGAGGTGATTTTGTCGCTGAGCTTTATTCCCAACATACTCCTTTCCATCAAACGTTGGCACTTGGCAAGTTTTTCACGTTGATTTTGGGTGAGCGACCAAGTTTCGCATCTATATGTCAAACATGGGAGGATGCATGTGTTGAAAGTTTTTCGTTTTGTTGATATACTCAAGTCTTTGCTTTTCATTATTTCTTTGAGAGACCAGTATTTCTTCCAACCACAAGCAATTCTTTTGTTGATTTCCTTTTCCATCTGGTTCCTGGGTGATATTATTTGTCCTAAGTATACATACTCCTCGACATATTCGAGCATTTTCCCTTCCAGTTCTATGTCCATTTCTGTGGAGTTAGTCATCAATTTAGTTTTGTTTGTGTTGCTTACAAGACCAGCTTCCTTGCTTTTCTATGCCAGGGCCTCTACCATTTCTTGTAGTACCTTCGGATCACTTTCTAGAATAATGAGATCATCGGCAAACCTTAGATGGTTTAGTCGGTTTCCATTGATGTTAAGGCCGTAATCGTCCCAATTTAGTCTTCTGAAGATATTTTCAAACACAGTAGTTTTGGGGAGAGAGGTCCCCTTGCCTGGCGCCTCTCTTTATGGGGAATTGATCTCCTACAGTTTCTAGTTTTACTCTGCTTTTGCTTATTTTAATGATATTGAAAGGTTAATGACTTACGAAACTATAATAAATGAATACAATATTTCATGATTATTTATTTTTTATATCACTAATTTAGAAGCTTTTTTTTTCATATACCTACTAGTTTAAATAATAATCTAATTTCTACTTATTTTTTATAATCTTATAATTACCTACTTATTTCATTTGATTTTGTATTTTTATGTTTTTCTTTTTGACTGTGTAAGGCACTAAAATGAATCGAATTTTTTATGTTGTGTCTAGTTATAATAGGGCTCCAGTGTTCTAAAAGATTCTTCTATTTATATGTTATTGTGTATGCTAGTCTATCTGTAGCTTGTAACTATTCCAATTGTAAAAAATAAAAAATAAAAAAATAAATAAAACTAATCATTGATGGATCAAATTCTGGCAAAAAATGTTTATTCGTGAAAATAGCATTTTCAATTTTCAACGAAAATCGTCAAAAAACCTCACCGCTACGCGATATTATGGGTACTTAATAGTATATTAATTATTTATGAATTACTAGCTGTTGTCCGCAGCTTCGCCCGCGTTTACTTAGATTTACAGCCGTTCGGATTGATGATTATTATTTTTGTGACCAAAGTTACGCCTTATAACATCAGCTATCTGACAGTGAAAGCCTCGTCACAATCGGCTTAGCCGTTTTAGAGATTAACCGGAACAAATATACACAGACAAAATTGTTTTTTTTATGTAAGTACCGTATATTATTTCATAGCTTTTACCCGCGACTCCGTCCGCATGTAAGAAGTATTTTGTTGATTGGTTGCAATTTACAAACTATTATAATTTAAAGAATAGGTACAATTAACTTCCACTGTGAGGCCCGATAGTACGTTTTTATAAAATATATTTATTTAATTTAGAAGTACATTTTTATTATATTTAAATAACTTAAATTACGGATTTTATCGCCGTTTATTAAGATTTTTATTATGCCCGACGCTTAAGATACTTTACAGCAACCATGGTCATTGAGGTATCAGACGTCCTGATGTTACATGGTCATTCTACTTTTGACGAGCAGAAAATAAAAAAATAAAAAAATCAATTTTATTCAGTTTTTTTGGATTTAATATGCTTATTAAAAGAAAATATTAACATTAATATAACAAACAGAGCTCCTTTACTGTTAAATTCGAAGAAAATGGCACAAATCTAAAAACTGTGCTAACAGAAATGATGCGTAATATTACAGGAATGACAATATTTTAAATTTATGGTACTTAAGAAGTGTTCTCCAGATTTATTACAACTTAAAAGATAGACACAAATGGAATAGTAATAAAAACCAAGGAAAAGTATTTCCAAAAAATAATAACAAATTCTAAAAAAAAAAAAACTATTTGATGACAGAAATGACGCCACCAAAAGTCATCTCTTAAATAATAGTTAAGGGTATATAAAATGTGCATAAAATTTTACAAAATCAATGTTTTAAAAAACAGGAGACTAGAAATCAATAAGATAAACAGAGAACAGTTTTTATGATGTTAAACACAGAATTAAAATATGTTTTCATCTGAAGTCGACGATTGTAAAGGCACATGTTTTTTTTGGGAATCGTCTTCGCTTTATAAATTTAACACCACTATTGCGATGCATTGTTAAACAATAATTCTAATACCGGATATACGCCAAAAGGGGTTGAAAGTCCTGAGCAGGTTGAGGCTCTCCATTCTATAACTAAAGGACGTAAACGACAAAGTGGTTTCTGTTATTTTATTGCGTTAAAAACGATAATTGTATATTAAAATCCTTTAAATTTTTTAAGAAAATAATATATAGACTAATTTACAAAGAAAGTTAAGAGGCTTAAACCGGACCCGTTTGCCCATAAGATGTGAATCTGTTTTTAATAAGATTTATGTTTGATATTTTTTTCTCTGTTACAAAAGTTACCTAATCATGTTTTGAAAACTATAAAAAAATAAGGTTTTTATCATGACCCATTCCCCACCCAATTTCAGAATCATCAATTTTTCCACGTAGGGAAGAACAGGTGAGCCATCAGGTGAACCGACTGTCCGTTTGCCCCCTCTTCTATAAAAAAAAGCTTGACTTGTTCTTTACGTTTCTGGCGTTTATTTACTCCATACTTCTCATTACTTTTCTTTGTCGAGTATGATGAGCCATACTGCACTCTGCAGCTATAGTAAAACAAAAAATATATCTAGATTATTTTTATTATTACGATTTTTCATATATTATAATATTCTATAAACTTTTACTATTATATTTAAGTTTTTCAATGATTTTAATACAACAATCTAATAAAAACAGAAAATCATTATTAATTTAGTAACTACATACATTATTTTGGGATCATACATTAAACTTAACTCAAACTAATCAGCAATAACGTCACTTCAGTGATCTTTCATCATTTCTGTCATCACTATGTTAACAGAAGTGTTGATCACAGAAATGACAAAATTTTGAAATACCCGCACCGTTAGGTTCAAGTCAAGTTTAAACTGGTTTACTCGTATTGCATCGAAAATAGTTCACAGAAGTCATGAAAAATGAATATTTTTAACATAAATTTTTGAATACTTACCTTTGTACAGTCTTAACAGGTATGATGAGCGAACTTTTACACAGCAATATTTAGAAACAAAAGATTTTTTTGTCATTAAACGAAAAAATAAACCACACACTTTATTGTTGCGAGGCAAATAAAATATCATAATGTTACTATTTTAAAATTATAAAACCAGGCTGATTATGCTACCATTTATTTTTTATAAAAAATACCACTGATCACAGTAATGACGAAAAATTTGTAACACAAGTAGAATCACGTGGAACTAATTGTTAGACTGCGCCAAAAGTATACGCTTGAAACATCAAAAAGTAGACTATTTTTACAGTATGTTGGCAATATTAATAAACTTCCACACAGTCATATAATATTTTATTTTGTCATTGACAAGTGCTAACCTGGAGAATACACAGATAACAGGACGTGACTTTCGCCCTTAAATCATAGTGCTATATGTATTTTATGTAGTATAGTGATGTTTTTAATTCTATGGTATAATGATAATACTTATCAATTTACGATATAATTACGATTAAGACGCTATGTACCGGGCCCAATTGTAATTTCAAACTAATTAGGGGCCCACTCAAATGTTAAACAAATTTTTCTCCCGTAAACCATTTTGCTGTGTTTCGTAGAGAAGGGTAGGACAGGCAGTGTAGTTACTGGCACAGATACATAATGCCTTAGGATAGACAGCACATTAATGAGTTGCCTTTTTTGTCTTTTACGTCGGGAAATGGTATCCCCAGGCGGGTATGTGGGCCTGAAAGGTGGTAAGGTGGACGCAGCTCTACCCACTAAAACTCGGCGAGTGCCGCCAATACCGCCTTTGGTGAGGTGCCCCGGACCCAATGAGCAAACATGGCACCTCGACGGCTAGTCAGTCCCTCAAGGAACCAACGCCACTTCCACATAGGGGTTGTCCCGCACCACAAAACAACCCCTCCCAACCTCGGGACAGTACAATGGGGTGAGGTTTTCATCCTCGCCCGTTGTCCTCCTGCTCTTTTGTCCCCTATTCTTATAAGAAGAGTACAAAGAGCAGCTCCCTCGGCTCAATTGGCTTCGGACAAGGTGCTGGGTTCACCTTAGGCTACTGAGCCCCACCGCCACGACAAGGCTTGAACCTTGGTGGGGAAGGGGGATGTTACTTCTCAGTAGACAATGTTATGGACATCCGAACCAGTCACATCATAATATAGAGTTTAGTCAACTCTACAGAGTCATCAGGAGTGCCTTCCCATAAGTTGAGGCTGAAAGTTGGTGATCCAGTTTCAATGAGAAGTATTGACGCGCCAAGGCTATGTAAATGGTACGATTACTAATTACACACCTGGGCACAAAATTATAAAAGCTACAAACTCATTCCCCGTATAATATGCCACAATAATTACGACTGATTTCCAATTATTATTTAAAAAGTATAGGTACTTAGTTTCCATTGAAAGTAGCATTTGCAATAATAATAAAATTAACAAAAGTAAAGGATAGACGCTTCAAGTTGTAATAATTTATTTAGGAAAAAAAACTGTTTTCCCATTGGCACGCTTACGTGTATCAAATCCGCAAAATCTTTGTTTTGAGGAAATATGGGAAAACAAAAAACGTACTTAGTTTATAAAAATGTACTTAAATACTTTAGTACAAAGTATATAATACAAAGTTCAATAAATATAGTGAAACACTGCAAATAGCTTATTTGTAAAATAATTTATAAAATAATTATTCCCCGCGGACAAATTCGCAGGCAAATCTAGTAATATAATATAAATAATAATATTAGCATTGAAAATACATAGCGCCATCTAGCATATAATGGGAAGACGCGTTTAGGTAGATGAAGTTGTGCTGTGTCAAATTATTTAGTTACGTCCTTCGGGGACAGATGGAGCTATTGTTTCTTATGAAGGACTATATAACTTTGTGTTGTGGTATATGGCGGATATTTAATTTTGGCATAAATTTACTTCTTAAAATATATTGTATGTTCTCGATGTGTAAAATCTATAATAGCGTGGACAGTAAAACCGACTCGAACGTCGTGACATCAAACAGCATGTTGAGTGTGACTATCTGGTCATTTATTTTATTTACGGTATTTTATATCGTCTTTTATTACCAATTTTTACATATATAGATGGTGTGATATGACTTCGCCTGCGTTGTTTTTCTTGGGTTTCTAATAATTATTTAAATTTACAAAAACAGAAACATACTTTGGAAATTATATTTGTTGACGTTTGCGGACGGAAAAAATTAAATTAAAAATATAGAATATTAATATTTATATTATATATTCCGTTACTTTTATATAGCCCGACCAGAAAAATAGAAAAAGTGCGTGCGTACAAAGTACACATGTCAGAAGTGAAACTTATTTGGCAAACTAATTTAAAATCTCGTTTATATTTATATTTATCTGAAGCTCTAAATTTCCGAGACTTGCAATGTGACTTTCGCTCTATCTCACTCTCTCTCGATCCTTTTTACTCGCTTGCTCCCTAATCTCACTCCATGGCTAAGTGCTTCATGCTACGTTCGCCCTTTTTCACTCTCTCTCAATCGGTCTCAATCACTCTCTCTCTCTTCTTGGACAAAAACGATGCACATTTTCATGACGTTTCATCCGTAAATCCGTAAATTTTACCCTCATGCGCGCAAAGAAGTTTCACTTCAAAAACCATTGCGGAAAAATTCTGAAATAATTTCTGTATGAATGATATAATATGTGTTGACGTAAAAAAAAAACAGTGGCGACACCACGACACACAGGTAGATTAGATATTCAAACAAACAAAATCTTCAGCCCTATTAATAATAAATAAGTATATATATTATACGTGGGTAACACTGAAAATGTTTAGAACTGGCCAGTTAGAAACATTGAAAATGAAAACTTTTTTTGAATTTCAATTTTAGAACTCTTTGGTAACCTAATGTAGTATATTGCATTCATTTGTCATTTGTTTTTGTGAATTGGCGGCTTGTTACACGTGAAAATTAACATAACGCGAGAAAATTTTCGGTCAATGATTTATTATGACTTTCGTTGTGGGCTTACTCAACAACAAAGCTATGATAGGCTGCGATTAGCATTTTTTATTGAAGCCCCATCTCGTGCCACTATTTACAATTGGTTTAACGAGTTTAAGCGTGGACGTAGCAATCTCAGTGATGATCCGCGTGAGGGACGTCCTTTAACAGCGACTACTGAAGATAACATCAGTGCTGTGCGACGCATGATAGAGAAAGATAAGAGAGTGACCTATCAGCAGATACGGGCAAGCCTAGGCATTGGTATGAGTCAAGTTCAAAAAATATTACATGAACATTTAGGCGTCAGGAAGCTTTGTACCAGATGATTCCCCATACTTTAACCGACGACCAGAAACGCCTCCGCATGGACTGGTGTCGCCAAATTTTAGATAAGTTCAACGGCGGTAACTCAAATGCTGTATTTGACATCATCACAGGTGATGAAAGCTGGATATATTGCTACGAACCCGAAACCAAAAGACAATCAGCTCATTGGGTGTTTCGTTTCGAGGATCGGCCAACTAAGGTAAAGAAGGAAGAAGTCAAGGAAAAAAGATGATTGCCTCATTCTTTGGTCGGAAAGGTCATTTCGCGACAGTTGTGCTAGAAGATGGAAGGACAGTTACTGCAGACTGGTATGTCAATCGCTGTTTGTCTGTTGTCTTAGAAAAAATTCGACAGCAGCGCCCACGAAGCAGGATCCTCCTTCACCACGACAATGCTTCAGCGCACTCCGCAAAACGGACTGTTGAATATTTGACTATGGCAGGTGTTGAGATAATGAGTCATCCGCCTTACAGTCCTGACCTGGCGCCCTGCGACTTTCATTTATTCCCAACAACTAAAGATAAAATTCGAGGTATTCGCTTTACGAGCCCTGAAGATGCGGTGAAAGCGTACGAAAATGCCATAGAAGAGACTCCTAAGGAAGAATGGGCCCACTGCTTTTCTCAGTGGTTCCATCGAATGCGACGATGTGTAGAAAGAAACGGAGATTACTTCGAAAAACAATAAAAGTATTGGCAACTTTCTACATTAAGCCGTTTTTCATTTTCTAAACATTTTCAGTGTTACCTAGGTATTACATCGAAAGAGGCCTATGTTCAGCAGTGGGCGGATAGAGGATGATGATGATGATGAAGTAAAAATATATTATCTATTCCATTTTCAAATATTCCTAGGTTCTTATGTTAGTCGAGACAACCTTGAAGACGAGCTACCCATGCATCAGCGCTCGCATGAACCTTTTTTTTTAATTTTGCACCGGGTAATGCTCTTAGACATTCCGTGGGGGGGACACTCCCCAGATGGGTATGTGGGACTTGCTACAACTGAAAGATGGTGAGGTGGAAGCAGCTCTACCCACTAAAACCCGGTGAGTGCCACCAATGACGCCTTTCGCGAGGTGCCCTAGATCTGTGGAGCAACAGGGCACCTCGACGGCTAATCAATCCCCCAAGGGACCGACGCCATCTCCACAGAGGGATTATCCCGCACCACAGAACAATCCCTGCCAGCGTAGGTTCTCATCCTCGTCTCTTGCCCCCCCGGCTCTATCGTCTCCTGTTCTCATAAGTGTGGTATAAAGAGCAGCTTCCTCAGTTCTATTAGCTTCGCCCAAGGTGCTGGGTTCATCTTATACGACTGAGCCCCACAGCCACGACAAGGCTTGAACCGTGGTGGGGACTACTCTCATGAACCTCTTATGTATCCACCACCATACATATTAAACCATGTTTATGATAAAGGCAGTGTACGAGTATCTCAGATCGTCTTTCAGCCAGCACGCCTCACACTAACCATACAACCTACTGATAACTCGGAAATAGCAATTATATTAAATATTGTTTTCTAATGTTTACGCGAATTTCACTCATTATAATGAAACACTTTTTTACGGATTTTATCGCGGTTTATTAAGATTTTTACAAGCCCGACGTTTCGGATACTTTACAGCAACCATGGTCACGGGAGGACTGTGGTGTCATACGTCCTAATGTTACAAAGTTATTCGAAACTACCCAAACTAATCCAAGCATAATATTATGTCACAGATTAAAGATACAGTTAGCACTTTCTGCGTAGGTAAAATATTGATGTATCATAGGGTAGTTTCGAATAACTTTGTAACATTAGGACGTATGACACCTCAGTCCTCCATGACCATGGTTGCTGTAAAGTATCCGAAACGTCGGGCTTGTAAAAATCTTAATAAACCGCGATAAAATCCGTAAAAAAGTGTTTCATTATAATTATATTAAAATCAAGAAAACTCATTATAATGAATCCTACTAATAGTATAAATGTGAATGTAAGTTAGTTTGTTACGCTTTCACGCGAAAACTACTTAACCTATCATCATGAAACTTTGTACACATATTCTTGGAGGTATTAGAAGTAACATAGGATACTTTTTATAAAAAAACTAAAATCTTATCCTGCACATACGAAGTCGCAGGTACCAGCTAGTAAAAATATATTTTTTACGGATTTGATAGCGGTTTATTTACTTTTACATGCCCGAAGTTTGGGATACTTAAAACAACCGGTCACAGAAGGACTGTTAGGGAACGTTTGTAACGGCTATTATACAATTGAAGGATTTATTAATCCCTACTAAGGTGTGGTCCTTGGTAATAAGGAGTTTGCTACAAGTTACATTAGTAATATTTGGTTTCGTCAGTTCTTCTCAGTAGCTAGCTTTGGAACCGGTTGACTCAATTTAACGTTCAATCAGATAGGTACTTTCTAAAGTATTGTTGAATAAAAAAGGGACTAGTACATGTGTTGCCTATCCTAAGACGGAGTCTTATTGACGACCTCTGTGGCTCAATGGTTAGCGCGTTTGCGCTCAAGCCGGACTCCGGAGGTAGCGGGTTCGAATCCCGACAGGGAAAAAAAGTTATGGTATGTTCCTGGGTCATGGATGTGTATTAGATATGTGTATTAAATGATAAAAATCTTAAATATATGTATAGTATAAAAGTATTAAATATATTTCCGTTGTCTGGTACCCGTAACACAAGTTCTTCGAGAACTTACCACGGGACCAGATTAACGTGGTGTGAAAGCTCCATAGAAGCGTCCTTAGATATTATATTGCAAATATTCTTTACTGTTGTAACATCCATCACGGATTAATGGATAAAATAGACCTCATCCGCGAATCTTACAGGTTTTCTTAATGTTATTTTATTACGAGTTATGTTATTTTTATTTGTTTTTTTTATGTACATTGCAAATGGCAAAGAATCAGCGTCGCTATTGAACATAACCAGGTTCAACTCACGATTAGCGCATCTTATTCATGTGTATCCTGGGACGTATGGTAAGTCTCGGCGCCAGTAATTAGCCGTCCTGCCCTTCTTCACATAAACAGGATGGTCCCTACGCCAAGAGCGCGGCATGGACCTCTTCCACTGATTTTTTTTATAGCATAGGTGGGCCAACGAGCAGTAGAAGCCGTTTGGCGACTATTGACGCCCATACACATCCGCACAACCAAGCCACCGAAAGGCGGAAACTCGCAAACCCCACGAAACGCGACAGCATAGCTGTCACTTGACGCCGGTGTTATGTGAGCGAGAGGTACCACCCCGGTCGTGCCGGCCCAATTCGGCTGCAAAGCAGCATGGCACTACCTCTTACAAATGGCATGGATGGCAGACCTTTGATTTTTTAGGATTATCCCGAAATTCCTAGGTTTGCCCGGGACCGGATCAATATCCTGACCGGGACGGAGCATGCGCCGCCGCCATTGGGATGGAGTGACTGGGGATACTCTGTGGTGTTATTATAAATATCAAAAATGAGCCCCGAAAGAGAATCTCAAGGTAAGGAGTGTTTATTTCTTAAGTGTTCTATTTGTTGCATGCCCACGGATTGTTATTTTTAAATGCAGTTATAAAATCTAATATAAAATCATGTAATCTCCTTTTTTATGTTTAAAAACTGGTCGCAATCTACCTTGAAGGTTTTAAAATGAATCGAATGTAAAATTGAAATCTCATTGGAATTTAAAATTAGAGTTTTTCATGTTATCACAATAACAAAAATAGTCGCCGGCTTAGGTTACAAATAGGCAGACTTTCTATAGACAGACCTCGAAATAATCTGAGTATGACAATAATCGTCATTTCACTGGCGTTAAAACCACTCATTGTGTTATTACGTTCGCGGTGTTTTGTATTTTTCACTTAGACGTAGCTAAGTATCGTAGAGAATAGTTTTATAAGTGTATTAAAAGTATGTTAAAGTGAACTACTCGAAACTATCTAGATAGCAGTGAAGTGTTAAGTTTGTGGTT
Organism: Helleia helle; assembly: GCA_963853865.1. NCBI lineage: Eukaryota > Metazoa > Arthropoda > Insecta > Lepidoptera > Lycaenidae > Helleia > Helleia helle. The sequence goes on from OY971435.1 coordinate 1,380,988, forward strand.
TTCACAAAGTTTAGCAGTTTTGACTTTTATCTTTAAATTTTGTTAAGTTTTAAGTGTTTGTTTTGAGATAAGATACAGATACAAGAGGGTCTGCAGTGTCGTTTGATTGAAATTATTTAATGATTATCGTATCATTTCCTGTTATAAACACTCTTTGATCCTTTGTTAAATGTCCTTCATCATTATCATTTCATCCACTGCTAGACGTAGGCCTCTTTCAATGTACGCCAAGACGACCGATCCCATCGTGTTACCTTTCACAATATTAAATAAAATGTTAAGTAACAAGTTACTCTTTCATGTGATATAATATTTAATTCTTCTAATATTATAAACGGAAAGTTTGTATGTATGAATGTTTGTCGCTCTTTTTCGCAAAAACTACTAAACGGATTTTAATGAAACTTTACAATAATATAGCTTATACATCAGATCAACATATAGGCTATAATTTATAAACATATTGTAACAAAGTTTGTTAATGCACTAATCTGTGCAGACGAAGTCACGAGCACCAGCTAGTTAATAAATAAGATTTTTGAAGGCAACATTTGACAACCTGCATTTAGCTATGATTGAACCATACACTCCTCGCCTAATTTCGAGAAAAACATACTTAAGGTACACATTTTCCAGAAACAGAAGATGTGATGGAATCGATAGACGAACTGAAGGAGAGGCTGTCTTCCATGAAGAGGATGATGGAGGAGCGGAAGGCCACTGGCTCCGGCACCAAGGACCTGTTCCAGGGGCAGGCTAGGAGTCTTCAGGGTACCACCATGATAGACGGCAACTTCCTAAGCTTTGTCTTCGGCGGCTCCCTGGTTGTGATCCTCAGCGTCTCCGTATATGCCTTCTATAACCTGTACCACGCTGTCCTCAAAAAGTTCCCCTCACCGCACACGGAGTTGTAAATGACTGTAGTAATAAGGACATTAATCAATAAAATGTGATTTACTTCTAAGTAATGTGTTGTTTTATTCAAATCATCTCCCGAATCAATTAGGATATTTAACCATGATGGGGAATTGGGCCTTCAAGAAAAGAGCATACTTATATTTAAAAGACCGGCAACGTACCTGCTATGATGTAGTGGGTGTCTATGGACGTCGTTTATCACTTACCACCAGGGGAAACGACTGTCCGTTTGCCCCTCTTCTTTTAAAAAAGGCGAGATGAAGTTTGCAATGAGTAAAGAAAGTGGTCATATAACATGAACTTAAACGAATTGATATAATACTAATTGGGCGTCGGTCCCTTGATGGACTGACTGGCCGTAGAAATGGCCAGTTTACTCATTAGATCCGGGGCACCTCATCAAAGGTGGCATTGGTGGCACTCGCCGGATTTTAGTGGGTAGAGCTGCGTTACCTTATCTATCTTACTATGTTTCGGGCGCAGCAAATCCCACATAGATAACCATCTGGGGAGATGCCTCAGAGCAATTCACGGCGTAAAAAAAAAACGAATAATAATATATGAATGACAATTTAATTCCAGAACGATTTATTAAAAATAACGAACAGAGAATTTTCAATGTTAACAAAAGGAGACCGGGGCAAAGGGGATTAAACAGTTCACGTAAAAAAACACAGATGGCGTTGAGTCCAGTGTTGCAATTAATCAATTTCAACACGAATTAACACATATAAGTGCTTTAAATACCAGACCCACTCAACTTATACGTTGGCCATAGGCTTAGGGTGGGACAGCACTCTAAATAACCTTGTTTCCGCTGGGGAATGCTATTATGCATACCACCGAGACCTGGAGAGCCCGGGGGTTATGTGGGACGCCCGAAAAGACGGTAAAGTGGGCGCCAACCTACTAAACGGACCGACCGCCGCCGACCTGGGGTCTACCCACTAAACCCCAGCGGTGTTCTCCTCGTCGTCTGGGTGACCCAGCGAGGCAGCCTGTGGACGTCCTCACCGGAAGTCTAAAATACCTAATAGTCTTACCCCGGTCATTTATTACAAACGAAAAGGTAAGAGCCTGTAGGCTGTAGCAACCTGTATCTGTATGTAATTCGAATTATCCAAAACACTTTCTTATTGCTCACCTACCTACACCACAAAATCTTCCATCCAGAAATGTGTATCTAACTAGTAACTACAGCCGTTTGGGCTCTGGGCTCAGGCCGGAGCCTGGCGGGTGAAAAAGACCCCCAGCAGGTGCTGCCTTCAAGGTCGGAGGGGTAAGGGTCAGGATGAGCCCCATATCAAATATCCAGTTATTTGAAGGTCCAGTCCGTCCACTGTCAAGAATGAGCTCCAGGGCTCATCCTTTACGGGGGGTGGACCTTCGGCTGGACATTTCTCAATGTTGGGACCGAAGGTCGTGAAGGCGGCAAGTGCGCTAAGCTGACTCCTCCCGAACCTCGGAGGACCCAACGCCGCCTGCAGGCAGCTATACTCCGTAGTCTGACGGAGTATGGCGACATACGGTGCACCCATCTGGGTGGGTCACCTTACCGCGCGGAATTAGGTCCAGTTGCGCTCGGCGCAGCGGGTAATCGCGGTAAGGGTGATGGGGAGTATCGTACGGTATCCTGGGTGGCAGCTTCTGCCCTAGCCGGTGACCCCTCGTGGGAGTTCGTGGCGGAGGTTCTTACTGAGACGCACTCTTATGTCCCGGATAGAAGGGCTCTCGGTGAGAACATTCATTCTACTGGTTCACCAACTAATACTAAAACTAAGATATTTTGCAGGATGCTGTGACTTCCCCACCATGGTTCAGGCCTTGTCGTGGCGGTGGGGCTCAGTAGCCTAGGCTGAGTCGGCACCTTGAGCGAAGCTAATTGAGCCAAGGGGGCTCTTTGTACCCCTCTTATAAGAAGAGGGGACAAAAGAGCAGGGGCAAGGGGCGAGGATGGGAACCTCACCCCATTGTACTGTCCCGACGTTGGGAGGGGTTGTTCTGTGGTGCGGGACAACCCTTCTGTGGAGGTGGCGTCGGTCCCTTGTGGGACTGACTAGCCGTCGAGGTGCCCTGTTAGCTTAACAGATCCGGGGCACCTCACCAAGGCGGCACTCAAAAATCAAAATCAATTTTTTTTATTCAAAATAGTACTAATACAGTATCTTTTTGAACGTCAATTGAATCTACCACCGGTTTCAAGGTAAGCCCACTGAGAAGAACCGGCGAAACAAACTCAGTGGAACTAATCTTTTCAAATAATATATATTAATAACAATTTTAACATCTTATCTTGAAATGCCCGGGAGGAACGCCTTATTCCCAGGGTGTGGTATCTTCCATGAAATCTTTTACTTTATAATATGCTTTACCACACAAACGTTCTTTAACAACTTTTTTGAATTTTTTTATGGAGAGCTTTTGAACGTTTTCTGGGATCCTATTGTAAAAGCGTATACAGTTGCCTTTAAAAGAATTGCTTACTTTCGAAAGTCTAATCATTGGTGCATGTAACCTGTGTCTATTACGTGTATTCCTACTATGAATATCACTTTTCTTACAAAATTCATTTATGTTTTTTCGAACATACAGTAAATTTTCTAAGATGTATTGAGAGGTGACAGTCAGAATTCCTATTTCTTTAAATTTTTCTCTCAAAGATGAATAGGGAGGCAACTTGTAAATTGCACGAATAGCCCGCTTCTGCAGCACAAAAATGTTGTTTATGTCGGCCGCATTTCCCCATAAAAGTATGCCATAAGACATAATGCTATGAAAGTAGCTAAAATATACTATTCGCGCTGTAAACTGTCTTATTTTTCTCACTGCATATGCTGCTGAACTGAGTCTATTCGCCAATTTAGCTATGTGGGGACCCCACTGCAGCTTAAGATCTAGAGTTATTCCTAGGAAAACTGTGGAGTCCACCAATTCCAAGTTTTCACTGTCTAAGAGTACATTTGTTTGCAGTTGCTTAACATTTGGCAAGGAAAATTTTATGCATTTAGTTTTTTTACTATTTAAAAGCAAGTTATTAACGCTAAACCAATGTACCATTCTCGAAAGTGTGTTGTTTACCTCGTCATAATTAGTTTCTTGTCGTTTGATTTTAAAAATAAGTGAAGTATCATCAGCAAACAACACTACCTCTTGACTATCTTTAATTAGGTAAGGTAAATCGTTTACATAAATTAGAAAAAGAAATGGACCTAGAATGGACCCCTGTGGGACCCCCATCTCTATTTTAGTCCCGGATGATCTTTTACCATTTATCTCGACCTTTTGAGTCCTGTTTTTAAGATAGGAATTCAAAAGATCCAGTGCCGTACCGTCTATCCCATAGTGGCGTAATTTCCTGATCAAGGTCTCATGATGTACACAATCAAACTTGGATAAGTCACAGAAAACTCCCAAAGCATCACGTGACTCCTCCCAGGCCCCATAAATGTGGTCAATTAAGTTAACGCCAGCGTCTGTTGTGGAGAGACCCTTTCTAAATCCGAATTGTTTTTTGTGCAGTAACATATTGGTTTCAAAGTAATATAGTAACTGATTTAACATAGTTAATAGAATCAGGCGTTACCTTGCGGAAATCCATTATATAAGATATTAAATTAATTATATTAATTAGCAATTATCCCGCGAAAAACGCAGTCTTTACAGCAAATGTGTGAGTGCACGCATATGCATGCATATAGCACCGCCCTCCTTTCCCACACTGCATATGCGTACACTTGCATGCACCACCACCCCACATGCACCACAACCACAGTAAAAGACCACCACCAAACAATCTACGTACGTTTCGCCCCGACACCGAGGCATCCTCAGGATGTAGACTCTACGATTAGTAATCGTTAAGTGACTTGCAGGCCCAAACACCCGCCTTATATTAGCTGGTTCCCCCACTACCCCCACCGAATAACCGTATTATGGGAGAATTCGTTAAATCGGTTTGGTCATTCAACAATGCAATCGATTTATTATTATTATTATTATTATTTTTTTTTATGTTTTATTATTTCGAGTTGTTCCAACACACTTAGTCGAAATCCCTTGTCGCATTTATGTAAAACCTGGAACGTATGGCCGCTACTAACGTTATGTCCTGTCTCTAGTAGATGTTTTGCGAAATGGGATTTTTGGGGCTGATCGTTCCTAAACGCTGAGATATGTTCTTTATATCTAGTTTCGAAATTGCGCCCAGTTTGGCCTACGTACAAGCCGTTACACTGTGAGCATTTTAATTTGTAAACACCAGATAAATATTTGCAGTCTATTTTGTCTTTGTTGTTACAAATATTTCTTAGTGTATTATTAGTCTTGTAAGCAACATGGACATCATAATTTCTCAGCGTCTTAGCTATCCGTTCAGATACCGGTCCCATATAGGTCAGGCTGGATTTATAATTATTGACTTCTTTATTTGGCGGTACTGCATATAAATATTTCATTGTAAGTTTATTTTGTGTTTTATTAATTATATTCTTAATGACCTGTGAACTGTATCCATTAGCGTGAGCAATATGGTGAATTATGTCCAGTTCTTTTAGATAGTTTTCTTTCGTAAGTGGTACGGACATTAATCTATGAACGTAACTATGAAAAGCCGCGAGCTTGTGTTGCCAAGGATGACATGAAGATATAGGTATGGTTGTATCGGTATAAGTCGGCTTACGGTAGATGCCAAAAACATGCTTGTTATCATGTTTAGTAATCGATAAATCGAGAAAGTTTAAAGTGTTACCCTCCTCCAATTCTACTTTAAACTTAATTTTCGCATGTTTTTTGTTGAGATCTCTTACGAATATATCAAACTGTCTTTCCGTACCTGTCCAACATATAATACAATCGTCCACATACCTATAGTAGTATAATAAGTTTTTATTCTTGACAATGTACTTGCGTTCAAAATCGTCCATGAAAATTTCCGCCATCAAGGGACTTAAAGGTGAACCCATTGCTAAGCCATCCTTTTGTATGTAAAATTGGTTATTAAATCTGAAATAATTTTGTTCCATGCATACACTCGTCAGATCTATTAATTCCCTGCATTCATCAGGAGGTAATGATTTTTGTTCTAGAGAATGTTTTATAATCTGCAGTGTTTCCTTGCATGGAACATTTGTGAAAAGACTGTCTACATCAAGTGATATTAATTTTGTACGAGATGGCAAATTCAAATCTTTGATTTTATTCACTAAGTCAATACTATTTTTAATAGCATATTTTGGCCGAAAATGTATTTTTTCTTTAATAATATTATTCAGTAATTTGGTTAAATGGTACGCGGGTGATCCAATATATGAAACAACGGGGCGAATGGGTATATCTAATTTATGTATTTTTGGTAAACCGTAAAGAGATGGAGCTTTTGGGTTCATAGTGATCAACCTTTTCTTCGATGATTCGGTATTGAATAAATATTTAGTATTATTGATTGCCCTTTTAACTTTAGCCATGAATTGTTTTGTTGGATCAGACTGTACTTGAATGAAATCATCGCCACGGATAACGTTATTCACTTTTTCAATGTAATCTACCCGTTTGATAACTACCACCGCATTGCCCTTGTCTGCTTTAGAAATGACGAGATCGTTATGATTTATAGTTTGTTTCAATGACTTCAAAGCTATTATTTCTGGATTAAAAGAGAAAACAGAAGGTGTATTTTTGATATCATGAGCTACCATACTTTTAACCAAATGATCCTTTTTATTTATAACGGTGGCTATTTCCGCATCAACAGCGAGAGTTTCTATAGACTTTTGATGAAGGTTGGGTGTGATATTGTATTTTAAACCTTTTTCTAGAAGTGCCATCTCTGCAGCTGAAAACTGGACATTTGTTAAATTCTTTACCCGTGGATGAAAAGAATGAGACGTTCGACAATGTCTATCTGAATCAAAACTTGAGTAAGGGATGGGTTCAGTCGGTCTTCTGGTCTTATTCACTAGGTTTTTTAATTTTTTCTGCTGGGTAAGATACTTTTTGTGAACCTCAATGGACGCAAATTCTCGGGCTTTTTCATCTAAGCAATCAAATTCAATATTGTGCAATTGAAAGGATAATTCTGAATAAAGCACCTTTAAATGTAGTTTAAGATTGTCTCTAACTGTGAACCAGTGCCTCGCTTCTTCGTTAAGCCAGATGATCTCAGCCTTTTTAATGGCTGCATTAGCCGCTCGACTATGTGTGTTGGTTTTAATATGAATATAATTAGGAATAACATTTAAACGTTTGCATTGTTGATTGAACCAAACGTTTTGGACAGCTACACGATGTAATTTTGTTAATTTAATGTAGAGTCGTGCCTGTTCGGTCATGCTCACCGTTTTAAGATAGTTAATAGAATCAGGCGTTACCTTGCGGAAATCCATTATATAAGATATTAAATTAATTATATTAATTAGCAATTATCCCGCGAAAAACGCAGTCTTTACAGCAAATGTGTGAGTGCACGCATATGCATGCATATAGCACCGCCCTCCTTTCCCACACTGCATATGCGTACACTTGCATGCACCACCACCCCACATGCACCACAACCACAGTAAAAGACCACCACCAAACAATCTACGTACGTTTCGCCCCGACACCGAGGCATCCTCAGGATGTAGACTCTACGATTAGTAATCGTTAAGTGACTTGCAGGCCCAAACACCCGCCTTATATTAGCTGGTTCCCCCACTACCCCCACCGAATAACCGTATTATGGGAGAATTCGTTAAATCGGTTTGGTCATTCAACAATGCAATCGATTTATTATTATTATTATTATTATTTTTTTTTTATGTTTTATTATTTCGAGTTGTTCCAACACACTTAGTCGAAATCCCTTGTCGCATTTATGTAAAACCTGGAACGTATGGCCGCTACTAACGTTATGTCCTGTCTCTAGTAGATGTTTTGCGAAATGGGATTTTTGGGGCTGATCGTTCCTAAACGCTGAGATATGTTCTTTATATCTAGTTTCGAAATTGCGCCCAGTTTGGCCTACGTACAAGCCGTTACACTGTGAGCATTTTAATTTGTAAACACCAGATAAATATTTGCAGTCTATTTTGTCTTTGTTGTTACAAATATTTCTTAGTGTATTATTAGTCTTGTAAGCAACATGGACATCATAATTTCTCAGCGTCTTAGCTATCCGTTCAGATACCGGTCCCATATAGGTCAGGCTGGATTTATAATTATTGACTTCTTTATTTGGCGGTACTGCATATAAATATTTCATTGTAAGTTTATTTTGTGTTTTATTAATTATATTCTTAATGACCTGTGAACTGTATCCATTAGCGTGAGCAATATGGTGAATTATGTCCAGTTCTTTTAGATAGTTTTCTTTCGTAAGTGGTACGGACATTAATCTATGAACGTAACTATGAAAAGCCGCGAGCTTGTGTTGCCAAGGATGACATGAAGATATAGGTATGGTTGTATCGGTATAAGTCGGCTTACGGTAGATGCCAAAAACATGCTTGTTATCATGTTTAGTAATCGATAAATCGAGAAAGTTTAAAGTGTTACCCTCCTCCAATTCTACTTTAAACTTAATTTTCGCATGTTTTTTGTTGAGATCTCTTACGAATATATCAAACTGTCTTTCCGTACCTGTCCAACATATAATACAATCGTCCACATACCTATAGTAGTATAATAAGTTTTTATTCTTGACAATGTACTTGCGTTCAAAATCGTCCATGAAAATTTCCGCCATCAAGGGACTTAAAGGTGAACCCATTGCTAAGCCATCCTTTTGTATGTAAAATTGGTTATTAAATCTGAAATAATTTTGTTCCATGCATACACTCGTCAGATCTATTAATTCCCTGCATTCATCAGGAGGTAATGATTTTTGTTCTAGAGAAGTTAAGTTGAAGTTTTATAATCATCTATATATATATTACGTACATCTATATATATATAATCAAACTAAACTAACAAAATTACATCGTGTAGCTGTCCAAAACTTTTGGTTCAATCAACAATGCAAACGTTTAAATGTAATTCCTAATTATATGATTAATGGCTGCATTAGCCGCTCGACTATGTGTGTTGGTTTTAATATGAATATAATTAGGAATTACATTTAAACGTTTGCATTGTTGATTGAACCAAACTAAATTAACAAAATTACATCGTGTAGCTGTCCAAAACGTTTGGTTCAATCAACAATGCAAACGTTTAAATGTAATTCCTAATTATATTCATATTAAAACCAACACACATAGTCGAGCGGCTAATGCAGCCATTAAAAAGGCTGAGATCATCTGGCTTAACGAAGAAGCGAGGCACTGGTTCACAGTTAGAGACAATCTTAAACTACATTTAAAAGTGCTTTATTCAGAATTATCCTTTCAATTGCACAATATTGAATTTGATTGCTTAGATGAAAAAGCCCGAGAATTTGCGTCCATTGAGGTTCACAAAAAGTATCTTACCCAGCAGAAAAAATTAAAAAACCTAGTGAATAAGACCAGAAGACCGACTGAACCCATCCCTTACTCAAGTTTTGATTCAGATAGACATTGTCGAACGTCTCATTCTTTTCATCCACGGGTAAAGAATTTAACAAATGTCCAGTTTTCAGCTGCAGAGATGGCACTTCTAGAAAAAGGTTTAAAATACAATATCACACCCAACCTTCATCAAAAGTCTATAGAAACTCTCGCTGTTGATGCGGAAATAGCCACCGTTATAAATAAAAAGGATCATTTGGTTAAAAGTATGGTAGCTCATGATATCAAAAATACACCTTCTGTTTTCTCTTTTAATCCAGAAATAATAGCTTTGAAGTCATTGAAACAAACTATAAATCATAACGATCTCGTCATTTCTAAAGCAGACAAGGGCAATGCGGTGGTAGTTATCAAACGGGTAGATTACATTGAAAAAGTGAATAACGTTATCCGTGGCGATGATTTCATTCAAGTACAGTCTGATCCAACAAAACAATTCATGGCTAAAGTTAAAAGGGCAATCAATAATACTAAATATTTATTCAATACCGAATCATCGAAGAAAAGGTTGATCACTATGAACCCAAAAGCTCCATCTCTTTACGGTTTACCAAAAATACATAAATTAGATATACCCATTCGCCCCGTTGTTTCATATATTGGATCACCCGCGTACCATTTAACCAAATTACTGAATAATATTATTAAAGAAAAAATACATTTTCGGCCAAAATATGCTATTAAAAATAGTATTGACTTAGTGAATAAAATCAAAGATTTGAATTTGCCATCTCGTACAAAATTAATATCACTTGATGTAGACAGTCTTTTCACAAATGTTCCATGCAAGGAAACACTGCAGATTATAAAACATTCTCTAGAACAAAAATCATTACCTCCTGATGAATGCAGGGAATTAATAGATCTGACGAGTGTATGCATGGAACAAAATTATTTCAGATTTAATAACCAATTTTACATACAAAAGGATGGCTTAGCAATGGGTTCACCTTTAAGTCCCTTGATGGCGGAAATTTTCATGGACGATTTTGAACGCAAGTACATTGTCAAGAATAAAAACTTATTATACTACTATAGGTATGTGGACGATTGTATTATATGTTGGACAGGTACGGAAAGACAGTTTGATATATTCGTAAGAGATCTCAACAAAAAACATGCGAAAATTAAGTTTAAAGTAGAATTGGAGGAGGGTAACACTTTAAACTTTCTCGATTTATCGATTACTAAACATGATAACAAGCATGTTTTTGGCATCTACCGTAAGCCGACTTATACCGATACAACCATACCTATATCTTCATGTCATCCTTGGCAACACAAGCTCGCGGCTTTTCATAGTTACGTTCATAGATTAATGTCCGTACCACTTACGAAAGAAAACTATCTAAAAGAACTGGACATAATTCACCATATTGCTCACGCTAATGGATACAGTTCACAGGTCATTAAGAATATAATTAATAAAACACAAAATAAACTTACAATGAAATATTTATATGCAGTACCGCCAAATAAAGAAGTCAATAATTATAAATCCAGCCTGACCTATATGGGACCGGTATCTGAACGGATAGCTAAGACGCTGAGAAATTATGATGTCCATGTTGCTTACAAGACTAATAATACACTAAGAAATATTTGTAACAACAAAGACAAAATAGACTGCAAATATTTATCTGGTGTTTACAAATTAAAATGCTCACAGTGTAACGGCTTGTACGTAGGCCAAACTGGGCGCAATTTCGAAACTAGATATAAAGAACATATCTCAGCGTTTAGGAACGATCAGCCCCAAAAATCCCATTTCGCAAAACATCTACTAGAGACAGGACATAACGTTAGTAGCGGCCATACGTTCCAGGTTTTACATAAATGCGACAAGGGATTTCGACTAAGTGTGTTGGAACAACTCGAAATAATAAAACATAAAAAAATAATAATAATAATAATAATAATAAATCGATTGCATTGTTGAATGACCAAACCGATTTAACGAATTCTCCCATAATACGGTTATTCGGTGGGGGTAGTGGGGGAACCAGCTAATATAAGGCGGGTGTTTGGGCCTGCAAGTCACTTAACGATTACTAATCGTAGAGTCTACATCCTGAGGATGCCTCGGTGTCGGGGCGAAACGTACGTAGATTGTTTGGTGGTGGTCTTTTACTGTGGTTGTGGTGCATGTGGGGTGGTGGTGCATGCAAGTGTACGCATATGCAGTGTGGGAAAGGAGGGCGGTGCTATATGCATGCATATGCGTGCACTCACACATTTGCTGTAAAGACTGCGTTTTTCGCGGGATAATTGCTAATTAATATAATTAATTTAATATCTTATATAATGGATTTCCGCAAGGTAACGCCTGATTCTATTAACTATCTTAAAACGGTGAGCATGACCGAACAGGCACGACTCTACATTAAATTAACAAAATTACATCGTGTAGCTGTCCAAAACGTTTGGTTCAATCAACAATGCAAACGTTTAAATGTAATTCCTAATTATATTCATATTAAAACCAACACACATAGTCGAGCGGCTAATGCAGCCATTAAAAAGGCTGAGATCATCTGGCTTAACGAAGAAGCGAGGCACTGGTTCACAGTTAGAGACAATCTTAAACTACATTTAAAGGTGCTTTATTCAGAATTATCCTTTCAATTGCACAATATTGAATTTGATTGCTTAGATGAAAAAGCCCGAGAATTTGCGTCCATTGAGGTTCACAAAAAGTATCTTACCCAGCAGAAAAAATTGAAAAACCTAGTGAACAAGACCAGAAGACCGACTGAACCCATCCCTTACTCAAGTTTTGATTCAGATAGACATTGTCGAACGTCTCATTCTTTTCATCCACGGGTAAAGAATTTAACAAATGTCCAGTTTTCAGCTGCAGAGATGGCACTTCTAGAAAAAGGTTTAAAATACAATATCACACCCAACCTTCATCAAAAGTCTATAGAAACTCTCGCTGTTGATGCGGAAATAGCCACCGTTATAAATAAAAAGGATCATTTGGTTAAAAGTATGGTAGCTCATGATATCAAAAATACACCTTCTGTTTTCTCTTTTAATCCAGAAATAATAGCTTTGAAGTCATTGAAACAAACTATAAATCATAACGATCTCGTCATTTCTAAAGCAGACAAGGGCAATGCGGTGGTAGTTATCAAACGGGTAGATTACATTGAAAAAGTGAATAACGTTATCCGTGGCGATGATTTCATTCAAGTACAGTCTGATCCAACAAAACAATTCATGACTAAAGTTAAAAGGGCAATCAATAATTCTAAATATTTATTCAATACCGAATCATCGAAGAAAAGGTTGATCACTATGAACCCAAAAGCTCCATCTCTTTACGGTTTACCAAAAATACATAAATTAGATATACCCATTCGCCCCGTTGTTTCATATATTGGATCACCCGCGTACCATTTAACCAAATTACTGAATAATATTATTAAAGAAAAAATACATTTTCGGCCAAAATATGCTATTAAAAATAGTATTGACTTAGTGAATAAAATCAAAGATTTGAATTTGCCATCTCGTACAAAATTAATATCACTTGATGTAGACAGTCTTTTCACAAATGTTCCATGCAAGGAAACACTGCAGATTATAAAACATTCTCTAGAACAAAAATCATTACCTCCTGATGAATGCAGGGAATTAATAGATCTGACGAGTGTATGCATGGAACAAAATTATTTCAGATTTAATAACCAATTTTACATACAAAAGGATGGCTTAGCAATGGGTTCACCTTTAAGTCCCTTGATGGCGGAAATTTTCATGGACGATTTTGAACGCAAGTACATTGTCAAGAATAAAAACTTATTATACTACTATAGGTATGTGGACGATTGTATTATATGTTGGACAGGTACGGAAAGACAGTTTGATATATTCGTAAGAGATCTCAACAAAAAACATGCGAAAATTAAGTTTAAAGTAGAATTGGAGGAGGGTAACACTTTAAACTTTCTCGATTTATCGATTACTAAACATGATAACAAGCATGTTTTTGGCATCTACCGTAAGCCGACTTATACCGATACAACCATACCTATATCTTCATGTCATCCTTGGCAACACAAGCTCGCGGCTTTTCATAGTTACGTTCATAGATTAATGTCCGTACCACTTACGAAAGAAAACTATCTAAAAGAACTGGACATAATTCACCATATTGCTCACGCTAATGGATACAGTTCACAGGTCATTAAGAATATAATTAATAAAACACAAAATAAACTTACAATGAAATATTTATATGCAGTACCGCCAAATAAAGAAGTCAATAATTATAAATCCAGCCTGACCTATATGGGACCGGTATCTGAACGGATAGCTAAGACGCTGAGAAATTATGATGTCCATGTTGCTTACAAGACTAATAATACACTAAGAAATATTTGTAACAACAAAGACAAAATAGACTGCAAATATTTATCTGGTGTTTACAAATTAAAATGCTCACAGTGTAACGGCTTGTACGTAGGCCAAACTGGGCGCAATTTCGAAACTAGATATAAAGAACATATCTCAGCGTTTAGGAACGATCAGCCCCAAAAATCCCATTTCGCAAAACATCTACTAGAGACAGGACATAACGTTAGTAGCGGCCATACGTTCCAGGTTTTACATAAATGCGACAAGGGATTTCGACTAAGTGTGTTGGAACAACTCGAAATAATAAAACATAAAAAAATAATAATAATAATAATAATAATAAATCGATTGCATTGTTGAATGACCAAACCGATTTAACGAATTCTCCCATAATACGGTTATTCGGTGGGGGTAGTGGGGGAACCAGCTAATATAAGGCGGGTGTTTGGGCCTGCAAGTCACTTAACGATTACTAATCGTAGAGTCTACATCCTGAGGATGCCTCGGTGTCGGGGCGAAACGTACGTAGATTGTTTGGTGGTGGTCTTTTACTGTGGTTGTGGTGCATGTGGGGTGGTGGTGCATGCAAGTGTACGCATATGCAGTGTGGGAAAGGAGGGCGGTGCTATATGCATGCATATGCGTGCACTCACACATTTGCTGTAAAGACTGCGTTTTTCGCGGGATAATTGCTAATTAATAAAATTAATTTAATATCTTATATGATTTAACATAATTTTTTCAAAAATTTTACTAAATGAGGGGAGTATTGATATTGGTCGAAAATTTGTAACATCTGATGTACTGCCAGATTTAAAAAGAGGCAAGACTCGACTATGTTTCATTAAGTCTACACAGTATGTCTATATTGTAGTTTTTTAAGAACAATTCAATTTCCAAGTCTTTGCCTAACATTCCTTGTAAGTTTTGATGCACCAGGTTAAATGAGTACAATTTTTTATTTAATTTCTTTACATTGATATGTTCAATATTTTCATTTAATATATTATTATTATTATTACTAATTAATGGGCTAGAGATTTCCTCTATTGTCTTATACTCTAGTTTAAACTATTTGGCACGTATTCCAAATTTGTAAAATTGTATGTTTTATTATCACACTGTTCAAATAAAACAGTGGTCGGATTAGCCAAATACTTGGCTGGACTTAAAGATAAAAAATATAATAGCGAGGCTGCTATTTGTCGCTTATAAAATTTTGATAGGTAATACCTATCAGATGTCAGATTGTTATAATTATTATAATTTAAAATGTTGTTAATGTCAATTATATTTATTTTGTTACTTTTATTTTCATTAAGTAAAATACAGTTATTGTTACATGCACAGTGTAACAGGCTATTTAATTTTAGTCTAATTTTATTCTCCTGTGGCAACTTGTCTGATTTAATGTAGGGAAATGTGAATAGAAACAACCTCTCAACATTGGGTAAACCTGAAAGACTTTCTATATATCTAGCAAGTTGTTTCCCGTTCACACCTCCCCTTCTCCCAACTATAATTACAATGGTTGTATTTGGACAATGGGTGGCATTTAAAATCTTATTTACAACTTGATCAAAGGATGCCCCCGGCATACAAGTATTAGTCAATTTTTGTCCTTCGTACAACCTGTGTAACAACACACCAACCTCTTGGCCTATCTCATCACTATATAAACTAATAAACTTATTTGTAGAGGCTGGTGGTACAGTTTTTATAAATGATTTGTTTAAGGGGTCAGCATGCACCTCCAAGCTTGGACCCGTGTAAGTTTGACCTATACTTTGCGCTGAGCGTTTCACAGTTGAACATATGCATTGAGAGTTGCGACTCAATAAAGACTCAACCCTGTCCTCATTGTAATGGCATATGTCCAGCAAACCACTCAGAGCTGATATATGTCCCGCTATTTCTTTCTGGGCTATTTCATATTTACTGGATATTATTTGTAATTGACTATGGAGTTCAGAGATTTCAGCTTGAAGGCTGCATACATCTGCCTCATAGTTACATTTAACATTTTCCAATTCCTTAAGGAATTGGAATACTGGTTTGTTATTTTTATTTTATTTTGCGATAATTTACTAATTTTATTAATAATTCTTTTGTTTTTTAAAAGAAGTTCCTGTGTTTTTTTCATGGATTTCTTTATTTTAATATATTTTTTTAATTTATTTTTACTGTGAAAAGAATAGGAAGGCACCGTATCATCAGTCAAATCTATAGTGGTAATGTTCATGGGGGTGATGATATCAGCTACTAGGCACGGTTCCTTCCCAATCAGTTCATCATATAAGTTTTGAGTTGTTGTGACTTCTTTCTGACGTGTAAGCTCTTCTAATTCAGTAATACGGTCCTGAGCTTCTTCCAGCCTGCATTATAATGTAGCCGAGTTCCTCAGTGACTCTTCATACTCATGCCGGCATTGGTCAAAACCGTCTAAAATGCTTTGTAGATCTTGGTTTTGGTGAGCGACTTTATTATAGTCCTCACTTAATTTACTTAATTCAAATTTCAAGTCTGTATTTTTTTGTAATACTATTAGCATTTCTTGTTCGTTATCGTTCCGTTCAGAGAGCAACAGTTCATATTGCTTTTTATATTTTTTTAATTCCTGGAGAGCCAGGCGAAATTGTTCTTCTGTCTGGCGGGCCAGGTTTGCTCGGGTCATCATTTTGTTTATATTTAAGAAGAAACAGGCAATGGAAAATAATGAAAGATAATAAAATAAATAGCTGGCGTCAACTAACACAGCCCAGTCCTCCCTATAAGTCCCAGCTACTCAACACTTTTAGATGGTTAAGTGTATGCGCGGTGTATAGTGGTCACGCACGCTCGAGTAGGGTGAATAAGATGTTAATGGATGAATCTGAGATGTATCAGTATCGCAAGCCATATATCAATATAGATCTACAGTGCAATTCTGAACTGAAGCTTATGACGGAAATTTATACCTAGTGAATATTTCCAACTACTAGGTACGTCTAATACTACTAGGTAAAACTAATTAAATATAAAGTACTACTACTAATATAAATGTGAATAGGCGTAAAAAACTTTTAATTTAAAATGTTACCGTTACCTTGACAGTCGGTATGAAGTTGGATATATTCCTTTACAAATACACAAGAACAGGTTGTGGGCACAATATTTATCTCTTAGTTGAATTTTACACTGATAATGTTTATTTTTATATTATTAGAGCAAGCTTATTTACATTCAAAATATATTTTTAGAATATTATAATTGGGAGAACTTTAGTTTGACGTCTTAACTCTAGTGTTGCCACAGTCGAACTGGTGGCACTCGCCGGGTTTTAGTGGGTAGAGCTGCGTCCACTTACCATCTTTCGGGCGCAGCGAGTCCCACATACCCGCCAAGACCCACTCCCCAGGGCATTTGGGCATGCCTCAGAGCATTTCCCGGCGTAAAAGAAAAAAAAAAAGGTCTTGAGTGACTTTCTTATCCCAAAGATAGTTTTATTATAATACATTTGATGAAGTTCGTCAACTCGATTGGTATTAAAATCGACCATGCGGGAGGTGGCAAATCGGCCATCTTGGAATTCATTAAAACATGCCTAGATCCAGCAGTGGTCGTAAAAAGGCTGATAATGATGATTAAACGTGATGGTGATTCTAATTATAATTTCATTCCATCAACTTGAGTCTATGACGAAAGCGTTTCTTGTTTTCGTCACTTTAATTAAATTAAAAGCCTCCCCCCCCCTCATGTTCGTTTGCATATCCAAATGCTGTCTGTTTATTAATAAATTAAAAACGAAAACAAGTCTTACATATTTTATACCAAAAATATTATAGTATACGAAAAACGCTTTATTAGGGTTCCGTACCCAAAGGGTGCCAAACAGGACCGTATTACTAAGCCTCCGCTGTCTGTTCGTTCGTCCGTCTGTCACCAGGCTGTACCTCATGAACCGTGTTAGCTAGACAATTGAAATTTTTACACGTGATATATTTCTGTTGCCGCTATAATACATACTAAAAACAGAATAAAATAAGTATTTATTGGGGGCTCCCGTATATCAAATGTGATTATCTTGCCGTTTTTTGGTCGATATTACTAACGAGAACAAGTAGACGTTTGAAATATTCACAGATTATTTAGTTGTGTATTCAAAATTAATTAATATTAACTTCAAAAGTAAATAATTAAATTAAAATTAAATGAGTTAAGGGTGGCTCACATACTAAAATAAGCTATCTGCCAGTGAAATCCCATCAAAATCGGCCTAGCCGTTTCAGAGATTAGCCGGATCAAACAAACAGACAGACAGACAAAAATTGTATAAAATACTATTTTGGTGTATGTGCCATGTATACATCCTTAAGCATTTCATAAAAAGCGGTTATTTTAATATTACAAATCCAACAAAAAACAGTTTCACTGTAAATCATCGCGCCCTACACATTCAACATTTATTAAAAACTAGCTGTTGCCCGCACCTTCGCCCGCAGCTTCGCCCGCGTTAACTTAGATCATTGGTTATATGCTCTCTGACTTAGATTTACAGCCGTACCCGATTGATGATTTTATTTTTCATTAAATAAAAAGCGGTTATTTTGATATTACAAACAGACACTCCAATTTTATTTATCTGTATAGATGTAAGTATAGATAAAAAATGATTTTGATTATTTACAAAAAAATAATGAAATCCTGAAAAATTTACCAAGTACCGGAAATAAATCGATATAAAAAAAATACGCTGTGATTGTCTTCTGTACTGCACGACGTTACTGTACTTCACGTTTTTACTGTACTGCCGATCTTACGGTACTGCAAGATGTTACTGTACTGCACGTTTTACTGTACTGCAAGATATTACTGTACTGCACGTTTTACTGTACTACATGTTCTTACTGTACAGCACGTTTTACTCTACTGCACGTTTTACTGTTCTGCACGTTGTACTGTAATGCACGTTTTACTGTACAGCACGTTTTACTGTACTACACGATGTTACTGTACTGCACGTTTTAGTGTACTGCACGTTGTTACTGTACTGCACGATATTACTGTACTGCACGTTTTACTGTACTGCACGTTTTACTGTACTACATTTTCTTACTGTACAGCACGTTTTACTGTACTGCACGTTTTACTGTTCTGCACGTTGTACTGTAATGTACGTTTTACTGTACAGCACGTTTTACTGTACTACACGATGTTACTGTACTGCACGTTTTAGTGTACTGCACGTTGTTACTGTACTGCACGATATTACTGTACTGCACGATATTACTGTACTGCACGTTTTACTGTACTGCACGTTTTACTGTTCTGCACGTTGTACTGTAATGTACGTTTTACTGTACAGCACGTTTTACTGTACTACACGATGTTACTGTACTGCACGTTTTAGTGTACTGCACGTTGTTACTGTACTGCACGATATTACTGTACTGCACGTTTTACTGTACTGCACGTTTTACTGTACTACATTTTCTTACTGTACAGCACGTTTTACTGTACTGCACGTTTTACTGTTCTGCACGTTGTACTGTAATGTACGTTTTACTGTACAGCACGTTTTACTGTACTACACGATGTTACTGTACTGCACGTTTTAGTGTACTGCACGTAGTTACTGTACTGCACGATATTACTGTACTGCACGATGTTACTGTACTCCTCGATGCTACTATACTGCACGATGTTACTGTACTCCTCGATGCTACTATACTGCACGATGTTACTGTACTCCTCGATGCTACTATACTGCACGATGTTACTGTACTCCTCGATGCTACTATACTGCACGATGTTACTGTACTCCTCGATGCTACTATACTGCACGATGTTACTGTACTCCTCGATGCTACTATACTGCACGATGTTACTGTACTCCTCGATGCTACTATACTGCACGATGTTACTGTACTCCTCGATGCTACTATACTGCACGATGTTACTGTACTCCTCGATACTACTATACTGCACGATGTTACTGTACTCCTCGATGCTACTATACTGCACGATGTTACTGTACTCCTCGATGCTACTATACTGCACGATGTTACTGTACTCCTCGATGCTACTATACTGCACGATGTTAATGTACACAAAAGAGATTACTTTTGGAGTCGGTGTCGTATTTGTTGCTTGTACCCTACCTACCTTGGCTGACACCGACTCCAAAAGTAACTAGAAAATTAAGTTGATTATAAGTTGTAAGCACAAAAATTCAAGAAACACATTTATTTCATTACTTTTTAGTTTAGTATTTTTGAAGTCGGTTTTAATTTTTTGTAAAATGATTTTATTTACACCTAATTGTTCATGCAAGATTATTTGTATTTGACTCATGCCAATGTCTAAAGTTGCCTGAATTTCGCGGTATATCACATGTCGATCTTCCTCAATCAGCTTACGCACAGCATCAACGTTTTCTTCGGTGACTGCAGTTTTTGGACGACTTTGACGGGGATTATCACTGAGATTGACACGTCCACGTTGAAATTTAGAAAACCAGCGATAAATTGTGGTT
Organism: Helleia helle; assembly: GCA_963853865.1. Lineage (NCBI taxonomy): Eukaryota > Metazoa > Arthropoda > Insecta > Lepidoptera > Lycaenidae > Helleia > Helleia helle. Next base: position 1,401,304 of record OY971435.1, read on the forward strand.
TTGGATGGGGCTTCATCACCTAATGCAGAAATCATCCGGTCAACACGCTGTTTTTGTGTTAAACCACTTCGAAAGTCATAATAAATCATCGCTCTAGAATTTTCTCGAGTCAATTCCATTTTCTCAACGACTAAACAAGTTTGACAAGACCTTGTGACAAGACCGAGAATCTTTTTTTAAATAAATAAATGGTATTCGATTTTTAAAACCAAGGACTTTTCAATTAAAAAGATTTTAATATGACAGGAACAGTGGAAATATTCCATTCCCGATACTTTTAGTGCAGCCTATGTACCACTGAGCCACAGAGGTATATAGGTAATAAGGAAAGGAAGACAAAATTAAATATGAAGGAAAGATTCTAAATTATCTACACTCGTCATTCTTGAACATAAAATACTTCACTTGAACTTACCCAAACAACAGCATTCCTTTTCGATTAAGTTATTTGACAAAGAATTAATAAGCAAGCCAGTCACATCCAACTCATAAATTCTTCTTTGGCCATAGTTTCATTCTATTGCGATAGATGGCGTTGTTTTAACACAGATGTTAAGTAATAATTCAATTTGCATCCCAGTTGTTATGGAAATTGTAAAAGTTAGCGGTGGAATTGTAGGAACTGCTACGACCAAGTTGTCACAATTTCAACTAAAATTTAAACCGAAAACTGTATTGTGATTTTCATGTAACAAAAGATTTGAGGTGATTTGAGTAACTATTTACCGGTAGGAGGGTTGAGCTGTTGTGCCTGCATGGGTTTTGTCTGCAAGGGTTTTGTCTCCAGGGGTTTTGTCTGGAAGGGTTTTGCCTGCAGGGTTTTTGTCTGTATGTCTTATCGTAGCGCCTGTTTGTCTGCATAGGTACCACAGTCAGCACCACAAGGGACAAGCAGTAATCACCAACATCGAGACTTTCATCATCTTATGTCTCAGGATAGACAGCACTCGTTCCAAATCAGGCTGAAAATGTATAATAATAGAGTTACAGAAACAACCACTACGTGAATCAGCTATCCAAGGTATTTCTCAACCGATACGAATTGGGATAGTAAGTAGTAGATAGGATTAGGATAGTAGTAGATAGTAAGAGGTTATTGCCATGCTGCTCTGCAGCCGAATTGGGCTGGCACTATCGAGGTGTAGGGGAGGGCGGGGCTGGTACTAACAAATTTTGTTATATGGTTTATATTTTCAATGATAATGAACTTTTTTGTTTATTTTTTTATTCAAAGTATGCTTCGGTTATTCAACTTTGATATAAGTAACAAATAAAGTCAGTTAGGTTAGTGCTGAAATAGAGTCATTTAAACCAAAGAAATCATTTCTTAATATGTACCCCGGTAAATATTAACAGAGCTGGGGTAAGTATTAATGTAAGGGCAATTACTAACAGAGACTAAAATTCTATCAAATAATTTTAAAAAGTCATTTGTTTTAAAGATATTTTTTTAATGAACAAATCAGTACCTTTTATGATAGGAACAGAAAGAATATAGTTCGTAGATACTTATTAGCAATCATTGAAAATTAAAGTTTTTTATCCTACAAAAAATAGTAAAAATACTTTTAACTTAATATTTTAAACCGTGAGGTCCCCCGGATCTGTTAAGCTAACAGGGTACCTCGACGGCTAGTCAGTCCGGCAAGGGACCGACGCGACCTCCACAGGTTGTCCTGCACCACAGAACAACCCCTCACTACGTCGGGACAGTACAATGGGATGATTTTCCCATTCTCGCCCCTTTTCCCCCTCCTCCTTTGTCCCCTCTTCTTATAAGATAGGTACTAAGAGCAGCTCCCTCGGCTCAATTTGCTTCGCCCAAGGTGCAGGGTTCATCTTAGGATACTGAGCCCTACCGCCACGACAAGACTTGAACCATGGTGGGGAAATGTATAATTAATGTTAATCTAATTTTTACTTAATAGAATATCGGTGTTTTTAGGAAATATTAGGAAAAAATTATTCGGAATACAATTCCTTATCATCTGAAAAACAATTGAGGCTTATGCCTCAATTGTTTTTCTGTTTTCACCTCTAACACAGGTGAAATGAGCTCATATTTTGCATAAAATATACTGTATCCAGTCAAGTCCGATCGGTTTGTGAGTTTCTGGTGGCCCATTGGAGTGATAAGGAAAAGGAGGGCATAACTTTTGGTTGTGCAGAGGTCTATGGGCGTCGGTAGTCACCATAAGGCTCCGACTGCTCGGTTGCCTCCTTATGACATAAAAAAGGATCCTTCAAGACCATATTCATGTTTGGAAGGCCGGCAATTCTCCTACTAGTTCTAGTGTTGTGCTAATGGATGATGGAGACCACTTATCACTAAGTAAACCAACAGTCCGCTCGCCTCATCTACAAAAAAACTTCACGACAAACTTATGGTTGCTTCATGTCAGACCCAAGTGACCTGCCCACGGCCTGCAAGCAAGGAAGGATCATCTAATTCAAAGGAAGAGTTTGTTTACCGTTGGATCTGAAAAATAATTCCGCATTTGAAAGTCCAATAATTAAAGAAAGCTATTTATTTATGAGAAAAGTATTTTGATATTAAACTAGTGAATCCTGGGGGAAGAGCTAGTTAAGAATATAAATGAAGTAATTACATAATATGATCCATATTAAGGATTGGACGTTTATTTGACAAATAACAAGCGAAATTAATGGCAACACAGAGATAAATAAAACTTAAGTAATTAAACATGGCGGCCGCCCAAATACCATCAGACTATTTTATCACTTAAGACGAATAAAATAGGTTCTAAGCTTCCACGAGTGCTTAAATCTGTTGGACACCGTACATACGCTGAGTAAAATCAACATGAACATGAAACAAAGCTGACATAAAAAATATTAGCTGTCCCTCTCATTTATATGGCGTTTGATCGTGTGGGAAGGAGATAGCAGAAATTGCTGTCCAAGGTGAGTTGGTGAACTTTATATGCCCTTGAATTATTGATAGGTAACAGAAATACATATCTAACTTTGTTAGAACCGACTTTGAAAGGAATAGACGAAAAACCACCCAACAGCAATATGTATCTTATACGACCTGTCGCATAGATCTCCGCAAAAGATCTCCTTTTCTCTTCTCCCTATAAGAGAAGAGTGGTAGGCCTACCCCTTTAGGCCTACCACTCTTTCGCACTGCTGCTTCTCCTGCTTGCCAAGAGCATTTAGCAGCGTTAGTAACCAAAAAAATACCCTTTGATACGATCTGAGCCTAAGCCTTTAACTGCCGAGCGGTCTTAAACAACGAATTAAATCAGAATAATTCAGGAAGGGATCGGCCGTCTTGGCGTTTATTGAGGGAGGCCTATGTTCGGAATTGGATGGATAGAAACTGATGATGATGATGATGAATTCAGGAATAGGAAATATTTTCATTTTCAGAGACAGTGAAACTGACTTACGAAAGTCAATAAAAAAAAGTCAAAAAAAAAAAAAAAAACAGTAGTCAATAGGTGAGGCTATCAGCAGATTTAGTAGGTCACTAAACTTATTAGGTAAGGGTTGGAAAACTTCTCAAACGCACATGCGTTTAATCTAAATTAATATGTACTAATTATGTGTTGGACATTTTCCCATTTTCATTTTTATAACACTTTACAAACAGTGCTCAATTCAGACTCGACACCTCTCACCTCGGGGTCGATCCTGTACCAACTGCATCATCATCACACTTTCTTTACCATCATATTAACTCGCCATCTTATCAATCGCCAATATTTCTTTTTCACGCTCTGCAATCTACACGGCTTGATAGATTTCAGTTTGAAAGCTGTTAGAGGTGCGCACTACATTAAAATTATAAACAAGTGCAAATGGCGGATTTTGCGTCAAATTATATTACCTAAACACTAATCAGCCAAAAAGAACCAGACAAAAAGGCTATATAAAAGCATTTTTTTTCCAAGAATTAACTTGTCATTCAAAGGGCCTAAAACAGTATTCATTGAATGTTCCAGATATAATTTCATCTCTTAAGCCCTACATTTTATTGTTGAGCCAATTGTTGAGACGGAACCATTCCGCAGGTGTCTTTTAAGAATGTTGCAATAAAATTTTAGGGACACAATAAAGTTAAGATCCAGGAAATTGATAGGGATGTTCTGGCATAGTGACAGGAAGAAACATTCTCCAACATCTTTTTAATACGCTAATATATAGATACATATAATTAGTAAGAGGTAGTGCCATGCTGCTTTACAGCCATTTGGGGCGGCACGACCGGGGTGGTACCTCTCGCTAAAACCGACGTCAAGTGACAAATATGCTATCGCGTTTAGTGCGGTTTGTGAGTTTCCGGTAGCCCATTGGGGGGGATTGGGAAAAGGAGGGCAACGCACCTGCATAACTTTTGATTGTGCGGATGTGTATGGGCTTCAGTTGTCACCATAAGGCTCCGACTTCCCGGTTACCTCCTTCTGTATTATAAAAAAAAATGCACTCATGCATTTTTATTTAGGTTAGTTGGATAGGCAAACTGGCAAACGTGCCACCTGATGGTAAGTGGTTGACGTCGCCTATGAACATAAACTAGTATACCTGGAACGAGCCCAGGCAACTTATCTATGTGTTGCCTATCCTGAGACATAAGATGTTAAGTCTCGGTGCCAGTAATTACACTGCCTGTCTTGCCCTTTTCTCCGAAACACAGCAAAGCTGCTTCACGGGAGAAACAAGCAAGATGGTGGTACCCATGCAACCGGGAGCGCGGCACAGCGCTTCCCTCCCACCGGTATAGTAAAGAAAAAACCAGTGCATACGTAAATGTTGTTAACTGGGTATAGTTTTCATCTGGGCTTAGCGCAGCGGTTAATTTATTATATTCCTATGTTATTTTAAAATCCTATTAAAGGTCCCCCAAGTAGTCCAAGTAGAACACCTGGTAGTAAGTGATCCAGTAACCTCAATTCACATTCGCTACCCCTAAGGATTTTTAGGTGCGTTGGTGGCCTTTCAGAACCAAGATCCACATATATACGCTGGCTTTCACTCAGGGTCTGACGGCATGCGTAATTGCATTCACACACAAAAAGCGACTAGATGCACAGTAGAAGTCTCACTGATAAATAACAAATATAAGAACAGGCACTCTGCACAACAGTCTAATAAGGCTATTAGGAAAGTAAAAAAAGATTCCGACGAATTGAGAATCTCCTCTTTTTTGAAGTCGGTTAAAAATAGACTTCAGTTCAGCTGGACTCAATACGAGCAAATGACTCCTGGGCGACAACAAATGTATGTAATAACGACACGACAAATAAAACAGCTAAAATACTGGCCACTTTTATTTATATATGTCCATATGGTCCTTCGAGCCGGAAAGGTTTTATTGGGTAATGTTTTTCTGGGAATACATTGTATCATAATAAAAGAGTCTAAAATTATCACCATTATCATCATCATCGATAGCTTTTTTTATCTACTAGATAAAGGACTCTATCAATGAACGCCAAAACATCTTAAGGTTACACAAGTCGCTCATCTTTCCATACAAACGCAGAACAGTAATTACTACAATGTTTGACGTTGACCATAAAAAACTAAGTATAATATAAATTGATCTCGTCGTTATCTATGTGTGTATGTACCCAAAATCGTAAAAAATATATAGATTTAAAAAATAAAAGCTTTTAAACTTTCGTATTTCAACACTGATTTTAGCCCAACTTTGGGCGTAAATAAATAGTATATCAAGCATGAAAGCTCAAAAATAAAGCCTATACAGATATAGTTTAGTTATTCAAAAGATAAAATAAATTTATTTTAAAAAGATACGCTAATTAGTTTTTCTATAATAACTGTTTTGCTAAAAGGACATTTTATGAATGAATCATTGTGCATTTCATTCTAGCCTACATGTTCGCACACTATGTCAGGTGAGATAGCAATCATTTTGTTAGAGTTCGCGGCATCGACTAGTTCAACCTTAAATACTATTAATTACTAGCAATGATTCTAAATGCGTAGAAATAACGATAAAAAAGTTATAAGATAGCCTCTACAAGCTACCTACAATAGTGCTACGGTCGTAGCAACATCGTAGCTATATACAGTTTCATCGTCTACAAAGATATTATGTAGAGAATTGGAGATCGTTTCATAGTCACTTCTGTGTAGAATTTGCTACACCATCATCATCATCATTCAATGGATGCCAATTCAGCTGATAATCAGAACCGGCCACTGCACGGAGGTCGTCGTTCTATCTAGGTAGAATTTGTTTAATTTTTGAAGTGAAAACTTCTTTAGCCGCATTGAGCACTTTTTGGTAGGGGGAAATCTTATAGGCTCGTGACACCGACATGCCTATGTGACACTATGACGTCATTATGAAAATTCGAATCGTTTGTTGATATTAAAATTGAAAATTTCATGATATCATAAATATAAGTTAATAAGTTTTCACTTCCATCGGCAGTCCCTATGACTGGGAGCCGATGGATAGGGGACCTAGGTTCGCGTCACCGACATGCTAATGTGACAAAGACATTACGCAAAAAAATATTTTGTCAGTATTAAAATTTGAAATTTCATGTCATAATATCATAAGTTTTCATCTGAAAGCGTCCATAGATATTATTATATAAGTTTTCATCTATCATTCTATCTACATATACAAAATATAATTTCTTTTACAAATATTTACATGAATTTCACTAAATGAATAACGTTTTTATAATAATAATTATAATAATAATATCTATGGACGCTTTTACACCACGTCAATCTGTTCCCGTGGTAAGTTCTCGAAGAACTTGTGTTACGGGTACCAGACAACGGAAATATATTTAATACTTTTATACTATACATATATTTAAGATTTTTATTATATAATACACATATTTAATATACATCCATGACCCAGGAACACAGAAAATATTTTTGTTCCCCGGCGGGATTCGAACCCGCAACCTCCGGCTTGAGCGCCAACGCGCTTACCAATGAGCCACAGAGGTCGTCATTATTTCATTAATAAAATATCACTATCACATACTCAATATCACATTTCTCAACCAACCTTCCAATGCTCAAAATAAGTCTCTCTCAAGCTAAGACCATCTATCACCCTACTTGTATCCAACTAAAAACTGATAGATCGTCAAAAAAATGTTGATATTTAAATATACCTAGTTTAAAATGTTGATATTTAAATATACCTAGTTTAAAATGTTGATATTTAAATATACCTAGTTTAAAATGTTGATATTTAAATATACCTAGTTTAAAATGTTGATATTTAAATATACCTAGTTTAAAATGTTGATATTTAAATATACCTAGTTTAAAATGTTGATATTTAAATATACCTAGTTTAAAATGTTGATATTTAAATATACCTAGTTTTAAATGTTGATATTTAAATATACCTAGTTTAAAATGTTTATATTTAAATATACCTAGTTTAAAATGTTGATATTTAAATATACCTTGTTTAAAATGTTGATATTTAAATATACCTAGTTTAAAATGTTGATATTTAAATATACCTTGTTTAAAATGTTGATATTTAAATATACCTAGTTTAAAATGTTGATATTTAAATATACCTAGTTTAAAATGTTGATATTTAAATATACCTAGTTTAAAATGTTGATATTTAAATATACCTAGTTTAAAATGTTGATATTTAAATATACCTAGTTTAAAATCTTTAAAGTGCAAAGTTGTCACGTACAAGAGTGACAAAAGATTTGTGTAAATCTGGACCTAAATCTAGATTCTAGCTGAAACGGGTGGAGCTAATCTGGGAATGTTTTGGGATAGGCCACACAGTTCACAGACTTAGAATGTTCCAGAATGTTCTGAAAATATATAACTTCGTAATACTATATACTGCCTCAATATATATTTGTAAACGTGATGCATGTTGGCAAAAATATAAACGAATTTATTAAATAATGCTATAATCAGGACATAAATACAAGTCCCACCATGGTTCCAGTCTTGTCGTGGCGGTGGGGCTCAGTAGCCTAAGGTGAACCCAGCACCTTGGGCGAAGCACATTGAGCCGAGGGAGCTGCTCTTTGTACCGTGCGGTTTGTGAGTTACCCGTGTCCCATTGGGGCAAAATGAGGGCAACGCATCTGCATAACTTTTAGTTGCGCGGATATCTATGGGCTTCTGTAGTCACCATAATAAGGCTCCGACCTCGGTGGCCTCCATATGACATAAAAATAAAAAGAAGTCTCGGACACCAGCTAATATATTATATAAAACGTAACAGGTATTTAACATAGCGACTTAGGTGATCCAAAATACGCAATAAATAAATGATATGTAGCGTTAGAATAACTACTACGGGGTGAACATCCACCCGTAGTAGTTATTGTTATATGGATAAGCTAAAATCCGATTAGAAAGACAGCTGTCAAGCCAATATAACTAGTCACGTGTGACACGCGAGAAAATTTACAAAATAACTAGTGGCCCCGACAGACGTTGTCCTGTACAAAATATTATTTTTTTGTGAATCTAAACCATTCTCGAATCCACTTGAACACACACAAAAAAAATCATCAAGATCGGTCCAGCCCCTTAGGAGTTCAGTGACATACACACGCACAGAAGAATTATATATATAAAGATATAGAAATATATAACTTGAAAATAGTTTTTCGGCTTTTCGACCTTTATTCATTTTTTTGTAATTATTCGTAAGAATTTATTCATTATTATTATACATAAGAATTTAAGCACAAGATACGTTTTAAATTGTTACTCTATAATATGATTTATAATTTTGAGAGGTAATAATTAAGCATTCAGTAAAATATCAATTTTATCTTCAGTTCAAATAATGATTCAGAGAGCCCCGTCACAAAAGGGCTCCTTTGATACTTACGGAACACTGAAAAGGTTCTGATAACTTTGAACATTAATACTACCATTATAATACCTTCTGTCCTTTTCTCATCCGTACGGACTGAGAGAGATGACACTTCTCGAAATTTTCTGTCCCTGTCACATTAAAACAATAGACAGAGATGGATGATTTATAACGTCGCATTTTGTATGAAGTATGACCTTATTACATTCATAAAATTGGTTACTGTATGTGACGACACACGACATACAAATTTACACTGTTAAACGTAGTTTACACGACACGACCAAATTATTTCCAAATTGTTTTCAATATTGAGTTGGTTAAAAATATATTTGATGGCGGTAAACAAAAAAATGCAATAAAAACTAGTGTTAGGTTAGGTACCTTACACTAGATTTTATACATCGAGCATAAAGCCAGAATTAAAACAGAATAGATTATGAAAACAAATTCCGCCAAATGTGTTCCGACGCTGCGCCGGTTCTGCGCTCTGATTGGTCGACGGATAGCCATTGATGGATAATTGGCCGATGGGCCATACGTTTACGTCTAATGGTCTAATAATTCTACGTTTTCTTGCTCTAAAAACTCTTTTGTTCTGTGCGCGGTGTGAGAACTCGCATTGTCGTGATAGAGGATGGTGCGGCGGTTGCAGTTCTCTTTACGGAGTTCAGAAACGACCTGTGGCAAACAAATGCTATATACCATTTTGCATTAACCGATCTTTGTCCCTCAAGAGGAATAGTCGCAACATGGCCGGTTTTGGAGATAAATGTGGCCACCATTTTTTTGCAACACTCCGTGAACGAACAATTTTTGTTGGCTTTAACTCATTTTCGAACACCCAAACTCGTGACTGGTTTTTTGTTTCGGGTTCGTACGCATATATCCAGGATTCTTCACCTCATACAATGTTGTATACAGCATTTGAGGATCCTGCGTGGAATCTTTCGAGAGTTCTGACGCACCAAGTAACGCGAGCCGCTTTTTGCTCTTCACAAAGCAAATGTGGTATCCATCGAGAAAACAACTTTTTTACACCTAATTGTTCATGCAAGATTATTTGTATTTGACTCATGCCAATGTCTAAAGTTGCCTGAATTTCGCGGTATGTCATATGTCGATCTTCCTTAATCAGCTTACGCACAGCATCCACGTTTTCTTGGGTGACTGCAGTTTTTAGACGACCTTGACGGAGATCATCAATGAGCTTGGCACGTCCACGTTGAAATTCAGCAAACTAGCGATAAATTGTGGTTTTGGATGGGGCTTCATCACCAAATGCAGAAATCATCCGGTCAACACACTGTTTTTGTGTTAAACCACTTCGAAAGTCATAATAAATCATCGCTCTAGAATTTTCTCGAGTCAATTCCATTTTCTCAACGACTAAACAAGTTTGACAAGACCTTGTGACAAGACCGAGAATCTTTTTTTTAATAAATAAATGGTATTCGATTTTTAAAACCAAGGAGTTTTCAATCAAAAAGATTTTAATATGATAGGAACAGTGGAAATATTCCATTCCCGATTTCTTTTAGTGCAGCCATAGTATTTCACATATTCCTTGTCTTTACATATTTTCTATAATATACTTGATTAATATTATTAAATCGTTCTGCCTAGGGCAGTGCTATCCTTACCGACGATCGTCATTCAAGAGAGCCTCACCATTCCCTACCACAGATTTTATAATCGATATCGTAGTTCGCCCCGTCACGCGCCACAAACGAACTTACAACTACCTACACTCACAAAATTATTACAATATTTATTTGTAAATTACTGAAAATCATGACACAAGCTTATTCAAGATATATTGGTTCACCGTAAGTAAGCTATATGTCACGGAGGCGCGCAAGAGAAAATATATGAATATCATGATTCAGGGATGATCAAGTCTCGTTTAAAACCAGACTTCTTATATTTATTCCGAGATTATATCAATAGGAACTGTGTCCAAGGTTCTATGACGATGGCTTGGCTTTTTATATTCCGTTACCCGCACTACTGAGCAATGGGTCATGACCTAATGTTATATTATAATTATACAGGATATGTGTTATAGTGTGAAGTTATTATTAAAATTTTACGGTCACATATTATCTTAACATTGATAAAAACTAGATTTCTCTATGCACGTTCAATAATAGAATATTTTTATTCTCGAAGTTATTAAAACTCATGCTAATATATATTTGAGATTGTGTGACTTTTTACTAACCAACGCTACTCATTTTCTACTGCAAACAACTTTTAAGTAAAGTATACAAGAATATTATCAATTTACATTAATTCAAAATCAAACCCAGAGGAAGAGCCCTATAACCAATTACATACCTACTAACATGCTGACCTACTACAATACAAAAATATATTCTATAGATCGCACCACCGCGCATGGCTGGAATCGGAGGGTGTAAATCTGACTTAACAAACCCCCGCCCAGGGCCGGAGTAACAGGTAAAACCCTGAGGAGTTAGTGTGGCGTCAGGCGGCGGCGAGCGACCACGTGTCTACTCCAACTTGCTCGAAATTAACAAACAAAAAAAACAAAAAAGTGATTAATTCCCTCGCGTGCCCCGCTACGATAAGGTAAGCTTTAAGCTCTAATAATAATTTTTAAGCAAAGCTTTTGTAATGTAACAAAGGAACTGTTGCTTTTATCAACAAGTAGGCTTTTACTTAAGCTCGAAACGGTGTTATTTTTCACCATCGTCATCAGTGTGGGATTGCAACAATGAACGTCTAAAATAATATTTATGTTTGCTACAATTTGGCTCAAAAACTTCTTGACCGATCAAAAAAATTCTTGCACCATTAGAATGTTACGTTAACATGAAGTGACATGCTATAAAAACAGTCACCATCAATCCGGATACGGCTATAAATCTAATATTATACAACAAACTAATCTATCTTCTTCTTTTTTTTTTCTTTAACGCCGGGAAATGTTCTGAGGCATCCCGCGGGGGAGTGTGTCTCCCCAGGCGGGTATGTGGGACTCGCTGCGCCCGAAAGCTGGTAAGTGGACGCAGCTCTACCCACTAAAACCCGGCGAGTGCCACCAATGCCGCCTTTGGTGAGCTGCCCCGGATCTGTTGAGCAAACAGGGCACCTCGACGGCTAGTCAGACCCTCAGGGGACCGCCACCTCCACAGAGGGGTTGTCGCGCACCACGGAATAACCCCTCCCAACGCTGGGACAGTACAATGGGGTGAGGTTCCCGTCCTTACCCCTTGTCCCTTGATCTTTTGTCCCTTCTTCTTATAAGAGGGGTACAAAGAGCCCCCTCAGCTCAATTTGCTTCTCCGAAGACGCTGGGCTCATCCTGGGCCACTGAGCCCCCCCGCCACGACAAGGCTTAAACCATGGTCGGGAATCCCTATCTTCTTATGTAATCTCTTATGAGTACATGTTATTTTACTTGTTTCGTAAGTACCGTAGAAAACTGGATACCCTGATAATGTTAGCTATTCAAGGCTAACGCCTATTGATTAGCTATGTACCAATGTATGTAAATAGGATAATCCATCTAGTACTGGTAGGAAGAGGTACTTGAAGTTGATTTTCAAAGATACATTTTTAAACTTCCGAAAAGGTATTAAATCTATTTTAAAGCGGGATATTTACAAAGTTTAAAATTTGATGTGTAAATATCGAGCGGTGCCTACTTCGATTAATAATCTACGAATGCTAGATTTAGAATGTTATTTCCCGTTTCTTCTTATTATAATATAAATAAATATTAAAGTAAAAGATATAAAACGTTGTTTTCTTATTATACTTAGGGTAAAACCGGGATAGATGCCGCAGCGGGATAGATGCCTCATATCCTGAAAACCCAACTTCCCGAACTCGCAATTAAAAATTAATCGCATAAGCAGGTACCTAAGTTACCCACGGACAACCCACGAAACCACGTCTGCGTCTAAGTGTAAATAGATGCTATTTTGTATATAATTTATTTAAAAAATACGTGGGCATCTATCCCTATCAAAAAGGATAGTTGCCCTGATTTTTCGAGGTATAGGTGCCCTTAGGGGCATCTATCCCTCCATACGTACATATACGCAGTAGGTGTAAATTTTTAAAACATTTTCAGTACCTGTTATATTTTTTAAGTATAGGTATAATATGTACTTATATATATATTTGGGCTTTTTAATTATTCTAGCAGAACTATGCCACAAAAACAAATTAAAACTAAGTTACACAAGAAAAACAAGACTGGAACAAGCAATGACTTAAGATAATAAAGAAAGAAACCACAAATAAAGAACAAGACAAAAAAAATATTCTTTTAGTGAAAATGACAATGACAACCTCGCTGACTTGAGTGATAAAGAAAATTATAACCGGATGGAGTAGTAATGTAAGCCATAAAATTTCGAAAGTTGTCAGTGATTCACAGAAGTCACAGACGTAATAGCAATTCAGCCAACCAGTGATCTGTATGTACGTCCAATTATCCATCAATGGTCATCAGTCGGCTAATCAGAACGCAGAACGGCGCAGCGCAGCGTCGCAGCACAAATTTGGCTGAATTCGTTTTCATACATAACACATAACATTACCCCTCTATTCCGGTTGAGGTTCTCGATGAGAACTATCTAGCGTTTGGTTTTGGTTTTTCGTTAACACGGTATAAAGGGCATCTATCCTTCTCGGTATCTTCATGGTGGGGCAACTATCCATATAGGTAGGCATCTATCCTCAAAAAACATGTCCCACGAAAAGCTAATTTATGCAAAATCTGTATATAATAGGTAAAAGAATAATAGTAGAAATTCAACATAAAGGATTAAACTAGCTATATTAATAAAAATATTCGTATAAAATTAATATTTTTAAAATTATGAGGCTAATTCAAAAAGTGGGGCATCTATCCCGGTTTTACCCTACGTGTCGTGTTGTTTGTCCTCATAAATAAAATTTTACTGTATTGAATAGTTCACTTTATTATATTTTAACGTATATCTTAGCCACAGCAACGCGTGGCCGGGTCTGCTAGTATAATATACTTTAATAACAGTCATTGTTACAACTCTTTACAAATTGAATTGTTTTTTTTATTATTTACATTCCTTATAATAGTAATGTTAAGGTCTTCGGTCCCAATATCTTCATAAACCTCCATTAAATCCGTAAAATGTCTATTACAGTAAGCTTATAATAAACCCGACGGAACGAGGAAAATACCTTTTTTATCTGAACTAAGTTCTTTAGCCCTTTTCTAGTAAGGTTGTCATATTCATCCGACGGAATTAGTTCCACCGTCTTTCTTTTTTTGAGTTTTAGAATGGGACTTATCAGTTTTTGTCATTGGTGATGAAAGGTCATAGTCGTCATAATATGGACCAATGAGATGACTTTCTTTGTCATTTAGGTAGACGAACTGGCAGATCTAGCTGATAGTAAGTGATCAGCGACACCCATGAATATTAACAAGTTAGCTGTGAGCCGTTCAAACGTTCCCTATTCTCACGTAAGATACAATAGTCTTGCCAGTAATTTAGGTAGACGAACTGGCAGATCTAGCTGATAGTAAGTGATCAGCGACGCCCATGAATATTAACAAGTTAGCTGTGAGCCGTTCAAACGTTCCCTATTCTCACGTAAGATACAATAGTCTTGCCAGTAATTTAGGTAGACGAGATGGCAGATCTAGCTGATAGTAAGTGATCAGCGACGCCCATGAATATTAACAAGTTAGCTGTGAGCCGTTCAAACGTTCCCTATTCTCACGTAAGATACAATAGTCTTGCCAGTAATTTAGGTAGACGAACTGGCAGATCTAGCTGATAGTAAGTGATCAGCGACGCCCATGAATATTAACAAGTTAGCTGTGAGCCGTTCAAACGTTCCCTATTCTCACGTAAGATACAATAGTCTTGCCAGTAATTTAGGTAGACGAACTGGCAGATCTAGGTGATAGTAAGTGATCAGCGACGCCCATGAATATTAACAAGTTAGCTGTGAGCCGTTCAAACGTTCCCTATTCTCACGTGAGATACAATAGTCTTGCCAGTAATTTCACTGCCGGTCATTCCCTTCGAAACTTAGCAATAGCATCTTTTTGATGATAGTTGGATAGGCAAACGGGTAGATGAGCCTAATGATGGCGAGTGGCCAACGTCGCCCATGAACAGAAACAAGGAAACCTGAAACTAGCTAACTAAATAACATGAGAACATAAAATATTAAGGCCAGTAATTATACTGCCTCTCCTGCTTCTTTCCGAAACACAGCAAAGCTGTTGTGTGTTGTGTAAGTAACATTAAGTTATTTACCGTGTGCAGTATTAAATAATATATTATGTGCGCGCCGAATCGCGTTAACGAACGACACACATCGAGGCGCACGCCTGTACGCCACCGAATGACGATGAATCTCTCCGTTCGTTCATTCGAGTTTCGCAGGTTTACCCCTGAACGGTTTCACGTACTCTTGAACTCTCTCTTCAAAGTTCTTTTCAACTTTCCCTCACGGTACTTGTTCGCTATCGGTCTCGCGGTAATATTTAGCCTTAGATGGAGTTTACCACCCACTTAGGGCTGCACTCTCAAGCAACCCGACTCTTAGGAGAGTCCCTCTCGCCGCCTCGCACCGTCACTACGGGCCTGGCACCCTCTACGGATAAACGGCCCCGTTCAAGACGAACTTGGACAGGTGCGGCGACCACGAGAAAGTGGAACCTCCCGAACACCACATCTCCCGCGACCGAAACGACCGCGGGATTCAGTGCTGGGCTCTTTCCTGTTCGCTCGCCGCTACTGAGGAAATCCTAGTTAGTTTCTTTTCCTCCGCTTACTAATATGCTTAAATTCGGCGGGTGATCCTCCCTGATCTGAGGCCAACGATAAAAAGTTGAGGCAGACACGATATCCGTCAGCGCAACGACTCCGCCTCCGAACCTCGCGGTTCTTCAGCGCAGACGAGGCGCCCTTCGGACGTCGAGTCCGCCTACCGTCAGCGGTGCTGTACATAGTAGCGGTAGATGCTAATCGGCATACGCGCGCACATCACCGATGATCACTCTCGTATCTGTCATTGAACATAACTTCACGGAGCGTCGGTGACGTGCGCACATAGCGCACACGTACATACACACATACACACACACACGCTTGACACGCCTTAGAGGCGTTCGTGGTTTTATTTTTAAACGGACCATAATCGACACAAAATCGAATCGGAGCCGTCAAATGTTCCGTTGTGTATATAATATAACACAATGGAACAGTGTGGTTCGTGTTTTTATGCAGCCGGCCCTCAGACAGGAGTGGTCCTGGATGTTTCTCCACGGACCGCAATGTGCGTTCGAAATGTCGATGTTCAAATGTGTCCTGCAGTTCACACTATGACGCGCAGTTAACTGCGTTCTTCATCGACCCGCGTGCCAAGTGATCCACCGTCCAGGGTAATGGTTTGTTGTGAAGTTATTATATTTATAAATACGTGAGAGAAGCTTTCACTTCCAAAAAATTGGAAAAATAATACCGTTACCGCATAAAAAAAAAATATAATCGCTATCAAGCGGAACCGATTCGATCACGTACAATACAACATATTGCTATATATATATATGTTGGGTATATAGAGAGATACACACGACTCGTGGCGCGGATTATTGCCAGTCTCCGTCGTTTTCTCATATATACACATATATACGTAAGTATGTATGTATTATTACATATACGTAGTCGTACAGATTCCGCGAGATTTGCGTACGAAATTTCGAAGATTATCAACGTATGTGACACATTGCTGTGCAAACACGATAATGATCCTTCCGCAAGTTCCCCTACGGAAACCTTGTTACGACTTTTACTTCCTCTAAATGATCAAGTTTGGTCAACTTCCCAGCAACGCCGACGGCCGTGAAGCCACCGCGTGTCGGTCCGAAGACCTCACTAAATCATTCAATCGGTAGTAGCGACGGGCGGTGTGTACAAAGGGCAGGGACGTAATCAACGCGAGCTTATGACTCGCGCTTACTAGGAATTCCTCGTTTATGGGGGACAATTGCAAACCCCAATCCCCAGCACGAAGGAGTTTCAACGGGTTGCCCGGGCCTCTAGGCCAGGGAGAACATGTTGATTCCTTCAGTGTAGCGCGCGTGCGGCCCAGGACATCTAAGGGCATCACAGACCTGTTATTGCTCAATCTCGTGCGCCTCGAAGCCGCCGGTCCCTCTAAGAAGAATTTTAATACGTCGCCAGTGAGTTGCGCGACCGAAATCGCGCACACCTAAATGGCGACGCCTATTTAGCAGGCTAGAGTCTCGTTCGTTACCGGAATTAACCAGACAAATCGCTCCACCAACTAAGAACGGCCATGCACCACCACCCACCGAATCAAGAAAGAGCTATTAATCTGTCAATCCTTCCGGTGTCCGGGCCTGGTGAGATTTCCCGTGTTGAGTCAAATTAAGCCGCAGGCTCCACTCCTGGTGGTGCCCTTCCGTCAATTCCTTTAAGTTTCAGCTTTGCAATCATACTCCCCCCGGAGTCCAAAATCTTTGGTTTCCCGGAAGCTGCCCGCCGAGCCATTGTAGTAACGTCGGCGGATTATAATAACATAATTTAAAAAAATATACATTTTCATCAAATCAACTACAAATGTTGTAAATTCGTTTATATTTTTAATTCGGATTTATTACCTCTGTTACATGAATTATTTCTCTTTTGGGAGTAAATATTTGTTGGTTGTATTTTGAAAAAATATATATATAAAATAATAATAAAATATTTAATTTTTTTTTTTTGTTTTTAATTATAAATTTGAAGTTAGGACATAATAAAATATATAAGCGTCCGTTGTCTGTAAAGTATAAGTGCATCTCTCCCACCGGTTTCAAGTCTGTGCCAACGACTTACGAACTAACGAAAGGTTAAACCTACATTTTGTTGAAAAAAAAGAAATACGGGTGTCAAACGGCCCTTAATCTTGGAGATAAGGTTTTAATTTATTACAATCCATAATAAACCTTTGGTGAAAATATATCGTTTTGAAAAGGGAATTTTGAAATAATAAGATAGATTATTTTTTCTATACAACATATACAGCAGTACTTCTATATTCCCCAACCTGACGCTAGGAGGCCGTGTGGTCGCAGACTGCACGGTTGGCGGGGGGCAACCCCCCACTTTTATTAACCAAAAGTGAGCCAAATGGGCTCATACAAATCCGATGTAGCATTAGGGCCTTTGGGCCGTTAGCATAGATACATTCGAAAAAAAAAAAAAAACTTCTATATTGAGGTGACCCATCATTTCTCCTTCTGTGCCAATGAAGCTTAAAAGCCAATTAGAGCCCGGACATTCGAAAAAAAATTGACAAGCGCGAAGTCTGACTCGCACACTGAGGATACCGGAAAATGTTTTTTTTTTCTTCTTAATATAACGATAAACTAACGGTTTCATATTTTTGGACTGAATACGGACGTTCGGGTCATAACTAGACACTAGTATTTGCTTACCTTATGTCTATTAAAGACTGCAGCTTCTTACCAAATTACATCATTATAATATGCCAATGAGAAGCACCCTACAGGTATGAGCGTTTGTTTGGTTTGACAAACCGACAGAAGACGGACAACGGACGATGGAGAGATCCTACAAGGATTCCGTCTTGTCATTTTGAGGAACGGAACCTTAAAAAGGTGTTATAGCTTGGCCAGAAATATATAAATAAACCCTGCGTGGTGTCGCCACTGTATCTTTTTTACGTCAACAAATAGTATCCTCCATACAGAAATTAGTTCCGAAATTTACCGCAATATATTTTTCTGGTCAGGCTATGATTAAAAAAGATTTTATACTTAAGGTAAAAGTCGCTCATCTATCCATACAAACGCAGAACAGTAATTACTATAATGTTTGACGTTGACCATCAAAAACTAAGTATATACAGGCTGATTTTTTGAAGAACGGACATATTCAAGTAGCGTATAGAGCTAAAGATCCTCATTCCAAAAATATATCACAAGTGGGGTCTTATTTTTTTTCAAAATTATCCTTCACACTTGAATTAAAGTAAACACAGTATTATGAAATAGGTAAGATACGATGCATCAAATACGCCGAACCACAAAATAAAGTTCGAATAAAGGCCGAACGTTCTACCGCGAGCCATACCTAAGGCCCCGTTCGCACGAGCGTTTTAAAAGTGTCGCGGTAAAACCCGACTTTGGAGTTTGGTATGCTCAATTCGATTTAACGCCAAACACAAGGTCGAAAATCCAACAGCACTTGACAAAAATGCGCCTCACTTTAAAAACGCTTTCGTGTGAACAGATACATGGTTATCCATTTGTCCCATTCAAACTCTTTTTTAACGGTCGGTCAAAAAACGCTCGTGCGCACGGGGCCTAAGAAACACGGCGCGCAATGGCCGGTGACCGGTGTCGACTGTCGGCTTTTCACAATGAAAGGGCAGTGCGATACGCGTCATTGTCCGGAGCGTATGTTTTGTTTGTGTCAACCGCGTGTCGCGTATAATACGTAATTACTAATTACGTATTAAATCATGTCGAATGAATTTTCAAATGGAGAATATTGGGAGATGGTAAGAGCTTATGCTTTATCTGGTGACAGTGTACGTGGTGCGATAGACTTGTACCGCGAAAGGTTTCCGAATCGTCGCGTATCTTGTGTCAAATGTGGTGAATGATATGTTGGATGACGTGCCTCTCATCTATCACCGTAACCTCTACTACCAGCACGACGGTGCTCCCGCGCATTACCAGGTTCGTGTTCGTGAGTATCTCAATTGTCAGTTTGGCGAGAGGTGGATAGGTCGTGGAGGTCACGTGTCTTGGCCGGCTCGTTCGCCTGATTATACCCTTAGACTTTTATCTGTGGGGCGAGATCAAACGCCTAGTCTATGTGTCAGAGTACGCAGATAGGGAAGAATTAAAAACACGGATAACAACAGCGTTTGAGACTGTGAAAAGTGATCCATTTGTACTAAACCGTGTCAAAGACAATATGCGCAAACGTACCGAACTATGTGTTGACCGGGGAGATACTAATTTACTTAGATTAATTTAGTAGTTATGTAGGTTGTGTAAATATCTTATTTTCAATTGTAGTAAATAGTATGATTCCATTTTTTTAATGCGCCAGAAGTACATAGGTGCTACAGTTTCTTTTATCTAACGTCATGTGAATACATTAACCCCTTGGCTTTCGTTAAGCACGCGCGCAACCAGACAATTTAATTAAATTAACTTGTATCATTACTTTAGTACCTAGGTTGTTTTGCCTGTCCTAAGCCAGGATCAAAGTATGAAGGAAAAATGAGATCATATTTACTTTACACATACATTATTTGTTTACCACTTATCATAGTTCATTCGATTATTTTATACCTACCAAGCTACCACCACACCGTCTGTCTAAATTTAGCGCGTAAAATGCACGTGATAATACAATAGGGTGACCATATTCTAAGGCCAACAATGCATTATTTACATTTGTCTATATTTTGTTATTTATTTGTTTTTTTTTGGTGTATATAATTTTCTTTGATTGGTGAAACCAAGTTCTATCACGTCCATGATTATGTCCGTTCTTCAAAAAATCAGGCTGTATAAATTGATCTCGTCATTATCTATGTCTCTATGCACAAAAATTATACATTTAAAAAATACAAGCTTCTAAACTTTCGTATTTCAACAGTGATTTTAGCTCAACTTTTGCCGTTAATAAATAGTATACGGAGAACGAAAGCTCAAAAATAAAGCCCGTAGAGACATAGTTTAGTTATTCAATTGTTGAAATAAATTTGTTTTAATAACATACACTTAATAGTTTTTCTATAATAACTGTTTTACTAAAAGGACATTTTAGGAATGAATCATTACGCATTTCATTCTAACACACATGTTCGCGCACTATGTCAGGTGAGATAGCATTCATTTAGTTGGAGTTCCGTCGACTTGTTCAACCTTAAGATAGTATTTCGGATTTTACTATTGTAACGCGATATTTACCATGTTTTTTTTTTTACTTTTATTTTGGGGAGGTCGATACAAAATTGTCTACGAATACTTTGTTCACGGGACATCGCTTAAAATAGTTTAATGGTAAGAGGAATATTGATTTTGACGTTTATATTGAGGTAGTTTTCATGTTATCTTATAGTTGGATATTTTCCGAGGCTTTGTATAGAATTTCAAATGAGATCCAATACGTTTTGCCCGAATATAATGTATATTCCAAACTACAATCTATTTGACTTTCAAATTTCGAATTTGATTAATAAAATCAAATCAAAAATCTTTATTTCAAGTAGGTAACAACTTGTATACTTGAAATACGTCAAAAAAAGAAGTCAATAAAAAGGTGTCTAATACATATGTGCCATTCCAAATCAACCTCACCCCATTGTACTGTCCCGACGTTGGGAGGGGTTGTTCTGTGGTGCGGGACAACCCCTCTGTGGAGGTGGCGTCGGTCCCTTGCAGGACTGACTAGCCGTCGAGGTGCCCTGTCAGCTTAACAGATCTGGGGCACCTCACCAAAGGGGGCACTGGTGGCATTCGCCGGGTTTTAGTGGATAGAGCTGCGTCCACTTACCATCTTTCAGGCGCAGCAAGTCCCACATACCCGCTCCCCAGCCGGGATGCCTCAGAGCATTTCCCGGCGTAAAAGAAAAAAAAAATCAAATCAAAGAGTTTAACCTGATTTATTCAGTCTTGTTTTGTTTTGATGTTAAACTCAAATCAACTCAATTAGTAGTCAAAGCAAATCGAATGCCGCTGCGTGCAACGGCATCATGCTGTTATTTCTTTTTGTTTATTGGAATCATTTTTCTAACAAATAGTGATTGTGAATTCTTATATTATTTAAATGTTTCACATCTCAAAGCGTTTTGTGGCGGCCATTTCTTTTCTATTTTCTAACTTTGAACATTATAATGTATGTATTTAACCTACACGTGTGATCTGATGCAACACGCATCCAAACTTTAACTTGTATATAAGCATCATCGTCAGCATTATTACCCCTCGTTACAGGCCTCTCTCAATGAACGCATGACCGATCTCCACTCGCCTCTAACTAGACGGTCATTCCGTCTAGTCGGATGAATCTACTCTTCGTCTTCTTAAACGCGGTCTCTTTGAACTCACATGTATATAACATAAAATCTAAATAGCCTATCGGATTTCGTTTGTTATGTGTTTAAACATCATCCCTCAGGAGACTGTTACGTCAGAGGTAGTGATGGCCAAAATTGGTCTTAGTGTTCCGAAAAACAGGACCAAGACCAAAGCCAAGACCTAATACGCAAGACCAATACCAAATGCAAAATTAAGCGAAACAATAATTTGTGCCTTCATAAAATGTAAAACGTGTAGCATTGTAGAAGGTTATTTAAAAAATCCAGCGACAAGTCAAACGAGTAGACTGAGTTTGTAAAGCCGTGGCCACACAATGGATGCAACTTTACGTCCAAGTTCGGCTCCAATTTGAAAAGGCCAATATTGTACCCAACTACCCACACATTGGCTTGAATACCAACTTTGTAGCCAAACACTGGAATAAAGCAATAGTATTCGCCAACTCCCAGTCGCGGTCGCAGAGAAGGACGATGGACGATAACATATTTGCACTAGCGACTTACGCATATGGTTTAGGTACATACGCTTATTATTTACATCGTACTAGAAAACAACGAAAGAAAAGGCGGTTGTGGATGATTATAATGACCCACAACTCGCGACGAATGACACGCGACTGTTGGTATTGTGTCCAAGATACGCGCAGACATATCTATTTCGTTCCCCTCGCCTTCAAACCTGTTTCAAAACCCGACACATTGGGCGGTCACATTGTGTCCAAAGACAGATCTACACATTGGCGTATTTGCTATACTTTACATTATGGCAAATAGGACTAATGTGTGGCCGCAGCATAAGACCGAACAAGCAAGACCAACATTTTTGTTCTTGCTTTGCACATCCCTAATCGGAGTTTGTTTGATTAATTAGTAATGTCTCAGAAACCTCTGTCAAGGTAATTGGTTTAGCTGCGGGTTGACTAGTATGTTGTGCCTTGTTAAATTCTATTTTAAATGAAGCCTTCATGAACAGAGAGACAAATTTCATATACGTTTTGAAATGTTTAAAACGGGATATTTGCGCACTAATTTTGCTCGATATTTCCGCACGGTCAAATGTTTTGACCTTTTTTTATGTTAGTTGGATAGGCAAACTAGCAAACGTACCACCTGATGGTAAGTGGTCGACGTCGCCCATGAACATAAACTAGTATACCTGGAACGAGCCCAGGCGACTCATTTATGTGTTGCCTATCCTGAGACATAAGATGTTAAGTCTCGGTGCTAGTAATGACACTGCCTGCACTCCAAAACACAGCAAAGCTGTTTCACGGGAGAAACAAGCAAGATGGTGGTACTCATGCAGCCGGGAGCGCGGCACAGCGCTTCCCTCCCACCGGTAAACCCCACCTCCCACCTTTTATGAAAATCATGTGTGAATGAAAGTCTGAATTTTAATAAAACATGTTTCCTTCTGTTTTCGCTTAGTTTCAAGAAGACAAATGATGGCTACGATGATCGGCGATATTCTTCTTTAGGATATAACTTATCTTCTTGCCTATCAACATCTCATCAGCTAGTTGTTTGCGCAAATTTCTTTCATTACAATGAACAACAACACCTTTTCCTAAAAGGTGTAACAACTTTGCTGTGTTTCGGGAGAAGGGCATGATTCAGGTCTTGACATGGCGGTGGCGGTAAGGCACCTTGGGCGAAGCTAATTGAGCCTAGGGGCCCTAGGCTCAATTAGCTTCGCCCTCTTCGTCTTTGTATCCTCTTATAAGAAGAGGGGACAAAAGAGCAGGGGCAAGGGGTGAGGAGGGGAACCTCACCCCATTGTACTATCCCGACGTTGGCAAGGGTTGTTCTGTGGTGCGGGACAACCCCGCTGTGGAAGTGGGGTCTGGCCCCTGAGAGATTGACCAGCCGTCGAGGTGCCCTGTTAGCTATACAGATCCGGGGCACCTCACCAAAAGGC
Source organism: Helleia helle (assembly GCA_963853865.1). Classification (NCBI taxonomy): domain Eukaryota; kingdom Metazoa; phylum Arthropoda; class Insecta; order Lepidoptera; family Lycaenidae; genus Helleia; species Helleia helle. The sequence goes on from OY971435.1 coordinate 1,425,192, forward strand.
GGCATTGGTGGCACTCGCCGGGCTTTAGTGGGTGAGCTGCGTCCACTTACCAGCTTTTTGGGCGCAGCGAGTCCCACATACCCACTCCCCAGCGGGATGCCTCAGATCATTTCCCGGCGTTAATGAAAAAAAAAGGACTGGCAGTAATTACTGGCACCGAGACTTAACATCTTATGTCTTAGGATATACAATACATGAATGAGTTGCGTGTTAATTAAAGGTTTATTTGCTCGTCTGCCTGTTTGTTTATTGAACTAACATAAAAAGACAGACACACAGTGAAATAGATTAAACATGGTTCTATATATAGTAACACCTGACCTTTGGCTGGTACATATCGATTATCACCTAACGTACTGTTAACACGATACCACCTCACGAGCCTCAAATATACTAGCTTCGTGAAACCTATGGGCTTATTAGTATGCTAATAAACTAAGCTAATCTACTGGCTTTGTCTGCATGTACTAATAGACCTATGAACCCTAGACGTGTCCAAGACAAGGACATTTGAAACCGTGTAATATTTTTTTTATGTTAGTTGGATAGTCAAACTAGCAAACGTGCCACCTGATGGTAAGTGGTCGACGTCACCCATGAACATAAACTAGTTTACCTGGAACGAGCCCAGGCAACTCACTTATGTGTTGCCTATCCTGAGACATAAAATGTTAAGTTTCGGTGCCAGTAATTACACTGCTTGTCTTGCCCTTCTCTCCGAAACACAGCAAAGCTGTTTCACGGGAGAAACAAGCAAGATGGTGGTACCCACGCAGCCGGGAGCGCGGCACAGCGCTTCCCTCCCACCGGTAAAATTTTGAAAATATACTTGATATTCAATAATTGAGCACATTTCACTGCTAGCCCCCCCCCCCCCCCATATTAAAAAATAGATAGATATGCACGCACACGCATGCACACGGGCAGACGGGTCACATGATGGTCAGCGTCACCCATGAACACAAACAAGTTAGCCCAGGCAACTCATTCATGCGTTTCCTCGCCTGGGATGCTTAGTAGCTGTGCCAGTAATACGCAAAGCTGTTCACGGTGGAGACAAACAGACAGGTACATAATATAGGTACATACATAAAATATATGTATGTACCTATATTGTAAAATATATGTATGTACCTATATTGTAAAATATTGAAAAGATTAGTTTCACTGAGTTTGTTTCGCCGGCTCTTCTCAGTGGACTAGTTTTGGAACCGGTAGTAGAGTCATTTGACGTTCAATAAGATACTTTGATGTACAACATTGGATAAAAATATTTTTATTTCATTTTAATATTCCAGTGGTACGGACCACGCACGAGTCCAACTCGAGCCTGGCTTTGACGATAACCTCTAACGATTATTCATCAACAACACCACCTCATTAAATTTTCAAGCGTTTCTAGTATAGATTCTTTATTTGGACATAATTGAAAATCGATATATTTTGTCGAGACTCGAATAAAACATGTAACTAAACTATTATAATGTATTCTGATACGAACGTACGTCAATTTGTCAACGTCACCCATGATCGAGTAAACCTGGGAGTAGCCCTTTTTACCAGACTCAGGTTACTGTCACCTTCATGATCTGGAACATGGGTTGAGGATGGGGACCTGCCTTTTGACGTCGCCGAAGACAGACCCAGGACACCTCATTACAGGCGGCCGAAGGCAGCATAGACCATAGGCGTTTTATGACAATATTTTTATATTACACTAGCTGTTGTCCGCAGCTTCGCCCACGTTTTTTTTTTCTTTTACGCCGGGTTATGCTCTAAGGCATCTCGCCTGGGAGTGGGTCTCCCCAGGTGGGTATGTGGGACTCGCTGCGCCCGAAAGATGGTAAATGGACGCAGCTCTACCCACTAAAACCCGGCGAGTGCCACCAGTGCCGCCTTGGGGAGGTGCCCCGGATCTGTTAAGCTGACAGGGCACCTCGACGGCTAGTCATTCCCGCAAGGGACCGACGCCACCTCCACAGAGGGGTTGTCCTGCACCACAGACAACCCCTTCCAACGTCGGGACAGTACAATGGGGTGAGGTTCCCATCCTCACCCCTTGCCCCCTGCTCTTTTGTCCTCTCTTCTTATAAGAGGAGTACAAAGAGCCCCACCGCCACGTCAAGGCCTGAACCATGGTGGGGGACCAGTAGTTCCTGAGATTAGCGCGTTCAAACAAACAAACTCTTCAGCTTTATATTATTAGTATTAGTAAATTTAAAAAAAATTACAGACAACGGCTTATCAGGTCTAAAGCACTCTTACCCCGCTGATGGGTCGTGAATAGTCTGGTGACACTAATGGCCAGATTGGACGTGGACAGTGTTCCAATGCAGCACTGACTCGTGTACATATGGTCAAAGACACCAGACCTTACCATAATTTTAATTTAGATAACTATTGTAAACACCAATTTATGGGCAGTTGTTAATCCCGAAATAAATGATTTATTTATTTATCGTGCAAAAATGTTACGAAATAACTGACTTGACAATACCAGAGATTAACGCGCTTAAACAATTAAGCTTCAGCTTTATTATAACGCTGTTTAAGTTGTTTACGTTCAGTGCATTGGCCAGATCTAATTGGATACGAGAAGCAGGAGATCTGCCGTCTTCGTGTTCACTGAAAGAGTCTGATAATGATGACAGGATAGAGGTTACCATTTCATTAATTAATTTCATAAAGTTCATAAAGTTTATCTAATAAGAAACTGGTTTTCAATTTCGCGTCATAATATTCCGTTTGGCAAACGAAATATGTTTTCAATTATTAATAACTAATTAATATAAAGTCTTTTATGAATTCTTATTTCTTATTTGAATTCCTTTGAAGCCTTACATTGGAAATTGTCTATTAGCGTTTGTTCAAAGAGACCTATGATCAGGTCTATAGCACTCTTACCCCGCTGATGGGTCGTGAATAGTCTGGTGACACAAATGGCCAGATTGGACGTGGACAGTGTTCTAATGCAGCACTGGCTCGTGTATATATGGTCAAAGACACCAGACCTTACCATAATTTTAATTTAGATAACTATTGTAAAAACCAATTTATGGGCAGTTGTTAATCCCGAAATAAATGATTTATTTATTTATCGTGCAAAAATGTTACGAAATAACTGACTTGACAATACCAGAGATTAACGCGCTTAAACAATTAAGCTTCAGCTTTATTATAACGCTGTTTACGTTGTTTACGTTCAGTGCATTGGCCAGATCTAATTGGATACGAGAAGCAGGAGATCTGCCGTCTTCGTGTTCACTGAAAGAGTCTGATAATGATGACAGGATAGAGGTTACCATTTCATTAATTAATTTCATAAAGTTCATAAAGATTATCTAATAAGAAACTGGTTTTCAATTTCGCGTCATAATATTCCGTTTGGCAAACGAAATATGTTTTCAATTATTAATAACTAATTAATATAAAGTCTTTTGTGAATTCCTATTTCTTATTTGTATTCCTTTGAAGCCTTACATTGGAAATTGTCTATTAGCGTTTGTTCAAAGAGACCTATGTTAAGGGATGGAAAAAATATTAATAACTAGTACAGCACCCGGTTTCAACCGCGTAGTTCCCATTAGTCAGTTCCCTTTTTTTAATGCCTCGCAATACTCTGAGGCATCCCGCGAGGGGTATCAGAGGGGTAGAATATGCTACCTTGTTTATTAGTATATATTTTTTAATTGGTTCAGTGGTTTAGGCTTGAAAGCGTAACAAACATACAAACAACATTCGTCTTTGGGTCCGCTCGTTCACTTTATGTATAAACTAGCTGTTGCCTGCAGCTTCGCCCGCGTTACTCAACTCCTATAAGTCACAGCGTGATGTTATATAGCCTATAGCCTTTCTCGATAAATGGGCTATCTAACACTGAAATAATTTTTCAAATCGGACCAGTAGTTCCTGAGATTAGCGCGTTCAAACAAACAAACAAACTCTTCAGCTTTATAATATTAGTATAAATGTAATTTAAAAAAATCCATATTAAATTAAATAATTAATATTCCACATCTCTGCGATTGAGCTAAATTAAATTATTCTGGAGTACTGAAATTCAAAAAGAAACAGTGAATTCAAACATTTAATTCATTCATTCAATAAACAGTCCTTTCAAATGCTTCTTTTCATATCAATGACTAAACTGATTCATTTTCATCAGAAATATCTTTAAGATAAGTAAATGGTGAGCGATGATGGCCTAGTGGCTCTTAAGTAAGAGTTCCGAGTTCCATACTGACCCGTGCAATAAAATGGGTCTTTCTAAATTTCTACGTGCACCTAAACATGAGACCATCGCTTGCTCACCGGTGAAGGAAACATCTTGACCGGTGAAGGAAACATCTTGAGCGGTGAAGGAATAATCTAAGAAACTGGGCGTGCTCAGTAGGGCGAAGCAGTACTTTATGCCTTCACACCGCCTTTAATTATACAAGGCGCCTCTCACCTCTGGGCTGGAGCGCCCCAATATTAGCTCCTTCCATTTGACCGCGTCCAACGCCGAGCGGCTCGAATCGTCGACAACAATGTTATCGCCAATCGGCTTGATTCTTTAGCGCTGCGTAGAGATGTCGGATCGCTCTGCATCTTCTACCGCATCTACCACGGGGTGTGTTCTGAGGAATTGTTCGGATTAATACCTGCTGCAGAATTCCACCACCAGACATCGCGTAAGAATTCCAAATTTCACTTTTACCATCTTGATGTCCGGAAACCCACAACATCGCTGCGCGAGTATGTGGCCAGCCACTCGCGCTCGTATTGCCGGCATGACGAGTGGCATGACGAGCGGCATGACGAGCGGCATGACGAGCGGCATGACGAGCGGCATGACGAGCGGCATGACGAGCGGCATGACGAGCGGCATGACGAGCGGCATGACGAGTAGCGTGGCCACACGACGTCCCTGCCTACTTTCCTCGCTACTCGCCACACCACTCGTCGAGTGTGTGGCAGGGGTATTAAATAGTGATATTGTTTTACAGCTTGGCAAAAGAGAGTATGGAAAAAATGAGGGCGCCACTTTCACTTAGGTCTCATCATAATTTGGAAAATCAGTGAGATAATTTAATCAAATCGTTAAAAATAAATGTGAAACACTAAGCTTTACTCAAAATCTAGTATTTGTCGGCCAAGTATTGTCAACATCATAGGTTTCCATATAGTAAAATATTTAGTTCAACCTGTCACCACGTCATACTCTTTTTTGCCAAGCTGTACAATCGCGAATTTCTAATGGTAGGGAGTTCCAAAGTCTAGCAGAATGTACGGTAAAGGAATAGGAATAAAAATCGGTACGGTGGGAGGGTATCTGAAGGAGGGAGCATTTATTTGATCTGCACGGAGAATCACTAGCGTGAGAGAAAGAAAAGCGGTCCCGTAGATACTAAGGAGAACAAGGATTAAAAAGAATGTTAAAAAGGAAACTAAAAAGAATGTGAAAAAGTATTCTAAAATTTCTACGGTAGCCATTGCAGTTGCGTACGAAAGTGACTTACATGAACATGTCTTCTTAGGCCGAAAATGAAACGCAAGCATGAGTTTTGTAGTCGCTCAAGTCGATTCCTCGGTTACATCAGTGTAATCAATGATAGGTCTACCCTTTTCTAGCAAAATTACACTTCCTTAAACTCGTATACAGCCGATAATCGATTATGGAGACGTATGTTGTTTGGTTGCTACTGAGGAAAACTTAGATAAATTAGAGCGTTTACAGAATCTCTGCATTCGTGTCATTTTTAGCTTTAAAATATGATCATATTGTGGCTCGTTGGCGTAGGAAGTTTCAGTGGCTTTCAGTGGTACGCTTACGCAGAAATTATAGAATTATTTCTTTCCTTGTCAATATTCTCTTCAATCTTTCTTCTCCTTCCTATCTAAGAGATCGATTTTCATTTCCTCACAACAACAGCTGTATTGTACAAATATAGTAAAATCGATACTTTGAAACGGTCTTCTATGTGATCCACAAACAGCTAAGCACTATTATCCCTTGGGTGGTATTAACGCGGTGAATTGCTCTCTAGGGTATACCATTGAATATTTGACGTAAAACTAACAAAATGTTGACGACTTGGCATTTGCGTTACACAATTTATGTAGTTTTCCTGGGCTGGCTTAGGCTTAGGCTGTAAATGTTGCTAAAACCGGCAAAGTACGAGTCGGGCTTGTGCATGGGTTCCGTAGATTTTTTTTATAATACCAGGTTTATTATAATAAAAGGCGATACTTTTTTAAAAACCTCTAAGAACCCACAAGAACCATCGCTATAAACCCCACTTCCAGACATATTTTTAGTACACACATAAGTTACGTTCATACGGAATTTTTGATAGTATGTAGGTATATTTGTGACAGACGGTTGGTTCACTGAGTAATAGGGTTTCGGTAGAACCTTTTGGGTAGATCATACATTTTAAAAAGTGATGGAAGGAACGTAAACGTGCTTGACTTTTAATATATTAGGTAAAGTGGGAAGTAGGAAAATTTTCGTATTAGCCATCTTAAAGGTTTTTTATTGTACTTTAACGGCTTCTTGTTTTTTGGGCTTTTACTAGTTAACATAATAAGCCTGTTTCAATGAACGGCAAGACGGCTGATTCTGTCGCGTCGAACTGAGGCCGGCTACTGCAGGGAGATCATAATCCATCCAATGGGACTGGGGTTGGAATGAGACTTCAGAACTCATCATCATCATCATCAGTATATTTTTGAGCCGAGCCCTCTTAGTGAACACCAAAACCGTTACGTACATATAAAATTTTAATTGTCATGTATGATGACTATATTTTCAACCAGTACAGTTTTTAAAACTCATAAACCTAATATGAGTTTAGTAGTCGAGTAAAAAAGATTGGATGCGTTGCCCACTCCACGGGTATTATTTATTTTGTCTTTTTATTTTCTTTAATAAAAGTGTCTTATATTCCAAGCACGTTTATAAAGAACATTATGTAAGACAATTCAACATTTTCAGATCATTAAAAGTTTAAATTGAACCTCCATTATATTTTGTTATAGTTTGTGTATAAATTCACTGTTGGGTATGTCTCCTGAAATCAGGTGAATTTAATATATATTTTTTGGATTTCGATACGATCACTCCGTTGTCTGCCTGTCAACCTATGGGGTACTTCTCCTCAGAGAATAATCTGAAACCCGTTAATTTGTTACAGAAACAAATAAATGGTTCTTAAAAAACCTTTTTTTTACTCACATGACATGACTTTTTACGGAACCCAGCGAGCGAGTACGACTCGCACTTAATTTTAATACGAATATTAAAATAAATATGTTTTTACAGTAACTAATGGTGGACGGTTAGGGGTGTTCTTTTTATAAATATATACTAAGCCATAAAAGTTGGATGCTAGTGGCAAGGGGTCGTTCGTCTTGGCGTTCATTGAAGGAGGCCTATGATCAGCAGGGACGAATAGAGGCTGATGATGACACGCTTAATGATTACCTAAGTCTCGGTTTAAATTAGTTGATTGTTTCGAATATATTAGCGCCCACACACCACCCACGCAACCTTAGCTTAGATTACCAATTAGGTTTCAACGAATTGACCTTTAGGTAAAAGACGTGGGTTTTACCGGGAAATGCGTAGGTTTTTAGGTTAGAGTTTTAACCCCTGGCGCAGGGGTATCTACCGGTGGGAGGGATGTACTTTGCCGCGTGCCGGTATTCATGGTACCACCATCTTGAGTATTTATCCATCTATCAATAATATGTAAATAAAAAAAGTTTCTGTCCGTGGCACTGCAGCCACAGATATTGAGAAGGCTTTGAAATGGGTTAACCGATTTGGATGCGGTTTTTATTATTTGAAATAGATAGCTTTATCGGATTAGTTTTTTTAATGTTATCAGCTTTATAACAGCATAAAATATATTAAAATTCATTTATATATGCACGGGTAATATAAAAACCCATATTTAGGGTTGCATCGGCCAGATTTAAATCTAGACCTTATTTTAAGACCAATTATTTATGAATTAGGACCAAAATCAGTATGTCATGAGGTCATAAGATGTCATCCTCCAAAACCATTACTTGTTCACCTTATCCTATCATTCCTAGGATCTCCGTCTAAAGTCCACGCGTTTTGTAACGGACATAAACTTTCTATCTCCAGATTTCCAAGTTAGTAAAGCTCCACAAGCTTTAAGCTCAACATATAAAAGCATAACATAATCCTTGGCGTCTTAATTTATATCAAAACTTTCAAGCTTAAAGCTTCGCCTATGAAGACGCAAACTTTAAGTTCTTAGTAAAAGCTTTGTTAAAGCTCAATTTTAATTAAAGGGAATACTATAGCATCATCTCCATGCAAATTCATTGGCATACTAGTGCAGCGCTGCGATGCGCTTTGCCGGGCTCCCGTCTGCTTGGGTACCGGCATCCTGTTTGTTCCTCCAGTGAAACAGCTTCGCTGTGTTTCGGAGGGAAGGGTGTACAGTATAATTACTGGCACAGAGACTTAACATCTTATGCCTCAGGATAGGAAACACATGAATGAACTAGCCTGGGCTAGTCTCAGGTTAACTAGTTTATGTTCATAGGCGACGCTGACGTCTGCTCCTGTCCAACTACCATAAAAATCCCGTGGGGATACGGAGGCAAAGTATAGCTTGTGTCACTCCCTGATAATGTATCTTTCCATTGGTGAAAGAATTTTAAAAGCAGTCAAGTAGCATAAGCGTGAAAGCATAATATACAAACTAACAAACATATTTTACAATATTAGTCAGGAAGTAAGGACTAGCAACTTCGTCCGCACATATATTGCTACAAATGTCTAAATAATGTTCCAAATATACATTTTTCCAAGATAAAGATCCGGGAAATAAGAATTCCGATCTAGACTATAATTTGAGTTCGAAATTTTGAGCAAAAATTATTTATCCACATACAAAATTTGACATGTAGTAATAGTAGGAAAATACTAAACTTGTGTTATGGTCTCACAACAATAGAATTTCCAATCTATAAATTTATGCTTTACACTCACATAAAAGGTACCGTTTTTGAGCCACGACGCAAAAAAAAGACCGTGCCTAGTTCTCAACCCCGTGAAACGATTTGGATACGATTTTTTTATTTGCAAGTCGGTTTTATAGCTTCTAGACATGTTTATCAAAATCGATCCAGCCGTTTACAGGTTATCAACTCTTTTGTGTTTGATTTGGGGATAATATTATAAAATTACATTTTCTACCCATTGCCAATCCATGGGGATTTTTAATTGTCATATTTTTTCACATTTAAAACAAAATACTTACCATGTTTTTCATTTTTATTTCGCGGAGCTCCATATTTCGACATTATATACGAACGTCTTGTTCACAAGACTAAAGTATGCGAGTAAAATAATTTAACTGTGTTAGAAGTGTCTGCACGGTCTTTTTTTTCACAGGTAAATCGATGGTTATTACCTCACATCTGGGACTAATACCTATGTTCGTGCTCGAACCACTGTTATAGAGTCTAACCACTAGAACTGCCAAATATGTGTAAATAATTTGGGCGGGTTGACAAAGACCGTATCCAATTAGCACCAACAAGGTCGGCCTATGCAAACTTAACGGAAATAGCAAATATTGATAGGAAGGTCGAAGTGACCTTTTGTTTTTGTTTTACCCTAAAATTTGACCTTGCGGTTAGAGTTCCAGTGCATAATCGCTATTCTAAAATTATAATGCTCCTGATTCATCAACAAATTTTTCCTCATCTGTGAAGGGAAAAAAGGTTCATTCTTTGAAATTTTCCAACGTGTGGGTAAACTATTTGAGTTAATACATCTTGAATATTAGTTTCTTGTCCAGTACCTATGAACATGGTCGGTTTTTAATGTTTTCATTATATATAGTACTAGTGGCACCGACGGACGTTGTCCTGTACCAAATATTTTTTTTTGTGAATCTAAACCATCCTCGAATCCCCTTCAACTCACACAATTTTTTTTATCAAAATCGGTCCAGCCGTCTAGGAGGAGTTCAGTGTACACACGCACACAAGATATATATATATATATATATATATATATATATATATATATATATATATATATATATATATAAAGATAAGCCCCCCGAGTATCACTTCACCGAGACACAAATCACAGTCAACTTACGTCAATTCAGAAGTTATTCCAATAAAAATAATTGAGATAATAACTCAGTCTTCCCTCCTGAGGAGTACTTCTCCCGTTATCTTCTCCATTGCTCGCTGGACTGACAGCCACCCCTCCTCAGTCCTTCTCCCGATGCTTTCATCCCCTCTGGTTTCTGTCCCTTTAATGCTATTCGCTTCTCTCGTTCGGACTGCATACATAGTTTTTGAGTCACCTTACCACAAGGTTCTTAGGGAGGGCTTGGGGGGCAGGATTTCCTTCCGTGCATGACCTCGCATAACCTTTGAATAATAAATAGCTTCAAAATACAGTAGGTAGCATGCTTCACGAACGGCAATATTTCAGTCAGTTACGTGTACTTCAAGTTCAGCGAAGCAGTGTTCAGTTGTTCTATTGTTTTTTTTAATAGACTAGCGGTCGAGCCACTTATAAGTCAGAGTCACCCATGAAGAAATCCAGAATGGATTGTTCTGGAACATTCCCAGGTTGCCTGTCATGTCTTTTCGAAACACACCAAAGCTGTTTGAAGAAAGTGGTGATACAACTCCCAGTGGTAAAATCTTTGTACCACCGGTAAATGAAGATCAGCCATGTTCAACCATCCAAGCAGTGATCACCTTTGTCCCATCAGCATCTCTGCATCTGTTCCGTGATCACAAATGTCGACATATCCCGTGACATGAAACTTAAAAACATGGCAAATATTTAAATAGTTTTAAAAATTATAAAAACCATGTCCATAAGGACGCTCTTAAGATTGTTCTAAATGTATGAACCATAATTTTTTTGACAAAAGATTCAGTTCAGTTTTTTTCTCGTTTTTCTTAATCCTGCATCCAAATTTATTAGTAACATTATTATTGACTTTTTATTTGACCTGCTGAGTTTGTTATAACTTATATATATAATATTTTTATAACCCATGTTATAAAAATATTTTGATTTGAATTTTACGAAGAATTCGAATAGGTGTCGATCGATATAATAGATAAGAAAATAATAGTCGTGATTTGACACGTCTTGTAATAAGGTCACATATAATAATCATATCATAAAAGTTATAATTATTTAATGGTTATTTTTGAAGTGAGACTCTTTTGCGCGCATGTTACGGATGAAACGTCACGAAAATGTGCAACGTTTTTGTCCAAGAAGAGGGAGAGGGTGATTGAGAGAGAGTGAGAAAAGGCTAACGTAACATGAAGCACATAGCCATGGAGCAAGCGAGTGAGAAAGATCGAGAGTGAAAGTGAGATAGATCGAACGTCGCATCGCAAGTCTCAGAAAAAAGCTTTAGATCAGTATAAACATATAAACGAGATTTAAAAATTAGTTTGCCAAATAACGGTCACTTTTTTGGCGGACCTCGATATTTCGACATTATCTACGAATATCTTTTTTTTATGTTAGTTGGATAGGCAAACTGGCAAACGTACCACCTGATGGTAAGTGGTCAACGTCGCCCATGAACATAAACTAGTATAGCAGGAACGAGCCCAGGCAACTTATTTATGTGTTGCCTATCCTGAGACATGAGATGTTAAGTCTCGGTGCCAGTAATTACACTGCCTGTCTTGCCCTTCTCTCCGAAACACAGCAAAGCTGTTTCACGGGAGAAACAAGCAAGATGGTGGTACCTATGCAGCCGGGAGCGCGGCACAGCGCTTCCCTCCCACCGGTATCTTGTTCACGAGAACAAAAGTGAAAAGTATGGTGAACCCGTTTTATATAATTTCAGTAATAAAAATAACCATGTTTTAAGTTATATCCATTTCCACCCTTTGTATAAAACCCTTATATAATACCACTTACCAATTATATTACATGATAAGTAGGTTTTCAACATGCTATGTGATACCTATTCATAATCACTTGTCAAATATTTTATTTTTTTAATTTACGATGAAGTTATAAGTTATTATTGTGACTTTCACATGCGACGAAAGTATAAAATAATAAAATAAAGCAAATCACTAAAGTTTATTCGTCATCTTTACCCACTGAAACACTATCCGCATCTAATATACATTTTTTTTTCTTTAACGCCGGGAAATGCTCTGAGGCATCCCACGGTGGAGTGGGTCTCCCCAGGCGGGTATGTGGGTACAAAGAGCCCCCTCGGCCCAATTAGCTTCGCCCAAGGTGCACCGCTCACCCTAGGTTACTGAGCCCCACCGCCACGACAATGCCGAACCATGGTGGGGGCGCATCAAATATACATGCCTGTTCCACACTTTTTACATAATATTTCTTCTGTAAACAATTTTGCTGTTTCTGAAGTAATAGCAAGATATGCAGTTTATTAACTAGCACCGTGAAACAGCTTTGCTGAGTTTCAGAAAGAAAAGCAGGGTAATTACAGGCAGTCTAAAACATGCACCGTGAAATAGCTTTGCTGAGTTTCAGATAGAAAAGCAAGGTAATTACATGCTGAATAATTACTGGCACCGTGAAATAGCTTTGCTGAGTTTCGGAAATAAAAGCAGGGTAATTACATGTTGAATAATTACTGGCACCGTGAAACAGCTTTGCTGAGTTTCGGAAAGAAAAACAGGGTAATTACATGCTGAATAATTACTGGCACCGTGAAACAGCTTTGTTGAGTTTCGGAAAAAAAGCAGGGTAATTACATGCTGAATAATTACTGGCACCGTCAAAAAAAATCACCCTTCGGTCCTATACAATTTGAAGGGACTTCCCTAACCGCCTCAGCCAGCATTGGGATACTTGGCGTCGATATATCGAGAGATGTGCAGTTTCGTGTTCATTTGGAAAGAAAGGCTAAACTAGCCTCGAAGAAACTCGGCGTGCTCAATAGGGCGAAGCAGTATTTCATGCCTTCACACCGCCTTCAATTATACAAGGCGCAGATCCGGCCTCACATGGAATACTGCTCTCACCTCTGGGCTGGAGCGCCCCTATATCAGCTCCTTCCATTTGACCGCGTTCAACGCCGGGCGGCTCGAATCGTCGACGACAATGTCATCTCCAATCGGCTTGATTCTCTGGCGCTGCGTAGAGATGTCGGATCCCTCTGCATCTTCTACCGCATCTACCACGGGGAGTGCTCTGAGGAATTGTTCGGACTAATACCTGCAGCAGAATTCCACCACCGGACATCGCGGACAAACTCCAAATTTCACCCACACTATCTCTATGTCTGGAAATCCACAACAACTAGATTTTTACGGCATTTCCTGCACCTCGCACGACTAATATATGGAATCAGATGCCTCCTACGGTGTTTCCGAACCGATACGACTTAGGGACCTTTAAGAAAAGAGCATACTCATATCTGAAAGGCCGGCAACGCACCTGCTAATCCACTAGTGTAGCGGGTGTCTGTGGATGTCGCTCTTCACTTACCATCAAGTGAACCGACTATCCGTTTGCCCCCTCTTCTATTAAAAAAAAAAAACCGTGAAACAGCTTTGCAAAATTTCGGAAAGAAAAGCAGGGTTATTTTGCATGCTGAATAATTACTGGCACCGTGAAACAGCTTTGCTGAGTTTCAGAGAGAAAAGCAGGGTAATTAGTCAGTACAATTACTGGCATCGTAAAACAACTTAGCTGTGTTTCGGAAAGAAGTACAGGTAAAAACACATAAATGCCAGGTCAGTGTCAGATAACCTCGTCCTCTACTGTCTCTTTGAACGAAAGCTTAATCCGTCTAATATATTTTTTATTTGATAATAAGTCTTTATAGATTTTATCGTGGTTTACTAAGATTTTAGAAAATGTCTTGTAAAAAAATACCGCCACAAACCTAATAAAAGTTTACATTATACGAGTTAAATCCGCGTAAACATTAGAAAAAGGAGGATTTATATTTTTAGATTGATAGTTTAATATTATTAAATAATAAAAATTATTGCTATGTCTGCCGGCCTTGAACCCCTCATAAATGTTATCACATAACAACTATACCAGGAAAATATGATCTTTGGGACCAATTAATAAGGAGTAAGGGAAAAAACCTGACCTCATCTCATGAGGAAGAGGGAAAAAGTATTGTGATATTTGGTCATCATTTTCCTTTAAGACGAAATGTCTTAGAACCAAATATCGTATAGAAAATTGAAGGACAGTTACTAAGGTGGATGTTCACTAGAGACCTCGGTTATTTGAATTATAAATTGATATATTGGCAAAAACTTGTTGTGCCATGATGCTTTGCAGCCGAATTTGGCCGGCACGACCGGGGTCCAATACCTCTCGCTCACATAATACTGGCGTAAAGTGACAGTTATTCTGTCGCGTTTTGTGCGGTTTGTGAGTTTCCGGTGGCCCATTGAGGGGATAGGGAAAAATGCATCTGCACAATCTCTGTGTGGATGTGTATGTTCTCGTTTGCTCTTCTATGCTACAAAAACACCTGAGTTAAAAAAGGATGTTCGAAACATCATATTATAAATAAAAGAGGTTGAGAAAACGTGAAATTTCTCCAGCGGGACTTCAGTCTAAACTCTGAACTATTAACACCAGGGGAATGATGATGGTATGAAGTACGGTTTGGATATCGAGCGGTAGCTCGTCCTTGGCCCACTGGCCTGAATGTAGTTTGTCTTTCGTTTGTGTGGGCAATGATCATATACTTTCTTATACGTTGGTTAGGCATACGGACATTACCGAACGGGTACACCTTACTACTTTCCCCGTACAATTCTTCACTCCCTACAAATCAAAAGCACCCTCTTGCGAGAGTGCTTTAATACGTCCCTAGCGTGACTCTCCCCTTTCTGGGGCTGATGACTTCATATCACGACGGTGACGGCACGGCAGTCCGGGTGTATCAGTGTGGCAGCTACGACGTCATCTCAGTAATTCTTTCTTGTTTTTTTTTTTCTTTAACGCCGGGAAATGCTCTGAGGCATCCCGCGGGGGGGTCTCTCCACGCGGGTATGAGGGACTCGCTGCGCCCGAAAGCTGGTAAGTGGACGCAGCTCTACCTACTAAAACCCGGTGAGTGCCACCAATGCCGCAAACAGGACACCTCGACGGCTAGTCAGACCCGCAGGGGATCGACGCTACCTCCACAGAGGGGGTGTCTTGCACCACAGAACATCCCCTCCCAAAGTCGGGATAGTACAATAGGGTGAGGTTCCCGTCCTCGCCCCTTGCCCCCTGCCCTGTGGTCCCCTCTTCTTATAAGACGGGTACAAAGAGCCCCCTCGGCTAAATTAAATTCGCCCAAGGTGCAGCGGCTCACCCTAGGCTACTGAGCCCCACCGCCACGACAAGGCCTGAACCATAGTGGGGTTCGTGTGTTAGACATACGGACAGATGAGGCGCCTCACAAGTTTTCGACATTGAACAAAACATCTAAAATAACCCAGGCGTGTGTTGGCTATCCATAACACGCGGTACCAGTACACTACCTGCCCTGTAGGAAACGTTTTCATGGAAAAAATGAGCAGGGTGGTGGTACCCATGCAGATACGTGGCGCATCCCTCTGATGAATGATTTCCAGGAGAAGACTAGCTTTCACCTAGGTAAACGTTCTCTTAGCTTTTTCAGGATGTCTATAGGCTGTATAAACTATAAAAACTATCATAAATCTGCGCTAAAGATTTAAACTGAATTTATTTACTAATTAACTAGGCTATCAGGACTTTTTATACCATTAAAAATACATGCATTAAATATGTGCATTATAATAAAAAAAGTTCTTCGAGAACTTACCACGGGACCAGATTGACGTGGTGTAAAAGCGTCCATAGATATTATTATTATTTAAGTATCCATTGTGTTACTGACTGTCGACCTCATACGTTAACGTAATTGAATCTGGCTTTTGTAAGCCGAAGTATGGAAGCTGAATCGATTTTGCGAATGATTAATATTCCAGGCCACGCTTTGTATCGAGTTCCCGGATAATACGAATTGGAGCCATTTTGGTACCGATATTGATTTATGTTCACATACACTGGAGAACTGATGGCTGGTGGGCGAATTGAGATCTGGAGTGGAGACTTTCGGGAAGGTCAAAGGTCGGATGTGAGTGGCTAAGAGGTATGTCTTCTTGGCGCTGATTGAAAGAAGCCTTCCAGCAGTGAAAAGATTCAGATTGATGATAATTAATTTTTGGGCAATCTTGGCGTTCTTGGAGATCCAGCAAACGGATATGACTTGATAATTACAATAATTTATCTATCCTCAGAAATATTTGAAAGTCTCCTCCAGATTTCGAGATGTTTCTTTTTCCCCCCTTTTTACCATTATTTTTAAAATAATCTTAGCAAAATCTAAATAGTCCTAATGCCAAACATAACAAACAAAAATTAACTGAGTAAAATTTCTTACATTTACGTATAAAAGAACATAAAGATCAATTTACGTTTTGTACGTTCAAACAATAAACAAGTACCTCTAGCTACGTAGCTTATTGCAACACCTCATAAATCGTGGCACACGTGGCGTTGCCATAGAGTATGGTATCTACTAGAAGGTACAACTTCTTAATTTTTTGCATTGATAAAAAATATAGACATGTCTTTATATTCAACATAGTTCAGGAAAATCAAGTTACATAATATCACAGTGGTAAGCGCTTTGGCGCTCAAGCCGGAGGTTGTGGGTTCGAATCCTGCCGGGGAACAAAAATATTTTCTGTGTTCCTGGGTCATGGATGTTTATTAAATATGTGTATTATATACACACACCTATAATTGGATATGCGTGTGGGTGTGTGTGTGTGTGTTCACTGTTTATTATAAAAGTTTGAAACCTTATCTATTAACAGCATGTCACCTATAGCGCGATGAAATTAGTAAACAACGCCATCTATTGGTGGATTCACGGAAACGTTTAATAATTACATATAAATGTACCACGCCATCTATTGGCAGATTTACATAAATGCTTTAAGAATTATACAATTTAAACATGTTTGAAAAATTAGATATGTAAGTAGTTTTCATTATATCACAATCCACGTACCTACAGTTGACTTAATTTGACTTGAAAAAATTGTTGGTAATGTGTTTTATTAATAGGTATTCACTAATTAATCGAAAGGAACTTCGTTCCATCCGGGTGTCCCTTGACACCTCTCTTTAGTTTTTATTATTATTATGCGGATTTTATCGCGGTTTATTCATATTTTTACATTTAAAACTTCCTGATGTGACTATGTTACTGTATATCCAAAACGTCAGGAATGTAAAATGTTAACGGCAAATAATTTGTAAAAAGTTGTATCATTATAATGAGTAGAATTCGCGTAAAAAAATTAAATTATCTTGGCAACATCATTGATCATTTAGTAATTAGCGTCACGATCTAATATAACAAAATAATAAGCCATTAATATGATAAGAAGTCCTATCCACGCATAAAATTTTATCTTTGATTATATATATATAGTATAACGCGAAATACGTAAAACAGTTTTATTATACAAAAATACTTCATTCCATTTTCGTATAATTTTTAAGCTCATTATAATGAATCATGTTTTATGAATAAATAATTCTACAGACGGTTTTCTTAGAAATTGTAAGCCATTAAGGCTAAAGAAAAGCTAGAAACTAAGCACATTATTATATTGAATTATATTTCTAGCTACAAAAGTTTATCACAACCAAGCTTACTTAAAACTAGTATCAATCAAAAAGGCTAAAAAGTATATCTTCATCATCAGCTTGTCTCACTCCAAATTTGAAATATAATTCTCCTTCCTTCTCCAAATTAAATACCACCAGGATCGCTATATTCTATAAAATAGAATAAAGAAATACGATGTTCAAAGACTTTTTTTGCAGTTTCCTCACGTTGTTTGAAATACATTAAGGATCACGTAGGAAGAGGTGGACGGGAGGGGGGAACTTCGATTAAGGGGGTGTACGAAATAGACGGTTTAAATTGGATTTAAGTTAACGTTTACCGTTTATAGAAGTTATTATATTCGGACGGATGCTGACAACATATTACGTCATACTAAGTAGAGCGAGGAAGTTAGTAAGAAGTAGACTAAAGATGTCACCTATAGGCTATAAACGAGTTCGAGAGTAGTTAATCTACTAAATTTTTACTCTTTATGATTCGTGGTACATAAGTGATAAGTATAGTATATTACTTATGTTACATTGTATACTTTACTTTTTTTCTTTTACGCCGGGAAATGCTCTGAGGCATTCCGCGGGGGAGTGGGTCTCGCTGCGCCCGAAAGATGGTAAGTAGACGCAGCTCTACCCACTAAAACCCGGCGGGTGCTACCAATGCCGCCTTTGGTAAGGTACCCCGGATCTGTTGACTGGCTGACTGACGGCTAGTCAGTCCCTCAAGAGACCGACGCCACCTCCACAGAGGGGTTGTCCCGCACTACAGAACAACCCAACGATGAAACAGTGCAATGGGGTAAGGTTCCCATCCTCGCCCCTTGTCCTCTTCTACTCTTTTGTTCACTCTTCTTATAAGAGGGGTACAAAGAGCAGCTACCTCGACTCCATTTGCTTCGCCCAAGGTGCTGGGCTCACCTTAGGCCACTGAGCCCCACCATGCCACTGAGCCACGACAAGGCTTGAATCGTGGTGGGTATACTTTATCGTATGTCTTATTCTATTTTATTTTATTTTATCGCTCTACTTACTATTTTAATAATAATTTATTTATTTCAAGAAAGTACAAATTCGTTACACAAGCATACAGAGATAGGGACCCACCTAGTCAGTATGAAGTCATACTTGTGGCAGGTGGGCCCGCTCTTCCATAACAATTAGATACATTACAATTCAAAAGTATTATAATAACAACGTACAATTTATAGTAAATTTGAATAATATAGAATTATATTAAATTGCCTAGTTATCTAGTCTAAGGACAATGTATAAAATAATTAATTACTGAATATTTTTGGTATGTATGCGAGTAGGTGACGTGTGTGAGCGTGTATGTGTGTGTGTGTGTGTTTGTGTGTGTGTGTGTTTGTGTGTGTGTGTGTGTTTTTGTGTGTGTGTGTGTGTGTGTGTTTGTGTGTGTGTGTGTATGTGTGTTTGTGTGTGTGTGTGTTTGTCTGCGTGATTTTGTAAGTGTATTATTATTTTCTTTTCTTACTATTACTATAATGTAGTATTTTTTACTATTAATCATAACAAAGTAGAGTATTACTTTTCAAAGAGCAAAGTCGCGATCATAATTTCAAGTACAGAATTTTTTACGTGGGTCGCTATTATTAAGGGACCCTCTCGGTTCAATTGAGACCTCAAATAGGAGACCTTTAGGCGATTCTACTTTTATAACGAAATTCTCTCATAAAAGACCCTTGTAACAATGAATAATATTTAAATGGGGGAAATTGAGTTTTTTAAACGTTTATCATTATCAGCCGCGTCCAGCCCGAGCTCACTCGTTCACTGCAAGAGTATGATGAATAAATAAATATTACTAATCATTATACCACGTTAACCAAATCCCGCAGTTAGCTCGTAAGAACCTATATTATTATAATGAAACAATTTTTTACGGATTTTATCGCGGTTTATTAAGATTTTTACAAGCCCGACGTTTCGGATACTTTACAGCAACCATGGTCACGGGAGGAGTCCTCCCGTGACCATGGTTGCTGTAAAGTATCCGAAACGTGACCATGGTTGCTGTAAAGTATCCGAAACGTCGGGCTTGTAAAAATCTTAATAAACCGCGATAAAATCCGTAAAAAATTGTTTCATTATAATGAGTGAAATTCGCGCAAACATTAGAAAACCTATATTATGTTGAAATTTTAAATGTATGTAAATATACATAATTTAACATTTAAAATATAGTAAGAGGTAGTGCCATGCTGCATTGCAGCCGAACTGGGCCGGCACGGCTGGGGTGGTACCTCTCGCTCACATAACACCGGCGTCAAGTGACAGCTATGCTGTCGTATTTCGTGTGGTTTGCGAGTTTCCGGTGGCCCATAGGGAAAAGGTCCGACTGCTCGTTTGCCCCCTGATCACATAAAAAAAATGTCACGTCTGCATCTGGCGGGATTCAAACCCGCAACCGCTGCGTCACCTGACCACTGGACCAGATGGCTGATCCCACATCAGTCATATCCTAAAAGCGCAAACATATTATTTAAACAAAATATTTTTTAAACAATATATTTAAACAAAAAATAGTCCAATCTATTCAGTTAATGCTGTGGCAATACTGTAAAGGCTCCAAACCGATATGGATCCCATATCGGTTTACCAAGGGTCGACGGGGTCGAAGACGTCTTAAATTGGACCCCTTACTTTATTATTATTAGATTACTTAACACATTTTTTTATTTGAAACATTCAAGTTACCTATATGAGTTGATTACAAGTTGCTAATAGGTTCAACATCATCATCATCATCATCATCATCACCATCATCATCATCATCATCATCATCATCATCATCATCATCATCATCAACATCATCATCTCCATCATCGTCATCATCAGCCTCTATCCGTCCACTGCTGAACATAGGCCTCACTCAATGAACGTCAAGACGATCGATCCCTTGCTAGGTCAGTAGGAAGTAGTTTGTATCAAATTACTAAAATAGGGATAGATTATTTTTAGTAATTTGGGTTTAACTTAATAAATTGATTTCATTTTAATTTGTAGTGTAATAAAGGCCTTGTTCACAATTCACTCCACGTTTAGAGATCGTTAAACCTTTATTGTATATAAAAGGGGTTCAATATAGTCGTTTATCTTCTCTCGGCGTGGATTTCCAGTGAAAGTACCAATTAGTTACAATAGAGTGGTGTAACATCTATATAGATAAATAAAATTGGAGTGTTCGTTTGTAATATTAGAATAACTGCTTTTTATTGAATGCATAATATGGACGTATACATGATATATATACTAAAATAGCCTTTCTTACAATTTTTGTCTGTCTGTCTATGTGCAGGGCTGATATTGACGGGACTTTCATTGGCAGATAGCTGATGTTATAAGGAGAAACTTAAGTTATAAAAAAAATCATTATCAATCCAGGTACGGCTGTAAATCTAAGTTAATGTGGGCGAAGCTGCGGGCAACAGCTAATATTATATAAGAAATATTTTTTTCGGAATTCTAGGCACGCAAGTCATATTCGCGCCTGTCTGAGTTTTTTTTCAATGTTCGACTCGTTTTAAAATAAAGTATATTCCATTAATTTTAGCTAAATTCTGATTATATTCATTACGGTTTCCAAGCCAGTTTAACAATCAAGGTTTAACGTATCCTTCGGGCTCTCGAAAATAGTATCTAAGGGTCATTTGGTTACCACTGATCCCGGACACACTGGAAAAGTCCGAATTAAAATAAGGATGGTTATATTATATAGTTGAAATAGACTGACCTCGGGTCTAGGTTCGATTATGTCCTATGTTTTGGAAACTACCAATGTTTGGGCTTAAAAAATTATATTTGAACTAGCTGTTGCCGTTCGGATTGATGATGATTATTTTTATGGACAAAGTTACGCCTTATAACGTCAGCTATCTGCCAGTAAAAGCCTCGTCAAAATCGGCTTAGCCGTTTCAGAGATTAACCGGAACAAACAGACGGACAAAAATGTTTTTTCTTAATGTAAGTGCAGTATATTATTTCATAGATTTTAACCGCGGCTTCGTCCGCGTATAAGAAGTATTGTTTTAAATCTTATTTTTCAAATAAAGTAGTAGTAGCCATGCTGCTTTGAACCGAATTGGGCCGACAGAACCGTGGACACATAGCACCGGCGTCAAGTGACAGCTATGCTGTCGCGTTTCGTGCGGTTTGTAAGTTTCTGGTGGCCCATTGGGAGGTATAGGGAAAAGGAGGGCAACGCATCTGCATAACTTTTGGCTGTGCCGATGTCTATTGGCGTCGGTAGTCACCTCCGGCTCCGACTGCTCGATTGCCTCCATGTGACATAAAAAAATGGTTCCAATTTACAAACTATAATAATTTAAAGAATACTATTTACTTCCACGGTAAGGCCCAATAGTACATTTTTATAAAATATATTTAATGATTAAACGAACTTACCTGAAGTGATGTTCTATCATAATTATACTTTGCTTCGTCTTCGAGATTATATACTTGTAGTAGGCGTATCGTGTCTCCGTTCAAACACTATAGTTGAGATATTCTATGAAATAGTAAAACTAGAAAATAAAATAAAAATTAAAATAAGGTAGTTATACAGTTGCCACCAAATGACCCCAACGTCGACCACGTCTTCATTTAGTTGAGAGTGATAGTATTGGTTTTTTTTACATTAGGGCTTAAGTTTAGAGGTGGGAGGGACCTAATCTCTTCAGACGAAGCTCCGTATAATTATGATAGAACATCACTTCAGGTAAGTTCGTTTAATCATTAATTATACTTTGCTTCGTCTTCGAGATTATATACTTGTAGATCTTGAGAGTTAATTATGTAAAAAAAAAGTAAAGTAGAAGTGTTTCACACTTTAGTATGGTCTATTATATAATGAGATAATATACAATTGATTATTACACATATTTTAACATTAAATTTAAAATAAACTTAATTTATTTCCTATCCAGCTGTTTTGCGGATGAGGTCAATGTGTAAGTATTTGTGTCCAACAGAAATGTTGAGCTTGCTGATTTTGCTTAACAGCAATAACCTTAACCTTCTTCAAAATAAAGCAAAGATGACACAAAAACCATGATATTGGCAACTCCGCAACGGAGTCATTTCAAGAATAAAAATAACCTTAATTATTTTTATTAAACTCTTAATAAGTGTTTCTGACAATGTAGCCTTAATTTCCTGGTTTAGCTGCGGCAAACCAATTTTTATTAAATTTTCGGGTAGTAGACAATTTTTTAAAATGTCTTATTTAATTTCCGTATCTACACATAACGGACAGCTAGGTCAGTCTATATCGGCGGGCTTATATATAATATTATCTTTTGAAAGGGTTTCGCCTAATAATTCTAACATTGCGTTATCTAACGTTCTATTAGTTTTGGCTATGTCTACCGGTGGTTCGTCGATAGTGAGATATCTTTGTATAGAATATGGCCATCTACAGGCATAGTTTCAATAGCCTCATCCCCATGTTGGAGATGACATCATTGGATTTAATACCCATTACAGAGGTAACATGTTTAGACATATTCGATTGGTTTTCTAAAAATAAAAATTTGAAGGTACCTATATATCTTTAAAAGATACTCAACACAATTTTAAATATTTAACCTCCTTACGACGTGAAGATATTATCATTAAATGATATGCTCGACACAGCGTATGATAATAATTTACAAAAAAAAATCAATGTAAATTATGTTGTATTCGACAGAGCGTTAATAATAATATAAAACAAAGGTAATAGTCTCTATGGACTATACTCAATATAAATTATGTCATATTCGACAAAACGTTAATAATAATATAAAACAAAGGTAATAGTCTCTATGGACTATACTCAATATAAATTATGTCATATTCGACAAAACGTTAATAATAATATAAAACAAAGGTAATAGTCTCTATGGACTATACTCAATATAAATTATGTCATATTCGACAAAACGTTAATAATAATATAAAACAAAGGTAATAGTCTCTATGGACTATACTCAAGGTAAATTATGTCGTATTTAACAAAGCGTTAATAAAAATTATATAAAACAAAGGTAATTAGTCTCTATGAACTATACTCAATGTAAATTTTGTCGTATTTGACTAAGCATTAATAATCTAATATATAAAATTTCCATGTCACAATGTTAGTTACCGTACTCCTCCGAAACGGCTTTACCGATTTTTACCAAATTTTATATGCGTATTCAGTAGTAGTACTATCTATTTTTCATACCCCTAAGTGATAAGGGTGGTCAACCCCTCAAATTTTAAAAGGTAACGCGGGCGAAGCTGCGGGCAACAGCTAGTAGTAATATAAAACAAAGGTAATAGTCTCTACGAACTATACTCAATGTAAATTATATTGTATTCGACAAAGCGTTAATAATAATATAAAACAATAGTAATCTAATATCTCTATGAATAATGTCTCTATGAACTATACTCAATGTGAACCATATCATATTCGACACAGTGTATAATAATAATATAAAACAAAGGTAATAAATATCTATAAAGTGTAATATTAAAAATTGTTAAGTAAATGTAAATTATATTACATACAAAGGACGTAGTCTTAAAAAACTACCCTCAATACAATTGGTCGTGACGGTAACACTCTTATCAAGTGTACTCATAATTATTGTATAAAATATGTAATAATTTAACATACCTTCTTGTAGCGACAGGACTGGTTCGAAGTTATCCGAAGATCTTAAGATATTATAATCTTCATTGTCCTTATTACTTTTGCGCTTAATCATTTTTTTTTTCGGATTAAAAAATGTTATACTTAAACATCCGAGTGAGCGTGTTGAACGGACGAGCACTAAAACGCGAATGAAGACGTGGTCGACGTTGGGGTCATTTGGTGGCAACTGTATAACTACCTTATTTTAATTTTTATTTTATTTTCTAGATTGTACTATTTCATAGAATATCTCAACTATAGTGTTTGAACGGAGACACGATACGCCTACTACAAGTATATAATCTCGAAGACGAAGTATAATTATTTAATTTAGTAGTACATTTTTATTATATTTAAATAACTTTTACGGATTTTATCGCGGTTTATTTAGATTTTTAAATGCCCGACGTTTCGGATACTTTCCAGCAACCATGTTCATGGGAGGATTGAGGTGTCAGACGTCCGTACGTATTTATTTTGTGTCCTAGCGATACAAAATTATTCGTAACTACCCTATGATACATCAATATTTTAATTCAAATTAGTACCTACTACCAGCAAAAAAATTACGAAAAAGTTATATTTTTTATTCATATATTTTATTATTGTTCCTAGCATTGTTTATATATAGTACTTTGTCATTTATTGCAATTTTAAATTATGAAATAATCAAATAAAAACATATTGGATATAAATTACAAAGAACCTAAAACTAAAAACCTTAAAAAATATAATATTAATAACTTAAGTATATTAATAAAAAGTGTTTGGTAAATAAATCAGAGTAGAATTTTTAGGTTTATTATAGAATAAACACAGTACAATTTATTAGATATTGAGCCAGCTTTGCTGAAACCCTTTTTTAATTTGTGACAGAATATATATTAGTGAGTTGCACAAAATGGCTTTTTTACATAAGTGTTGCCAGGCAGATGACAACCAAATCAAAAATGTTTTCACTAAATAAAATGATAATTAAAAATACAATTCATGTTCAATTATGTATTGAACAAAAAGGAATCCCTTTAGGCAAGGTTCCGAAGATTTGCACAGCGTTCCCCCTTTGAATTGCTTGACTAATTCTTTGTCCGAGGTAGCTGCCAGCTCTTCGGTCTCCTGTGATGTCGACTAACCTTTTTGTTATTTCTTTAAAGAGCCTTAAAGCGCTAGGACCCCACGGACCAAGGGTCTCGACACCGAATGGGACAAAATCATATTCGGAGCCTAGACCCCCGTATTTGCATATTTTAACTTTTTCGGCCGCTTCATTATTATATATAAGTATTCCTTTTTTATAATAATATAATGAATTCTATTAATAAATCATTTTTTATAATATGAATACTTATAGCGTGATCTACATTTTGTGTTAACGCCATCTATTGTCACATCTAAAAAAACTTCTTGTTACACTAATTATACATCTTATATCTTACCTAGGGTCTCAAACTATCTCCATATCAAATTACACTCAAATCGGTTGTGGTTTAACAAATACACAGTCCCGGCGTTTTAGCTGCACAACTCCCGTTTCCGTAGGATTTTCAGGATAGCAACTATTTTATGTCCTACGTTAAGTTCCAAAGTATCTTTATACCAAATCTCACCCAAATCTGTTCAATGGTTTAGAAAATAGACAGTCCCGGGTTTTACCCACATAGGTCCTGTTCCCGTGGGATTTTTAGGATAAAAACTATTTTAAATCCTACGTTAAGTTCCAAAGTGGTTCAGAAGGTAGATAGTCTCGGGGTTTTACCCGAATAAATCCTGTTCCCGTAGGATTTCCGGGATAAAAACTATCCTATGTCCTTTCTCGGGTTTCAAGCTATCTTCGTGCCAAATTTCATTCAAATCGGTTTAGCGGTTTAGGCATGAAGAAGAGACAGACAGACAGACAGACAGACAGACAGACAGACAGACAGACAGACAGAGTTACTTTCGCATTTATAATATTAGTAAGGATTTAGTACCTTCATTTATAAGTAAGGTTATTAGTTATTGTGTATTGCCTTTTTATTATCAAATTTGAATAAAAACTTACCGGGCGAACGGCTGCATTTATTACGGAATCACCAGCCCCAAAATTTAAAAATTTCCTGTAAGTTAAATACCCTGTTCTGGGGTGTCAAATGCCAAGAAAATTTCTCAATGATTTTAGAAGATTTGTGCTCTTGAACTAACTTCTACTTTCAGCTTCATTTTATTTCTAGGTTATATATTCACTTAAGGTAAAACAAAGCAAGAGCATGCATAAACCATACAAATCAACATATAAATCGGTTTATCGTGAAACATTCCTTCACAATAATTTATGTATTAAACAATAACGCTTCTTTGAGTTTCTTATTAAATATCTACTAGTTTGTACGATACCAAATAAATTTATACTAATATTATAAAGCTGAAGAGTTTGTTTGTTTGAACGCGCTAATCTCAGGAATTACTGGTTCGATTTGAAAAAATATTTCAGTGTTAGACAGCTTATTTATCGAGGAAACGCCGTGACTAATAGAAGTTAAGTAAGTTAACGCAGGTGAAGCTGCGGGCAACAGCTAGTTCTTTATTATAAATACGAAAAAGACTTTAGATTGAGGTTGTCGTCAGACTAGATAAGATCCCCACCGCGGTTCAAACCTTGTCGTGGCGGTTTGGCTCAGTAAACTAAGGTGAACCCAGTACCTCTTTGTACCCCTCTTATAAGGGGGACAAGGCGCGAGAATGGTGACCTCATGCCATTGCACTGTCCCGACGTTAGGACATTGTTATGTGGTGCGAGACAACCCCTCTGTGGGTCGGTCGGTCCCAGGAGTGACTAGCCGTCGAGGTGTCCTGTTACTCAAAAGATCCGGGGCACCTCACCAAAGGCGGCATTCGTGGCACTCGCCGGGTTTTAGTGGGTATATCTGCATCCACTTTATCATCTTTCGGGCGCAGCAAGTTCCACATACTCACTTTTTTTTATGTTAGTTGGCTAGGCAAACTGGCAAACGTACCACCTGATGGTAAGTGGTCGACGTCGACCATGAACATAAACTAGTATACCTGGAACGAGCCCAGGCAACTTATTTATGTGTTGCCTATCCTGAGACATAAGATGTTAAGTCTCGGTGCCAGTAAAACTTGGGGTGTCCCCCCTCCCCCGCGGAATGCCTAAGAGCATTTCTAAAAAATAAGACTAGATAAGATGTAGCTAGCACGGAGGCAGATGATGACGCAAACAGTATGTGGCAGACATTTTTGTTATATCAGTTGGATTCTAAACTGGCTGACGTGCCATCTGATGGTAAGTTAGCATTACCCACAAATATAACGAGTGACCTGGGACGAGCCGCAGCAACTCATTCATGCCTATCCAGAAATAAAGAATTTCAATTTTGTTGTAATTACACTCCTGTCGTTTCCGAAACACAAATAAGATGTTTCACGAAAGAAATAAGCAGGATAGTGGGCATGCGGCACAGGGCCACCCTCCCGTCGGTCATATTTAGAACAAATGGCTACGGGTTGATGATGATGTAGAAAACAAGATACACTGTCGTTGATAGATTTGTATCACGTGAAATGTCGCATCAATGTCCCGTAACGCTCATTGTCCCGTTACGTTAATTGTACGCCTTCGTTTTGTTATGACGTTGTCAAATTAAACTATCGTCCGTAAACCCACTTTACAGACAACCAATATTTTTTTATATATTACTAGCTGACCTGTGCGAAATTTTCGCACATCATAATAATCTTACTAATGTTATAAAGGCAAAAGTTTGTAAGTTTGGATGTTTGTTGATCTGTCACGGCAAAACCGCTGAACTGATTTGGATGAAATTTGAAATGGTGATGAATGGTATAAACCATACCTTGGATTAGGACATAGGCTATAAAAATAATCATCATCAATCCGGATAAGGCTAATCTAAGATAACGCAGGCGAAGCTGCGGGCAACAGCTAGTAGTGATAATAATCCTATTTTGATGCCGTTTGAAACATTAATTTTGATGAAGAATTAAAGAAACCTGTGGGAGGGAAGCGCTGTGCCGCGCTCCCGGCTGCATGGGTACCACCATCTTGCTTGTTTCTCCCGTGAAACAGCTTTGCTGTGTTTCGGAGAGAAGGGCAAGATAGGCAGTGTAACTACTGGCACCGAGACTTAACATCTTATGTCTCAGAATAGGCAACACATAACTAAGTTGCCTGGGCTCTTTCCAGGTAAACTAGTTTATGTTCATGGGCGACGTCGACCACTTACCATCAGGTGGCACGTTTGCCAGTTTGCCTATCCAACTATCATAAAAATAAAATAAAAAAACACAAAAAAAAAGCTTCGGGGAATAAAATCGTATATAATATAATCTATTAAAAATGGCATTTTCTATATTTTCCGGAAAACTGCATATTTTAAGTCGAGGTGTGTGCCTGATACTCAGTGAGCCAACGTATAATGTGACATTAACCCTCCTCACCTTTTACTAAGGAGGCTTCTGGAATATAAGTAATAATCATCATCATCATCATCGTCGTCGTCATCATCATCAGCCTCTATCCGTCCACTACTGAACACAGTCCTCCCTCAATGAAAGCCAAGACGGCCGATCCCTTGCCACTTGCATCCAACACGGACAGGCCATCGCATGGAAATCGTCTGCCCACCTGGTTTATGGGGTACTACAACACTTAAGTAGCATATGCCTTGAATATTTTATAAGATAAAAAAATATAGCTACAGTGACTATGGTTGCTCTAATGTATTCGAAAAATCGATAATGTAAATACAAAGTAAAATCAAAATCAAAATCAATAATTTTTATTCTAAATAGTACCAATACAGTATCTTTTTGAACATCAATTAAATCTACCACCGGTTCCAAGGCACCCCACTGAGAAGAACTCACGAAACAAACTCAGTGGAACTACTCTTTTCAAATAATACATATTCTATAACAATTTTAACATCTTATCCTGAAATGCCTGGGAGGAACGCCTTATTCCCAGGGTGTGGTATCCTCCTCATGGAGGATACTTGGAGGAATCTTTTACTTAATAATATCCTTTACCACACAAACGCTCTTTAACAACTTTTTTTAATTTTTTTATGAATAGCTTTTGAACGTTTTCTGGGATCCTATTGTAAAAGCGTATGCTTTTACAATAGGATCCTTTTGGATCCTTTTGGAAGGAAGTTGCCTTTAAAAGAATTGCTTACTTTTAAAAGTCTAATCACTGGTACATCTAACCTGTGTCTATTCCGTGTATCCCTACTATGAATATCACTTTTCTTACAAAATTCATTTATGTTTTTCCGGACACACAGTAAATTTTCTAAAATGTATTGAGGGGGTCAGTCAGAATTCCTATTTCTTTAATTTTTTCTCTCAAAGATGAGTATTGAGTATATTTCGTATGAGTAAAACTCGCGCCAACTTTTGAAAAAAAAAATTGTTTTATCCATCTGCACATCATGATATTTATGAAAAAATATTGACGATAATTAATAGAATGGATGAAATAAATTTTAATAATTTTATTATTCCCAGATAAAGGAATTATATTTTGAAGCCAACCACGATAATTAAAATATACAACTTCTTCGGAGGGTTGCACGACAGAAATTGAGTGTAACAGCTCTTTGTTAGAAATGGAGGTTATAATTATGTTCGGTATTAAGGTGTAGGAAAATTTTGGTGACGGGTTTTGTGTCTTTTTGCTGTGTTCGATTTGAATTTTCTCCAGATTTTCACTTTATTTATAGCCTGACCAGATATAAATAAAGTTTATACGACCGACACCAGGCAGGATTTATATTATAAGCCCTGCTTGGTGTCGCCACTGTATCTTTTTTACGTCAACGCATATCATCGTCCATACAGAAATTAGTTCCAAAATTTCCCGCAATATGGCGAGAGTTTTTTATTTTTCTGGTCAGCCCTTATTTACACCTTCATTTTCCATATTTTACTATCCATCTAGTATGAGCAAATATTTTCAAAGAATGTAAAAACAAAGTCGCGGATAGGAGAGGGTATAGAATAAATTAGGTCATAACTTTTCATTGCATGCATATTCAGGACCTAGATCTTGAATAAGCAGCTAGATAATTACTTAGCTTTCTACGTTCTGCGTCTATTTGAACAATTCATGTTCAAATAAACGTCTTGGATGGAAGACTCATATCTATATATTACAGTAATTACTGTTCTGCGTTTGTATGGAAAAATGAGCGACTTGTGTAATTGATTTAATGAGACTACACGTATAATTCAAGTCAAGTTGCAACTAGCAGCTAGCTATAGAGCTGATGATATTACTGATCACACGCCATTATCACGATGTTCATGGTTTTTTTCCATATTGAAGAGTTGGGAAAATGATAGACGACACCACAGTGCACGCAGATGCCTTTTAAATATGAGTATACGCATTTTTTTAAAGGTCACTAAGTCGTATTTGGTTACGAAATACCGCAGATTCCATTATGATCATGTTCTGATACCTTGTGATGATATTGATCACAGTGATCATGGTATCCACTGATGATGATTAAAAATGTCGGAAAGAATTCCGTCCTCTTATAGTGTTCATTCATTCAACGACGTGACAAACACTTAAAACCCCCATTAGCCGGTATTTCCCCTGGGATCTCAAACATAGGGATGTCCAAATTTTTATCGATATTTTGCATATTTTTTTTGTAATTGTTTTATAATAAAAATTATGGCGAAAGTTAAAATATAGGTTATTAAAAATATATTTAGGAAAATGGTTTCAATTGTAATAATTTAAGGTAATTGAAACAAAACACATACTGTCAATGTCATATTTAAGACATTGTATCGTTCTACTGATATGCACAAGAAACTGAGTTTTTACCGTAGGTAGGTATAAATATATATATATATATATATATATATATATATATATATATATATATATATATATATATATATTTTAAGGTAAATAATTCTCCAAGAAACCCAAGTATAAATGTGTAAAGTGGAAATTCCTTTAAACACAGGCATGACTTTAATATCTATACTAATATTATAAAGCTGAAGAGTTTGTTTGTTTGTTGGAACGCGCTAATCTCAGGAACTACTGGTCCGATTTGAAAAATTCTTTCAGTGTTAGACAGCCCATTTATCGAGGAAGGCTATAGGCTATATAACATCACGCTGTGACATATAGGAGTTGAGTAACGCGGGCGAAGCTGCAGGCAACAGCTAGTATATAATATATGGAACCGTATGAAAAAGCATTATATTGAACTTGCATGTGAAAGTATCATACTTAATGTACTAGATTGATCAGTACAGCGTGTAGTAATATTGAAAGATAATAATATTTAAACTATTTAAAACGGAATATTTTCCTTTCCTTTGTTGCACGAGATTCGTAAATAAGGCATTCGTTGATTACGCAGAAAATGCACACAAAACTGAAAAATTCCGTTTTAAAGAGTCTAATATTGGAAATTATAATTTAAAATCTTATGTCGAGCATATTAGCATATTACACCCCATAAATAAAATGTATTCTCAAACTATAAGAGATATATTATCTCGGATGTCTATGGGCGTCGGTAGTCGCCATAACGCTCCGATTGCTCGGTTGCTTCCTTTTGGCATAAAACTATAAGAAAGATAAAAAATCTATTTTATCATTATCATAAAAATTAAAAACATGGCAAATATTTTTAAACAGTTTCAGAAGTGAAAATAATCAAGATGTTAATTTAAAATCTAAGGAAGATAAGAATCACCATCACAAACTAAATTTCCCACTACCTCAAACTACCCGTGTGTATTACAAACTTTACAATTTCTTATTGCACATAACAAATTACCAAGCTGAACCATCTCGTTGCAAAGTTTGTAAGACGAAGTTTCAGCTGTTACAACTTGGAATGGATGTTTTTCCACTAACAAGAGTACACTTAAGGCTTGAGGAGGAGATAATTTTTATGGATAAAGGATAAAAGTAATAAGGATGTAATTGGATGAAACTTTCTCAAGGAATTTATAGATTACAATGAAATGTAAAATGTCTGAAATGTATCTGGACATCCAAAAATTACGTGAGGTGAATTTGACAATGTTTCGACCTCTCCCATTGGTGAGATATCGTGAGATTTGGTTCGAGGGGGAGGCCCTCCCGTTTTAATCTCACTTGAGATATTTTAAAACGCGTATTTTAATGTAAATGTTGCGGACCTATTTTAAAAAAGACAATTAATTTCATTATTTTTATTTAATGAAGTTAATAACGACTCGTATAAGTTGGCTTATATTATTATTATGTAATCGTAAACCATTGCGATATAGTTGAACAATATAATACTTAAAAAAAGTATTAAAATTATTAAAGACAGAAAAAGATTCTAACTCTCCACTGTCCGTGGAGAGAATTATATATAACCAAGAAATATTTTTTACTATATTAATTTGACCCTATTTCCTTGTAATTCCATACTGTTTCTTGCGAATAAAGAAGGGATATTTGTTGATACCCCCTCTCGCCCCTACGTGAGTTTGACTGAGATTCTGTTCAACCCCCTCCCCTCCTGGAAAACCTTAAGTAATTAATGGAGGCCCCTAGTCTTAGTAAGCCGCGCCATAATCCGTAAAAAGTATTTCCTTAATTAGTGAAATTCGCGTAAACATTAGAATTTATAGATGCATGTTCAAATCTTAAACTGGCTAATAAGAGTTCTATATTGCTCTGTATACCACTGAAATTGTTTTTAATATTATTTAGAGAAAACCACATTTCGGATTACCTAACTCGCGAACTAAGTATAGCCCCCTCGCCTGATTTAAGGAAATCCGTCTTCGACAATGTGTCACATATAGAATTTTCTCTTGACATTGACGTATAAGAAAAAAAAATAGGATTAAATTCTATCGATATGCATAAGCGTCACTTTGTCTATTTTGAATATGTAAGCAGGGTATAAAATAAAGCAGACGGTGATGACATTAGGTCCTAAGTACTTTAAAAAGGGCTATTTCAAAGGGCTATAAAAGATCAAAGACTTTTTGGCGTCACCTGATGTCTTTTGACCTCTAAATAGGACAATGATAAAATATTGTGGCGATATCAAAATTCCGCTTTCGTTCCATTTACCTAAAATTTATGGTAAATTTATTCTAAAAAGTGACCTTTTCTCGATTCTCAGCCGTCGCGAACAAATAACACATTTTTATATTTCTTTTTTTTTTTGGTTTTGGACCCTAACTTAATTATGTTACTTTTATTATTTTTTTGTACAAAGGCCAAATTTTTTACTGGAAACATTTTTAATATAGCATATGTGACTCCTGCATGTGCTGGCCACGGGTCTCTTCCTCGAAAACAGGCGAGGAGAGTATCCGACATAACTAATTCGTAGGATGCCGACATATGAATGGGGTGCCTTTTTTGCGTCGGAAAATGATCTTAGGCATCCCGCCGGGGAGGAGGGACTCCCCAGACGGGTATGAACTATGTACTCGCTGTGAACACGAGGTGAACGCAACTATCCACTAAAGGGTTCTGTTTAGCCATTTTGAGAAACGGAACCCTAAAAATCTCTACCCAAGTTGAATCCAACTCATGTTCATGTG
This sequence comes from Helleia helle, assembly GCA_963853865.1. Lineage (NCBI taxonomy): Eukaryota > Metazoa > Arthropoda > Insecta > Lepidoptera > Lycaenidae > Helleia > Helleia helle. The sequence continues at coordinate 1,459,169 of OY971435.1, forward strand.
AATGATACGGCTTGTTAATGATATAAAATTATTCGGTAAATAATAAAATGTAGGTATATCAAATAAACGTATATAAAATAAATGTTATTGATACGAGACATGAAACTGCGTCGTTACTGTAATGTGGCCATGTACGGAATTACGAATGTACGTGGCGCATATCATTGGTTCATTTGCGATGTAATATCAAAACAATATTAGTTCATTTGCGATGTAATATCGAAACAATATTGGTTCATTTGACGTAATGTCGAAATAACATTGTTTCATTTGTGACCTAATAAAAAAACGTATAAGTATTTTGTGGCATCGCGGTTCATTTGTGACATATTATGTTATAAATAAAATTGTTTTATTTGCGACCTAATATTATTTTGAATGTTATTTTTGCGGGGCTTGGTTAAATAGGATTCCCGACGTATCGGATACTTCGAAGCAATTTATAAGACTAAAATGTTAGACATCCTACTGTCTCTAAATTATTTTGAGTACTTATTTTCATCAGTAATAATAATCAGCGCTGCATGACATTAACACGTTTATAAAATCTCTGAAACCTTTTAGTATAATTAGTAAGGTTCATGTAAACCATAAATAATTTTGCAACGTAACGCACCAAGGTCATACGAAAAAAAGGGAACAAAAGAGCAGGGGGGAACAAGGGGCGAGAATGGGAACCTCTCCTGTACTGTCCCAACGTTGGGTCTTTTATTTGGTGCGGGACGACCCCTCTGTGAAGGTGGTGTTGGTCTCTTGAGGGACTGACTAGCCGTCGAGGTGCCCTGTTTGCTCAATAGATCCGGGGCACCTCACCAAAGGCGGCATTGGTGGGACTCGCCGGGTATTGGTGGGTGGAGCTGCGTCGACCTTACCAACTTTCGGGCGCAGCGAGTCCCACATACCCTCAGAGCATTTCCCGGCGTAAAGGAAAAAAATATATTAGTTCAATAATTTTGCGCGCTATGTAAAAATAACATTGGTTCACTTGTGACTTTTTTTTTAGAAGAGGGGGCAAACGGAGAGCCGGTTCACCTGATGGTAAGTGAAAGCGACATCCATAGATACCTGCTACATCATTAGCAGGTGCGTTGCCTTTCTAATATGAGTATACTATATTTTTGAAGGTCCCTAACCTAACCTAACCTAACCTAACCTTAATAAATAAAATATGTAACATCTGAATAACATTGGTTCATTTGCGATAAAATTGAGACGATCTTCATACAAAGAAGGCCACTATACAGTGGCTAGTCCTTGATAGTGTGAGTGGCCGGGGATGTTGTCTCGATGTTCATAGTAAGGGCCATAAATCCATTAAAGGCACTGACCATAATAATCATATTTCCATGACATTGTTAGTAAATTAATCTACTAATAGCCTTACTTTATCAATCAGAAAGCAATTTTTTGTAATGTCATGATGTCATTGTCCGAAATCTAGTTGTCCATTAATATAAATGATCCTGTAGAATTTTCCAGAACACGAACAATTGTAATTAGTATTAGTATCTACAACTTGTATCAGGCTGTCAGTTCGTACAGGTATTATGGCGGCTCTCAGCGAAAATATGCGATGTGTCGTGGAAAGGGATTACAATATGCTTGTTATATTTTAGGTCATGTGGAATGATAGAAATGGCTCTACTTTATACGTTATAATGTATTCTATCATCAACTTTATTTCTTTTTTTATGTTAGTTGGATAGGCAAACTGGCAGACGTGCCACCTGATGGTAAGTGGTCGACGTCGCCCTTAAACATAAACTAGTTTATCTGGAACGAGCCCAGACAACTCATTCATGTGTTGCCTATCCTGAGACATAAGATGTTAAGTCTCGGTGCCAGTAATTACACTGCCTGTCTTGCCCTTCTCTCCGAAACACAGCAAAGCTGTTTCACGGGAGAAACAAGCAAGATGGTGGTACCCATGCAGCCGGGAGCGCGGCACAGCGCATCCCACGCACCGGTTCTTCAGTGGCCTCTTCTAATGAACTCTAAGACGGCGAGCCATAACTTTTTTCCAACCGAAAACGGTATATTTTAGTCTAAAGCAATAAAAACTATATTATATACTTGGATATCATCAATAATACTATCACTGAATTTTGCCTTCAGTAATTCGAACCTGGGACTTCTGGATAGAGTTGACTCTACCTATTTTTTAAATATATCACAATTTTATCAAAATCGGTTCAGGCATATTAATACATTTACAAATTCATATTCACACATTTGTAATATAAGCCTCAACAATCTTTACATGTCCCATTGGGCATGGGCTTCAAATCAGGCGAGGAAGTTAGGCCACAGTTCACATTCTAATACGGGTTGTACATTATGATATAAGTACAGAATCCTAATTAATTCAGGTCTTACAATTCTCGTCCAATTAGAGATTTGGCCTGCGTGGGACCTAATCCTATTACCAGCTCTAAACCACTTAAAGTTTCAGGTAACACGTCCTGTCCGCATTTAAACATGAAATATGGTTACAATACCAGGAGATTTTTGTTATGATTATATATATATTCTACTGCTTCATATAATATGCTTATTTCAATGAAGAAATCCCCCGCCGCCTAAAATATACTAGGATCCCTTCCTTTTTAGGGTTCCGTAGCCAAATGGCAAAAAACGGAACCCTTATAGATTCGTCATGTCTGTCTGTCTGTCTGTCCGTCCGTATGTCACAGCCACTTTCTTCCGAAACTATAAGAGCTATACTGTTGAAACTTGGTAAGTAGATGTATTCTGTGAACCGCATTAAGATTTTGACACAAAAGTAGAAAAACAACAATAAATTTTAGGGGTCCCCATACTTAGAACTAAAACTCAAATTTTTTTTTCATCAAACCTATCCGTGTGGGGTATCTGTGGATAGGTCTTCAAAAATGATATTGAGGTTTCTAGTACCATTTTATTCTAAACTGAACAGTTTGCGCGAGAGACACTTCCAAAGTGGAAAAATGTGTCCCCCCCTGTAACTTCTAAAATAAGAGAATGATAAAACTAAAAAAATATATGATGTACATTACCATGTAAACTTCCACCGAAAATTAGTTTCTACAAGATCTAGTAAGTAGTTTTTTTCATACGTCATAAATCGTAAACCATTTACCTTTTATTCAATCAACTCAAATATTTATATATTAGAAAGAAAAACATTTGATTCCATAAACATAAACTTAATATTTGTTAAAGTGTCTAATGTTGTATATTATGTAATGGTACGGAACCCTTTGTGCGCGAGTCCGACTAGCACTTGGCCGGTTTTTTTATATTTTACTAATATCATGAAATCGATTCGTCAAATAAAGCTGGCGTAAAAATGGAATTTATCGCGTTTTTTAAGATTCTCGATTTCGGTAGGTACTTTAAAACAACTTTATACTTGTGACTGGTGTGAGATCCTAATGTTATTCGAAGTACCCTTTTCTGTTATCGCAGGGAAATGCTTTTTACGCATGTTGCCAGGATCTCCCATAAATCCTGACCCTATGTGGGACTCGCACCTGGGAGTGTCCTACCCGTAAAATAAAACCACTGCGAGCGCCTTCAGCCGCATTTTGAGGGTCCCGGATATGTAGTCAACAGGATTACCTCAGCGACAAGCTGGCCCCGACGAAGGCTAGACTCCTCGGCTTAAGAGGGGGCTACTTGGCCGCTAATAAGCAGTCCCCGTAACGTCGTGCCATACTGGGCCCAGGTTCCCATCCTGAACCCGACACGAGCACAGGCGCATTAAGTGGCGTCTCCTATGCACCTCCGTTCATCGCCCGCGGGTTTCAAAGTATCTTAGTATCTACTCGCTGTTTCAGCTATTTGTATTAACCACCACCCAAGTTTCTCAGTTGTGCTGTCATGTCGTTTGGATGATTGCTGTCTAGTTTCTTAGAATACCGCCAAAGCAAACTCGCAAACATTTCTGCTGTTACATTAATATGAATAAGACATATCTGGTAAAAACAAGCTGGACCCTTTTTTTTTCTTTTACGCCGGGAAATGCGTTGATGCATCCCGCGGGGGAGTGGATCTCCTCACGCGGGTATGTGGGACTCGCTGCACCCGAAAGCTGGTAAGTGGACGCAGCTCTACCCACTAAAACCCGGTGAGTGCCACCAATGCCGCCTTTGGTGAGGTGCCCCGGATCTAATAAACAAAAAGGGCACCTCGACGGCTAGTCAATCCCGCAAGGGACCGATGCCACCTCCACAGAGGGGTTGTCCCCCACCACAGAACAACCCCTCCCAACGTCGGGAGAGTACAATGGGGTGAGGTTCCCATCCTCACCCCTTGCCCCCTGTTCTTTTGTCCTCTCTTCTTATAAGAGGCGTACAAAGAGCCCCCTCAGCTAAATTAGCTTCGCCCAAGGTGCTGGGCACACCTTAGGCTACTGAGCCCCACCGCCACGCCAAGGCCTGAACCATGGTGGGGAAACAAGCTGTACCCGGCTAACGTTGTCCTTACCCAAAAATGTTAAGCGTCATCTTATTTTTTTTAAAAACGAAGTTTACATACAAAGTTAGATATTGTGAGGGCCTGACGATATCTAACACAACAAAAAAAGAATTATCTAATTTGGTGCAGTGATTCTCAAGTTATGTGCGTATATACATATCGACGATTCGTTTTTATTTATATAGAATACTAGTGGCACCGACAGACGTTGTCCTGTACAAAATAGATGTTTAAATATCTATTTTTTGTGAATTAAAACCATTCTCTAATCCACTTGAACACACACAAAAAATATCATCAAGATCGGTCCAGTCACTTAGGAGGAGTTCAGTGACATACACACGTACAGAAGAATTATATATATAAAGATAAACCTTTGACGCTATGACTATATTAATAAAACACTATTACACGTGTAACGGTTATTGATATTGCTGTAGAGGCCGTGTCGGGACTAGCTTGGAGACAGCCCATGAATACTAAGAGGCCATGGAAACTTCTATTAACGGCTAGTATAGTCGGCTTCTAAGTAACGGCTTATTGAATCTTCGGATTTTTTTCGGAAAGATTTTCTCAAGAATAAATAGAATTAACAACGTTTTAATGAGGTTTAATTTACATAATAAATACATAAAAACTTTATTCGAAATACCATATACATACATACATAATAAAAAAATATGTGTGCTTTTCACACGTGGTAGAAGTGAAACCTTAAAAAATCACGAACATAAGAAACATTGTATAATGCTTCCTATCTCATTTTCTCCCACGTTAATTCTTATGAATTTATGTGTCTGTCTCTTTTTACTGTCGCTTTTTCGTTTCATCGACTTTCAAATCACAATGATGCTAAAGAAGTTTTCACTTCAAATGAGTAAAATAAAAATTCACATTAGTATAGCTTTATATACATAGTTAGGTATATGTATAATACACGAAAGATAAAAACAGATTATTGAAAGTGAAGTTAATGGCATTTTCGTTTAAATCTAATAAAATATACTTGAATAAATACTTGGCCTCTTAATAAAATACTACAATTAACCATCTAAGAACAGAGTTTACACCAATAAATATTATGTACCCCTGGAAACATACTTTATGCCAGGTGAATTGATTTTTTTATAATCACCCATAAGTAAGCAGTTAAGAATCATTTTAAATGTAATTATTGCAATCACCGGAAAATAAATATTCAATTACGAATTTTGTCATACGAATAACATTATGGACTTATATATTATGTAGTATCTGCGGCGTAGTTTCACAAAAATTGGTACACTCCCATACCCAAGTCATTACTGTTATCGATTGAAAGACTGATTATTGAAGAAACACACGAAACTAATAAATAGCCTTCAAATAAGTTTATAAGTTTCTTTCTTTTTTTATTATCAAAAGCACAATTTTTCGAAGGCGCGTCAAAATTGAGATGAGAAACATGATACACAATCACAATAAACTTGCAAGCGCACTAATAATTAACTAAACATAAAGAATACTGTTAATCAACAATACTTACATTTCGATAAGTATAATAACTCATAATATAATTTTATGACTTTAAATCAACTTTAAATCTTTTACTATCTACTTTTGACACCGAAAACGCTACAAATGAGTTATAAGGTATCAAAATACTGGTCTTCGTTCTATCTGACACCGTTATATGCATTTTATATAAATTAAGGCTTTAATAAACTCCCTTATAAAGCCACAATAAAGTTTCAAGCGGAAAATTGACGCTCTTATAACTCCTTTTATACACTATTATTAAAGGTTATATAGAACCACAATAAAGGGCTTATACAGGCTTTACCTGTAAAATTTTGCGCCAAAATCGAAGATATAAAGGTGTTATAGCACTCTATAACTCTGTTGTAAGATACACGCTAACTCTTTAATATCTAAACAGAACCGTAATACAGGTCTACTACAGCTTGTCTAAAATGTTAGTTGGGTCATAACTGTGACAATAACTTAGCAGTAATTTCAATAAAGTGTAGCAGTGCTACTATATCTTAAAAGCAGTATTAGACTTGCAATGCTACGCTACTTTAATGGCAGTATTAAGCTTGTAGCGATGCTACGATAGTTTAGCACTAATAAACTCGTAGCGTTGCTGTAAACGCAGCACTGCTAATAGAAGCAGTACTGCGATTTTGTAGTAATACTAATAAGTGGATGTATTATGCTGCGTGATTTATTTCTAACCTGCAAGTATGTTTGTGCATGTACGTAGTCGTACGTAGTCATACGTAAACGTGTTCGCTTTTCAGTGGCCGTGTATAATAAGTTCATTAAAAATTAATTTGGAACTCGGGCAAGCAGTTTTCTCAATTAAGCTAAAAGCTGAAGGGTAATTGTTATAATTAAAGCGTCAAAGTGCTCTTTTGTGGAAATGTGAGGGCGTTTATGACAATACGTGTATGGAACTTTTGTGGTTATCATCGAAGTCATTAAGCACTCCAGGTGGGTTAGCCAAGATGCTATTCTACAATCGTTAACGCTAGTAGAATACTAATAAATGTATGGAAATGGCATTTTACATCGAAAAATCACGTGGTCTTAAATGTCATTTCCATACATTTATTAGTCTTCTACTAGCGTTTACGATTGTAGAATGGCATCTTGGCTAACCCACCTGGACCTCATTATCAAACTTTTTCCGTACATTTCTGAATTCTCTTTCAATGAATCCCATGTAGTCCCGTGTAGTTCGAGGTCGACCCTTCGTATTGCCGTCTTAATTATCATCATCAGCATGTAACCGTCCACTGATAGGCATAACTTAAGTATTTTAACAAACCTAATTCAGTTTAATTTATACAAGTAAGAAACTTATGTTGCAGATGCTAAAGATAAAAATTAAGAAACTTAAAAACCATCTATACCCGTTTCCCCTAGTCAGGGGTCAAATCCGCGACCCTCACGTTGCCACCACATCATATACATTATAACCTTCCAGAAACCATGACCTATGTGGATATTTGTTCATATTCTGAGAGTTCTAGGTGAAATAAGCTTTTCACTGGAGTTCGTATTAGTGACATTTTGCAACGTTTTTACTTAACATACACACATACATACACCAATTATACCACTAAAATAAAATTTGGTGTAAACTAACGCGATCATTATACATCTATACAGATAAATAAAATTGGAGTGTCTATTTGTAATAGTAAAATAACCGCTTTTTATTGAATTTACATGTATGTATGTATACATGGTGCACATACCAAAATAACCTTTTTTTAAATTTTTGACTGTCTATCCATCTGTCTGTCTGTCTGTTTGTTTGTTCCGGCTAATCTCTGAAAAGGATGGGCCGATTTTGATGGGACTTTCACTGGCAGATAGCTGATGTTATAAGGAGTAACTTAGGCTATAAAAATAATCATCATCAATCCGCGTACAGCCGTACGAGGATATCTTAATTAACGCGGGTGAAGCTGCGGGCAACAGCTTAGTATTCAAATAAATATTGTTTCGGGTGCTTAACACGTTTATAGTTTTATTAAGGTTTTAGTGAGAGAGGAGCCTCCCCGTGATCATGATGATTGAAACATCGCCGAAATATCGGGACCTCAATAAAACTATAAACGCGGTAAGCACCCGTAACAATATTTATTTGAATATAAGTTATAACGTATGTGTGATAATAAAATAAAGGAATTGAGGGTAACATTGGAAATAAGGCCTGAAGGTCTTTATTTTTCTTTAACGCCGGGAATGGCCTGAGGCATTCAGCAGGGGAGTGGGTCTCCCCACGCGGGTATGTGGTACTCGCTGCGCCCGCAAGCTGGTAAGTGGATGCAGCTCTACCCACTAAAACCCGGCGAGTGCCACCAATGCCGCCTTTGGTGAGGTGCCCTGAATCTAATAAACAAACAGGGCACCTCGACGGCTAGTCAGTCTCCTAAGAGACCGACGCCACCTCCACAAACACGCCATAACCACTCCCAACGTCGGGACAGTACAATGAGGTGAGGTTCCCATCTTCGCCCCTTGCCCCCTGCTCTTTGTTCCCCTCTTCTTATAAGAGGGAACAAAGAGCCCCCTCGGCTCAATTAGCTTCGCCCAAGGTGTTGGGCTCACTCTTGACTACTGAGCCTCACCGCCACGACAAGTCCTGAACCATGGTGGGGAAGACCTGAAGGTCTACATCACCCATGAACATGAACAAGTTCACTTGAGACTCGCGCCGACAACTCATTTATGTGTTAACTCTGAGGCGTGAGTCTTGGTGCATGTCCTGTCTTCTTTCAAAACCAAACAGCTGTTTCACCGGAGAAATTCATTATTAGAGAAATTCCTTTGAAAACATTGAAAGACTCATCTACGAAGAAAGTTAAGAGACTTAAACGGGACACGGGACCACCGTGTGCCCATAAGATGTGAATGTCTTTTTTCCCGGCTGCATGGGTACCATCACTTGCTTGTTTCTCCCGTGAAACAGCTTTGCTGTGTTTCGGAGAGAAGGGCAAGACAGGCAGTGTAATTACTGGCACCGAGACTTAACATCTTATGTCTCAGGATAGGCAACACATATATGAGTTGCCTGGGCTCGTTCCAGGTAAACTGGTTTATGTTCACGGGCGGCGTCGACCACTTACCATCAGGTGGCACGTTTGCCAGTTTGCCTATCCAACTAACATAAAAGAAAAAAAAAACTCTGTTACAAAAGTTACCTAATCATGTATTGAAAACTAACAACAAATAGAACTAAAAAAAAATCAATCATGAACTATTATGAATACTTATATTATCATTCGTTTTGGAATTACTGAAATAAATTGAAATTATTGACACAATTTTTTTTTTCAAATTTTAAGGACCATTCCCGGCATGCGCTCAATGTTTATGAATCTGTTGCTTATGAATCTTTGTCCATGAACGCCAAGACGGCGGATCTCTCGCACTTCGATCTCTCTATTCAACAAATACTGAAAAGACTTTGATGAAAGTTTAGTAGGCCAGTCAGTCACGCAAAGATTAGGAGCTATGATTTTGGCATTGACAATACAGTAGTTGACGATGATAATAATGATGATTATGATAATGATGATGATGATGCTAAAAATCCCCTAAATCAATTTGTTAGCTCAAAGCTTCTAAATTGCTTTTATACAAATTTCTAGTGAGCCACGCTCGCATAGTCAAAAGCTGTTAATTGAAGGGAGTAATTATGAGTTCGTGCTTAAAGCTCAAAGTTCATATAAAAGCTATCGGGTGCTTTTGTAACGTTGTTACCCAGAGAATTATTTTCACGGATTAAAAATAAGCGTCTATAGTCTAGATGTTATATTTTAGGGGTCCGTTCTTCTAGGTGATAAAACGGAACCCCAAGGGTCAATTTATACTAGCGCAGAGTTGAAGTGCATCGAAGCGTCTATCCAAAACTAAACATAACAAAATCAACCTCCACTCCACAGCATCCTGCTGGGGAGAGGGGGACTCCAAAATATATTAAGGTGGACGCAGGTCTACCCACTAAAACCCAGCAAGTGCCACCAGTGCCGCCTTTGGTAAGGTGCCCCGGATTTATTGAGCAAACAGGGCACCTCCACAGAGGGGTCGTCCCACACCACAGAATAACCCCTTCCAATTTCAGTACATTGCAATGAAGTGAAGTTCTCATCCTCGTTCCTTGTCCCTCCCTGCTCTTTTGTCCCCTAATACATAAGAGGGTTACAAAGAGCAGCTTCCTCAGTTCAATTTGATTCGACAAAGGTGCTAGGTTCACCTTAAGGTACTGACACCCCACGCCACGACAAAGATTGAACCTTAGTGAGGCTGAACATAACCTCCTTGAATAAACGCCAAGACGGCCGATCCCTTGCCACTCGCATCCAACATGGACCGGCCACCGCACGGAGATCATCTTCCCACCTGGTCAATGGCCGACCAACACTACCTAAACGCGGTCTCCACTCTTAAATGGTAAATACCTCGTTTTAGTAAGTGAAAATAAAAATGTTGGTTAAATTATTTATTAATTCTTACTTATTTTGCTATCTACTTGTTTTTGATAAATGAAGAAAATAGACTATTAATCCTTCAAAGTATAACCAAAATTATTAATTGCTTTTACTTAAATTAATTTCAAACTTCTTTAGTACTCCCAAAGCTACAATTTAATCTAATTTACAGTACCAACATTTAACAATGTAGTCGAAAAATAACTTTATACTAATTATATAGAGCACAAAATACCTTGACATTAAAATGTTAGGCCATATAGACCCTAAAGAGGTTATTCACCTCATAACTTAATTACTATGCTTTAATTGTACGATAGTTATAGTCGTACCTCAAGTAACTCATGATAGTATTCGTAAGATATTTGAGGTATGAATAAAAGTACACCATCTTATTCTGAAACAAGCTGTTCTTTGCATACATTTTCTTTGTATTCTTTCTAGAGGGACGCTTGTGACGCTTCTGCGTGAGTACCACCATCCTGCTTGTTTCTTCCTTCAAATAACTTTACCGTGTCTAGTAAAGAAGGGCAGAAAAAGCAGCATTATTAATGGCACTGAGACTTAACATTTTATGTCTCAGGATATATGAATGAACGCATGATTTACTTGACTATTTTTTATTCCGTGATGGTAGATGCATTTAGGCATACCGCCAGTATGGCGGTTATGTGGAACTCAACATTAAGCCACTCAAAACCACCGGTGCCTTCGGCCGCCTCTAGTGAGATGGATACCTCGGATTTATCAGCAACAGAATAACTCAGCGACTGGCCGCTCACTAGGACCGGACTTCTTCACTCAGGAGATTACTCCGGCATCCTAGACTTAACCCCGCCCCACCCGAATTGTACAATAGAGTCAGGTCCTGACCTCTGGTCCCAGATTGTACGTATCGCCTCCTAAAAGCCCCGTACGTCGTCTCCCGAGCGGGACAACATCTGCTACGTTTTCTTTGTCCCGTTCCACGGTCTCCTTTTATAACATTACTGTCTCGCAGAAGGATGCTACTGCCGCCCAGGCCTTGTCACTTTGACGTATAGAGCAGACTTCACTTGAAAGTGAGAGGTCCTGTCCTCTTAGCTGCCATATCACGACGCTGCAGCGCCCAATTTGTGCACTCCTCGAAAGTGTGCTGGGCTAGGTCCTTCGATGCGCCGCACTCATTGCAGCATGGCTCCGGTTCCCGTCGAGCCACCCGAAGCATGTCCAGTGAGCACCTGAGTCAAGCGGAAAATAAGGGTTTTACGCTTTCTGCGCATTCATTGCATTAGGACCGGGCACAGCGCTTGGGCCCTACGAACACCGTATGACGGCTGCCACAAGTCCTCCCCCCACCTTCGCATCAGCGCGTCCTGCTCAGGGGCACGTTGAAACTGACGCACTTCTTCACCCGTTCGGTGCTCGCCCAGTGCTCTCCAATGTGCCACAAAAAGGTACACTTCAGCGAGCACTTCCACCACCAATCGTCGACGACAATGTTATCTCCAATCGGCTTGATTCTTTGGCGCTGCGTAGAGATGTCGGATCGCTCTGCATCTTCTACCGCATCTACCACGGGGAGTGCTCTGAGGAATTGTTGGGACTAATACCTGCAGCAGAATTCCACCACCGGACATCGCGGAAAAACTCCAAATTTCACCCACACCATCTCGATGTCCGGAAATCCACAACATCTCGATTTTTACGGCATTTCCTGCCTCGCACGACTAGTATATGGAATCAGCTGCCTCCTACGGTGTTTCCGAACCGATACGACTTAGGGATCTTCAAGAAAAGAGCATACTCATATCTGAAAGGCCGGCAACGCACCTGCTAATCCACTGGTGTAGCGGGTGTCTGTGGATGTCGCTCTTCACTTCCCATCAGGTGAACTGACTATCCGTTTGCCCCCTCTTCTATAAAAAAAAAACCAACTCTCATGGCGGATCAAAGTTAGTTAGTTAGTATTTAAAGTTTTTAAATAAGATTCTGAACATCGAATCAAAAACATTGATAGATAGGATTTCGTTGTCTTTTCCCTGACCCAGCATACTAGAAGACAGCGAAGCTGTTACTGGATAAGCAATAACAACTAAGCAAAATGATGGCACTTTAAAAAGACTAAATCCAAAAAAGAAAGCAACAGATAAAAAAGAGACAACCCACACTTCGAGAATATCAACTAAACCATCCCCTAAAGGCAATAAGCCCAAAGATTAGCCTATAACCTCCAAACAGGCAATATAACATGCTATATACATACGTATGAAAATTTAACGCGACTGCGGAACGGAACAGCGGGGCTCCAATATATCAATAAATATCACGCTATCGCACATATAAAACCGTTTCTACGACTGACTCACAACAAAATCTATTAGAAAGCGAAATATTGTACTTATATATAAAAAGTTATCATATAGACCAAAAGAATTACTTTCACATACTTGCCGGCAGTTTCACGGCGACACGCAATTTTTTGACTTTGCTATATATCTCCTAAGCCCTAAGGTATTTCTATTATTTGCATGGTGTAAAGGAAAAAATAATCTTCAAAAAATGCTCAAGCCAACTAACGTATTTAAAATGATAAGGATTTATACCTTATTGGTGTAAATAGTTTTCCAATTACTGTTTTATAATTGCCCATATTTTTAAGCTTATTTTTTCCAACAATACCGCGGTTTCACCTACGTTGTTAACATTCCCGTAGGGTAGGAGTACAGGGATAAATTATAGCTTATATGTTATTCTGATGAATAAGCTATGCTATTGTAAAGTTTCATTGAAATCCATTTAGTAGTTTTTGCGTGAAAGACCAACAAACATAATATATTATACATCAATACATTCTTACAAACTTTCACGTGTATAATATTAGTACCTTTATTTATACTTTCTTTTTTTTACGCCAGGAAATGCTCTGAGGTATCCCGCTGGGGAAGGGGGGACTTCCCAGGCGGGTATGTGGGCCTCGCTGTGCCCAAAAGATGGTAAGGTGGACGCAGCTCCTACCCACTAAAACGGCGGCGAGTGAATGCCGCCTTTGGTGAGGTGCCCCGGATCTATTGAGCAAAAAGGGCACCTCGACAGCTAGTCAGTCCCTCAAGGGAGGTTCCCACCTCCACAGAGGGGTCGTCCCGCACCACAGAACAACCCCTCTCAACGTTGGGACAGTGCAATGGGGTGAGGTTCCCATCCTCGCCCCTTGTCCTCCCCTGCCCTTTTGTTCCCTCTTCTTATTTATAAGAATGGTGCAAAGAGCAGCTCCCTTGGTTCAATTTGCTTCATCCAAGGTGCTGGGCTCACCTTAAGCTACTGCGGCCCACCGCCACGACAAGGTTTGAACCTTGGTGGGGAGGATAGTATAGTATAATATAGTAAAGTAAATAGTAAAGATATTTCGACGTATTTTAGTACTTTTTTTTTGTATGTCATCAGGGGCAAACGAGTAGTCGGAGCCTTATTATGATACCGACGCCCATACACATCAGCACAACCATAGGCTATGCAGATGCGTTGCTCTCCTGACATAACACCAGCGTAGCTTACGCCGGTACCACCCTTGTCGTGCCGGCCCAGTTAGGCTGCAATGCAGCTTGGCACTACGTAAAATAATACAGAGCTTAATGCTGCTTAGGTATGCACTGAAAATATATTATGTCAGTGCATAGCTAAGCAGCACTAATCCAATAGTTAACTTTGTTAATTAACGATCTTGTGCCCGGATAGATTCTAGTGATGTTTAAGTGTAGATAATAATACCATGCAGGAAACGCAGAGTATTTACCGTAATTATACGGTTAAGTCCCATTTACATAGACAACGTTCAACGAAAGCTTTGTAATTTATATAACAGAGAATAGTTGGAGAATATTTGAATATTTTAATACATATCAGTTACGGTAGAAATAGTACCGGTGGAAGAGTTACGCTGTGCCGCATTCTCTGGCAGATCGGCTGTCCCCATTGAAAAAGGATATGCCTGGTCGTGGAGGGAAGACTTTGATAACGATGATGATAAAGATGCAAGGTAGACTGATGAAGGAAAAATTAATGATGAATGGTGCATGCCAGATAACATTGACAGTATTTTAAATTTCACGTAATGTGTTGAGTAACACGTTTATCTTCATGGTCGACTCTGAGCACTTGTGTGGCTCGTCTGCCCGTGTACCTAACATTAAAAAAGACCATGACCCGGGGATATGTGGGTCCCGGAACCACATATCCCGAACCCGGTCTTCCTAGTATGGGGGAGCTCCGACAACCTGGAGCACCCCCGCCAATGCCGAAACTTTTCTACCGGGGCAGGTGCCCAACCTTACCCCGAGTCCCGTTAGACAGGAGCCTGCCTCCTATCGTGGTGCGCGTAGCGCCTCCTCCGCACTCCTGTCCTACGTCGACGGAGCGAGACGGACGTGGCGTCGTCCTCTGTGTCCCGCTCCGCGGCCTCCTTCTGCGAAATAATTCTTTCGCAGAAGGTGACCGCAGCCTGCCAGGCCTCGTCACTCTCGAGCATGCAGCACACCATACAGCTTTCAGCATTGACGCTGTGCGGCCCATCTATCGCACACCTCTAGGGTGTGCTGGGCCGAGTCCTCCACAGCACCGCACTCGTGGCAGGCTGGCGTCGGCTCCCTCCTGGCAACGCGACACAGGTACGCACCGAAACATCCATGTCCGGTAAGCACCTGTGTCAAGCGGAAGGTGAGGGGTTTCTTCCGGCGACGCTTCCACGCTGCCAGGACCGGACTCAGTGCCTCGGCCGTACGTGGGCCGTACGGCGACTGCGCCAAGTCCTCCCCCCACCCTCGCAACAGCCACTATTGCCCCAACCTCCGCCCACGTGAGAGCTCCTCCCAGCTAGGTGACTCACCGAATTCTGATCTCCTCTGCAAAACGAGGAGGCGCGCCTCGGCAAGCACCAACGCCACGAGCTCCCACGGTGGATTTCCAGCCACTGATTACCCCTGATTACGGTAACCCCTGATTACCCTCACTGCTATGACCCGCTGCATTCTCCGCAGCAGGGCTTTATTGCGAGAACATAGGCTTCCTCAGTGAACGCTAAGACGACCGATCCCTTATTTCCGCTTAGTTGGTTCCTTTTTGTTGTTGTTTTTGTTAGACTCAATTGAGGTTTAATAAGCTACTTCGAATAACTAAGCCGCTTTGAACAAACATTTTTATCTTTTTATTTTCCAAACTCGGTGGTTTTAGATACCTTAAAATTTAATAAAAATTATATTCTATTCTCTAAAAAATAAACATGCCCGAATGCGTCAAATCCGATCTGCTGTCCGCTGTCCATTTTCCGTTGTCCGTTGTCTGTTGTCCGTTATCCGTTATCCGCTACCCGCTATCCGTTATCCGTTATCCGCTATGCGTTATACGTTATCCGCTATCCGCTATCCGTTGTCCGTTATCCGTTATTTTTATTTTGTTATTTGTTATTTCTTCCGGCTAATCACTGAAACGGCTGGGTCGATTTCGACGGGACTTTCACTAACTGTATGTTTATCAGATGTTTTAAGGAGTAAATTAGGCTACAAAAAATCATCAATCCCAACATGGCTGTAAATCTAAATTAACACGGGCGAAGCTACGGGTAGCGTCTAGCTTACTACATATTCAATACACAAAAAAACGCGTTTTTAAGAGTAAAAAAAAAATTCCAAGCATACTTCAAAAAAGCCGTACCAATCTATCAAATTTTATACAAATAAAATAATAGAAACCAACGCCTTGTTCTAAGTCGAGATGACCTCAATAGATTACATTATTTAATTAATGGCCTAGTGGAAGGTGACTCGCCACACGCAGCGGTCGCAGGTTCAAATGTCGCCAAGTGCAGCATATTTTGTATGATGAATGTAGAGATAGTCTGCACCGGGCCATGGATGTATGTTTATATATCTCTTTTTAAATTTCTAGTTCTCATAATAAAAGTTCTTACAAGTTCAACACGGGGCTAGGTTAGCGAGGTGTGATTGTCTTTATACTTATTTACTTTGGCACACAAACCTTTTTCTCTAATATATTTAAAGATTTTGAAGCTTTTCTGAGTATCTATTATATATCTATACAGATAAATAAAATTGGAGTGTCTGTTTGTAATATTAAAATAACCGCTTTCTACTAAATGCATATTGATGTATACACGGTACATAAACCAAAATAGCATTTTTTCAATTTTTGTCTGTCTGTCTATCTGTCTTTCTGTCTGTCTGTCTGTTTGTTCCGGCTAATCTCTGAAACGACTAGGCCGATTTTGACGGGACTTTCACTGACAGATAGCTGATGTTATAAGGAGTAACTTACGCTATAATAATAATCATCATCAATCCGCGTACGGCTGTAAATCTAAGTTAACGCGGGCGAAGCTGCGGGAACAGCTAGTCTATTATAAAACATTGACATAAAAGAGTTGCTTTATGAAATTTAACAGGCATAGGAAACATGCCATAAAAATTCTAAAAAAATACGTGCCCATGGGTCTCCAGCGGTTTGGAGTTTGAATTACCAAAGTTTCTACAAGAAACACTCTTTGGCGGATTTTATTAAGAATTTAAGTTATTTAAATAAAGGAACTCGTTTTTCCGGTTTTCTTTTACGAGACGATGGTCCAGTTGTTAAGGCTTCGGCTTCAAGAGTGGCCTCGGTTGGGGTCTGAGTCTGCACAGAGCACTCTTTAACATGTATATAGTTAAAGGTATTGCCATGCTGCTTTGGAGCCGAATTGGGTTGGCACGACCGGAATGGTACCTCTCGCTCACATAACACGGGTGTCAAGTGACAGCTATGCTGTCGCGTTTCGTGCGATTAGTGAGTTTCCAGTGACACATTGGGGGGGATAGGGAAAAGAAGGGCAACGCATATGCATAACCTTTGGTTGTGCTGATGTCTATGGGCTTCGGTAGTCACCATGAGGCTCCGAATGACTCTCCTTATGACATTTTCACAGTTAAAACTGACTAAAACTTAATATTTATCATGTCTCTCAGTTTCATTTCGCGAAACTCGACATTTTGGCCGTTAACGAACGTCTCGTTGTAAATAACAACAAAGATATATTTTTTTATGTTAGTTGGATAGGCAAACTGGCAAACGACGGTCGACGTCGCCCATGGACATAAACTAGTATACCTGGAACGAGTCCAGGCAACTCGTCTATGTGTTGCCTATCCTGAGACATAAGATGTTAAGTCTCGGTGCCAGTAATTACACTGCCTGTCTTGCCCTTCTCTCCGAAACGCAGCAAAGCTGTTTCACGGGAGAAACAAGCAAGATGGTGGTACCCATGCAGCCGGGAGTGCGGCACATCGCTTCCCTCCCACCGTTAGCGTTTCCCTCCCACCAGATATGGTATGAATTACAATAAAAGACGATTAAAGTCTTGCATGATACGTGAAGTTTAATCAAATTGTGCCAGCGCATAAGCGCATAGTCTTATCCTTCCTCGCCCGATTTCGAGGAGGACACCTGTGCCCAGCATTGGAACTAATAAGGTAAATGAGGTGTTAATCGATTCGTTATTATGATCTGGATGACATATTTTAACCAACCTCAAAAGGAATAAAACATAATATGGCCTACCATGAAAAACTTAGCTTAAGTTTTTATTTTTACTTGTTCATTTATATGAATCAATCAATTATTTAAGACGTCTATATAAGCGATTGATCGCATGCTCCGGGAGTTAACGTGTACTCAGTTACACGTAAATAAAGTCGCGGTAACTTATTCTCACAACGTAGGTACAGTCAGCTACCAAATGTATATGAGAAAGGTGCTTATTTCTTGCGTAACCCTTGCTGTGTTTCGGAAAGGAGGGCAAGACAGGCAGTGTGATTGGCTCCGAGATCATCTTATGTCTCAGGATAGGCAACGTATATATGAGTTGGGCGAGTTAGTCCCGGCCCCCGGGTAACGTTCACGGGACAGATTCCGCCATATTTTAAGTTGTGTTCACGGGCGACGCCGACCACTTGAGTCACAATCAATGGCAGTACTAGTATGCGTCACTAACAAATAAATCTTCTTCGATACAAAGGACATAAAACCTATGAATTTGTGTCACAGGATATGCTATGTATTAATTTGTGTCACAGGATATGCTATGTATTAATTTGTGTCACAGGATATGCTATGTATTAATTTGTGTCACAGGATATGCTATGTATTAATTTGTGTCACAGGATATGCTATGTATTAATTTGTGTCACAGGATATGCTATGTATTAATTTGTGTCACAGGATATGCTATGTATTAATTTGTGTCACAGGATATGCTATGTATTAATTTGTGTCACAGGATATGCTATGTATTAATTTGTGTCACAGGATATGCTATGTATTAATTTGTGTCACAGGATATGCTATGTATTAATTTGTGTCACAGGATATGCTATGTATTAATTTGTGTCACAGGATATGCTATGTATTAATTTGTGTCACAGGATATGCTATGTATTATTTTTAATCACGCAGGGGAATGCATTTCGGATTGTATCCAGGTTGCCCATGTAGGTTCCTAGACCCTATGTGGGACTCACACTTGGGAGTACACTACACTAACTAAACCAACTGCGAGCGCCTTCAGCCGCTTTTTTAGGGTCCCGGATTTCATTAATTACCTAAACCTAACGCATAAGGGCTGATCCTTTGAACTCCTTTTTCACAAATAACATAGACTTGTATAGGCCCAAGGCCCCACACATCTATCTGGGGGTATCCCCCTAACCACCCACGCCCAGTAAAAGATTCCTACATTTTTTATTTCAAAGCCCTAAAATTTCTTCTGTTCCGTGTTACGCTGGAAAGACACGCCTCCACCACCTCTCCCCGGCGTTACGCTTCACCCGTCACCGATTTGAGACGCCCTAGGGCGTCGATGGTCGACCGACCAACCCGGAATCCGAACTGAAACTCCGACAGTCCAGGTCCTGGGCCCTCCTCCAGATATTTGTGTACACCTAGATTATAGTTATGTAGCAACAGAGTCAAATCTTTGGCATAGCATAGCATCAACTTTTTTATGTTATTTGGATAGACAAACTGACAGCTGTTCCACCTGATGGCAAGTGGTTGACGTCGCCAATGGAAATAACCTATAGTTTACCTGGAACTAGCCCAGGTAACTCATTCATGTGTTCGTTGGTCCGTTCGGCTGCATTCGTCTTCCTGAACGTGACCTTCACTGCTTTCATCATCATCATTATCATCATCAGCCTCTATCCGTACACTGCTAAACGTAGGACTCCCTCAATGAAAGCCAAGACGGCTGATCCCTTGCAACTTGTTTACAAATAATTTTGCACCTTATATATAATGGAGGAAGATTCAGTTCCGGATGACATTGAACAAGTGGAAATTAACTGTATACAAAGCGAAACTGAATCAAACCTTTTGGATGAACTAACACAACTGAATACTTATAATAATTTGACTAACAAAAATGCCGAAAAAATCCAGAAAAGACGAAGGGTCGAAATCGACGATGAGAAAAACGCGTGGACTGAAGTAATAAGTCGAAAAAAGAGACAACGGAAGTTAAGAGAAAGTGTTGAACTAATAATAACGTCTAAGGAAATGTTTCCCAAACAATTTGCACTCGCAAAATTATTTAAGATTTAAAACATCTGTAATATAACAAAAATCAAGTATATTAATCCATTTAAAATAAGCGCGGAATTTGATAACGATGAGAGTGCTGAGATATTAATAAACTCTGATTATTTTTTGCAAATGGGTTGGAGGTTTCAACGGCCTTTTGAGGTTGGTTTATCATATGGAACCATTAGAGATATCGAATTAGATCTTTCTGAAGAGGAATTATTATCATCCATTACGTGCTCAACTGAAGTAATCAATGTGAAACGTTTACAGCGTAAGAATAAAGATGACGAAGGTTGGTCTAACTGCGAAAAAGTACGAGTGGCTTTCAAAGGATCATCATTACCAAGTTATATATATATTTTCGACATGAGGGTAAAAGTAGAACCGTACATTTTTCCCGCTACCCAATGCACCAAGTGTTGAAGATTTGGCCACACTCGCAGAATGTGTCCATCAACAAATTTTTACTGCCCAAAATGCTGTGGAAAACATGAGAAATGTGATATAACATCGTTTAAATGTATTAATTGCAGGAATAATCATGTCGCTTTTGACAAAAAATGTCCTATTTACTCCAAAGAAAAAAAAGTACGTGAGATTATGGCTGAATTCAATTGTTCCTACAGAAAAGCTTTGGACTTATATATTCCACCTTTTTCACAACCCAGTAATGATGAAGATAATCATCACAAGGAAGTTAACTCAAGAGTCATAAATAATGAAATAAATACTCCGACTCCATCTTATGCAAGTGTTGTAAGTAAAAATCATAGTGATGTGCCTAATCAATGCAAGGAGGTACACGGTGCCAATATGCCGCAACAAAAATCTTTAAAGAAAAAGGGTAAAGAAAAGAAACAAAAGTTTACATCAGAAGAAGACATCGTTATGGAAGAATTTATAAATATGCAATCACAACAAGATTCACCGGTTATAGAAGAAAACGGTGTACAAAAAAATGCTGACCCCGAGTATGATACTGTTGAAGATAGGCATGAATCTGACATAAAAGATTTATCCTTTAAATGTTTGGCGATAAAAATTAAAAATATACTTATGCAGGAACGCGAATCGTTTAGGATTAAAATACTTAATTCTATTAAAATATTCGTAGAATGGATCATATCTAGAGTTTTTGAAAATCCGCCGAGTCTGTCTTTTTTATTTAAATTATTTGATGGATAATAACATTAATAAAATTAATATTTTACACTGGAATTCTCAGAGCATCAGACCTAAATTAGCTGATTTTGAGCAAATTTTGTATTTAGATAAAATCCATATTGCGGCTATTTGTGAAACTTGGTTACAACCAGAGGTTGATATTTCAATTACAAACTACAATGTTTACAGAAAAGACAGACAAGACGGTTGGGGAGGTGTAGCGATATTTATCCACAATTCGTTAAAAGGTCAAGTGTGTCAAGTGCAATGTAATACTAATGGTATAGAAATTATAAATGTTGAAATTTTTTACTGTAACTATATTAAAAATGTTATCTGTATCTATTGTCCGCCGAATATTCAGACTACTCAAAACGACTGGGATAATGTGTTCTCACAAGCGTCTTCGCGGGCCGTAATTCTGGGAGATTTTAATGGCCATCATACTAATTGGTCTACTAGAACTGATGTTCGAGGTATGCAAATTTTTGATTCTTTAGTAGACAATAATTTAATTACATTAAATAACGGTACCCCCACAAGATTAAAAATAGTTAACGGTGTATTGCAACGTTCGTCCCCTGATCTATCTTTGGTAACCTCGGATATTTTTTATAGATTCGATTGGCTGGTAACTAATGAGAATTTAGGGAGCGATCACCTTATGATAAAATTATCTAACCCTAATGATTCTTTTCATTCTTTTATTAAGAAACGCAACTTTAAACAAGCTGATTGGCCATCTTATGCGTCATGCGTAGAAAACCTACTTTCAGAAAATAATATATTTGGGCACTACGATTTACAACACAGTTACGATTGTTTTGTTGACATTCTTAGTAAAGCCGCTAACAGTCATATTCCATTTTATAAAATACCTACAGGTCCCACTAATAAATTCCAACCTAAGCCATATTGGAACTCCAGTCTATCGAAAGCAGTGGCGGAACGTAGGAGAGCTTTATCGCGTTTTAGACAAAACCCAACACCTATTAATTTAAATATATTGAGGGACAAAACTAAAATTGCTCAACAATTACTACGAAAAGCAAAAACAGAATCGTGGCGTAAATTTTGCTCTTCTATTGATGAATCTACAACAGTAAATAATATGTGGCATCGTTTGAAATGGTTAAAAGGGTGTAGAAGTAAAAAAAAATGCATAGGAAAAGACGTTGCAGAAAACCTTCTTAAGAATTTATGCCCGGATTACTGCTCCCCAGCATGCCCTCAATTTATGTCTCAAAACTCTCAGCTTGAATGTCAAATATCAAAATATGAACTTAAAAAATGTATTAAATCTAAGGATACAGCTCCAGGTTGTGACGACATTTCATTTTCTATGATAAAAAAATTACCAGATATTGGGATCGAAATTCTTTTAAAATTTTACAATAAATTTTTAGCGACTGGATTTGTCCCTTATCAATGGCGTCAAATGCGCATTACACCAATACCTAAAACCGGGCGGGACCCTTCTTCAATATCATCAATCAGGCCTATTTCTTTATTAACATGTATATGCAAAATATTTCACTCGGTTATAAATAACAGAGTTGAATGGTTCATGGAACACAATAACATATTTATGGAGGGGACAAAGGGTTTTAGAAAAGGAAGATCTACATTGGACAATTTGGCCAGTGTAATATCAGCCATACACTTAGGTTTTTCAAAGCAATTATTTACTGTTGGATGTTTTATTGACTTAGAAAATGCATATAATAATATTGACTTTATTACTATTTTAAAATATATGGATCAGCTTAGTGTAGGATCAAAAATTTGTGTATATTTATGGAACTTTATTAGTGAAAGAGTTTTATGTATTGAAGGCCCAGAATACTAAATTTTCAGAAATACGGCTCGTGGCTTAGCTCAGGGCGACCCTTTGTCCCCCCTCCTATTTAATATCGGTACCATTCATATTTGTAAGGCTATCTTAATTACTAGTTTTTCGCAATACGCAGACGACTTTATTTTTTATTATAGTTCGAATAACTTAGATGACGCTAGAACAAAATTGCAGTTGACACTGGACACGCTCAATAAATTATGTTTGGATTTAAACTTAGACATATCAGCTTCTAAAAGCAAAGTTTGTATTTTTTCTAAAAGACATCAAAATCGATTTATGAATTTTAATTTATGTGTTATTGTACACTTGATGTGGTTGATTGTGTAAAATATTTAGGTGTGTGGTTGGACAGTTCGCTTAGGTGGGGAAGGCATATCAATGAAATTTCAACTAAAGTGCTAAAATTTCTTAATGTTTTTAAAATATTGACGGGGCCAGGATGGGGAGTACATCCTAAACATTTACGTAAGTTATATATTTCTTCCATTCGAAGTCGTATTGACTATGTTAGTTTTTTATATGACAATAGCCCTAAATCGTGTTTGATCAAATTAGACAGAATTCAAAATCAGGCAATGCGTACTATCGCTGGTTTCATTAGGACCACACCTATCCACGTGATGGAAAGTGAGCTATACCTCTTACCTTTGTATTTGCGTAGACAATATTTGGCTGGTAAGTTTTGGCTAAAAAATAAAACAATTGAAAACAATTTACTCAATAAAACTGTAACTGAACTCGCTAATTCATGTATACGATACTGGAATAATAAAAGAAAGACATTATTAGCCTTGATTCATGACTATTATAAAGATAAAAATATTGACTCTCAAAAAAATTTAGGAATGTTTACTTTAGATACATGGGTTACTAACATCGATATTACTAAAAATGTAAATGTTAGTATAGAGAATCTTATCAGAACTAAACATTGCTATTATCCGTTACATTTAAAAAATATATGTTATGAATTTATCGATAAAAAATATAGACTTCGTAAAAAAAAAATTACAGATGGATCTAAATATAATGATTGTGCTGGTGCTGCTTTTTATGATCTACACAATGGTATATGTTCGCGCATATACCATTGTTCAGAATTAAATCCAAAATATCAATTATGGAGGTGGAACTTATAGCTATCGCTAAAGCACTGTCATATGCAATTTCCTTAGATACCAATAAGATAGTGATAATCACTGATTCTAAAAGTGCTTTACTTCATTTGGCTCGTTGCACCTCGAATTTTCGAGGCGCAACGATAGCCTATTCAATATTGGATTTAATTTTGAAATTCGGGCAACAAAATAAAACTGTAACTTTACAATGGGTCCCTTCCCACGTTGGCATATATGGAAATGAAAAAGTTGATAAATATGCTAAAGACGCATGTCTGGATGGAACCTGTATTGACTACCTACCTTCGTTTAGTTACTACATATACTCACATAAATTATATTGTGAAGATTTATATAAAGAATATTTTAACGAACGATCGAAGGAAAGAGGTATATGGTATCGCACTGTCCAGCCACACTCTTTAAAACCACCGTGGATAAATGAATCTAAATTAAATAGAAGGGACGTCGTTAATATTACGAGACTTCGTTCCGGACACATTCCATGCAATAAATTCGCATTTCTTATGAAGAAAACTACTTCACCAAACTGTGAAACTTGTAATGTTGTTGAGGATGTATTCCATATATTGATGGAATGTGTGCGGAACAGGTCTATTAGGGATAAAATTATTAAAGAGTTAAACCAAGTAGGCGGTTGTAACAGTATTCTAGCTTACCCGCTGTCTGAGGGAATTAGAACACTGTTACAACTTATCTATAATAATCGATTATAGTAGTAAACTGTACCATAGTGTTTAATTACCAGGGTGACTTATTCGCAAAGCGACAAAGCCCTTTTATATAAGAAAAAAAAAAAAAAAAAAAAGACACGGCGAGGTGGCAACCCTGCCTGCTAGTAAATATTTTACCGCCCATCTGCTTCGCCCATTCTTTTATTCCGCCGTTCGTCTGTTTCATTTTATTTTCTACCGAAAGTATACAGTTAGTAAATCATAAAATATTTGTTATTTCTCCATTTATATTCTATCTTGGCAAGTGGCCAATCTGAATAAATTATTCATTAGTTCTTTGAAAATAATCTTCTTTGGAGTATACATTTTTATTTATTGCGCTAAAATACTGGGTGTTGCCAACAGATTTGCTTACTTACTTCAAAGCCTTGTAAGATATTTCAAAATTTATTATTTATTTTAATTAAAAGACTAAACCTTTAAATCTATACTAATATTATAAAGCTGAAGAGTTTGTTTGTTTGAACGCGCAAATCTCAAGTACTACTGGTCCGATTTGAAAAATTATTTCAGTGTTAGATAGCCAATTTATCGAGGAAGGCTATAGGCTATATAACATCACGCTGTGACTAATAGGAGTTCAGTAATGCGGGCGAAGCTGCAAGCAACAGCTAGTATCTCTAATACTTCTGTGCGTGCGTATTTCACTGAACTCCTCCTATCTGGACCGATTTTGATTTTTTTTGTGTGAACACATACAAAAAGTGGTTTCCAAATTGGTTTTTCACAATTCAGTCCTATACACAATGTTGACTACTCGACGGCTGCTCGTTTGTTTATGTGAATTTCACTCTTTTTAATAAAACAACTTTTACGGATTTAATCGCAGTTTATTTCGATTTGTAAAATTTTTGAATACTCTACAACAACCGTAACCATGGCTCCTGTAAAGTATCCGAAGCGTTGCGCGTGTAAAAATCTTAATATACCGCGAAAAAATTCGTAAAAGTAATTTCATTACCATCATCATCATCAGCCTCTATACGTACATTGCTGAACATAGGCCTTTTTTCCGTTTACGCCGGGTAATGCTCGGAGGCATCCCGCGGGGGAGTGGGTCTCCCCAGGCGTATGTGAAACTCGCAGCACCTGAAAGATGGTAAGGTGGACGCAGCTCTACCCACTAAAACCCGGCGAGTGCAACCAATACCGCCTTTGGTGAGGTGCCCCGGATCTGATGAGCAAACAAGGCACCTCGACGGCTAGTCACGCCACCTCCACAGAGGGGTTGTCCCGCACAACAGAACATCCACTCTCAACAACATGTCCTCCTGCTCTTTGTCCCCTCTTCTTATAAGAGGGGTACAAAGAGCAGCTCCCTCGGCTTTATTTGCTTCGCCTAAGACTAAGCCCCACCGCCACGACAAGGCTTGAACCAGCTTCTAAGACCTGCCTATACATCTAATGCTCATAACTAACGCGTCGTATTTTATGTTCATAATAAACCGACACATCGTTAACGTCGGGCCACGGTGATTGTACATTTTACTACTTAACTTTATAAAACTGGTTTATAATCTTCATTGTGGGGTTCCGCAGGTCAAATACCGGAAAATATATTAAAGGACGACTAATAAGGAGTAATCGTGAGTTTCCGGTGGCCCATTGGGGGATAGGGAAAAGGAGGGCAACGCATCTGCATAACCTCTGGTTGTGAAGATGTGTATGGGCGTCGGTACCATAAGGCTCCGACTGCTCGTTTGCCCCCTTATCACATAAAAAAAGCAGGATTGTGGTACTCGTACAGACAAGTGATATGTTAAGTGAACAAAGTAGATATTTACTTATTTAGGCAACTGATTTTGACCTTAAGGTGACTACCGACCTCCATATGATAGACCACCAGAGATTATGCAGATGCGTTGCACTCTTTTTCTTCTTTTCCCTCCCCCCTCCCCTATGGACCCCCCTAGGACACTACCTCTTACACCTCTTACTAAATTATAATTTTATTTCCCCGTTGTTTTTCACTAGCATAAAAAATATTTTCAAAACGATTTCGACTTTATTTCAGCGCAAATTATTTTTTAGGCCCACCCCTTGTTCCTACCGTAACTTCTAGAGAAGTGTCGACTCGACATACTAGTGTTGTTAAATTCGGTGCTTCTAATTAAGGAATTAAGCAAAAAGGCGAGAATGCGATTCGTTCGATTGGGTGCATAATATTTATAACTCTAATGAGAAAAGTATTTATTAACTAAAGAAACCTTTTATTTCAATTCTACATACGAAGTTGTGCAATGATTATAATTGCCCGAAAAGAGTTGGGTGGAACCAACAATATGTAAAAAAGTAATTTGTAACAAATCATACACTCAATTTCTTCCTAATATCTGGTAATTTAACTCGAATTCAATTCCGAGTTACCTCAATATCAACTTGGGTTTACTCGAGTCGTGTTTTCTACGAGTTAACATATCTCTATTTTCTGAGAAGGGAAGGAAGCGCTGTGCCGCGCTCCCGGCTGCATGGGTACCACCATCTTGCTTGTTTCTCCCGTGAAACAGCTTTGCTGTGTTTCGGAGAGAAGGGCAAGACAGGCAGTGTAATTACTGGCACCGAAACTTAACATCTTATGTCTCAGGATAGGCAACACATATATGAGTTACCTGGGCTCGTTCCAGGTAAACTAGTTTATGTCCATGGGCGACGTCGACCACTTACCATCAGGTGGCACGTTTGCCAGTTTGCCTATCCAACTAACATAAAAAACCCTACCTATACCTACAGCTATAGGTAGAATGGTAGAATGGACAGTGGTAGTGAAACGACTTTTTACATTGAAGGCCATTTTATAATTTTAGCGAATTAAGCCTCTGGAAACCGATATAAAATATCCGTATACAGAACCCTCAGTGTGGAACAGATCACACTTAACCGCTTACTTTATTAGCTGTAGCGTTAAAGTTATAAGTAACACAAATCTTTTATAATCTTCATCCCGGGGCTGTTAAGTTGAAAGTTATTAAGTTTTTCTGAGTTTTCCAACTTATAAAATTTTTGCAAATGAAAATAACCATCTATTGTCATCATTAGTAAATAAAGCAATTTAAAAGTCATTTTTTACCCGGGACGGAACGGAGACTGTATTGTATGCGTTTGGGGTCTCTCACCCCAAACGCATACAATACAGTCTCAGTTTGTGTGTGCAAACCTATTTTGCCGTTTATCTCCAAGACTACTAGTCCGATTTTGATGCGGTTTTCAGAGATGGGTTCGAATTTGATTGGTGCATGTTATTAGATAGGTATTACGTTGATAACTCACCAGAGGGCACTGCAGCTAACGTTTTTGTACAATCCAATGTTGCAATTTTTCTCCAAAACTACTATTCTAATTTTGATGCGATTTTGAATGATGGGTTTGGGTTTGATTGGTGCATGTTCTTAGATAGGTGTTACGATTACAACTTACCAGGGGGCGCTGCAGTAAACATTTGTTTTGATGCGATTTTTCATTTTTCAATTGACTTTTAACCGTCGTGGGATTTTTCAAAAATTTTATTTTGCTTTTTATTGTATTAAACAAGATTACGGATTTTATCGTGGAATTAATATTTTTACATCCCCGACGTAGCTATATGATATAATGACGAACGCGCATCACGAGATGGTAAGAGATACCATTCCAGAAGTGGTGTGTAAGGACTGAAGACAGAAAGAGAAGAAGATATTGATTTTAATTGGGACAAGATTTATAAGATAATATGATAATGTCATGTTCTGTTCTGAATTTGTCACAAAAAAGTATTTTATAAAAAAAATATGTCACGAGGAGGCAACCGAGCAGTTGGAGCCTTATGGTGACTACCGACGCCCATACACATCCGCACAACCAAAAGCTATCCCCCCCATGGGCCACCGAAAACCCACAAACCGCACGAAACGCGACTGCATAGCTGTCACTTGACGCAGGTGTTATGTGAACGAGAAGTACCACCCCGGTCGTGCCGGCACACTTCGACTGAAAAGCAGCATGGCACTACCTCTTAAAATAAATATTTTTTCACATTCGACTACGTTATATTAGTAACTCCGGAAATTGGCGCATTCAAACTTAGTATAGATTTGTGTCTAATATATTTGAAGAATAAACATCATGTGTGATAACTTACAAATAATTATAATAAGTAAAGACACGGTTACAAGTTAGTATAGTTAATATCACTCGGTAATAGAGTTACGTTCCTTTATGTAAGCAAAGCCTTTGTAAATACGGACAAGGGATTTTTTTATTTCGTCCTATGAAACCTTCGTAATGAGATACAGGTTCGGTAATACTTACATTTAAAGTTGTATCTGTCAGTGCCTTTTGTGATATTTTTATACTAATAAAATAAAACCGAAAACTTTGTTTAAATGTGCTATTTAAGGAAACCGAATGAAACCGCTGGGAATAACAAGTTTATGATATTTAAGAGGTACTTAGCAAAATCACCCAAGTCCCCATCGCAGTTTCCTCGATATTGGGGGGTTTGGACCTTTTTTTTATTTAACGCCGGGAAATGCTCTGAGGTATCCCGCGGGGGAGTGGGTCTCCCCACGCGAGTATGTGGGACTCGCTGCGCCCGAAAGCTGGTAAGTGGATGCAGCTCTACCCACTAAAACCCGGCGAGTGCCACCAATGCCGCCTTTGGTGAGGTGTCCCGGATCTAATGAGCAAACAGGGCACCTCGACGGCTAGTCAGTCCCTCAAGGGACCGACGCCACCGAGATGAGAGAGGTTGTCCCGCACCAAAGAACAACCCCTCCCAATGTCGGGACAGTACAATGGGGTGAGGTTCTGCTTTTGTCTCCTCTTATAAGAAGAGGGCACAAAGAGCCCCCTCGGCTCAATTAGCTTCTCCCAAGGTGCTGGGCTCACCCTAGGCTACTGAACCCCACCGCCACGTCAAGGCCTAAACCATGGTGGGGGGGGGTGTCTGGACCAATACAGGCAACCTAAAACTTTAAGGCTCAAAGTCATAAACGACATTGTCTATTTGTATTGACTAAGTACAGTTTGTGAAACACCTTTGGTTGAAAGTCGTACTTTCGAAAGTGCGATTTTGAGCTTAATACAAGAATTCTACTTCCGTCATGCAAGTAACATTGACAGGAGGCCGTGGGGGGTGGATATGAAACATGTATATTAATAAAATGAGAGTCACGCTGTTTGCCGTCACGGCGTTCGAATTGCTTAATATTTAATATATTGTGTTTACATTACGTATGAACGCAGATGTGCTCATGTCGTGATATTTTCACGATTCATATCCACGCGAAATCTGTCCTGTATAATGATGTCGACTTTTCTATATTTTGAAATATAAGGGTGGGAATATCAATTATTTTTCTGGTTTTATAAATGCTATGTCATTATGATTGCTTTAGCTTTCGATTTTTGTGTTAATTTTGGTAAACATTCAAAATAAAGATATTATAATTCAATTAAATATATTAATAAATAATATTAATTAAATATTACATAATAAATATAAATATTAATATATTATATTAAATTTTATAAATTGTTATATTATAATAATAATAATAATATCTATGGACGCTTTCACACCACGTCAATTTGGTCCCGTGGTAAGTTCTCGAAGAACTTGTGTTACGGGCACCAGACAACGGAAATATATTTAATACTTTTATACTATACATATATTTAAGATTTTTATTACATAATACACATATTTAATACACATACATGACCCAGGAACACAGAAAATATTTTTGTTCCCTGGCGGGATTCGAACCCGCAACCTCCGGTTTGAGCGCCAACGCGCTCACCACTGAGCCACAGAGGTCGTCATTATTAATATTAAAAAATAATTATAATTCTATGGAAATTCAGGCAGCATCTTACCGCTTATATCTTACTTATCTAAGTAGATTTGGATACACATTAGGAGGTCGTTCGTTTTACGAGTCTACGTAGCATTATATTCAAGTTAAAACGAAACAATAATAATGCTTTATATAATAAAACTTTGATCAAAATATTGATGAAGTCTCTGTTCAGGCGCATGCGGCCTGTGTTTCTGTAAATAATTAACCACAAAGGTTTTATTGTTTTACTTTTATTTTCATTTTCGAAACATCATTCATTTGTAAAAATCTCATTATACATTATACGTTCTTTGGGCGCGTCATACGACCAATACAATTGTAATACAGAAAATAAAAATTAAATATATTCTGCACCATTTATTAGCCCCAAGTGCAGACAAACTCTATCTCAGGATAAGTCAGGCTTACTCACCATAGGAAAAGTAAAAATCTATCTCGCCCCAGGATAAGCCTAGTGAAAAGTTCTGTCTCACCACAGGATCGGCAGAAACTATAAAGACGTTATTCACGTACCTACATTATTCAATAAAATACCAAGGGACACCTTTTATTTGGTTACCTGGCACACGGAATATTTCCCGGGGGGGTCGGGTTGACAAATTGAAAGGCGTATTAGATGTGACATAAACTTGTAAATGTATTGACGAAGTTAATACGGTTATCCCTCTTGTCGACGGGACGTTGGGATGTGGGTTTATATTTGATATGTAAAAGCATTAATATTAAAGATTGACATAATCATTTTCGTTACTTTGCGAAAATTTACTATATGAGATATTTAGTATTTTATTATCAAACACCTCCTTTTCGAAACTTTATGTATGTATGTGATATACTTTATAACACACATTTGTTGGCTGCGTGTTTGGCGGAAATTTTGCTAAATAAAATATATTATTATAATCTTTATCATCATCTTGGTCACTTTGTATTTGGGAAAGCCTCTTGCAATAAAAGTCAAAATGATCAACTTTCCTGGTTCTTTTTAAAAAGTTTAATCGAAGTATGGAGATTAAATAGAAATAGAGCTATCACATTTACTAGAAAAAATACCTCATAAATACCTCATAAATCACTAAAAAAGCAGATATACAAAAAGCTGGTACCTAAAATACCAGTCACCGAAAACCTAAAAAAGCAAAGTGCTTTCAAATTATTTTTACTGTGTAATTTTTCCAACGATTTTCATTGGACAAGTTGAAATGCAAAATACGTTTATTTTAACAGCTGACTAATAGTTTCAGTAAAGAAAACTGTACCTGACAGATGAAAAGAATTTATCTGGGGGTAAAATGACTCTCCATTGTACGAGAGTTATTGTCGGAGAAAATTATGCTATTATCTTCTTAAGGCTTCTCTTCTTGGATAGCCATATAATGTAGCGATTAATATAATATAAAATATTTTTCTATTTTAATGGACCGCGATAAAATTCATCCTAGAATAGCGTGTTATTTAAATGTACTGTGATAACAAGTGAATAAAAATGAAATCAAAATCAAAAAATCTGTCTGGAAATGTTGAAGTATTTTTTTTTACTTACATCTTATTTCTTTGGAAAATACAAAGAAACCGTACATTGAAAGAAGTGTATGTCTGACAATGGACGGTAACGGGCATTATAATAATGATGACCATAGACTTTTATGTGAAACAATTTTGGCGTGCCTTAAAATCAATGTAATGGCGTTCAGTGACCAATTTTTTTATTACACAAAATGACAAGAACATGTGTTGTTTTCTAATGTTTACGCGATTTCACTCATAATGAAACAATTTTTACGGTTTTTATCGCGGTTTATTAAGATTTTTACAAGCCCGACGTTTCGGATACTTTACCCGTGAACATGGTTGCTACCATGTTCACGGGAAGTGATCTACCGTGACCATGGTTGCTAAAAAAAAGAGCATGTGGCTCATAGCCCCCACCATGGTTCAGGCTTTGATGTGGCGGTGGGGACCCTAGACTACTGAGAGTCTAGGGTGAGCCGCTGCACCTTCGGCGATGCTAATTGAGCCGAGGTGGCTCTTTATACCCCTCTTAAAAGAAGAGGGGAAAAAGAGCTTGAGGCAAGGGGCGAGGACGGGAACCTCACCTTATTGTACTGTCCCGACGTTGGGAGGGGTTGTTCTGTGGCGCTGTGTCTTAGTGGGTAGACCTGCGTCGACTTACCAGCTTTCGGGCGCAGCGTGTCTCTAATAACCGGTCTGGGGAGACCCACTACCCCGCGAGATGCCTCAGAGTATTTCCCGGCGTTAAAGAAAAAAAAGGCAATACGGCTAGATTGGAATACAAGGAAAGCAGTGCGCAATGGCTAGGGTTGAATATAACAGCAATTAGTCGACATTTCCAAAAACCTGTCCAAATATTTACAGAGGCATGCAAGCATTATAACGAGGTGGTAATTGGAAATAAAATATTCGTACGTTGGGAATATGTATAGTTGAAAAAATAAAAGTTGACTTAATCTTTATATTACATATAATTCTGTGCGTATGTATGTGACTAAACTTCTCCTAAACCATTTTGTACAGGACAATTAAAATTTACAATAGCGACTGCTCCTGGTAAATTTGGGTCTCCAGATCTCCAGTTTTGGTTGTCAAATATTTTTTCTTTTTTCTAACGCTAAGTGCGTTCAGAAAGTCTAAAAATCCTAAAAAGTTTCAATTGGTTGTTAAATGAGAAACAAACTTCAAGACAAAAGATTAAATAGTTGATCTGTCATTCTGTACAAGACAACGTCTGTCGCGACCTCTAGTGATTGTGTAATTGAGAGCTGTTTCACGGGTTAATATTGTTATTTTATTTTACTTGGAAAAACGGGTAGATGAGCAATCTGATGAAAACCGCCCATGAACCATCGGTGATCACCACCTGGTGATTCGACTGTCCGTTTGCCCCCTTCTTAGTCTGTTTTTCTGTCTTTGGTTTATATAATTTTTTTCCAAATTTACAATTCGAAGCAGAATTTTTAATCTCAAAAAAAGAATGCGTTATATCACATGTTATGCATATGCATTGGTTTTAATTTTAATTTTATATTTTTTGAGACCGTAATGATAATGACATGACGATAATGATTGTACAAAAATAGACATACTACATGAAAAGAAATACCAAAGATGACTGCCGGAGCGAAAAGCAAATACTCTCAGAGAGAAATGTAATACAATATAGCAGTAATATCTTGAGTGAAATATATTAATACGTTCGTCTCATTAACTTTGACGAGACCCTTCTGTGTAACAATAATTGTGATGTATATTTTTTTTACAAAACCTTAACGTATGTACATTAAAAATCGTAACCGTGTACAAGATATACACAAGTAAGAGAATTTTGTACCCACTAAAACCCGGCGAGTGCCACTAATGCCGCCTTTTGAGCAAACAGGCACCTCAACGGCTACAGTCCTATAGAGGGGTTGTCCCACACTACAGAAAAATCCCTCCCAACGTCGGGACAGTACAATAGGGTGAGGTTTCCATCCTCGCCTCTCGTTTCCCTACTCTTTTATCCCCTCTTCTTATAAGAAGGTTATATAGATATAACTATATATAACGATAGCTCCCTCGGCTCAATTTGCTTCGCCCAAGGTGCTGGGTTCACCTTAGGCTGAGCCCCACCGTCACGACAAGACTTGAACCATGTTTCAAGTGACTTGAGTGACATAGGTTATAAAAACCAGTTCGGATCATCATCTAAGTCTTTACCCGTCCACTGCTGAACATGTGTAACACACACATAGTTCATGGTCGACCAACACTTCGGCCAACTTATCGGTGGCATTTCTACGAGCTTATCCACTCAACTAAAAAGAACAGCAGGTACTATGATATTGCAAACCGCTCAAATCTCGTAACCTTAAACTCCGCAAATGATCTTTAATAAGGAATGGTTACTGTAATCCAATTTACGTGTAGAATTAACTTGGGATGAGGGTCTGGGACCGAACCCATAAATTGTATATTGACTAAACCCTTTTGTTTTATGGACCCTTAATTAGGTAAGCCATTTATCAAGAGGTTGTTCTTCGCGTGCATAGCACCTTAGAGTACCTATACATATGAATATATAGAGTGCTACCGTAAGCAGATGCGTTATATAAATATTTATCTATAGTAAAGCGCTGTGAGAGTGACGTTCCATGTGTAATACATAAAAAAAAAATTTGGATATACATCATCATCATCATCACCATCAGTCTCTATCCTTCCACTGCTAAACATAAACACCCCTCAATAAACGCCAAAAGAGAAATATAATAATATAATATAAAGTTTTTTTTTTATTTTGCTTCCAGGAATCATTCTTACAAATTGGTACTTCATATTTCACCATTTTAACGTAAAAACAAATATGATGAAAAGCGCTTGTTGTTTTAACACTGATTGAACGTTTCCAAGACAATGGTCTTGTCTATGTTCATACCTGTGCTTACAGTTCATACTTAGTGACGCGCGCTCTATATAGTATGTAGTATGTATACTCTAAGCATAGCACATTCAAGGCATCTTGGATTGGCTCATGGTTTCCGAACTGGGGTAATTACTCCCACAGGAGTAAATCTATTTGGCTATTCTACAAGGATACCATTGAACCAAATTTTTAGATCCCACAACTATGAATCATCATCATCATGAGCCTCTCTCCGTCCACTGCTGATCAAAGGCCTCATAGGGTTATCCCTGTGTTGGTTGGCCATTAACCAGGTAGGAAGGCGATCTCCGTGCGGTGGCCGTCCGTGTGGATGCAAGTGGCAACTATGAATAGATGATAAAAAATCATTGTATCTATTAATTAATATCGAAAAGGTTAGGAACCACGGCATTCGTTGTATATACTTATTCTCATCAGCTGGGACATGGAATGATGGTGAAATAGTGGACACCACTCATGCTCATTGGTGAACACACCTACTAGTGTCCAGTCAGACGTCGTTCTGGCACAGACAGCATCTTCTATCTGTCAAGTTAGATGAAACTGCTGTGATATACAAAATTCCATGAAAATCTGCTTAGTTCTTCCCCTCAGTAAAATATGCGATGGATGGCTTATGGACAGAAGTTTATAATTTTAAAATAATAAATGTTATTATTAATTATAATACTTAGTGAGAACTTAATGAACAAGAAATTAATTAAGAAAACTCAGCCAACCTTAGTTTTAATTAATTTCTAGATAGAAATTTTGACAGCATTGTGGCGCTACGAGTCTATCTGAAGAGACTGCTAATTAATTTTAAGAAAACAATAAATTTATAGCTTTATTATTAACTAGGTATCATCTCCAAAGATTGAACGGCACTTACGGCAGGGGTTTTGTGTATAGATGACACTATAAATAATTTCACTTGTTTATGACTTAAAACCTCTTTTTTTAATGGAGCTAATAGCTAATATTTCGATAATATATATAATCGAAATATTTTATGTGTGCCCAAATTTGAGCTCAAGGATCACGAAGTTCATGTGAATTTTACTAATTATAATGAAAATAATCGCGATGAAATCTTTCTTTATGTCATTAGGGGCAAACTAGCAGACGGAGCCTTAATTCTATAAAAGTTGTTTCATTATATTCAAGACCTCGAAAGGCAAGATTTTCTATCATCCGGATAGCTGTTGAACGCAGCTTCGCCCGCGTTAACCTAGATTTAGAACCGTATCCTGATTGATATCAGATGATCAGATATATACTAGTGAAAGTCTCATTAAAATCGGTCCAGCTGTTTCAGAGATAAGCCTTAACAAACTATAGCTAACCAACCATCACCATATATCGGCCTGAAAGTATACCTACATATTTATCGCGAATATCACCCATCAAATTTGCTATTTCGATCAGGTGCCAAGATCTTAGATACTTTGAGGTAGATGCAACCTGAATGTGACTTTTATAGATAGCATTGAATTCTTACCAAAATGTCTCCCTATATCCACTAATATAATAACAAAAATATATCATAAAAATATACAAGCAACATCTCCTATAAAATGCCGCCATTTTCTATTTTCCTCTTCAATATTTTATAACCTAGCCGTTCACCCTAAACAAACAATCGCTGAACCCTAAAATAACTAATTTCCAATTCACTGAATCGCTAACTGAATTTTGCGGTTCTCAATAAAATATTCTGCAAGAATTGTACTGTTTCAAACGTTTTCGTTTTGATTTTCAATAAATAGAATATATTTTTGTGAAAATGTTATTATTTACGTCGAAAGTTATTTTCCTTTGGTTTGTATCTTTATAACATTTGATCTTGACTATCATTTAAGTATCAAAAGTAGATAGCATATATTTTATATTTTTACGTTTATAAATATTTAATTTAAAATTTTGGTCATTTATTCTTTCATTGAATGCACTTGAGTTGTACATTCCGTCTGCTTCTCTTCTATTTGTAAATCATGCGAATATAAATATTAACTTTAGAGTTAGAAAAATCAGCGACATAATAAATATAGAGAATATGTCCAAAAATGTATCCCTGTGGTACCCCATAACCTAGTAAAAGAAATATTTCATCATTAAAAATTGTTTCATATGCTAAGAGTCTTTTCTCGTTGCTCGTGAAATATATTTTTACTCCAACTTTTGGTGAAAGCATAAAAAAAAACATTTCATAAAATTTTGTACAAAAACAAGCTGAGTGAAATTGAGTGGCTAACATTTGTCAACACGGCCCCAACGCAAACACGAATTTCGTCCATCTAAAAATGTTTGTCACTATCATCATCAGACAATTTAATTTTTGCAATTAACATTTTCAAATCAACCGATTTCTGTGTTTACGCGTATTTCACTCATTGTAGTGAAAAAACTTTTTATATTCGCGATGTTTCGGATACTTTACAGCGACAGTTGTTAAAAAGTTTGTGTGGTAAAAGATATTGTAAAGTAAGACATTTCATAAAAGATACCACACCCAGGGAATAAGGCATTCCTCCCAGGCATTTCAGGATAAGATGTTAAAATTTTTATATTGTGATATGTGAATACATATTATTTGAAAAGATTAGTTCCAGTGAGTTTGTTTCGCCGGTTCTTCTCAGTAGGGTGCCTTGGAACCGGTGGTAGATTCAACTGACGTTCAAAAAGATACTGTATCGGTTTTATTTTGAATAAAAAAAATTATTTTGATTTTAATGTGCTATTTTCTTATTTTCGACGATCTCTGTAGCCCAATTATATAATAGCGAGCCGTTAGCGCGTTGGACCTCGAACCGGAGGTAGCGGATTCGAATCCCGCCACGGAACAAAAAGTTTTTTGTGTTCCTGGGTCATAAATGTGTATTATACAATAAAAATGTTAAATATATATATAGTATAAAAGTATTAAATATATATACCGTTGTCTAGTACCCGTAACACAAGAATACTTCGAGAACTTACCACGGAACTAGATTGACGTGGTGGTAAAAAGCGTATATATATATATATATATATATATGTACGCTTTTTACCACCACGTATATATATATATATATATATATATATATATATATATATATATTATTATTATATATTATTATTTCTAAGCTAATGTGAAATAACTTTATACGGAGTTTATCTTAGTTCATTAAGAATTATAATATATTCCCGACGTTTCGGATACTCTGTATATATAGATATCTCTCTGACTCTGTATATATAGATATATTATTATATCATCTGAAAAAAAATCCATAAAAAGTTGTTTCATTAAAATTTTCTATTTACCGATATTTCAATAACACGTCAGAAGTTGTTATTTTAACCGTTTCCGATAATGAACAATACTATTAATATTATATAATAATAATTTATATTAAAAACAAACAATGCCTTCATTATATGAAATGAGCAAATATATTAACGATAATTGGCTACGAATACGAACAAAACTGAAACATCATAACAACGGATAGCAATAAATGTTCTTTCTTTATGTTGTGTTTATGTTATATGAGACTATTTTATGTGTCCACTCCACTCTTGAACTTTATTGGCCATGGACCGTCCGTGCAAGGGTGCATTATTATGAAGGAAAAAGGTTTAATTATTATTAACCATTATTATTATTATTGGTAAGAGGTAGTGCCATGCTGCATTGCAGCCGCATTGAACCCGAATTGCAGTCGGGTAGGCACGACCGGGGTGGCAATACTCGCTCACATAACACCGGCGTCAAGTGACGGCTATTCTGTCGCGTTTCGTGCGGTTTGTGAGGTTCTGGTGACCCATTGGGGGGATAGGAAAAAGGAGGGCGGCGCATCTGTGTGGCCTTGATTATGCGGATGTGTATGGGCGTCGGCGCCGTGAGGCTCCGACTGCTCGTTTGCCCCCTGATGACATAACAAAAAAAAACCCGATGCAAACTTTCATTATACAAATAGTCTGCACTTGGCGGGATTAGAACCTGCGACCGCTGCGTAAAGTATCCAGTAACATGATCACTCGACAGCCAGTCAACTTGTGAGCGGAAACGAATGGTACTTACTTGACTACCCTCGTCCCCAGATGTCTCCGTGTCGTGCTGCAGCGTGCCTGGTGCTGGTGGCCGTCTGCGCGCCCGGCGTGCTGTCCCTCGACCTCAACAAGCTCTACGGACACCACACCAAGAGATCTGGTGAGTTCAATAATAATAATAATAGTTTATTCCAATCAAAACATATTGTACAATTCTAGTATTTGAAGCTATCATTTAAGTATTTATATACCTGTGTTTGGCAACTTCGATTTTCCCTTATTCTAAATTTGACTATTGGAATAATGTTAGACAAATTACTATGTAAACCTTGGTCACTGAAGACTACCTGAATTCTATGATTAACATCGTTTAAAGGCACTGCTACATTTAGGTTTTCAGGTTTTTTTTACATAAGTCCTTATTATAATAAAACAATACTTCAGAGATTTTATAAATATTCCAGGTACCTACTGAGAATTTAGCAAAATTCCTGCCTCGAGGAATACAATAAAGTTTAGCAACAGGTAGTAATTAGTAAATTAGTAAGAGGTAGTGTCATGCTGCATTGCAGCCGAATTGGGCAGGCACGACCGGTGTGGTATATCTCGCTCACATAACACTGGGGTCAAGTGACAGATATGCTGTCGATTTTCATGCGGTTTGTGAGTTTTCAGTGGCCCATTAGGGGGATAGGGAAAAGGAGGGCAACGCAACTGCATATTACCTCGGGTTATGCTGGTCTATGGGTGTCAGTGCCATAAGGAGCCAACTGCTCGTTTGCCCCCTTATGACATAAAAAATAGGTGCAGATTATAAGCCTTTATAAGATAGTGACATCAATGACATTGTTCTTATATCCAGAACAATACAAAATTTGACACAGGTTATGGGTTCGTTTATAGTTTTCTCTTAAATAAATCTACACTAATTTGAAGAAATTTTTACAACTAATTATTAGTTGCCGCTGCAAAAGACTACTCTTGATAAAGTTTTATATTACCCTTTAATAACAATGACGCACAATCAAATTGAAAAAACTAACAATAATTCCAAGAAACTCATTCGGTCTCATTTATTCAACTTCAAGAACTCAACTCGTCTCAAGGGGACGCCGTAATTACAAGATAGTATACAGCTTCCCTACTCCCTTTTGTTTCACGAGATGCGAAGATAAGAAAAAAGTAATTTGTGAAAAGATTCCCCCGTTGAAATATCAAGCATAAAAATATCATTATAAAATTCCGTAGCGTTTCCAAAAGGGAAAATTTTGTATTGTTGTAAATAATATTATTTTAATTAAAGAAATAAGGGGTTTCGCGGTACGTTTTTTTTTTTAATTTACAAACGAAATAAGTTTTTACAGGGATTTGAAAAACCATCATCATATTGAATGTGTGACCATGTGCTAGTTGCTAGAGGCTCGATTACGAACCCACCATAGTTCAGGCCTTGTCGTGGCGGTGGGGCTCAGTAGCCCAGGTTGAGCCCAGCACCTTGGGTGAAGCGAATGGAGCCGAGGGGGCTCTTTGTACACCTTTTATAAGAAGAGGGGACATAAGAGCAAGGGTCAAGGGGCGAGGAGGGGAACCTCACCCCATTGTACTGCCCCGACGCGACGTTGGGGGGGTTGTTCTGTGGTGCAGGACAACCCCTCTGTGGAGTTGGCGTCGGTGCCCTGAGGGACCGACTAGCCGTAGAGATGCCATGTTTGGTCAACAGATCCTGGAGTCTAGCCCTTCCGAAAAAAAAAAACAGATCAGGGGCACCTCACCAAAGACGGCATTGGTGGCATTCGCCGGGTTTTAGTGGGTAGAGCGTCCACCTTACCACCTTTCGGGTGCTGCGAGTCACACATACCCGCCTGGGGCGTCCCCACTCCCCTGCCTCAGAGCATTTCCCGACGTAAAAGAAAAAAGCGTATAGGTAATTTATGGCTCAACCTCCTCCTCGTTCTTTGAGACAGAGACCCGTGCTCAATAGTAAACCATAAAGGGTCGTTTATTTCAAACACAAACACTTATAAAGAAATCAACGAAGCACTCTATTTCTTAAACAGTATACATACTTTACACTTTACACTTCTAAAGTTCATATAATTCCATCGCCACTCGAGGTCTCAACGCTTAGCAAGTCTCAAGTAATACTTAACTAAGATTTCATCTCGTGGAAAAATTATTACGACAAAATGGACCTTTCTAAACATTTTGTTTGTAGCTTTAAAACACGATGTGTCAATCTTATACAATGTATGTGACGTTAATTATAGACAAACTGTCCGTTTGTAACCCCGTGTAAGTCGGGACTGCGGGAATCGCTGCGCCCGAAAGCTGGTAAGTGGACGCAGCTCTACCCACTAAAACCCCGCGAATGCCACCAATGCTGCCTTTGGTGAGGTGCCCTGGATCTAATGAGCAAACAGAGCACCTCGACGGCTAGTAAGTGCTTCAGGTCAGCTTCAGACCGATGCCACCTCTAGAGAGGGGTTGTCAGAACAGAACAACCCCTCCTAACGTCGGGGCAGCACAATGGGGTGAGGTTCCCTTCCTCACCCCTTGCCCCTGCACCTTTGGTCCCCTCTTCTTATAAAAGGGGTACAAAGAGCCCCCTCGGCTCAATTCGCTTCGCCCGAGGTGCTGCGGCTCACCATAGGCTACTGAGCCCCACCGCCACGTCAAGGCCTGAACCATGGTGGGGAAGCCTACAAATATCTGTTTCAGACATAATATAATCAAACACGCTTTTTATTAAATTGTATACACTGTAGGCGTATCCTTTGATTTAAAAGTAATTTAAAACAAAAAGAATATTGTAAATTCGAGTGTCTTTGTAACAAAACGCTCTTTGTGGGATGTACACCTTTGTAAACGATACGGTTGTGCCTGACTCTCGTACGTTAAATATTTACAAAAATACCTCTGAATTGTAGGTAGACGTCGTTTTAACATTTTTTAATCTTTTCTATACTTTTTTGATATTACTTGTAGGCACAAACAAGTTTTTTTTTTAATGTTATTTGGATAGGCAAACTGGCAAACGCGCCACCTGATGGTAAGTGGTCGACGTCACCCATGAACATAAACTAGTTTACCTGGAACGAGCCTAGGCAACTCATCTATGTGTTGCCTATCCTGAGACATAAGATGTTAAGTCTCGGTGCCAGTAATTACACTGCCTGTCTTGCCCTTCTCTCCGAAACACAGCATTATATGGGACTGTCCCAGGAATTTCATGTGCCTCCTCCTATTTTCTAACGTAAGATGGTAGGTCTTCCTTTACGAAACACAACAAAGGGATTGTATGGAAGAAATAAGAAATCTTTCTATCTTAAGAAAAATGGTCTTTCTTTCTTATCTTTTTGAACTATGAAGTAACTTAATCGTGATTGTTGCATACTTAATAGCTCCTCTACACTTAGACAGATGCGTTGGCAGACGCATCCGTTGACGTGTAGGTGGGGTGATTGGCTCGTCAGTCGTTGGTATTCAACGTCAGTAGATGCATCTGCCACAAATCCGTTTGTTGTCGGTTCTCGTGATACGGATCAAAGGGTTTCAGTACGAACGTTTAGCGTCCGACGGACGTGTGGGTCGTGTGAGTGGGGTTGTGTTACGCACGTCGACAGATGCTTCGGCAAACGTTTTTGGATGCAACTGCCGACGTGTAGAAGGACCATAATATCTACATGTTTTTTGTCAAATAAAATTACTTAAATAGCGAAAATAAAAAAAGTACGTAGTTCTTTGACTAATAAAGGTCCCGTTACCAAATACATATTAGGAACTCTCCAGGGAGCTGTATTAGGACCTTTGCTTTTTCTGAGTTACATGACTTGCCTAATAAACCGTTAAGTATCCCGAGTTTTATTTAAGGTTGCGTACCGTTTACTAATAATATCATCAGTAATTATAAAAATGTGATTTTGAGGATTTGAATAATAAAATTAAGTGGTAGAATTCGCAAACGTGATTGATATATTTTAAAAATATGTTAATTGTTTTTTAATCGTAAGTAAAAATTTAATAAAACTGGAAAATAATTAAATTACCTGTTCAAAACCCAACTCACACTTAGCCCGTTTCTTCAGATAGAATAGATTTAATCAAAATACACTAACTACAAATTATATGCTTTCGTAGGACGAAGAGGCAATACAAAAGGCTTCGAGGGACCATTTATTATTCGAAAGAACCATTAAACCTTCGAAGGTTGATTTAATCGAGTGTGAAATGGGAGCCATGTAATTAGATACCCCAAATGAGATCTTTCCTACCTCATGAAAGAGGAATTCAAAGGAAAACAGTTTCAATGGTTTGACACTGTTAGTTTTATGTCCATTTCTCTCTATTCATTAGAGTGTAACAAGATTTATTTGAACTTAACTATAATGTTTCTAATGGTAGGTATTTTTGTACACTTAAATATAAATTGTTTTAGTTAAATTCGATTAATATTCTCAGATGAAGTAAAAAAAGGTAGATGACGCACGGCCTTTGCTAATACTGAAGCCACAAAACTCAGCTCCTTTCATCCATTTCTCTCTATTCATTAGAGTGTAACAAGATTTATTTGAACTTAACTATAATGTTTCTAATGGTAGGTATTTTTGTACACTTAAATATAAATTGTTTTAGTTAAATTCGATTAATATTCTCAGATGAAGTAAAAAAAGGTAGATGACGCACGGCCTTTGCTAATACTGAAGCCACAAAACTCAGCTCCTTTCATCCATTTCTCTCTATTCATTAGAGTGTAACAAGATTTATTTGAACTTAACTATAATGTTTCTAATGGTAGGTATTTTTGTACACTTAAATATAAATTGTTTTAGTTAAATTCGATTAATATTCTCAGATGAAGTAAAAAAAGGTAGATGACGCACGGCCTTTGCTAATACTGAAGCCACAAAACTCAGCTCCTTTCATGTAAATACACGCGCTCACGCACACACATGCACCAAAACTAAGCTCATTTTTGTATGTGTGAGTAGTAGTATCTTATATTTTTATAGTTATCTTATTTGCCAATAAAATACAGTTTTGTGTAATTTTATGGTGTAAAAACAATACAAAAGTGACCAAAGAGTCTGAAGAAATATCGTTTCACACATAAATAAACACAAGACTATATTCTTTTAAGATATTTTAACACCATTTTGAGGTTAATCAAATAAATAATATTATTGCCCTGAAATGACGTATCGGGAGAGTGTTGCAAAAAGTTAGTATTTCTAATAGCCCAGTGGGCCAGTAGTGGGTAAGTCAATTGCAGGCAAAGCCATAGCAAAATAATTAAGTTAATTATTATTTTATTATTTGATCGCTATATGACTGAATCGAAATGACCTCGTATAAACTATGTTGTATTTTTTTTTGCGACTCACGCACCCACAACGGGACTATATCTATTTAATTATTTATAAAGTTAAAGATTTACCATTAATAAATTTAAAAAAAATGTAGGTAACAGTGTGGCTTGCAGAGTAATGTTTTTATAATTTAAATGTTTTTTTTTTTTTTTATGGAAAACGACATATAATGTATTTAATTTAAATTGTGTATTGATAAAATGTGACTTTCTAATTACCATTATAATCAATATTATTTATAATACAACATTATAATAAATAATATTTTGAAACTGTTATTCT
The DNA here is from genome assembly GCA_963853865.1 of Helleia helle. NCBI lineage: Eukaryota > Metazoa > Arthropoda > Insecta > Lepidoptera > Lycaenidae > Helleia > Helleia helle. The sequence continues at coordinate 1,504,055 of OY971435.1, forward strand.
CTGACAATGATTTTAATGACATGTTATATTTATTAAGTTTATTTAATTGTAACTATTTTTTCCTGTTTATATTCATTGTTTATTTATGTAAAGTTTTATTTTGACACACCATGTTATGGTAGAATGTATAGAACTTGTTGTTTTTTTTTTAATATCACCTATGTATTTACTAGGTACATTCATGGGCTCCTGTGGAACATCGGGTATGACTGGGTCCGCCGCGGCGCGAACTTGCCGGGTGTTAGCATTACGTGCTACGCTGACGACACCGTTGTCACCACGCGCGGAGAAACCTTCTCGGAGGCCCGCATACGTGCGGTAGCAGGAGTCGCCCAGGTCATCGCTAGGATCCGACGTCTAGGGCTCGATGTGGCCCTGGAGAAGAGTGAGGCTATATGCTTTCACGGACCACGGCGAGCCCCTCCACCCGGATCTAGCTTAATGGTGGGAGGAATTTCCATCTCTGTCGAGGCGAATATGAGGTACTTGGGCCTCATCCTCGACAGCAGATGGAACTTCAAGGAGCATTTCCGGCGCCTAGTGCCGAAGTTGCTCGGAGCTGCGCGGGCGCTAAGTCGCCTCCTCCCCAACGTGGGTGGACCGAGCGCTGACTGCCGCCGCCTATATGCGGGCGTCTTGCAGTCGATGGCACTATACGGCACACCGATATGGGCGTCAGAGCGGCCGCTCTGACGTCGGAGAACGTGTCCCTGTTACGACGTCCGCAACGGGTCATAGCCGTCAGGGCGGTCCGTGCGTACCGCACGACCTCATACGAGGCGGCGTGCGTACTGGCGGGCACTGCGCCCGCCAGTACGCGCGTACGCATAAAGTGATCCTACACGCCCCCTACATATTCGTAATATTATTGTATTTTATAAAAATATTCACTTATTACCAATTTTATTAATATGCAATTTTAAGGGATATTAAAAAAAATGATAACCCTTCATTCACTCACACATACTTAAAAAAGTGGCTTCACTTTCTTGTTCCACGTGCGTTATCTACCTTTTTTACTTCATCTGAGACTTAAATATAAATTGTTTTAGTTAAATTTGATTGATATAAAGCATAGGTTAAGTTTTCTTCGTCGCAGCTCTTAATAAAATTATTTAAAACGGGATATTTACCGTGTTTTTCACTTTTATTTCTTGAGCTCGATATTTCGACATTATCTGCGAATGTCTTGTTCACGAGCATAGAAATATTATTCAAATATCTGTGTTCACGAGACTGAAGCATGCGGGTAGAAGTTGACAGCGTTAACCTTCCGTACCGGACTACCTCCTTTCTTGTAAGTTTGCTTTATTATAATTATTGTCACTTGTTTTACGTACACTCGACACTCAATCGACAGACAGATCAAAATCTCGTTAATAATATCTCGTTTAAATAATTTTAGTAATTAAAATGACCATGTTTCGGATGTCTACTTACATATCCAACAACATTTTCGAGACTATCGTTAATTATAAGAGTATTAAAAATCTACCACAAATAATCCAGACACCGGTGTCACAATAGCAAGAAAGTCTACCTCGTGAAACTACATTATAAAACATCTATGTTCTAAAAAACGTTTTAACCTGTTTTTAAATCGCGGAGCTACCTACTTTAGCCCAGTCTACAAACTTCTTGGGCTTTCGTGAACAACAATGCCGAAATATCGAGTCCCTTTTTAGCTTCGGGCGATGCTAATATCAGAAAATCCTTCATAGAAAAGTATTTTTGGAAAATATGTAGTGTAGCGAACCTTACATCCAATTATATATGCCACTCACATATATTACTTTTACTATACCATATTCTAGAGTGCACTCTAACCAAATATTGTTTAGAATTTTGACGGAGATTTTCTCTATTCGAGATATGAAATGTTTTAGGTTCAGATGGTTTGTTGGCAGTGCCACGCCCCCGTCTGTAGGTACCAGCATCCTGCTCGTTTCTCCCGTAAAACAGCTTTGAGATTATGACAACCTATACAATTTAAACAGACGAACTGCGTCTCCAGCGTTTCGTGTGCGGTGTCGCGAGTTCAGAGATTTTATCTCATTTAAAAATATGCGTACCGCGCTAAAAGAAGTTTACACTTCAAAAGTATCTTTTAAATGTCAAACTGAGTCTACTATCAGTTTCAAAGTTAGGCCAATAAGAAAAACCAGCAAATGAAACTAAGTGGCACAATAATATGAAATAAATCTTATATCTTTAAATGAGCAATTCTTGTATGTATGTATGTATGTATGTATATATATATATATATATATATATATATATATATATATATATATATATAATTGGAATCTCGGAATCGGCTCCAACGATTTTCATGAAATTTAGTATATAGGGGGTTTCGGGGGCGATAAATCGATCTAGCTAGGAATCATTTTTAGAAAATGTCATTTTATAAAAAAAAAAAAAGAGAAATACCGAGCAAAGTCATCCGGGTACTAATAATATAATATACTCTATAGGCACAAAAAAAAAATTGATAAGTACATATAATTAAATGGATAAAGATTAGAACTGACATTAAATTACAATTGCTCTCAAAATGATTTCAAAATCCTAGCCAACGATGTCTAACAATATTATCTAGCTTAATACCCGCAAACTTAGAATAAATAAAGTACTCATGTAGAATACTAATGCGTATTCAAAGAGACCTTCAAGCGGACAAACGGACAAAAGCTCGATCTAGTTACGCTGGTCACATATAGACTTAATGAACTCTGTCGAACTTTATTAGAGCAGATAAACGAAGGCTTCGTTAAACTGACCATACAGTTTTGTTAAGTATCATTTAACCTCACGCTAGGAATATTAAATAAACCATCATGGTTCAAGCCTTGTCGTGGCGGTGGGGCTCAGTAGCCTTGGGTGAGCCGCTGCACCTTGGGTGAAGCGAATTGAGCCGAGGGATGTGCTCTTTGTACCCCTCTTATAAGAAAAGGGGACAAAAGAGCAGGGGACAAGGGGCGAGAATGGGAACTTAACAGCGGGACAACCGCTCTGTGGAGGTGGCGTTGGTCCCCTGAAGGACTGACTAGCCGTCGAGGTGCCCTGTTTGCCCAACAGATCCAGGGCACCTCACCAAAGGCGGTATTGGTGGCACTCGCCGGGTTTTAGTGGGTAGAGTTGCGTCCACTTACCACCTTTCGGGCGCAGCGACTCCCACATACCCGCGGGATGCTCAGAGCATTTCCCGGCGTTAAAGGGGAGGGCGTGAAAGCAATATTAAATAATGTCTAAACTCTAGATCAACGTTTTTGTTGGTAATGCAATAAAAAGTTTGGCCAAGAGCAAGTCGTTCTCACAATTAAACTTATCCTAGAACTCTATCTAACGCTAAACCAATGGGAAGGATGCGTTTCTGCATGGGTACCACCTCGCTTGTTTCTCTCGTGAAACAGCTCTATTTATTTATTTCTCTATTCCGGATATATAATAATAATATAATATGCTTGATGAAATTTTGTATTTGCCAATGACTATATTTTACAGGTGAAACCGTGGAAAACAACTAGTGTATCTAAAAAGTACTTTGTTCCAACATAATGCAATAACCTAGAGGACCTTCTTCTAGATATTCGAGAACCCTAGAACGTCTTACCTAGCACAAAGTGTAGATACTTCACCGTACTGCACCTTTGAGTGTCAAGTTGAAAATCTAGTTTATGTACAAAAATGACACAGCACTATATCATTTTTGTCGAGAGTTTTTCAGTTATACTTCATCATCATCAGCCTCTATCTGTCTACAGCTGAACATAGGCCTGTCTCAATGAACGCCAAGACGGTCAATCCCTTGCCGCTCGCATCCAACACGGACCGGCCACCGCACGGAGATCATCTACCCACCTGGCTAATGGCCGACCAACACTTTGTCTACCTAAACGTGGCCACTCTTAAACCTTATTGGCCCATGTGCCATCCGTTCTCCTGAGTGTGTGACCAGTCCACTGCCACTTCAACGCGCTTATTGTTTGCGTGATGAAACCCAGTCATACTTATCTATACTAATATTTTAAAGCTGTAATGTTTGTATGTTTAGTGAGAAAATCTTCGAAACTACACATCCGATTTAAAAATTCTTTCACCGGTATAATGTTACAACGGAGGGGCGTAGCCGATAATAATAATCACGAGTGCTCACGAGTGGCAACAGCTAGTCTAAATAGATTATGGTAACGTGTTTTAGGGTTCCGTATCCAAAGGGTAAAACGGGAACCCTTCCAACCCCAACCCAATCTGCGTCCGTTCGTCTGTCCGTCCGTCTGTCACCAGGCTGTATCTCGTGAACCGTGATAGTTATAGACAGTTGTTTTTTTTTTTCACAATTGAATTTTCACACATAATATATTTCTGTTGCTACCTACTATTACAAAAAATACTAAAAGCAGAATAAAATCAATATTTTCCCATACATTAAACGTGATTTTTTTGCCATTCTTTACTCTATAGTGTAAGTATATATTGTGTATTCACTTTAATAATAAATTATTAAATTAAAATAAATATTTAAGGAGGGCTCCCTTACAAATATCATGTATAGTATAAGCAACACCTATTGGTAGTATTAAATCAAAGAAATCGTAACCGAGCTAACAAGTAACAATAAATAACAGTTCAATTATTAGCTGTATATAAATTTACTTTAACAAAACAAACGTGATTATTTGCTACAGTGGCTAAATGCCTAAATGTTGTATATATAATGGTACGGAACCGTTCGTGCGTGAGGCCAACTTGCACTTGGCTGGCTTTTTATGTTTATGCTAATTTCATGTATTATAAAGAAACAAATTTACCAATTTTATTGCCGTTTATAAGGTTTTTTCATTCCCGACTTATATGCTAAATATATTTATTTATTTATTTAGACACAATCATAACGTCATTACAGCACAATACCAAGACAACGTTACAAGTAGACAAAGACATAGAACATGTATTCATACATATGACACAGATACATGCATAGATATACAGGAACACACAAAAATATACACATAATGTAGTGAATTTCGTAATAATTCATCATCATTCTTTTTCGAGAAAAACCTGAACTAAAACTAAAATTCTATTAATTTCGTCAGGTCTTCTCCCATGACCATGATGATGTAGAGTGCGAAGCGTCGGTAATCTAAAACCTTCATGAAATCCAATAAAACTTGTTTCATTAAATTACAGTTTAGTTCAAAAACTTCAAGTCATGTACTTGGACAAAGATAAATAGGTCAAAACTAATAAACCACGTCTGTCTTGGTGGACGTCGCAAGTTCTCATAATGAAATATGAAACAAAGTGCCCGGAGGCAAATACTTTTGTTCCCAAGGTGCCTTACTCAGTAAACTCCTTTCTTTTGTAATAGCCTTACCACTTTCTTCGGAATATTTATTGAAATATGTCTCTGTCTGTATATCTGTAAGTGAATTTCTGTATAATGTAAATATATAAAATAATGTACCTAAGTGTAAATCTAGTTTAAATAATATTACGTTATAATATGTTAGGTATTAAAGTGAAACTTTTATTACATCGTCTCAAACTTTTTGTCTGTATGTTGCATGTCGCGTGACGGTCGACCGCCAAGTTTTCCAAGTATAAAATTAAGATTGATAAAGCGATTTTTATACCCATAATGGAATATTATTCCAATAATTATTTTTAGTTAAATGTCTATAATGTGAAAAAAAGTTTCACTTTTACCGTGGTTTCATAAAACCACACAATCCTTTTTTTATATAAATTTCTTTTTATTTCCGTTGCTAGCACCCGTAACGCAATTTCTTATGATCTTACCACGGGACTAGGTTAACGTGGTGTGATTGTTGGATAATATTTAAAAACAAAATTAAAATTTATTTAAATTTATGATAATATAGTTATCAGTAACAATATCCAACGCGAGCACGGCCTTGTGTAGTGATTAAAAGCTCTGATGCATGCATATGCGTGTCATGCGAGCACTACACGCTAATTTAAGTTTTCAATGGAAACATGCTCGCCCCTGATGTTCAATATGCGAAAAATTTAATTACGAACACAGGCTTTTAAAATCCTATTCTAATCTCGCAACACCAAGTCGGGCTGGCCATTTAATGAGAGGTCTAAGGTTCTAGTCAGACTGGTGCTTAGGTCCAAGGGATCTCCTAAATTTCCATTTAATCTTGTGAACTTAACATGCTTACCAATTAAGAATAATGTACGAAAACCGTAGTAAGAGATGCCATGCTGCTTTGCATCCGAATAGGGCCGGCATGACCGGGGTGGTACCTCTCGCTTACATAGCACCGGCGTAAAGTAACAGCTATGCTGTCGCGTTTCGTGCAGTTTGTCAGTTTCTGGTGGTCCGTTGAGGGGATAGGGAAAAGGAGGGCAACCCATCTGCATAATCTCTGGTTGTGCGGATGTGTATGGGCGTCGGTAGTCTAAGGCATCGACAGCTCGTTTGCTCTTCTACGCTATAAAAAAAAGAAAACCTGCGTATTTGTAAGGAATTTGAAGTCAGCGCATATGCGTTGGCTTATAACTCTCGTCAAATGATGTCGAGGCAGTGAGATGAGTAAAATAAAACCAGTCAATTGGACGTAGACGGTTATGATATTGATTATTAATAATTAATTATAAAATGTTTTATCTGTTTTACTGCGGAGTACTAGAGTGCCCTGGGTAAGGGGCCTAGAGTGGCCGATGGACAGACAGTTAAACCTGCATGATAACCACTATATGTGATGATAACCCTATGTTATACGAATTACACCTTGATCATGTAAAAGAGTTTTTACCTCTATAAGCGATCTGGGGGCACCTTTTACATCTAATACAGAAGTGGGGCAGAAGTGTCTTTGCAAACGAGTAGCTAATGAGATAGAAATGGCACTAGCCGCGTGTGCATAATTGGGCAAAAGCATGTGGGCAAATGGGTAATGGGATAGGAATTACACTTGCCTAGAATGGCCAAAAGGTTACCTCGTCAAATAGGCCCTGGTTAACCTAGGAATGGCTTGTTTTGCCCCACCATGGTTCAAGCCTTGTCGTGACGGTGGGACTCAGTAACCTAGAGTGAACCGCTGCACCTTAAGCGAAGCTAAACCGAGGGGGCTCTTTTGTCCCCTCTTATAAGAAGCGGGGACAAAAGAGCAGGGGGCAAGGGTCGAGGACAGGAACCTCACCCCATTGTACTGTCCCGACGTTGTTCTTTGGTGCGGGACAACCCCTCTGTGGAGGTGGCGTCGGTTCCCTGAGGGGCTGACTCCATCGAGGTGCCCTGCTTGCTCAAAAGATCCGGGGCACCTCACCAAAGGCGGCATTGGTGGCACTCGCCGGGTTTTAGTGGGTAGAGCTGCGTCCACTTACCAGCTTTCGGGCGCAGCGAGTCCCCCCCCCCCTTCGCGGGATACGTCAGAGCATTTCCCGGCGTTAAAGAAAAAAAAGGCTTGTTTACGTTAACTCGACTCAGTAATGTGAGACAGGATTAATATCGTGAGAAGGTCGACTCACGACTGACTCACGCGAAGTAGCTACACTAATTAAACTTGGTTTATCCCCCGAGGATATTGTTAATATGGAGAGTAAGGAATACTAGATGTCTGATGTTATCTAGTCTCAGGGTACGGTCGCAGGTTCAACTCACGTTAGGGGTGAACAGGTGATAATTTATATGAAAATATAAAACAGACAAAAGGATAACTGTTAATTTTTCCTATCTCGTACCATCCATACTATCTTTACCATAAGGGCACACGATGCCTTGTCCGCGCTAAGGGGCTCGCGGGGCCCCCTTAATTGAATAATAATTATAATAATAATATTATCGGCTCAACTTTTACCTTTATAAAGGTGCGTTTCTACTGACGTGAATCTTGGCTATGTGTTTCCACTGACGTAGTAGAGGAGATTTTGAGCACTGTGATTGGCTAATTCACGGTCCGCTTCATTCATCGGTGCCAGTAATTACACTGCCTGTCTTGCCCTTCTGTCCGAAACACAGCAAAGCTGTTTCACGGGAGAAACAAGCAAGATGGTGGTACCCATGCAGCCGGGAGCGCGGCACAGCGCTTTCCTCCCACCGGTAAATTTTTAAAATTCCACTCGGTCCGTTGCGTCAGTGGAAATGCACCCTTACACTCCCACCAGTTTTGTGGAGAGCTAACACACCCACTAATTTTGTTGTGTCGAGGGTGAATTATACTCGATCATTCTGTGTAATTTTAATATATTAATTTTAATAACCTGATCGAATATTCGCAACGCTTAATTGTAATATATTTTAATTAATTAATTATATAATTAGTGTTTGTCATTTGAAAATAACAACAGTTATTAATTGCTATTGCGAACGTAATAAATAATAAAATACAACAATCACACCACGTTAACCTAGCCCCGTGGTAAGTTCGTAAGAACTTGTTATAGTTGCTAGGAACGGAAATAAATTTAAGAAATTTATAAAAAACATATATCGTCCATGACTATGTGCAGACAGTAATTATCATCCGCAAAATGCAATGATGATCTAGTATACTCGAATGGGTCTGATCTCCATCCCACGGCACAACTGATAAATAGTTTTCTAAATTAGCATGCCCCTCAGTGTGTAAACGCTTGCATGACGATAAAGGAATATTGAATGCACATCTCGATCTTAAGTTAGACGGTGTGTAAAATTCCGGCTAATTTCCAATTTCTCATATTCTACATAACAACGTCATATAAAAATATGACAACAACTCTTGTATGCAGCACATCTACGTAAATGCTACCTTCCTACTTATTGTTTTCCTTTGTTTGTGTTAGTTGCAGTCAGGCAAACGGGCAGACGAGCCACATGATGGTAATTAGTGGTCAGCGATGCCCATGAACATAAACTTAATATCTGGGGACTGCTTAGTAGGGACCGTCAAAACGCTGCTAAAGGCGCTCGCAGTGATTTTAGTTAGGATGGGCACTCCCAGGTGCGAGTCCCACAGGTCTGGATCTATCGGAAGATCCTGGCTGCATCCATATGGATTTCCCTGCGATATCAAAAAAACATGTATATCTGGGACTATTCCAATCCCCCACCATGGTTCAGGCCTTGACGTGGCGGTGGGGCTCAGTAGCCCAGGGTTAGCCCAACACCTTGGGCGAAGCTAATTGAGCCGAGGGGCTCTTTTTACTCCTCTTATAAGAAGACGGGACTAAAGAGCAGGGGGCAAGGGGTGAGGATGGAAACCTCACCCCATTGTACTGTCCCGACGTTGGGAGGGGTTGTTCTGCGGTGCGGGATAACCCCTCTGTGGAGGTGGCGTCGGTCCCTTGCGGGACTGACTAGCCGTCGAGGTGCCCTGTTAGCTTAACAGATCCGGGGCACCTCGCCAAGGCGGCACTGGTGGCACTCGCCGGGTTTTAGTGGGTAGAGCTGCGTCCATTTACCATCTTTCGGGCGCAGCGAGTCCCACATACCCACCTGGGGAGGCCCACTCCCCAGGCGGGATGCTTCAGTGCATTTCCCGGCGTAAAAGAAAAAAAAAAGTAACTCATTCAGGCAAGACGGTAAGTCTCAATGCCAGTAATTACTCTGCCTGTCCTGTCCTTCTCCCAAACACAGCAAAGCTCACGGGAGTAACAAGCAAGATGGTGGTACCTAAACAGACAGGAGCGCGGCAAAAGCGCACCCTTACACCAATTTCTGTGTTTTGAACGGTTTTCAGATTTTTTCCCTTTATATGATATTATGTTATATATAATATAATAATATTAATATAAACCCTTATATGTCCCACTGCAGGGCACGGGTCTCCTCCTCGAAATCAGGCGAGGAGGATTTTGGGCCATAGTTGACCGATGCGCTGGCCCAATGCGGGTAGGTGAAGTTCACACACCTTAAAAAGACTTTTAATCTCATCTGGTATACAGGTTTCCTCACGATGTTTCCATCACCGGTGAGCAAGCGATGGTCAGGTGCAGGTAGAAATTTAGAAAAACCCATTTCTAGGCATCACAGGATGGTCAGGGGGGTCAGGATCGAACCCGGACCTCTCGGCTCTCACTCAAGAGGCCCAGCCCGTACCCACTAGGGCCTAGGCCATCGTCGACGTTTGTTACAATATAACAAACAAATTTAAACAAAAATTATAACCGACTTCAAAAAATAAAATAACTAAAAAGTAATAAAACAATTGCGTTTCTTTAATTTTTGTGTCTACAACTAATAATCATCTTTTTCTTCTACTAATGCACAATTTTTGCGTTTATCACGTCATTATTGCTACTTTTGGAGTCGGTGTCAGCCAAGGTACCTACAGCAACAAATACGACTATAGTTATTTTATTTTATGAAGTCGGTTATAATTTTTGTTTAAAATTTTTATTTCTTAATTTTTAGTGATTCATTAAAGAAAGACATACAGAGATAGACACTTTGTCATATTTAACCGTATGAAGTTAGCCCAACAAAAGCTGTAAATCGTCGAGGAGTTATAATGTATAATCAGACTTATAATGGCACGTATCACCCATATGGGTGCAAAGTTCTCATCAGAATAAATTAATTAAGTCCAATGACAAGGTAGCTACTGTAAACTGTTTAGGAGTTCCCTTAACTGAGCTTCGTCTTCATCATCATACCCCTAATCACAGTCACAACCCATCTAGGTGCAAAGTTCTCATCGATACAAATTATTCAAGCCCAAACACAAGGTTACTGAAGTAAATCGTCGAGGAGTTTCCTCGACTGTCTTCCAGCTCCAGTATCAGATCGACTCTAGAGCTTCATTAAATTGTAGTGCTTTTAAATGCTTATTAAAAAAAATATTAAACGCTTTAGTCGCTCCTACGAATTTCGAAAGTTCCCCTCAATTTCTCTAGGATGCCATCATCAGATACTGGTTTCCTTATCATGGTACCATTTGACACGTATACCCTTTTAAACAAAAAAAGAATTTTGAAAATCGGTCCACAATTGACGGAGAAATCGGTGTACATACATTAAAAAAGATACCGACCGAGTTGAGAACCTCCTCCTTTTTGTTGAAGTCGGTTAAAAATTATATATTTCATGCTTCTATGTCAATGGGAAGTACCTTGTTTGACATACCAACAGACAAACCGACAGACAGACAGACAACGCAGTGATCCTTTAAAGGTTGTTCTGTCGTTTTAAAGAAAGGAACTCTAAAAAGACTACTGCTTAATGAATCGTTCGAACCCCTGCATCAATTTAAACCTTAGCCTTTTACAAGGTTTCAAAATCAGAATTTCATCGTACAAAACGCTTCGTTACGTTTGTGGATTACCGGCGAACGTGAGTTGAAGATTAACTCTAAGTAAGTATATAAGGTGTCTGTGTAATGCTAGCTATCGGGATAGTTGCAAGCCCTTGTTTGCACAACACAAAATATTGCCTCTTCCTAGCCTTTATATATTTGCAGTTTGCAAATTTGTTCACAATAACATAGATTCCTTTTTTACAAAAAAATCAGACTCGACCACTAGGAGTTGCAGAGATAAGTATAAGCTGATAATACCTCACCAGCGAATAAATTTATATAGTAAAAACGCTTATTGTATGGCCATTTTCATATACAATAAATTACCATTAAATTTAAAAAATCTTTGTGGGAAAAAGTTTCAAAATGACTTATTTAAATTACTTATGAGCAAATTGTACTATTCAATAAATGAATATTTACTTGATAATGAAATTAATTAGATAATATCTAACTGTAATATAAAATTCTATGATGATGATGATGATATTTAACTGTGTGACTTTGCATGTTATTATATTTTAATTTATTATTATTATTAAAAAAACAATGACTTATCAAATATTGTTTGCACACTGACATGTAGAATATGAGAACCTGTGAAATATGAAAACCTATGTACACCATATTCTGGCAAATAAATAATTATTCTATTCTATTCTATTCTAAAGGCGGGTTACACGCACCGTAGATTAGGCGATTAGGCTTCACGGAGGCTGAAATGGAGGCGGTTCTGTCCCGCCTCCAGAGTAAGAAAAGGGCGCCGGGTCCAGACGGGGTGCACGGGAGGGTCCTCGCAATCTCTCTCATGCACCTCGGCGATAGCCTTCGGGAGCTATTCGACCGCTGCCTGCGGTCCGGATTGTTTCCGAGGGCCTGGAAGGAGGGTCGGCTCTGCCTGCTACCAAAAGCAGGGCGGACCCCGGACTCGGCTTCGGCGGTGCGACCGGTGGTGCTGCTGAGCGAAGCCGGGAAGGCCTTGGAGAGAATAGTGGCCTCCCGGCTCGTTCAGCACCTGGAGGAGGGCGCGGGACCGGGACTCTCTGAGTCCCAATTTGGTTTCCGAGCACGTCGGTCGACCGTCGATGCCCTTAAACGCCTTCGGGCGGTGACGGGTGAGGCGGAACACAGGGGGGAGGTGATGGTCGCGGTGTCCTTGGACATCGCGAACGCTTTCAACAGCCTCCCTCACAGTGTGATACGGGAGGCACTGAATTACTTCGGAGTGCAGGGGCACTCCGAAGTAATTCAGTGTCAGTGTTCCTCCAACAGTCTCCTTAGATACAGGGGTATCTAAGGAGACTGTTGGAGGCGTACCTCTCCGAGAGGAAGGTAGCCTTCGGGAACCGGTGTGGGTCCGTAGAGTGGTGGCGAGTCGGGTGCGGTGTCCCACAGGGATAGGTTCTAGGTCCGATCCTGTGGGACATCGGCTACGACTGGGTCCTGCGAGGCTGCCTCCTCCCCGGGACGGGTGTCATCTGCTACGCTGATGACAACCTCCTGTACGCCCGGGGACGAGGCTATAAGAAGGCGGCGCGGCTGGCCGAGATCGGGCTCGAACTCGTGATCAGCCGCATAGAGAGGTTAGGGCTTCGGGTCAGACCTGAGAAGACCGACGCCCTTCTCTTCCGCGGGACGGGGCGGAAAGGAGCCCCACCGGGGGCTGCCCTTCAGATCGGAGGGGTGAGGGTCAGGATGAGCCCCCATATCAAATATCTGGGGCTCATCCTTGTCGGAGGGTGGACCTTCGGCCCACATTTCTCAATGTTGGGACCGAAGGTCGTGAAGGCGGCAAGTGCGCTGGGCAGACTCCTCCCGAACCTCGGAGGACCCAGTGCCGCCTGCAGGCAGCTATACTCCGAAGTCTGCCGGAGTATGGCAACTTACGGTGCACCCATCTGGGCGGGTCACATTACCACGAGGAATAAGGCCCAGCTGCGCGCGGCGCAGCGGGTCATCGCGGTAAGAGTGATTCGGGGGTACCGTACGGTATCGTGGGCGGCAGCCACTGCCCTGGCCAGTGACCCCCCGTGGGAACTCGTGGCGGAGGTTCTTGCCGAGACGCACTCCTATGTCTCGGATAGGAGGTCTCTTGGTGAGAGCCTTACGCTGGACGGGATCCTTCGGGTTCGCCGACTAGGGCAAGAGGCGTTAATGCGAAGGTGGGGGAGGACCTGGCGCGACAGCCGTACGGCAAAAGCCTAACGGTTGCTCTGCGTCCGGTCCTTGAGCGGTGGATGCGTCGTAAGCGCAAACCCCTCACCTTCCGTCTGACACAGGTGCTCACTGGGCATGGTTGCTTTGGTGAGTACCTGTGCCGGACGGCCCGCAGAGAGCCGTTGACAGTGTGTCACGATTGTGGCGCGGCAGTGGACTCGGCCCAGCACACCCTCGAGGTGTGCCCGAGATGGGCGGCGCTGCGTCATGATCTGACATCGGTCATCGGAGGGGACTTGTCTCTGCCGAGTGTCATTACCGCGATGCTCGGTGATGACGAGTCCTGGACGGCGATGGCTTCCTTCTGCGAGGCAGTAATGTCCCAGAAGGAGGCCGACGAGCGGGTGAGAGAGGAGGCCGCCGACGTGGCCTCCCCCCGTGGGCGACGAACGGGGGTGCGCAGGAGGCGCTACTTAATGCGCCTCCAGTAACGCCCCTGTGCTCGTGTCGGGTTCAGGATGGGAACCTGGGCCCAGTGTGACACGACGTCGCGGGGACTGCCTAAGCAGCCGGGCAGTCCCCTTAAGAGGAGTAGTCTGACCTTCGCCGAGGCCAGCCTGTCGCTGAGGTGATCCTGTTGAATGCCTATCCGGGACCCTCAAATGAAAGCGGCTGAAGGCACTCGCAGTGGTTTTAGTTTACGGGTAGGGCACTCCCAGGTGCGAGTCCCACATAGGGTCAGGATCTACCCGAGATCCGGACTACATGACTACAACAAAAAAAAGATTAGGCGATTAGGATGATTGTTACCTATTTTGAGACTTAATATGGTAAGTCTCGATGCTACGAATAATATAGTTTTAGAGAAAGGTATATTGGATACCACCATCCTGTTTATTTCTCCCGTGAAACAGCTTTGCTGTGTTTCCGAAATAAGGGCAGGACAGGCAGTGTAATTACTTAACATCTTATGTCTCAGGTTAGCAACACAATATGAATCTATCTCATTCGTTCGTGAATTTAAAATCCGAAGAAGAAGTTTTTTTGACGTGACAACGTTTTATAATTCGATGGAGTTACCTCGCTCTGAGGCGTTCCATTTTCTTATGACGTTGTCACGTTCAACTATCGTCAGTAAACCGACTTTACAGACAACCGTTTTTGTATGGCAACAAATAGTGCGTAACCGCCCTAGCTCTTATTCAACATGAATCAAGCCACGAATACTTTTTGTTCGTCTATATCCTTTGATAGAATTACCTGGTAATTACGTTAATAGCCAATGTTAATTAGATCGTTTAGACCATTCAGCCATTTGGTCATTTAGACCAGTGTGACAAAAGACTCGGCACTTTTTGCGTAGATAGAACTAATTAAATTAATGTATCGTTAGTTTCAAAACTTTGTATTTTGTTACGTTAGGACGTGTGACAACTCAGGTCTTTGTTTTCTTTTACGCCGGGAAATGCTCTGAGGCATCCCGCTGGGGGACTCCCCAAACGGGTATGTGGGACTCACTGCTCCCGAAAGATGGTAAGGTGGACGCAGCTGGGTAGAGCCGTCCGATTAAACCCGTCGAGTGCCACCAATGCCGCTTTTGCTGAGGTGCCCCGGATCTATTGAGCAAACAGGACACCCCTATAGGGCTAGCATGCGCGCACGACAAAATTTTGTCTACCCCTTTTCTCGTATTTTTCATATAGTTCATACGAGAAAAGGGGTAGACAACATTTTGTCATGCGCGCATGCTAGCCCTACTAGACACGGCTAGTCAGTCCCTTAAGGGACCGACACCAACTCCACAGAGGTGTCATCCTGCACCACAGAATAACCCCTCCCAACGTCGGAACAGTGCAACGGAGTGTGGTTCTCATCCTCGCCCCTTGTCCCCCTGCTTTTTTGTCGCCTCCTATTGTAAGAGGGTTACAAAGAGCAGCTCCCTCGCTTGCTGGGCTTTCGTAGACGAAGAAGATGAGACAGGGTTCGCGAGTCGGTCGGTTATCAGGTCACATGAATACTTAGCTGTTGCTCACAGATTAGCTTGCGTTAACTTAAATTTATTTGTAGCCTATACCCTGAGTGATAACGTAGTCTTACGAACTTGTCACAGCCCACAGGCTATTGTGTGATCGTTGGTTAATATATTTTATAATTTATTCCAGAGTATTGTCATCCGTACGAGCCCTTCAAGTGCCCGGTGGACGGCAACTGCATCTCCATCCAGTACCTCTGCGATGGCGCTCCGGACTGCATCGACGGCTATGATGAAGACTCCAAACTATGCACCGCAGGTACTATCAAGAAATATACCCAAAGAGCGCTGAGTGTTCCGAAAAATGCTTTTTATATTTCAAATTCCCGTTACTTATGTTGTGCGACTTTGTGTAACTTCTTACTCAATTTCATGATTTTGTGTCAATATGAAGTATATATCGGTTTAGTATGACAAACTAACAGATAGACATGTGGACAACAGAGTGATCCTATAAGGGTTCTGTTTTGTCATTTTGACGAATGGAACCTTAAAAACCTAGCAGAACTACTAATATTAGAACAATGGAGACCTAGAGCCATCTTTTTATTTGTTTATGTTGGGAAATGCCTTTGCATACCACCGGGCCGGAGGGGACCTGGTGGTTATGTGGGACTCGCACCCACTAAAACCCAACGGCGTTCCTCCTTTCTGCCATTGGAAATGGTCATGAGAACGCCAGCTATA
Organism: Helleia helle; assembly: GCA_963853865.1. Lineage (NCBI taxonomy): Eukaryota > Metazoa > Arthropoda > Insecta > Lepidoptera > Lycaenidae > Helleia > Helleia helle. The sequence continues at coordinate 1,520,189 of OY971435.1, forward strand.
CATACCCACCTAGACTCATTATAATGGTCATGAGAACGCCAGCTATACATACCCACCTAGACTCATTATAATGGTCATGAGAACGCCAGCTATACATACCCACCTAGACTCATTATAATGGTCATGAGAACGCCAGCTATACATACCCACCTAGACTCATTATAATCAAGAAACAAATTCAATCAAAATAGTGGTTCTATTCTGACTTTTTAGCTGGTTCTTCTCAGACTTCTTCTAGACTAGCTTTGAACCGGTAGGAGAGTTACTTGACGTTCAATAAGATACTTTCACATACATATACAACATTGAATAATTTTTGTGCTTACAACTTATAATCAACTTAAATTTCTACTAATGTACAAACTTTGCGTTTACCACGTCATTATAGTTACTTTTGGAGTCGGTGTCAGCCAAGGTAGGTAGGTAGGTAGGGTACAGCAACAAATACGACACCGACTCCAAAAGTAACTATGATGACGTGGTAAACGCAAAGTTTGTACATTAGTAGAAGATTAAGTTGATTATAAGTTGTAAGCACAAAAATTAAAGAAAAATAGTTATTTTATTACTTTTTAGTTTAAAATTTTTGAAGACGCTTTTAATTTTTGATTTGAAAATGATTTTATTTCTTATTTTTTATTGATTCCGAAATTCGTCGTCTTGGCGTTCATTGAAAGAGGCCTATGTTTAGCAGTGGACGGATAAAGGACAATGATGATGATAATGATTACGATGATCGCGACATACTATGGTGTGCTACCAAAGCATCATCAATTGGGCCGGCACGACCGGGGTGGTACCTCTCGCTCACATAACACCGGCGTCAAGTGACAGCTATGCTGTCGCGTTTCGTGCGGTTTGTGAGTTTCCGGTGGCCCATTGGGGAGGGGGGGGTTAGGGAAAAGGAGGGCTACGCATCTGCATAATCTTTGGTTGTGCGGATGTTTTTGGGCGTCGGTAGTCGCCAAACGGCTTCGACTGCTCATTGCCCTACTATGCCATAAAAAAAAATGAAAAAAAATCCTATATAATTGTTACATCGACAAGTAAGAAAATGAGCACATCAGCATATCGTCGAGGTAAAAGGAACCAACCAAATAGACATTATTGGTTGGTTCCTTGTCGGCTTGTCAGATCTTAATAAAATTAATATGGGACCAAATTGGAAGCACCAGCTTTCAAACAAAAAAATAACCATCGAAATCCATTCACAAACGGCGGAGATATCGTGTCACATACATACAAAAAAAAACATACAGACAAATTGAGAACCTCCTCTTTTTTTGAAGTCGGTTAGTAAAAGCTTGTTACGTTTTGCTTTTGACATTCAACAAGCTAATTTGTAAATACTACATTAAATAAAAATCTTGATCTTTACTTCCCTGTTGTCCAAATTTCCAAAAAAAAAAAAAAAGAGGGAAGCGCTGTGCCGCGCTCCCGGCTGCATGGGTACCACCATCTTGCTTGTTTCTCCCGCGAAACAGCTTTGCTGTGTTTCGGAGAGAAGGGCAAGACAGGCAGTGTAATTACTGGCACCGAGACTTAATTAACATCTTATGTCTCAGGATAGGCAACGCATAAATGAGTTGCCTGGGCTCGTTCCAGGAATAATTTGATCTGAAGTCAGCTCTCAAGGCCTAGGTCATCCTAGATTATACAAGATGTCTTGATTGGATGTGTAACTTCGTTAGACTGAAGGCTACGAAATTTTGATCTAGAATTTCAAACGTAAACCTATTTTATGTCCCTATAAAGCTGAAGTAACTAATTCCAAGACCTAAATTGGATGGAGTATTAACGCGTTGTTCTGAGATTGCATTACATACCCAGAAAAGCAAATAATCGACAAATCAATTAGGTGTTTATGTCAACCGCTTCTAGGGATTCTAAAAAGTAATATAAAGAAGTTTAATATAGTACAAACAAAGTTACTGAACGATAAATTGAGTCTTTTGGTTATAAGTGTCACTAAGAAGTAAGAACCGGCGAAACAGACTCAATAAAGCATTATTTTGCTGACTAGCTCTCAAAAGTTCATAAACAGAGGACAGTTATTGTCTAGGCCAAGTAAACAAAATTTAACTTTTTTTCTAACTCATGTTATACCTATCTTCTGGTTAGGAAAGTAAGTCGTATATTCAATATAAGATTGATTGCTAATGCTCATCTACTCTATATAAATAAATAAAATTGATGAGTCTGTTTGTTATTTCAAACTAACAGCTTTTCACGAATCACTAAATGGATATAAAAGTATATACTTACGTATGTAGTACACATATATTACGTCATCAAAAAATTTATTTTTAAAATTTTTGTCTGTCTGTTTGTTCCGGCTAATCTCTGAAACAGCTGGACTGATTTTGACGGGATATTCACTGGCAGATAGCTGATATTGTAAGGAGTAACTTAGGCTACAAATATGATCATCATCGCTCCAGATACGTCTGTAAAGTTAACGCATGCGGAACTGCGGGCACCAGTTAGTGCTATTATAAGTTTAAATAACTCCGACGGTTTTAAGCAGGTTCTACGACATGAGTGCGATACATGTATCTTATCAAATTCTACTTTTATTTCAGCCAAGCGTCCTCCTGTAGAAGAGACCGCGTCATTCTTGCAGTCCTTGCTGGCGTCTCACGGCCCCAACTACTTGGAGAAACTCTTCGGAAGCAAAGCTAGGGATGCGCTAGAACCTCTCGGTGGTGTTGAGAAGGTGGCCATCGCTCTATCTGGTACGTAGTTATTTGTTATGTACCTATTATGCACAGACAAAAGCGTGCTCTAGTCTCGAATCGATTTTTCAAAGTTCAATCCTAACAGACTAAAGTCTTTTAATTTCGACAACTTTTTTCAATTTTGCTATTTTTCTCCGTCTCCTCCTAGCCTCATTTAAAGTAGGTAGCTCGTTCCTCCCCACCAAGGTCCAAGCCTTGTCGTGGCGGTGGGGCTCAGTAGCTTAAGATGAACCCAGCACCTTGGGCGAAGCAAATTGAACCGCGGGAGCTACTCTTTGTACCCCTCTTATAAGAAGAGGGGACAAAAGAGCAGGGGGGGACAAGGGGCGAGGATGGGAACCTCACCATTCCACCGTCCCGACGTTGGGAGGTGGTGTCGATCGCTTGAGGAACTGACTAGCTGTCGAGGTGCCCTGTTTGCTCAATAAATCCGGGGCACCTCACCAAAGGCGGCATTGGTGACACTCGCCGGGTTTTAGTAAGTAGAGCTGCGTCCACCTTACCATCTTTCGGGCGCAGCGAGGCCCACATACCCGCCTGGGGAGTCCCCCCCTCTATTCCAGCGGGATGCCTCAGAGCATTTCCCGGCGTAAAAGAAATAAAAAGGAAGCCCGGGCCTAGTAGTGGGATTTGTAAGGTTATCTTATAAACTTGAGTTGCCCACTCCACTACATTGATACTAATGGAAGGCCCCATCAAACTTCAGAATCACAGACCATTGAAGATTTCGGCGCAGCCCTCCACTTGATGCGTTCTGACTTAGAACATCTTCGCTCCGTGTTCATGGCGGTGGAAAACGGTGACCTTGGGATGCTCAAATCCCTGGGGATCAAGGACAGCGAGCTGGGAGATGTTAAGTTCTTCCTGGAGAAGCTGGTGAACACCGGTTTCCTCGATTGAATAGCCCCGGAGTCGGCCTCTGACTACTACCACGTCGTCCAATTCGGTCCCATCAGTTCTTCTTTCTACAGCTATTTGCCTTACGACACCTTGAAATATAAAAGAAATTAACCTATCTATTTTTCGTGAGAGTGTTGTATGCTTGCTGTTTTGTATTCGTCTTTTACTAAACTGCCAGATCGCAACCGGCCACGCGAACGTAGTTTGGGTAAAAAACGACAGCTACAAATTTTTTCGTATATTTACAGAAATATATTTAGTGAGCATGATATTTTTATATTGACTAAATGACAAAAAAATGGTCCAGTGACTTTCTAGAAGCTAGGTTTTGGATATTACATGCAAAATCTAGAGATCGCTCTGATTGGTCAGTCTGGACTCAACTACGTCATCAATATAAACGTATCAACGATAGAGCATGTAAAAAGATACGTACCTAGTGAAAAATATTCCTTTTAATAAATTAGCAATATTTTTGTAACTTTTTTTTAACTAGTCCAATTTTTTTAATTGGAACATTCATATTATGGACAAGGCTAACTCGCGTCAAAAAAGGTGTATGTAAAATGATGATATGACTTTATATTGCAAGATGTCTTTGTAGTTGGCAACATTGCATGCCTTGTCTATAATTTGATGTCTTGATACGATTGGGTGTGTATGTCGTCCTTTATAATCCATACCTTAACGTCAGAGGGGACTCCAAAAGTGTCCGTTATAAGCAAGATATAAAGCTAGGAATCAGAATACGATTTATTATAGTTAGATAAAGTAAGATATTATAAAAAGAATGTATGCGCTTTATATCTGGCTTCTGGAATAGTCCACAATAGGACCACGAGATACATATCAATATAAATTAGATGTAATTTTTAAATATTATAAATTAGAAATTATTATAATCTGTAGATGATAAAGTACAATTATTTTAATATGATCGGTATTGTAGTATTTACGAAAGATTTTTAGATCCCTTTGTAATGGAGAACAAAACATATCAAGCATTATTGGTGCTCCATAAACACATACATATCAAAATTATGTGATGTTATTAACTTAGAATGTGTTTTAAGAACACAATATAAAATATATTAGTTAAAATCTTTAAGATACATATTACCTACATATTTCAAATTTCGAACAGTGCCACCAATTTATTAAGTGTTACCAGAAATAAAAACTATTTATTGAACTTCAATATTATGAACACACTCATTAAATAGAAATTATTACCTTTAATTATATGAATCAGTATATTTGTAAAGAAAAGTAAACGAATATACAGAATACGTTTTATAGCAGATATTTAGCAAGACAAAAGCAATAAATCTAATGAGTTGGTGGCACTGCGTTATTATTCTAAATGACTTTTAACTTTTAAAAACTTTTGTCAAATGCGGGCTACGAGTACAACGAATGAGTATGTGTAAGAAAGGCTGGGTTAATGTATTTGGTAATAAGCGGATGGGTACATACTACATATTCAAATAATGTTGCAATTATTTTATATTACGTATATTAAAACATTGGTTTGGGCTAATTAATTATGTCATTAGTAACTTAATTTAATATTATATGGAATGTTTTTACTGGATAAAATATTTCCGTTGAGAATTGTTAAGATTGGTTTAATATTTCCAAGCCTGTATTTGTCAGAAGTTTGTTTTAACATATCTAAAGTAGTATTAGCTACCTATCCATTTAGATGTAAGAGATTTCTATGATACCAGTTTTTGACTTGCGTCAGATTTAAGTACCTATACTATAAGAAATATAAATCTGTTAGTACTTATGTGTTTTAAGTATACTTGTCTGTTCTTATAAGACGAATTAAAGGATCATCTTAATCAGTGTTTTAATTGAAATACCTACCATAGATTATAAAATACTATTCGAAAGAGATTTTTCTCCTTACTTCCATGAAACAGCTTTCTGTTTCAGCTTGTAGGGCAAGAAAGGCATTTAATTACTAGCACCGACGCTTGCGTGCTTGAGCTGAGCTTTGCTTGATTATGTGAGTTACGTAAGATCACGCCGAACTCTACCTAGACTCCGTGTGTATTGTGCATAGAGCAATTACATTGCTCCGTGGTATAGGGATGTTGACATTTTTCAGAAATGTTTTTAAATCATTTATAAATATCTAACGGAGGCCTAAATATTATCAACTTTTGCTTAAATACGTCTAATGCCTATAAAATCTTGCATTTTATAATGCATTTTAAATTTCGTTCCAAAACGCTAACACTTGTCACGTGACGTCATATGTTGTTAAACATCGTAAAAGTGATAAAATGATTCTAGTTATCATTAATAAAAAATGGCTTCTAAGTTTTTTAAGTGTTGTACGGTACCTATGTGTGTGTACACTGTCAAAACGCCTGAAAAATAGTTTTTACAATATGTACTGCGTACGGAAAATGGTGTATAAAAGTACGTCAACATTCTTCCGCTTCCGCTAAATAGGAACTGGTGACGTCATTTCCGTTTATTATCACGTGACCTATTTGTTACATTTTATTTATAAAATATTAATTTAATCATATAAAAATAAGGGAAAATATTGTATTTTTCATATATCATATAAACTATCAATTAACATCAAAATTATATTTTTATATGAATACTGTCAATATCCCTATTGTGTTACCGTTGAGCCGCGCCCCACCTAGACTTCCTACTAAATCACCTGCGAATGCCTTCGGCCGCTTTTTGAGGGTCCCGGATCTGCAGGCAACAGGATCACCTCAGCGACAGGTTTTTTTTCTTTAACGCCAGGAAATGCTGTGAGTATGTGGGACTCGCTGCGCCCGAAAGTTGGTAAGTAGACGCAGCTCTACCCACTGAAACCAATGTGACCTAGAACCATGGTGGGGACCTCACCGACAGGCTGACCCCGGCGTAGGTCAAACTACTCCTCATAAGACGGGACTGCCCGGCTGCTACTAAGCAATCCCCGTGACGTCTTGTAGTCCTGTAGTAATATAAGGTGGACCTTGGGTGGACCTATGGCCAGATTTAATTTTTGTTGGGTGACATAAAAAGACGTGAAAAGACGTGACACTCATCACTTATGACCATATTGTACGATATACCCCTTATTGAATGGGAGTCTTTAAAAGGCAACTACTTCCTTTATCAGGGCCACGGAGGGGTATTTGGAGTTGGTGGGAGGCAGGAACAGTAAGTTTGGGGTGGATGATGACTTGGAATGATGGACGACATTCATAGTCAAAACAACAGTCAGCAAAAAAGAAAATGAAAAAAAAAGCAACAAAACGTAGGCGAGGCGAAGCAGCGCGAAGCTGTAGCTGTTGGCAACAGATGGCGCTGCCTGTAGCACTCGTCGGGCTGGGCGCATTATTAGCATATATTTAAATTAAAATAATATGTGATTGTTACTAACATAGCTTTTATAATATTAAGTTCCTGTGTACTAACAAAATATGGAAGATTTCTGAAATACAGATTTATTATTATAGCGAGATTGTAACTGGCTATTTAGGGTGATGCCCCTCTACGAACTGGACCTCGCTTTTTAAATGCCGTAGTCGCATGTCTGACGTAATACAAAGATCCCTCGCCTCGGCCGTCCTGGCCATATTCTTGCCAATCCTAACACAAGTTGTTGAATTGACACTTCAGCGCTACCAATCTCCGGCACTCGCTGTCAAATCCACTCCCGTGCTAATGTTCTCTCCGACATAATATTATGTATTATTATACATTGCACCCATGTGAAGCTGGAACTGTTTGCTTGTTAGCAATGAATCATAATCATTTTGTTTTACAGATTCCTAATTCCTATTTCAAGATTCTATAATTAGAGGAAAATGGCTGATATTAACTGGGCGTGTTGGTTGGAATACCAACAATACAATTAGCAAAGCGACGCTTCTAATATTCGAAGATAATTCCGACTTGTTTTTGTGCTTCAGGAGCCACAATATAGACCAATAAGTTTTAAGTGGGCACAGATACTTAATAACAGTAAAATTTTAAAATAACTGTTAAAATAATAAGTGCTCATAAACTTAGGTTGTGTAAATCTTGTGTAGTCATGGATCAAGCGTCCATTGAATATTGATCGATTCCTTCCTTAATTTTATTATTTTCATTTTGTTAAAATCATTAGATACAAACTCAGATGAAGTAAAAAAAGATAGATAGCGCACTTGGAACAAGAAAGTGAACTTTTTTATGTGTGAGTGAATGAAGGGTTGCCATTTTTTAAATATCCCTTAAAATTGTATATTAATAAAAATAGGCAATAAGTGAATGCGACAGTGAATATTTTTATAAAAGACAATAATATTACGAATATGTAGGAGGCGTGTGATCCTACCACTTTATAAACTGTCTCAATAGATATCTTATTGACACAATTGTTTTATTTATTTATTTATTCCCATGAATGTAGTAAATACATAGGTGATATTAAAAAAAAAACAAGTTATATATACATTCTACCATAACATGGTGTGTGAAAATAAAACTTTACATAAATAAACAATTAATATAAATTAACAGGAAAAAATTGTTACAATTAAATAAACTTGATAAATACAACATGTCATTAAATCATTGTGAGAGAATAACAGTTTCAAAATAATTGATTATAATAGTAATTAGAAAGTCACATTTTATCAATACACAATTTAAATTAAATACATAATATGTCGTTTTCCATTTTAAAAAAACATTTAAATTATAAAAACATTTCTCTGCAAGCCACACTGTTACATTTTTTTTAATTTATTAAATGGTAAATCTTTAAATTTATAAATAATTAAATACATAGTCCCGCTGTGGGTACGTGAGTCCCAAAAAAAATACAAGATAGGTTATACGAGGTCATTTCGATTGTCATATAGCGATCAAATAATAAAATATTAATTATGTCTGTACTTAATTATTTTGCTATGGCTTTGCCTGCAATTGACTTACCCACTATTGGGCTATTAGAAATACTAACTTCTAGCAACACTCTCCCGATACGTCATTTCGGGGCAATAATATTATTTATGTTGATTAACCTCAAAATAGTGTTAAAATATCTTAAAAGAATATGTGTTTATTTATGTGTCTTGTGTTTATTTATGTGTGAAACGATATTTCTTTAGACTCTTTGGTCACTTTTGTATTGTTTTTACACCATTTAATTACACAGAACGGTATTTTTTTGGCAAACTTACTGCACGACGACTCGTAAGATACTAACAAAAATGAGCTTAGTTTTGGTGTATCTGTGTGCGTGAGCGCGTGTATTTACATGAAGGAGCTGAGTTTTGTGGCTTCAGTATTAGCAAAGGCCGTGCGTCATCTACCTTTTTTTACTTCATCTGAGGATACAAATAATACATGATATTTCATTTAAGAATAAATAATATACTGTGTTGTTTTATTTCAATATTAATTATTTACCTTTTATCTCAAATAATTTAAGAGCTATTTTTGCAATCGTCAGATAACTTTTCTTAACCCGCCATAGGTCACGCTCAACTTTTGTGACTGGGTTGGTCACCTGGGGTCAGCCAGTATCCCCAAAACTAAATATGTGTTTTTATAAAATCTATGAGTTTCTTTTCAATATTTTATAATTTAATAAATAATTTAGAGTGTAAAGAAATAAAAATCACAGATTATTATAAAATAAATATTTATTTATAACTTTTATGGCATGATAGCTGCACAGAATCATTTAGGAGTAGTGTTTAAAAGAGTATTTAATGAAAATAAAAATAAAAAAGCAATAAAATCAATAAAATTTTTTCGTGTAACAAAATTAAATCTCCATAAAATAGACAACTAATTGAGATCATAAAAAGTATAACATACTACAAAAAAAAAATCAAAATCATAAGCTAAAACTTAGTGTTAGTGTACATTCTTCACAAATATTTGTGCAGTGCCTGGGGCACACATTTTTTTTACATCTGTAGCACAGTGTGAAATATTTTCTGTCCATTTGGCGAGGGCAATGAACACATCGCCTCTTCTTTGGATGCGGTTCTTCTTCATCGGTTTCGATTTCTTGAAGGGGAGATCTTATAAAGCGCACTATAGTGTTGGATAATTCTCGAGGCAAATTTTTCATCGTGCTTCGACATCTCAGTTGAGTTTCGAATAAGGTAAACGCCAAAGATTTTATGAAATTCCTGCGCGTAATACTCGTGTTAGGATTTAGACCGTCAAAAATTACATGAGAGTTCACAACTCCAATATCGAGTAAAGTAAAAAATAGACGCAGTGGCCATCTATTACAGGTACGCGCAACGGAGTAGTTCAACTTCAGTCGATCCACAACGTCAACCCCCCCTTTTGTAACATTGTAAAACGATATTATTTCTGGTAATTTTTGGGGTGTTGAATCGTTTACAGAAGCATCATTGTGCATAGTTGACAGTAAGAGAACCACTTTATTCCTTTTAGAGCAATATGACACTAAGGTACTGTGATGCTTGCCAAATCCAAATAACGAGGAATAAACCACTCGCCCCTTTTTCTTGAAATCGCTATATTTATTATTATACGTATTTCAGGCTTATTTTTTTTATTGTTCCAACAAGAGTCAAATTATGCTGCGTCACTAAATCTTCAGCTAGTGGCACACTGGTGTACCAATTGTCCATGGTGACATTGCGACCCGTTCCAGATATTGGTTGGATCATTCGCTTTGTCACAGCCATTGTAGAATTGTCTACAGCATACTGCCCAGAAGGTTGAACTCCCACATACACCTCTAAATTCAGGGTATAAAATAAACGAGCATCCACCAATGCCTGTATTTTCAAGCCGTACTTTGCGGGTTTGTTAGGCATGTATTGCCTAAAACTACATCTCCCCCTAAATGCTTCTAGCATTTCGTCCAATGTTACATACTCACCAACAGTATAACACCGCTGACAAGCCTGTACAAACCCTTTAAACAATTCTCTTATCGGTGCTAATTTATCTTCGGGCTTTTCGCTCGTCGCGGGTATTCATGTCATCGAATCTGAGATTTCGTAAGAGAAACTTAAATCTTTGTACCGACATTACAGCTCTACAAATGTCCAATCCAGTGCCATCAGGGTTGAAAACGTCTGATATACGTACGTGTGATGATTTATACAAACCAATGAGATACAGTAAACCTATCAAGGCTCTCATTTCAATCAGGTTTGTTTCAGCCGAATCTCTATCTCTCTGATAATTTAATTGCTGCGATCGTATTTTCTGATTCGTGTAAAGGACAACTATTTCTACCCATTCATTAGAAAATAGCAATTTCCAAGCCTTTTCAGCAGTATCTGCTCCTCTACATATGGCTTTAGGTCCTGGCAAATGGGTCACTATGTTCTGACTGCGAGTACGACATGTTGTTGGCGGCGGTTGCTTCTTCCATCGGTAAATTATTTCTGTCCTACCATTTCTCAGTTTTCTGTGCACCACGTAACACTGTGAAGTTTGCAAATGAGATAAGGGAACGTCTTCATCGCTACTTAAAGCAATGTTCCGATTTTCTATGACAGCTTTTGGTTCTGAATCGCATTCTTCTTCTGTATCAGTTTCATGCTCACTTATTTGAGGGTCGATTTCCTCACCACCTTCATGATCTTCCCCACCAACTACATCTTCATCTGACTCTTCTTCCAACCATCGTCTAATACGTTCTTCTTGTGGCAAACTCATTTTCAACTTCTAATAATAATTACACTTTTATAACGTCGTTGATCGCGTGGGGTCAGCTGACGCCCGTGCACGAAAAATACGTCCGTACCGTTTAAGCGCAAGGCGCAAACTGAGAAGTCACGCGCTTCTGTCGTGTATTTAGTCGTTCTAAGAAGGTAGCTAGAGTTTGAAAGCGATGAAAATATTAGTACTGAAAATATTACGAAAATTAACTTTTAACAGGCGTTTACTAACCCCACGCGACCAACGGCGGGTTAAGTACCCTTATAAAAACCAGAACATATCTGACCATTGAAAAATCACCCCATACAACAATGTGTAGGTACAATTTACTCAAACGGGCTGTACTATCGAGTATCGATAGTAAAAGATACATCACTGTGTGCGTGTGCTACGCACACAACTCTAGCACCAGCGCCATTGCTTTTTGTTCGGAATGATCTATGTTAACGGCCCAAAGGCCCTAATGCTACATCGGATTAGTGTGAGCCGATTTGGCTCACTTTTGGTTTGTAAGTGGTGGGTTGCCCCCCGACAACCGTGAAGTCTGCGACAACGCGGCCTCCTGGCGTCGGGTTGGGCCAGCGCCATTGTGGACGGTTTTATTTACATCTAAAAATAGACACTTAATTTTTTTCTCGCATATGATATAGTACTCCTTTCTTCTATACTCGATGCGTTAAGCAAAAACTAACTAAAAACGTGGACGAACTTCATAATATCAAATTGATTTACATGAGTTAACCTATAAAAAATATTTGCTTGTTACCTTGTTTTATAGGATACCGTATTTAAATTTAAAAAAAAACATAGTACCTATTCACAAATTTTAATACAACATAGGTACTTACAAAGAGCCCAAATATTTATTTACAAATAAACTTTACACTTAACACGTAAACGCATTTTACTCGCTGACTTACAATATAGAGAAGTATGGCATAAAAACCTTTTTCATAAAATAATTAGAACTAATTCCATGGTCAACGGCCTTTATTATTTTACATACCACATTATATTAGTAAGGAGTGCCATCCCATAAAGGTGAAAATTTTAAAGTCGATTTTTTACTAATAATTAGTTCAAAGACATTTCAGAGTAGCGCTAGTGTAGATACCTATTGTTTGAATTTGCAGTTTTAAACGAATTGAATGTCATTCACAATATTACACATTCAATTCGTCTAAAACTGCTAAGTCACACATAAGTGTGTGTGCGCAAATTTCTTGGAATCTCCTCATATTAGAAAATTTGCACTTTGGCGCCGCTGTTTAACGCTTTTTGACTGATACTTTGTTGACAGAGATACTACTCCTTACAGAAGTAAGGAGTAAGTACGACAAAGTAATACTAATGTGCATGAAGTGCACGTGGCACGTGCACATTACTATAACTTTGTGATTTTGAATTATAAAAATAAAGCGTATTATTGTGGATAGTTATTTGCACACTGTACAAGACAGAATGTCAAACGAGCCGGGTACGCAGTTAGCTCGACCGAGTTGTAATTGGCCATTTTATTCTTAAATATTTTTTTTTTACATATGCATAAGTATTTTTTCCAAACGCATTGTTTTATGCATTGATCAGACTTAACAAATTATTCATACATATATGGGTACTTGCAATAACTGTGGCATTATATATTTTACAAACATGATGAATTCAACAAGCTTACAATTATATAAAGTACCCACAGCATATTAAGTTATAAAATGACTTCAATGATAATCATTAATGAAAAATGGAAAATTAAGACCTAATTTCCCACTCAAATCCTTAATATAATATAACCAATTATTATTATTTTGAAGACAACAAAAAAACAGTATTATTTTACCAGATTAATAATTTGATTGTACAAAACTATCTATTATTTTAGAAATTAATCATACTAGAAACATTTTAAACAAATTCACCAGATTACTGTGTAACACAAAGCATAGTATTATACAATTTTAATTGTAAACATAAATATAATGCAGTATTAATTAAAGATAATCACCACATAATGCAGATTAATTTAATTATGTTTTTAAAAAATGTCTATACAGATAAATAAAATTGTAGGGTCTGTTTGTAATATTAAATTAACCGCTTTTTATTAAATGTATATGGATTTATACACGGTACATATACCAAGTATCATTTTTTACCATTTTTGTCTGTCTGTTTGTTCCGGCTTATCTCTGAAACGACTGGGCCAATTTTGATTGGACTTTCACTGGCAGATAGATGATATTATGAGAAGTAACATAGGCTATAAAAATAATCATCATCTATCCGGGTAGGGCTGTAAATCTACATTAATGCGGGCGAAGTTGCGGGCAACAGCTAATAAATGAATATTTAAAGAAAAAAGTTGTATGCCTGTGTAACAATCTTTTTTATGCTATTTGATGGACTTTTTAGGTAAAACAAAGTTGCGCCTACCCTTCATTAGAAAATGAATAAATTCAGATTATTAAAATATGATTTAATGATAAACAAAAATTATACATTAACATTACATGTACAAAAAGGAGACAATATTCACAAAATTAAAAAATCAATGGGTGTCATAAATGTTGAGAAAAAAAAGTTAAGTAAACTATTTTTTCCCATTATTTTATTTCTTTTGCAGCTATTATTAAAAAAAAATTAACTTAATTATACTGCTAAAGAAAACATTTGTTTGCTCAATAGACAATAATTCTTGATAAAATCAATGTTCAGATACTTCTGAAGAGAACAGATCTTACATGTTTTAATTTTTTATTGATATTGTTTAAAAACTACATAATAGAGGATTTTTTTCCATTTATTGTGCTCTATTAAAGTGCTAGATTTTTTAGCTTGTATTAAATGTTAACCTTGCCATATACTATACACACTCCAGCCAAACTCGATGTAGAATGTTTGTGAACAAACCACAACAGCTGACTTTTAGGGCTATCACTTCAGAAGTTTTCATTATTTCACATTTTTACTAGTTTTATCGTAAAAATCAAGTCAAGTAAAACATAAAAATTGATCAATAACATTTTCAAATCACATGTAAGTGACCATTTATTACATTTTTATGTATGACGGGTTTCTGTTCTGTTTGAAGTCTGGTTCTGAATATAGACATCCCTAATGCATTCTTCATTTTTTGGAAATCAAAACCATTTTTCCATTTTTGTATTATATCATGATATAAAAAAATACCAGAAGAATCCTACAGTATAATAAATAATAAGTGCATTCTATTCTGGTTATATTATTGAACTGCCTTGACCAAATGACCTGCGTCACGTGGTGTCGCTAAAACAATGAATTTCTCGTCGGTCCCAATAACCATTTATTGGGTTACCAATGAGTTATAACTGGGAATTATAATTTATCAAAGCAGTCAATAAAATTTATTCTTTGCAATATTGTACTGTAGATTTCTTAGTTGTCTTACACATTAATTAATTATCTTTTTAAAAAATAAACAATAAAATTGTTTTTTAAGCCTGCTGTTGGGTTGTTTTCTAGCAACACAATAAATATTCTATTTCGAGTTTAACAGGAGTATAGGCAACCATATTATTTTAAAGAGATAGAAACTATAAATGTAGCTGAAATTCTTTAATTAAGTTCAATTTATATATCATTTTAAGAGGCATGTTTAAAAATTTCATAGACTACACAATATTCTCTTTGTGTATTGCAATTTCTAAATTGACCATCTAATTATTTCTAAATAAAAAAACAATAGTTTGTTTTCAAATGTAAATAAAAAATGCACATAACTTAAATATCTTCAAGATTAATCGGTAATTTCAAAAAAGTTGGTTCAAAAAATTTACACTTAATAAACTATTGGATTATTTACGTTTTTCTCGCAGGCAGCCTACCTCGCTTTTTACATGCTAGACTATTTCCAGATCTATTTAACTGATCTTCCTTATCCATTTTACTGTAGTGAGTTTGTATGTGGGTTAATAATTTTTTCTCTCTACTAAATTTTTCATTACACATATTACATGTATACTTAGAATCATCATTACTTCCTAACTTATTTTGTATAACAGCATTTGTGGATGTTGTTATTTGGGACTCCTGAATTATGCTATCGGTGGGTAGAACATATGACGGTTGAAGGAGTGGATCTACATTAATAAATGTAAAAAAACCTGGATCCCTCGGTGGAGCAGCATCTTCCAGTGTAACTGAAAATGGTTCTTTTGATTCTTTGTCTACTTTCGTTTCATGTTTTGTTTTCCTTTGTCTCTTTTTTGCTGTTTCTGCTGGAGCTTGTGGTTTGGTAGAAATAAGTAACTTACTTGGGTTCCCTGTCTGAACCACTGTATATGATTGTTTTTTCATAGCCGGTGTTGTAAAACTTGGAGTTTGTGGGGCAATATTAGAGTTAGAATTGTGAGGCACAGTTTGGAATAAGCCTACTGGATAAGGCTTACCAGCTGCTTCTTGTTCAGGAATCGCAGCAGCAGTAGCTACCACATCAGCTTTACGTGACCCTTTGGTTTTATTAATAGGTATTGTTTCTTTATTTACTTCTGGTATTTGGGTGATAGTTGCTGTATTTACAGGTTTCTCTGAAGCTTTTGCAGAATTGACAGCACCTTCTTCTACTAAGGTAAATGTATTATTTGGTCCTGGTAGTAATTTATATCTACTGTTTAGACTAGGAACTGTTGGAAACTGAACAACTGGTGATTGGGTTGTCATATTAGAATTTTGAGGGACTTGAAATTGTGCAACCAATGCATTATTAGGTGGTGACTCTGAATCAGGATTCAATTTTTTTACTTTACTAGCTGGACCAATTTTAGGTTTCACTCTCTGAGGTTTTAGGGGTTTATTATCATCATCATCATCATCTAATGTTATTGGCTCATCTAAATTAATAGGTTTTTTAACTTCATTACTTACTTTAGTATTAATGTATTTTACAGTAGGCATTTTAGGTGGTTCATGGGGTTGCAGTGACGGATCTTTGATGGATTCAATTTTTTTTAAGCCACCGTTTTTGGCACATCCATGAGAGACAACTACTTCTTTTTTCAAGAAATTTCTATTGCATAGCTTACATTGGAATAAAACGCCAACACCATTAACTTTTATCATACTAATATGATCCAATATATTGAATGGTTTAGCTGGCGTACTAATTGGCTTTGTACTGTCTATACTTAACATGTTTGTTTTTGGAATGGCAGTGTCTGTAGAATTTTTTATATTTTCTAAATTAGTAGAATCATTCACAATAGGTTTAGTAACAACTTCTTTTTCTTTCTTTTCATTGGGTGTAGATTTCACAACATCAGTATTATTTTTATTATCGCCTTTATTTAATTGCAACTTTAATTTTTTCAAAGGTATGTCATTGTCATCAAATGATGAGTCCTCAAGATTCGTCTTATTTGTTTCATAATTTTGTGAAGGTGATGGTGATACTTTGTCCTTTTCTCTTACACTCCTTTTCCCAATATCTTTACTGAAAGTCTTTGTAGTTGAATCTTCTAGAGGTACAGGTTTTAATGGTTCTTTTATACTTTCCATTGCTTTCTTAATTAATGCATCACAAATATCATCGTTTGATATATTAGATTTGTTAAGTTTCTCTTCCCATAATGTGCGATGTTTTACTTTTTGAGGTAGGGGAGTCCTTTTTCCAATTGCTCTTCTTAAATTTTCTTGTGTTTTAACACACTTTTGTATAAATTCATGTAACTCCTCCACTTTAGCCGAGCACCGGAAACAGATTTTGTGTGGCAAATCATCATTTTCAGCAACCTAGTATTAAACAGAGTCATTAGTAATAGTAACCATTAGTCTATTATCTCTATCTATTAAAGATCTAAAATGGATGAGAGAAATAACAAGTTGTCAGAAAATATGTACATGGGGATAAAAAGGAATGCTTAATTTTCAGCAAAAGTGCAGTTGGAAATAAGAGGCTTAGATCAATTTGAGCCTACCATCTGAAAAGTTTACCCTCTCAGTGGCCTGACACAGTGTCAGTACTCAGTGCCTCTCAGTGAAGTAAAGCACTGCAAAGAAAACCTGCATATTTGATATGTTTTTAAGGGTAAGACTAGAGTGTATAAAGTTCACGCTATTGCATCCCAGTATTGCACCAGACCAGGCAAACATTTTCGTGAAGAAGATAATAAATTATTCTATAATTGATTTAAGAAACAAAAATAACCATTTTGAATTAGGTTAGTATCTTTAAATATAAGAAACATTATCTTTAAAATAGATTGAGGATGAATTATATATGGACTACAGGTGGGAGTGATGCACAGTGCTGTGCTCTGGTCTGTATATATGTATATACCACCATCCTGCTTATTCCTTCTGTGAAACAGCTACAGTATGTAATGGAGTAGGTTAGGACTGGCAGTGAAATTACAGGCACTTACACTTTACATGTCTCAGGATAGACAACACATGAACATGTTGCCCGGACAAGTTCTAGGTTAACTCGCTTATTTGAATGGCGATGTTGTTTATGCCTTCAGGTGGCACTTCTACTAGTTCAGACAAACTAACATATTTTTTTTTTTGTGTTGATGGTAACAATGAAATTACAACAATACATTTGAATAACATCACTAAACATTTAGTATGTTATTCTTAATTAACATATTATATAATAATAATAATAAATCATTTATTTTCTGGCACTATGGCCCATAGATACATATACATATACCTTACAGACTAACACATATTATATATATATATATATTAAAGCTGTTGCCCGCAGCTTCGGCCAGCGTTAACTTACTTTACTTAACTCCTTAGTTAGTTACAGCGTGATGTTATATAGCCTATAACCTTCCTCGATAAATGGGCTATCTAACACTGAAAGGATTTTTCAAATCGGACCAGTAGTTCCTGAGATTATATTAGATATTAGTTCCGTTGAAACAAACAAAGTCGTCAGCTTAATAATATTAGTATAGATATTACATTTTATACATACATACATAAATATTATATATGTAATCAATTATTTTTCTATTTTAATTGCGAAATGAAGCAATGATGATTTTGATTTTCGTATTATGTACTTTAGATTGACTGTTTTATGTTCCCCATAGTTTACAAATAAAAAAAAATATCTTACCACAAACGGCATAACATCTTCAATTTTCTTAGCAATTATTTTATCTATATCAAATATATTTAGGAATGGACCATCTTTTGTTTCACAAAGTCGACATACTTTTAATAAAACTGGTTGATTTATAGTGCTCAAAGCTGCTGCTATCGCTTCGGAGTTAATATTATTGCTGATAGGCACTTTCTTAGATGTACTAGCATTTTTTGTAGTACCCTTTTTCTTCATATGCCTCTTTTTAGCCATAATTTAAGGATACTTTCACACAAAAACACACGATGTAAATGAAATATTAATGATCGGCCATATTCAGTTTGTTAAAAATGACAGGAGTAATATAGTATTTTTGTGGTACTATGCAGGGCAAAATATGTATTAAGATTTGTTTAATTTATGAAATAGTTGTTTGTTCAACAGTGTTTCTAAACTAACTTATTACAAGACACGATGGAGTAGGGATCAACAAATAAATAATCTTATTAACGGCAACGATATCGAATCAAAGACGATGTAGGTACATACAACATTGTTGATTGTACCAAAAACAAAGAGTATATTGTCTCTGGTTAATGGTTTTTTTTTTTTATTATTAATATTTTATGGCCTGGTTACGAGACCTTTAAGCCAACTGGTTAATGGTTATACTTATACAATCTATGAACAAGTATCATAATAAGGAATTGACATTCGCGTATACCCGAAAGGGACAGGCATATTTTACAGGGATACCACATTCATAATAACAAGTCTACTTATTTTCATGAAACAAATGTATTTAAAAAAAAAACTGGAAAAGATTGATAGATAAATATAAGCATTAGAGTCTGACAAGCGAGTCGTGGCACAAGCCGCTGGCGGCAAATTTAAAAATCTTTTAGGTGTTAACCCAGCATATATAGTCAAAAAACAATTTTGATACTTTTGCTTAACTTGATTATTTGTTTATTTGGATAAGGTTGGAATCTTCAAAGAATTTGGTTTAAAAATAATCAAAACGAAAACATTAACTACATTAAAATCAACACAACAATAAGGATAATAAAGATGCACAACAAAAACTTAAAAACATTTATTCATTCTGAACAATAATCAAAATCTGATTCGAGAAATTCGATGCCTTCAAAATATGATTCATCACTATCACTTTCATCTTCACGAACATTGATGAGAAATGGTTCAAGTTCCTCTTCTGTTATTTTATCTTTTATTTTGTATGTATTTTCAACATTAATCACATGATCAGTGCATGATTTCCAGTCATCAGCAGTCACACTGGCAAAACATTTCCTTATTAAATTTTCCATTTCGGCAGCTGGCACGCCTAGATTCATACTCGCCACTTTCCTTCCTATGGCATTGAGATCACAATGATATGGCGGCAATTTGATGACCTCATGTCCATGCTGCTTTA
Organism: Helleia helle; assembly: GCA_963853865.1. Taxonomy (NCBI): domain Eukaryota; kingdom Metazoa; phylum Arthropoda; class Insecta; order Lepidoptera; family Lycaenidae; genus Helleia; species Helleia helle. The sequence continues at coordinate 1,540,014 of OY971435.1, forward strand.
GAAGTTCTTCCGCTTCGTACAAGGGAGTTGGTTTGTTTTCATTGACAAGACACAAAAGCTCGGCCTTTGTAAGAAAATTGTCAAAAGAAATGTGATTTTCGGTGAGCCACTTCTGAATATCAGCCTTTAAAGTGCTCATCGTAGGCGGCTTGTTAATTTGAGTTACATGATAACTCGCATTATCCATTATAATCACACTAGGTTCATTTAAATTGGGTATTAATTTTTCTTCCAGCCATTTTATGAAGTTATTACGGTTCATATCATCATGATAATCAGCCATTTTAGATTTTGTGCTGAACACCAATAATGCATTGGGCACAAAACCTTTCTCAGAGCCTGCATGGACTATTATGTATCTTTTACCTATAAAACAAAGAAAAGTAATAATTAAAATAACAAATATTCTTATAGACATTCCAAAAAAGGCAAAATTAATTTGATAGAAACCTTTAGAAATTTTGTCAGTTACTCCACTCGTACTCGGTCCTTGCCATGACTTTTTTGGCTTGTAATTTTGGTGGACATATGTTTCGTCCAGGTAAACTATTGCCTTTCCTTCTTGTCGCTTCTTATGAATAGCTCTAAGATAACTATGTCTCAGAGCAGATATTTCAAACTTTTCAATTAGAATTGACCTTTCATTTTTATTAGTTTTAAACTCAAAACCATTTTTTAACAATATTTGCCTCAATGTTTCTCGAGATCCAGTGAATCTTATTGACTCTCGTAATTCTGCTAACAAAGCTCTTATTGTTGGAACTTGTTTCCTAACCGAGTAAAATTCATTTATTTTATTACGAATTGCCGATATGTCAAAATCATCTAAGTTTGAAACACTGGGCTGGCGAGGGCGTTTTTTTCCTGGCGTGTTCCACACATTTTGGTTTAGGGAACCTTCCTTTTTTATCCTCCTCAGTGTGTTGACACCAACTTCTGTAATAATAAAAATAATTGGGTTAAGTGGCAGATTATTATCACAGTTTACTATATAACAAAAATACCTATATTGAAATACAACCTGTCAGTTTAGATAAATGGGCCAAATAACTGGATTCACAGGTAAACAGATCTTTTTTCTCAATATCTTTCAGCTCTTTGATTAAGTCTACGATCTGACGTTTCAAATCTTCGTTATCCGATAGACCTTAGAACAAGAAATAATTTGTATGTTTTGAAACACAATTTCTCGAAAGTACATATTTAAACAAATGTAAAGTTATGTTGAATACAAACAAAAGTTTTTTTTTGTTGTTTAAATCTAGGACGAGTATCAAAATGTTTGGGATGTACTTACTTGCAGCTGAAATAATTTCGTCAAAAATTCGTTGTTTTTTCTCGAAACTCTGATTTATATCATCCTTTTTCTGTTCATACTTGCTTATCATTGTATACAACAAGCTCCGGGCACTGCTTTTAATGGGTTTCGACATTTTTTCGCACAAAAACTTACAATAATTACACCACAACAACAACAAATAGAGGTAAGATGACATTTAGTTTGACAATCAGAAATGTGGCCATATGAAGAATTCTAAATAAATCGCGTCCCACGACTCGCTTGTCAGACTATAGCCATACCCAAACATTTATTGTAATTTTAGACAGCTGCATTTTTCCGGATTATCGAAAATATGTAATGACTAATAACAAACCGCTAAAAATATAAATAATAAAAAAGAAGGCTAAATCCTCGTATTATGTATGATCTATAGTAGGTACTCTTTACCTTTTAGGATAGCAATAAACATATTTGTTTTTATTGTGTTTATTTCGAAGATTCCAGTCACCCTTTTTATATAATACCACATTCTTGGGTAATCTGCCAATAACAAAACAGGTATCACAATATTCTATAAACCGACCAAATTAAAAAGTAGTACAAAATGGGGGACATATTTGACAAACTGTGGGCGAGTGAGAATGTTCTTATGGCATTCAAATTTAGTCGATAATTTTTTGTTGGGCACATCACAAAGAGTGATATTCTGACAAAGACAAAAGAAAGTGTCTATGTCTCTGTCACTCTTGCAGTTTTTAGTATGTTGGTATCTCGTTCCAATACGGTATTATTATTAGCTTGTCAAATCTATTGATACTTGATCATAGGTATATACCTAGGAACAAGTATAATATGGAATTGACATTCGCGTATACCCGAAAGGGGCAGGCATATTTTACAGGGATACCACATTCATAATAACAAGTCTACTTATTTTCTTGAAACAAGTGAATTAAAAATAATAAAAAAACTGGTAAAGGTTGATAGATAACTATAAGCATTAGCCCTAACCAAACATTTATTGTAATTTTAGACAGCTGCATTTTTCCGGATTATTGAAAATATTATGTAATGACTAATAACAAACCGCTAAAAACATAAATAATAAAAAAGAAGGCTATATACGTCTTAATATGTATGATCTATAGTACATAGCCTTTAAGGATAGCAATAAACATATTTGTTTTTATTGTGTTTATTTCGAAAATTCCAGTCACCCTTTTTAAATAATACCACATTCTTGGGTAATCTGCTTATAACAAAACTGGTATCACCATACCTACATAAGCCGACCAAATTAAAAAGTAGTACAAAATGGCGGCATATTTGACAATCTGTTTGCGAGTGAGAATGTTTGTATGGCATTCAAATTTAGTCGATAATTTTTTGTTGGGCACATCCTTGTTGTGCCCAACAAACAAAGGGTGATATTCTGACAAAGACTAAAGAAAGTGTCTATGTCTCTGTCACTCTTGGATTTTTCGTATGTTGTTATCTCGTTCCAATACGGTATTATTATTAGCTTGTCAAATCTATTGATACTTGATCTTAGGTATATACCATACCTAATACCATAGACATAATAATATAGAAGGATGTGCATACCTACGAAAAAAAGGTGTATACCTACAACTCAAATCGGCACATAACATGGCTACCATTGCTAGGGTTACAAAGTACTAAGGAGGTACACAAAGCTACTCTGTGGTTTAATATATATAAATACCACAGATTAGTAATATGTAGCAAGCTAATAAACCGACACTTGAGAGTAGCAACTCCAGCCCCCGTCCGTCCGGCATCGTCGTCTTCTCCAGGAGCAGAAGCCAGTTTCAGAATGGTTGAGCATTCTCAAAGCTCGACCGGGGACAGGCAGAGAAGGCCGCTATAATCTGCCGGTGGAGCCTCTCGCCGCTGTCGGAGCTAGGGATGGATGAGGCGGCTATCCGGCTCTGCAGAGCGTCCATGCCACCCGCGAGACGTCCACCCCAGCGGCGGGCGCTCTACTGGTGGCGAGATACATAACCAGTCTCCAGGCCGCCTGCAACCGGGCAATACGGCTTTACATCCGGGGCAGGCGGCGGCGCCCCCAGGACTTGGACAGGGACGACAGGCTGCGCAGGATCTACGTCGAGAAGTGGAAGATCCTACAGCAGGCTCTGTTCAGTGGCTCGGCAAATGGCCGAGCCACTGGACAGAGGAGAACTGGACGCGGAACAAGTTCCACGCAGTCGGTCCCAATTAAAAAGCCGCTCCAGCTGGGCCAACTGGGGAGGATCGTCGTGGAATTCTTTCCTAACACACCCTTGGAATTTGAACCCCCCCAGGATCACTCGGCAGACGCTGGACGAGGAGAATGTTCCGCCACCCGTCACGAAAGCTGAAATGGAGGCACTTCTGTGCCGCCTCCAGAGTAAGAGGGCGCTGGGTCCAGACGGGGTGCACGGGAAGGTCCTCGCAATCTCTCTCGTGCACCTTCGGGAGCTGTTCAAGGCGCTGGTGGCGGTCCGGATAGTTCTCGACGGCCTGGAAGGTGAATCGGCTCTACCTATTACCCAAAGCAGGATGGATCCCGGACTCTGCTTCGGCGGTGTGACCGGTGGTGCTGCTGAAAAAGCTGGGAATGCCAGGTACGACTGTGTCCTGCGAGGCCACCTCCTCTCCTGCCTGGGGTCAGCGCGGCTGGCCGAGGTCAGGCCCCCACCTTGGGCTGTCCTCCAGATTGGAGGGTGGGGGTCAGGATGAGCCCCCATATCAAATATCGGGGGCTCATCCTTGACGGAGGGTGGACCTTCGGCCCACATTTTTCACGGTCGCGTTCTGACATCGGTCATCGGAGAGGAATAATGTCTCTGCCGAGGGTCATCATATCATGTCAGCATCACGGCGAATGCTCGAGGACGACGAGTCCTGGACGGCAATGGTTTCCTTCTGCAAAGCAGTCATTTTATTTATTTATTTAGACATAATCATAACGTCATTACAGCATAATTATACCAAGACAACGTTACAAGTAGATAAACGACATAAAACATGTATTCGTACATATGACACATAGATATACAGGAACACGCACAAATATACACATAATGTAGTGAAGTTCTTAATAATTCATCATCATTCTTTTTCAAGGAGGCCGACGAGCGGGTGAGAGGAGGCGGCCAAAGAGGCCTCCCCCCGCGGGCGACGAATGGGGGTGCGCAGGAGGCGCTACTCAATGCGCCTCCAGGGACGCCAGGAACCTTGGCCCAGTATGACACGACGTCGCGGGGACTGCTTAGTGGCGGCCGGGCAGTCTCCCCTTACGAGGAGTAGTCTGGCCTTCACCGGGGCCGGCCTGTCGTTGAGGTGATCGGGAATGTTAATGCGATTAATAAAAATTTTAAACAAAAATTGAAACCGACTTCAAAAAGTAAAAAATAAACTAAAAAGTCTTGGCTTTTGTGAAGTATTCGAGGCAATTAATTAAACCACTTTATTCATGTTTATTGTTTGTATTTTAACTCAACACATTATTATATCCCATTGTACTTCCCAGCACCCTTATTCTTAATTATTAACTAAACTTAAAACTTCCTTATGACCGCCATTTTGCTAATGCACGAGGAACCAAAACGCCACAGACTATAATATTCACGCCTTTTTAAATGTGGTGGCTGTACATACAAGTTAATTGCACCTCTCAATATTCAACAAAAAGTAATAAAATAATTGCGTTTCCTTAATTTTTGTGCCTAGACCTTATAATCAACTTGTTATTTTACTAATTACAATCTTTGCGTTTACCATGTCATTGTTGTTACTATTGGAGTCGCGAGAGCAACTAGGGGAGCGTTCAAGTGTAATACTTGAACGCTGCTTACTGCTTGCTGACCGGTCGGTATAGTAATATTGCCCGTTGAAGCCGGTGAGGGTTCGACCAGCTGCGGCTTTTTACCTCGTGGCTTGGTGTAGAGGTATAATGAGAAACGGAAAGACCGTTTTGCTGAGACTGTATATTAGCGATATAATATATTACAGTGATTTTAGTTTGGCTGCGGTGCGTTGAGGCTGGTTGGTCGAGGTACCCGAAGAGGCAGAAGCTGGTTAGCGTGGTGCGGAGGGGTGGGGGTGTGTGATGATAATGAATATCCAGATGGAGACGTGTTCTTGTCGAGGGTCACCAATGTGGAATGTAGGCGAAAGGCCCAAAGGGAAATCTTCAACCGAACGAGATGGTATGCTCGGTCAGGTCGAAGCCCACATGCTATCATTTCAGCTGCCGTATATGTTGTGCTGACCTGTGGCACTTCGATAGCACGATTGCTCCGCTACATCATCATTTACTTATATTATGGTGATAAAAAGTCAACGTTTGAATATTTGTTAATTTGGACGTGTATTGAATTGAATAATGTGTATTTAGTGACGGATTGGAGTGATATTAAAGCCGCGCGCCGTCCTGGTGGTAAAAAGAGACACTAAATTTTTTTCACTTTTTCAGTGGATTGTCCACTGCAAAAGTGAAAAAATTTAATATATAATAATTAATATAGTCTATAACGCCTATGTCGATCGTTCTCCTTTCTATCTAAGCTCCGTGCAATTTCGATGTATGTCAAATGTGAATGAGAACGAGAGAAAATAGCCGACGAATGAGATGATGTGCGTTATTTCAACAAAAAAAATTGGTAAAACGATATTTTTATGCGATTATTAGAATGACAGTCCTAAGCCTATTAAAGTATGAAGGAAAATAAAAAAAACTTAAGAGAGGTGTCAAGGGACACCCGGATGGAACGAAGTTCCTTTCGATTAATTAGTAAAGGAATTGTAATAAAAAACAAAAAAAAAAGTACACACAATCTCACACAGACACACATAAGTGTGTGTGTGTGTGTGAGAGAGAGAGAGAGAGAGAGATAGAGATACAGACAGAGAAACACACGCACGCTGTACGGCTTACAACTATAACAAAAAGTGTCGTTACAACTTTACGTCTTAAAAAAAGGTAAATACCTATTAATAAAACACAATACCACTTTGGACACGTCTAAAAATTCCACGTACCTACAGTTACAGTATATATATATTATATTATATATATATTTGTTAGAAAAGAAAAATGTAAAGGATATATTAGTCGAGCATCTTTATAAAAATCGGTTGTCTGACAAAAAAAGTCAAAAAAAAGAGTATGGAAAAAATGAGGGCGCCACTTTCACTTAGGTCTCATCATAATATGGAAAATCAGAAAGATAATTTAATCAAATCGTTAAAAATAAATGTGAAACACTAAGCTTTACTTAAAATCTAGTATTTGTCGGCCAAGTATTGTCAACATCATAGGTTTCCATTTAGTAAAATATTTAGTTCCACCTGTCACCACGTCATACTCTTTTTTGCCAAGCTGTAGCTGACGATAGTTGAACGTGACAACGTCATAAGAAAATGGAACGCCTCAGAGCGAGGTAACGCCGCATGCGTCATGTTTTTTCGTTCGTGCAGCCGGTTCCATCGAATTATATTCGTAAATAAAAACTACCTGTTAGATATTTGTTCCTCTTTTAAGCCTTTCGCAATTTCTGTAAGATAAGGAAAGAAAAGAGGCCTTAGAGGTATTTTTGTTTATTTTGGAGTCTTAATTATTGTAAAATGGTCTATAAAAAGACGTCACAAATAAAATTTTAACATAATAGAGTGCCTAGAAAAAAGTCGACCCTAGTATTATTGTCACCTTATTTGTATTTACTATGATTGAAAATCCTTGCGGCGGCGCCCTATCACTAACATCTAAACAAAAAGACTGATACAATTATTCTTCATGAAATTCTCATTGAGTAATCCTAACTCTTATTTTAAAGTCCCACAAAATATTTTCGTAAACTTCAGCCGATAGTGTGAAATGTTCAGGATGAAATTGTTATTCAGAAATATTCATAATAAAAATAAAATCCTTACAATAAATACTTTAGTAATACAAAAGATTGACATTTGCAATATTTTGTAAGCACTTTTTGCGCTCAACATAAAAAAAAAACAATATGTAACAACTTAATAACAAATCGCATTACGGTAACATTGTTTCATTATCTATTAACTTGTAAATTGTAATTTATGTAATTTAAAAATATAGGTAAAGAACACTGACTATTTTTATAGTTTATTTATTTATTTGTTTAATAGGTACACCAACAGCACTACATATTACATCATTCGTATATATAATACATTAACAAGGTACAGCATCTGATATGTATGCTAATTAGCTGTTATAGTTCATATTGTTCAATCACTTATACACTTCACCTCTAAAAATATATTGACCACATTCCTATTGGCCTTATAAAAATATGATAATATAATGTTATTTTGAAAAATATTAATTATCTACACTTTCGATGATCGTATTTTTTTTAATATAGGGGGCAAACGGACAGTCGGTTCACCTGATAGTAAGTAAAAAGCGACATCCACAGACAACCGCTATACCAGAGGATCAGCAGGTGGGTTGCCGGCCTTTTAAATATGAGTATGCTCTTTTCTTGAAGGTCCCTAAGTCGTATCGGTTCGGAAACACCATAGGTGGCAGCTGATTCCATATATTTGTGGTGCGAGGCAGGAAATGCCGAGATGTTGTGGATTTCCGGACATCGAGATGGTGTGGGTGAAATTTTGAATTTTTACGCGATGTCCGGTGGTGGAATTTGTCGCAGGTATTAATCCGATCAATTCCTCAGAACACTCCCCGTGGTAGATGCGGTATTTTCTAAGTTTTTAAGTGTTTATATGATAAATTGATATTTGTTTTTAGTGAAATGAATAGTAAATGGAGTTTTACAAATGTCCGTACGCTAATACGTCGTAAAAGTGAGTGATAAATGCCGAAAAATCGTGAAATACGTGTTAACAGGGTTTGTTTACTAAATTGGACAGTTCTAAAAAAATGGGCTATAGTGCATAATCAGTGCCATAACGTATTACAATTTACAATGTCATTGTTTGTAGGTACCTATAGAACGTATTTGCTAAAGACCGAATAGAGCTATTAGAACTAATAGAATGAACTAGTTCACTGTCTGGAGCGATCTTAAAAATGAATGAGCGCCGACTGTGACTTGCGAGTAAATAAAATCGAACAAACATTGTTTTTGATGGGACAAACGATGACTAAGTGAGATTGATTAAAAGAAAAAAAATAGATACTATTATAGCAGGAGCCAGGTTCAAGTCAACGTTTTGAAAATTATTAAAAAAAAAAAAACGAAGAAACAATAATTTTGATCGAACAATCAAGAACAAACGAGGAACAAACGAATTAGCGAAAAAAAAATTGAAAAATTTAAGTTTCCCCCGTATAATGCTATTAAAAAAACGGTTGTCTGTAAAGTCGGTTTACCGACGATAGTTGAACATGACAACGTCATAAGAAAATGGAACGCCTCAGAGCGAGGTAACGACGCATGAGTCATGTCTTTTCGTGCGTGCAGCCGGCTCCATTGAACTATAAGACGTTGTCACTTCAATATTTATCAGCGTAAATAAAATCGAACAAACATTTTTTGTGATCGGACAAACGATAACTAAGTGAGATTCAATAAAAGAAATAAAAGTTTAGATACTATTATAGCAGGAACCAGGTTCAAGTCAACTTCAACGTTCAACAAGTTTAAAAGTTCAACAACAAAAAAAACGAACAAACAATAATTTTGATCAGACAATCAAGAACAAACGACGCATAGACTTAGAATATGCTTAGAATACACTTTCTTTTGTCTTTGTCAGAATATCACTCTTTGTTTGTTGGGCACAACAATGATGTGCCCATAAACATATTATAATATAATGTATATTTATTTATTTTTTATATATTATGTATATTCTAAGTCTATGGATGTGTCCAACAAAAAATTAACGACTAAATTTGAATGCCATACAAACATTCTTACTCGCGAACAGTTTGTCAAATATGTCCGCCATTTTGTACTGCTTTTTAATTTGGTCGCTTTATAAAATATTGTGATACCAGTTTTGTTATAGGTAGATTACCCAAGAATGTGGTATTATATAAAAAGGGTGACTGGAATCTTCGAAATAAACACAATAAAAACAAATATGTTTATTGCTATCCTAGAAGGCTAAGTGACTTGCGAGTAGAGTACTATAGATCATACATATTAAGAGGACGTTTATAACCTTCTTTTTTACTATTTATGTTTTTAGCGGTTTTTTATTAGTCATTACATATTTTCGTCAATCCGGAAAAATGCAGCTGTCTAAAATTACAATAAATGTTTGGGTAGGGCTAATGCTTACAGTTATCTATCAACCTTTTCAAGTTTTTTTATTATTTTAAATACACTTGTTTCAAGAAAATAAGTAGACTTGTTATTATGAATGTGGTATCCCTGTAAAATATGCCTGTCCCTTTCGGGTATACGCGAATGTCAATTCCATAATATGATACTTGTTCCTAGCTTTCGGGTCGTAGACAGAGAATACTATAGACTGCTGGATAATGCTTACTCCTTCCCACATAAAAGAGATGTGCTTATTACAATAATTAAGGGAAAACAAGGACAAGACTATACTATTGGCATCTCTCAGTGCGTGCTGATTTTTTCAAGGTCAAACAACATATGTTGCTACACAAATTTTGACATTTGTAATTTGTTTACAACGTCTGATGTGATCAGTCTTTATGTATATATACTTTCATTGGTTTATAATTCATAAGTTAAATTGAAAAAAGGTAATAATTAATATTGAATTTGTGACGTCTTTAATGTTAAAATTGCTAGTATTATGTTTTTCCTTTTCCCAGTAATGTATGTTATTAATATTTTGAATTGTGTTGTTTGATTGAATTTATCTCCAAAAGCTATCCTTAAATTAAAAGTGAGATATTTTTATTTAAATCGTAATAGTTTTAAAGAAATTTTGGAGTTTTTTTTTTAATAAGAAAAATATAGAAATATAAATTAGGTTTATTTTTTATACAATATTCTTACTTACTTAACTTAATATATAAATGATTATAATAGTATTTAGATAATAATTGCGTCATTTTAAATTTTCTAGAATAGGTTAAGGATTCAATTTAATTAAGTTTAAATATTTTTACAAAATTGAGGCTGGACTCCGCAACAGGTGACGTAAAAAAGTGGTTGTAGGAGAGGAATGGAGTTCCCTCTCTATCAATCCCTCTTCCCTCTACTCCCCTTTGCCGCTAACTCATATTTTAGGAAAAAGGGGGGAGGAAGAGAAATTATCCCTGAAAATAGTTAACACCTGGAAAGTGAGGAACAGAGGGTGGGAAGGTATAAAAAGATGTTCCTTTATTTATCCCATCACCTGCCTTCTCGCTAGGGAGTATATTTAAGAAGAAAAGGGGAAGGGGGAAGGAATATTTGCATTAATTACAAAAATGCAGGTTTTATTTCAAATTAAACAAAGTTTAAATAATGTAAATATTCATTTGTATCTACTATTAATACCTTAAGTTACCAATTTCTCAATTATAAATTGTTACTCATAATTTAATCTTACATTTCATTTTTTAACATTCAGTTAATCCTGACATTCGGAAGAAATGGATTAAAGCCTCTGGTCGAAATGACTGGATTCCAAAGAAGTGTTCAAAGATTTGCTGTTTGCTCTTTGATACAAAACATATCTTAAAAAAAGGAAGGTATACTTACATACACCCTGATGCTTTTCCACTTGTTAAGGTGCGTATTAACTAAATAAATATTTAACTATGTAAGTATGTGGTTTTTGGGCAAAATTACTTTCTCTTATGTTGATGGGATAAGTCTATATTCATGCTAAATTGAATCATTTTGACTTCCATTCTTTAAAGAAAGAAAGTAAAATATTTTATTGTCCACAACAAAGATATGTTGTTATTATAAAAAATAATCGTACTTTAAGGAAACAAAAATTTTTTTTTTTTGGTATTTCAGCTTGGAGCTACTGAAGAGATAAATAAACCCATGCCATGTCCATCTGCTATTATACCATTCACAAAAACAATGGAAGAGCAACCAACGCATGTGAAATTTGATGCAGTAACTGTCCCGTTACGTATATTTCTGTGTAAAAAAAAATAAAAAAAATACGTATTCATATAAATATCATTTTTGTTTAATTTTTTATGCCAATTTTTAACCTATAGTATGTAAATAAATCATATCTATTTTAACTATTTTTATATATAGAAAATTAGTGATAAAAATAGTTTAATGGATGTGCATTTTAATTATTTTTATCACTAATTTTCTATACTCTTATTTTCTTCCTTTCCTCCTTTCCTTTCCAGTACTCTTATTTTTTTAGTAAGACTTTTGAGAATTTTATGTCAAAAGTCCAGATGTTTATGCTAATATGATAATTTTTCTTGTTTCATATTTATCGACTTCATTTTATTATTTACTAGCTGTTGCCCGCAGCTTCGCCCGCGTTAACTTAGATTCACAGCTGTACGCGGATTGGTGATGATTATTTTTATAGCCTACGTTACTCCTTATAACATCAGCTATCTGCCAATGAAAGTCCCATCAAAATGCCCAATCGTTTCAGAGATTAGCCGGAACAAACAGACAGACAAATATTGTAAAAAAGGCTATTTTGGTATATGTACCGTGTACACATCCATATGTATCCAATGAAAAGCTGTTATTTTAATATTACAAACAGACACTCCAATTTTATTTTTCTGTATAGATGTATAGATACCTATCCAGTTCTAATACATTAGGAGTTCTAATAAACATTTTTATAAAAGATCATACGGTCTACCGGAGCTAAAAGTATGTCCTCGTATCAGTTTAAATTAAATACGCAATAAAGAATCTCAAACATTCGGGCACAGTATAAAATAATTTGTCAAAACAAAAAAAATACCAATAAAAACATAATAATATGTGTAATGTTTTAGCTTGTCATGTTTTTTTATATTTAGAGTTTTGCCTTAAAGTAGGCAAAAGGTTTTTGTATAGCAACCCCAATTTCAGACGTCACTTCAATATATCTATCTCATGTCGCCACGGCTGGCAGCAGTCTATAGTATTCTCTGTCTACGTTTCGGGTATACGCGGATGTCAATTCCATATACCTGTACAATGTACTTATAATTTAGTTTTTTTATATTCAAAGGCATCAGCTACTAGTCTATTAGCCATACGAAATACAATATTTAGTCTGTAATTTGGAGAAACAGCGGGAAACCCCAAGGAGTGTGGCTTCGCCCCTCTAGTCCCCATGCCATCAAACAACTATCACTTCCCATTCCATCGACCCAGAGCAGTCCACCAAAATATTCACAACCACATCACATTATAATATTATATTACACAGATAAAGTTTTTTTATACAAAAACTATCCTCCACATAATTCACCAACCAATATCAATTATATATTGTGATTGGTTTGTGAATCTTGTTGAGGAGGACTCTTCTGGAGTGGTTATCTATAGTAGGACTCTTCGGGCGCTTTTCTATAGTGTTTGTTTAAAAAACTTTATCTGTGTAATATAATATACGTAGTGTGATGTGGTTGGCGAATATTTTGATGGACTGCTCTGGGTCTAGATCAAGTTTTTAAAACAAACACTGTATAGTATAGACAACCACTCCGAATGATCAAAACACAAAATAACAATTAATTAACAGGAAACCAAAAAAACAGCTGAGCACCCTGATGATTCCCGCCGTTCCCATTCCCGACTATTATACCCGTATATTATAATATATTGGTTGTTGTAGTTTTAAAATTTATTCCCAATGGGGAAAGACGAAGGACTATAGTCCCGCACCATGGTTCAGGCCTTGTCGTGGCGGTGGGGCTCAGTAGCCTAGGGTGAGCCGCTGAACCTTGGGCGAAGTGAATTGAGCCAAATGGGCTCTTTGTAATCCTCTTATAAGAAGAGGGGACAAAAGAGCAAGGGGCAAGGGGCGAGGACGGGTACCTCACCCCATTGTACTGTCCCGTCGTTGGAAGGGGTTGTTCTGTAGTACTGGACAAACCCTCTGTAGAGGTGGCGTCGGTTCCTAGCACCTAACCAAAGGCGGCATTGGTGGCACTCGCCGGGTTTTAGTGGGTAGAACTGCGTCCACTTACCAGCTTTCGGGCGTAGCGAGATCCACATACCCGCGTGGTGAGACCCACTCCCCCGCGGGATGTCTCAGGGCTTTTCCCGGCGTTAAAGAAAAAAAAGGGATGAAAATAGTGTGGTGAAATTTAATGAAACGACGGGTGAAATCCATCAAGCCCCCGCTACACAGATTAGTAATATGTAGCAAGCTACCCCGCTAGGGTAATATTGTTCTGTGATCAAGGCTATCCTTATGAATCCGAGTTTGCCATTGCGTGTGGCACTTGTTTTTTTTTTGTCATAGTAACACCAGAATTAATTTTTTTTAGTCAGCCATCTTGATTTTAGTATTGTGCCAGTCGGGGGGGCGGTGACATATTTTACCCGTCATCGTCCTACATAATTTTGTGAATTTAATTAAACGGGAAAATAAGTGTTTGAAAGTGTATTTAAACAGTTTATGTCAGGACTTAACGTGAGGATGGCGGGGCAAACCATTAATGATAGGCTCCTTGCCGCTCGCCATAGTATTGCGGGGCAAGGTTTAGCAAAATCCGTCTGTAAAGCCACAACCGAAGAAATGATTGCACCGAAAAAGAAACATTTAGATTGTAAGTATATATTTCGTGTATAAAGCCTTATCAACAACGTTAGCGCCTTAACACATCGTACTTTTGCGCGTTCTTGACATTGGCAAACTGAGGTCGATAAATACCAATACCTAAGTATTTCACGGCTTAAATCCGCCGATGTCATACATATATTTTTAGTGTTTATAGATCTAACAAAAACTAGTATTTTTACGTTTATGTCATACTTGTAACAACCTGACACACATTTACCATTATGTCATGAATAGCGAATACTAGTTTCCATCGGTGCCGATTTAACACACAGCTTTTTATTCGCATCTGACTTATGTAATTTAATGTGAGAAAACCCTGTAAGTATTGATTTTGTGTTATGTGATATACTTACATTACGATTAATGTTATAATAATTTCATACTACCCGTAATTTATTTGCCAAAGATATTTGAGTGATGTTAATAATTTTCCATATGTATTGAAAATTATGAAATTATTTAAAAATATAATAACAATTTGTGTAATTTTAATATCTTTTCTTTAAAAATGTTAATAAAGCTGTAGGCTAATAAGTATAAAAAGCTGTTAGTATAATAAGCCAACTATGCATGCAACACAGAAGTCTCCTTAAGACAAGGCTAAGTAAATAAGAACAAACAAGTTAATATCGAATATTCTAACTAAAATTCTAATTATAACTTCCAATCTAATAAAAGTATTTATGATTGGAAGTCAATCTCTGACACAATTGTTGAGGAGAATAGAGAAAAAATAGACAGGTATGGAGACTCCTGTGGCTTAACTTTTTTTTAAAGCAATGACTAACTGGCAAATAATAATTATGTGTCTGTCTTAAACTTGTGAACTACACTTATCGAGTATAATATCTAGTTTTACAGTGCAGGGTCATATCTTATGAAAAATAACAATTATTAAATTGTCTCTCTTGCAATCCCTAAATTTACTGTCCCTAAAAATTACAAATTCTGGTAAAAACCTATATTTTAAATTAGTACTGTAGTGTATGTAAATATACAAAGATTGTGTTATGACATTTGTCACGAGGCGGGCAGAGTGGGACGTGGTGGTGCGTTGCGAGCCAAATAAGCATCTATACATATACACAAAGAGTACAACTACTACAAGTACTATACTATAACTAGTGTCCATAATTATTACTTAGTCCAAAAACTGCGACTCCGGCTATTTGACATTCTGTCTAGTACCAATACTAACAATACTGTTTGGAGGTAATTTAGGAATTAGCTTTTCATTTAATCATTCTGCAAAATTTTTGTATCTATTTCATGGCGACAATCAAGTGCACTTTTGCACTTATATAAAAGTTCAGCTCCAAGCATTTTCAGTAACAGCATATGGTAGAGATGAATCCTTTTAAATATAATAAACTAGCTGGTGCCCACGATTTTGTCTGATTAGGATTTGTTTAGAATTGTATGAAAGAGTCACAAACATCCATACATACAAACTTTCGCGTTTATAATATTAGTAGGAGTAAGGGTTTAAAAATTTGTAAGAGGTAAGTAAGGTGCCATGCTGCTAACTAACTACTAACTCTCGCTCACATAATACCGGCGTGAAGTGACAGCTATGCTGTCGCGATACCTGCGGTTTGTGAGTTTCCGGTGGCCCATTCGGGGGGGGGGGGCGGAAATGCATCAACATAATCACTAGTGTGCGGATGTGTATAAAGTCACCGAAAGGCTTTGACTGCTTGTTTGCTCTCCTATGCTATATTTATTTTTTGTGTATTGTCTTTATTTTATCAATATCAATTCTTTTTATGTGCCGACAAATTCCCATGCAATCCATAACTTTTGCAACTCAAGATCTTTATAATCTCTTGTCTTTCCAATGCATTTGGCTTAAACAAAAAAAAAAGGACCAATTACACAGAAATCTGCTACAGCAAACAGTCTTTGCACTGCATTTGTTTCTTAAATTAAATAATTATTTTAAATCTTACAATTACTGTTGTACAATCTTTATAAATACATATTAGTTGTAACAGATAACCAAATGTATGCTTTTATCTATTCTTAACATGTGTCGACAAATTGGTACGCAATCCTCAACTTCACAACACTCTTTGATACTGCTTTATTACTAAATTGTCTACATAAAATACATAATCTTAAACAATTGTTAATCTTCTATATAATATAGTATTTAATTGAATATTTTTTTGCACACTATACAAGACAGAATATCACATAAGATGAAACTGTGCATTGTGCAAATTTTCATCAAAAAGGGTAGTTTAGAAGTTTATTATTGACAATCTAATTCTGGATATATTCAGCAGTTTGTTCACAATTATTATAATCTAAAGTTGTATCAGTAAATAGTGTACTACCTCCTATACCTATATGTACATCTGTAATTTCCGTTACCCAAAACCTTAATAGTGAATAGCATAGTAGTCAAAAAAGCCTCTAAAGTCAGTTAAGGCTTTTTGAGACTAATATGATGCCTATTCCTTTTGTCAAATAGATTAGTCATCTTTTTATAAATGGACGGGATTTTATTGGCATACAGTGCTTTTGTGTTTTGTATTAAGGTAGATGCAATGTAAGTCTTGTGGACCTGATATCAAAATCAGAGGGCCAGCTGGCTAATGTCATGCAAAATCTTACTAGAATTCTGTCTCTCTCTATGTTATTGAAAAAACCTTTTGGCACTAAAAATAATGCTGATACCTCTAGATTGACTTACACTAGATGATAATTTGGGAGAAAATATATGTATATAAAATTGAGAGTTCTGTAAGCAAAAATTTATATAGTTTATAAAATTTATATAAATTTACATAGAAAGTTGTATTTGCAATAACAGTTGCTGCTGTTATTCATTTTCAGACTTATTTTAAACTGCTTGTCAAGTCTACAAACTCCACAATTGTCAAAATGAATAAAATTTACTGGTGGGAGTAATGCACTGTGCCGCACTCCGGGCTGTATGGGTACCACCATCTTGCTTTTTTCTCCCGTTAAGCTTTTTGCTGTGTTTCGGAGAGAAGGGCAAGACAGGTGTGTAATTACTAGCACAAAGACTTAACATTTTATGTCTCACGATAGGCAACGCAGAAATAAGGTGTCGGGGCTAGTTCCAGGTAAACTAGTTTATGTTCGTGGGCTTCTTCGTCCTGAAAGAGCCTTGTCTATACTTGCCTACCTTCTGGTGGAATGTCTGCCAGTTTGCCTATAAAACTAACATAAAAAAATGTTAAAAAAACCCTTTAAAATCCCCTGACAGTAGTAAAAGCGCAGTTGATCTTGAAACAGTTAAACTACACAATTTTGGTAAAACATGGCTAAGAACAACCCCTTTATAACCAGATCTTTAAAAAAAAAAACAGCATTCGAAGAGGGTTACCCATTAGAGGATTTAGAATTATTTTTTTATTTGCTCATAATATGATCTGTTACATTGTTGCTTATCAGTAGTATGGTGTATTTGACAGTTTTTTTTTATCACAACAAGAGCCATCTGCTAGTCGAAATATCTGCTGAGAGACAATATTATGTATTATATTTTGTGATTGTACTGAAACCTGATAAACAAGCGGACAGTGTTATTTCCTGTGATAGCAATATGTTTGTTATATTATCAGTAAACAAAATTACTTTATTGTAACCTCCTATAATTTCTTAAATGCTGATTATATAATTAGATAAAAATAATATTTCTTGTGAAAAGTCAGATAGGGAACATTTACAGATGGACATGATGGAAGTGTTAATTTGTCATAATTAGTTACTTATAATTTTTTTCTTTACTTTATTTGGGCAAGGAAAACATTCTGATGAAACCCACATGCTTGAGATTAAAAGTCTTTGAGAGTGTAAAGACCAAGTACCTTAGTACACTATGGTGAACTATGGACTATGGCCTAACATTGTCCTGATTTTGTGGAGAGCTGTGTAGTGATGACCTATTTTATAAAACAAAGGTTGCTCCTAAACATCTACTGTTATACTATATTATGTAATAATATATCTATGGACGCTTTTACACCACGTCAATCTGGTCCCATGGTAAGTTAAGTAAGCGAGTGCCACCAATGCCGCCTTTGATGAGGTGCTCCGGATCTGTTAAGCAAACAGGGCACCTCGACGAATAGTCAGTCCCTCAGGGGACGGACGCCACCTCCACAGACGGGTTGTCCCGCACCATAAAACAACCCCTCCCAAAATCGGGACAGTACAATGGGGTGAGGTTCCCGTCCTCGCCACTTGCCCCCCCCCCTGCTCTTTGGTCCCCTCTTATAAGTGGGGTACAAAGATGAAAGAGCCCCCTCAGTTCAATTCGCTTCGCCCAAGGTGCTGGGCTCACCCTAGGCTTCTGAGCCCCACCGCCACGTCAAGGCCTGTAGGGCAAGCATACGCGCACGACAAAATTTTGTCTACGCTTTTTCTCGTATTATATCATATAAGTAATATGAGAAAAGGGGTAGACAAAATTTTGTCGTACGCGCATTCTAGACCTACTGAACCATGGTGGGGACAGTTTGCGTATCTAATTAACATGAAAAAACCGAGACGTTAGATATTTGTGCTTATCATAATAATATGGCGCATTGTGTTCCGAACACGTTTGTTTACAATCCCCGCCAGTTACGCACGTTGATCTACGTCGGTTGGCTTGGGTCCAGCTCATCCCACTTCCATCCCATTACGTCCAATCTCGGACGATTGACAAGTGCTGCGGGTATCAAATATTATCAATCATCACTTAATAGGGTTGCCTCGCTTGACTTTTTAGGGTCCCCTCCTCAAAATTTTAAAACGGAACCCTTATAGGTCATTTTGTTGTCCGTCAGCCTGTCTGTCGGTCTGTCAAACCAAAACCAATAAACTACCTCCCATTGACATAGAACCGTGAAATATGACGACCTCTGACCTCTGTGGCTCAATGGTTAGCGCGTTGGCGCTCAAATCGGAGGTAGCGGGTACAAATACAGCCAGGGAACAAAAAGTTTTCTGTGTTCCTGAGTCCTGGATGTGTATTAAATATAATATGTGTTATATAATAGAAATCTTAAATTTTGTATAGTATAAAAGTATTAAATATTTCCGTTGTCTGGTACCCGTAACACAAGTTCTTCGAGAACTTACCACGGGACCAGATTGACGTGGTGTGAAAAAGCGTCCATAGATATTATTATTATAAATTACTATTATAAGGTTAGGTCTCACAATATAAGTAGAGAAAGAAATCATAATACTGTTCATTTGTAATTGTATTACAAAATAAACACTTTTTCGGAACCCACAGGACGCGAGTCAGACTCTTTTTGGCTGGGTTTTTGAGATATTATGTTTGAGATTGGTATTTCAAACGATAACGCATTGCATATAAGGACTCGTCTTTAGTATGTTTGTGTTCGCAAAACTCAGAAAGCATCTAATGGTTTTACGTGAAATAACACAGCGTTAATTGCCTTTTAATAGCCCTTTTTTTGTTTAATGAATATTTAGATCAATCTCTTCTAATATAATTCTATTTCATCATCATCATCATTAGCTTCTATGCGTCCACTCACACTTCCCGCACCGGGCCAGCACGAAGAGGAGGAACACCTTGGGGTTTTAGTGCGGTGAGAGTCCCACATGACCATCCGGGCTCCCCCGGGCCCGGTGGTATCTATTAAATTTCCTCAAGTAAAAAAAAGGCCTCCCTCAATGAACGCCAAGACAGCCGATCCCTTCCACTCTCATCCAACACCGACCGGCTGCCGCACGGAGATTGTCTTCCCACATGGTTAATTTTGTTTGCTTCCCTGAAAATGTGGTGGTTCATATGTTCCCGGAACATAATAAGTTATAATGAATCTACTGACATCTCATTTATCAAAATCGGACAAGGGATTTAGGAGATACAATGAAATATACGTGAATAAAAACATACATAGAATCTCCTCTCTCGGTTCTCTGATTTTACTACGTTGCGAAAAATATAAAATTACGGTCTCATGTTTTAAAACCTACCAAAATGTAGCAAATAGTTTTAATTTCGATAACACTAACTTATTTGCATATACATATACTTAATACATAGTTACTACGTTTGTATATTTATACAAACAATAAGCGCTGGTATGCCAAAGCTTTATATTATGAGTTCACTGACCCAGAAAATTACGTAGGACTAACCCTACACAAAACAAGGAGCATAAGTAATGTACTATTTCAAATAAATTTTACTCGGCGTCAACCAAAACTTTTAAAGGCTTAGTATATTTTATTATACTATAATAGATGCATCCGTTTACAATTTGCTTTGAGCACAGACCGATAAGACATACTTTATATTAGTTGGATAGGCAAACTGGCAGACGTGTCACCTGATGGTAAGTGGTCGACGTCCATAAACTAGTTTACCTAGAACTAGCCCAAGCAACTTATTTGTCTCAGTAACCTAGGGTGAGCCGCTGCTCCTTGGGCGAAGCTAATTGGGCCGAGGGGGTTCTTTGTACCCCTCTTATAAGAAGAGGGGACAGAAGAGCAGGGGGCAAGGGGTGAGGATGGGAACCTCACCCCATTGTACTGTCCCGACGTTGGGAGGGGTTGTTGTGTGGTGCGGAACAACCCCTCTGTGGAGGTGGTGTCGGTCCCTTGCGGGACTGACTAGCAGTCGAGGTGCCCTGTTTGTTTACTAGATCCGGGGCACCTCACCAAAGGTGGAATTGGTGGCACTCGCCGGGTTTTAGTGGGTAGAGCTGCGTCCACTTACCAGCTGTCGGGCGCAGCGAGTCCCACATACCCGCGTGGGGAGACCCACTCCCCCGCGGGATGCCTCAGAGCATTTCCCGGCGTTAAAGAAAAAAAAAGGGAACTCATTTGTGTTGCCTATCCTGATACATAAGATGTTAAGTGGCGGTGCCAGTAATTACACTGCCTGCCTTGCCCTTCTCTCCGAAACACAGCAGTTCACGGGAGAATCAAGCAGGATGCCGATACCCATGCAGAGTGCAGACATCCCACCGGTATTTGTGTAGATATTGACAACAACAATTTATTTATAAATAGTCACAATGTTTGTCCACAACAGTTTTATTCCATTATTTTATTTCGTAATACAAGTTACACACCTATTATACATCAATGGTCACGTAAAGTTGTCATTTAATAACGTATACCGCGACACTTTCTATTGCTATTAAACATATTGTTAGGGTTCCGTTCCTCAACGTGACAATACGGAACCAGTAGGGCTAGCATGCGCGCACGTCAAAATGTTGTCTACACCTTTTCTCGTATTAACTATATGAAATAATACGAGAAGAGGGGTAGACAACATTTTGTCTGGTTGTCCGTTGTCTGTCATTCAAACCAAAACTATAGGGTACAGGGTACTTCCCACTGTCTTCGAAATACGGTTTTTTTTAAGAAGCATGAACAAAACTCTGTCGTTGTTATCTATACTAATATTATAAACCTGAAGAGTTTTTTGTATGTTTGAACTCGTTAATCTCAGGAACTACTGGTCCGATTTGAAAAATTCTTTCAGTGTTAGACAGCCCATTTATCGAGTAAGGCTATAGGCTATAACATCACGCTGTGACATATAGGAGTTGATTAACGCGGGCGAAGCTGCAGGCAACAGCTAGTATCACAATAAAGTAAAGGAATTAAGAAAATAATTTACTTGTACTGTACGGAACTCTCACCGCAGGAGTCACACTCGAACGTTTCTACTTTTTTCTTTAAAGGTTCTCTACTTTAGGTTACCAGTTTTATTGTTATTGCCTGTAATATAATTGGCAACATATTAAGTGCGGTGGCCGGTCCGTGTTGGATGCGAGTGACAGGAATACGGCCGTCTTGGCGTTCATTGGGGGAGGCCAATGTTCAGCAGTGGACGGATAGAGGCTGATGATGATGATTAAGTAACTTTTGTTAGGGACGGCCTAGCTGGTATACTTTCATCTTCAAAGTGGGTGGTTTGGCTTCGAGTCTGCCTTGCACTCCTAAAATGAGATCTAAATTATCTCGTGTATCTGAACTTGAATTGGGAAGGTTCACTCTTTGAGTATTAAGTAGGTACCTATGTCTCATTGAGAGTTGCATAATGATCTATCGAATACCTTCTTCGCCGGATTTCAAGGAGATTTAACTTAGTACGTGTTAATTTTAGGCCGACTAAAACCGCGGTGATACTTTTTGCTAGTTAGATGTGAGTGGCGAGGAATCCGAGTCTTGAAGTTCGTTAAAAGAACACCTGGCAGTGGATGAAAAAGGGATGACGATAAAAAAATAATGAACTATTACACCACGTTAACCTAGCCCCGTGGTAAGTTCTTGAGAACATCTGTTACGGGTACTAGGAACGGAAATAAATTGAGAAAATTTATAGAGTGCAGATATCTATATGTATCATACAAATTATCTATACTTGGCGGGATTCGTAGCCGCGACCGCTGCCTGAAGTGTCAAGGAGCCTTACCGCTCAACCAACCGGCCATCAATGATGAAAACCGCGGGAACAACAAATGATAAAATTGAAAGTAATGTTATATTGTTATTGTATAGTTCGCACGCCGGGTCAATACCGACTGGACAATGGCACCTGACCTCAGCGGCCTCACTCATTGGTCCGACTCCAATTAGCTTCTCCTGCCCCACATACCTGTATTGGGATGCCCTTTTAAAGGGCAATTTGGACACCTGCTGGATTGAGGTTTGACGACTGACTTCTGGATGTAGGACGATAATTCGTGTTTTTACGTTCCCAACGTTTCGGATACTTAACAGCAATCATGATCATGGGAATACCATGTTTCTAGTATATTATTAATATATCCTTAGTGAAAGGTGGTGCCATGCTGCTTTGCAGCCGAATTGGGACGGCACAACCTCTCGCAGCTATGCTGTCGCGATTCATGCGGTTTGTGAGTTTCCGGAAGCCCATTGGGGGGATTAGGAAAAGGAGGGCAACGCATCTGCATATCTTTTGGATATCGATGGGCGTCGGTAGTCACCACAAGGCTCCGACAGCTCGGTTGCCTCCTTGTGACGTAAAAGAAATGTATAATATGTATAGTATCCATCATCCTAAAAAAATTGGTTCAACTGAGTATATTTTGTTGGTTCTTTTTTAATGTGCTTTGAAACTGCTAAGTTGTAGTAGGTACTTAAGTAGACTTAATTTGGTGTTCAATAAAATAATTTTTAATATTGATTTTTTACTTAGATTTTTGGCTCAAATACCCGTGTTTGTAAACCGTAGTATTATTTGTAAAGTTATATTTTTATGCTTAGTGTTTTTTTATAATTTAAGGCTTACGTTTCGTTTCGAATTTAGTAAAAAATATAGGTATCTGCCGTAAAGATTAATTGGGGATTAAAAATTAACGAGTGGAGGAATGGTCTCGAATCATATCATTTCTGAAGTTCATTCCTTGAAATTTTAAATAAGGCTTTTTGACTTAACTTAATAAAGTATTTATTGTAAAATTTTAAATTAAGATAGATATTTTGACTATTAAAACTGCTTAAACCATATTATTTATTTAGGCCTAGTTTCAAGGCGTTCGTAGACATTGCCTAAATATTATTAGCTGCGCGAACAAACATAGTAAAATATATACCGTTTTCAATAGATTTGAAAATCTTTGTTTTTATTGTTATTAAATGAAAATAACAAATTTTGGCTGGTCATTATTTATTTAAATTTATTATTACACTTGACACTAGTGACGCTAACCGAGTAGGGGGAAGGGGAAAAAAAAAATGACAATTGACATAGATCATAACTACACAGATTCCCCACCATGGTTCAGGCCTTGGCGTGACGGTGGGGCTTAGTAGCCTAGGGTGAGCCCAACACCCTGGGCGAAGCTAATTGAGCCGAGGGGGCTCTTTGTACTCCTCTTATAAGAAGAGGGGACAAAAGAGCAGGGGGCAAAGGGTGAGGATGGGAACCTCACAACATTGTACTGTCCCGACGTAGGGAGGGGTTGTTCTGTGGTGCGGGACAACCCCTATGTGGAGGTGGCGTCGGTCCCTTGGGGGACTGACTAGCCGTCGAAGTGCCCTGTTTGTTTATTAGATCCGGGGCACCTCACCAAAGGCGGCATTGGTGGCACTCGCCGGGTTTTAGTGGGTAGAGCTGCGTCCACTTACCAGCTTTCGGGCGCAGCGAGTCCCACATACCCGCGTGGGGAGAGACATTTTTTTTAATATTACAACAGTTTATACCTATTTTGGTGGATCTTCTTAAAAACACTGCCATTGAGAATGTAAATGATTGGAATGGCAAACAAAATGTTTGTATTATGTATTTTGTGATCTACATCGAAAGTAGTTTTCGACTCTATTGGCGAATTTGATTGCGTAATGTCCATAGTTATGTGCAAATACCGTGATATAAACTGAAGTGGAATAAACTCGAGCTTAATAGATTTGCTTGACGGTTATATTCACTAATATAATAAGGCCGAGAGTCTAAACGCCAATCTCCAAAATCGAAATAAAAATTAATGTTCATCCTTGTCTTATTGTTATTGATGTATTATTGAATGTCAAATTTAGTTTACGTCAGGTTCCAAAGTACTGAGAATTTACTCTGATATAAGATATTGGCAAATCCTTCATGAAGCCAAAGTTAAAGAAGAAGAAGAAGTACTGAGAAGAAACAGCAAATCTTTCGAACAAGTTCATTCTAAAAAGTTCTCCAATTTTAATTTTTTTCAGTCTGATTTGAGATTTTGTTGAAGATTTTTTGTAATTTAATTTGTTTAGAAAGGATAAAAAAATATGTACAACCCTGAAAAACACAAGAAAATAGTAGCATATTTCTTCGCTTTAAATTGCACGCTATGAAATATGTTAGCTTTACAACGGACATTATTGGTAATACAGACATCTATCAAGATCTATAGTTGTTACCACTCGTAGAAGCACTTTCCCAAGGCCTCTCTAATAGTCGGTAAGATCTGATGGTCAATAGGATCCCAGGGAGGGAAGGGAATCTATACTAATATTATAAAGCTAAAGAGTTTGTTTGTTTGAACGCGCTAATCTCAGGAACTACTGGTCCGATTTGAACAATTCTTTCAGTGTTAGACAGCTTATTTATCGAGGAAGGCTATAGGCTATATAACATCACGCTGTGACTTATAGGAGTTGAGTAACGCGGGCGAAGCTGCAGGCAACAGCTAGTATTAAATAACGTTGTCAATCGTGCAATAGCGATTCTAAGTTAGTAAGACTTCGTTTCAAAGAAGTTATGGGCCTACCATACTTCTTTAATACATTCAAGTGGATAAAAACAGGCTCATTATTATTCTTTCGTTTCTCTGTTTATGTACTAAAGATGATAATGAGGTTGATAATAAATATGATCCGACAATCACATCACGTTAACCTAGCCCTGTGGTAATTTCGTAAGAATTTGTGTTACGTTTACTAGAAATGGAAAAGAAATTTATAATATATGCGTCGGGATTCGAATCCGCGATCGCTACGTGAAGTGTCCAGTAGCCTGATCTGCTGGCGGTCAAAATGATGATGATTATTACTACATAAATCGTCCTCGTAGTTCTCTTATTCTGAAACATACTATTAGTGCAGGTGATATCTGCGCGCATTACCCTGTTTTTTTTTTATTTAATGGCATAATTTTGTTATAATTATTCAAATAACTTGTGAAAGTCCTTGACACGCAACATCATTTTGGACGGAGTTTTTGTTTTGCGGTCGTAGTGCCGCACGGTGCGATTTTAAAATATCTAAATGTTATTTTACTGTTAGACTTCGCATTTTATAAAAAATGAGTGTAGGAAATAAAACAACGTAATGAATGGGAATAAGCAAGAATTGATGTAATACAACCGATATGAAACTAAGTAAAATTAATATTAAAACTAAACTTATTCTATAATTTTAAAACTATTTACTAATAACATTATATTGTATTTATGGTAGCAAATATGATCTTGATGTAATTAATCAGATTCGCTGGTATCTTGATCATCATGAATCTTCAAATTGGCAGTCGCAATGTTCCTTTTTTATAGCACAGAAGGGCAACCGAGCAGTTGAAGCCTTTTGGCAACTATCGACGCCCATACAAAACCGCACAACCAGAGATTATCGTTCACGTCCACAGAGGGGTTGCCCCGCACCACATTACAACCCCTCCCAACGTCGGGACAGTACAATGGGGTGAGGTTCCTTCCCATCCTCGCCCCTTATCCCCCTGCTCTTTTGTCCCCTCTTATAAGAAGAGGGGTACAAAGAGCAGCTCCCTCGGCTCAATTTTCTTCGCCCAAGGGGCTGGGCTCACCCTAGGCTACTGAGACCCAACGCCACTATAAGGCTTGAACCATAGTGGGGAAACTGTCATAACCACGTTATATGTATCACCGGCGAACTGTAAGTTTGACAGAGCGCAATTATGTTTATTGGTTTGTGACGTAATCATGGTCACATGACGGCTTGGAGCATTATAGCGGGAATTTTAAAAACTATTTTAATTTGTCTTTTTTAATATTTTTTCATAAAAGTATTTTTTCGTGTTTATAAATTCGTTAATGTTGGCAAAATGGTATTGGAAGAACGTTTAATACGATATAAACAGGCCTCCTCTCTCACACACTCGTCGGCCTCCTTCTAGATGAGAGAGGAGGCCGCTGACGAGGCCTCCCCCCTCGGGCGACAAATGTGGGTGATTTTTTATATACCACTGGCTGTTGCCCGGAGCTTTGCCCATGTTTACTTATACTTACAGCCTTATCCAGACTGATGTTATTGTAGCCTAAATCACTTAGAACTTAGCATTGCAATTGTAGTAAGTCTTACTTGGCCTAAGTAGTTTCGAACTACTTCACTGAAGCTTATAGCTCCTACCTCTTAAACTTACAAACGTCACTTTTTTATTATATTAGTACTGATACGAATCAATAATCGCTGTCTTTCAAAACGCGACCAGAACTAAAGTTCTAGATATCGTAGCAGATTCGTACCTTATCTGATGTAACATTTTTGTCACCAGATCTAGTCCACTGCACAAATGAGCCGAACGTGTCCATACCGCAACTCGCCAACCTGCTGGTGGAGAGGACGCAGAACACCAACTGGGTGGTGGTGTACAAGGCTCTCCTCACGGTGCACCACCTGCTCGCCTATGGGAATGAGGTAAGGTCTCGCCGATCTTAGAATATTAAAAGGTTATACTTAAAAAACCTCCGTGTATGAAACTTTGTTTCATCGATTACGCTGAGGGTCTGAGTCACTCTGGTACTGGCTTCCTTCGACGCGGCCGAGGGACCTTCAGGAAAAGAGCATTGTCTGATTTAAAATACCGAAAACGCACCTGTGAATTCTCTTGTTTATTTGTTTAAAATGCCAAATCTGTTTGTTTGAAGTCTACGGTGCCACAGGTGCGGTCAATCGTAAACAGCCGTCTGTTTGCGTAGAGGATTGAAAATGAGGCATTGAGTAAGTTAGTGTATTCCTTACTTATGTCATGTCTGATGTGTTCACCACATCATCATTGAGCCTCACCAGAACAATGTCACCGGTGGGAGGGACGCACTCGTGCCGCGCGCGTTCCTGCACGAGTACCACCATCCTGCTTGTTTTTCTTGTGAGACAGCTTTGCTGTGTTTCGGAGAGAAGGGCAAGACAGGCAGTGTAATTACTGGCACCGAGACTTAACATCGTATGTCTGAGGAGAGGCAACACGCGAATGAGTCTGGGCTAGTTTCAGGCTAACTTGTTTATGTACATGGGCGACGCTGACCACTTGTCATCATGTGTCTCGTCTGTATTAAAAAAATACAGGACATCAGGGTAATGATCGAGCTAGCGTGCGGGGATCCGGTATCCATTAAGCGCGCTTGCTACGCGTTCCAATGTTGGCGCTTTGACGCGCGTAATCGAAAGTTAAAAACTTAGTGAGCGTCGAACCGAAATCGAGTCGCGAACCTTAAAAGTTTATTAGGAATAAATGATAATTGTTTTAGAATTTTACACATGTATGAAATATGTTTTTGTCATGCAAGTTTTGTATCGTTGAAAGCGGAACTTTCGATCATAGACTTCAAACCCTGTCGTCATACTTCGAAAATTGGACCACCCGTTGAACGTAGGAGGCGACGTTCTTATTTTATTAGTACCCCACCGAGGCCGTTTAGTAAAAGCTCAAAGGAGCTTTTCTATGGACTCTGTGGTTAAAAGCAGGTCTTTTCTCTTAAATGAAGTTCAGATTTTAATACATCTTCACTCATATCATTGATCACATTTTGTATAACATTTACCCGCATTACGCGATACTTTAGTATTTGTCAAAATTCACGACTTTAAGTCTCTTACCGCCTTATTACAAAAAACTTATCTAGTACCAGGATTAAACCAAGACTGAAAAGTCCAGGTTTGTTACGGTATTAACGTTAGTCCATGGACTAAAATTCATTATTATTACAAATCGAGGACCAACCGAGGTCTAGGTAGTACCAAAGATCGTCCCTGGTTTAATTGTATCCACAGATTATTGAGCAACATATCATTCATTTTGTTCGTTCAATATTTGATTAGTTCGGTACACCGTTCCTTTTTATGCAAAGCTCGCTAATTTATAATTAAATATAATGTGGAAAATACATCAATATTTTGATAATAAAATTTATTGTGTTATATAAAATATCTGAAATCTTTACTACTTTGTACTTTGAGGTAGTGTGATTTAAATTCTTGTTTATTACACACAAATATTGTAATATTTCGCTGTTAAGTTGTTTATATAGCTAGCGTATAAGGGAATGAAATACAAAGCGCGCGTAGTTCTAATGTCATCGAAATGTTTATTGTTTAATGTTTAGTTATTGCAATGTAAGTCGAGTTACCAATAGTCACAATACAGCCATTATTGTTCTTTGATTCTAAATAGACGGTATGTTGTTCATAAGAATAGTATAATATTTTTTGTTGTGAATTTGTGTGCCACGAACATTACTTATGTTGTAAAATGTATCAACAAAAGAAAAAAGGGATGATAATTGGACTTCTCAAGAAAAGGTTAGTGTTTATTTAATCCAAACATACATGAAAAATATCAGAGTTAATTAGAATTATTACATATGATATAAAATAGGTATGTATATCAATGACAAAATACAATACAACAAAATTACAGAAATAGAATGTTAAATTATATAAGGATGTCAGAATAATTATTTTAAATGTTAGTCCAATTCCATAATTTTATCTACATCGAGTTCATTTAATTACCTTTCAATACAATTAATACGAAAAAACGCAAATTCAACGCATAAGACATCTGATAATTTAAAGTTTTGAGGTTAGTACCGAAGTTAAACTAGGGGTCACGGTGGTCTAACTTTAGTACCATAGATAGTCCTGGTACTAGCGTTAAACTAGTTTTTGTAATAACATTTATATTAGACCATGGTTTAAAGCTGGTATTAAACTCGGTACTATATTTAGTCTTCGTTTTGGAATAAGGCGGTTAGAAGACAAATCGGTTCGAAGGCGGCTGTTTCAAAAAACACACTTAACGTGAACATATACACAACTACACAAACTTTAAAACTTATGGCCTCTGTTTTTGTTTCAAAATAAAACGTGTTGGTTGAGGTCGACGGTCACAGTGACTTTGGGGCTCAAATATACCTACTGTCGGGGCAAAAAATATTGTGATGACGTAAATATTGATTCTAATATAATAAAACAGAAGTTTAAACGTGTCTAAGTTGAATAATTGTTTTTGCATAGTCCATCGCTATTTAGTTTGGAGATTTTTTCCAAATTTAGGACCGGGGAAATCGGGAGGAACAGCGAATAAAAGGTCGGATTATATTAGAAGCAATTGACGGAAGAAATTCACAGTCAATTTAAGCTTAATCCTTTCGTTGGATATTTTAATCATCACAACGCGTGCTGGGGTTCCGCTGTCTTGGCGTCCTTTAAAAGAGGCCAATCTAGCATGATCATGATGATGATTTATTTTTAAGAACGATTTCTTAATTAAATCAGTGTTTGTCTTGTAACATCAACTTTTTGCGCTTATTAGACGAAACTAAGTGGTAAAGATAAGAGACCGGCGCGGCGCGGCGTGGCAAACAGTTTCATACATACGCATACATATTACATATGCTAAGGATTGCACGCGTGAGCTAGCCAGCGCGACGTCGCGGTTCGTCATCTGCGTGTGCGCAGTTTTTTGACCTGTAGTGTTACGCGACGGTGGCGTATATACCAGGTCGTGGTGAAACCATCGCTAGGACCCCTTTTTCAGTGCATTTTTATATTTGAATTTTTAGTTGGATAGGCAAACTGGTTGCGCGAAACAACCCACCGGTAAAGCTCTCTCAAACGATGTTGTACATTTTCTCTGGGCCCCGTGGCATTTTATCCGTTCTACCCACAGAAATCTAAATAATAAGACAATAGAAGTCGCAAAGACGCATGACCTTATCGCCGCGCATGTGACTTATGGATCACAAGTGCGCTCGGAGCGTTTGTTTCAGTCATCAGTATTGTTTCGGACGCCGAGACTTAAATATGATGTTTTGCAGCATATCCAGCTGCGGAAATTCTTCTGCAACTTGTAATTTTTCAAATAAAGGGTTAACATTTCATAAGTAAGTACTTTATTTTTAAAATAATGTTGTATTTTGATGAAATATACACAAATAAAATTATTCATCACCAGTACTACAATTGTCGCAGTAATATAAATGTTTTCAAATTTCAATAACCATTGATACTAATGTTTGTTCATGTCTACGATTACAACTAGTAAAAGCAGCAATGGAATTATAGACATGCGCAATAAACAGTACCGCCGCGTGCGTGCACTTCTAGGAATACGGCCGCATGTATTGAAGGCGAATGAGTGACGTGCCACTACTATTTTGTATAGATAATTATTATTTGTGGCTTACTTAGATTTACCAAAATGGGAATGAAATGTGATTTTTCGTTAAATATAATATATTTACTTATCTTCTATACACAAATATTTTCTGTGTTCCTGGGTCATGGATGTATATTAAATATGTGTATTATATAATAAAAATCTTAAATATATGTATAGTATAAAAGTGTTAAATATATTTCCGTTGTCTGGTACCCGTAACACAAGTTCTTCGAGAACTTACCACGGGACCAGATTGACGTGGTGTGAAAGCGTCCATAGATATTATATTATTTTTATTATACATGCGTAATATAGTAAATAAACACTGAAATTGGTGTGTGTGTGCGTATGTGTGCGTGCGTGCATGTGTGCATGCGTGCGTGTGTACACGCATGCGTGCGTAAGCGTTTGCAACCATATCGTCAATTCATTTTTAAACTCATGATTTTTCATATATATTTAATTTATTGTTTATTTTATTATACAAGCTAGAAGCGCGTATAACATTGTAATCATATTATTATTTATGTTTCTGTTTACTTTTAACAATGCTATTATTTCAGGTTTCCAAAAAGATGCACATATGCTTTTTTATGTTAGTTGGATAGGCAAATTGGGAAACGTGCCACCTGGTGCTAAGTGGTTGACGTTGCTCATGAACATAAACCAGTTTACCTGGAACGAGCCCAGGCAACTCATTTATGTGTTGCCTATCCTGAGACATAAGATGTTAAGTCTCGGTGCCAGTAATTACACTGCCTGTCTTGCCCTTCTCTCCGAAACAGCAAAGCTGTTTCACGGAAGAAACAAGCAAGATGGTGGTACCCATGCAGCCGTGAGCGCGGCACAGTGCTTCCCTCCCACCGGCTACTGGAAAAAGAAATCGGTTTCCGCAAGCCTAGTAATAAGTAATAATTATAAAATAAAATAAATAATAAAATAAAATCATTTATTCTCAGGAACTATATGGCCCATAGATATATACTTTACACACTAACATATATTATATTTGTGTTAGTATAAAACCTTAAAATTATGTTAGTAAACTTCCTATCGCTACGCCTTCGTGCGTGGTACTGTTCCGCGGAAGCAACGGAACAGCACATCCTGAGGCCAGAAGTCGGTATTCGCACCACAAACGCCTTGAAATTGACGTTGCGGCGCGACTCCAGCTCCTGAACCCTCGGACAGTACTTCAACCTCCGGCACACGATATGCGATTACGCGATGTTCTCCGACTTTGTGGTGTAATGAAGGTGGGAGATATGCACCGGCGTATTCGGTTTGGCGGCACGCACGAGCAGATTGGGCTCCTGTGGGGCTTTGCCGCAGCGATTCTGGACGGTTCTGGGATGGCGCCTCTTCCTCTTCACCACCTCAAAACCATCTTCATCCCAACGTGGTGGAGCGTTTATAAGAGAGACTTCAATATTTGAATTATTAGGCATTTATACTTATATTATATTTAATAAAATATAATATTATTATAATTAATTTATTAAAATATAATATAAAATTTAAATTAATAAATAAAAAAAGAAATATACTTACCCTTAACGTTTTATTGTATTCCCTTTTCTCTTTAATAAAACGTCAAAAAGTGCGTCGCTTAATGAAACAGTTACCTCACCAACAATTAGTAGTTATCGAACAAAATCAACGTGGCCCAACGGAAAGTTATCGATATGAACGTTGCACTGCACTGTTCATAAGTGTTCATGGATATAATTGGTCAGAGTGGCCAATGGCCTCCTGATATTTGGTTGTTCATAAAATATTGCTTAATACCATAGGTTTAAAGTTTAATTTTTATTGCATCAATGCTAGTGACATGTGTAGGCGTAATTGTGTATTTATTGTTTGTCTATGTGTTGGTAGTTGTGATCCGGCGACACCCGTTCCGGTAATAAAAGACAGTAGATAGCATTTCTATTGTCTTATTATTTAGATTTCTGTGGTTCTACCACTGTTGTTACGCCACTGGTGACAGATAGCCATCACCAACCTATACTATTCCACTAAAACAATTAGGAGATGACCGCCCGAATCCCGCCTTTGCCCGCGCCTAATTGTTTCGATGGAGATTTTATGTATACGTTTATTTATTTTTTAATTTAATATTTCTTAACCTAAATATTCAATAAATAAGTCCTATCTGTTAAGTAAATAAATCTAAATGATCATTTCATTTTAGATTTTTTTTATTTATATCATGCACCATGTAAACGACCATAACCCACCAACCCACCTCTCGGTATACGGAGCGGGAGATTTACGGGGTACACCTGCTTATACGCTCTCTTCCCCCGTACAATTCTTCGTGACCTGTACACTCGCACAGAATGTGGTCACGGGTCTCGCTATCGTGGCCGCAGTAACAGAATGGTGTGTCACACAACGTCATCCTGTGCAGGCGACCCCTAAACGACCTGTAAAAATTATACAGGTATGAATGAAGTTGAGCCGTCACGCTCGGAGGTGAAAGGCTCGATCGGGTGAACTCGGGAGTCGGGACCGCCGAGTGTGCCCGCGCGAGAAAGATACTGTTGCTGCGTAACTTCACAAAGCGAAACATCACTGCTGTTGAAACCGATTTAAAATTATATACGAAATAAAATGCGACCTATATATTACTTTGAAGTACAACCGATTGCGCGATTTAATAACGTTACAGTGACATCTATTGACACAAATAGAAACCTTTTTAAGAAACGCAATAATATAATTAATTATTAATTTTGTTTTCACTTATAACGACAGTCCCTATGACTGTTTTTTTTTCTAGATACAACATACTTACGTACAAAAAAACTCTAGCTTATTATTAAAAAATAAAAATGATGAACATAACAGTGTGTTCATATTATGTTTCCCAATTTAATCAAACGAAGCTGTTGTCTGTTCCCCGTTTGTGCATCATGCGTCATCAACTCGTCTGGCCACGTACCAAACATTAACCTGGTCCGATGTAATCTGTTAAATCTGTGTCTGAATGGGATAATACAGCATCATCGTCATTATTCATCCTATGGTTATACGTGAAATTTGAAATACAGAGTAAATTTTAATACTGGCCACATCTACAATTTCAGTTTTATAATACATCCGTCAAGTGTCGCCAGTATATATGCGGTTTGTCAAATTATATATTTTTGGAACGAAGTTCCTTATGGGGGGGCGTTTCTGAGGGGTACCCTAGCTGGCAAAAAATACGTGAGATTTTCCTTGTGTCATTCTACTCAGAAACAAATCAAATTGAACCTACCAATGAAATACAAATTTTTGACTGACTCATCACTGCGTCGGTAGCTGTGAATTACACTATTGGGTCTGCTTAGCAAAAAAACCCAAGTTCGAATTCCACCGATCACAGGTGACTTTTTTTATTATTTTGAGCTATATTTTTATCGATAAAAAATCATAATAAAAATGTATGCCCGAATGAATAATTATTTTCTTTATATACCTCGAATAGAACTTGAAATTAATATTTCTATAATAAGGAACTTTGTTCCTATCTGGTGTCCCACGATACCACTCGATTTTTTTTTGTGTTCTCGTCTCGTAAAAGTGTGCATCAATAAAAAAAATAGAATATAATATGTAAGTTGTTAAGGAACGTTAGTGTTTTAGGATCCCCACCAAGGTTCAAGCCTTGTAGTGGCGGTGAGGCTCAGTAGGTTAAGGTGAACCCAGCACCTTAGGTGAAGCCAAGTGAACCGAGGCGTCTGCTCTTTGTACCCCTCTTATAAGAAGGGGGGACAAAAGAGTAGGAGGGGACGAGGGACGAGGATGGGGATTTCACCCCATTGCACTGTCCCGACGTTGGGAGGGGTTATTCTGTGGTGCGGGTTAACCCCTCTGTGGAGGTGGCGTCAGTCCCTTCTCGACAGCTAGTCAGTCCAGAGGGACTGACTAGCCGTCCAGGTGCCCTGTTTGCTCAATAGATCCGGGGCACCTCAACAAAGGCGGCATTGTTGGCACTCGAAGTGGGTTAGAGCTGCGTCCACTTACCATCTTTCGGGCGCAGCGAGACCCACATACCTGCCAGGGGAGTCCCCTCTCCCCAGCGGGATGCCTCAGAGCATTTCCCGGCGTAAAAGAAAAAAAAAAGTTTTGGTATATCTATAATCTATAATATAGATTTTAGGTATATGACGTGTAAATAGAAGCTAAAAGTAAATTATAGACCTGATTAACAATTTTATTTGATCCTGCGACTCCACTAGTACCCGGCTTGACAAAGTCATTTTAAATTGTAGTTGTTGTTACTAGGTAGTTAGGAGTACCGTACTCTACGCATTTAAGGCACGAACAATAATCAATAAAATACAATACAATATCGAATTGTAAAGTGATAGCGTGTATTGAAACTGCGATGGTTGTTGACACAAGTGTTGACGCACGGATCTAACATGGGTGGTTTAGTACATAATATGGTAGTAGATGGCAAGACAAAAATTAAAATCATATTTTATTTATTTAAAATAGTACCAACTACCGACAGAGTATATTTTTGAACGTCGATTGAATCTACCGGTTCCAAGACAAACCCACTGAGAAGAACCGGCGAAACAAACTCAGTGGAACTAAGTAATCGTATCAAATAATATGTATCCTATAACAAATTTTACATGTTATCTTAAAATGCCTGAGAGGATTCCCTAGGTGTGGTATCTTCCATAAGTGATAAAAATAGACGGAGTCACCATGTCGTGATAGAATTAATAATGTCAGGTGTATTTTTTTAGCTTTAGTTTTATTATAGGTGGGAGGGGAGGGGTGCGCTGAGCCGCGACCTCATCTGCTCGGGTACCACCATCCATACTTATTTCTTCGTATTCTACGTGAAACAGCGTTTCGGAGAAAGGACAGGACAGGCAGTGTAATTACTGACAGAGACATCTAGAGACACATTTTTGGATATTTATTACTAGCTGTTGCCCGCAGCTTTGCCCGCGTTAACTTACTCAACTTAACTACTGTTAGTCACAGCGTGATGTTATATAGCCTTCCTCGATAAGTGGGCTATCTAACACTGAAAGAACTTTTAAATCGGACCAGTAGTTCCTAAGATTAGCGCGATCGAACAAACAAACTCTTCAGCTTTATAATATTAGTATAGATAAAACCTTTGAATGAGTTGTCTGGGCTAGGGCCAGGTGTACTTCTTGGGCGACGATGACTAGCTACCATGAGGGGGCTCGTAGTTTGTCTATGAAACGTGTATCATTATCATCATTATGATCATTTTCCGTCCACCGCCAGACATATATGCCTCTTTCAATGAACGCCAAAACGACCATGACTATCCAGCTAGGACCGGTCACTGCACGGATTCCGTCCTACTCATCGTAAAAAGAATGTAATTATTTAAAAATAAGGATATTGAAAAAAATCTTCTATTCAGATAAACAAGGAGATGAATACATGTTCGTCTTAGTGCTAGTTAAAAATTTTCATTGTAAGCAGTCATCGAGCATATAACCGGATAGAGTAATGTGTGCCATACAATTCCGAAACTGGTCAGTGATTTGTCACTGGCGTAATAGACATTCAACCAACCAGTGATCTACAGTATGTACGTCCCATCGGCCAATCATCCATCAGTGGCCAATCAGAGCGCAGAACCGGCGCAGCGTGGCAGCACAAATTTGCCGGAATTTGTTTTCATACAAAACACATGATATTCCCGCTCTATTCCGGTTATGTGCTCGATCACTTCCTCTTCGTTGTCAGCATTAGACGATGACGACCTGATGATGTCATTTAAATCATTTTATGAAGCTAATACGCTCATGTACATGAAGTTGGTTAATAACTTACGATACGCGTTTTATCTAAATTTTATAATGAGCGTAGCGATGTGGGAAATTATAAGAAATTCCGATATGCCTAAGATTAACCATCAGCATCATGAGCCCCTTTTTAAGTGGTAATGAGGGAAAACGAGCAGTCGGAGCCATATGGTGACAATCGACGCCCATAATAGATATCCGGACAACCAAAAGTTATGCAGATGCGTTGCCTTCTTTTTCCCTATCCCCCCTCCCCATAGGGCCACCGGAAACTCACAAACGTATTACACTGCATTGTATTCTCACAAATGTGTGAAAACTGAGAACCCATAGTTTGGAAATTCCACGTACGTACACGCCTCATAAAAGGATCGGCCGTCCTGGCGTTCATATGGAGGCCTATTTTTAGCAATAGACGGATAGAGGCTGATGATGATTATGATGAAGTAATCAACTTACGTTGGGAAGGAGGGTCGACCTCTAACAAAATGGGAGTTGGGACGATGATCCCCGTCACACTCCGTGCTGTGACCATGGTTGGGACTTGGACGTGAGTGGCGACAGATCGGCTGTCTTGGCGTTCATACAAAAAGTTTGATACATATTATAATTATATAATATTATGCATAATGTCTTCACTATTTTACTAAATCACACATCCGCCTTAATTCAAGTTATTAGTAATAAATAATAATAATAGTGGAATAATTAACTTATGTCATAAAAACTTATCTTCGCACGTGGACCTTGTGTTTTATTACAGCATAATAATGACGTAAAATATGATGATGATCATTTTCGGAGTTCACACAAAGATTGGCTAAACTTATCATTAAAATATTCGTAACTGGTCACGCTTGGCAAAAATTCACGGCAAAAGTGTTTATTTTATTCAGCATATTTTAATAAAATGTTCTTCCTCTTTATAATTATCGAAATTATAATTAAAAAAAAAAACAAGCTTTAAAAGCAAACTGAACTAAAAATTAACTAAAATTTTTTTTTACTACAATAATTAAATGCATCAACAAAAAAAATATATTACTTATTGTAAAAAGGCGTGGTGCTTTATACTAACTTCACTTTTAGAAATAGATTGAAATATTTTAACAATAAATATCGAGAACCTCACGCTTTTTTACAATAAGTAATATCATTTATTTTGTTAATCCATTTAATTCTTGTCTTAATTTTTTTATTTTATTTTTAGTTCGGTTTGCTATTAAAGATTGTTTTTTAGTTTTTTTTTTTAAACTATAATTTATTATAATACATATTACAGACGAAGCCGTCGTACCTACTCGAGTCTCGAGGGAGATAGGAAAAGATTGTCAA
The DNA here is from genome assembly GCA_963853865.1 of Helleia helle. Lineage (NCBI taxonomy): Eukaryota > Metazoa > Arthropoda > Insecta > Lepidoptera > Lycaenidae > Helleia > Helleia helle. The sequence continues at coordinate 1,577,998 of OY971435.1, forward strand.
GCCCGCATCTCATTCAAACTAAATGCTTCCAGCATTTAGTTTGAATGAGATGCGGGTGGTAACTGAGGAATGAGTAATTGGTATTTAGATCGGCTATAAACTAGTAGCTTGGGCGTCTTCAGATTGTCAAGTGGAAGCATTTAGTTTGAATGAGATGCGGGTGGTAACTGAGGAATGAGTAATTGGTATTTAGATCGGCTATAAACTAGTAGCTTGGGCGTCTTCAGATTGTCAAGTGGAAGCATTTAGTTTGAATGAGATGCGGGTGGTAACTGAGGAATGAGTAATTGGTATTTAGATCGGCTATAAACTAGTAGCTTGGGCGTCTTCAGATTGTCAAGTGGAAGCATTTAGTTTGAATGAGATGCGGGTGGTAACTGAGGAATGAGTAATTGGTATTTAGATCGGCTATAAACTAGTAGCTTGGGCGTCTTCAGATTGTCAAGTGGAAGCATTTAGTTTGAATGAGATGCGGGTGGTAACTGAGGAATGAGTAATTGGTATTTAGATCGGCTATAAACTAGTAGCTTGGGCGTCTTCAGATTGTCAAGTGGAAGCATTTAGTTTGAATGAGATGCGGGTGGTAACTGAGGAATGAGTAATTGGTATTTAGATCGGCTATAAACTAGTAGCTTGGGCGTCTTCAGATTGTCAAGTGGAAGCATTTAGTTTGAATGAGATGCGGGTGGTAACTGAGGAATGAGTAATTGGTATTTAGATCGGCTATAAACTAGTAGCTTGGGCGTCTTCAGATTGTCAAGTGGAAGCATTTAGTTTGAATGAGATGCGGGTGGTAACTGAGGAATGAGTAATTGGTATTTAGATCGGCTATAAACTAGTAGCTTGGGCGTCTTCAGATTGTCAAGTGGAAGCATTTAGTTTGAATGAGATGCGGGTGGTAACTGAGGAATGAGTAATTGGTATTTAGATCGGCTATAAACTAGTAGCTTGGGCGTCTTCAGATTGTCAAGTGGAAGCATTTAGTTTGAATGAGATGCGGGTGGTAACTGAGGAATGAGTAATTGGTATTTAGATCGGCTATAAACTAGTAGCTTGGGCGTCTTCAGATTGTCAAGTGGAAGCATTTAGTTTGAATGAGATGCGGGTGGTAAGTGAGGAATGAGTAATTGGTATTTAGATCGGCTATAAACTAGTAGCTTGGGCGTCTTCAGATTGTCAAGTGGAAGCATTTAGTTTGAATGAGATGCGGGTGGTAACTGAGGAATGAGTAATTGGTATTTAGATCGGCTATAAACTAGTAGCTTGGGCGTCTTCAGATTGTCAAGTGGAAGCATTTAGTTTGAATGAGATGCGGGTGGTAACTGAGGAATGAGTAATTGGTATTTAGATCGGCTATAAACTAGTAGCTTGGGCGTCTTCAGATTGTCAAGTGGAAGCATTTAGTTTGAATGAGATGCGGGTGGTAAGTGAGGAATGAGTAATTGGTATTTAGATCGGCTATAAACTAGTAGCTTGGGCGTCTTCAGATTGTCAAGTGGAAAGATTTAGTTTGAATGAGATGCGGGTGGTAACTGAGGAATGAGTAATTGGTATTTAGATCGGCTATAAACTAGTAGCTTGGGCGTCTTCAGATTGTCAAGTGGAAGCATTTAGTTTGAATGAGATGCGGGTGGTAACTGAGGAATGAGTAATTGGTATTTAGATCGGCTATAAACTAGTAGCTTGGGCGTCTTCAGATTGTCCACCGCCAGACATATATGCCTCTTTCAATGAACGCCAAAACGACCATGACTATCCAGCTAGGACCGGTCACTGCACGGATTCCGTCCTACTCATCGTAAAAAGAATGTAATTATTTAAAAATAAGGATATTGAAAAAAATCTTCTATTCAGATAAACAAGGAGATGAATACATGTTCGTCTTAGTGCTAGTTAAAAATTTTCATTGTAAGCAGTCATCGAGCATATAACCGGATAGAGTAATGTGTGCCATACAATTCCGAAACTGGTCAGTGATTTGTCACTGGCGTAATAGACATTCAACCAACCAGTGATCTACAGTATGTACGTCCCATCGGCCAATCATCCATCAGTGGCCAATCAGAGCGCAGAACCGGCGCAGCGTGGCAGCACAAATTTGCCGGAATTTGTTTTCATACAAAACACATGATATTCCCGCTCTATTCCGGTTATGTGCTCGATCACTTCCTCTTCGTTGTCAGCATTAGACGATGACGACCTGATGATGTCATTTAAATCATTTTATGAAGCTAATACGCTCATGTACATGAAGTTGGTTAATAACTTACGATACGCGTTTTATCTAAATTTTATAATGAGCGTAGCGATGTGGGAAATTATAAGAAATTCCGATATGCCTAAGATTAACCATCAGCATCATGAGCCCCTTTTTAAGTGGTAATGAGGGAAAACGAGCAGTCGGAGCCATATGGTGACAATCGACGCCCATAATAGATATCCGGACAACCAAAAGTTATGCAGATGCGTTGCCTTCTTTTTCCCTATCCCCCCTCCCCATAGGGCCACCGGAAACTCACAAACGTATTACACTGCATTGTATTCTCACAAATGTGTGAAAACTGAGAACCCATAGTTTGGAAATTCCACGTACGTACACGCCTCATAAAAGGATCGGCCGTCCTGGCGTTCATATGGAGGCCTATTTTTAGCAATAGACGGATAGAGGCTGATGATGATTATGATGAAGTAATCAACTTACGTTGGGAAGGAGGGTCGACCTCTAACAAAATGGGAGTTGGGACGATGATCCCCGTCACACTCCGTGCTGTGACCATGGTTGGGACTTGGACGTGAGTGGCGACAGATCGGCTGTCTTGGCGTTCATACAAAAAGTTTGATACATATTATAATTATATAATATTATGCATAATGTCTTCACTATTTTACTAAATCACACATCCGCCTTAATTCAAGTTATTAGTAATAAATAATAATAATAGTGGAATAATTAACTTATGTCATAAAAACTTATCTTCGCACGTGGACCTTGTGTTTTATTACAGCATAATAATGACGTAAAATATGATGATGATCATTTTCGGAGTTCACACAAAGATTGGCTAAACTTATCATTAAAATATTCGTAACTGGTCACGCTTGGCAAAAATTCACGGCAAAAGTGTTTATTTTATTCAGCATATTTTAATAAAATGTTCTTCCTCTTTATAATTATCGAAATTATAATTAAAAAAAAAAACAAGCTTTAAAAGCAAACTGAACTAAAAATTAACTAAAATTTTTTTTTACTACAATAATTAAATGCATCAACAAAAAAAATATATTACTTATTGTAAAAAGGCGTGGTGCTTTATACTAACTTCACTTTTAGAAATAGATTGAAATATTTTAACAATAAATATCGAGAACCTCACGCTTTTTTACAATAAGTAATATCATTTATTTTGTTAATCCATTTAATTCTTGTCTTAATTTTTTTATTTTATTTTTAGTTCGGTTTGCTATTAAAGATTGTTTTTTAGTTTTTTTTTTAAACTATAATTTATTATAATACATATTACAGACGAAGCCGTCGTACCTACTCGAGTCTCGAGGGAGATAGGAAAAGATTGTCAAGCCCGCATCTCATTCAAACTAAATGCTTCCAGCATTTAGTTTGAATGAGATGCGGGTGGTAACTGAGGAATGAGTAATTGGTATTTAGATCGGCTATAAACTAGTAGCTTGGGCGTCTTCAGATTGTCAAGTGGAAGCATTTAGTTTGAATGAGATGCGGGTGGTAACTGAGGAATGAGTAATTGGTATTTAGATCGGCTATAAACTAGTAGCTTGGGCGTCTTCAGATTGTCAAGTGGAAGCATTTAGTTTGAATGAGATGCGGGTGGTAACTGAGGAATGAGTAATTGGTATTTAGATCGGCTATAAACTAGTAGCTTGGGCGTCTTCAGATTGTCAAGTGGAAGCATTTAGTTTGAATGAGATGCGGGTGGTAACTGAGGAATGAGTAATTGGTATTTAGATCGGCTATAAACTAGTAGCTTGGGCGTCTTCAGATTGTCAAGTGGAAGCATTTAGTTTGAATGAGATGCGGGTGGTAACTGAGGAATGAGTAATTGGTATTTAGATCGGCTATAAACTAGTAGCTTGGGCGTCTTCAGATTGTCAAGTGGAAGCATTTAGTTTGAATGAGATGCGGGTGGTAACTGAGGAATGAGTAATTGGTATTTAGATCGGCTATAAACTAGTAGCTTGGGCGTCTTCAGATTGTCAAGTGGAAGCATTTAGTTTGAATGAGATGCGGGTGGTAACTGAGGAATGAGTAATTGGTATTTAGATCGGCTATAAACTAGTAGCTTGGGCGTCTTCAGATTGTCAAGTGGAAGCATTTAGTTTGAATGAGATGCGGGTGGTAACTGAGGAATGAGTAATTGGTATTTAGATCGGCTATAAACTAGTAGCTTGGGCGTCTTCAGATTGTCAAGTGGAAGCATTTAGTTTGAATGAGATGCGGGTGGTAACTGAGGAATGAGTAATTGGTATTTAGATCGGCTATAAACTAGTAGCTTGGGCGTCTTCAGATTGTCAAGTGGAAGCATTTAGTTTGAATGAGATGCGGGTGGTAACTGAGGAATGAGTAATTGGTATTTAGATCGGCTATAAACTAGTAGCTTGGGCGTCTTCAGATTGTCAAGTGGAAGCATTTAGTTTGAATGAGATGCGGGTGGTAAGTGAGGAATGAGTAATTGGTATTTAGATCGGCTATAAACTAGTAGCTTGGGCGTCTTCAGATTGTCAAGTGGAAGCATTTAGTTTGAATGAGATGCGGGTGGTAACTGAGGAATGAGTAATTGGTATTTAGATCGGCTATAAACTAGTAGCTTGGGCGTCTTCAGATTGTCAAGTGGAAGCATTTAGTTTGAATGAGATGCGGGTGGTAACTGAGGAATGAGTAATTGGTATTTAGATCGGCTATAAACTAGTAGCTTGGGCGTCTTCAGATTGTCAAGTGGAAGCATTTAGTTTGAATGAGATGCGGGTGGTAAGTGAGGAATGAGTAATTGGTATTTAGATCGGCTATAAACTAGTAGCTTGGGCGTCTTCAGATTGTCAAGTGGAAGCATTTAGTTTGAATGAGATGCGGGTGGTAACTGAGGAATGAGTAATTGGTATTTAGATCGGCTATAAACTAGTAGCTTGGGCGTCTTCAGATTGTCAAGTGGAAGCATTTAGTTTGAATGAGATGCGGGTGGTAACTGAGGAATGAGTAATTGGTATTTAGATCGGCTATAAACTAGTAGCTTGGGCGTCTTCAGATTGTCAAGTGGAAGCATTTAGTTTGAATGAGATGCGGGTGGTAACTGAGGAATGAGTAATTGGTATTTAGACCGGCTATAAACTAGTAGCTTGGGCGTCTTCAGATTCGTTGTTCTTTCTACATCCTTCTTCTTGGGGTGCAGATCATGAATGTTGGCAGTCAGCTCTGCATATTTTCGGAAACAGCTAGGCGGCGCTCGCGATGCCCTCACCTCTCTGGTATTACGTAGCCATGATTTCCTTCAACGACCAGGCTTTCTTTTCCGGTAACTTTTCCCATTATAACAAGTTGGTGGAGTTCGTATCAGTCATGCCTTGGTACGTTGTTTTTTCTTCATCCATTCCATATCAATAATTAGATCTTACCCCCAGCTTTGCCAATGCAGTCACTTAAAAATGATTTCTAACCTGTGGCCATGGTTGTTAAGTGTAAAGTATTCGAAACGTCGGGAATATAAAAATCTTAGTAAACCGCGATAAAATCTTCAAAACTCATTATAATGAAAAAATTATAATGAGTGAAATTCGCGTTACAAATTAGATCTAAAATGCCATATATTTTATACAAGCTAATGCACGCAGCTTCGCCCGCGTGAATTTTGAAAAAGTAGGTCAATACGTATAAATTTTGTGCGTTTGACAATCGTCGTTTTTGAGATTTCAATTGACGTAACTCTGAATTACTACAAAAATAATTCCCGTAGGAACTTTGAATTTTACGGGATAAAATGTTACCAAATGCCTATGTTCTAATTAAAATGGGTTCAGCCGTTTTTCCGTGAAAGACAAACAAAAGTCCAAATTTTCAAACTTTCGCATTTATAATATTAGTATAAGATACACAATATATAAGGATTGACGGTCGACTGCCTGGGTGGTCTGGCTACTGGACACTACTCCGCTGACGCGGGTTCGAATCCCGCTAAATGCAGATAATTTGTATGCTGAATATAAGATGTCTGCTGTGTATAAATACCTATGTATTTTTATGAATTTCTTTTTATTTCCGTTTCTAGTACCCGTAACACAAGTTCTTACGAACTTACTACGGAGCTAGGTTAACGTGGTGTGATTGGTTAATTTATGTATGATTTATAATTTCTTAATTTTACTATTATTCTATCTTGATGTTTATTGTGTAGCGTGGTAGAAGTATACGTGATGATTGTTATAAATCCACTATACTTGATGAGGACCTAGTAATCAATTTCTGTCATCCTTGTACAATAGTTGCAGTAGCGTAACTATAGGCGGCAGGGGTGGCAAAATGCCACGGGCCCCCGACCCAACAAGGCCCCAGCCCAAAAGGCTGTGAGCTCAGAAATATAAAAAAAATTATGGTCAGCAAAATCTTAATAGCATACCCACCACCTTGAATATGTATAAGCTCGCCACTATTACCAAACTTCCAATTTTTTTTTTATCAAATACAGGCCCTATCCAAAATATTTGCCATGGACCTCAGTTGGCATAGTTACGCTGCTGATAGTTGATCCAACCATTTTTGTTGTAGATCAATTTTCTGCCTCTGGAAGTTTTTATTTGAATAATGATAAATGTATGTTTATTAATTTTATTCTTTTCTTTACAGAGGTTCACACAGTATCTCGCTTCGAGTAATTCCACGTTTCAGCTGAGCAATTTCCACGATAAAAGCGGCGTGCAGGGTATGTTATGTTTGTTTGTTATAAGTATTATGAATCATTCGGAATAATTAATTATAGCTAAGAATACTGTAAATTGAATTATCATTACGTTAGTGTTACGTGATTTACAAATGTATGGACTTATGAATTTCCTGTTACTGTCTGTTTTGTATTAGTTGATTTATTATAACAAGACTACATAGGAGCGAACCTTCTTGGTTAGGATCGGATCAAATCTAGGTATCCTAATATCTTTTTAGGTTAGGACTTAGGTGCTAACTAAAAACTGCCTGTCCTGTCCAATCCGGAGCGCAATAATGCTGTTCAAGCTATTCAAAGCAAGATAATTGAATGTCTCACAATTCTGCTGATACAGACAGACAAAGTTAAAATACTATGCAACTGATACTAACTTCTGGATATCAGATGGAATGACATGATCAGTAAGTTGCTGATGATGTAATAACATTTTACTCTTTTATACATATATCGGTACAATTAAGCTCGTAGAAGTGGCAGTGGGCTGGTCAAAAACTCAGGAGAATGCATGGCCGATGGGCCAATAAGGTAGAGTGGATTCCACGTTTGGGTATACGAAGTGTTGGTCGGACATTGACCAGGTGGGACAACGATCTCCGTACAGTGGCCGGTCCGTGATTCCTCGCCACTCGCATCCAGAGTGGCGAGGGATCAGCCGTCTTGGCATTCATCGAGGGAGGCCTATGTCCAGCAGTGGACGGATAGAGGCTGATGATGATGATATATTTAACTACTAGTACTAAATTGATGATGGTATGCTTAATATTCTTTTAATCGTGTCCATTCGACTGTCTCCATTTCAATGTGTGAGGTATCCCGCGGGAGAGTGGGTATCCCCGGGGAGACGTGGGACTCGCTGCGCCCGGAAGGTGGTAAGTGGACGCAGCTCTACTCACTAAAACCCGGCGAGTCCCACCAATGCCGCCTTTGGTGAGGTGCCCCGGACTTCTTGAGCAAACAGTTTGTCAGTCCCTTAAGTCACCGACGCCACCTCCACAGAGGGGTTGTCCCGCGACACAGAACAACCCCTCCCAATGTCGGGACAGTGCAGTGGGGTGAGATTCCCATTCTACAAACAACAGCTCCCTCGGCTCAATTTGCTTCGCCTAAGGTGCTGGGTTTACCTTAGGCTACTTAACCCTACCGCCACGACACATGAGCCATGGTGGGGAGCGTTATAATGTCTATAATCTATATCAATATTACAGAATACATTTATATAAAGTATATCACACACATAATATATTCCTATACCATATATGGCAGACGACCTACCTGATGGTAAGTGGCCAGCGTCGCCCATGAACATGAACGAGTTTATCTGAAACTAGCCCAGACAATTGATTCATTTGGCCAAAAATGGATCATGTAAAGCTCTTTCGACTGTTAGGGCCGTTAGGGTATTTTTGGTTTAGGATCAATAAGCTTTTAGTTGCTTGTATAATATGACCTTTGGCAAAACTAATTTTCGGTTTCCGTCGACAGCCGGTACGGATCTGTTTGTGCCCCGATTTTGACCGTGTTTAAAAAAAAAGGTGTCTTTACGTTCTACGGTTTTTCTATTTATTTATGTTTCCTTTATTTGTATTGTGTGACCTAGCTTCTTACCAAATTTAATGATTCTATGTCAACGGGAAAGTACCCCATAGGTTCTGCCTCGACAAACAAACAGACTGACAGGGGGACAACGAAATAAATTCATTTTGTCATATTGAAGAACTGAACTCTAATAAAATGACAGATATTTTGGCGCCACCAAAGATTTTAGTAGTTTTGTTTTTAATTTTACTTCACTGGCTTCAGCGTATCTGTTAGTAAGTCAGTAAAAGGTAGTGCCATGCTGCTATACAGCCGACTTGGGCCGGCACGACCGGGGTGGTCGCTCACATAACGCCAGCGTAAAGTGACAGCACAGCGTTTCCTGCTGTCGCGCATCTGCATAATCTCTGGTTGTGATGTTTATGGGCGCCGGTAGCCTAAAGCTTCGACTGCTCGTTTGCCCTCCTATGTCTGTTGAGTTATTGTAACCCCAATATGAACGACAGTACAATCGATAATTTTAAAATATGTCATGTACAGAACTGTGCTTATTTCTGTCAGTCAGCCAAAATCCCGTGCCAAACGAGGGTAACAGCCTCCGTCTCGCCTGGGCGACCCCAATCTTACCCCGCACCCCGCAAGTGCGACTTGGAGGTTGAGACATTTCCACCCCCAAATGGGGTAACGTTATTCTTGGAGGATGTCTTGTGAGGGTAATTATTTCAGGCGTGTTTATTCGTTACAAGTACGCATGATATTTATACATGTAAACATATCAGTTTCTATAAAAGTAGCAGGTCAAGTCATGGAACTGATCAGATCTTTAGCAATGATCGCCTTAAAGACTCCACATGTTTCACATGTTCTGTTACGATGTTGCCCTCCTTTTATGATGTCGTTTAAAAACTATCACTGAATACGCATTCCTACGATTCAAGTAGGTTACATTGAATAAAACCTCTTCTGGTGTGTTTTTCAGATTTTACTTTTTAAATTCACAATCTGTTGCCCGCAGCTTCGCCCGCGTTAACTTAGATTTACAACCGTATACGGGCTGATGATAATTGTTTTATAGCCAGTATGTCAATCAGTATTAGCGTAGCATTTTAATGGTAATGGTCAAAGAATTATAATGAAACACTTTTTTACGGATTTTATCGCGGTTTATTAAGATTTTTACAAGCCCGACGTTTCGGATACTTTACAGCAACCATGGTCACGGGAGGACTGGTCACGGGAGGACATGGTCCTCCCGTGACCATGGTTGCTGTAAAGTATCCGAAACGTCGGGCTTGTAAAAATCTTAATAAACCGCGATAAAATCCGTAAAAAAGTGTTTCATTATAATGAGTGAAATTCGCGTAAACATTAGAAAACAATAAATGGTCAAAGAATTAAAAAAAATAGTTTTTGAGTCATAAGTTCAACAAACAAACAAACTTTTCTCTATGTTTTATGATAAAAATACTGACGTATCATACTAACCCCCAAATACTCAAACGAATCTCAAATTTAAGACGTGCTTAAACTCGTGTTGTCCCCTACGAATAAATAATAAGTCAGTAAGTCTAACTCAGAACAAATGACACATAAAAAGTGGGCCTACTTCAAACCAAAACGACGTATGATTTAAAATACCAATCACTTTCGAGGTTACAAATAGACGTCATTGGTGATTTGTTTAATTTCAGAATAAATGCAGGTATTGGTCGGTGCGCATGCTGCAATGTCACCTATGACAGTCGAGTGATAGCTGCGTTGACGATGTCATGCAATAAGTGAACCAAGTCAATAATAAAACAATATTATTTAATATTTTTTTACAATGATTTGTTTAGGCCACAATCGTAACATACTATTACTGGCGGGAGCCCACAGGGATGTGGGCCGTACGGCACAGGTACTCATCAAAGCAACTATGCATAGTGAGCACCTGTGTCAGACGGAAGGGTTTGTGCTTACGCCGCATCCACCGCTCGAGGACTGGATGCAAAGCAGCCGTTAGGCTTTTGTCATACGACTGCCGTGCCGGGTCCCCCCACCTCCGTATTAACGCTCCTGTCCTCGTCGGCAAACCCGTAGGATCTCGTACAACGTAAGGTTCTCACCGAGAGCCCTCCTAACGGAGACATATGAATGCGTCTCGGCAAGAACCTCCGCCACAAATTCTCACGGGGGGTCACCGGCTAGGTCAGTCTGACACCCACGATACTGTACGGTACCAGCTAGGCCTTATTCATCGCGGTAAGGTGACCCGCCCAAATGGATGCACCATACATCGCCATACTCCGGAGTATAGCTGCCTGCAGGCGGCGCTGGTTCCTTCGAGGTTCGGGAGAAGTCTGCCCAGCGCACTTGCTGCCTTCACGACTTTCGAACCCAATATTGACAAATGTGGGTCGAAGGTCCACCCTCCGTCAAGGATGGGCCACAGATACTTGATCTCACCCTCCCCCCTCGGATCTGGAGGGTAGCTACCGGAGGGTGTCCTTTACGGCCGGTCCCGCGGAAGAGAAGGACTTTGGTTTTCTGAACTCTGACCCGAAGCCCTAACCTCTCTTTGCGGCTGATCACGTGGTCGAGCCCGACTTTGGCCAGCCGCACCGCCTCCTTATAGGTTCCTTCCTTCCCCGGGATACTCTTGTCTTTCAAGCTTAACTGCAGCTAACTACTTATTTTGCCAAATTGGATCGGCTGGGATAATAAAAGAAAACAAAGCAAGTAAAATGCAAAATCATTTTTAAAATACCTCAATTATATCGATATACATTTAAATAATGATAAAAATATAAACATATTAGCCTAGGTATATTATACATTTCATGAAGAATAAATAAAATACCTTCTACATTGGTTCAAAAATTGACTGAATTCATTTTGCATAGTATTGACCATCTCGGTTTGCTTATTACATTAACGTATTTGAATATAATATAATTTTACTACTATTTACTAGTGAGAAGTGATCCCTGGAGGTTTTAATTTTGTATGGCTCCTGAACCACTTCACTACACATGATGGCATGATGATTAACAGCTGTAATTCATAATGAATTAACGAAAACGTATCCGTAAGTTTGACGTGTGTTCGCTTGCAAGAAAAATGTCCGACTGATGACGCGCTGGACACGACTTTTAAGCCCCGCCTACTTGGACACGACTTTTGTTGGGTCATTTTTATAACACAGTTACATTTCCTGACTTATTATTTATTCGTAGGTTGTCCCTCGTTTTTCTTCGATTCTGACACGTCGTAGCATGAGTTTAAGTACGTTTTAAATTTGAGATTCGTTTGAGTATTTGGGGGTTAGGAACCTGCCCTAGTTCATACCGAAGCCGACAGTGAAAACAGTATCAAAGTCCGTTGATTAAAGAAAAAAAAATTGTACAAACAGACCAATACAAAAAGCGACTTAAATTTATACCATGCAAAAAAGATTACTATGTATATATAAATGTTTAATGATCACATAAGTTACGTTGGTATTACAAACGAGGAAGCTACGGGCGCCGGGCGGTAGTGCCGACTACCGAGCACCGAGTCATCGAACTCAAAGGTCGGGGCACTAGACGAGGATCGTTCATGGCCTAGAGTCTAGACTGATTGATGTGTCCTATTGGCGCGTAAAATGGAGTTGGATGCGTGACGACGAACGGCCTGACGCTTATATTTTATTCCATCTTTTGTTATAGGTTTTAGGAGGACAAACCATCTGCATAAATAATCTATGATTGTGAGGATGTATAGGCGTCGATAGTCACCAAAAGGCTTCGGCTGCTCGTTTGCCCTCCTATGCCATAAAAAAGCCCTCCGTCCGGCCCAGCTGAAAACGAGTCATGGTAGATGACAAGAGATTGTCATGAATAAGCTGAAGCTCGCAGCTTGAGCCGTGATAATTCAGATTTAGAATTATACACGAGCTGATGATAATGATAGCTCATGTCTCGACAGTGATTAGCTTATCTCTTATCACTCGGTGCTACGTTTCACTCCAGCAGCTACGTCATCAAAGACGTCTACGTGGTTATGTGGGAGAGAGATAGTCTATATCATTCTCTCCCTTTCCCTAATTATCATTAAATACATCTTAAAATTTTCGCATTTCGATTTATAATACGTATAATTAATGATAGTGGAATAGATAAGATACATAATCAATAAAACGTTGTAAAGTTAATATTTTTTTTCCGCCGGGAAATGCTCTGAGGTATCCCGCGGGGGGGAGGGGACTCCCCAGGCGGGTATGTGAGACTCGCTGCGCCCGAAAGATGGTAAAGTGGACGCAGCTCTACCCACTAAAACCCAACGAGTACCACAAATGCCGCCTTTGGTGAGATGCCCCGGACCTCGGCTGCTAGTCAGTCCCCCAAGGGACCGATTCAACCTTCACAGAGCGATTGTCCCGCACCTCAGTACAACCTCTCCTAACGTCGGGACAGTGCAATGAGGTGAGATTTCTATCCTCGTCCCTTGTCCCCCATGCTCTTTGATACCCCCTTCTTATAAGAGGGGTACAAAGAGCAGCCCGCTACCATTCAACCAGGACCAGCCCATGCACGAAGATCTAGATCTTGTATTATGTACCTAAGTGAATTGAACATTGATTTACAAAAAACCCTTGAATTAAATTCTGAAGAAGGCATATCTCATCTGTATGACGGTGCAAAGCTCGGTAACTTTTTCTTGGCACCGGACCGATCGTGACCCACTGGCCTCACGAATGCCTATTGCGGACGAACTTTATAAGTGATCACTTTATATAATATACTAGCCGTTTTCTTGGTTCCACTATCCACAAAATGTAGGTAAGAAGTCGTTTGTCTTATATAAATATCTTTTAATAATTGTACGTGCCATAATTTTTCAAGATCGACTGGTTACAGTATCAAAGATTGACGTGAACCCGTCAATCTTTGATACTGTAACCAGTGTGTAAACATTCTCTTTAGCTTTATTATATGTATTATTAATATAGTTATGTACTCAATTGGACTAAGGGTATCAAGTTAATCCTGACAAGGACACTAAAGTAAAGTCAGGGGCTTCTTGGGCCCCATATTTGGGACCCTTTTAAAAAGAAGGAAAATCCTTTTGTAAGAAAAGTGATATTCATAGTAGGAATACACGTAATAGACACAGGTTACATGCACCAATGATTAGACTTTCGAAAGTAAGCAATTCTTTTAAAGGCAACTGTATACGCTTTTACAATAGGATCCCAGAAAACGTTCAAAAGCTCTCCATAAAAAAATTCAAAAAAGTTGTTAAAGAGCGTTTGTTTGGTAAAGCATATTATAAAGTAAAAGATTTCATGGAAGATACCACACCCTGGGAATAAGGCGTTCCTCCCGGGCATTTCAAGATAAGATGTTAAAATTGTTATAAAATACATATTATCTGAAAAGATTAGCTCCACTGAGTTTGTTTCGCCGGTTCTTCTCAGTGGGCTTACCTTGGAACCGGTGGTAGATTCAATTGACGTTCAAAAAGATACTGTATTAGTACTATTTTGAATAAAGAATTTTGATTTTGATTTTTTGATTGAAGATAAGAAAGAGAATGTTGATGCTATGATCTTATATTTAATGTGGCTAATGGCTACAATTCAAACTTACATACAAGGTAAATATGCTACTGGTCATTTAGTACATGACCATTTTTTTTTTTTGTTCTGCAGCGGAAATTTGCAGACCAAGCCGTAACTAGGACCGGGGTGGGTTTTAAAACCTAGCCGTGTGTGGGGTTCGCACTTGGAGATGCGTTACCCACTAAAACCGCTGCAAGTGCCCTCAGCCGCCTTTTATGAGAGTCCCGGCAACGCAGGACCCTCGGCGACAGGCTGGCCCCGGCGAAAAGGCCAGACTCCTCCTCTAAAGGGGGACTGCTCGGCTGTTCGTTTGCACGATACTTTTAGCAGTCCCCGACGACGTCGTGTCTAGCTGGACCCAGGTTAAAACCCCATCCTGGGCACAGGGGCATTATTGGAGGCGCATTAGGTAGCGCCTCCTACGCACCCCTGTTCGTCGCCTGCGGGGGGAGGCCTCGTCGGCGGCCTCCTCTCTCACCCGCTCATCGGCCTCCTTCTGGGACATTACTGCCTCGCAGAAGGAGACCATCGCCGTCCAGGACTCGTCGTCACCGAGCATCGCGGGGATGACACTCGGCAGAGACAAGTCCCCTCCGATGACCGATGTCAGATCATGACGCAGGGCCGCCCATCTCGGGCACACCTCGAGGGTGTGCTGGGCCGAGTCCACCGCCGCGCCACAATCGTGACACACAGTTACCGGCTCCCTTTGGGCCGTCCTGCACCGATACTCACCGAAGCACCCATGCCCGGTGAGCACCTGTGTTAGACTGAAGGTGAGGGGTTTGCGTTTACGACGCATCCACCGCTCAAGGACCGGGCGCAGGGCAACCGTTACGCCTTTGCCATACGGCTGCCGCGCCAAGTCCTCCCCCACCTTCGCATTAGTGCCTCCTGCCCTAGTCGGCGGACCCGTAGGATCTCGTCCGGCGTCACGTCCTCTCCGAGGGACCTCCTATCCGAGACATAGGAGTATACCTCGGCGAGAACTTCCGCCACGAGTTGTTCCCACGGGGGGTCGCCGGCTAAGGCAGTAGCTGCCGCCTATGATATCGTACGATACCCCCGGACCACTCTTACCGCGATCACCCGCTGCGCCGAGCGCAGCTGGGCCCTACTCCGCGCGGTAAGGCGTTCCAATCTGGAGGGCAGCCCCCGGTGGGGGTCCTTTCCGCCCGGTCCCGCGGAAGAGGAGGGCTTCGGTCTTGTCGACTCTGACCCGAAGCCCTAACCTCTCAATGCGGCTGATCACGAGGTCGAGCCCGACCTCGGCCAGCCGCGCCGCCTCCTTATAGTCTCGTCCCCGGGCGTAGACGAAGGTGTCATCAGCGTAACAGATGACACCCATCCCGGGGAGGAGACGACCTCGCAGGACCCAGTCGTACCCGATGTCCCACAGGATCGGACCAAGTACCGAACCCTGCGGGACACCGCAGCCGACTCGCCACCACTCTACGGACCCACACCGGTTCTCGCAGGCTACCCTCCTGTCGGAGAGGTACGCCTCCAACAGCCTCCTGAGGTAGGGAGGCACACCAAAGTAGTTCAGTGCCTCCCGTATCACACTGTGCGGGAGGCTGTTGAAGGCGTTCGTGATGTCCAGGGACACCGCGACCACCACCTCCCCTCTGCGTTCCGCCTCACCCGTCACCGCCCTCAGGCGTTTGAGGGCGTCGATGGTCGACCGGCGTGCCCGGAACCCAAATTGGGACTCTGAGAGTCCCGGTCCCGGGCCCTCCTCCAGGTGCCGAACGAGCCGGGAAGCCACGACTCTCCAGAGCCTTCCCAGCCTCGTTCAGCAGCACCACCGTTCGCACCGAAGCGGCCGAGTCCGAGGGTCGCCCTGCCTTCGGAAGCAGGCAGAGCCGACCCTCCTTCCATGCCCTCGGGAACTGTCCGGACCGCAGGCAGCGATCGAACAGCTCCCGAAGACTATCGCCGAGGTGCTCGAGGGAAAGGGCCAGAACCTTCCCGTGCACCCCGTCTGGACCCGGCGCCCTCTTCTTACTCTGGAGGCGGGCTAGAACCGCCTCCATTTCAGCCTCCGTGACGGGTGGCGGAACACCCTCCTCGTCCGACGTCTGCCGAGCCATCCTGGGGGGCGTGAAGCCCCCAGGTGTGTCGGGGAAGAGTTCCCCGACAATACTCCTCAGTTGGCCCGGCTGGAGCGTCTCGGTGATAGGGGCCGACTGGGCGCGGAGCTTGTTCCGCGCCCATTTATTTAGTACATGACCAGTAGTAGTATTAAATATACACACAACAAAACAAACACAACAGTACCCACATGTCTTCGTATTTAGGGCCCCCGTGAGGTCCTGGGCACAGGCCCATTGCTATGTGCCCTTATGGTGAACACGATTCTACCTTTATTAGGCCTATAGGTTTAACTAATTTAATACTAGTTAATACCAGGTTTCACTTATAATAATTAATTAGTCGTTTACAAGCTCAAAATGACTATTTAGGTAGCCTATACCTCTCCTCGGGATAGCCTATCCTGTTATCAAACTTTATCTAAATGTGATCAGCCATTAAACCGATTTATACTTAAGTATAAAAGGGTTACAGCAGACGAGAACTAAATTCGCATTTGTAATATTAAGTACCTGTATTTTTGTAGTTTGAAAAATGTTATAGCGACGGGTAAGATTAAGATAACAGCTGTGGACTCAGTATCTGTAGCATACGCGGTAAATGCCCGTCCCTCTTTATTGCTTAAAATTTGTAAAGATTTTATGTTTTTAAGATATATATTTTTATAAGTAGAGCTATAAAATTGGTACATTTTAGGGTTAATAATTCGTTAATTGGATGCTAATTGCTATATTACAATAAAATACTTTTTTACTGAACCCTCAGGGCGTGAGCCAGCGTAGTGGTTTTAGTTTACGGGTAGGGCACTCCCAGGTGCGAGTCCCACATAGGGTCAGGATCTACCCGAGATCCTGGCTACATGCGTAAAAAGCATTTCCCTGCAAAAAAAATGGCGTGAGCCAGGCTCGCATTTGTCTGTTTTCTTACACGTATTTTAAAGATATAAGTACTCCTTTGCAGCCGAACTGGAACGGCACGACCGGGGTGGCTCACATAACACCGGCGTCAAGTGACAGCTATGCTGTCTCGTTTCATGCGGGTTGTGAGTTTCCGGTGGCCCATTGGGGAGGATAGGGAAAAGGAGGGCAACGCATCTGCATAATCTTTGGTTGTGCGGATGTGTATGGGCGTCGATAGTCACCAAACGGCTTCAACTCCTCTTTTGGCTTCCTATGCTATAAAAAAATTTGTTCACACACTTCCTGTGTTATGATTGTAAAATATTGTATTTTTGTGCGGATGCATCTAGAGTATCGGTTAAACTAGTCAACCGATTAAGACCGATTAAGACTGTTATAAAGGGACACACTGCGCCACATCAAGCTTTACTTTCCAGTATAGCGTGGCCTCGTACCTCGTATTTTCTGTACAATATTAGATCCGCATAAACTGGTTTTGTCAATAGTCGGCGCATGAACCGACCAGGTTTTTGGTTTTTTTTATAGTAGCTTGATATTTAGGCATAGTCTTCGATTGTCCTGTCCAAGAAAAACTTGTCATTTAAGGTGTTATTAAAGTCCGGACATAGGCTACATTTTAACCGACTTTAAAAAAAGATATTTTTTCCGTATTGCGGTCTGTTTTTTTTTGTTTACCAATTATACTTTTTGGTGCTGTGATTTCTAACTAATTATGCATACTGGTTTTTTATGCATAACTTTGATTTTTGGGGTTCCGTTTCTCGAAACGTAAAAAATATAGATGAGATAGTTTTAGGACAATGTATAAAGTATAAATTGGTCATAAAGCCAACATTTAAAATAATTAATACTTATAATCCGAAAAGAAGTTAAAACATTTGGTAATATGGCCCTAGATGTTAACATTTTGTAAGTATTTATATACAAGTTATATAAACCCAATATCTAGGGGTATCCGGTAAGTTAATAGAGACATGGAAAAAGCCAATAGTAATAGGAGCTTTATGCTCATTTCAAGGCAAAGGAACGTCTGAAGACCTATGTCTGGCTTAGTCTCCAATTGCTTCAGCCAACAGACGATTCAAGTCTATACAGTTTAAATTATTTTTATACGCCTTAACTCATACATGTATGAAAGTGCATATAAAAGTGGATAAAGAAACAGGGGCGTGGCTACCGCCGTATCTGCCGTATCAATTATATGGGGCCCCCGACGTGCGTAACAAAAATTAATAAAAACTTGTCACTATTGTTCATGGAGGCAGAAACTTCAGAAAAACTAAAGTCATCATCAGCCATAAATGATTTAATAAATCGGGTTGCCGAAAAGAAGGCAAGGAGAGTGTAAACTTAATTTGAATTTTTTGTATTTTTTTTTGGAAAAGTGACAGATACACAATTATGATGAATAAATATTTCGTTTTAATTTTATGCAAAGA
The DNA here is from genome assembly GCA_963853865.1 of Helleia helle. Classification (NCBI taxonomy): domain Eukaryota; kingdom Metazoa; phylum Arthropoda; class Insecta; order Lepidoptera; family Lycaenidae; genus Helleia; species Helleia helle. Next base: position 1,596,536 of record OY971435.1, read on the forward strand.
TTTTTGTTTCTTTTTTATACGGGCCCCCAATCAATTTTTTATACGGGGCCCCGCCAAGGCACGCTACGCCACTGTAAAAAAAACAAAGAATTGGCATGGTAATAGGAGAGAAGTGGTGCGCATACCTACCTCAAATGGGAAATGGAAAATACGTACAGAGCACAGACATACGTATAGCTCGAAATAAATTATTGTATTACTGCGGAACCAGAATCGCGGGCCCGACTCGCGGCTAGCTAGTGTTGTGAAGTCCGTGACTGAATCAATTTACGTATTTCGGCCTTGATAGAGTGAGATTCCGAAATATGCAGCTTCAGTAGGCCACACCCACTTATGGAACTAGATCGATTGTTTATATAACGAAAGACGAGTCATGGACGTAAGAGTATACGTAAAGAAAGAAATGTAGGTTTTTATGTTTGTTGGATAGACAAACGGATCACGTGGTCAACGTCGCCCATGAACATAAACTAGTTTACCTGGAAGTCCTAGAACTAGCCCGGCCTATCCTGAGACATAAGATGAAGTCTGTGCCAGTAATTACACTGCCTGTCCTGCCCTTCTCTCCGAAATAAAGCAAAGCTGCTTCACGGGAGAAACAAGCAGTATGGTGGTACTCATACAGACGATATCGCGCGAAATATAATCACGCTGTAACAGTGAAACGGTAACTGATAGCTGGTGGGCTTATACATAGATATGTAGAGTTCTGGTGTGAAGGACGGAGGTCGACCTTAAATGAAATGGGACGATCTTCGTGCTGTGGCCGGTCCTGGTTGCATGCGGATGGCGTCTTGGCGTCATTGAAAGAGGCTATGTCCAGGTGTGGACGGCCCGTGGTCAATGAAATTTTCGAGTGGGCGATGAATTTATTTCATCATAAAGACTGCGAAACTTTTGACCTTTCAACAGTCAGCTCAAAATGCAGACACTCTAAATTGTTATATAACTGCTTCTAATACATAAGTACAATTACACAATGTCACATGATTATGAAAGTATTATGGCTCTTTCATCATGATCAGCTGGTTATTAATTAACTTCGATGATTTCACTCACACAACCGAATATCTGCCCCCGATACCGGGTAATGTAATGTTACATTTACGAGACGTTGAATTAGGTTGAAAATTGCAAAGCATATTTTTGTTAAAGATGTAGTTCTAGGCTGCTAATAGCTCAGAGTATACGCATTAAATATAACATTTGTCTGGTTTAAGTTTTAATAAACCAATACTCCTGTTAGATTCTTTAAAAAAATTGTTTTGACGCCAAAGTTTTATTTTTGGAAGCAAATTATTTTTTTATTGCGAATATTAATTACATAAATATTTAATATTCTTTCTATTCGCTTAAAATTTTTCTTCAGACCTTTTTCTGTGGTTTGTATTTTTTCGTGAGCTAATTTTATTAGGTTTTCTCGTACTCGAGCGTCAAAGAAACCCAGTTTTGTGAATGTGGAGCTATCTGCCGATGTCTGCAGATGCATCTGTCGACATGTAGAGGGGCCGTTGGTTACAATGAGAATCATTTGACACGTCGCGGTCGTGACGTAGCTCACGTCCGGGTGTAAGACCTTTAAATAACGTATTTGGTTAACATTATACGATATGTAGAATATTATATTTTTTGGGGGAACTGTTCTGTGGTGCGGGATAGCCCCTCTGTGGAGGTGGCGTCGGACCCCTGAGGGACAGACTAGCCGTTGAGGTGCCCTGTTTGCTCAACAGATCCGGGGCACCTCAACAAGGGCGGCATTGGTGGCACTCGCCGAGTTTTAGTGGGTAGAGCTGTGTCCACTTACCAGCTTCCGGGCGCAGCGAGTCCCACTCCCCCGCGGGATGCCTCAGAGAATTTCCCGCCGTTAAAGAGAAAAAAGGGCTCAAGTTTCGCGTAAAATCCTAGGCTAGTAGAGCCAGTTTAGTTTAATGGCGACGTAACCATTAATCATCGGGTACCTAACTCTTCTGCCAGATTGTCTATCCATACAGACAAATAAAATTGGAGTGTCTGTTTGTAATATTAAAATAACCGCTTTTTATTGAATCCATATGGATGTATACACGGTACATATACCAAAATACATTTTTTACATTTTTCGTCTGTCTGTCTGTCTGTCTGTTTCTTCCGGCTAATCTCTAAAACGGCTGGGCCGATTTTGACGGGACTTTCACTGGCAGATAGCTAATAATATAAAGAGTAAAGTGGGCTATAAAAATAATCATCATCAATCCGGGTACGGCTGTAAATATAAGTTAACGCGGGAGAAGCTGCGGGCAACAGTAGTCTCTTATATATTTACTGCATAAAAGATTGCTCATCTCTTGGCAAAATAGTGCCAATCCATTTGTAAATATTTTGATGTATGTACATAGGCGACGGTTACAACAACTCGTCTGCCACTTCGCCTATCTCTATTATTAAAAAACAATGGCAACGACCGATAGTTACAATATAAATATTGTAATAAATATTTATTTGCATTACTTTATCTGTGCGATATAAATGTTAACACCTATGTTTTGTTACATACAATGTACTAATCGGGGAAAACTTGTGTAAAATATGTAGACGGGTATTATATTGACCTTTTACATTACCTTTGTGTCTGTTTATTTATGGTAGGTCAGGGGAGGCTGCTAGGACAAGGACATTGATTTCTTTATAATGAAACAATTTTTTATGAATTTTATCGCGGTTTATTATAAGCGTTTTTATGCGATAAAGAGGCAACCGAGCAGCCGGAGCCTTATGGTGACTACCACCCATAGACAACCAAAAGTTATGCAGGTGTTGGAAGTCAGAAAACTCCCGGAAACTCAGAAAGCGCACGAAACGGTTCACTTGAAGCCGGTGTTATGTGAGCGAGAGGTAGGTACCAGTCCGGTCGTGCCGGCCCGATTTGGATGCATAGCAGCATGGCACTACCACTTACAATTTCTTACACATCCCGACGTTTTGGATACTTTACAGCGATCAGGGTTTCAAGAGGATCGGGATTTCTTTTTAATTTCCTCCCCTTGTCTTTGATTTTTCATGATTGAGATGAGGGATCACCCGACTGTGGTAATAGAAGGCTGATGTTTTTCATGTATATTTTAGCAAAATGTTTATAAAATTACTAGCTATTGTCCGCGGCTTCGCTCTTCGTATGTTATTTATATATCCTAAGTTAATACCCAATTGATTAAAAAACAAAGAATTGTACAACATCAGATTATTCTACTATGAAACAAACAGAACCCTATGTCACTAGTATAAACTATAGTATCTAATTATCTATTTGCTAAAATTATCCGGACAGAAGGACAGGGCAGGCAGTGGAATTACCAGTACCGATACGTATCGAGGTAGACAACCCATGGATTCTCATCGTCTGGCACAATTTGGACTAGTCGAGGGTGGGATATTGGTCTGTGGCGACGTTGACCATACGTGACATAGCAACGGGATGCTGGTCCGGTTTGTCATCGCGAGTATGGAATGACAGGTTATAAATAGAGCAATTATTATGATTCTCTGGTAATAAAAGTTCTATTGGAGTGGCGCCCTTTTTCATTAATGTCTAGTACTCAAGGCTATACTGCGCTAGATCTAGACGGTATAGCTAGTCTGTATGTCACGCTGAGCAACCGAATAGATAGATACCTTTTTTCATGACAATATAAATAGAAATCGGTGATAAAAATCGTTAGCATTATATCCGTTACTCCAGCAGTATAATATATAGTGCCCACCATGGTTCAGGCCTTGACGTGGCGGTGGGGCTCAGTAGCCTAGGGTGAGCCCAACACCCTGGGCGAAGCTAATTGAGCCGAGGGGGCTCTTTGTACTCCTATTATAAGAAGAGGGGACAAAAGAGCAGGGGGGCCAGGGTTGAGGATGGGAACCTCACCCCACTGTACTGTCCCGACGTTGGGAGGGGTTGTTCTGTGGTGCGGGACAACCCCTCTGTGGAGGTGGCGTCGGTCCCTTGCGGGACTGACTAGCCGTCGAGGTGCCCTGTCAGCTTAACAGATCCGGGGCACCTCACCAAGGCGGCACTGGTGGAACTCGCCGGGTTTTAGTGGGTAAAGCTGTGTCCATTTACCATCTTTCGGGCGCAGCGAGTCCCACATACCCACCTGGGAAGATCCACTCCCCAGGCGGGATGCCTCAGGGCATTTCCCGGCGTAAAAGAAAAAAAAAGTATAATATACAGTAAATATGTGCATAGGTCATAATATACTGATTTTCTCTATCACCACCTTGTTACTCACTACGGATAGATAGGATAAAATGACAGGATAGAAGGTGTCAAAGAAACCCTATTTCTAAAACTCAATCTACCCGTCTAAATATGTAGTGCTAAATTTGACCGTGATGCTTGAGTGAGATCCGCATTTGACATATTTTTTAGTGAAAACTTCGTTTGGCGCACCGCACACAGATTTTTGTAGGGTATAAATGAGGCTGAGCTGTCACGCTTGGAAGTGAAAGGCTCGATCGGGTGAACTCGGGACTGCCGAGAGTGCCCGAGCGAGATATACTAATCTCTGCGTAACTTCACAATAATTGAAAAATCTGCTGTTGAAACCGATTTAAAATTTTATACGAAATAAAATCTGACCTATATATTATTTTGAAGTAGGTATAACCGATTGCGCGATTTAATTACGTTACAGTGACACAAATAGAAACTTTTTCTAAGAAACGCAATAATATAATTAATTTTGTTTTCACTTCTATTCGCAGGACTGGTTAGGCTATTTTTACATTATAAGGGTAGCTTTTACGTTTCATTTTAGTGTTAAGAATCTACTTATCTAGTGTTAAGAGGTTAAAACTATTTAAAATGGGATATTATGTATCATCTTAACTTGTCTTGTCTAACAATACATTCATCATAATGTCCAAAATATCGACCTCCTCTATACGAAAAACATGGTAAACATCCCATTTTAAATGGTTTTAATATTGAAAGTAATCATGTTTATTTAAAATCACATACGAAAAAATACGATGTTATCTTTTAGTTTCACACTAGTATTTAAGATCTTTTCTATCTAAATGTCTAATCTCTTGAATCTCCTCAAGGCGCTGCCGGTGCTCGGATCGGTGAGTTCTAGAAAATTCCGGCCTTGTTCTTGTCCCTTTTGTATAGCTGCTTTGGATGTTGCTTCACCTGATGAACTGTGGATTCTGTTGAGGCCTTTTGGTACTGCTGGTAGTAATAGTAGGTTTTGGTCAGGGCATGTCTCCTACGAGGTCTTTCATTATCCGCCTATTTAAATAGACTAAAGTGAGATATTACAGCACTTCCGCGCTCTATCACTGTGGAACTAGCTGCGATATGATTTAGGGACCTTTAAGAAAAGAGTATGCTCATATTTGGAAAGCCGGCAACGCAACAGCAAAGCGACTTTGGATGGACCGACTGTCCGTTTGCTGTCTTTAAAAAAGGTCTTTCAATGAACTCCACAGTGATCCCCTGCCAACATGGAGCGGCTAGCAGGGAAATCACTCCATCTTGTTGGAGATCCGTCGTCTTCCCGAACGTGAGATCTTTAGAGCATAGTGTGACATAGTGTGTCCTATTGGCAAAGTGCCAAGATATCTCAATTGTAGATTGCTATCTAAAAGTGGATACATATTAAGATATACGCAGCAAGATTTGTTGCAGTTTTTAGTTGAGTTGAGGTATCTTGAACTAGCAAATATAGATCGATAGCATTTTCTCATATATACCATACTGCTACTACCAGTGCTACAAGTTATACCATAAGATGATGAGTGATGCTTCTGGGCCTCTAGGAATCTGCAGTCCTATGCTTTTCAGGGGCAGCCCTATTCACGTCTGCTACCTACCGCCACTGACCACCGTTTCTATCAAATATTGTTCCATCCGTGGTGTTAGTATTTTTTACAAGCTTCTTAGTAACTTGCAATATCTGTATATATATTCTGCCAAATTTTGCAAGTGATTTTTAAAGTATTCTTCAACCGATTGAGATGAAATTTATACATGACATGTAAATAAGTGAAGTTATTCTACGTTTGTTTAAGTTTATAATTAAATTCCATACTGAAAGTAATTAAATAAAGTAATGACCGTTTTTTTGGTAATAAACGGTAATAAACGGTAAAAAACAAAGAACACAAGACGTACATATTCCGATGTTTCGGACGGTATTGAAAAACCTGTTAGTGTACCCAGTTGGCCAGTTTTTGTACTTTTAACGTAAGAACTACGAGACTAAAGATGTTTATAGTAGGAGAGGGGATCACATAATATATATTTGTGGTTTTGAAAAGATTGCTATATTTTAGTCGTTCTTTATAAGTTGTAGAATGTATATTGTTTTCTAATGTTTACGCGAATTTCACTCATTATAATAAAACAATTTTTACGGATTTTATCGCGGTTTATTAAGATTTTTACAAGCCCGACGTTTCGGATACTTTACAGCAACCATGGTCACGGGAGGACTGAGGTGTCTACTACACTACTACACTAAGTCTGCCATCTGTGAACATAGTCTTGACAAAGCTCGCCATTATATCAGATTTGATAAACCACAAGTCCTCGCAAAAGAACACAGATTCCAACCAAGGATGATCCGTGAGGCTATTGAAATTAAAAAACATCCTAATTTCAATAGAGAAGATGGCTGGCTTCTACCACCTGCTTGGGATCCCATTATTAAAATTATCAAATCAAAATCCAAGCATAATATGTCACAGATTAAAGATACAGTTAGCACTTTCTGCGTAGATAGGACTGACCAAAATATTGATGTATCATAGGGTAGTTTCGAATAACTTTGTAATGAGAGGACGTATGACACCTCAGTCCTCCCGTGACCATGGTTGCTGTAAAGTATCCGAAACGTCGGGCTTGTAAAAATCTTAATAAATCGCGATAAAATCCGTAAAAATTGTTTTATTATAATTGTAGAATGTAGATTGAAAAATATAACTTCATATATTTTTTTTATACATTGCAAGCTAAAATTTGGGTAACTTGTCATGAAAATTTAACTTCGTTCTTCAATGGTATTAATACCTATGTATTTAAATAGCCTTAAAGACTTTAATATTAATCGTGTGAATTTTTTTGTCTAAGATATCAATGTGGAATAATTATTTGCAAAAGTTAACACAAAATTCAGATTAAATTCATCAACAACCGATGTACGAAATTAAAGTATGATTAAATTCGTAAAAAACCATACCAATACACTAATACCTTTAATGTGATCTCCTCTTAAACCATAGCTTCCAAATATGAATGTCAAAACTGGTTTATAGATTCCAATTTGGTTATTTATATCTTTTATAAATAATAATTATTGTTCAAGAGAACAGTGAGGTATTCAGGCTCTTATAAATATCTCTCCATCGTAGTCAAAAATTGTATTTGTATGGAAGCACCATGTATAAAAGTAGTTTTTAGAGAAAATTGAATCCCTTTGTACCCGTAAATCGTTTTCTTTTCATTCGAAAAAAACCTAATAGAACGGTAAATTCACCATTCTGCATTTTACCCTCAAGGGGATTAAGTATTTCTTCCAATAAATAATCTAATAGCATCCTAAATAAGGCACTTCTCACTAGAAAGTCTAAGATAAGATCGAACGAAAAAAATATAGACTAACTTCAACATTTTCTGATTAGAATCGTGGTGGGTCCCGAGCCAGGCTTTAAGAATCGTCTTGAGACTCTATAACCATATCATATTGACGATCCTAGCGACAAATAATGTTAAGGACTAAAAACATTGTGACCTTAATCTTTTCATATAGCTTTGTAATTAAATTATAAGTAACATGACTCTACCAGCGTAGAATCATTAGATTTTTTTATTACTTGTATACAGTTCACAGCGATTTTTTTGTTAACATTCTCTCATGGATATTTTCCCCTTATTTTGATTACGGCTTTTTTACATAATGCTGACCATGTTGATCCTATAGTACCTAATTTTAAATACATATATTAATAGTTTATGGAATCTTATTTGAAATATTTAAATCCGTTTAGACTTTAGCGGATTAAACTTAAAAATGAAAAAAGCCTTTGTTCAAAACAATATCAATATGAATATATTTGTTTACGTAAACGAGTTAATAGGATTATTGATATACCAGATTCATTGACTTGATAACAACCTTGATGCCCTATGTGGGTCACGGTAGGTATTGCACAGATAAAAAACGCACTTGCACGTATGTTTTGTTTCGCTTGTCACTATGTGCACAGATTAGAAACGTGTTTTGCATTTGTTTTTTTTTTGTTGTTTTGCGTCGCCTTGCAATTCGTGTTGTTTTGCCTTTATCACTTGTTTTTAATTTTACTTGTTTGTACTTGTTGATGTCACACTAAGATGTTTGGAATTATTATTATTATATTAATGTGATTTTAAAAATAAAAAATATGAATGATATTTTAAAATTGATTTTAGATTGCCCGATACTCCTTAGAGTTGGCCTCTATCAAATTATATAGAGAGTGAAATTACCGAACTGTAAAATAGTAACTAATATAAGAGCCCTCGAAGTTTTTGATACAGGTTCAATCTACGCTACTGTAAAATAGTTTTGTAATTTTGCAATCCAGCAATTATTTAAAACTTGCGGGAACTTTGCAGGATTACACAAAGCTTAAAATTATTCTGGATTCCGCTGGATTGCAGGATCCCGCTTGCTGGATCTTGCTGGAATGCGGGATACTATTTTGCTGGATTCTGTTGGATTGCAGGATCCCACTTTGCTGGATTGCAATCCCCAGCCAGCACAGTCATCCTTCTTGTCCGAGGTCGTGACGTGTCAATTTGTGTGCAGGTTATGACATGTCGCCGTTCATCCGCCGGTACGCCAGGTACCTGAACGAGAAGGCGCTCTCCTACAGGACAGTAGCCTTCGACTTCTGCAAGGTGAAGAGAGGGTGAGTAATTTGTCCCTATCCTACTGTCCTAAAATGGGAGGGCTGTTCTATAATGTAAATAAAGGTATATGTGTCAGAGTTTACTTTTCTCTCGTTATATTATTTGGCAATAAGCTAGTTTTCACAATGTAAGTAAAGGAAAAAATGTGAAAATATTGAAATTGTTGTTTATACCTAATTATTATGTTAGAATAACGTTCTTCGAAACCCTCAGCGTTCGAGCCCGACTCGCGCTTGCCTTGTTTTTTGATATGGTATTTTATTCTATTTCTTATTTGTTGCACATAATATACGCTCTAAATAAAATCAAATTAAACCTTTATGTTGGGGCATCATAATTGATTAAGTGGAATAATAATATAATAATTATGGACACCACTACTTTTGATCATCTCGTACGTAAAATGTATTGCCCCAATAATGACATTCTGGTCACCTCAGAATAGCTGTAACGTTACACAAGAGACGTCTTTTGCACATTACTATAATAGAACCTTCTTCCACAATTCCAGCAAGGAGGAGGGCTCCCTCCGCATGATGAATGCTGAGAAGCTTCTCAAGACGTTGCCAGTGCTGCAGGCGCAGCTGGATGCCCTGGTCGAGTTCGACTGTACCGCCAACGATCTCACCAACGGTGTCATCAACATGTGCTTTATGCTGCTTTTCAGAGACCTCATAAGGTAAGTACAAAGGTTTCTCTTGCTGTATTGTACTCTTGAACCAGTTGGAACATCAACCTAGCCTTGGCAGTACTCGAATCCGACAGTCGACACTAAGAGTCCTTCAGACGCAATTGCTTTTATACTATGCAAAACCTCCAGGATGTAAAGTCATCCGTGTCTGTATTAATAACACGATAATCTCCATAAATATAGTGCGTATTTAAAAAATCTGTTTGCATTTAAAAGTCCATCTAATGAAAGCTATTTGTTTTACAAGAATTCTTTAAATTTTGTGCTGAATCAATTACAAATGTTATTGGGTAGGTCCCAATAATAATACGATAATTAACATGTGTTGCAGATTGTTCGCGTGCTACAACGACGGTATCATCAATCTGCTGGAGAAATACTTCGATATGAACAAGAAGAATTGCCGGGATGCTCTCGACCTCTATAAGAAATTCCTCATCAGAATGGATAGGGTTGGAGAGTTCTTGAAGGTAAGAAGTTATATTTTTTGACACCAAGCAGTAAGAATACTATCTACTTACTATCTTTACATTTTTCAAGGCACGTCTGTGTAATTCCGGACTTCCAGGCATGACACAATAAAGCAAGACAAAACAATACAATCGATCGCATTAAATCATTGCTAAGTGCTAAGGAGAACGGCGTATCTACGTTGTATTTACTAGTATCTACGATACTCATTAATGTGTTGCCTTTCCTAGACTTAGATGGTTAGCCAAGTAATTACACGTTCTGTTTTATATTTCCTTTCCGAAGCAAAAGGCTGTTTCACGGAAGAAAAAAGGAGATGGTGACAAGAGCGTGACATCTGATCTAATGTTAATTATAGGTGGCCCATTATAGGGAAAAGGAGGGCAACATTGACGTCAAGTGACAGCTATGCTGTTGCGTTTTGTGTGGTTTGTGAGTTTCCGGTGGCCCATTGTGGGGGGGATAGGGAAAAAGTAACGCATCTGCTCTTTGGTTGTGCGGATGTTTATAGGCGTCGATAGTCGCCAAAAGACTTCGTCTGCTCGTTTGCCCTCCTATGCTTTAAAAATGACAACAAATGTTTTTTTTTTAATGTTAGTTGGATGGGCAAACTGGCAAACGTACCACCTGATGGTAAGTGGTCGACGTCGCCCATGAACATAAACTAGGAAACCTGGAACGAGCCCAGGCAACTCTTTTATGTGTTGCCTATCCTGAGATATGAGATGTTAAGTCTCGGTGCCAGTAATTACACTGCCTGTCTTGCCCTTCTCTCAGAAACACAGCAAAGCTGTTTCATAAATGTCTAATAAAACATAAATAAAATTGAAGTGTTATATTTACAGGTGGCAGAGAATATAGGCATCGACAAAGGTGATATCCCAGATCTGACCAAGGCACCCAGCAGTCTGCTCGACGCTCTGGAAGGGCACCTGGCTACACTGGAAGGAAAGAAGGGATCCGCTGCGAACACACCCACTCAGACAGCCAAGTGAGTCTGGAGATGTATTCTAAACTTGATAGTGTAATTCTTGGCTATGTCATATCAATACTCCAAGAGCTGTGCCACGCACGTCTTGCCTTCCATGAAACCCACGTTTTAGACAGACTCTTGAAGGAAGGATTGAAGGCATAATTACTGGCACTGGACAATTGTCGTCTCAGGATAGGGAACGGATAGGGAACTTAGCAGGTGGCACGACTGGAAGTTTGTCTATCCAACTAATATAAAAATTAGGGATGCGTCCAATATTGATACCGATGCCGATATATCGGCGATACTCGAAGTTTGCCGATATATCGACATCGACGATATTTTTATGGACGATTCAACGATACTTTTTTATATTAATTTGATCTGCAAAAGAATCGAAAAAGAAAGAATACTTTGTTTTTTTAACAAAATTCTCAATCAATGTTAATTGTTAATTTTAATTACTAAAACTATTAACATACGTCGACCTGTCTATAGTTTTAAACGGTTTTATTTAGTTGTTCCTGTTATTTGTTCTTTTTATATTATTTAAAAAATCAACTGACTTGACTGGACTTGTGTCCTTTATATTTTACCTTCATTTTTGAATTTAATACGATATCGAGTGCCGGTGTATCACTAATGAAAATGTATATATATATATATATATATTATTATTATTATTTTTACGCCGGGAAATGTTCTGAGGCATCCCGCCTGGGGAGTGGGTCTCCCTAGGAGGGTATGTGGGACTCGCTGCACCCGAAAGATGGTGAATGGACGCAGCTCTACCCACTAAAACTCGGCGAGTGCCACCAGTGCCGCCTTGGTGAGGTGCCCCGGATCTGTTAAGCTAACGGGACACCTCGACGGCTAGTTAGTCCTGCACAGTCTTCTCTTCTTATAAGAGGGGTACAAAGAGCAGCTCCCTCGGTTCAATTTGCTTCGCCCAAGGTGCTGGGTTCACCTTAGGCTACTGAACCTCCCCGCCACGACAAGGCTTGAGCCATGGTGGGGATTTAGTCTCAACCTGTTTAACCAGTGCTAGGCAGCAAGATAAGGCTTCTATGTACTTCTTGTAGAACCATTTATGTCATGTTTCACTATACGAGGGCGGCACTGAAAATTTCGGGAATCAAGGAAGTGACACAACATTACTATTTAAAAATGTATTTATTGCTTTTCGAAGTATTCTCCGCGAAATTTGACACATTTTTCCATACGATGGAACCAATCATTGAAGCAACCATTCCATTCGGAAGTTTGGGGTCTCAAAAATTGCCATTTTGTAGGCGTCCACAGCTTCTTCAGGCGATGAAAATCTCTGACCACGCAATTTATTCTTTATTTTAGGGAAGGTATAGAAATCATTAGGGCTTAGGTCGGGGCTGTTCGGCGGATGGTCTAATAATTCTATGTTTTCTTGCTCTGAAAACTCTTTTGTTCTGTGCGCGGTGTGAGAACTCGTATTGTCGTGCTGGAGGATGATGCGGCGGTTGCAGTTCTCTTTACGGAGTTCAGAAACGACCTGTGGCAAACAAATGCTAGCATACCATTCTGCATTAACCGTTCTTTGTCCCTCAAGAGGAATAGTCGCAACATGGCCGGTTTTGGAGACAAACGTGGCCACCATTTTATTTGCAACACTCCGTGAACGAACAATTTTTGTTGGCTTTAACTCATTTTCGAACACCCAAACTCGTGACTGGTTTTTTGTTTCGGGTTCGTACGCGTATATCCTGGATTCGTCACCTGATACAATGTTGTATACAGCATTTGAGGATTCTGCGTGGAATCTTTCGAGAGTTCTGACGCACCAAGTAACGCGAGTTGCTTTTTGCTCTTCACAGAGCAAATGCGGTATCCATCGGGAAAACAACTTTTTTACACCTAATTGTTCATGCAAGATTATTTGTATTTGACTCATGCCAATGTCTAAAGTTGCCTGAATTTCGCGGTATATCATGTCGATCTTCCTCAATCAGCTTACGCACAACATCAACGTTTTCTTGGGTGACTGCAGTTTTTGGACGACCTTGACGGGGATCATCACTGAGCTTGACACGTCCACGTTGAAATTCAGCAAACCAGCGATAAATTGTGGTTTTGGATGGGACTTCATCACCAAATGCAGAAATCATCCGGTCAACACACTGTTTTTGTGTTAAACCACTTCGAAAGTCTTAATAAACCATCGCTCTAGAATTTTCTCGAGTCAATTCCATTTTCTCAACGACTAAACAAGTTTGACAAGACCGAGAATCTTTTTTTAAATAAATAAATGGTATTCGAATTTTAAAACCAAGGAGTTTTCAACTAAAAAGATTTTAATATGACAGGAACAGTGGAAATATTCCATTCCCGATACTTTTAGTGCAGCCATAGTATTCTAACTTGTCAGCATCATACTGAAGAGTATGATTTTTACCAGTAAACAACCTTAATTTGGTGTCGGTTAAAATTTCAGTGTTTCAGTTGAGAATAAACCAAGTTTTGTTACTCTGGCGGAATTGGTACATTATAATTCGATTTAAGGTGAATTTTAGCTAATCTCAAATATATTTTTATATCGCAGTGCCCAAAAGAACGTGGCGAGCGTTATGGGCGCACTGTCATCAACGTCGTCGTCGTTCGGTAACGCGGCCGCGTCCAGCCGGCTCGACACCAACGGGGGACTGTTCATCGACGACTCGCTCAAACAACAGGTGCTGGCCGAAGAAGAGGCCGCCATGAACCAATACAAGGTACATACACACAGACACTGTAGCATACGCTACATACAAAAGTAAAAGTAGTACAGTTTTACCCCTACTAAATGAACAGAGATTTCACAATTTAACACATTGCAATCAATATTATTAAACTAATTTGAATTTACGCTGAATTTAAAGTAACAAAGACCCACTCTACGTAGAACTGCTAATCAACTACTACTAATATATACTAAATGAATAGCGATCTATTATTGTTAAAAAGATTTAAAACTAATGTGGAACATTTTAATTTCTTTTTTACTCTACTTTTATTAAACTTCGTCATGCTGAATTGTTGTAGCAGAATATAAAACAACAAAGAAGTTTCACTGCTAATAAACTCGTAGAAGTGCTTTCGGTATCTCTGCTAATAGACGTAGCGTACCGCTGCTAATAAACTCTTCGCAGGGCTTCGGTGCTGTAGCGCTGCTAATAAACTCGTAGCCGCGCTTCAGTAGCGTAGCGCTGCTAATAAACTCGTAGCCGCGCTTCAGTAGCGTAGCGCTGCTAATAAACTCTTCGCAGGGCTTCGGTGCTGTAGCGCTGCTAATAAACTCGTAGCCGCGCTTCAGTAGCGTAGCGCTGCTAATAAACTCGTAGCCGCGCTTCAGTAGCGTAGCGCTGCTAATAAACTCGTAGCCGCGCTTCAGTAGCGTAGCGCTGCTAATAAACTCGTAGCCGCGCTTCAGTAGCGTAGCGCTGCTAATAAATTCTAGCAGTTCTTCGCATTTTGAATCAGGACCATTTTTAATAAAAAAAAATTACATAAAAAAAAGAGTAAGGTACTAAGAAAAAAAGATGCTCACTAAGTATGACATCTGTATCTAGTTAAAATGGATTTCGCAGGTTCATTTGTACCAAGGGGAAGAATTAACGGGTGAAGAGGATATGACTGTGATAGCCGAGAGATTTGTAAGATGATGGGTTTTTTATGGGTTGCTCGGGTGAAAGGGTACATGTTCTGCTTCATATGTCCATTGGGTTCTGTCTATTTGTGTACAGGGATAAAGCTTCATATTATGTCCCATGGTTATTCGCTGTAAATGTTGCTGTTATATCGCATATGTTTCATACATTTTGGGAAATAAAATGTGGTATAATTATCATTGTGAAACATACTCAAAATATAGGATAGTTTCGTTCACAAAGCCAACTTCTATTATGTCTGTATTATTGTATTTATTCGCCAACAATTACCCCGTATGACCCTAGCGACTAGCTGATGCCCCAATGCAGTACCGAAACTTAATTTATGTCTTTTATATGAAATAAGACAATAATGTTTGGCTCTCGTTGCTACATTTATTTCGTTCCGAATTGTGAATTCCGTGCATTTGTGTATATTTGTGTATTGTGTGCGCAAAATGAACCTATAAAGTTATGTTTTACGGTCATATTCCTTTAATTTATAGAAACATGGAGGAAACATAAAATTCAATGATCATTAATATTTTTCCACTTAAGTTTCTACTACGCGCGACATATCGACGAACTATTGGTACAGGCTTTACGCGTTTTAATATCAAATTAAACTCGATAGGGTCATTTTGCTTAGATTTCCAGCACGATATTCGTTCCCCAAACATGATCTCAAAAATCCTAATGACCCTCAATTTGTATTTTACTTGACCGTATCCCCCCTGTTCTAGATGCCCGGTGACGCAGAGGTAACACATTTGACTATTAATCATCATATCATCCGTGATGACTTGTGATGAACTAAACTAAATTTGAGTTTTATATGTTTAGCTCGCTCGCTGTATAAGAAAATAAAGGGAGAAATCATTTGTCTTCGAAATATGTAACAGACGAATTAAATTTCGTTTAGTTTATTACAGTATTTATCCAGTCGTAACGAACTAAACTAAAGTTCCAACTTCAATCTCAATCTCTCTCGAATCTTTTCTCTTAAGAGAAAAATAAGTGCATGACTTAATTTAATTTTTTTTTAATTTATTTGTTCAAAACAAAAAAGTACAATATTTTTTTCACAAAAAACCCAGCCACGAGGGCAAGGTGAAATTTAATTTAGTTTGTTACAGCAATAGTGTTTTCACTATAGTGATGAACTAAATGTAAGTTCTATGGCGTTTTCTTATTCTATCTGTACAATATGAAAGACTATTTATTTGCCTAGTGAAATAACTAATAAGTAAAATAGAACAGGATATCGAAATGAAATCATAAAACTTAAATTTAGTTTATTTACATTAGATTCGTTACCAATACTACCAACATTAACTTACTATTACAGTTCTTAAAATATTAATCGATTAGAATGACAGCTGTCAAACCAATACACCTTATTATTTTGTGGGTAGAGTCTGCGTCCAGCTTACTATCTTCTCATCCATAACGAAAACGAAAAAAAAAAATATAGCCAAAAGTAATTGGACTTTTTGACATGGACTTTTGACAGCTGTCATTTTAATGGCGCAAAATTTATGTAACGGAAATGACGTACAACTTTTTTAAATCATCTTTTTAGCTTAGCCTTTGGTACTCTTTGTGTGATGCTATCATTTGATAGATTTGTATTTTTTCGATTACATCATATTTGTTATTCATTATTTTTTTATCATCTGAACGATAGTTATTTCTAGATTTCATTATTTTTTTATCATCTGAACGATAGTTATTTCTAGATTTCATTTTGGGAGGTTGTCATTTTTGAATGTTGCATACGGTTCAGCTTGTTCATTTATTTTCTGATTATATAATATGTAGTTCTAGAGATATACCTCAGACATGTTACATCTTTCTAGAGAAAGAGGGCAGGTAATCACTGTTTTTGTCAAGAAATAAGATGTCTCTCTAATTTATCTTGGAGACGGATACATTTTAGTGAAGAATTGCTTGTAGAATTAATTTTTAGAACATATTTTTTTATAAATTTTGTAATTACTTTTTTTTGACACATAATAAATGTAAAATAAGTTATCGACGAACTATAAAATATTAACAAGATCAGCCTGTAACGGTTTCTACTCGCCGGGTTACAAACAATTATATTTAAATTTTCCTTATAAC
This sequence comes from Helleia helle, assembly GCA_963853865.1. Lineage (NCBI taxonomy): Eukaryota > Metazoa > Arthropoda > Insecta > Lepidoptera > Lycaenidae > Helleia > Helleia helle. Next base: position 1,613,380 of record OY971435.1, read on the forward strand.
TCTCATATACATATGTAGTATTTATATTTCGCAGGCATTATTATTATAGTTATTGCTTCATAAAGACCTTAGGGCATCAAAAATAAGTGTACATAAATATCTTATGTTCCACAAATAATGATTATTATCAAGAGAAATCGATTCTTGTTACAGAATAAGGTGCAGACACCAACAAACTCAGCTGCTAACAATCCTTTCTTATCCTCTGCCGCGCCGGCTAATCAGAACCAGTCCATAGTTGACCTCTTCGGTCCGACCCCCGCTGATACATCCAGTACCACCAGCAAGGCTTCAGACGATCTTCTTTCACTGGGGAACCCGTTCGCAGACATGTTTGGAGGTAAGTAATTAAAAAAAATGTCCGCTACGGGAAACCAGGCAGACGTGAAACATCTATGTTCATAATATTAGAATTCGTAATTAATACAACGCGTGACGTCACAGTGCGTCAAGCCGTTGGACGTTACGGCGTTCGAATCGGTTTTACTGTTAGGGATCGCCAAAAGATGTTTCACATCCAAATTGAAAAAAAAAACTCGTCTAAATGTATAATGTTGTAAATTAATTTTCCAATAATGTTGTAATATAGTTTGTTTACCATAGATTATGATACTGCCACTGTAATATATGCACAACTCACGCTTTACGGGAATACTTGAGGGACGGTTGTGGATACGAGTAATTCAACGAGGGCAAAGTTTCACGGTCCAAAACTTATGGAAAATATAAAAACGTATCGATAGAAGCATTATTTGCAAGGTTTATATGGCATTTTCTCATGTAAACAAACATTAAAATAAAACTTGCAAATAAATATACATTAGTATTTTAGGAACAACTTTGTAGTTTTCAACTCTAGTTAAGTACCTATAAATTCAAATTATTTTTACCGACCCTAGAAACTTAGACCTGACGTTAAACCCTCGCACTTTGCTTTCCAAAACCGTCCCTTAATTGTCAGATCCATTGTACAAAATTAATAAACTACCAACTTCAAATGAGCAAAGTAGTATGTAATATATGTATAGGGTGATTGGTTCTATAAAGGTTGATGATCTAAAGTATTGTACAAAATTTTCTACAATAAAGACACCAGAGAGGTATACCGCTTTAGGCATTTGAGTTATTATACTACCGTCCTGCCTAATTCTCTTTGATAATAATCAGTTATAAAGAATTCGAGCTAAAGCGAATGTTGAAGCAGCACTTGTAATACTAATAGCATTTTTTCTCACCGCGTTAATCTAACAACGCTGTAAGTTCATAGAACTGGTTTACTGGGCTGATATAAAAAATAGATAAATGACCCGACGCAGACGTTTATATTCATCATACAAATTAATTATCTGCACTCGGCGGAATTAAACTCTCAACCGCTGCAAATTGACCACTCGACCAGCCGTCGAATGATTAGCTTACTGAAAGTATTTAGATGGGATTACCGCTGTGTCCAGTAGCCTCACGAGCAGCCGTCAGTGTGATAGAGAGAGAGAGTAATAGATGTAATTAATATTTGCGGGTGAGGATCACCACAAAGTCTAGCGATGGCTAATGTAATATACCTTGTAGCGGCACCACAGCCGGCCTGGCCCCAGAGCAACGGTCTCGGCTTCCCGCCCACACAACCGGCTCAGCCCGCCCAGCCTAACGCGTTCGTGTCTGAAGCTAACTTCACTAACGTTTTCAGTAACACTGACACCACAGGTGAGGAGTGTACATAGCACGGGTGTCGTGTGCGTGAATCGGTTGCATGGTACTTGATACAAATATCACGAGAAAAGTGAAAAAACATTCGCGTTTCTAGACAAAAAATTAGATGCCACTTCTAGTCATTGTTTAGACTATGAAATGTGTTTTATAATATAACGCTCTAGGGGTAGATGACAAATGTGTTATACCGGCTGATGTTTTAAACCACTTTAAAAAATATATTTGTATCAAGCTAAAAACGAACTCTATATCGCACACGACAACCATTCTCTTCTATCTTTTGTAGAAATTAATTTAATCTATTGGTCTTGGGTGTCTTCTAGCATCTTAATCGTTTAATTCTTGTGCAAGCTGCCGCGAATCCCTTCATGGGGATGGGGGATCCAACCCAACCTATCACAGCATCTCCGGCCAGACCACCGCCACCAAATACCCAACCCAAATCCGCTTTCGACGATCTCGAGGATGTGATGAGGATGTCGTTGGGCGGTTCCCCTGCTAAGGCGAACCAGCCTATCACGCAGCAACCGCAACCGATGGCGCAACCGTTCGGTGACGTCATGTCAATGGCTCAGCCGATGTTCGGTTCGCCAGCACGACAGCCGATGATGCCGATGGCAGCTATGGGTTCGATTTATGTTTAGATGGAATGTTTTGTTGCCTACAAGTTGTATATACATTGGGATCTGTTTCTTTTTTATCTTTATTTCTTAGTCAATCGATCAACCCAGCAAAGTAAGAGATGAACGTTTGAGAAAATGTAATTCAAAATTCCAGTTGCAATTATGAATGGCCAGATGATTGATCCCCTTCCATGTTTCGTCCGGCTTAAGTAAGTTGGGTGTGTGGGTTTGGTCATGGGGAATGTAATGAAAAGATACTCGAAATATCGGTATAACTGGTGGTAAGTAATCACCGACACCGAAAGACTTTCGCTACACCGGTTTTTGCATTGCGGGCCTGTCAGTAGTTTGCTCTTTCCTTGAAGGTCCTCAAGTCGTAGTGGTTCGGAAATACCGCAGGTTTCCGCAAGTCCATATCCAAGTGTGCAACCTCCCTAGATTACAGAAATCTAGAATATATCTAGCTCAATTTAGATTTAATCCCCAAAAAACGGCTAAACCTATATTGGAGAATATTATATATAACCAACGAATTAGAAAAGGTATGGAATACGAACTGCGCTAAAAAACGGTTCCTCGCAAACTACAATCAAGTGGGCGGGGCCAAAAAAGTACAATCAATTTGTCTCTCAGTCTACTGCGCGTACTGTGACAGTCTAGACGACCGTTGCGTTGACGAAAAAATCGTTTCCCAGAGACAAAAATGACCTCCTATGTTGTAAAATGATGTAAGAGACGAAAAGAAGGAAGTAAAAAGCAAACTGGGATAACTTATCACAGGTAAATTAATAATTTCGTATTTTATTCACGCTTAAATAACCTCCATATAAATTTTTGTGGTCAGTATTATGCAATCAGCAGGCAGCCGATTTTATATACTGAAATGTTATATTAAATTTTACATTGAGTACCGAGTTTTTATATTTATATTTTTATTCCTTATTTATGTTTTTATCAATTATTTACTTTTAGTTTCCCCATAAACGAGATTCGGCGTTTACAATCAATGGATTGCAGCAGTCCGCTTAGAAAGAAGACAAGATGGTTACCGACTAACGCCAGTAGAGTGTCTTGTATACATTTTGGAGGTTCTTCTCAGTACTCATGGAACAGGTGGTACATTTAATTGACGTTCAAAAAGATACTTTAATGGTTCTATTTTGAAAAAAAAAATGTTAATTTCTTACTAAAGAGAAATACAACTATTTTGACTTGTGATTTTTATTTTATGCCCCATTCCCATTTTTCAAACATTATTGACATTTTAATAATAAAAAACAAGGTTACAACAGACTGTCAACTACTCTAAGGCTTAAAAATATACGAAATATCGACAGATTCTGTATAGTGAGTAAATAATGACTTACTCTCAATTTGATAATAATTAAAAAACTTTAAAAACAGTCATTTTATTACTCTTAATATTCAGACAAAATAAATGTAGGTTTCCACATTAATTCATATAATCAATTACTTTACAATAAAATTAACAAATGTCAGACTAATGCATAATATCATCCTTCCACATCTCAACTGACATTGTCATTGTACATGTCGCGTAATAGTCCATCACGTTCGCACTCACTTTCTTTGATATTTCAGTTTCATTCTATCACTATCCTCCTAAATTAGATTGCGCCTTATATGGATAGGTGGACGAATTCATGTGCACATATTAAATTTAGCAGAGTATTTTGTATTGCGCGTGTGCAAATCGTGTTAGTATTATCAGTTTAGTAGTGTGAGTTTGGAACCATATTTTTCCGAGCTTTGTAAGAGAGTTATGTTTCCATACCTTTACTAATTCGTTGTATATAACAGCGTTACCAGTGCTTACGATACCGATTATAAAAAAAATTGAATAAAATAAAAATTTAACCAAGATAATGCTTGGACAATTTTAGCCATCTCAGAAGTTTGGTCCAGATGTTATTCGTTTTCTCTATGATTCCAATGCATATACATGATGTCGCGTTTTTACAGGCTAAAAAAGGCTTCACTTAGGCCTAGATTTTTTTGAAGTTTTTAATTTAGTTTTGTTATTAGTTTATTAGCGTCTGTGTTCATTTTATGTTGTTTTGACTAATTTTTTGTTTTTGCGTTTTAATTTTAACTGTAGTTTTTATAATGATATAACTGATGGAGCTTCGTGCATACCTCTGAAGTTGGTACCATCTCTTTCTATAAATCCTGCTACACAAAGAATTTAATCACTTGTAAACGGTAGGAAAGTGATAACAATTATTTTACCTATCATGGTTACGTAGATGAGTCGTGAGCTAGAGTACTGGTCATAGAACTGCACCAGCTGGGCTATTTAATTTAGGTAACTGTCATTTTCATGTAAGTATGATAGAAAACAAGCAAACCATGATGGGGTAGGTATTGATGCAGGAGGGGCTTAATACTTTGTATAGACTATTAAAAATGTTTTATTTCACGAAAGCAGGTGAACCATCCTTGTGTTTGTAAATGTACATGCACTTTGTCTTTGCGTGCGTAAGTGAGGGACGCTCAGTTCAGGACGCTGATACGCTCCCTGTAGTCACGCACACAAAAACGCAAGTCTGTACACATCACAACTACAAATAGGGCCCACCCGTTTTGGTGATAATACTGTAGTGTAAAAACTGTACGCGAGGCGAATTAACAAAAATCGGCTCGCGGGGCAATTCCATATCCGTTACGCGCGGTTGTCGCGTGGAAAAAAAATCGCCAGTTTGCCACGCGTAACAGATACACGGCTTTTTTTAGTTGGCTTATCAGGCGTTGTCTCACCTCGAGTTAAATAATCGGCGCTCTATAGCGAATAACTAGATGGTAAAGCTTGGCTTTGTCTGTAATGTGTAGTGTTTAACAGGTCAACAACCACAGCAGCCGCAGCAAAGTAAAGTGCTCACCGGTGACTTGGACTCCTCCCTCGCACAGTTGGCGAACAACCTCACCATCAACAAGAGTGCCACCGCCCCCAAGTGAGTATGGTGGACACTATTTATTGATCAGGACCATGTTTTAGATTGGCAATTATATCGAATAGATATATTTCTTTTAAGTAATAGTTTCGATTCATCAAATAATGCAGAAATTAGAAAGGTGTGTAAAATCGATATTGCATATTGTCTTGAGAAAATAAATAAAATACACGCTATACATTAGTTCCATCTTCGATAATACCGGTCTAAAGCATGGCTCTGTATTTTTTTTTAAATCCCTTATCGTAGTCAGTTTTTCTTTAGATTTTTAGCAATCATTTTCGAGTGGCGTTATCGTAATATCATTTTAGCATTCCATATTGAAAGCATCGACATGATTATAAGCGAAAAAATGTATTTTATACAAAAAATTTGAAAATTAAACGATCGAATAAAATATAATGTAATTTAAAAATTAAATGGCAACGTCGAAAGTAAAAAGAAAACGTTAATAGATTAACAGAATTGCTAACCGATGTAGTTGTCAAAATATTTGTTCAATAAAATTATTTTTGTCCACACCACAAAGAGACTACAAAGAAATACATACCACAAAATACAAAAAAAAATCTAGGAAATTAAATTCACAGATTTCATATTATTTTCACATATACGTAGTTTCACAATTGATGCGTTAAAATATTTAGTGTTTACACACAAACGTAGACATAGAACACTTTGATGAAAACTTTTTTAGCATGACACGAAATGATACATGTAGATGCTTTCACATGTGTTTAATAGAATAGTTTTCAGTTGTTTTTTGCTACTACCCTCATATATACACAGAGGTAAGATACTATATCTTACCTCAAGTGGTTCGGTGACAGTGCCTTATTTGTCAAGTGGTGGTCGAAAAATCAAATTGGTCGTCACGGGACGCCGAACAGATGTGAATCATTTATCTTAATATTAGAATTCCTATTTAATAAAATGCTGTAACCAAAGATAGAATAAAATATATATCGTTTGCTGTCTCGTCATTTGAGTCAATTTTACCGCCAAGGTGCACAAATAGATGTTTCACATGAAAAAGCAACTGAAAAATAGTAAAAGCTCGCATGCTTGTCTTGTGCTAGACCGATGCAGTGGAGTTCCCCGAAGAACGCGTCCAAGCCCGGAGGTGCATGGAGTCCGCAACCCATGCAAGCGACCACCGGCGCAGGCTATCGGCCCATGGTAAGAACTAGGAATCTGATGAGATGAAAAATATAACAACGACAAAATTTCCACCTACCCTCTTAAAATTAAAACAAAAATGAAAAAAATCCAACTACCCTCTTGAAATTTCTCACGTCAAAAAGATTATAGAAAGTATCTTTTTGATACAGAGTGTAATATGAATATATTAATTATATAAAAATGCGAAATACTACCATTTAAGAGCATGTCTTATAGGGGCATCTGAAGCTTGCAAAAACAAATGATATGATATAAAACCATGATTCGATTTAAAATCAAGTTTAAACAACAGGCTATTACAATTATTACTCAATATTTAAAAAAAAATACCTATAAAATACCTAAAGTAAAGGATCTTAATGCATATTCTAAAAGCATTTTATTTTATTATTTTATCCGTGATTTCTAATACCATAGATATTTTGCCTTCATAACAAAATGTAGACTTTCGACACTTGTAAATAAATAGTAAATCTTTATCTGCAAACTGTCCGTAATTTGACAGATAGTTTAACAATGAACAAATTGGTGCCTTTTTACGTGATTCTTATATAAATTGTATTTTTTTAACAACGTATGCTATTGGCCAATTAAACGAAGCCAACCAAATTAGAATAGAGTAAATTACACAGCTTAGAGTTCATAATTATTTCTTTTCTTTTTGTATTCCAATTTCCATGTCACTATTGTGAATTATTGATAATTCTTCTTTAAATTTTAAAGATGTTATGGAGTAGAATATCTATGGTTTATAAATCACTCATTATGGTAGCTTTACTCCCTTATTAAGTTTACTATATTTAGTATTTTATATTTGCTAGTTTTATACGATCTATGCTATTCGCTTTTCGTGTTGCTACTTTAACTGAAGGAGCTCTTATTATTTCGCCCTGTAGCATGCTAGCATCCCCTTTTGTTTTGCGTTTTTCAGGGCCCAGGCATGACTCTCCCACCAATGCCTCATACATTACCCCATACGTACCACCCCCCGCATTTTGTTCTGGTAAGTTGCTATTATTTCTTTTTGTTTTTCCCTATTTCTCCCCTTTGTTTGCTATATTTTTGAGGCATTAGTGTCACTTTTTTGCGATAAGTTACATTTTAAAAACTGTTCGCCTAGTCTTTCTTTTAACTTTTGATTAAACTCGTTGTGTTTGATTATAGAATGGTAATTTAAAAATATAATCTTGCTGCTAATTTTATTATAATGATGTAATTTTATTTAAGTTTGTGTTTAAGGTAATGTATTCTTGCGTCGATTGCACGTGTGTGATCCGCATGACTGTCTGTGTGTGTCATATTCATTCATTTTAATCTTAAAATAATATTTTAGTAATATTTTAAGAGGAACGTGAAATTGAAAAAAGTAGTGACAACATTTTATTAGTCTGTATACAAAAAGACAGGGTTGCCAGGTGTTGAAAATACGAACTATTATTTAGTTGTTTTTAATAGACATATAAAGTTAACGACATGATTGGGATAATTTAAAGAGAACAGAATCAGTTTACCTTCTTTACTTTACCTTCTCTATTTTAATTTTTGTGCTCTTATGCAGTTGATGAATTCCATAAAAACTAGACTACCTTTATATTGATTTTTACCGCCAAGTGAAAGTATTATGGCATCGTCTCATACTAGTAATACTCATTTATATAAATTGTATGTACTCTACATTGTCCATGGTCTTGTTTTTTTTTCCATCAAATATTGAACAATGGATCTACGATTAAAATGTTTTTTTTTTTTTTATTTCAGCAACAACCGCCAATGGTAATGGGCATGAACTCAACGCCCATGATGCCAATGGGTGGTATGCAACCCATGAGACCACCTATACCACCGCAACCCACTAACCAATTCAGTTAAACCGTTGTTGAATAGATATCGATGTGAAATAACACATTTAAAATGGCAACACAGATATTTTTATAATCTTAAAGATACGTCGAAAATATTCGTGTTTATCTATGCGCATTTTTAATGTCTATATATCGATGTCGTTGGATTTAATATTTAAAATAATCGTTCGGTGTAGCCAAGATTTACTTAAATATAGTCACAGATTATATTAATGTCACAGATAAAATATAGAATACCGTGACAGTTAGGACTCATTGTATATACTTACCAGCTAAGATGGAAGGTTCCAGGCAAGCTATCTTGAACGCTGATTGTGAACCAGGTAGGTAGATATATTTCTTTTAATTTAATAGTGAATTTTATAAAATTCTCGTGCTTATGATGCAATTATGTTGTAAGCTAGTGAACTGTGAGACAAGCTTCGATAATTGTTTAAATTCATTTTAAAAAAAACTGTCGAGGATGATGGGTAAAATACTGTATTATTTTAAGTGAATAAAATCTTGATTTTATAGCACAATAAAAGTCATGAAATATACGAATAATGTAATAGATGAAATTATTTTTTGCTCACTGAAGGTTACTTTTTGCCTCTAGGTTTTTAAATAACATAATTTCCTCTTAATGTTCTTATGAAAAGGTGCATAGATTTAATTTAAAAAATTGACATCACATTCCATGTATGTACAAAAAAAATGTGTAGCTGCAATATTTTTTATCACTCTATCTCGGACATAGTCAGCATTTACGATTCGGAGTAGTGATTTGAAATGAGTTAAAATTACTTAGACCCATATATATATCTTATATACGTTAAACAGATGTAGTCCTGTTTAGGGCTCCTACCCCATATATGCGCTATTATTGGTCTAAAAATATATATATAAGAACGTCCTCCTTGATATGAATAGTTTTGTAAAAAAATAACTGGTAATACTGACCGGTAAGAATTGATGGCTGTATAGACGATCTCTGCGTCGTTTTTTTTTAACTCAGTTACCTCATATCATCGACGTCGTTTGCATATTATGTTTAGGAATTATTAAATTAGATTGTTTAAAATTTAGATTGTACGGGTGTAAACTTGGCTGTATATTTAATGTCTAGGTGCTTATAGTTCTGGTAGTTATTTCTTACTACCTCTGTCGTCTTTAGAAACCCCGATTGACAAATACACAAAATTCTTTTTGGCTACATTTTTGGTACTCGTTTTACTAACAAAATTATGTGGATGATTTTCTAGATTAAAGAAGATAATGCTCTACTTGCATGAACTTATTTGCCCAAATTTATTTATCCGTGTTTACTTTGAATGAAGACTGCGAAAAAGTATTAAAAATGTGTATTAAATCTGTAAGAAATTAATTTAGTGGTTAATGTTGCCAATTAAGTTACATTTCAGTGTTGCCCTTTCACAAAATTGTTATTTATGAAAAATTGCTAAATATGTTATTGTCAAACTTTTATTTCAACATATTGTGTACATAATACAAATTTTATGGTATGAATTAGTGATTGCATTATCATACCAGAGTAAAAATGAATGAATGAAAAAATATATAAGTATGTAATTCTTAGAACATATTATTAAAATATGTAGTGCGAAAATAAAATGAAAATAACACCTGTATAATATAACACTTAATATATGTTTTCACGGTTCGCCGTAACTCCTTGTTCGAATCAGCTTATATTTAAACATAAGCTATTGTAATTTAATTTATCAAATTAAATTAATGATATTTAATATCATTTGCGATTTTAAAAGAGATCTTTGAACTAATTGATTGGTGTATTATCTGTGCAATATTTTGGCAAGAATGGATTGGACTTGCCAACATTATTTTACCTTGTCATATTTACAACTGGCCATACCTATTATATTTTTACTGTGATTATAAGTGGATGCGACTGATATGTTTTAGTGAATCCGCCGATAGAAAGTTTTTTTTATTATTTTAAATATATTCATTTTTGATCATACTTCCAATTGATGCTATGATGTACATTTTATCGTCTTTTTTTTCTTATACTGGTTTTTACATTATGTACATATACCATTTTTTATGTTATTCGCTAGCTCTGTCGTGCCTTTACTTTATTTATGATGAAAATAAAATTGAAATGCTGTATTTTATTTTTCTTTTTATTTGCTTTTACCTTGGGTCCATTTTGAGCCTTCTAATAGCGTTGAAAATTTACCTATGTAACTAATCTTAAAATTCCTGTTCATTACAATATTAATATCCTATAATCATGACAATATTAACAAACCGTAGTTTATATGAATGCAATTGATTGCAACCTCTACACATAAAAAATGATATTTTGGTTAGGTGAGTGCTGCCACATGTAAAAAATAATGCTGTTTATGTAATGATATAGTGGCTTTTTTAATTAAAACAATTGCTATCAGATGATGTCTCTAAAAATATAACCGTCAAATTATTTTTTTGTGTGTAAAAGAGGTTGCTTGATTGAAAATGAATAGTAATTCTGGTGTTACATTGCTGATGTTGTTATTGTGTAATGTTAGATCAGAGTTACAATTAGTTAAATAAATGTAGAGTATCATAGACTATAAACACCACGCAAGACCTGATTGTAAACATTTTCTTCTTTCAGTTTTTCATCTTGCATAGTTTTACATTAAGTTTTTTTAATGATTGTAGTCTTGATTAGGCAAGCACAGCTAGTCAGATGGCAGTAGCTTAGGTTAAATGATTAGCACTAATTCGTCCGCAGTAAAGTTAGCCATCTTGTCAAAATTTGCTATCAGGTCTAGTGTCAAATAGTTTGTCTATGCTTGTTTGTAGATGTCCTAGTTATAGAGTGTATGAGGTATGAATTTTTGTGAATACGCACATTTAATATTCGAATGCACCAGCATGTCATGCGTACACTAAAAATCTATTAACAAAGTTCTCTAACGTAACCTCGTGTTTAAATCATATATTTTTGTTAGGAGTGGACTGTTTAACTGTCATAGTATTTCTTACTACACTAGACAAAAAGCTTTGAAATATACCTACGTGTGTTGTTCAAATCGTTTATAGCGACGGTTTATGTATAAATCATATTAATAAATAATTACAGTTGCAAGTGTGTTTTTATGAATACCGATTTTCCTTCGGGTAATTGAAGACTAGCTATCAGTTAAGCTATCAGTCGAGTGAGACAGCGGACGTCACACGAATGTTCTTAATAAAATTGTTCGAATAATCAAACCAGCTAATATAATCACTCAGGTTCTGACGGGGACGGTGGATTTCAGGTTACCTGCACCGTTTTAAGTGTAAGGATACCCCATTCTTCATCTGCGAACCTGGAGTGGAAGAAACTGTAGCACACATACATTTTTGAATGTCCCGTGACAGCGGGAGTGCGATTTGACGCAGAGCAGGCTCTAGACTGGGTAATTAATAAAGAAAATGTCGAAAAACTAAAGGCAGATAAAAAAATTGAAATGTTTTTATTAATTATTGTGTTAAAGACTGCAAGCCAAGTAATAGCAAGGAACAGGCAGTGTTGAGTGTCTACTTTATAAGTGTACACCTGCAACACTGCAAGTTTTGATTTATAAGAGTGTGCTTGCAACTTAAAGATTATAACTAGGTACCATTAATAATTTAAAGAAATATTATTAATATAAGAGAGCCTATATCATTGAACTATATTACTAGCATATAGAACAGACACAACAACAAAATTTTAACACAAAGAACAATAAAACCGCGAGTTGCTGCCAATTGACATCAACTCATTTAGTCACTCGCCGAACGCTTAAGCGAGTGCATGTGTAGTGCGTGCCGAAATTGTGACTAACAATAATCTAGAAATGCCAGCATGCGTATAAAAATCAATCCACTGCGAAGAAAAAAGATAGTGGTGCCACACCACTATCTTTTTTTCGCGGCTAGATTGATAAAAAAATACAAAATTAGTGCTAAATTTTTTATCAGCCCGTAGTAATAACAAGTCATCTGTTTCTAATACTGTATTTTCTTGTCGTACTACTGTCACAAATTGGTACCACACATTACATGACTATCGTTCATTGTTTGAAGGCTTCTAGGCCTACGGTTTGGTTGGCGAATATTGTGGAGAACTGTTCTGGAGCGGTTTTCTATAGTAGGACTGTTCTGGCGGTTTTCTATAGTGTTTGTTATAAAACCTTAATCTGTTGATTGTGGTGGATTATTGTGGTGGTGATTATATAATGTGGTAATGTACTGTTCTGAGTGGGTGAAATTGGAAATTATAATAAAACAATTTTTACGGATTTTATCGCGGTTTATTAAGATTTTTACAAGCCCGACGTTTCGGATACTTTACAGCAACCATGGTCACGGGAGGACTATAAAGGAGGACGCGATAAAATCCGTAAAAAATTGTTTTATTATAATGAGTGAAATTCGCGTAAACATTAGAAATTGGAAATGATGGTTGATGGATGGGGACTCTAGTCCCCAGCAATCAAGTTTCTCCATATTACAGACTAAATATTGTATTGTGTATGGCTAATAGCTCCGTATGCCTTTGAATGAAAAAAAAATGTTTTTTTTTCACATATATATTATAGGAAGGAATTGCGGGAAGCATCGGGACGCGCGGTTGTGTTTTTTTGGTTTCCCGTTAATTAATTGTTATTTTGTGTTTTGTCCATTCAGGGTGGTTTACTATAGTGTTTGTTTTAAAAACTTGATCTTCATATATTGTGATTGGTTGGTGAATCTTATGGAGTACCGTTCTGAAGTGGTTTTCTTAGTAGGGCTGTTCTGGCGGTTTTCTATAGTGATGGTTTTAAAAACTTTATCAGTGTAATATATAATGTGATTGTTTGGCGAATATTGGTGGACTGCCTTGTGTGGATGGAATTGGGAATAATAGTTGATTGATGGGGGCTAGAGGGGCGAAGCCGCGCTCCTTGGGGTTTCCCGCCATTTCTCCGTATTACAGACCGAATAATTGTATTTTGTATGGCTAATAGCCTAGTAGCTAATGCCTTTAAATGAAAATAATAATAAATAAATAAAATATATATTATAGGGAATGGCGGGAAGCATCGGGACGCGCAGTTGTGTTTTTTTGGTTTCCCGTTAATTAATTGTTATTTTGTGTTTTGTCCATTCGGAGTGGTTTTCTATAGTGTTTGTTTTAAAAACTTGATCTTTATATATTGTGATTGGTTGGCGAATCTTATGGAGTACCGTTCTGGAGTGGTTTTCTTAGTAGGGCTGTTCTGGCGGTCTATAGTGTTTGTTTTAAAAACTTAATCTGTGTAATATATAATGTGATTGTTTGGCGAATATTGTGGTGGACTGCCTTGTGTGGATGGAATGGGGAATGATAGTTGATTGATGGGGGCTAGAGGGGCGAAGCCGCGCTCCTTGGGGTTTCCCGCTATTTCTCCGTATTACAGACCGAATAATTGTATTTTGTATGGCTAATATCCTAGTAGCTAATGCCTTTAAATGAAAATAATAAATAATAATAATATATGTTATAGCAACACTAAATCAATCGATGACAGCGACGGATTTTCGCAGTAGTGGAAGTGGCGACATTTTGTCAATAAATTGTTATAATTTTCCAATTTTTAGATCTAATTTATTAGTAATTTAATTTTAAGCCATTAAAATGGCTGACAACGAACAGAAAGCAATTCAACTGATGGCCGAGGCGGAGAAAAAATTAAGTTCGTCGAAAACGTTTTTGGGTTCATTATTTGGGTAAGAACAATGACTGTTTTTATTAATTTCTTTCCGATTGTGATCTAATGGTTTTGAACTTTGTAAGGATAGCCTTGATAACTTTCTTCATTGCTCTGTAATAAGATAATGAATTTACTTATTTCCTGAAATATTTGTTACATGTCTAATAATAAGAAGATAATTATGATGTTATTAGCAGTATTATTTATTTAAGGAAGTTTTCTAAGTATTAGAAATTCTACTATAGTCCTGTTACATGCAATATTTATAAATTTGAAAGTGTCAGCTAAACTGCACACTCAATCCATAATTTTTATATAATAGACTAGCAGCGCCCCGTGTTTTCACCCGCGTACTTCCCATTGCCGTGGAAGTAAAGGGATAAATAACAGCCTATATGGTATTCTGGTGTATAAGCTATGTTATTGTAAAGTTTCATTAGAATCTATTCTGTAGATTTTGTGTGGAAAGAGTAACAAACTTACATCCATATATAAGTAGGAAGTAGAAATTTACTGATCCTTTCAGTTTTATGATCATCTATAAAATCATTATTTCATTATACGTAATTTCTTACAAAATTTATGCCCATATTTTATGTAAGTACATACAGTTATGCCCTATAATTCAAACTATTTTTTTCTGTTAGTGGATCATCAAAAGTAGAAGAGGCAGTAGATTGCTATCTGCGAGCTGCTAACTTATTTAAGATGGCCAAAAAGTGGGCGCAGGCAGGTCAGGCGTTTTGTCATGTAGCTCAGCTTCACTTAAAGGCAGGGGTTCAACATGATGCAGCTACAAACTTTGTTGATGCTTCAAATTGTTACAAAAAATGTGATCCAAATGGTAAGTAATATTTTGTAACTTTAAAATTAGAACAAGCAGTTGTCAGATTAGTGTATAGAAATTAGAATAATCTATGAAAGGCGACTTAGCAACTAGTCTTTGTTCTACCAGTTTTAACTAGTAAGCTTGCTGCTATTTAAGTTGACTATAAATGTGAGTGGTCACTAATACCACTCACTGTCTATTTGCTCCATGTTCATTAGTTTTGTCTATTGCTAGATAATATTATCTTGATCTTTATGAATAAATTGTAATTCAACCAACAGCCCTGCAATTTCAATTGACACATGGCTAAATGATTATATCAAACCTTGTCATAGACACATTTTAACATATATATTATTGTGTCTTAGTTACAATAAAGCTTTATTGTTCTTGCTCTAATAATTATACACATCTTTGATCTTAGTATAGTATTTGATAGAACAGTATTACAATATTTTGTATATTGTGCGTGTGAAAAAAGATTAGTATGTATGCATTGGAATAAAATATGTCCTCATTTGAGATTACTTTGTTAAGCAGCTGTGTGGTTTGACATTTTATTCTAGAAAAGTTTGGTAAATTCTGTTCCTGGTGAGCACAGTGAATCCAATGAGAACCTGGACTTTTAATTGGTTTAATCATTAAAACTAAGTAATCTATTTGCATAAGATTTACTAATCTTTTACACACTTTATAAAAAATTTACACTTTATTCTTATATTTATATACAGGGTTTCCCAGAATTGGTGGATATAATATCTGCCCTGTATAATATCTGCTATTCTTTCACAATAATATATGACTAATAGCTGTTGCCCTCAGCTTAGCCTGCATTAACTTAGATATATTTACATCCCCAGACTGATTTTTTAGCTAAACTATATCTGTATGGGCTTCATTTTTAAACTTTCGTGCTCCGTTTACTATTTATTTTCGCCCAAAGTTGGGCTAAAATCAGTGTTAAAATACGAAAGTTTAGAAGCTTGTATTTTTTACATGTATTTTTTTTACGATTTTGGGTACATACACACAGATAACGACGAGATCAATTTACATTATACTTAGTTTTTGATGGTCAACGTCAAAAATTGTAGTAATTACTGTTCTGCGTTTGTATGGAAAGATGAGCGACTTGTGTAACCTTAAATATTAGTATAGAACATAGATATTGCACGCCTCGCACGCTTAAGCGTGTGGGTGTGCTTTACTCTCAATACGCCGCTCTGTGTCAATTTTACAAGATAAAATCGTTCTTACATGTTAAGTTGAGCACAAAATTATTAAAGAAAGGATGTTTCGGAAACTAGACATGTTAAATTATAAAGTCAGTGTATTTTTTTAACCATTTTGTTTAGTATATATAAGAAAAAATGTAATCCCAAAAATTACTGCTGTCCGTTGGTCTGTGCACCTTTCGTTGTCTTCTCGTTTTAGAAAAATATAAAGAATTGTAATAATTCCTTTTGAATAATACTTTAGTCACTAAGAATGAACTCTATTTCTTATGATTGAACTCTTAACTGTTTTAAAGATATTAACGAAATTCGATAGATTTTTTGGGTTTCTTTCATAAAAATTATCACCATATTTTTTTTTATATTTTCAATTGATTTCTCTTTTAGGCAATTATCATTAATTTCATTCGTAAACACTGAGCGTGTGAGGCGTTTACTTTTGGATTTAAGTGCTTTAGATTGTGATTTGTCACTAAGACCAATTTTAAACATATGTAGTGATGATGCTAGATAAATTAGAAGGTCAATAGGATTGCACTAATGGTATATTTGGGTCAGTAAGATTCTGGATAGACTGACTACAAGTTAATTGTGTGTTAAAAGTTATAATGTCTTGCTAGAGAATTTATTGACAAAATATAGTGAAAAAAATTACACAATTTTTCCCTTTGATGTGAACCATCTGTTGGCATGCCTTGGCAGTAATATGCCGTCACGCTGTTATCGCGTGATGCCACTCACAACTCTTGACTCCTTTATGTGTGCGCTTAAAACTATTTTATTTTATTTGATCTTTCGTTATCGATTTTTATTACTTATGAATTCTTATATAAATGATATACAACAATAATAGGGATGTTCCTCGTGTGCCGGCTCATCCATGTGATTGTACCTTGTCAACTATGCTCACATTTCATCAGACATATTTTAACTGATAATTTTTTATAATTTTACAGAGGCAGTATCCTGTCTTCTGAAGGCGATAGAAATTTACACAAATATGGGCAGATTTACTGTGGCAGCTAAACATCATCAGGTATTTACTATTATTTGATGAACTTGGCTATCTAGTGGTGGTAGGCATTTTAGTAAAGGATATATTTTATTAAGTAATATGTTCTATAAATAAAACTAGATTGTGGATTATAGGGAAGTTACACATGCCTGTATTCATTAAGGGAATTAAGATATTATGTTTTTGTGAGGAAATATTAAGCCCAGAAAAAAAATCTTTAGGATAAGAATACAGTAAGCCGTCTAAAATGTGTCTGCTTTTTATCTAAAGATTATTCAGACTTGAATTTATGACAAAATAAAGGAAAGAATAATTGTGTACCAAGTTTTTTATGTTCTCTCTTCTTTCGGCATACCTTGGTCTTATATATTATATTTTTTGACGTATGATTAGTTCATTTTCAATTAGACACCAAAAAAAAACCCCACTAAAACAGAGAAATTTGATAAACTGTAGTGCAGTTTTTTAAAGTTATTTATTTGTTTTAATCAAGCTTTCTGTTAATAACTGCTGGTGTATAAAACACTCACTGATAAGAACTGTTACATTGCGTGTGACAAATTTGTGAAGTTTTCCTCGCATATACGCCCTCATAGCAGAAGATCCGATGACTTGTTTAGAATTATGAATATTTGATATAGTTAAAAATATGTATCATGTATGTACCTATTTGATATATTTTTTCTAAATATTTTTAGAATAACTAGTTTTCTGTCACTATGATATGTATAATTTGTGAAACATTGTTTTGTTATCGTCCCTTGATATGTACGCTAAGCTTCATAGTAAGAACACAGGTGGGAGGAATGTGCTGTGTTGCGCTCTCCCCTGCATGGGTACAACCATCCTGTTTATTTCTTCCGTGAAACTACTTTGCTGTGTTCTTACCAAAAAGATGGACAGGACAGGCGGTAGACAGATATTTAACATCTCAAGTGTCAGGGTGACATGAATGAGTTGCCTGGGTTAATTGTAGGTCCATTTATGTCCATTGGCG
This sequence comes from Helleia helle, assembly GCA_963853865.1. Taxonomy (NCBI): domain Eukaryota; kingdom Metazoa; phylum Arthropoda; class Insecta; order Lepidoptera; family Lycaenidae; genus Helleia; species Helleia helle. The sequence continues at coordinate 1,631,522 of OY971435.1, forward strand.
TTGTCTACTCACCAACTAAATAAAAGTAACATTCTTTTCGTTTATCGACATGTTAAAATCGTGATGTGTTAATATTGTTTCGTAGTAGTAAACGGTTTTTGAGAGTCGTTGGTATTATTCCATTTAGAGATGACATGCTTTTGCTACTTGTGAAGGCTGTTTCATTAAAAAGCAGCTGGTCTAGCGGTGGTTTTCGAGATGATAAATCAGAATCTGCTCAGCTGTTTCAAGGGGATGAGCTCTTGTATGTTGCGGTAGGGACTTTAGACTTATAAATTGTATTTATGTTGTTGCGTTGGGTTCTTTTTAAACGCTTTAATTAAATGGATTAACAAAATAATGATATGAGGTGCTCGATATTATTTTTTAAAAATATTTCATCGGTATCTATTTCTAAAAGTGAAGTTAGTAAGTATAAAAACTTTGTACAAAGCACCACGCATTTTTTACAACAAGTTGGTAATATTAATTCTTGTATTAAAAATATTTTCAAATTTTTTGTTCGGTTTGCTATTAAAGCGTGTTTTTTAGCTTTTTTTAAAAAACTATAATTAATTTTTTTATTTGACCTCATAGTTGTAATGAAACAATTTGTAAAATGTGGATTGTATCGCAATTTATTGAGATATAACGTAAATGTCTATACATGCTCGACGTTTGGGATATAACGTCATACACCCATACTTAATTGATAAAAAACAATTAGGTAATCTAGTAAAATAGAAATATAAGCCACATTAAAGAATATCCTTATAATTGTCAATTATTATTATCGTGTTGTGAGTTACATTACTGATTTAAATGTTTCTCAGCTTATGTTATTTTTCTTTAACTTCTTAACCTTTCGATCGATAAAAGAAGCAGCTGAGTCGAGCCATTGTTCAACGACCCTAGAGTTACGCAACTTTGGGGTCATTGACTCTACGTATTTGTAGTGTTTTAGTATTGTGACCATATAATGTCAATTAAATATGTATACTTTTAAAGGCTCATAAATTCGCAAGCTAGAAATTTTTAAAATCTGAATGTGCATCTGTAATGCTGTTCATTGAATTATTATACCATTTTTTTTTATAACGGTTTATATGCAACATACCAATTTCCCCAGAACATAGCCGAGCTGTACGAGACCGAGTGCGTCGACGTCGGCCGGGCGATGCAACATTATGAGCAGGCGGCGGACTACTTCCGCGGCGAGGAGTCCATCTCCTCCGCCAACAAGTGTCTCCTCAAGCTGGCCCAGTACGCCGCGCAGATGGAGCACTACGACAAGGCCATCCAGATCTACGAGCAGGTAGGTTTAGGCTTTCAAATGTAATGAAATGAAAGAATGTTTGGCCAGGTCTATCAGAAATTAGGTTGAGTTATGCAGATCTATAAGACATGCCAGGTGTCCGAGAAAGAAGCTTGGGTTATATAGGTCTACAAGAAAGTGGGTTGGGCTATCCGCTATACAGATATAGGAAAAAGTAGGTTGGTCTATGAAAGACTTACGAGGAAGTAGGCTATCTAGGTTTGAGCTATGTTTAGTCTTATCTTGCTAGACATTAAACTGGATTCCTTAACATATAGTGCCGTGTATTTTAGTATCCCCCTATATCCACTGCTGATACCCACGTTCGTTGCAGATCGCCAAAGCGTCCCTCGACAACAGCCTGCTCAAGTACAGCGCGAAGGAATACATGTTCCGGGCGGCGCTGTGCCATCTTTGTGTGGATCTGCTCAACGCGCAGCACGCGATCGAGAAGTACTGCGGACTGTACCCCGCCTTCGCCGACACCAGGGAGTGCAAGCTCGTCAAGGTGAGTCCGATAGGTGTGTCTCACTTTAGGTGATGGGAATATTCCATTCCTTCGACTTCACTGCCGATTGCACATCGGCAGTGAAGTCGAAGGCGGCCCATTGGGGGGATTGGGAAAAGGAGGGCAACGCATCTGCATAGCGTCTGGTTGTGCGGATGTATATGGGCGTCGGTATCATAAGGCTCCGACTGCTCTTTTGCCCTCTTATGACATTAAAAGAAACGTCGACTCGAATGCTGTGACGGGAGGCGGTATGAGTTGTAATGTGACGCTTCCCGTACGTCGCCGCTCTTGACACTTGTTTGCGCGCGAGTATACTATATTAATTCCTTGTTATATTTCATATTTCGTTAAGATTTCCATATATGGAAGAACTGCATCTGAATCCTTTAGATGGTACTCGGTTAGGGTTTTTTATGCTGCTCAGATTAAATTGCCGTAAGAGGGGAAGTAGGAGTCCACTATTTTTGGTGTTCGGGAAGACGGAGGGTCATACCTTCAACTAGATCTACCGGTGGGAGGGAAGCGCTGTGCCGCGCTCCCGGCTTCATGGGTACCACCATCTTGCTTGTTTCTCCCGTGAAACAGCTTTGCTGTGTTTCGGAGAGAAGGGCAAGACAGGCAGTGTAATTACTTGCACCGAGACTTAACATCTTATGTCTCAGGATAGGCAACACATCCCAGTAGGACACGACCTCGCGGGGAACGGGAGTCGGGCAGTCGCCCCTTACGAGTAGTAGTAGGTAGTAGGAGTAGTCTGGCCTTCGCCGGGGCCAGCCTGTCGCTGAGATGATCCGTTGCCTGTCGATGTAAAAGCTTCAAAAAGCGGCTGAAGGCGCTCGCATTGGCTTTAGTGTAAGGGTAGGGCACTCCCAGGTGTTAGTTCCACATAGGGTCAGGATTTACCCAAAGATCCTGGCTACATCCATAAAGGATATTCCGTTGATATAAAAAAAGGCTTTTGTCCAGTGGACAAAATAAAGCTAGTAACGATTCACGCAAGATCTCTTACCACAGGAACATGTCAAAGTGGCTATTGTTCATATTTATCCATTTACATTGCAGGAATTGATTGAACACCTGGAGGAACAGAATGTAGACGGTTTCACCGAAGCGGTGAAGACCTATGACAGCATATCCCGTCTTGACCAGTGGTACACCAGCATGCTGGTCCGTATCAAAAAGCAGATCAACGACAACCCTGACCTCCGCTGAATCCACCACTCTATACCTACCGTCTCAGTGAGTGTTACATGACATCTTATCATGGTATATAGCATATATACAAGTATTGACATATAATAAGATACCTTTGCGTTTGAATGTGAATTGAGTTCAAAATGGTAGTTTTAATTGTTTCTCAAGTATTAATGATGAAATTCAAAAGAACACACAATCACAATGATAGATAGTAAAATGTTTAAATATTGTTAACTTTGTGAATTTATATACACTTGAAGATAATTCAGAATGGATATCAGCTCAGAGTTGTGACGAGACGGTAGCATAATTTTCTATTTTAACTCTTCTAGTATATTTATTGCCTATTTCATTGTAAGAGCTAGACGGTTTCGCTTTGCAGTTTTGTACAAAATTCAATCATTGATAGATAGTCGAATATTAGTGACAGTTGTCTCAGGACTTTTGGCCGCGCTTGTCACTTTTTCACAAGAAACATAAAAGGGGGCTAAAACAAAATAGTCATATGAGACTGAATTTATTATGACCGTAGGTTTGTTTTCCGGTAGTGAGTTTTTGAACAAAACTGTAATTGAAATTAGTATTTGAAATGTAGTATAGTAGATGTTAAGTCGGGGAGTTGTTGTAAGAGCACTGCAAAATATTCCAACTGTATAAGTACACTAGTGTTTATAATTACTTGGCGAAATGTTACTCCATATTGGCTATGTCGAATACAGTGTGCAGTAAATCTTACATAACACAACAAGACAGACCAATCATGCTCTCTTTCACTCACAGTGAATCTCGCTCAATCACAGGGAATCTTGTTTACTTATGGTGAGTCTTGTTCACTTACAGTAAGTCTCGTTTACTTACAGTGAGTCTTGTTCACTTACAGTGAGTATCATGTACTTACAATGAGTCTTGTATTCACACAGTTGTCTCGTTCACTTACAAGTGAGTCTTTTCACTTACAATAGGTCTCTTCCAGTTACGATTACGAGTCTCTTTCACTCATTGAGTCTAATTCACTCACTATGATTTTGTTTCACTGACTTGTCAGTTTTTTTATTACTACTATGGAGACGACGCACTTAAAGAATCTATCTAATAATGGTTAATATTGTCTTGTTTAGGTTCAATATTATGTAATATTTACTGCATATGCTGTACGGCATAAGGTTACTGTTATTTGTAATATTTTTATTATGTTGCTGTATGTATTGTCAAATAATGGGTTATTATATTAAATAATTAGAAATATATTGATCATTATTTCTACCAATTGTGTGAGTATCGGTCGACCTGATAGAAATATGGTGGTCTCCGCAGCAAATCTGGTTACAATTGGATCAAAGTGACATCAAAGTGACTAAAAGACACTTTTTAGACCCATGATTAATTATTGTAGAACAATGCTGATTCTACTTAATGACTGTTCTACTTCTTTTGCATATGATATACTTGGGATTGAATGCAAGTAATTACCTCTTGAACTCCATGCAATATTAACTTACTTATATGAAACTAATTTTATGAAAAATTAATGCATATTCAAAATGATTATACAAGTTATCTATTATAACAGTACATTTATTATACATATTGGTCCTATAAAGAGTTTTACAAATAAAAGAAGTATTTCTAAAAACAAATAACCTATTTTTTTTGGGTATTGGAAAGGTACTGACAAGTTGTAGAGACTTGTCGACTAGATTATGACTAGAGTTGTTGACTAGATGTATGAGAAAAAGAGACAATGGCAGATGTCTCTTTTTGTCATGATGCGTTATAACTATAGGGCTTAAGAAGTGAATATGGTTCGACTATACAGGTTTATTTTATGTAGAACACCAGCAACCTCGCAGGACCTAGCAGAAGATAGCTAACGTCATGAGCAACCATGTATTTTCTTCGACATAATTCAGGAGACTTTATTTTCATACAAAAATTAATCGTGTGAGGTTGCTGGTGTTTTATTTTCATAACCTGTTTATTGTTTATCAGAGGGAAAAAAAATTCTTCTACGTCCTGAGTTTTTTTCTTTTGATGTCATGAGGTCGCCTCACGTATAAGGACTAGGCGATGGATCTACGTATTTGATCTCTGGAACTACCCAATTTTGCCAATTTGATTACGTGACGGGGCTTGTACGTGAAATGTTTTTCTCATTTTTATTTGTCATTATATTCCTTTATGAAATTAATTTTTATAAATGTTTAGTTGTGAAATAAAATATATTTTTCGTTTGTTTTTGTTTTTTTTTCCACTTTTTTCTATGAATTGTTACCCGCGATTAGTCAAATAGTTATTTAGATTTACTATTTAGTGTTCCATTTTTAAAATAATTTGATGAACAAAATCTTGTGTGTATCAAATTTTAACACCAGTGTAGGCACTGATGGTAGTTTTAAACAGCACGTATTCTTTTAATTTAGGCACCATTTTGAAGTACCAGTTGATATTACATTAGAAACTAAAGATAACCCTCAGGCAGGCTAACCTGCCTTTACCCAAACACATCTCTTTACGGATGAAAAGGGAGGGTTGTGGACTGTGGTACCCACTAATGGGTAGTCGTATATGGTGTACAGAGGCACAGTAAAGCTCTGTAGGGGTGTAACGGAAATGTTTATATCGGAACCGAAGTCGGTGTCGGGAGTTTTTTAATTTGAGTTATCGAAACCGGATTTACATGCGAGATCTACTAAAGAGCAGGTTTCATCATCATCATCATGATCATGGTTTACACTATTTGCGCTGTAGCATGGTGCGTGTGACAGTTTCAGTCACGTTTCATTTCATTCTTGAAAGTTGCCGCAATTTACAATTAATTATGACTTAGTATTTCAGCTGTACCCCACATTCGTAATACATTAAATTATTAATTACTGTAGTAAATTAAATTAAACCCAACCAGAATGTTCTAGTCTACAAACAAAATCTAATGGAAAGAAATTAAGCAAAGTGTTATGCGTATAACGTAACGCCATAGGCATATTTAGTGATGGGATGTACTGCTACGATGGATAGTCGATGTTTTTTTAATAAAAAACGTATATTGGGCGTAGTTCAATTATTATTACTATAAAAAGTCAATAATTATATTAATGAAACAACAGAACACCGCAAATAGTATAATATTATTAAATTGGTTTTCAAAAAGTGATAAATACCCTGTACCCTTTTTTCAATAAGTAAACAATTAATTCGAACAAAAAAAAAAGACAACGGGACAGGCTACCTCTCGCGTGGTCTTCTTCGAGCCCCCGGAGGATGCTGTGTCGGGGCTTGTGGACCCCCTGACAGTGGCGTCAATCGCATCCCATCAATATGGAGCGGTCCTTGGAGTGGCCACTTGGCCTATAAAATTCATATCCTCTTGGCGGGCGCGTCGTAAACTCCGCCAGGTGGAACCACAGGCGGTCAGCCCCTACCAGGTAAAATCACCGAGGCGATAGCCCAGCAAAGAGCGACCAGCGACACGGGGCGCTTCCCGGCAGAGATAGATTGCGGCGTCCACTAGAGATGATGATGAAATATAATGGTTGTGAGGTGATGACAGCGAGATGAGATGAGAGAAAACGGGAGTTTTTTAATTTGAGTTATCGAAACCGGATTTACATGCGAGATCTACTAAAGAGCAGGTTTCATCATCATCATCATGATCATGGTTTACACTATTTGCGCTGTAGCATGGTGCGTGTGACAGTTTCAGTCACGTATTATATTATTTGAAAAGATTAGTTCCACTGAGTTTGTTTCGCCGGTTCTTCTCAGTGGGCTTACCTTGGAACCGGTGGTAGATTCAATTGACGTTCAAAAAGATACTGTATTAGTACTATTTTGAATAAAAAAAAATTTGATTTGATTTGATTTGGGACGGGAATCACGTCAATAATTCCCCACGTGACAAGTTCATACTGATGATACCTATACGTACCTATCTACTGCTTATATTATGAACGTTCGATTGCATGCTATATGACAACTCTGAATGCTTTGATAATAATGAATTGAGGTCCATCTATGACAGTATATTCCAAGTCTATGGGTCATCACATCTTTTTTAGCAGTTCAGGTGCTAAGGTCAATCTGACGCTGACTGTACACACGACGACTGATCGAGCTATACATTACCAGTTTATTCGGATCTCTTATTGTACAGAAAATATATACAAAGCGAGGCCACGTTAACCTGGAAACGTAAGGCTTGATGAGGCGCCGTGTGTACATACTACATAGGCATATACAAAGTTCTTAGCTTATTGAAAGTAATTTGAATCGACCACTGGTGCTGTTAATTAGCCACTGTTCGTGCGAGATTCGTAGTTGCGAAAGCAGTTTCTTCTTCTGGAATAGCGGCCACGTTGTTAGAAGGATGCCGTGCGGCTCATTCAGCGTTAAAATTGCCATTGAATCTTCAAAATTTTCGTGGTGCAATGATTTTACTATCTGGCAATTTGTGCCGAACACTGCCACTCATTCCAAAATCAACTGCTACCGATGAAATAAAAGCTTGCCTTAAATCATCAAATCTGTGGTTCATGTGGAGAAACTTCAACTGACTTCAAACATTATATTTGCACCGTTAAACGAGACCCATCTTGCCGTGTTTCTATCGACAAATTGAGTGGATTTATTTCAATTCCTCCGAAGTTTTGCAATATCGTCTTCAGACGAACTCATCAGCAAAGTATTCCCGAACATCATTACTAACAACATAAATAATAAACAGTTAATAATTTTGGCGGCTGGGAATAAAGATCTGAATGACTTAAACTTTGTATATCAAATCGTTGGTACTTTACATTCATTCTGTTTGGTAAATAAAACAGAGTAGAATTTTTAGGTTTATTACCGAATAAACACAGTACAATTTATTAGTTAATGAGCCAGCTTTGCTGAAACCCTTTTTTAATTTGTGACAGAATATTATAGTGAGTTGCACAAAATGGCTTTTTTACATAAGTATTGCCAGACAGATGACAACCAAATCAAAAATGTTGTCACTAAATAAAATGATAATTAAAAATACAATTCATGTTCAATTATGTATTGAACATAGTTGGGCGGGGCCAATGGTAAGTTACTTATTTTCTACATACACAATTTTACACACAATATTTAGGTAACTATGTCTTAGGCAGAGCTAAAGTTAAGTCTAAATATAAAATATTATAGTATTTAGTAAATACATTTTAATTTTAGTAGCTTCATTTTTATGTTTATGTAACTAATGAATTATACAGAACTATATTTCTTACAAAGCTTTTTGAAATCGAACCTTTTACATTGAATATTAAGTAATTTTAAAAAATTATTAGTACTGTCACTAGTTAATGTCTTATGTCAGCCAATCTGACTTTACAGATTACAATAGTAACATATTATGTTAAGTATTTTACATAACAAAATCACCAATACATAACAAAAGCTTTAGATTTAAATTAACATTTTCATACTTCTGTTTTATTCCTTTACATAAGTACCTAATGAGATAAAATTAAACTTCTGTACTTAATAATAAAAATTACAAATTTTCATTAATTGGCAGTGGACATAATTTTGAGTAAGAGCGTAGAAACACTTTGCCTGAATCAGCCATCTTTATTTCAGCGACTCTTACTTTTCCATCTGCACCAGGTATAACCTTTACAATACGAGCCATGGGCCACTCAAGAGGTGCGACATTACTCATCTTAACTATAACTAGATCTCCAACCTTTAAATTGGGTTGGTCTTGCCTCCACTTAGGGCGATTCTGTAATGTATTTAAATAATCTAATGACCATACCTTCCAGAAATCCTGTTTTAATTTTTCACAAATTTTCCAAAATTTCAGATGGTTAACTTTTGTATTAGTGTAATCTATTTCAGGATAACTAGTTAAAGGGGCACCTATCAAGAAGTGTCCAGGCGTGAGATATCTATAATCAGATATCTCAGCACTCATTGGTAGCAAAGGCCTAGAATTCAAAACTGCTTCGATTTGAGTTATCACTGTGTACAATTCTTCAAAGGTAAGTACCAAGGTTCCTACTACTCTTTTTAAATGATATTTTAAACTTTTAACACTTGCTTCCCATAATCTACCAAACTCAGGCGAGTAACTTGGTATGAATCTGAATGAAATATAGTTATTGGAACAATAATTTTTAATTGCATCTACCTGTCCCTTTGATGAGTTTAACTTAAACAATTCATTTAGCTTATTAGCTGCACCTTTGAAATTTTTAGCATTGTCACAAAATATTTGCCTAGGTAGACCACGCCTAGAAATGAATCGTTTGAGACATGCCAAGAATGCCTCAGTCGTTAAGTCGCTTACTAACTCTGCATGTATCGCTTTAGTAGTAAAACAAACAAATATAGCTATATATGATTTTGTTATTAATGGTTTTCTAATTCTGCTTATTTTCAGATCAAAGGGACCACAGAAGTCTATACCTGTCACTTCAAAGGGACGAGAAGCTGTCAAAGCTGTAACCCTTTGTGCTGGTAAGGAACCCATTAACTGCTTAGCAGCTATAGCCTTCAATTGGAAGCATTTCACACACTTACCTAAAATCTTTTTTACCTCTCTTATTCCATTGACTAAGTAGTATTTCTGGCTCAATGAACTTAGAACCAACTTTGCACCCGCATGCAACAAACGCAAATGTTCTCTTTGTATAATTAGGTGAGTAACATGACATGACTTAGGCATTATTATTGGATGCATCTTGTCATAAGAAATATTTTTTGCATTTTGCAACCTACCTCCAGTTCTAAGTATTAACTGTTGGTCTAAAAAAGGATATAAAGCACTCAGACTGGTTTTAATAGGTTTGCCTTTCCATAAACACTCAATTTCATTTGAAAAGTACTGCATTTGAGTGTTTCTTATAATGACCATTAAAGCATTATTTAATTCTAGGGGTGTCAATGACCCCTTCATTTTAGAATTTGACTGTTTACAATTGTTACAGAAACGCAGCATATAGCAACATAACTAACAGATAATATATTCGAAACCAAAATGTACTACAAAATAATACTACTTACTATATTCATGGGTGCTAAGGGATTAGTTCTTCCTGCGTCTTTGCAGATTGAATTACATCCTGTCATGCCTCACGAAATGGTTTGTAATATAGGTGTTCCCACCAAGATCAGGGAAGACCTAGTCTGTGAGTATTTTGAGTCAAAGTCACCCCTGATAGACGAACATAAAGCTGAGGGATATCTATGTTCCAAGCAGACTTACACGTCTAAGTGCGAATGGGGGTTATTGGCCAACTCAAATACCCAGGAAGTAAAGAGTTCTAAAGTCACCAGAGCAAGCTGTATAGATGCCATCAGTGAGCATCTAAAGGGGAAGCTTAGGAAGGGCCGATATCCCAAAGCTGACTGTTCATGGTTCTATGGTGCTGAGGCTTCGGATAAGTTTATCTCCATCCAAAAGCACTCAGTTCAATTCAATCATTACAGTCTGGAATACATTGATCCCATATTTAAAGACGGATTTTGTAAGTCAGTAATATGTGAAACATATTATGACAACACTTTATGGATTGATGTTGCAAGTAGGAATGTAATGTGTCACAACACGGAGAAGACCCCCCTGCATATTTGCCGTCCCAAGAACATGGATTCACCAGAGGATTTAACTGAATCTTGGATCTCTAGTTCCTACGTTCCCCTTACAAATTTGGCAGGATCATGCAAGGATTTTCACTACTGTGGTGACGTATTCTATATGACCAAATCTGGTCATATATTCAATTACCCACATGTACTAGACCTTCCTGTTTGCGGGTCAGAGAGAACTGTATCATTAAGCACTATATCCTCTAGTGCATTGAATGTCGAGTCTCAGGTCTATCGGGTGATGTACTATTCTAGATGTCTAGATAGTTTGTCTATGCTCAAACAGGGGAAAGCTATGAACAGGCATGATCTCAGCTATTTCAGGCCTCATGTGGGGGGCAAAGGCATCGGGTATTTCATCAAGAATGGAACCATAATGGCTGGGATTCCTAAATACGTAGACATAAGGTCGCCCTATGCAAAGTGCCGAACTGCTGACGACTGTTATTATAGTGGGAAGGTAGGGAACAAGAAGGTTAAAGTTAGAGTTCCTGAAATCCTCTGTGATAACAGATATGGTCTTGTCTGTGACATTGGGAATGGTGTAGCTCTTGTCAATAATACCTTGATGAATCCACAAAAGTGGGTATCAGAAAATTTAGAGAACTTGGCAATAGAAGAGAGGCTTATTCCAATCTATGACAAAAATGTTATAGCCGCGGTAGACCCATCTGAGAAGATCCATATTTCAAGCGAGACTGAGCCACTTCCAAGCAGGAAAAAGGGATTTATAGGATTTCTCAAGTCCTCCTGGGTTTCAGTTGAATCTTATTTAATGTGGTCCGGCTTAGGCATTGTTCTGGGTGTTCTCAGCTACTGGCTTGGTGTGGCCAGACTCCTCCCATGTTTATTCTCAATCTGCACTGGATTTCCCAGTTTGGGAGGTTTGGTGGACAACAATCAACCAAAACAGACTGAGAAAGCTGTAAAATACATCAACCGGAAGGATGATGAACCGGACGTTCAGATCAAAGGGACCACAGAAGTCTATACCTGTCACTTCAAAGGGACGAGAAGCTGTCAAAGCTGTAACCCTTTGTGCTGGTAAGGAGCCCATTAACTGCTTAGCAGCTATAGCCTTCAATTGGAAGCATTTCACACACTTACCTAAAATCTTTTTTACCTCTCTTATTCCATTGACTAAGTAGTATTTCTGGCTCAATGAACTTAGAACCAACTTTGCACCCGCATGCAACAAACGCAAATGTTCTCTTTGTATAATTAGGTGAGTAACATGACATGACTTAGGCATTATTATTGGATGCATCTTGTCATAAGAAATATTTTTTGCATTTTGCAACCTACCTCCAGTTCTAAGTATTAACTGTTGGTCTAAGAAAGGATATAAAGCACTCAGACTGGTTTTAATAGGTTTGCCTTTCCATAAACACTCAATTTCATTTGAAAAGTACTGCATTTGAGTGTTTCTTATAATGACCATTAAAGCATTATTTAATTCTAGGGGTGTCAATGACCCCTTCATTTTAGAATTTGACTGTTTACAATTGTTACAGAAACGCAGCATATAGCAACATAACTAACAGATAATATATTCGAAACCAAAATGTACTACAAAATAATACTACTTACTATATTCATGGGTGCTAAGGGATTAGTTCTTCCTGCGTCTTTGCAGATTGAATTACATCCTGTCATGCCTCACGAAATGGTTTGTAATATAGGTGTTCCCACCAAGATCAGGGAAGACCTAGTCTGTGAGTATTTTGAGTCAAAGTCACCCCTGATAGACGAACATAAAGCTGAGGGATATCTATGTTCCAAGCAGACTTACACGTCTAAGTGCGAATGGGGGTTATTGGCCAACTCAAATACCCAGGAAGTAAAGAGTTCTAAGGTCACCAGAGCAAGCTGTATAGATGCCATCAGTGAGCATCTAAAGGGGAAGCTTAGGAAGGGCCGATATCCCAAAGCTGACTGTTCATGGTTCTATGGTGCTGAGGCTTCGGATAAGTTTATCTCCATCCAAAAGCACTCAGTTCAATTCAATCATTACAGTCTGGAATACATTGATCCCATATTTAAAGACGGATTTTGTAAGTCAGTAATATGTGAAACATATTATGACAACACTTTATGGATTGATGTTGCAAGTAGGAATGTAACGTGTCACAACACGGAGAAGACCCCCCTGCATATTTGCCGTCCCAAGAACATGGATTCACCAGAGGATTTAACTGAATCTTGGATCTCTAGTTCCTACGTTCCCCTTACAAATTTGGCAGGATCATGCAAGGATTTTCACTACTGTGGTGACGTATTCTATATGACCAAATCTGGTCATATATTCAATTACCCACATGTACTAGACCTTCCTGTTTGCGGGTCAGAGAGAACTGTATCATTAAGCACTATATCCTCTAGTGCATTGAATGTCGAGTCTCAGGTCTATCGGGTGATGTACTATTCTAGATGTCTAGATAGTTTGTCTATGCTCAAACAGGGGAAAGCTATGAACAGGCATGATCTCAGCTATTTCAGGCCTCATGTGGGGGGCAAAGGCATCGGGTATTTCATCAAGAATGGAACCATAATGGCTGGGATTCCTAAATACGTAGACATAAGGTCGCCCTATGCAAAGTGCCGAACTGCTGACGACTGTTATTATAGTGGGAAGGTAGGGAACAAGAAGGTTAAAGTTAGAGTTCCTGAAATCCTCTGTGATAACAGATATGGTCTTGTCTGTGACATTGGGAATGGTGTAGCTCTTGTCAATAATACCTTGATGAATCCACAAAAGTGGGTATCAGAAAATTTAGAGAACTTGGCAATAGAAGAGAGGCTTATTCCAATCTATGACAAAAATGTTATAGCCGCGGTAGACCCATCTGAGAAGATCCATATTTCAAGCGAGACTGAGCCACTTCCAAGCAGGAAAAAGGGATTTATAGGATTTCTCAAGTCCTCCTGGGTTTCAGTTGAATCTTATTTAATGTGGTCCGGCTTAGGCATTGTTCTGGGTGTTCTCAGCTACTGGCTTGGTGTGGCCAGACTCCTCCCATGTTTATTCTCAATCTGCACTGGATTTCCCAGTTTGGGAGGTTTGGTGGACAACAATCAACCAAAACAGACTGAGAAAGCTGTAAAATACATCAACCGGAAGGATGATGAACCGGACGTTCAGATCAAAGGGACCACAGAAGTCTATACCTGTCACTTCAAAGGGACGAGAAGCTGTCAAAGCTGTAACCCTTTGTGCTGGTAAGGAACCCATTAACTGCTTAGCAGCTATAGCCTTCAATTGGAAGCATTTCACACACTTACCTAAAATCTTTTTTACCTCTCTTATTCCATTGACTAAGTAGTATTTCTGGCTCAATGAACTTAGAACCAACTTTGCACCCGCAAGCAACAAACGCAAATGTTCTCTTTGTATAATTAGGTGAGTAACATGACATGACTTAGGCATTATTATTGGATGCATCTTGTTTTCTAATGTTTGCGCGAATTTCACTCATTATAATGAAACAATTTTTTACGGATTTTATCGCGGTTTATTAAGATTTTTACAAGCCCGACGTTTCGGATACTTTACAGCAACCATGGTCACGGGAGGACTGTATCTTAATAAACCGCGATAAAATCCGTAAAAAATTGTTTCATTATAATGGATGCATCTTGTCATAAGAAATATTTTTTGCATTTTGCAACCTACCTCCAGTTCTAAGTATTAACTGTTGGTCTAAGAAAGGATATAAAGCACTCAGACTGGTTTTAATAGGTTTGCCTTTCCATAAACACTCAATTTCATTTGAAAAGTACTGCATTTGAGTGTTTCTTATAATGACCATTAAAGCATTATTTAATTCTAGGGGTGTCAATGACCCCTTCATTTTAGAATTTGACTGTTTACAATTGTTACAGAAACGCAGCATATAGCAACATAACTAACAGATAATATATTCGAAACCAAAATGTACTACAAAATAATACTACTTACTATATTCATGGGTGCTAAGGGATTAGTTCTTCCTGCGTCTTTGCAGATTGAATTACATCCTGTCATGCCTCACGAAATGGTTTGTAATATAGGTGTTCCCACCAAGATCAGGGAAGACCTAGTCTGTGAGTATTTTGAGTCAAAGTCACCCCTGATAGACGAACATAAAGCTGAGGGATATCTATGTTCCAAGCAGACTTACACGTCTAAGTGCGAATGGGGGTTATTGGCCAACTCAAATACCCAGGAAGTAAAGAGTTCTAAGGTCACCAGAGCAAGCTGTATAGATGCCATCAGTGAGCATCTAAAGGGGAAGCTTAGGAAGGGCCGATATCCCAAAGCTGACCGTTCATGGTTCTATGGTGCTGAGGCTTCGGATAAGTTTATCTCCATCCAAAAGCACTCAGTTCAATTCAATCATTACAGTCTGGAATACATTGATCCCATATTTAAAGACGGATTTTGTAAGTCAGTAATATGTGAAACATATTATGACAACACTTTATGGATTGATGTTGCAAGTAGGAATGTAACGTGTCACAACACGGAGAAGACCCCCCTGCATATTTGCCGTCCCAAGAACATGGATTCACCAGAGGATTTAACTGAATCTTGGATCTCTAGTTCCTACGTTCCCCTTACAAATTTGGCAGGATCATGCAAGGATTTTCACTACTGTGGTGACGTATTCTATATGACCAAATCTGGTCATATATTCAATTACCCACATGTACTAGACCTTCCTGTTTGCGGGTCAGAGAGAACTGTATCATTAAGCACTATATCCTCTAGTGCATTGAATGTCGAGTCTCAGGTCTATCGGGTGATGTACTATTCTAGATGTCTAGATAGTTTGTCTATGCTCAAACAGGGGAAAGCTATGAACAGGCATGATCTCAGCTATTTCAGGCCTCATGTGGGGGGCAAAGGCATCGGGTATTTCATCAAGAATGGAACCATAATGGCTGGGATTCCTAAATACGTAGACATAAGGTCGCCCTATGCAAAGTGCCGAACTGCTGACGACTGTTATTATAGTGGGAAGGTAGGGAACAAGAAGGTTAAAGTTAGAGTTCCTGAAATCCTCTGTGATAACAGATATGGTCTTGTCTGTGACATTGGGAATGGTGTAGCTCTTGTCAATAATACCTTGATGAATCCACAAAAGTGGGTATCAGAAAATTTAGAGAACTTGGCAATAGAAGAGAGGCTTATTCCAATCTATGACAAAAATGTTATAGCCGCGGTAGACCCATCTGAGAAGATCCATATTTCAAGCGAGACTGAGCCACTTCCAAGCAGGAAAAAGGGATTTATAGGATTTCTCAAGTCCTCCTGGGTTTCAGTTGAATCTTATTTAATATGGTCCGGCTTAGGCATTGTTCTGGGTGTTCTCAGCTACTGGCTTGGTGTGGCCAGACTCCTCCCATGTTTATTCTCAATCTGCACTGGATTTCCCAGTTTGGGAGGTTTGGTGGACAACAATCAACCAAAACAGACTGAGAAAGCTGTAAAATACATCAACCGGAAGGATGATGAACCGGACGTTCAGATCAAAGGGACCACAGAAGTCTATACCTGTCACTTCAAAGGGACGAGAAGCTGTCAAAGCTGTAACCCTTTGTGCTGGTAAGGAACCCATTAACTGCTTAGCAGCTATAGCCTTCAATTGGAAGCATTTCACACACTTACCTAAAATCTTTTTTACCTCTCTTATTCCATTGACTAAGTAGTATTTCTGGCTCAATGAACTTAGAACCAACTTTGCACCCGCATGCAACAAACGCAAATGTTCTCTTTGTATAATTAGGTGAGTAACATGACATGACTTAGGCATTATTATTGGATGCATCTTGTCATAAGAAATATTTTTTGCATTTTGCAACCTACCTCCAGTTCTAAGTATTAACTGTTGGTCTAAGAAAGGATATAAAGCACTCAGACTGGTTTTAATAGGTTTGCCTTTCCATAAACACTCAATTTCATTTGAAAAGTACTGCATTTGAGTGTTTCTTATAATGACCATTAAAGCATTATTTAATTCTAGGGGTGTCAATGACCCCTTCATTTTAGAATTTGACTGTTTACAATTGTTACAGAAACGCAGCATATAGCAACATAACTAACAGATAATATATTCGAAACCAAAATGTACTACAAAATAATACTACTTACTATATTCATGGGTGCTAAGGGATTAGTTCTTCCTGCGTCTTTGCAGATTGAATTACATCCTGTCATGCCTCACGAAATGGTTTGTAATATAGGTGTTCCCACCAAGATCAGGGAAGACCTAGTCTGTGAGTATTTTGAGTCAAAGTCACCCCTGATAGACGAACATAAAGCTGAGGGATATCTATGTTCCAAGCAGACTTACACGTCTAAGTGCGAATGGGGGTTATTGGCCAACTCAAATACCCAGGAAGTAAAGAGTTCTAAGGTCACCAGAGCAAGCTGTATAGATGCCATCAGTGAGCATCTAAAGGGGAAGCTTAGGAAGGGCCGATATCCCAAAGCTGACTGTTCATGGTTCTATGGTGCTGAGGCTTCGGATAAGTTTATCTCCATCCAAAAGCACTCAGTTCAATTCAATCATTACAGTCTGGAATACATTGATCCCATATTTAAAGACGGATTTTGTAAGTCAGTAATATGTGAAACATATTATGACAACACTTTATGGATTGATGTTGCAAGTAGGAATGTAACGTGTCACAACACGGAGAAGACCCCCCTGCATATTTGCCGTCCCAAGAACATGGATTCACCAGAGGATTTAACTGAATCTTGGATCTCTAGTTCCTACGTTCCCCTTACAAATTTGGCAGGATCATGCAAGGATTTTCACTACTGTGGTGACGTATTCTATATGACCAAATCTGGTCATATATTCAATTACCCACATGTACTAGACCTTCCTGTTTGCGGGTCAGAGAGAACTGTATCATTAAGCACTATATCCTCTAGTGCATTGAATGTCGAGTCTCAGGTCTATCGGGTGATGTACTATTCTAGATGTCTAGATAGTTTGTCTATGCTCAAACAGGGGAAAGCTATGAACAGGCATGATCTCAGCTATTTCAGGCCTCATGTGGGGGGCAAAGGCATCGGGTATTTCATCAAGAATGGAACCATAATGGCTGGGATTCCTAAATACGTAGACATAAGGTCGCCCTATGCAAAGTGCCGAACTGCTGACGACTGTTATTATAGTGGGAAGGTAGGGAACAAGAAGGTTAAAGTTAGAGTTCCTGAAATCCTCTGTGATAACAGATATGGTCTTGTCTGTGACATTGGGAATGGTGTAGCTCTTGTCAATAATACCTTGATGAATCCACAAAAGTGGGTATCAGAAAATTTAGAGAACTTGGCAATAGAAGAGAGGCTTATTCCAATCTATGACAAAAATGTTATAGCCGCGGTAGACCCATCTGAGAAGATCCATATTTCAAGCGAGACTGAGCCACTTCCAAGCAGGAAAAAGGGATTTATAGGATTTCTCAAGTCCTCCTGGGTTTCAGTTGAATCTTATTTAATATGGTCCGGCTTAGGCATTGTTCTGGGTGTTCTCAGCTACTGGCTTGGTGTGGCCAGACTCCTCCCATGTTTATTCTCAATCTGCACTGGATTTCCCAGTTTGGGAGGTTTGGTGGACAACAATCAACCAAAACAGACTGAGAAAGCTGTAAAATACATCAACCGGAAGGATGATGAACCGGACGTTCAGATCAAAGGGACCACAGAAGTCTATACCTGTCACTTCAAAGGGACGAGAAGCTGTCAAAGCTGTAACCCTTTGTGCTGGTAAGGAACCCATTAACTGCTTAGCAGCTATAGCCTTCAATTGGAAGCATTTCACACACTTACCTAAAATCTTTTTTACCTCTCTTATTCCATTGACTAAGTAGTATTTCTGGCTCAATGAACTTAGAACCAACTTTGCACCCGCATGCAACAAACGCAAATGTTCTCTTTGTATAATAAGGTGAGTAACATGACATGACTTAGGCATTATTATTGGATGCATCTTGTCATAAGAAATATTTTTTGCATTTTGCAACCTACCTCCAGTTCTAAGTATTAACTGTTGGTCTAAGAAAGGATATAAAGCACTCAGACTGGTTTTAATAGGTTTGCCTTTCCATAAACACTCAATTTCATTTGAAAAGTACTGCATTTGAGTGTTTCTTATAATGACCATTAAAGCATTATTTAATTCTAGGGGTGTCAATGACCCCTTCATTTTAGAATTTGACTGTTTACAATTGTTACAGAAACGCAGCATATAGCAACATAACTAACAGATAATATATTCGAAACCAAAATGTACTACAAAATAATACTACTTACTATATTCATGGGTGCTAAGGGATTAGTTCTTCCTGCGTCTTTGCAGATTGAATTACATCCTGTCATGCCTCACGAAATGGTTTGTAATATAGGTGTTCCCACCAAGATCAGGGAAGACCTAGTCTGTGAGTATTTTGAGTCAAAGTCACCCCTGATAGACGAACATAAAGCTGAGGGATATCTATGTTCCAAGCAGACTTACACGTCTAAGTGCGAATGGGGGTTATTGGCCAACTCAAATACCCAGGAAGTAAAGAGTTCTAAGGTCACCAGAGCAAGCTGTATAGATGCCATCAGTGAGCATCTAAAGGGGAAGCTTAGGAAGGGCCGATATCCCAAAGCTGACTGTTCATGGTTCTATGGTGCTGAGGCTTCGGATAAGTTTATCTCCATCCAAAAGCACTCAGTTCAATTCAATCATTACAGTCTGGAATACATTGATCCCATATTTAAAGACGGATTTTGTAAGTCAGTAATATGTGAAACATATTATGACAACACTTTATGGATTGATGTTGCAAGTAGGAATGTAACGTGTCACAACACGGAGAAGACCCCCCTGCATATTTGCCGTCCCAAGAACATGGATTCACCAGAGGATTTAACTGAATCTTGGATCTCTAGTTCCTACGTTCCCCTTACAAATTTGGCAGGATCATGCAAGGATTTTCACTACTGTGGTGACGTATTCTATATGACCAAATCTGGTCATATATTCAATTACCCACATGTACTAGACCTTCCTGTTTGCGGGTCAGAGAGAACTGTATCATTAAGCACTATATCCTCTAGTGCATTGAATGTCGAGTCTCAGGTCTATCGGGTGATGTACTATTCTAGATGTCTAGATAGTTTGTCTATGCTCAAACAGGGGAAAGCTATGAACAGGCATGATCTCAGCTATTTCAGGCCTCATGTGGGGGGCAAAGGCATCGGGTATTTCATCAAGAATGGAACCATAATGGCTGGGATTCCTAAATACGTAGACATAAGGTCGCCCTATGCAAAGTGCCGAACTGCTGACGACTGTTATTATAGTGGGAAGGTAGGGAACAAGAAGGTTAAAGTTAGAGTTCCTGAAATCCTCTGTGATAACAGATATGGTCTTGTCTGTGACATTGGGAATGGTGTAGCTCTTGTCAATAATACCTTGATGAATCCACAAAAGTGGGTATCAGAAAATTTAGAGAACTTGGCAATAGAAGAGAGGCTTATTCCAATCTATGACAAAAATGTTATAGCCGCGGTAGACCCATCTGAGAAGATCCATATTTCAAGCGAGACTGAGCCACTTCCAAGCAGGAAAAAGGGATTTATAGGATTTCTCAAGTCCTCCTGGGTTTCAGTTGAATCTTATTTAATATGGTCCGGCTTAGGCATTGTTCTGGGTGTTCTCAGCTACTGGCTTGGTGTGGCCAGACTCCTCCCATGTTTATTCTCAATCTGCACTGGATTTCCCAGTTTGGGAGGTTTGGTGGACAACAATCAACCAAAACAGACTGAGAAAGCTGTAAAATACATCAACCGGAAGGATGATGAACCGGACGTTCAGATCAAAGGGACCACAGAAGTCTATACCTGTCACTTCAAAGGGACGAGAAGCTGTCAAAGCTGTAACCCTTTGTGCTGGTAAGGAACCCATTAACTGCTTAGCAGCTATAGCCTTCAATTGGAAGCATTTCACACACTTACCTAAAATCTTTTTTACCTCTCTTATTCCATTGACTAAGTAGTATTTCTGGCTCAATGAACTTAGAACCAACTTTGCACCCGCATGCAACAAACGCAAATGTTCTCTTTGTATAATTAGGTGAGTAACATGACATGACTTAGGCATTATTATTGGATGCATCTTGTCATAAGAAATATTTTTTGCATTTTGCAACCTACCTCCAGTTCTAAGTATTAACTGTTGGTCTAAGAAAGGATATAAAGCACTCAGACTGGTTTTAATAGGTTTGCCTTTCCATAAACACTCAATTTCATTTGAAAAGTACTGCATTTGAGTGTTTCTTATAATGACCATTAAAGCATTATTTAATTCTAGGGGTGTCAATGACCCCTTCATTTTAGAATTTGACTGTTTACAATTGTTACAGAAACGCAGCATATAGGCTACCACTCTTTGAAGCTTATTTAAATTGGAGTATTTATTGAATATTGATTCATCAGCTGTACTATTACTAGCAACATTTGCAGTTGCTTCTACCTGCAATTCCTCCTTTAGTCCATCAGATTTTATTTGAAAGTAGAATTCATTTTCTTTGTGCTGATACATTGTATCAGATAGGTGTTGCGGATCGTGCCACCATAAAGTATTATTTTGTAATTTCTGAGGAGCTATTCCTCTTGATAATAAATCTGCAGGATTATCAGCACTTCTGACATAGGCCCAAGTACATCCTGATGTCAAGTTTTTAATTTGACCTACTCTCTTTGATACATATTTTCCACATTTTAAATTGCTTGAGTTGAGCCAAGCCAAAACTATTTGAGAGTCTGAGTAAAAAGTCATTTTAATTGGAAATCGATACTGTAAAGTCTTTTGGACTCTATTTGCAAGTTCAGACAGTAGTACTGCACTATTTAATTCCAGATTAGGTATTGTTAAACTTTTACCCAGGGGAGCTACCCTTGACTTTGAGCATAATAAATGGACTTTGACCGTACCATCCTTATACAAGACTCTCATGTAGAGACAGCATCCTATAGCTTTTAACGATGCATCACAATATCCTACTAGTTCTGTAGTTTTCATATCACCTTTTAGGACACCTCTCTGCGTGGAAATAGTACCCATTTCCTTCAACTCTCTTAAAAATATTTCCCAGTCTTGAAGTTGCCTCTGAGGTAACATGACATCCCAATTAATCTTTAAGGCCCATAACTCCTGCATGAAGAGCTTTGCTTTGACTATTACTGGACCAATTAATCCAAGAGGATCAAATATTTTGCCTATGAAACTTAGAATTTTTCTTTTTGAGTTTAATTTATTTTGATCATCATTTGGACTATGAAATTTAAATAAATCCTCATTAGTGTTGTATTTGATACCCAGGGTTTTTATAGTGTTATCCCCATTCAAATCTAATTCATCAAAATATTTTTGTTCCCCTTGCAAGTCGCTAAGGATATCTTGATTATTGGAACACCATTTGTGTAGCTTAAATGTCCCTAAATCCAGTAAACTTATAAGTTCTTTTTTCAGGTTGGCCAGTTCCTCCAGATCATCACAGCCGGCAATGACATCATCGACATAAGTATTATTCATGATGGCCTCTGCAGCCAGAGGATACTCATCATGGAACCGCATAGCAAGTTCTACCAGGCATCTGGTGCTAAGGAAGGTTGAAGCTTTTAAGCCATATGTGACAGTTTGAAGCTGAAGGCAAGCAATGGGATTTTGTGGATTGTCTCTCCATAATATATTTATCAGTCCTACTTGACTTTTATTCAAATGTACCTGCCTAAACATTTTCTCAATATCACATATTAATGTGTACCGGTATGTTCTAAACAGTATAAGTATGTCAAACAGTTCATTCTGTACTGTAGGTCCATTATACATTTTATCATTAAGAGAGACTCCATTTTTAGACTTCTGGCTACCATTAAATACCACTCTTAATTTAGTAGTCTTACTGTGCTCATTACTGACCGCATGGTGTGTAAGAAAATAGACGGGATCATTTTTAACATCATAATCACCGATGTCAACAATCTTGGCATGCCCCAACTCAATATACTGGTTAATAAAGTTTTTATATTGCTGAAAATATTCAGGCTTGTTTTTGAATTTACTTTCAAGGGAGAGAAATCTTTGAAGAGCAATTGAGAAGGAATCTCCCAGATTAAGTCGATCCATAGAAACTTTAAGAGGCATGTCAACATGAAATCTCTTATCAATTAATTGTACAGATTTTTTAAAACAATCTTCAGCTATTTGACATTCTGGGGTAACCTCTGCTTTTTCAGGGATTTTTTCCGCAAGCCAGAACTTATTCATAACTTCAGTCAAATTTTCTCTTTTAGCTTTCAGTACAAAATTTGTAACCATATTGTTATGCGCCTGAGCAGTGGTGAATGATAAGCTACCGCCTACTACATAACCAAATAAGGTATTTTGCAGAACTAGACCATAATTTAAATTTCTTTGACCATACTGTATAATTTTGAAATAAAAATCTGCACCCAGTAATAACTCAATTGTAGAAGGAACATTAAAATCTGGATCAGCGAGCCTAACACCTACAGGCAGTTTTATAGTTGACATATCAATGTAACATTGTGGCAGTTTTGATGTGATTGTGTCAACAATATGGCAAGAGACAGGCAACTCTACATTATTACTAGTATACAATATAATATTAGTATACCTATCAATTTTGTTAGAATGGTTACATATACCTACAATGTTTGTATTTGTTTTTAATTGAGGCAAATTTAGTTTATTTACAAGATTCTTTTGTATAAATGATGCCTGGCTGCCAGTATCAAGCAAAACCTTTACATACATATCCTTTCCATACCCATCAGTGAGCTTTACCCTGATAGTGGGAAGTAAAATGTTTTCCGTTGACTGCTGGTTACATAGATTACCAACCTTTTCAGCTTCTGGACTTTCCTCATGCATGAGAGTATTGTGAGTGAGTTTACAAATTTTGCATCTAAAATTAAATTTACATTTATTTTTATGAGACTTAAGGCATATTTTGCATAAATTTTTAGATTTTGCAAACTCAATCCGATCTCCTATGGATGCTGTCTGAAATACAGGACACAAATAGATAGGATGATCTTTTTTACAATAAATACATAACTTCTTGGATACTTCTTGTGAAGCAACATTAGTAACTTTGTATGGATTAGATTTGCCCCGAGCACTCTCATATGGAGTACCTTTTAATGCAGGACTATCTTCTAGCGCGATTGCGCGCCGTTCCAAATATGACACAAATTCATCCATTGTTGGTAAATTATCAGGGTCCTCACGGTCAAGGTGATATGCCCTGCATGTATATGAGTCTAACTTACGACTGAATATAGATATTAATATCATATCCCATTGTTTAGTGGGCTGCTGTAGATTTTTTAGCGCGTAAATTTGCTGTTGCACTTCAGAAATAAATGATCTGATGGTGGCAGCAGTGCCTCTTTGCATTGGGGGCAAGTCCAGAAGATGACCGATATGATTTGAAATTAACCGAGCTTTATTATCAAAGCGTTTCTTCAATAGGATTAATGCTTCAGGGTAGGACTCGTTTACCATCGGTAAATTTACAATGATTGCCAGAGCATCTCCTATGAGATATTTCCTAAGATAGAACAGTTTTTGGATATCAGACAATGATGTATTTTTATCAATAAGTGCTGAAAATAAATCCATAAATGGTTTAAATTTTGTGAAATCTCTGCCATCAAACGTTGAGATTTCAATGTTAGGAAGTTTAGACATAGACACATTATTTTTCTCAGTATTATTAGCAGCACTACAATTTTCAATAGATTCATTCAGCCTTGCTAAAAGTCTATAATATTTTGCCTCGACCACATCAATCCTTTCAGCATCTTCCGGGTCCATCACTAAGATATCTACATTAATATCTTCATAGTACTTAAACGTACTTACAAGCTTGCTCCTCCGCGCCTCCAAGTCTGCTGCGTCGGCAGATGCAAAACTTACGGGATCGTCAACGAAGTTTTCGATGCGCGTGATTGTCCCCTTTAGGAGACCACGCCTCGTGCGTAGGGATGGAAGCTTATCTTCCATCTTTCCCGACGGCCAAACTTGAAATTATCGCTTTTGACTTTTGATCGCACGTGGTGGGTGGTTGACCGGCGACCTCTTGCAACTATCGCGAATATAATTTACTGAATTTATCGAAGGACCACTTACTCTGTTTGGTAAATAAAACAGAGTAGAATTTTTAGGTTTATTACCGAATAAACACAGTACAATTTATTAGTTAATGAGCCAGCTTTGCTGAAACCCTTTTTTAATTTGTGACAGAATATTATAGTGAGTTGCACAAAATGGCCTTTGCCTTTATACAATTTATATAAGAATTTTGTATTTTTGTAAAACTAAAAACTTCCATAATGGATAATCATTTTTTGTTGTGTTGATTATCGCTAGGACAACGTTTCTATAAAAAAATGTATATTTTTGTTTATAGGCGCTATAAATTTTTGTTTAAGGGACAACATTTGCCGGGTTCAGCTTGTTTATTATACAATTAATATTTACATTATTTATTATACATTAATATTATTCGAATATTTATCTTCCGACACACCCGTAAAGAGTTTCACGTCACTCGTGTGGTTAACAGGATGAAACATATCCCGGACGAGGCGGATGAGATACAGGAACAGTCCCGTATCCTTCTCCATGACCTCATCCCGGGATCTGAGGTGATCCCGGTCGTGTCTTGTCCGTATGTTCGTGTATAAGTCCTGTAAAACCCGTGTGGTTTCATTTTCCATGTTTAGTTTCCCCTGGATCTGGAGTTTCATGGCTGTTACTGCTAAGGGCACTGCAAATGTTTTAAATATATTAGTATCCTCTTTTAGTATGAGTTTCCTTTTAGACTACGTTCTAATTACTTCTTCTGCTATTTCTTCTAAGAACTTGGTTGAGTAGAGTTATGCCATTGAGTTTTTTCGTGACTCAATTAAAGCTGCCTTGTGAGTACTATGTGTAGGTAGACGAATGTTGGTCGGCCATTAACCAGGTGGGAAGACGATCTCCGTGCAGTGGCCGGTCATTGAGGGAGGCCTGTGTTCAGCAGTGGACGGATAGAGGCTGATGATGATGATGATGGGCACTATGTTAAGGTAAAGTAGCGTAAAATAATATAATAATAATAAGAGCTTTATTTGTGATGTCACACTGCAACACACTACAATGAATATAACAATATACAAAATAACATCGAAATAAATTAGCAAGCTTAGAATAATTATTACATTATAGAAAGTCGGTCTTCACACAAGCGCCAATGTCAATAAAATCATTTTACAAAAAATTTAAACCAACTTCAAAAATACTAAACTAAAAAAACATTTTACAAAAAATTAAAACCGACTTCAAAAATACTAAACTAAAAAGTAATAAAATAACAGTTTCATTAATGTTTGTGCTTACAACATACAATCAACTTAATCTTCTACTAATGTACAAACTTTGCGTTTACCACGTCATTATAGTTACTTTTGGAGTCGGTGTCAGCCAAGGTAGGTAGGTAGATAATGTACAGCAACAAATACGACACCGACTCCAAAAGTAACTATAATGACGTGGTAAACGCAAAGTTTGTACATTAGTAGAAGATTAAGTTGATTGTATGTTGTAAGCACAAACATTAATGAAACTGTTATTTTATTACTTTTTAGTTTAGTATTTTTGAAGTCGGTTTTAATTTTTTGTAAAATGTTTTTATTTCTTAATTTTTAGTGATTCCGAAATTCGTCGTCTTGGCGTTCATTGAAGGAGGCATATTCAGCAGTGGATGGATAAAGGATGATGATGATGATGCTGATGGTGATGATGATGATGATTACGATGACCGCGACATACTATGGTGTGCTACTAAAGCATCCTATACAATTGTTACATCGACACGTAATAAAATAATCATATCATCAAGGTAAACAAAACCAACCAAATAGGCATTATTGGGAATAACTAAAAAACGGCTTGTCAGATCTTAATAAAATTAATATGGGACCAAATTGGAAACACCAGCTTTCAAACAAAAAAATAACCATCAAAATCCATTCACAAACGGCGGAGATATCGTGTCACATACATACAAAAAAAAAAAAAAAAAAAAACATACAGACGAATTGAGAACCTCCTTTTTTTTTGAAGTCGGTTAAAAAGTAATAAAATAACTATGTTTCTTTAATTTTGGTGCTTACAACTTATAATCAACTTAATATACTACTAATGTACAAACTTTCCGTTTTCCACGTCATTATAGTTACTTTTGGAGTCTTTTCTTAATTTTTAGTGATTCCGAAATTCGTCGTCTTGGCGTTCATTGAAGGAGGCCTATGTTCAGCAGTGGACGGATAAAGGACGATGATGATGATGATGATGATGATGGTGATTACGATGACCGCGGCATACTATGGTGTGCTACCAAAGCATCCTATACAATTGTTGCATCGACAAGTAATAAAATGAGCACATCAGCATAATATCGTCGAGGTAAAAGGAACCAACCAAATAGGCATTATTGGGAATAACTAAAAAACGGCTTGTCAGATCTTAATAAAATTAATATGGGACCAGATTGGAAGCACCAGCTTTCAAATAAAAAAATAACCATCGAAATCCATTCACAAACGGCGGAGATATCGTGTCACATACATACAAAAAAAAAACATACATACAGACGAATTGAGAACCTCCTTTTTCTTCGAAGTCGGTTAAAAATGAAGCACAATCGACACATTGTTACCAGTGGTGGTGAAGTTTACCGAAAACGGGGAATGATTCGACCGCTGATATTTTTAATAAATAATGAATCCTAAATTTTTGAACTGTTGTCCTCAGCTTCCTCCTAGTTTAACTTTAGTATTTATAAGTACGTCTTGGTGTTCTTCGAGAGACCTACGTCTAGCAGTTATATAATAGACTAAATTAAATTATGACAAAAGAATAAAAATACTTGCATATCATTATGGTTAGCCACATAGTATTTTCAGCGTTACGTTAGATATTCGTGTTGTAAACTTGATTACTAATCTTCTGCGCCAAAGATTTGTAATTAAAATTTCAATCGCGAAAAACAATTTATTTTTATAACAGTTGCCTACAACTTTGTCCGCGTTAACTTAGGTTTACCTATTACCAAATACACTCTTGACAATGCCTTTTACGTAAAAATTAGAATAGAATAGAAAAACAATGAATGAGATTGAAATTCCCTTTTAACATAGATTTTGATATTGGTATTTGATAACCAAACTTACTATTTTTCTATTTGTTTAAAGTGAATGCCATCGTCTATTCAAATATCCCTTCGATAAACGAATTCTCAGCTAGCGTTTTCACTAAATGCATATAAAAGTATAAACGGTACTTACATTAAAAAAATATATATAATTTTTTGTCTGTCTGTCTGTTTGTTCCGGCTAATCTCTGAAACGGTTGAACCGATTTTGACGAGACTATTACTGGCTGATGTAATAAGGAGTAACTTAGGCTACAAAAGTAATCATCATCACTCCGAATACGGCGGTAAATCTAAGTTAACGCAGGTGAAGCTGCGGACAACAATTAGTATAAATAAATAACAGTGTCTGTTTGTAATTTCAAATTAACAGCTTTTCAATAAATGCATATGAACTTTGATCTTGAATAAATTTTTTTGCACACACCAACTCCCAAACCATATTTTGTTGCAGTACCTACATACACATTAACACTTCTAAAAAAACTATATAAATATCTCATTTCATATAAATGATAAGTATTTGATTTTCTGACTTAATTAAAATTCGAAAAAAAAAACAACTTTGATTGTTTTTTAATAAGCATCAGTTGCTTCATATACAGCAATTTGGATTTTCTAAAGGTAGATCTACAACTAATGCGGGAGTTGATCTATTGGAGCATATAACAAGCTTGGGATCCCCCCAAGCTTGTCCAAAGCTTTCGATTGTGTCGAACATGCAACATTGATCAGGAAACTGCATCACTATGGTATCAGGGGTGTTTACATAAACTATTTGCATCTTATTTGTATAATAGAACTCAAAAAGTAAAATGGTAAAAATTTCTCTGGTACGACGATTGGTCCATTTCTCTTTCTGGTTTATATAAATGACTGGGCTTCCCTCATGAAGGACAAACATGAAATTTTATTGTTTGCTGATGATACTTCCGTAATATTTAAAATTAAACGACAACAAATGGACTTTGACGATGAAAACAATGCTCTTTCGAACATGGTGCATTGGTTTAGCGCGAAAGCGTTAATTGTAATAAAATTGATAAAACTTACATCGCCTAATGTTAAGCAGGTGCAAACCAATGTATCACTTAACAGAGAGGCGATGGACTTGGTGGATTCGACTGTATTTCTTGGAATTACCATGGATACTAAATTACAATGGGCGCCGCACATAGCTATTTTGACAGGTAGACTCGTTTCTACAGCCTTTGCGATGAAGAAAATATGATACCTATCTGGTATAGAGTAATTTTTTTTTAACTAGACCTTTTTATTAATTATTTTTTCTCGTATTTCAAGTGTACAAGCTGTTACCTAGGAAATAAATATATTTTGATTTGATTTGATTTATCGCATATATTTTATATACATACATTTTAAAACTAGAGCGGAGGGCGATGCAAGATGCGCGGCTGAAATCAGATTTTATGCCAGGGTTAGGCGGGTTCCTAATTGCCACGTACCGCCACAATTATAGTTGTACTAGCTGGTGCCCGCGACTTCGTCTGCACTGGATAAGATTTTAGTTTTTTTATAAAAAGTATCCTATGTTACTTCTAATACCTTCAAGAACATGTGTACAAAGTTTCATGATGATCGGTTAAGTAGTGAAAGCGTAACAAACATCCACGCTTTCACATTTATAATATTAGTAAGGATGGCAAGGTGTATAACATCTTGTCCGGCGTGGTTGGTAAGAATAGAAAAATCACTGCTAGGTAGGTACTTACTTAGTACCAAATCCGTTTTCTACAATCAGCGTCATTGTGAACACTAAACTGTTATTTACAGCAAAAATTTACACTTTTTCAATATTTCTCCCATAGAACATGGTATGGGAGCGCGGGGCAATGGGAGCGATCAGAAAATGGGAAGAGTGATTGAACTGGATGGAGGCATACTTGCGCGATTATAAACACTTGGGCGCTCTTACCTTCGAGAAACTTTACCTAACAAGTACGAACTATTAGTGCCATGCGTTCCGACACGAGGGAGGGGAGCACAGGAGGGGAGTGTGTTTCTCGTTCCACGCTTATTAAGAACTGCGGATTGCCATCGCCAAGGTAATCTTGAAATTGTATTCTTATATTTTTATGTTTTTGTTCAGTGAAGATGTTCTAGGGATGCCTAGATTCATTTATTAGGTCCTTACATATGAAATTGACGTTTTGTGTGGTTGGAACCTAAAGTCGATTTTTAGGGTTCCGTAGCCAAATGGCAAAAACGGAACCCTTACAGATTCATCATATCTGTCTGTTTGTCTGTCTGTCCGTCCGTATGTCACAGCCACTTTTTACCGAAACTATAAGAACTATACTGTTGAAACTTGGTAACTAGATATATTTTGTGAACCGCATTAAGATTTTTATACAAAAACCAATAAATAGAAGAAAAAAACCAATAAATTTTGGGGGTCCCCATACCTAGAACTGAAACTCAAAAAAAAAAATTCATCAAACCCATACGTGTGGGGTATCTATGGGTAGGTCTTCAATAATGATATTGAGGTTTCATTATTGTGCCGGTTGAGTAATGCAACGCAGCAGTCTAAGCGCGTTTGTCAGTTGGCTTCACTCAATTCATGTGGTACCCTTTCAAGCTGTTTTACCTTCCTAATTTGCCTCAAGTGGATTAAAACAGTTTAATCACTAACACCGCAGCCTGCAGATAACTCGGACGTGGTTTGTGATGGATCCGCTTCCACAATAGCCTTCAATTCTTCATTATCAACTTTGGTTTCCAGCCGTTCACGGGGCTTGTTCTGCAGGTCGAAATTTCCAGAACGAAAACGTTGGAACCAAAAACGCACTGTGTTTTCTTTTGCGACACCGCAGCCATACACAACATTAATCCTTCGAGCCGTTTCGGTAGCACTGGTGCCACGGTGGAACTCGTACTCGTAAATAACACGATATTTCAAGTTTTCGATTTTGTAAACTGAGTGACATAAAGATAAAAAACAAAGGAGGAAAACAAATGAATTACAATTTTGGAAACGCAAATGCATGAGTAAATAGCTGTATAAATTTGAATTTGGGATTCCTAACCAAAGAGGAAATAATTGAGATCATAGGACAGTAGGGACAAAACGTCAATTTCATATGTAAGGACCTAATACTAACCCTATAAGCTTTCAGAATATTATTTTCACACTATTTTACATACATATTTTTCTTATTGCAGGTCCCACGAAAAAACAAATCGGAAAACCATGAAAAAATTCTAGCTAGTCATCTTCGGCCTATGTCAAATAAATTTTATGGTCTGACGAGAGAACAATTTAGAAAAGTATGTTACTCAAGTTAGTCAAACTGCGGGAATAGAAATTTTTAGTTTCAAGTATTGGGTAAGACTAAATATTATTCCTCCGAGCGCGAAATAGTCTCCCATATCCGACACGTACGGGTAGTACGACACGTGTCACGTAGTATATATGACTGTAATTCATTGTAACTGCGATTAGCCCTAATTAAAAATTATAAGTAGGTTGATAAATTTGTTTTTGAAGTGAAACTTCTTTGCGCGCAAGAGGGTAAATTTTTACGGATGAAACGTTACGAAAATATGCAACGATTTTGTCCAAGAGGAGGGAGAGAGTAATTGAGACCGATTGAGATAGAGTGAGAAAGGGCGAACGTAGCATGAAGCATATAGTCATGGAGTGAGAGTAGGGAGCAAGTGAGTGAGAAAGATCGAGAGAGAGAGAGAGAGTGAGATAGAGCGAACGTAGCATGAAGCATATAGTCATGGAGTGAGAGTAGGGAGCAAGCGAGTGAGAGAGCTTCAGAGAGAGAGTGAGATAGAGCGAACGTCGCATCGCAAGTCTCGGAAATTTAAAGCTTTATTAGTATAAATATAAACGAGATTTAAAATTAGTTTGCCAAATAAGTTTCACTTCTGACGTTTTGTGTACCTACTTTCTACGGACGCACTTTTTTTAAATAAAAGTATTCCTTATTAGACTCTTATTACCCTGTGCTCCTGTGCACCTTGCTTTTATACTCCATGTTTCGAGATTATCGGCGGCGTAGATAATCTTTTGACGCATTTTTCTTCAAAAAAAAAAAAGAAAGAAAAAACAAACCTATAGGTATTGTTACGCAATATACGTACCTCTATGGTAATGACCATTATTAATAATTCTTGACGCACCGCTGAAGTTCGTATTTTACTTTAAACTATCATTTTACTCTTGAAATATTCATATTTCTTGTTAATTTTCTTTGTTTCACTCATTTACACTAGCTGTTTGTGTGTTTACGTTACGTGTGTTAACGCCGGGTTTTAGTGGGTAGAGCTGCGTCCACCTTACCACCTTTCGGGCGCAGCGATTCTCACATACCCGCCTGGGGAGATCCACTCCTTCGCGGGATGCCTCAGAACATTTCCCGGGGTTAAACAAAAAATAAAGGAAAAAAAATGTTCATGGGCGACGCTAACCATAATATTATACCATAATACACATAATGAAATTGTATACATTATAATACACATCTATAAATATACATTATAAATAATACAATATGTAATATGTAAATAAAATATTTGTTTTTATTTCCTTATTTAATTATTTAAAAAAATATTCATTTCATGTTCATACATAGGCTGCACTAAAAGTATCGGGAATTGAATATTTCCACTGTTCCTGTCATAATAAAATCTTTTTAATTGAAAACTCCTTGGTTTTAAAAATCGAATACCATTTATTTATTTAAAAAAGATTCTCGGTCTTGTCACAAGGTCTGGTCAAACTTGTTTAGTCGTTGAGAAAATGGAATTGACTCGAGAAAATTCTAGAGCGATGATTTATTATGACTTTCGAAGTGGTTTAACACAAAAACAGTGTGTTGACCGGATGATTTCTGCATTTGGTGATGAAGCCCCCTCCAAAACCACAATTTATCGCTGGTTTACTGAATTTCAACGTGGCCGTGTCAAGCTCAGTGATGATCCCCGTCAAGGTCGTCCAAAAACTGCAGTCACCCAAGAAAACGTTGATGCTGTGCGTAAGCTGATTGAGGAAGATCGACATGTGACATACCGCGAAATTCAGGCAACTTTAGACATTGGCATGAGTCAAATACAAATAATCTTGCATTTTTTGTATAATTGCTCGAGTTACTTGGTGCGTCAGAACTCTCGAAAGATTCCACGCAGGATCCTCAAATGCTGTATACAACATTGTATCAGGTGACGAATCCTGGATATACGCGTACGAACCCGAAACAAAAAACCAGTCACGAGTTTGGGTGTTCGAAAATGAGTTAAAGCCAACAAAAATTGTTCGTTCACGGAGTGTTGCAAAAAAAATGGTGGCCACGTTTGTCTCCAAAACCGACCATGTTGCGACTATTCCTCTTGAGGGACAAAGAACGGTTAATGCAGAATGGTATGCTAGCATTTTTTTGCCACAGGTCGTTTCTGAACTCCGTAAAGAGAACTGCAACCGCCGCATCATCCTCCATCACGACAATGCGAGTTCTCACACCGCGCACAGAACAAAAGATTTTTTAGAGCAAGAAAACATAGAATTATTAGACCATCCGCCGTACAGCCCCGACCTAAGCCCTAATGATTTCTATACTTTCCCTAAAATAAAGAATAAATTGCGAGGTCAGAGATTTTCATCGCCTGAAGAAGCTGTGGACGCCTACAAAACGGCCATTTTGGAGACCCCAACTTCCGAATGATTGCTTCAATGATTGGTTCCATCGTATGGAAAAATGTGACAAATTTCGCGGAGAATACTTCGAAAAGCAATAAATACATTTTTCAAAAGTAATGTTGTGTCACTTCCTTGATTCCCGAAATTTTCAGTGCTGCCCTCGTATTGTCAACTCTTTATACTTAGTGGGAGGGTCTTACCATATTCCGATTTAAAAATTCAACAAATTGAAAACTTTGACATTTTTATAAAAATAATCTATACTAATATTATAAAGCTGAAGAGTTTGTTTGTTTGTTTGAACGCGCTAATCTCAGGAACTACTGGTCCGATTTGAAAAATTCTTTCAGTGTTGACAGCTTATTTATCGAGTAAGGCTATAAGGCAATAAATCACGCTGTGACTTATAGGAGTTGAGTAACGCGGGCGAAGCTGCAGGCAACAGCTAGTCACTTATAATATTTGGACACAATTTAGACTGCAAATTTTTGTCTAAAAAAATAGTCATACGGATCGGCGAATGGGCAAATGGTGTCACCTGATGGTAAGTCATAAATAAGTTTACCTGAGTCTACCCCACGTGACTCATTCATGTTGCCTACATCTTGATACATAAGATGTTAAGTCCTAGTGCCAGTTACACTGTCTCTGCCCTTCTCTCTGAAACACAGCAAGCTGTTGCGAAAGAAAGAAGCAGGATGATGGTACTCATGCAAACGGGAGCGCGGTATAGCGCATCCCTCCCACAAGTATCACAAAATTAGCTTTTTACAATTTCATACAAGTCTTGGTCGGGTGTTTTTTTTAGCGCCGGGAAATGCTATTGGGCATCCCACGGGGGAGGGGGGAGTCCCCAGGCGGGTATGTGGGATTCGCAGCGCCTGAAAGTGGTAACGTGGACGCATGTAGATACGGTTTCGGAAGATAAGCTATAACCACAGACACCCGCTACACCAGAGGATTAGCAGAATATGCGTTGCAGCCTATATCGAATATGAGTATGCTCTTTCCTTGAAGGTTCCTAAGTCCTATCAGTTCAGTGACAGCTGGTTCCATATAGTTGTTGTTCGAGACAGGAAATGCTGGAAAAATCAAGTTGTTGTGGATTTTTGACATCGAGGTGGTGTGGGTGATATTTGGAATATTGACGCAGTGTCCGGTGGTGAAATTCTGCTGCAGGTATTAGTCCGAACAATTCCTCAGAACATTCCCTGTGGTAGATGCGGTAGAAGATGCAGGGTGATCCGACATCTCTAAGAATCAAGCCGATTGGCCTTTGCTGAGCCGCCCGCCGTTGAACACGGTCAAATGGAAGGAGCTGATATAGGGGCGCTCCAGCCCAGAGGTGAGAGTAGTATTCCATGTGAGGCTAGATCAGCGCCTTGTATAATTGTAGGCGGTGGAACGGCATAAACTTGCAAAAACGGCATAAACGGCAAAAAATTGCTTCGCCCTACTGAGCACACCGAGTTTCTCAGAGGCTAGTTTAGCCTTTCTTTTCAAATGACCACGAAATTGCACATTGCTCGGTATGTCGACGCCAACTACTTATTCCAATACTGGCTAAGGCGTTAAGGGAAGTGAAAAACCCAAGAAAGAAAGAAAACCTAATCGCTTTTTCAGTTTAAAATCGATTATAACTTTTGTAATTTTTGCGAGTGCATCTTTAATTTTTTCAATAACGATATACGATTCCGAATAGAACGACACCTCAACCATATTTTTAGGAGACGGAGAAAACGTTTTCACCTAAAAGGCACTTGTTGACTAGAGTACTAAAGAGTCTACATTATTAGCCCGTGTAAAAGCCCTCTTTATGTAGGCAGTTAGTGACTAACTCCTGACGTAATTGCTAATAAGAAAATGGGTTTTTCAGGTTTTTCACGGCATCAAAATGTTTATTAAATAATATGTCAGATCCACCAAATCCTCTTAGTGTAGAGCACGTGTGGCATGATAAATTTAAATATAAAAAAATAAAATTTTTGATAATACAAAAATATTGGCACCATCTAAAATGGGTAAGTATTTAATATTAAATATATATTCGGGTGCTTACCGCTTTTATAGTTTTATTGAAGTTCCAATATTTCATAAAGTATCCTAAAGGTCGGGTATGTAAAAAACTTAATGTAATCTGAACCTTTAACAAAATAATGATACTTTGTCATCTGATAGACATTCTGATGTACCTATACAGATATTCTGATGTATACTTATAGATAAAGGCCAATTAGCAGTTTTCGTCATTGAGAATAAATGATCTGTCTATGGGCACTGTTTTTTTTTCAAAATGATGTTACGTTTTGATAAAGTATTAAAAAAATTAATAGTTACTAAAATTTTAATTTCATACAGCACGAGACATTGATTAGGAAATTCCTTCACTATGGAATAGATGGTACGGCAATTAACAATAGGACTCAAAGGGTCGAAGTAAATAGTAAAAGATCCTCCGGGACTAAAATAGAGATGGGAGTCCCACAGGGGTCCATTCTTGGTCCATTTATTTTTCTAGTTTATATTAATGATTTACCTTACTTAAAGATAATCAAGAGGTAGTGATGTTTGCTGATGATACTTCACTTATTTTTGAAATCAAACGACAAGAAATTAATTATAACGAGGTAAACAACACACTCTCGAGGGTGGCACATTGGTATAGTGTTAATAACTTGTTTTTTAATAGTAAATAAACTAAATGTATAAATGTACTCTTAGATAATGAGAACTTGGAACTGGTGGACTCCACAGTTTTCCTAGGAATAAATCTAGGTTTTTAGCTATAGTACCTCATATAGCAAAATTGGCAATTAATAGACTCAGTTCAGCAGCATATATATACAGAGAGAAAAATAAGACAGTTTACTGATGAAGATACAGCGTGAATAGGATATTTTAGTTGTTATATTCATAGCATTATGTCTTAGTGCATATTTTTATGGGGAAATGCTAATCGATATAAACAACGTTTTCGTTCTGCAGAAGCGGGATGATGTTGTACATGCCACCGGATGATAAATCTGGAAAAACATTAGTGAATTCTGTAAATAAAGTGACATCCATGGTAGGGACAGACGCAATAAACACAGGCTAGATGTACCAATGATCAGACTCACAAAAGTAAGCAATTATTTTAAAGGCAGCAATGCTTTTACAATAAAATCCCAGAAAGCGTTCAAAACCTACCTATTAAAAAAATCAAAAGTTATTAAAGAGCGTTTGTAGTGAAGGATAACATAAAGTATAAGATTTCAGAAGATACCACACCTTGGGAATAGGACGTTCCTCCCAGGCATTTCAGTATAATAACATGTAAAATTTGTTATAAAATATTTGAAAACCTTGGAACTGGAGGTAGATTCAATTGACGTTCAAAAAGATGCATTATTGGTACTATTTTCAATAAAAAAAATTGTTTCGATTTAGATTTTTAAATAATTAAATATTTTTGGTATGACTTGGTAGACACTTCTGTAAAATTATCAATAAAGGCAAAAAAATGCTTGTAATAACAATTAATTATTACTAATTTTAATAATATAATATAAAAGCCTAGCCCATATATTTTTCTCCACTGAATTTATTTCGCCAGTTTTTAAAGTTACATGATTGTAAGTTGGGTATAATTTGACCCTGAAAATTATCATCATGAAAATATTTGAAGACTATAAATTGGCAATAAAAATAATATTATAATGAAACAATTTTTTTACGGATTTTATCGCGGTTTATTAAGATTTTTACAAGCCCGACGTTTCGGATACTTTACAGCAACCATGGTCACGGGAGGACTGAGGTGACAGATGTCCTAATGTTACAAAGTTATTCGAAACTACCCTATGATACATCGCGCAAACATGATAAATTCGCGCAAACATTAGAAAACAATAAATAAAAATAATATTTTAATTGCCAAGTACTAAATCATATTAACGTAACAAAGCAGCTATTAACATTTTATATATTTGTACTTTGCTTTCATAAATTTATATTATGTACTTTTATTTATTGTAAATTTTGTTATATTTCGGATATTTTCTTTGTGAATTCGCATAGAACTTGCGCGGAAAATAAAATTAAAAATAACTCATTCATATCATATTACACTTAATGAAAATTAAATACGTGAAGCAGATTTCTATTTTTGATATTAGGTCTTCCAGTGCAATAGTACAGTACAGTTCTGTCACACTGAATAAAATAATTACATTCGCCTATGCACACTAACATGTTCACGAGGGACTAGCTCAGTCATTTATGCTTTGCCACTGTCTGTCCTGTCCTTCTTTTCGAAGGGCAGCAAAGCTGTTTGACGGAAGAAAAAGGCAGGATGGTGGTATTCACGCAGACAGGAGCGCTGTTGTGGATTGTATTATTTACTATGTTAAACAAAATAATTGTTATTAAAATATATTGTACGGTCTGTGCCGGACAGATTGTTTGGTTTCGTAAATCGTACATCATTTCATGTTCTTCTTATAACTCTGGTAAAAAAAAACTTTAAAATCAAGCTTTTATTTAATTGCTCTAAAAAAAGAAAATTAATTAAAATGTTAGGTTTTGTCACCCGCCATAGTAATGATTTTAAGAAACTATTTGGTTCTTCTATATTCTTCCTTGGTAAGAAGCGTGTTAAAGTACTGCGCACCAGTTTGGTCTCCGATATATACGTCGTCCATGCAGATAGAATCGAGGCTATTCAGCGTCACTTTCTGCAAAGTCTCTGTTCTAAACTAAGACGCAAGATAACCGAATAGGAGGAGCGCGTCTTAATAAGCTTTTAGCTTAGCGAAACGTAGCAAGATAGCGGATCATTGTATATTATACAGACAAGGTAGCTTCTGTGATAACTTTTGAATGACTTTTAACACATTTTTCATACTCTCGATCCATGCGTGTGACCTGTGGAAGGTCGTTAACACATACCACAAAGTAACAAAAAAATCGGTTGTCTGTAAAGTCGGTTTACTGACGATAGTTGAACGTGACAACGTCATAAGAAAATGGAACGCCTCAGAGCGAGGTAACGCCGCATGCGTCATGTTTTGTCGTTCGTGCAGTCCGCGCCATCGAATTATAAGACGTTGTCACGTCAAAAAAACTAAAAATTAACCCGCAGTTGCGCTTGTGTGGTTGAGATAATGAGATAATATAATATATATGTGGTCAAATTGATATTTTTAACTGCAGCTTTTATTCATATAAAGAAATTATTAAGCAATACATTGCTAACAACTTCCCAACAAATTCATGTGTATTAATAATTGTATAAATTTTATATGCCTTATAGTAATTATGTCGTAATTTTAAGTTCACTGCATTTTTCTTCACCTTTTCTGTAAATGTTGTGTATAGCTATAATTTGTTATCAACTTAAAAATAAAAGCATAAAAATCTTAGTTCGCCATCTTTAAAAGTCCGCCATATTGGGTTTAAAGCATCACTCGTCGTCACTATATTTCTCGAGCTATTATTAGCAAGCCCTTTCATTTGATATCCATATTGTATGCGTGAATTTAAAATAATAATTAGTGTGCTATTTTTAGAAGATATATATTCTATTGAATTTAAAGTGGACGTCACTTTATTTCTCGAGTTATTCTTAACAAGCCCTTTTATTAAGGGTTAAAGTATGAAATTGCCGATTTGTACTGAAAAAATGAAATTCGTTTTTTTTATTTAAAATATTTATTTAACCAAAATAATTACCATTATTATCTATACATTGCTGCCATCTAATAGGAAGGTCATTTATGTCTTTGCGATAGAACTCTGGTGATCTAGATTCTACAAACTGTGTGAAAGTATTTTGTACCTACTGCCTTCTGAGAAGAAAACTTTTTACCATGTAGAAAAATTTGCAAATCACCTAAAAAATGGTAGTCCGTTGGAGCAAGCTCTGGCGAATACAGAGGGTGACGAATGGTTTCTAATTGCAGTTCCTGTAGAGTTAAAACGGTTTCTCGTGCTGTATGAGGTCTCACGTTATCATGGAGCAATAATGGTGAGGATCGATTCATTAGTCGGGGCTGTTTCACTGCTAGTTTTGCTATCATTGTTAGGAGTTTGGCACAGTAGACATCCGCCATTATTGCTTGACCAGATCGGAGAAAGCTATAGTGGATAACACCATGCTGAGACCACCAAACAGTTACCATTAACTTTCTATTGGTAAGCTTTACTTTAGGACACTTGCGGCGTTTGATCTGGGGTCAGTCATTGCATTTTTCGTTTACGGTTATCGTAAAGAATCCACTTTTCATCAAATGTTACAATTCCGTTCAATATTCCTCCATTTCTGTATTCATTCAACAAAACAAGTTCCAACACGATCTGTCAGATCAGTCGAATCATGAGGCATAAATTTTTCATGTTTCTTTATTTTATTGATTTGATACAAATGAGTCAATATTGTTGGTAATGTAACGTTAAACCATGCCGCTAATTTCTGGGTAGTTAGGCTCGGATCGGCTTCCACCATCTCTTTCAATACATTGTTATCCACGTGGAAGACCGCCCGTCTTCCACGTGGATAAAAAATATTACGAGTCGATTTATCGTTCTTCAGTGCAAAACGTATGGAAAATGTTTTTGAAGTTTTCTGACATTTCTAGTACTCATTCCTTAAATGGTCCCATAGAGTCTTTTGATCCCATACGAAGTAGCATCGTTGGCATAAAAATGTTTATTTTGTGAATTTTAAAATTTTTTTCGCTGACCGTAAATTTAAAATAATTTTAAAATCAAAATCTGTGAATGCAGTTCTGAATATCTTAAAAGTTATGGATAGTCCTAGGAACGTTTTCCTGAAACTATAACGGCCAAAGTTCGCCATCTTGGCTGTTCCGCCATGTTGGATTTAGAATGACGTCACACAGCTAATCATGCATTGTCATCCAAACTAAACGTGTATACAAAATTTCAACTCAATCGGTTAAAGATATCTGCTTCAAAATTGAGTTACAAGACTCCACGTGTACAAACATTCATACATTGATAGTTAAATAAAAGTAATTAATAATAAAAAATAAAAAAGTGTATTTTATGGCTTTTTTGTTAACTATAATTATTTTTATGTAATATAATAATTGTGCGTGTAAAAGGTTATACTTATAGACGCGATTTTCTCGTATGGAGTCATTTAGTGATTATGAATGACTTTAAAAACATAAATTATCTAATGCTTTACAATATAAAATACTCTTCCCTTCCTTTTTACGCGAATGTTTTGTTTATCGGTATGTTTGTTAGAATCTTTGATGTACTCGGCTAAACTGCTTTGCATCCTAATTTGCATCAACGATCAACAATAATTTGAAGGCTTCGCATTATAATTTGCACATAATTTGATTAACGTATTGCTACGCGGAATATTTTAAATGACATCATATTCTGATCGGATAGTAGATATTACAGTAGCATTATATTCATCATCATCGACCTGAGTCGCCCATTTCTGGAAATAGACCCCCTTA
Source organism: Helleia helle (assembly GCA_963853865.1). Taxonomy (NCBI): domain Eukaryota; kingdom Metazoa; phylum Arthropoda; class Insecta; order Lepidoptera; family Lycaenidae; genus Helleia; species Helleia helle. The sequence goes on from OY971435.1 coordinate 1,672,555, forward strand.
ATGAATGGCAAGAATCACCATTTGCATTCATCTTGGGCCGGACTGCACGATGATCGTTGTCATACTTGTCATATTTCATTGGAGATCGAGTATCGGCTGGTCTTATACTAAACTTATATGGGACTACTTTGTGATGTTCGTACGATACTATTACGCCAGCTAGTACAAGAAAATAGTCTATTACCTAGATCCAGACGAATGCTACTTTTAATTATTCAAAATCAAAATCAGAACGAAAAACAAAATCACAATTTTTGTAAAACGTCCGTAGAATACATCAATTCCAAAATACAACGGTTTTTATACACACATAGGAACCTTTTCGCAGTTCTTCTTTTGTGTTAAGGCAGATAATAAGTTAAGTGGTGTTAGCATAATTATTAACAAACATATTACACATTTATAATATCAGATGTGTCACGAACTTTGATAAAATAAAATGTAAAAGAAGTGGGTTTTTCATGTTAGTTGGATAGGCATATTGGCAAACGTGCCACCTGATGTTAAGTGGTCGACGTCACCCTTCATGGGTGACGTCGACTTCATGGCGACATAAACTAGTTTACCTGGAACGAGCCCAGGGAACTCATATATGTGTTGCCTATCCTGAGACATAAGATGTTAAGTCTCGGTGCCAGTAATTACACTGCCTGTCTTGCCCTTCTCTCCGAAACACGGCAAAGCTGTTTCATGGGAGAAACAAGCAAGATGGTGGTACCCATGCAGCCGGGTGCGCGGCACAGCGCTTCCCTCCGACCGGTATAAAGTAGGTTTTTGTTAGTTGGATAGGAAAATTAGCAGACGATCCATCCGATGGTAAGTGATCACCGTCGCCCAGGTACATAAACAGGTTAACTTGGAACTAGCCCACGCAACTCTTTCGTAGGAGCTGCTCTTTGTACCCTCTTATAAGAAGAGGGGAAAGAGCAGGGGCGAGGATGGGAACCTCACTGTGCATTAGCACAGTCCCGACGTTGGGAAGGGTTTTTTTGCTCATGTTGTTCATCAGATCCGGGAACCTCACCAAATTCGGCATCGGTGGCACTAGCCGGGTTTTAGTGGGTAAAGCTGCGTCCACCTTACCATCTTTCGGGCTCCCTAGGCGGAGTCCTACGTACCGGCCCCCTTCCCTGCGGGATGCCTAAGAGCATATCCCGGCGTTGCAAAATGCAACTCTTTCGTGTATTGCCAGTCATTGCCAGCCAGTGCCAGTGATAACTGGCTTTGTCTTGCCTTTTCCTTCTGATTAGAATGCTTACGGTTGATAGCGATACGTATTTCGGAGAGAGTGGCAGGAGAGGAAGTGAAAATGTATTGACACCTGGACCCATCCTACGTCTCAGGAAAGACAAAGTATGCGCGTCTGTCAGTTTGCTTTTTTAACGAAAATAATAAATCCATGATTTTTAGGAGCTACCATAAATATTCATAAACTAAACCTTATTATTAGGCCCCTAAAGACTTCTTATTAGAACTCTAAGACGTCATTGCTGTAAAAGATCCCAATCGTTCCAAGTTATCTCCACTCTTTCATATGTAATCTATGCATGACCAGAATAATAAAAACCCTCGCCATATTGCGTAAAATTTCGGAACTAATTTCTGTATGGACTATACTATGTGTTGACGTATAAAAGACACAGTGGCGACACCATGCAGGGTTTATATATCTGGTCAGGCTATACATATTTTTAATGTTCCACTCTTTTCAATACTCTAAATATTCAATGGGGTCATAGGTCTCTCATTGGTATACTGGAATTTTAATGTCATTATATATTATAATTCGAGCACACTTCATTCGAGTGCCAGGCCGCGTTTAGGAACGAGCTGCAGACAAAATGTTTCAAGAAAATAATAGTGTTAGTCGCAAGGATGAAAGCAAGTTCGAAGCCTCCATCAGTGAGCTGAAAACGAAGTCTTTCGTGTCGCCCATTGATATGGAGAATTACGGTAAGTTCTAGAATCATGCAGGTCCTATTTAAGTGCATCTAGGTTTATCCTGATCATGTACTGGATGATTTTTCATGCATGTAAGTACGTGCATGGATAACATTATGTAGTCTGAATGCACGGTGATAATTGTATATAAATGTGACATATTGGTTATATTATGTACATAGTACATAGATATCTTTATATATATAATTCTTCTATACGTGTGTATGTCACTGAACTCCTCCTAAGTGGCTGGACCGATCTGGATGAATTTTCGTGTGTGTTCATGTGGATTCGAGAATGATTTAGATTAAAAAAAATGTACAGGACAACGTCTGTTGGTGCCTCTAGTATGATATAAATTATAATGAAATAAGATATAATCTTAAAATCCTTTTAAAACCGCTAAAACGGGCGAAATACCATGATTTTTGACGTGACAACGTCTTATAATTCGATGGAGCCGGCTGCACGAACGAAAAAACATGACGTATGCGGCGTTACCTCGCTCTGAGGCGTTCCATTTTCTTATGACGTTGTCACGTTCAACTATCGTCAGTAAACCGACTTTATAGACAACCGATTTTTTTACTTTTTTCCGGAGCTCGATATTTCGGAATTGTCTTCGAATGCCTTGTTCACGAAACTCTCTGGTGAATATCCCTCTGTAATTAGTAAAAAAAAAACATTGATATGGTTATTGTCTATGAAAATTTCTCCTTTTTAGTATGGATCAATATTTTTAATGCGTTGAAAAATTTACAATATTCGGCTCTTAAAAATAACTGGCAATAATAAAATTGAAATAAAATCATTTGCGTTAATGATAGAAATAGAATAAAACGCAACTTTAAATATATTAAGTATATTATAATTAAATAGAAATAAACAATAAAAGAAAAGCACTGAAAATACAGCGGAAATACAAAATTACTTCTGCATTTAATTTCAATTCCCATTCATATTATGTAAATATACATACTTTTTACATAAATATTATATTTATTTAAATATAAATATGCAAATAATATATTATAATGTACAAAGGAAAATTGCATCGTTTTTTCGTAATGTACAGAGTGGGAGGCGTTCGCTGTGCCGCGCTTGTAACACGCTTAATTCTCCCATGCAACAGCTTTGCTGTGTTTGAGAAAGAAGAGTAGGACAGGCAGTGTAATTACTGACAGAGATTTACTGCCTTTTGTCTCAGCAAAGGCAACGCCTGACTTTTTTTTTATATCGCAGGGAAATCCTTTATGGATGTAGCCAGGATCTTCGGATAGATCTTGACCCTATGTGGGTATTGCACCTGGAAATGCCGTACCCTAAAATAAAACCACTGCGAGCGCCTTCAGCCACTTTTTGAGGGTCCCGGATCCTCCCCCCACCTCACCGCATTAACGCCTCTTGCCCTTATAATATACATAATATATAAAGTGCTACTGTCACGCCGCTTCATTGTGCCGATCGTAAGCAGATGCGTTATATAGATATTTATCTATATAATAGTAAAGCTCTGTGAGAGTGACGTTCCATGCGTAATGCATTAAAAATATCTATATTTTAAATAAGGACATTCATCATCATCATCACCATCATCACCATCATCCTCTATCCATCCACTGCTAAACATAAGCACCAATCAATAAACGCCTATACAGAAATGTTATTTCTTTCTTTTATTTTGCTTCCAGGAATCATTCTTACAAATTGGTACTTCATATTTCACCATTCAAATATGACGAAAAGCGCGTGTTGTTTTGACATTGATTGAACGTTTCCAAGACAATGGTTTTGTCAATTTTCATACCTGTGCTTACAGTTCATACTTAGTGACGCGCGCTCTATATAATATGTATAGGTACTCTAAGCTCTTGCCCTAATCGGCGAACCCACAAGGCCCCGTCCAGCGTAAGGCTCTCGCCAAGACACCTCCTATCCAAGACATAGGAGTGCGTCTCGGCAAGAAACTCTGCCACGAGTTCCCACGGGGTCACTGGCCAAGGCAGTGGCTGCCTCCCCACCATAGTTCGGGCCTTGTCGTGGCGGTGGGGCTCAGTAGCCTAGGGTGAGCCCAGTACCTTGGTTGAAGCTAAATGAGTCGGGGGGGCTCTTTGTACCCCTTTTATAAGAAGAAGGGACAAAAGAGCAGGGAGCAAGGGGCGAGGACGGGAACGTCGCCACATTGTACTGTCCCGGCGTTGGGAGGGGTTGTTCTGTGGTGCGGGACAACCCCTCTGTGAAGGTGGTTTTGGACCCTTAGGGGACTGACTAGCCGTCGAGGTGCCCGGTTTACATCCACTTACTACTTTTCGGGCGCAGCGAGTCCCACATACCCGCGTATCTTCGCCCTAGGTGCTGCGGCTCACCCTAGGCTATTGAGCACCACCGCCACGTCAAGTCCTGAACCATGGTCGGGGAACGACGATGGCCTAGTGGGTATGGGCTCGGCCTCTTGAAAGAGAGCCGAGAGGTCCAGCTTCGATCCTAATCCTCCTTGTGATGCCTAGAAATGGGTTTTTCTAAAATTTCTACCTGCACCTGAACATCAGACCATCGCTTGCTCACCGCTGAAGGAAACATCGCGAGGAAACCTGCGCCTGATGAGATTCAAAGTCTTTGAAGGTGTGTGAAGTTCACCAACCCGCATTGGGCCAGCGCAGCGGTGAACTATGGCCCAAAACCTTCCTCGCTTGGTTTCGAGGAGGAGACCCGTGCCGTAGGACATATAAGGGTTGATATTATTATATTTCTTAGCGCTGCACATCGAGCATATATATAACTCGATGGCACTGCATGACGCATTTTGCATATAATTACCTTCCAAAATCACACGCACTATACCTCGTATTTATGACTCACCACCACTAAATCAACAACAATGATAAAACTACTTTTGATTTTGATGAATAAAGACGTAATGAATTAAAACATCGAATTCTATATTTACGCAAATTACACTCAAAAAAGAGATTTCTTTTTACGGATTTTGTCGTCGTTTATTGAGGTTTTTGCAATTTAAAAAAGTAGCGGTCACGGGAGTCTGCGGAAAAGTAATGCAAATATAAAATAACAAATCAAAAAAATACGATTTATGACCAATGAATGACCAATGAATGATTTTTTATATGATGCGAATGAAAATGTTTACGGGTCTTACGGAAGACTTAAAAAGAGGAGATTCTCAATTCGTCTGAATGTTTTTTTTTGTATGTTTGTGCCGCGATTACTCCGTCAATTGTGAATGAATTACGATGACCCTTTTTTATTTAAACGCTGCTGTTTTCATTGTGGTCGTGTGTCAGTTTTTTTTAATAATCTATTTTATTACTTGTCGATGTATGTACAATGAACAAAAAAGAACTGTTGAGCATGCTTTGGAAGCGCATCATTGTATTTCGAAGTCATAGCAGTATAGTATAGTACCCCACCATGGTTCAGGCCTTGTCGTGGCGGTGGGGCCAGTAGCCTAGGGTGAGCCCAGCACCTTGGGCGAAGCTAATTGAGCCGAAGGGACTCTTTGTGCCCCTCTTACAAGAAGAGGGGACGAAAGAGCAGGAGGCAGGGGGTGAGGATGGGAACCTCACCCCATTGTACTGTCCCGACGTTAGGAGGGGTTGTTCTGTGGTGCGGGACAACCCCTCTGTGGAGGTGGAGTCGGTCCCTTGCGGGACTGGCTACCCGTTGAGGCCTGTTTGCTTATTAGATCAGGGGCACCGCACCAAAGGCAGCATTGGTGGCACTCGCCGGGTTTTACTCGTAGTGGGTAGAGCTGCGTCCACTTACCAAGCTTTCGGGCGCAGCGAGTCCTACATACCCGCGTGGGGAGACCCACTCCCCGCGGGATGCCTCCGAGCATTTCCTGGCGTTAAAGAAAAAAAAAAGAATAGTGATTATTTTAGTGATGATTTGATAGTGATAGACGAAATAAATGAGGTCAGGGATAAAAACGACTTTCCTTCTTCGTCCCCGTTAGATAAAGCCTGCAATACATGTTGGCCGAGTGTTGACGAGTGAAGTTCAATACCAACGTATAGACAGTATATTTGCATTTTCTTGCCATCGCTCGGTGTCGCTCGCCTAGTTGGCCGAGTAAAGGCAAGCGCCAACGTGTATAGGACTCATTTGGCGTAGCTTGTCACAACTCGAAGCCACTCGGGACCACTCGCTTCACTTCGAAGCCGTGTCGGTTTTTCTGCACAATTCAAAGGCGCTCGTGCGCGCTTGGCCAATGGTGTTCACATGTTTGTCCGCGCGCCATACATTTCAACAAAATTGCACCAAAAAATGAATATACTAGGTATTATCTACTATTTTCATTTTTTTAAAATGACACTATATATATAACTTGCCCTGTTTCTGTGAATACTCAACATCCACCACCTTCTTTTTAACTGACTTCAACAAAAAGGAGGAGGTTCTCAATTCGATCGGTATTTTTGAAGTGAAACTTATTTATCGGGGTTGGAAAAAAATTTAGTGTAACATTTTTTTCGTTACGCGTCACATTCTTCCGTTACGCGCCATCTTTTTCTTATCCCTACCACGCGTGATTTGAAAAATAACGTCATAAAGAAGTTTCACTTCTTACGAGTGTACGCCAGTACACACACACACTTTTTTATGTATGTACACCGGATTGCTCCGTCAATAATTCAGTTTTAAAAAAATATTTTTTTGTTTGAAAGTATACTTGCCAAATGGCATACCAGACAAAACGAGATCTTTCGAAAACCGTATGAGCGACTAATGGGCTTAATTTTTTTTACTAAGCATCTTAAAGCACTACAATGTAAAGAAGGTCTAGAGTCGATCTGATGCTGGAGTTGAAAGACAGTCGAGGAAACTCCTTGACGATTTACAGCTTTTGTTGGGCTTACTTCATACGGTTAAATATGCCAAAATGTCTATCTTTGTCTGTTTTCTTTAATTAATCACTAAAAATTAAGAAACAAAAATTTTTTACATAAATTAAAACCTACTTAAAAAAAAAAAAAAACTAAAATGTAATAAAATAATCGCATTTCTTTAATTTTTGTGTCTACAATTAATAATCATCTTGGATTTCTACTAATGTAAAATTTTTGCATGTACCACGTAATTATTTTTCTCTCTAAACAGCAGCAGCTGCAATAACTACTACGACTTCCAAATTATTTCAATGCATAATACAAACTGATAGCGTCCAACGTGTGGGCATCACTCAAAACTTGACTCAAAACTTGGCTATGTTGGTCATTGGCATTGGTTTGCCATACGTCTAGGCAGTAGCGCTTGCCTTGTATTAATTTGCCTACGCTCGCATTGGCCTAAGCTCGACCAACATGTATTGCAGGTATAAGGCAGTGACTGCGTTTCTGATTCATTTTTGACATTTTTTATTATAAAGTAAAAGATTTAATGGAAGGTACCACACCTTGGGAATAGGGAGTTCCTCCCAGGAAGTTCAGGATAAGATGTTAAAGTTGTTATAGAATACATATTATTTGAAAAGATTAGTTCCACTGAGTTTGTTTCGCCGGTTCTTCTCAGTGGGCTTGAGTTGGAACCGATGGTATAAGTTCAAAAGATACAATGGTACTATTTTGAATAAAAAAAATTATTTAGATTTTTTATTTTGACAATATTAAAATTTATGATTAAATAATAATAATTAACGAACGAAAAAACGAATTTTATTTTTCCTATTATGAATTTATGCAATAAACTTTTCACAAAAAAGAAAACAATAAGAAATATTTTTCAAATTGATCGCTCTTTCTTCCTATCTTCCTTACGATGCCTTCATATTCCCTTTCCAACCCGTATGTAAGTTTTATTAAGTGATCCTATTAAATATTGTATTATTATATCCTCTTTTATTACTTGTAATAATATAAAATTGTTAATATTCACGTAAGTTTCATGTAAAGTATATTATCATTTTTTTCTGTCATATATAATATTATTGTACCAATAAATTCCTCTGATCGTATCCTTTTTCCAATAATAAAACTTGACACTGGCTTTTAGTAAATACTCTATGACAGTATATTCTAGGTCTATGCTCATTGCCATAAAAAAAGAAAAAAAATACTGTCATCATGACATTCGAATTTCATTCATAGCTCACTTTTTACTTTCAATTTACGTCCATTGCTATACTGCAGACCTTAAACCGATAAGCGATAAGCGATTTTTATAAATAAGACTGGAGTACGAGCTATTTGTATGAAAAGTGTCCGTCGAAAAGCTTTAAATAAGGGTGGCGCCACATTAGCATCAGGGGGTAAATTTTTAAACGCGTGTGCGCCAAGAAATTACGCACACACACACACTCACACACACACTATTATGTATACAAACACCATACCCCGTTACTTCACCAGCGCCATTGTGGACGGTTTTTTCACTTCCACGTAAACACACACAAAAAAATCAACAAAATCGGTACAGACGCCTAGGAGTTCAGTGACACACAGACAGAAAATATTATATTTATAAAGATTTATTATTCGAGTATTTTATTCGTTCTGATGGAAATTTTTGTTAAATTTGGGGCGAGCGAAACCGCGGGAAAGGGCTAGTACAAATGCTACGAACGAAATTTTAATATAGCCTTGTTGTATTAATAAATGCAAAAGTATTTGGCGTAGGTGCATAGTCCAACTAATTATTTATAAAGGAATTAATTACACTATTGAAACATCGGCCAACTTGCCTGTCTACGTCCAATTGTTGTAAAATATATTTATGTCGCAGGGAAATGAGGAAATCAGAGATTTCACGAAATCCCGGCAGATGTTGAATATTCTTATTTACGACGTCTTCTTACTAAACAAATCTAGTGATATGTCGTTTCACTCGACTAAATCTAGTGAAATGTCAGAAAAGTGGATACTGCCTAGTAAAAATCGAGTCATGCATCACCGTCGCTTAAGCTTAGTTCGGACTAGGCTAGTAATTTAGTAGAGTCATGAGTAATTTAGTGGCTAAACTACTTGTTACTGCACAGATATCGTTCGCATTACGGTCCAGTACAGTACACAAGTGAGTGGTGTTTTGCAAGATGAACGGGCTGCAACGCAACAGAGTGAATAAACTGATTAAGCTAATCGTAACGGCTATTTTAGAAAAGGTGGATGAGGAAATTTGTGTGATTAAGAAAAGGAAGTTATGGGTACGAAAATGGATCGATAGAAGAGATAAACTAGGAGCTACTAATTGTCTTCTGAAGTAGTACGATAGTTTGAGAATGTCCGAAAGTTGTGTGAATTTTCTGTTAACGAAAATACACTCTAAAATTCAGCGTAAAGATACTCTCTGGAGAATATTTCGAAACAAATTTTAAAGTTGTTTCTTCGCTCCAGCGAAACGACATTTTGACGGTCACTAATGAACTCGACTAATCAACAGGTTCGGACTTGTTTAGCCGGTGAACCAGTGAGCACGGACGTGCTACTCGCCCAATAAAAATAGAGTAAAATGGATCGACTCGACTTAATCGTCCACTAAACTAATCGACTAAATTTTTGTGGTTCGCACACATTTAGCCACTAAATTACTCGTAACTTTACTAAATTACTAGCCTAGTCCGAACTAGGCTTTAATCTCGTATTCAGACGGATACTAGTGGGAGCGGGACGAAGGTGTCACTCGTCTTAGCCTGGTGCGTGTGATTGTATTTGTTAGTTATTATGCAGCAAATTTGACGATGACACAGTTTCGATTGACATTCCAAAAGTAGATCGAGGACCGTTAGATTCCAAACATATTTCAGCAATAGTATTGGAAATAAAAAATGATTTTTATAAGGTACCCCACCTTCTGCTGGTATATTAAAGGATTGGTTAACCCGAAACTCAATTCAAAAAGCAGATCCAACATTCACAAATTCAGTGCCACAAATTCACTGTCGCTGCGAGCAGTGGCGTAGCTACCTAGAGGCTAGGCGGGGCAGTGCCCCGGGGCCCTCAAGCTCAGGGGGTCCTCCAATCCTTACCAGAAATCTCGATCGAACTGAACTTTTGGAAATTTCTCTTTTGAAAATAAATATGACAGGTTGCAACCCCACTTTAATCATGACAACTCAGTTGAGAGAAATTCAAAAGATATGCCTAATTCCCCTAAATTCTTTCTGTAGGTCAAATTGACAACACTGCCTAGTGTTGTCAATTTGACGGATAGTGATATGTGCCTTTTATTATTCATTGATGTGCGTTATATTGTGAATTCGAGTTAAGATTTTTTTTTCGAGAACGGTTATAAAATTAATGCTGTATCAAGAGTAAGTAAGCTAATGTCAATAAACTTTTTTGTACTGGTCAATATAGTGGTTCAATTTTATTTGATTTTACCACTCATATTGATTGATGTCCGTTAAGTCAATAAATCGTGTGAAATCTATAGATTTCGGGTACAGCTCATTGTAACACGCGAAATATCGTGAAAAAATGCAAGTCACATTCAGGTCCGCGGGATCGTTCATGGTCTCCACCGTTAAATGTGGTAACACTAACGGTGATAATTTTTTTCTGGGGATTCCCCAACGACGCTTGTAGCGTATCAGCGTGTCTCTTTCCTTTTATTTTACTTTTAACGTCGTCAGTAAACAGAGAGTACCTACTTATCTCGAGCACAATCTAATATTGTATCAGTGCCGGATTAGCCACGTAGCAAGAGTAGCAAATGCTACGGGCCCCGCAAATTTGGGGGCCCTGGCTCCACCACCTGTCTGGCCGTAATAAAAAATAGTAATTCAGATAGGAGCGTAAAAAACATACTGGATCAATTTATTTACGAAATTAAGAGATGCCAATACTACTCAGTTTCATTGGATAAAACCTAATCAATTTACATAGCAGTGGGGCCACATTTTTTAATTTGCCCCAGGGCCCTTGGTTACCTAGCTACGCCACTGGCTGCGAGAGTTACCTGGAAGAGTTTCTACAAAATTTTAAGGCAAGGCTTTAAAAAATGGAATTGTGAAAAATCAAAGGTCCAGTGCAAAACCAAAAGATGTATTGCAAGAAACTAAACGTTTTATGTAATTCAAGGTGCAATAAATCGCAGCCTTGTTTGAATAAATAACAATGTTCCATTTTTCATAGTCGTCGTCTCAAATGTTTAGTCGAACGGCGCATACCTTTAGAAGTCCATATTTATTTTGTTCTTTTTAGTAAACACAGTAAAAACATAAATTGTCTAATAAATGCATCACTGATTTGTAATTTTGTTTTCTACTCCTTTCCCTGCGACATTTAGACACTTATAAGTAGAATTGTACCAGCGTGGTGCTTATTTCTTCCCGACCTTCTTCTATTTAACAAATAATTATATAGAACACTTCATGCTTTTTTACTATCTATACTAATATTATAAAGCTGAAGAGTCTGTTTGTATGTTTAACGCGCTAATCTCAGGAACTACTGGTCCGATTTGAAAAATTCTTTCAGTGTTAAACAGCTTATTTATCGAGGAAGGCTATTATAGGCTATATAACATCACGATGTGACTTATAGTTGAGTAACGCGGGCGAAGCTGCAGGGAACAGCTAGTAAGTAATATAGTTTTTTTTTTAATCCATTTAATTCTTGTATTGAAAATTATTTTCAAATTTAAAGTTCGGTCTGATATAAAAGCCTGGTTTTTAGTTCTTTTTTTTAACTTTGCTTTCTTTATTATTTGTCTCGTGAACAAGACATTCGTAGATAATAGCGAAATATAACTTACCTCTAGTTTTACCTTTATTTAATTTTATGATAGTTTCGATCACTTAATACGGTTCAAATATTATATAAATGGTTCAGCTCTTGCGTAAATCATTATAGTTACCCAAGGCAAACGTTGCAGAGTGCTAGAAGTGAGGAGTGTGTATATGGTTTTAGCACTGATAAAATACCTGTGCTGCATAGATTCTTATTTAACATTAGCGTACCAGTAACGTAAATAAGTAATAATATCGGTACTTGTATTCTTCCTTGTGGCACTCCTTATTCTTTTAATAGCGTACACCAATTTAGGCGATACAGGACTTTGTTTTTGGGAAGACTTAGTATTTTAATTAAAGGCTTTTTAAACTGGGTCTGCTTCAGTCTTAGAGTATGACTTACTATTTCAGTTCATTGAAAAATTACTTTCGAATTATAGTATTTTACTATTCTTCTTTAATCACGGCATTTGATATTAATCTAGTTGTAAGATAGTTATTAGGTCTTTACCTATGAAATTGCCGTTTTGTATGAAAAAATTAAACGATTTTTTTTCATGTATTTTTTATTTGTATTAATCGAAGTAATCACCCATGTAATCAATGCATCTTTGCCAACGCAGTGGCAGTTTATTGATTCCATTCAGAAATCAGCTGGACTGCCTCTCGGGTATTAATATAATATTCAGAATTCGTAAATTCAGTACAAATATTGCTTCTAACTTAAACTTTTATGGATTTAACCTAAAGTTTATAGTGTAAATAAACGAAATAAATGAAACGCACAGTATTTGAACTACTATATAGGTCTGAATCTAAAACTGAAAATTTTCGTCGAACGGTGATGAGATTTGAAACACACGTAATTAGCGTTTAGAAATGGTAATTATGTTTCGTGATTGGTAATTAGAAAAAAAATTAATGATATACTTGAATGACATATTTATACATTATTAAGGTGACAACTGACACCAAACTTTGCGACGTGTTTGAATAAAAAAATCAACCGGTTTTCCTAAAAACAATAACATTATTTGTGTAGTAATTCAAATAAAATCAACTAAAACCCTTGCTCAAAACTCAAGTGTAAATAGAACTTAGACTTATATAAGTTCTTAAACTCGATTATATTAGCTTTGAATTGACTCTGGCCTCGGGGCGGCAATTATACGATGCCCCGTAGAGGCGGCGAAGGTCATCGTGGCAGGCGGTAGACTACTCGTGGGTTGGGTCTCGGCGCAGTTCCGTCTGTTAGACACCCTCCCGCTCCGGTGCTACCGCTGCCAAGAGCTTGGTCACATGGCGGCCAAATGCTCCTCGGCAACGGACCGCAGCCACCTATGCTTCCGTTGCGGAGCTGAGGGGCACAAAGCTCGGGAGTGCTCAGCAGCCGCCCCTAAGTGCGCGGTGTGCTCCGTGGAGGGTCGATCTGCCGCCCATTTAATGGGCGGCAGGGCGTGCGTCGCACCACGCCATGGTCGGCGTCCTGGCGCCAAAAACAGCAGGGCTGACGATGGCTCTCCGGCCTATGGTCAGTCTGCCTGCCCGACCGCGGGCAACCGCTTCGAGGTCCTGGCTGAGGAAGTTCCCATGGCGTTGGAGGAATAGTTGTTCTGGGAACCTCCTGAAGGCGGAGAGACATGGCGGCGACTTACTGTCGCACCACACTTACAAGAGACCTGTGCGCGGCGGATCGGGGGATCCACCGCGCGCGTGAGAAGGTCTGAGCTGTAAGGCGCCCTCAGTGTTTGGGGTGCCTAACATGCGGAGAGTGCTGATGAGCACGTCGCGGCCGGCGCGGCAGTCTTTACATTTCCCGTGCCGGATCAGCACGACGAGAAGAACACCGCTGGGGTTTTAGTTAGGGTGAGTGTCCCACATAACCACCAGGCCCCCCCGGGCCCGGTGGTATCCATTAGGATTTCCCCAGCGACAAAAAAAAAAAAAAAAAAAAGAAAAAAAAGCTTTGAATTGACAAAAATTATTTACATCATAATGTTAAAAATTATTGTACACCATAGTTATGGTAAGATGTAAGGACTCTTTATACTTGTAAGACCTATCTATTGTATGTACTACATCTAACAATAAAGAATTTTGAATTTGAATTTGAATTTGATGTGATCTTATACAAAAACCTTAAAAAATATATTATATTTATGAGTCTCACTTTCATGACCAGAAATTGCTCATGAAAAGACTCCAGCACAGGTTCAAAGTTGATTGAGAAAATTTTACAGTTTCGGGTAGTCTGTGCCGGCGTCTGTACTAAATTCTAAAATAATTCAGTACTAAGTAGATCTACTATATCATAACATGGCAATGGTAACCAGAAAAATACAAAGAGTTTACTGTTTCTAAACTTTGGATAATATGGACCTTGATTTAATTTAAAAAATTAAGGAAAATAACAACAAAATAAACCGAAAACAAAAACAATAATAATTATCCAAATTTATTATATTACAAATTATTAAACGATAACAAAAATAAATAACAGTAATCTAAATAAAATCAAATAAAATTCTGACTCTTGGTGTCATTTTTACAAGCGACAAAAGCTTTTTCTGTTCTCTTCGTTTTTTGTATTGCCGTTCTTTTTCTTTTTCAGTTTCAGGAGCGTATAAAATAGAGTCAGCTTTGATTTAAGCGTATCGATACCGGCGTGCGATTTTGGCTTTAGCCAATGTTTCCTTCTTTCGATTGCTGTTTGTTCCGAGGCATGTTAACTCTGAAAAAATAGTTTGTGGTAGAGGGTAGTCAGTAGGTTTATTTTCAGCGAAAGTGCCAGTTCCCACCGAACGTATAACAAAATCTATTACGCGTTGGGCCGTTCGACCTTAGGCTGGCCTGGCGGAGTAGGGAGTTTCAATATAATAAGAGGCCAGCTTATATTAGTACTAATTACCATTTTCAATTGCTCATTCGGTAATGATTTTTTCGATTCGACAAAATACGAACGGGAAAAATGGTAATTATATAAATGGTAATTAGGTATTTGGACACTTTTTAACATTATACGTTTTTGTAGAACTTAAAAAAATTGGGAACTTAATCAAACCAAAGAGTATCCTATGGCGACTATTAGAATGCATAAAAATTATAAAGAAAAATATTAGACTTACCAGGGGAAACTCGAACGGTAAGGAGATTTTCGTTTGCCAAACACAATTTCTGGGTGATTAAGGTAGGCTAGAGTTGACGCCAAAATACTTTTTGACGTGTGACCCGCACGAGTCGAGTCGCGGATACTGCAGAGTTATTTTACATATTATAGCAATTTACAGTACGCAGAAAAAAATACCCTGCGACCGTGTGAACAAATGGTAGTGAGTATAAAGTGTTGGGACAATTTTCAAAGTCGTGAAAAATTATCTAAAAGTGTTCTTTAATGTGTATAGTTTTGCCAATTGGTAAAACATGTTGTGTATTATTTAAATTACTTCATAAAAATACGATCTTTAAAGAATTTTTGTAACTTTTAGAGCATGAACTGTAAAAATTTGGGAATTGGGACACGAATGGGACACATCGTCGTCATCATCATCATCAGCCTTTATCCGTCCATCGCTTATTCAAGTAAAATAAAATGTAAGTATTTCATCATCATCATCATTATCACCATCATCATCGTCGTCATCATCATCATCTTCATTCTTCATCATCATCAGCCTTTATCCGTCCATCGCTTATCCAAGTAAAATATGTAAGTATTTCATCATCATCATCATCATTATCACCATCATCATTGTCGTCATCATCATCATCGTCATCATCATCATCGCCATCATTATCATCATCAGCCTTTATCCGTCCATCGCTGAATATAGATAGCTACTGTAAACCGTTGAGGAGTTCCCTCGACTGTCTATGGTCTCCATCATCAGACCTGTAGTGGCACTTATAAACCATATGTTTGCAAAGTTCTCATCAATATAAATGAATTAAGTTCAAACACAAGATAGCTACCTACTGTAAATCGTTGAGGAGATCCCTCGACTGTCTATGGTCTCCATCATCAGACCTATAGTGGCACTTATAAACCATATGTTTGCAAAGTTCTCATCAATAAAAATGAATTAAGTTCAAACACACAACCAACGCCAGGAGGCCGTGTGGTCGCTGACCGCACGGTAGGCGGGGGGCAACCCCCCACTTTTTAAATCAAAAGTGAGCCGAATGGGCTCACACTAAACCGATGAATCATTAGGGCCTTCGGGCCATTAGCATAGATCCCTCCGGAAAAAAAAAAGTTCAAACACAAGATAGCTACTGTAAACCGTTGAGGAGATCCCTCGACTGTCTATGGTCTCCATCATCAGACCTGTAGTGGCACTTATAAACCATATGTTTGCAAAGTTCTCATCAATATAAATGAATTAAGTTCAAACACAAGATAGCTACTGTAAACCGTTGAGGAGTTCGCTCGACTGTCTATGGTCTCCATCATCAGACCTGTAGTGGCACTTATAAACCATATGTTTGCAAAGTTCTCATCAATATAAATGAATTAAGTTCAAACGCAAGGTAGCTCCTGTAAACCGTTGAGGAGATCCCTCGACTGTCTATGGTCTCCATCATCAGACCTGTAGTGGCACTTATAAACCATATGTTTGCAAAGTTCTCATCAATATAAATGAATTAAGTTCAAACACAAGATAGCTACTGTAAACCGTTGAGGAGTTCCCTCGACTGTCTTTGGTCTCCATCATCAGACCTGTAGTGGCACTTATAAACCATATGTTTGCAAAGTTCTCATCAATATAAATGAATTAAGTTCAAACGCAAAATAGCTCCTGTAAACCGTTGAGGAGATCCCTCGACTGTCTATGGTCTCCATCATCAGACCTGTAGTGGCACTTATAAACCATATGTTTGCAAAGTTCTCATCAATATAAATGAATTAAGTTCAAACACAAGATAGCTACTGTAAACCGTTGAGGAGTTCCCTCGACTGTCTATGGTCTCCATCATCAGACCTGTAGTGGCACTTATAAACCATATGTTTGCAAAGTTCTCATCAATATAAATGAATTAAGTTCAAACGCAAGATAGCTCCTGTAAACCGTTGAGGAGATCCCTCGACTGTCTATGGTCTCCATCATCAGACCTGTAGTGGCACTTATAAACCATATGTTTGCAAAGTTCTCATCAATATAAATGAATTAAGTTCAAACGCAAGATAGCTACTGTAAACCGTTGAGGAGTTCCCTCGACTGTCTATGGTCTCCATCATCAGACCTGTAGTGGCACTTATAAACCATATGTTTGCAAAGTTCTCATCAATATAAATGAATTAAGTTCAAACGCAAGATAGCTCCTGTAAACCGTTGAGGAGATCCCTCGACTGTCTATGGTCTCCATCATCAGACCTGTAGTGGCACTTATAAACCATATGTTTGCAAAGTTCTCATCAATATAAATGAATTAAGTTCAAACACAAGATAGCTACTGTAAACCGTTGAGGAGTTCCCTCGACTGTCTATGGTCTCCATCATCAGACCTGTAGTGGCACTTATAAACCATATGTTTGCAAAGTTCTCATCAATATAAATGAATTAGGTTCAAACACAAGATAGCTACTGTAAACCGTTGAGGAGTTCCCTCGACTGTCTATGGTCTCCATCATCAGACCTGTAGCAAACAAACAAAACAAAAAAACAAACAAAAAAAGATTTTTTCAAATCGGTTGGTAAATGACGGAGTTATGTTCGGTCGGTTATATCGACTATAGTCGGTTCGGGTCTCATCGAGCGCCGCTCGATATCTGACCAGTTTCTGTGCTTAATTTTTTCATCTACTTTACTTAGTTTAGAGTCGAAAATCGCATGATACTGTTAACGATAAGTTGGCTCTGAGTGCCTCTGAGTTCCAGGTTATAATTTTATTTGATATTTTATTTAATTATTCAAAATATAGGCATGAAATAAAAAAAGGGTTGGGTTACTTTATTAAAACATTAGTCTAGCTATTTAATTAGTAGAAAATAATGTGGTGTTGTCGCTGATAATTTTGAGAATTTTAATTAATACCGTTTTTTATTCTATGCGAAGTTTTTATTTTTTTTTACAAAAACCAGATATTTTTTATAATTCTACTGGGTTAATCGACTTCTACAGAGTTTTTGCCTACCTATATAATTTTTTTAATCTGAATTATTTGGTTCTTTCCCATTAAACTATGGGCTTAAAAATAGACCGTTTCTCTCAATTTTCGCGTTGGGCGCACTCTTAACGAAAGTCAAGAATAGATGGTGCTTATTTATTGGCAGTATCAAGTTCAAAACCTATTTATCACTACATTATTTAATTATCAGCTTACATTTAGGTAACGTGCTAGCGCAACGTTACAGTCTCTCCTGATCATTTTACTAAATGGTGGATAATACATTTTGCCTTTTCATTATCGATATAAATATTTGAAATTAATATGACTTTATATTTCATTTAACTTTTCTCTCTTTTTTAACGTTTAATTGTTTTTGAATAGACCTATATTGTGATATTCAAATCCATTGAAATGTTACATTTTTTGGGCTTAGCATGCGTTTTTCAGAGCCCAGAGGTGGCAATTTTAATTTTTAGATATGAAGGTGGGACGTGGGGGGGTTAAGTGTAAAGTTTGTGGGGTTGCTACTCTTGACACATGGTCGCAATCTTGGAAAAAGAGGTTCAAATGGACAATCTACAACTTTTGTTCAGTAACTTTTAGTCTTTGAATCATAAAATAAATAAAAAAACAGCGAAATTCCACAAAAAATTGAGAAAAATAATGTATCTGTTGATAAAACTTTTTTCTTAAAAAAATGATATCATACCATTTTTACAGACGGTGTATTTTTAAAATTTATTTATTAGTTAAGGTTTTACGGCGATGCAAAACGAATACTATTCTTAAATATTCATAACTATACATGAATATAAATATTAATATTAATGGTTTGTCATAATTTTTAATTATCTTCAAAATGAAGGTTGTTGTCGACGATGCACGCTCGGACCTCAAGTCTGTTAATCTCCAACCTTATTTCTTCTGCATATTAATGAAATGCTGCAAACTAGTGGCATTCATTGTTATGCAGATGACAGCACCGAAGATCCCTTATACACGTCTGGCCGCTCTAATATTTCTTGGGAACAAGTCGATGAACGTCGGATCAAACTTGTGTCTGAAATCGAGTCTCTGTTGGCCAAAGTCTCGAAATAGGGGCGACTTAACCTAGTTTAGTGATTTTTTCCATTCCTGCGGTACAAGGCGTTATACACCTGGTCATAAAACTATCATTGTGGCGGTACAGGTAAAACTACATTGATTAATGTTTTTCATTGAAGCAGTTCAAAGAGAAATGTCTTTTACATTTCACACATTCAGTAATATTTTATCTTTTTTACTTTTCCGTCAGCTTAGCGGCTTGTTTAATAGGTTCGGAGTTTTTCATAACATCAGACACAATTTCTCTTCTTTACATCTTTTACTAAATGATGTATATCTGTTCTTAATTTTTTCGTCGGTCTTTGCGCCATATTAACCTGACGTTCTTTCAAATGGGAGGTGCGCGGGATACCAGGAGCCATCGGCTTGATTTCGTAGTGTGATAAAAGATTATTTCTTTTATGCGGTACCAGGTGTAAAACATTGGTATATTATATAGGTATGGTATTAATTAACTTTTTAAATAAGGTAAAAATTAACTAAACTTTAATCACATTTTAGATATTATATTAATCTTTTTCCTAGACCGAAACAAATAGAAGATATGACCTTCGCACGACAGATAATTCTATGCTTTTCTTACTTCGCACTTAACGCGAGATACATACCAGATCTTTTGGACCTGGTAAATAGGTAACAATTTTGTTGATTATTTACTTAGAAGTGTAATATTTTATCGTATTGATCGTTTACAATATTGTTACTTTCTATAAATTAGAACAAATATTAAAAAAAGGATGTATTTTTATATCGTGTCTGATAGCAGAGTCCACTAAAAAGTTAATGAAAACAAATAGGTGATTAGACTTTAAAAATATGTTGTCACCTCATTGAATATCGAATTTAAATACAGTGCAAAGTTCCTTTTATGTCTATTTTTTAACGCAACATTACATTAATTGCGACATTTTTTGTAATTGTCCAAGCCACATAATAATTATATTTGATTATTTTTATGTTTATTATGATTATATCCATTAAAGATATAATTTGAGTATACCTATTTATTATAAATTTATACATTAATTATACTAATTAAGGCTTATTATGCATCGCGTATTTTTAATGCTTTCATCAATTATTTTATTGCACTACGTCGATACATTACCAAAAGACGATTTTGTTTCTGTATGAGCACTGTTGAAAGTGGTTTTGTCGAAAGTACAAAGTGACATCAAAATGGCTCTAAATAGTGTTATGTGCAAAAAAGAATCGAATAAATACAAGCTAATACGCGTAGACAAAAGTAAATTTTTCATTGTAATAAAACTACAGTGGAACGCCGATTATCCGTATTAATTGGGACCGGGGTCGATTCGGATAGGAGTTGCCTAATATTGAAGATAATTAATAGGGGATGCCTTTGAATTTTGAAAATTTCTTCCTTAGTGGATGCGTATGTCTTATGAGGCGAAATTTTAAGTTTCACGCCCTAAGGGTTTAATTAATTAATACAAAATTTCTTATCCAAGGTGTGAAGTTTCGTAAACTTTTATCTCCTATTTCACCCCGTTGGGGATTGAACTCTGAAAACTTCTCCCATAGTGGATGCCTTCGTTATAGAAGGAATACGTGTCTGAAATTTCAATTTTCTAGCCTTGGCTTGGCCTGTGCATTTATTTTAAACTTTCATCCCATATTTGACCCAATTTTTTAGAGTTGATTTTTGGAAAACGCTGAAATACGTATACTGATCCCTTAGGGCATTTCACCCCTTAGGGGGTTGAATTAAAAAAAATCCTTTATTAGTGGGTGCATAGGTCATAAGAGGAATACGTGAGCAAAATTTTAAATGTTAAATTTTTTTGTTTAAAAAAAATTGCCTGTGGGTTTATTTAAAATTTGCCCTCTTAGGACTTAAATTTTAGAAAACGCTGATATACGTTACTCATTATTTTGCCGTACTTAATTAATACGAAATTTCATGCAAATATGTTCAAGGATTACAAATTTTCATACAAACTTTGTTCCCCTATTTCACCCCCTTGGGGATTGAATTTTAAAAAATGCTTCCTTAGTGGATGCCTACGTCATATAAGGAATACGTTTGCGAAATTTCAATTTTCTAGCCTTAAGGGTTTGACCTGTGCGTTGATACATAAGTAAATCACCTTTGCCTTTTATATATAAAGATTTTAACTTTCTTCCTTTTTCATTTGCTTCTACATTTTTAGTAAAGAGCAGTTACACTTAAGTTAAGACGGTTAATGATTGAAGAAACTAACATTAACACCTCGTAGATAAACCTATATTTTTTCCAATCGATATTTGTTTTGTAAGTTGTAACTAAATTACTTAACGCATTGTTAGTGAATTAACGAATGTATGACGTCAAAGCATTACATGACATTATACATATTTATGTTCATTCAATCCTAATGTAGATTTAAATTTCCTGTAATAACTTATGTCACAAAGGCAAACTGACAGAGGCACCTGCTCAATGGTCAGCGTCGCCCATGAACAAGTTTATTGAGGAGTAGCCAAGCCAACTGATTCATGGGTTACCTATCCTGAGACGTCAGACTCAGGGGCAGTTATTACACTGCCTGTCCTGCCATTCTTCGTTCTACAAAAACACAAAACCAAACACGAAATATATAAGAAAGGATGGTCTGGCCTGTTGGTCTAGTGATCTTACTGCTAAGCCGGAGGACGTGGGTTCGATCCCCACCCAGGAATGTTTGTGTGAACATGCGATCATTTGTTCTGTGTCTGGGTGTAATTGATCTATGATATGTAGGTATGTATTTACTAAATACATATACAAAATATTCTAAATACTATTTAGAAATATATATAAAAATGTATCAGTTGTCTGGTTGCCATTAGAACAGGCTCTGCCTAGTTTGGGATCAGATGGCCGTGTGTGAATTGTCCCAACATATTATTATTATATATATGAATACAGGTGTAAGGCTAAGTGTTATTGCTGCGATTCAATTTAGGAAACTCCGTAATCCCGGAAAAAAGGGAAAATCCTTGGCAGGATTCGAACCCGAGAACGCGTAATGGCAAAAAAGGTACCTGTATATAATATACAGGTACATTGCCTTTTAAGAACAGATACTGCCATGCTGCTTTGCAGCCGAATTGGGCCGGCAATTTTATATAACTAGTCTGGCCATAAATACTGTTACGTAAAAACTTTTCTTTTTTTCAACTTTTTAATTATTTTGAATTTGGAACACGTATATTATTTTTAAAACTTCTTACGATTTTGCACCATTTCACATATTTTTTCGTGTTCATTATCAAATTACTATATGAGCCCCATGTTAAAGAAAATAGGATTGCAGTAATTGCCTTGCACAAAGTGGGTTTAGAGCCGTCGATCATATTCCAGACACTTCAAAAGCTTGGTATCAGCCGTATGTTCGTATATCTACAAGTACAACAACACTTTGTCTGTCGAAGACCAGAAAAGATCGGGGCGACCATTAATGTTGTTAAAGCCCGAATTCGTCGAAACCCTATTAGGAAGCAAAAAATCTTACCGCGAGAAATGAAGATTCCCGCTAGGACTCTATCGCGTATTATAAAACAAGACCTGAAGCTCGGTGCTTATCGTTGATATACAGGACATATACAGGACACCTAAATCAATCGTGAATCAAAGTGATCGATCAAAACGCCTACTGTCGCGATACGCAGGTGAAAGGCACATAATTAATATCCTCTTTCATCATCATCATCATCATCATCAGCCTCTATCCGTCCACTGCTGAACATAGGCCTCCCTCAATGAACGCCAAGATGGCCGATCCCTTGCTACTCGCATCCAACACGGGCCGGCCACCGCACGGAGATCGTCTTCCCACCTTTTTTTTTTTTTTTGTTCTGCAGCGGAAATTTGCAGACCAAACCGTAACTAGGACCGGGGTGAGTTTTAAACCTAGCCGTGTGTGGGGTTCGCACTTGGAGATGCGTTACCCACTAAAACCGCTGCAAGTGCCCTCAGCCGCCTTTTATGAGAGACCCGGATCATGCAGGCAACGCAGGACCCTCGGCGACAGGCTGGCCCCGGCGAAAAGGCCAGACTCCTCCTCTAAAGGGGGACTGCTCGGCTGTACGTTTGATTCGATACTTTTAGCAGTCCCCGACGACGTCGTGTCTAGCTGGACCCAGGTTAAAACCCCATCCTGGGCCCGACACGAGCACAGGGGCGTTACTGGAGGCGCATTAGGTAGCGCCTCCTACGCACCCCCGTTCGTCGCCCGCGGTGGGAGGCCTCGTCGGCGGCCTCCTCTCTCACCCGCTCATCGGCCTCCTTCTGGGACATTACTGCCTCGCAGAAGGAGACCATCGCCGTCCAGGGCTCGTCGTCGCCGAACATCGCGGAGATGACACTCGGCAGAGATAAGTCCCCTCCGACGACCGATGTCAGAACATGACGCAGCGCCGCCCATCTCGGGCACACCTCGAGAGTGTGCTGGGCCAAGTCCACCGCCGCGCCACAATCGTGCCACACTCTCAACGGCTCCCTGCGGGCCGTCCGGCACAGGTACTCACCAAAGCAACCATGCCCAGTGAGCACCTGTGTCAGACGGAAGGTGAGGGGTTTGCGCTTACGGCGCATCCACCGCTCTAGGACCGGACGCAGGGCAACCGTTAGGCGTTTGCCATACGGCTCCCACGCCAGGTCCTCTTCCCACCTCAGCATTAACGCCTCTTGCCCTAGTCGGCGGACCCGCAGGATCCCGTCCAGCGTCAGGCTCTCGCCGAGAGACCTCCTATCCGAGACATAGGAGTGCACCTCAGCAAAAACTTCCACCACGAGTTCCCACGGGGGGTCGCCGGCTAGGGCAGTTGCTGCTGCCCACGATATCGTACGATACCCCCGAATCACTCTTACCGCGATGACCCGCTGCGCCGAGCGCAACTGGGCCCTACTCCGTGCAGTAATTGCATCACGGGGAGAACGCATTGGTCGAAGACTTTCGTCTTCAAACTCTGCGGTATAGACGACGTGAGAATATGGCTAAGCTTCCTGAATGCTGCCCATCCCAATTGAATCCTCCTATTTCACGATTGAAGAACACTACAACAAGCAAAATGATAAAGTGTACGCTCACAGTTCTAAAGAAGCTTGAGCAGCTTCTTTAGAACTGTGCAGAACTGTGAGCGTGTTCTAGCCCTAAGGGTTTGCCCTGTGCGTTGATACATCAGTCAATCATTTTATATATAGATTTCACCCCCTTGGTGGTTGAATAAAAAAAATCCTTCCTTAGTGGATGCCTACGTCATGAAAGGAGAACGTCTGCGAAATTTCAATTTTCTAGCCTTAAGGGTTTGGCCTGTGCCAAAGGCACAGAAATATCCTCTTTAACGATGAAAAATTTTTCACGATTGAAGAACACTACAACGAGCAAAATGATAAAGTGTACGCTCACAGTTCTAAAGAAGTCGCTCAAGTGGTCGGAAAGGTACAACGTGCGAACGAACGAACGAACGAAAAACGAAAAAATCATCCTGCGTTAGTGATGGTTTGGTGGGGCTTGTCTTATCAAGAAACTACATTTTTGTGAAAAAGGAGTGAAAACTTCAGCCAAAGTGAGTCAAGATACAGTCTTGGATCATGTTGTGAAGCCTCTCAGCAATACTCTTTTTAAAAATATACCGTGGACTTTCCAGCAGGACTCTGCACCTCACAAGGCACAAACTACCCAAGCCTGGCTTGAAACCATCGTTCCAGACTGTATATGAGCTGAAAACTGGCCCTCATCTAGCCCAGACCTCAACCCTTTAGACTTTAAAGTATGGTCAATTTTAGGAGGACATGGCCTGCTCTTAACGACACGGCGACATTGTGTCTCTTAAAAAATCTTTGGAGCAAGCAGTGGCGAAATTTATCTTGGAAACAATGCGTAAATCCATAGATTCGTGGCCAAACAGATTAAAGGCCTGTATAAAAGCCCATTGTGGCCATTTTGAATATAATATTTTTTTATTTTTGCTGAGACTTTAATAAATATGTACATATAAATTTTAATAATATTACATTACTTCATTAAAAAGTGCATTTTCATTTGTAACAGAACTTATGACTGGACAAGTAGTTTTGTAGTTAATTAACGTTTTAAAATAACTACCAAATTATTATTTTTATGTTTAAATTAATATCTTACGAACAAAGTAATAAAATTTATCCAATTATAAATTCTAATACGTCTTAATTAACAAGATTTTGTTTGTTGTAAAACTGAGCGCCATTCTTGATAAGCAACGCGACGTCGTAATCTTCGACTATTAAAAAAATACAATTAAAAAAACGAAAACTATACAATATATTTTTTTTATTTCATTGTTGCCGCAAAGGCCCTGGAGCCATGTCAAAATTATTAAAGAAAATAAGGACGCCGATCGCTAATTTGCCGTTATTAGCGTGCTCCATCGTGAAGACCTGAAGGAAATATAAGTTTGACTCGTGAAATGTACGCTACTATTTTGCAAACACTGAAAAATGAAAGTAAAGTGACCAAGCGAGTTCTTTTGGCTACGGGAATAAATAAAAACACGTATCTGACGCGCACTCGGACAGAAATGCAGAGATGAGCGGAATTGAAGAGCTAGATTCTGATTGATTTTTGTCACTTAATCTCTGTAAATAAATTTAATTAAAATAAAACTTTTTTTCCCACCCTACCTAACTGGTTTGAATTGACAGCTATGACGTCACAATATGGCGCTAAGTCCGTCCTATTCTCATTTGAAACGCATAGTACGATTATTAAATATTTATTGCAGAACCTTCAAAAGGCAAGAAAGCCTTGGTTTAGAGAGATGAGCTATTTTTAACCCATTTGTATCGTACAATAATTACGAGGGCGGCACTGAAAATTTCGGGAATCAAGGAAGTGACACAACATTACTTTTGAAAAATGTATTTATTGCTTTTCGAAGTATTCTCCGCGAAATTTGACACATTTTTCCATACGATGGAACCAATCATTGAAGCAACCATTCCATTCTGAAGTTGGGGTCTCCAAAATGGCCGTTTTGTAGGCGTCCACAGCTTCTTCAGGCGATGAAAATCTCTGACCTCGCAATTTATTCTTTATTTTAGGGAAAGTATAGAAATCATTAGGGCTTAGGTCGGGGCTGTACGGCAGATGGTCTAATAATTCTATGTTTTCTTGCTCTAAAAAATCTTTTGTTCTGTGCGCAGTGTGAGAACTCGCATTGTCGTGATGGAGGATGATGCGGCGGTTGCAGTTCTCTTTACGGAGTTCAGAAACGACCTGTGGCAAAAAAATGCTAGCATACCATTCTGCATTAACCGTTTTTTGTCCCTCAAGAGGAATAGTCGCAACATGGCCGGTTTTGGAGACAAACGTGGCCACCATTTTTTTTGCAACACTTCGTGAACGAACAATTTTTGTTGGCTTTAACTCATTTTCGAACACCCAAACTCGTGACTGGTTTTTTGTTTCGGGTTCGTACGCATATATCCAGGATTCGTCACCTGATACGATGTTTTATACAGCATTTGAGGATCCTGCGTGGAATCTTTCGAGAGTTCTGACGCACCAAGTAACGCGAGCCGCTTTTTGCTCTTCACAGAGCAAATGCGGTATCCATCGGGAAAACAACTTTTTTACACCTAATTGTTCATGCAAGATTATTTGTATTTGACTCATGCCAATGTCTAAAGTTGCCTGAATTTCGCGGTATATCACATGTCGATCTTCCTCAATCAGCTTACGCACAGCATCAACGTTTTCTTGGGTGACTGCAGTTTTTGGACGACCTTGACGGGTATCATCACTGAGCTTGACACGTCCACGTTGAAATTCAGCAAACCAGCGATAAATTGTGGTTTTGGATGGGGCTTCATCACCAAATGCAGAAATCATCCGGTCAACACACTGTTTTTGTGTTAAACCACTTCGAAAGTCATAATAAATCATCGCTCTAGAATTTTCTCGAGTCAATTCCATTTTTTCAACGACTAAACAAAGTTTGACAAGACCTTGTGACAAGACCGAGAATCTTTTTTTAAATAAATAAATGGTATTCGATTTTTAAATCCAAGGAGTTTTCAATTAAAAAGATTTTAATATGACAGGAACAGTGGAAATATTCCATTCCCGATACCTTTAGTGCAGCCTATTTATTGCAATTATTTTACGGAAATTTCAAATAAAGTAACATAATTTATGTGTAATATCTATATGTAGATTAGTTCACATAATATGTAATTTACTTTGTTTACGTATTTCGGAACATGTTCGGAACGCACGTTCTAATTTCCTTTGAAAATAGCCGGAATGGGTTCCAATTGGTTTATTTTCGGCAATTTTTACGACAGCCAATAGACGATACTTAAAATACACACGTATCCAATCAGACAGGCTTGATGACAACAAATGACATGAGGGCATCTACCTGACAACCGGTATCAGGCGGTGATGCGCCATCCATGATTTTTGTTAACCCTTTTTTACACTTCATAAAATGAACCATTTAATTTTGGCGCCAAATCATGACTCGTAGATGTTTTTTTTAATAAAAATATTTCTTTTCTTACAGATGATGGTTCAATAACAGATGAATATTTGGACGCGTACCGGCGGTCCCTGGAAGACCCCGAAGGTTTCTGGGGCGAGGTGGCTGAGGAGCTGGAGTGGACCCGCAAGTGGGACCAGGTGCTTGATGACAGCAACCCACCCTTCACCAAATGGTAAGTGTTAGACGAAGAACTTGATGGTAAGAAATCAACTCAAATGAACTTAAGGGTAGGCAACTCGTAGGAAAACCGGCGGATAAGATAATATGGTTAACACCACCGGTATGTGCAGGATTTTCTCTGAATTATAGTGTCAACTGTCAAGTAGTATAATTATCAAAAATATTAAATCTAGATACTCGCAATTTAACCTGGAGTGACGTCACAAAAACACTATGTGGGTTTTACCACGGTTTTATTAAGTTTCTAGGTTTATCCTGGTTAAAATTTAAAAATGTTTAAAATTTCATAAAATTTTAAGATAACTTCCTTTACTGATGAGCTACATACTTGTTTTGACCATAGCTTAAAAGTGAAATACAATGCCCAAATTTTTCATAGTTAAGTTACGTACTTATATTTAACAAAAGAGCTTAACTCCGCCAGAAGGAGGGTTTTTTTTTATGTTAGTTGGATAGGCAAACTGGCAAACGTACCACCTGGTGGTAAGTGGTCGACGTCGCCCATGAATATAAACTAGTACCTATACCTGGAACGAGCCCAGGCAACTCATTTATGTGTTGCCTATCCTGAGATATAAGATGTTAAGTCTCGGTGCCAGTAATTACACTGCCTGTCTTGCCCTTCTCTCCGAAACACAGCAAAGCTGTTTCACGGGACAAATAAGCAAATGGTGGTACCCATGCAGCCGGGAGCGCGGCACAGCGCTTCCCTCCCACCGGTAGAAACCTTTTGTTTTTCGAGAGTATGTATATTTATGTATAATTGTTTGGCACGCTCTGCGGCCTGCACGGCTCAATGGATTTTAGCTTGAGAGGTGTCGTTACATTCGTATTTACTGTGAGCGTGAAACTGGGTATACCAAAATAAAAAAATGGCGGAATTTTGGCTCCAAATTCATTTGCAGTCGGGTTTTTGTTTTTTATTAATCTCTTTATTCTTATTTTTTACATTTTGTGTAGGTGGGTGGGTGGCGAGTTGTCCGTTTGTTACAACGCGGTGGACCGTCACGTGGCCCAGGGTCGGGGAGACCAGGTAGCTCTGGTTCACGACTCGCCGCTCACGGACACCGTCAAACGGATCACGTATGCAGAGTTACAGGACCAGGTGAGGTTTATTGTATTTTGAGGTCCAATAGAAGGCTGATTCAAGCTATTTGTATAACTAAACTATGTCTGTACGGGCTTTATTTTAGAGCTTTCGTGCTCTGTATACCATTTATTTTCACCCAAAATTGGGCTAAAATCAGTGTTGAAATACGAAAGTTTAGAAGCTTGTATCTTTTAAATGTATATTTTTTTACGATTTTGGGTAAATACAGACATAGATAATGACGAGATCAGTTTATATATTATTCTTAGTTAATGATGTTCAACGTCACACATTGTAGTAATTACTGTTCTGCGTTTGTATTGAAAGATGAGCGACTTGTGTAACATTAAGTTGAAGCAATAATAAATTTTATTAAATGTCTTCTTTTGTTGGAAAAACTTCCAAGCACTCGCCACATGGCATGCCTTTACTGATCGCGTCATATATAATAAAAAATGTATTTTTGCCAGGTTTCCAGACTAGCTGGTAAGCTGGCATCATTTGGAGTGACGCGAGGATCCCGGGTGGTAATATACATGCCACTTATACCAGAAGCAGTGATAGCCATGCTGGCTACCAACAGAATAGGTGCCATTCACTCGGTTGTATTTGGAGGTAATATTACCTACTATTTGTTTATCTGGCCTACACCTTGTGAATAAATAATCATTTAGTAAAACAGTTGACCCTTTTTTATAGAAGAGAGACTTTTTATAAAAAAAGTGTCAGTTTAATGTTGCATCATCTATCATCTTCATCACTTGGCACCATTCCAGAATTTCTGATGTGACCAAGCCCGGCTGTGGTTTATCCAATGTGAAGCTATTTTAACACCACAAAATTTGGCTGATGAAGCGAAATACAACCTAGTGGTTACAAAACTGGGCAAGGAAGTCATACAACAGGTTAGCGGTATGTTACTTTTACCACCACCTACCAACAAGTACCAGATTTTAAAGAACAAAGTAGGTCTCTTATATAAAAAGGCAGTATACGAGAAATAGAAGATCGTCAATTACAGAAATTACTGAGCGAGGTCGAACTGGGAGCTCAAAAAACTTTTCAGCTATTACAGTATATGCGAGAATTAGCTACAAACAAAATTTCAGATGAAACTTTAAATATCACGTGGCAAAGACATCTGTCATCAGCCACTCGTGCTGTACTCGCCGCGAGCGACATAAAGGATCTGAAGAAATTGGCAGCTAACGCCGACAAAATTCTAGAAAGTGCCAGACCTCTCCAGCTATCTGAAATTGCCAATAAGACATCAACATCCGAAGACTATACCAGTTTACAAAAGCAAATAAGCCAGTTAAAATTACAAGTAATGTAATTACAAAGATCCCGATCGACACAAAGAAAGTACAATAGGAATAATTATCGTCACAGGTATATAGTATAACAGGTCGTTGTCGCGCAGTCGTAACATGATACAGCACGCACCGCATAATAAAGTATTATGTTATTATCACAACCGCTTCGGACAGAGAGCTAAGAAGTGTACAGAACTGTGTACATAGAAAAATAAAATAGCAATTAATCAGGAAAACTAATTTTGGTGCAGCCAGGGGTGGATGTCTGGACAATCTCGCTCGCCCACCACCTATGCGTGGCTGACTTCAACAGTGGTATACGCTTTTCGGTTGACACTGGGGGCAACGTTCCCATTCTACCAGCAACCAAAAGACCGTATACCAATAAAAACAACAAAGTGCACAATTTATATGCAGCCAACAAGACCGCGATCAAACCTAAGGAACCAATAATTTAGGATTAAATCTCAAGCTTCGAAGGACTAATTCGTGGACCTTCATACTCGCACACGTAATCAAACAATTACCAACTTCCTAAGCCATCACAAGCTGTTAGTCGACGTAAATGACAGAAAACTAATCGATGTCGTGACAAGTCTCAATGTTATTGGCTCTATGGTAACATATGACGGAGCTGCAATCAAAACAATAGATGTCACTAACCCTTTCTACGAATTACTATCAGCCTATCCTAACATCACTAACCCCGCTTGTTATAAGGATACGCCGAAACACCCTGTCATGCATCACGCATGCACCATTCCGAACATTCACGACTTCACAAACCTTCTAGCTGACATGAATTTTCTTTCAAGAATCGATCTCTTTCGAGCTTATCATTATATACCCGTTTATCCAGAAGATATAGAGAAGACAGATATCAACACCCCTTTTGGACTTTTCGAATTTCCCAGCATGACCTTTGGCCTTTGGAACGCAGATCAGAACATTGAAAACTAGGCGTAACAATAAATTTAGCCAAGAGTGAATTCAAGCAGGAATTTTTTTTTTGGGATATCATGTTTCTGCTGATTCAATGTAAACACTCATATAAGGTTGCTCAAAAGTCAAATGCGACTATCCGTAACGAGACACAGTAGATCAACTACGAAGGTTCATTCATCATACAGGGTATCATGGTATGATTCATTTTAGGGATAGAAACTATCTTTCGCACGTTGCTTCACATCAATCCCTACTTAATTGTCACCTTCACAATTCCAAGCGGAATGATAAGACGAAATATCCTGGAACAAGGAATCAAAAGAAGCGTCCGAGCAGTGCAAGATTAGCTTACGTGACACAGCCCTGTTATATTATCCCAACGGCACAGTGCCTATATCAATTATGTAGAACGCTGGATACGATGGATACGCTGGCAATACCTGTGCAGCAGCGGTTTTACAGCAGTTAGGTGGAAAAGAGTGGCAACCTCTTGGTTTTTTGTCTCATAAATTTAGCAAAACCCAAGAGCGCTACAGTGCCTACGATAGAGAGAGAAATTTACATGGCAGTCAAACACTTCTGATATTTAATAGAAGGACAACAAATGTTGGTTCACACAGACCTCAAACCACTCATTTACGCTTTACACACACTAGAAGTGTCAGCGAGACTCCTCGCAGAATACATTAACTCTATTTTATAAATCAGTTTTGCTCTTCAATTAAGTGCTATCAGATTCTTTCTAGTTCCTTCTAAGGACAAGAATGTCGTTGCAGACACGCTATCTGGACTGAAACAAATAGATATGCCGTGACATCTTGATTACAATGACATATCCACGGTGCAGCAGAACGATAAAGAATTACAAAAATTATCGAAATCTAAAATCTACAATTTGAAATGATGTGATGGTGATTTTGATTGATTTTGATTGAATGTAGGCTTGATGGCACGTGTCCAAAATCTGAAGTGAATCAATACAATTCATTAGTTACAATAATAATTTACGCAGATCCAAAGTGTATCCAGCATAATTGTTTTAATGGGAATTAATGGTAATATTTCAACCCTAGGATTTGCTGCACGGGAGCTGCGAACGAGGATCGAGCACGCCGAGCCAACGGTGATCATTGCAGCCAGCTGCGGTGTGGAGCCAACTAAAATTGTCAGGTCTGAAATTTCGTAATTTTAATGAAGATGAAAAGAGTTCAAAACGCACAAAAAATACAAAACACATTGTATTAAGAGAGGAGTGAAAGTACGACATGGAAGAATAGAGAGATGGAAG
This sequence comes from Helleia helle, assembly GCA_963853865.1. NCBI lineage: Eukaryota > Metazoa > Arthropoda > Insecta > Lepidoptera > Lycaenidae > Helleia > Helleia helle. The sequence continues at coordinate 1,704,723 of OY971435.1, forward strand.
AATTGAGAAACAAAATTAGTTGTAGAGATAGAAATGAAAGAAAACGCGAAATGGAAAATGGGGATTATAAGTGCATGATAAACAGGGGTAGAGATGATTGAAAGCGTATTATAAATAGAGAGAGAGAGAGAGAGAGATAAATTATTAGATACTGAGGATGACCATCATGGAAATTAATTTTACTCGTAACGCAAATTCTTTTTAATTCTAGATACAAAGACATATTGGACGAGGCTCTGTGCCAGAGTTCGCACCAGCCCAGAGCTTGCATCATCTACCAGCGACGCCGGGTGCTGGAGTGCACCCTAGAGAAGGACCGGGACATCTGCTGGGACGAGGCGATGGAAGCTGACTCTGTGCCCTGCGTGTCCACGAACTCTAATGAGGCGCTCTACATTTTGTACACTTCAGGTTAGTTTACAGCTACTTGATGAGACAAAGTATGTTCAGACATCAGAATCCCAGGTTTTAATTTCAAATCGATACAATATCCTCATCCTCCTAACAGTTATCGCAGGTATTAACGGGAGACTTCTGCCACTGTTATATTAATAATAATAATAATATCTATGGACGCTTCCACACTACGTCAATCTGGTCAGTGGTGGTAAGATCGCGAAGAACTTGTGTTACGGGTACCAGACATCGGAAATATTATATTTAATACTTTTATACTATACATATAGTTAAGATTTTTATTATATAATACACATATTTAATACACATCCATGACCCAGGAACACAGAAAATATATTTGTTCCCTGGCGGGATTCGAACTCGCAACCTCCGGCTTGAGCGCCAACGCGCTTACCACTGAGCCACAGAGGTCGTCATATTATATTGTATATTGATACTATGGAATAAATATTTATTATTATTATTATATTCACCTTAATTTATCCGCGAAGAATATACAAGGTTGATAAAAGCGAGAGGCATTAAATTAAACCACGTATACTACACATGCTTACGGTTAATACGAAACTATTAAAAATAGTTTGTGAGAAATATATTTTTTTTAAGAACTTAAATACATGAATAGTCAAAGTAAAACGTAAACATTCTGTGTAAAATGTCCACTGACCTTCAAATCTAAAAGGCAAAGGCACAGGGTGCATCTCACCGGGTCGAAAAAATCGGAGCGGCTTTAAAAATATCCTGTGACTAAACTATTGATTCTATTGGTCTAAGTTTTGGTGTGTAGCCTGAAAATGGTATATGTGTAATGTATAATGGTATATAATAGTATATGTGGTTTAATTTAATGCCTCTCGCTTTTATCAACCTTGTATAACACTATCAGCAAAACCTTCGTTCCTCATAAGATAAAAAAAATTGAGGATGTGTGGAGTTCTGCGAATCGACATTGGACCAGCGCATGGTTATACGACCAGACACGGGATTCTGAGACGCCAATTTTTTTTTTACGAGGGGGCAATTGGACAGTCGTTTCACCTGATGGTAAGTGATAAGCGACATCCATAGACTCCCGCTACATCATTAAAAGGTGCGTTGGCGGCCTTTACAAATATGAGTATGCTCTTTTCTTGAAGGTCCCTAAGTAGTATCGGTTCGGAAACACCGTAGGAGGCAGCTGATTCCATATTTTCATCGTGCGAGGCAGGAAATGCCGTGAAAATCGAGTTGTTGTAGATTGATGGACATTGGGATGGTGAGGGTGGTGGTCCGGTGTTGGAATTCTGCTGCAGGTATTAGTCCGAACGATTTCTCAGAACACTCGCCGTGGTAGATGCGGTAGAAGATGCAGAGCGATCTGACATCTTTACGCAGCGCCAAGGAATCGATCGGAGAGAATTTTGTCATAGATGATTCGAGCCGCCCGGCGTTGTACGCTGTGAAATGAAAGGAAAAATTTAAGGTTTCCATATCTCTATCGGTCCTTATCAGAGCATTTTTTTATGTTAGTTGGATAGGCAAACTGGCAAACGTACCACCTGATGGTAAGTGGTCGACGTCGCCCATGAACATAAACTAGTATACCTGGAAGGACCCCAGGCAACTCATTTATGTGTTGCCTATCCTGAGACATAAGATGTTAAGTCTCGGTGCCAGTAGTTACACTGCCTGTCTTGCCCTTCTCTCCGAAACACAGCGAAGCTGTTTCACGGGAGAAACAAGCAAGATGGTGGTGCCCATGCAGCCGGGAGCGCGGCACAGCGCTTCCCTCCCACCTGCACCGGCACCTTACACTATGTTTATAATGATTTTCTTACCAATAATTGGTTATTATACAGGCACCACAGATGACCCCAAAGGTGTTCAACGTCCATGCAGCCATGCTGTGACGCTATGCTGGTCCATGCATGCGGTATACGGACTGAAACGTGGCGTATGGTGGGCGGCGTCAGACCTGGGCTGGGTTGTAGGTCACTCCTACATCTGCTATGGACCTCTGTTGGCTGGTCTGACCTCCATCCTGTATGAGGGCAAGCCGGATAGGACGCCTGATCCTGGACAATATTACAGGTAAACGAATCTGTATTAGTGATAGTATTTTAGGTAAAAAAAAAAAAAATAGAACAAACAAGCATCTTTTGTCGACCAGACGTCTGTGATGTGTTTAAATGACAATATTTGACAGCCTCTGTGGCTTAATGATTAGCGAGCGCCATAGCGCGTTGACGCTCAAGCCGGGGGTTGCGGGTTCGAATCCCGCCAGGGAACAAAATGTTTTCAACTTACAAAAGCTCCTCAAATGCTCTATTAGGATACGTAATTGCTCCAGTGATTTAATAATTATTTGATTAAATATTTGCAATCAAAATTACAAAAATGGTTTTCCCTATATCTCAGCAATTTTTTTAAAATATTTTATTAACCCAAAAAATTGATCCTAATTAGTTCTTTTGATATTAGTCAACTTGATTCGGCAATAGTTTTTATTTATGTGTAATTAATTGAAAGTAATTAATTACCATTTGAATAGCCACCATAAGACTATGATGACGTCACACCATAAGAGCCGCTTCATAAGAATCTCACTTGACGAGCCGTCGTTCACATGAGTACCAACCAAACCCCCCTATAGTACAGACTGTCAACCTTGCAGCTCATTATAGAACTCTAGGCTTATTTTTTTTTTTTTTATCTTTTTGAGGTTAAATCAACATTGGAAGCTTTAATTTTTTTTATCTACTTGATATAATTCTTATTTGTATGTTTGTTTTTTTGCAACTTAGTTCCAATGTAGATTTAACCTCAAAAAGATTTGAAGAGCAATTTTTTATATTTGGTTTGATAAATTTTATTGAATTTCCACGCTAACTTAATTGCGTTATTAACTGCGTGGGCAAAAGAAATGGAGTTTTCGCACATACAAAATATCATTTTCGTTATGCTTCTAGAATCATCGAACAACATCGAGTGAACGCGTTGTTCACAATACCAACCGCCTTCCGAGTGCTGAAGCGAGCGGACTCCGCTGGCAAGTTCGCGAGAAGGTACTGTCAGAAGTCGCTGAAGACCATCTTCATGGCTGGAGAGCATTGTGACCAGGAGACCAGGGTAAGTTTCTTAAAACTGAAAAAGAGTAAGTGGAACATCCTGCCTCGCACGACGAATATTTGGAATCAACTGCCACTTACGGTGCTTCCGAACCGATACGACTTAGGGACCTTCAAGAAAAGAGCATACTCATATTTGAAAGGCTGGCAACGCACCTGCTAACCATCTGGTGTAGTAGGTGTTTGTGGATGTCGCTATCACTTACCATCAGGTGAACCGACTGTCCGTTTGCCCCCTCTTCTATATAAAAAAGAAAACAAAATATTTCGTGCAAAAAATGAGTATATAAAAGGATATCCCTATTCGATCAATGCGCGACATGCAAAAATGGCGAATTTAAATTAAAGGCAGAAAACATCAATGTCTAAACTGGGGTGGATTTATAGTAATAGATATTTAGTGATATCAACTTGTCGTTCCACTGATGGACATAAACAACATTCTATGAGCACCAATACACCTCCCATACTCTGCATCCAACCTCTGCCCACCTCTCGGTATACGCAGCAAACCGCCAGATCTACAGGCTGTTAGGTATTTGCGAGGATTCTTGGACCAAATCTGACAGCACGTAGATCGTAGCGAATCGTGGGGACCCTTGGACTGGCCGTCTCAATACATCTTAGAAAAATTAAACTATATGTCCTGAAAAACATTAGTGATTTCTGTAAAAAAGTGACATCCATAGTAGGTATATATACGGAATAGACATAGGCTAGGTGTACCAGCGATTAGACCGCTAGGGTAATATTGTTCTGTGGATTAGACTCTCAAAAGTAAGCAATTCTTTTAAAGGCAACTGTATACGCTTTTACAATAGGATCACAGAAAATGTTCAAAACCTCCCAATTAAAAAGGTTTTGTAAAAAAAAAAATTATGGAAGATGCCACACCTTGGGAGTAGGGCGTTCCTCTCTGGCATTTCAGTATAACATGTAAGATTTGCCATAAAATATTTGAAATTATTAGTTCCACTGAGTTTGTTTTGCATGTTCCTCTCAGTGGGCTTGCCTTGGAACCGACGGTAGATTCAATTGACGTTCAAAAAGACTAATTGGTACTATTTTAAAGATATTTTTTTATTTTGATTTTATGTCAGCACATAGTTCCATCTAGTTGGAGATATTCTGTCTTCCTTCTCCCTTCCCTATGCCTTACATTTCTTCCAGCACTGGGCGGAGCGTGTGTTCGGCGTACCCGTGCTGAATCACTGGTGGCAGACGGAGTCGGGTTCGCCCATTACCGCACCCTGCCTTGGCTACGGGGTCATGGGGGTCCGGCCCCACTCCACCGGCTATCCTGTACCTGGATATGACTGTGAGTTCTCTTATGTGGTTTAATTATTTTATTAACGTAATAAGTCCTCATTTTAACGGCTATGACTGTGAGCTATTTCTTAAGTAGGTACATTCATTCATTAATTTAACTTATTCACCTTATTTTACTGGTTATATTTAACCCGGTTATAAAACGGAGTTCAAATAAAACAGCAATTTCATTCATTCATTCATAGTTTAATTAAATCGGTCCGACCGTTAACGTTTTGCTTATTGACTGGCCAGTTGGTCTACTGGTTAGTGACCTGATGCTAAACCAGAAGGTCGTGGGTTCGATCCCCACTCAGGACAAATGTTTGTGTGTGTGTTTTTTATGCCACAAGGAGGCAACCGAGCAGTCGAAACCTTATGGTGACTACCGACGCCCATAGACATCCGCACAACCAAAAGTTATGCTGATGCGTTGCCCTCCTTTTCCCTATCCTCCAATGGGCCACCGGAAACTCACATACCGCACGAAACGACAGCACAGCTGTCACTTGACGCCGGCGTTATATGAGTGATGAGCATGTACATTTGTTTTGTGTCTGGGTGTAATTTATTTATATATGTGTGATTTTTTAATGTCATAAGGAGGCAATATGAATGTATGGATGTATGTATTTAAAAATATATAAGTATTTATCAGTTGTCTGGTAATACCATAAGAAGTAAGAACAGGCTATGCCTAGTTTGGGATCAGATGGCTGTGTGTGAGTTGTCCCAACATATTATTATAATATACTATTATTATAATAATATATTAGCAATTTGTTGAGTTCTTATATTAACTAGAAATTTTGTACATCATCAATTACTTTTGACAAATATATCAGTTTCTTGTGACTTGATTTTCTAGTGAGGACCTTAAAAGAGGACGGCTCCTCGTGCCAGCGGGGTGAGGTTGGTCGGTTGGTGGTGAAGCAACCCTTGCCGCCCGGCTTCGCGTCCACCCTGTGGCTGTCCGATGAGAGATTCAAGAAAGTCTACTTCGAATCTTACCCGGTACTACACTAAATGTCGAAATTAGAACTAAGCAGAATTAGAATCAGACCAGAAACAGAATCAAAATCATAATTAGAATCAGAATCAGAATCAAAATCAAAATCACTATAATGTTCTCCTTCACAGATCGTATAAAAGGTTGCACCTTTTAATCGGTGTGTGTAAGTGTAATACCTACTCATTCCTTGCTAGATACCTTTCTCATTGGTAACACATCATGAAGGGGTTAAGCTATAGAAAAATAAGGGCTAGTTTTTTGACTTTTTTGACAATTCTTCATCTTCGTCAAAATATTTAGACCCTTTCTCTTAAAACTTGCCCAATTACAAAAATATAAATTTTACAGGGCTTCTACGACACACAAGATGTTGGTTGGATAAGCACTGAAGGCGCGGTGTGGGTGGTAGCCCGTGCTGATGACGTCATCAATGTGGCTGGTCACCGTCTATCCACCGCTGCGATCGAGGACGTGGTACTTAAGCACGCGAGGGTGGCAGATGCCGTGGTAGTGGGAGCCCCAGATGCCACTAAAGGAGATGTGCCGTTGTGCTTATATGTGATGAGACCGCCCCAAGATGGTACGTATCTATTTAATCTATAAACATGCCTTGGGTTTTTATAATGATTAAATTAAGCTGGCACGGGCAGATGTGAATCATCTCTTTTAATATTAAAAATCCTATTTAAAGCAAAGATAGAATTAAGTAAAGAATTAGTAACAGTTTGCCGTCACGGCTTTCGCTTTTGCTGCCAGCACAGCAGACACGCGCCAATGAAAATAAAATAAATTAACTTGTAGAAAAAAATCTTTGTAATAAGCAGCAGAATTAACGTTATATTATAAAATGTTGGTTGGATAAGATGAATAGAATAAAACACATAAAAAACTGATCAAACAAGTCTTGTACAGGACATAATATTCACGCAAATGGAATTACTTTAATAATTCTTTAAAAGTTCAACAAAAGGGATCAAATTAATTAAACACATTACTTCTATTACAGATGAAGAAATAGTAGCAGAGAGTATAGTCAGCCAAGAGCTTATCGCATTGGTGCGACACTTGATTGGCCCAATCGCGGCCTTCCGCAAAGCAGTGGCTGTACCAGCTCTTCCTCGGACCAGATCTGGAAAGGCCTTACGGGGATCCATCGCTAAACTAGCGCGCTCTCAACGGGTCAAGCTCCCAGCTACTATAGAAGATGCATCAGTCTTCGGTGAAATCAAAACAGCGTTACAGAAATGTGGATATGCGGTGGATGCTCCAGATCCCGAATTTTAAAATACAGCGTCGGCTGATATATTTTTATAGTGATAGATTTTATATTAGAAATGTGATCGGTTGAACTGACCAAATATGGAGCAACTTTATTTATAAAGCAATTCTTTTCTTTTTTCCAGTAAAAAATTTCGTATTAAGTTATTGAGGGGTAGCAGCACTCAATAAAATTAAAACAAAAATTTCTTCTAGCGTTCTGGTTGGCTTTATCACTGCATATACTTTTTATTGTTACACGAATGTGTTTCTGAAGTAGCAAATAGCATAAAATTGTCGATTTGCTGATAATTAGAGATATTTCAAGCGCTGTTCGTGTTGTGAGTATAATTTTGCATAAAGATCTAAGGCCCCCCTTGCGGCACTCCTTTATACGCATAATAAAAAGAGTGCACACATCACTCGCTTCTCTCTTAGCCTGCTATTCTAATAAAGAAAATCCTACAAGCTTCGAACTTGGATTTGGGGCTAGTGATATCCCACGAATTGGAATATATTTAAATAATAATGCTATACTTTGTCAAACGCTTTCCTAAAATCCAAAAAGCCAATCTTTTATGACAGTTACGGTGTATATATCTTTGATGATACAAGTCAATCGTATGATTTTAAACATTATTCATACAATATATGTATTATTACTGATAATGATAATTGCGTGATGATGATTCGTAATGATTTGACATGTACAAGCAATAATGACTACATCGTTTGCTCACAAGTGAGGAAACCTGCACGTCTAATAATATAAAGGCTTTTAAGGTTCGCAGAGACTAGTCGGGCCAGTGCATATGTAAATTATGGAACACTCATCAATATCATTTCGTACAGAGATCGCTAATACTATGAATATATTATATTATTACAACTAATATTTTATGCAAACAGTTGATTTAATCGTTGTTTTTTGAAGTGAAAACTTCTTTTGGCGCACCGCACACATATTTTTGTAGGCTGTGAGTGAGGCTGATCCATCACGCTCAGAGGTGAAAGGCTCGATCGGGTTAAATCGGGACCGCCGAGTGTGCCCGAGCGAGAAAGATACAGTCAGCTGCTCTTCAATGCACTCAGCATTGAAGAGCAGCTCAGCTGTGTCGCTGTGTTTTCACTTCTATCGGCAGTCCCTAAAGACAAAAAAAAACCAAAATAACCTAACCAGTCATGGTCAGGTTCTTTTGGTTTTTTTTTGTTGTCGGATAGGCAAACTGGCAGACGTGCCACCTGATGGTGTCTCTGAAGTGGTCGAAGTCGCCTGAACATAGCTAGTTTACCTGGAACTAACCCAGGCAACTTATTTATGTGTTGCCTATCCTGAGACATTGTTAAGTCTCGGTGCCAGTAATTTACACTGTCTGTCTTGCCCTTCTCTCCGAAACACAACAAAGCTGTTTCACGGGAGAAAAAGCAAGATGGTGGTACCCATGTTGCTGGAGTTTTACCCACGCCCGTAAAACTCCCAGATGTATGGGTTTACTTACTCTCATCGGTGTTTACCATTGTAACTGTAAAAGAAAGAAGAGGCAAGAAGTAATAAGCCATTAGGATATTTACCCCACCAGAAACCTGATTAGGTTTTTTCGAATTCATCTTTTCCGGTGACGGTAGATCGCTTTGGAACAAATCATAGTTACTTTGCGAATATTATATTCTCGTTGCAGAATTCCCTAAGAATATTAGTTATAATTTTATTTATTCAATAATATTCTTTATTGTACACCGAAAATTGATAGGTAGGTGGTAATAAAGTTCTGCATATGGTTTTAGAAACAGATGTATAGTATATTCCAGGCAATTATTGTACCTTTAATATAATTTTATGAATGTTATTGTTGTTATATTTTCTCTATAAATATCTTTTTTGTACATAAAATGGTTTGCTTTATTAAGAACTTGTATTTCTTTTGGTGTGTAATAAAGTTATTATTTATAATTATTATATTTTTTTAGCTGAAAATTTAATATTTCACGTGGATAATTTATGCAACTAATAATTAAATTTATAGATTAGCATAATATTTAGTTGAATTGTCATGAAATAAAAGAATAAATAAAAAATATAAGTTTTTTATATCTAGCACATTATAAAGAACAATAACACATTTATTTACATGTTCTTTGACAAAGAACATAAATCAGTAGGTACCTAAGTAAAGAAGAGCTGAATTACATAAGTAATAAAAAAACCGCAGTAAGACCGCAGTACCTATTCTACGATCATTTTTCAACTACATAATATAAGAAGTCTCGTCTTTGTAAAAAAAAAAATCTTATATTTTTTTTACAAGAGAACAAACGAAAAAGCAAATTAACAGCCGTAGTGTCTTACCGATCGTACTGCTAGATGATGCTAGTAAGCTGCTGGAGCGGATCGCACGTATCGTCGACCACCTGGAGGAGACAGGCCCGAGTCTTAGCGCCTACCAGTTTGGATTCCGGCGGGGCAGATCCATCCTGGACGCTCTGGCCAGGGTGAGGGCCCTTGCTGACGAGGCGGTCGAAGGAGGAGAGGTGCTCTTGGCGGTGTCTATAGACATCGCCAATGTCTTGGGCCCGCTCCTGTGGAACATCGGGTATGACTGGGTCCTCCACAGCGCGAACTTGCTGGGTGTTAGCATTACGTGCTACGCTGACGACACCGTTGTCACCACGCGCGGAGAAACCTTCTCGGAGGCTCGCATACGTGTGGTAGCAGGAGTCGCCCAGGCCGTCGCTAGCTGTGGTCGCTAGCATGTGACGTCTAGGACTCGATGTGGCCCTGGAGAAGAGTCAGGCCGGTGGTATGCAAAAGAGCATTCCCCAGCGGCAACAAAAAAAAGCCGTAGTAAAATAAATAAATAACTAGGTACCTACATGAAGAATAAATTATATTTTAGTCTTTAAAGATCTAATTTTTAACAAAATCGCCGATTTTAAGCCACCGCTACAAATATTTAGGCGTGTAAAAGAATCGAAACAATTCATTGTTAGACCGGCAGTGTCGATAATTTTTGAACCTGGAAAAAGATCGCCCGTAAATTATTTTTCCTTTAATTTCTATGATATTCTCTTCCTTTCTTAATGGGTTTTATACTATGTACCTACCTAGTTCTCGGCAATCATAATATTATACGTATGAAAATGACAGACGATGTAAGTAAAACAACAATTCCCGAAATACATTAGACAATTGGTTTTACTGTAAATACCTACTTAACTTATTTATGTTAATTTGGCATGTTTAAAAGTCAGTTCATTAATTTATGCTTTATGTGGAAAAAAAACTATTATCCAGTGGTCGATAATAACTTAGCCCGGCAGGTTTTTAATGGATAAAAATAAAACAGAACTAATCTGCAGTAAAATACACAATTTCTAATCAATTTTGCGTAAAATGCTCCTTCGGTGCATACTACACTTATAACATTGTTTTTATAATTTTTATTTAAACGATCATACTTTTACATTTAACAAACAAACAATACTAGGTATAAAATACGTGCATAAAGTTACGACACTGTATTGATTGAACGCACGTGCAACACTTGAACGATTTCGAAATTTACACTAAAAATAAAAATAAAAACATTAAAAGATTTTCAATAGAAAGCCGCCGGTAAAGATTCCTTCACAGCCACGCAATATCATTTAAAATAATAATGCATAAAAGAAAGGAGTTTTGGCCTGATATGTTTTTGACGTAGGTATGTTATAATATCATTTGTTATTTTATCATATTAATAATAATGTTGTAATTTGAAAGTCCAATTTTGACACACGACGAAAATAAGTTCTAACCATAGCGATACAATCTAATAAATGCTTAAATAAATTATTTGCAGGTAGGTACATATTATTTTTACGGTACATTATTAAAATAACATAAATTAAACCTAATATGTAATACTAATCAGACTTTAATAAAGTAGTAGAAGTAGGTACTATTGAATAAATATAATAATGTGAAAGATGCTTTATGAAGCTTTATGAAGAGAAACGGCGGATTTGTGACGCGTTTGCGGATATTAACAGTGACAGTGTACAAGTGTAACTGAGACATGCTTCAAAGTGTGATTTAACTAACTATTATTACGACTAATAATTATTCTTAATTATTATCATTTCATACCCTAAATGAGATGTAAATTTTAAAAGGTACTTAGTTGTGTATGTTGCTATCAATCTGGCTTAAAACTTAGGCTTAAAACGAGAATGAAATTGGTTGGCGAATAATGTGATGGAATGTTCTAGGCGGATGGAGTGGGAAGGGATAGTTGATTAATGGGGACTACAGGGGCAAAGTAAGCGCTGCTTAAGGTTTCCCATCGTTTCTCCATAGTACAGACTAAATATCAACTCATCATTGGCAATGCACCAAATGAGTTGATATGTGTATGAGTGCAGTCCATAAAAAAAAAATAAAGAAAAAAATGTTAATTGTCAAATGGTCATTTGTCATTTGTCAATGTCAGTAGCGCTGACGCATAAAGTGACTCGTAGTGGTGGTATTTTAATTCAAATCATTTAATTTATCAATAACAAGGCGCTAATTATCACAATATTGTGTATTTTTATGTAGTAATAGCATAAATATAGCGTAGATGTGTTTGATTGGTGTGCATTAAAGTGTGTTACCTGTGTGATATTAAAACCGGCTTTCAAAGTATGTACTTCTTATCTCTATTATTTTACAGTACAAATAACTTTTTCTTTACAGAATGTGAGATCGATACACTTATTAAGCGTACGGCCGATCAATTATTTTGCGAATATGTTCATATTAATAATAAGAAAGTCAATTTATGCGACACTCCCAACTTTCTGTTTTTATCTACACCCATCAGATAAAGCTGACGATAATGTAGACTTGATATTAGAAAATCCCAGAAAATGTTGCCTATAACTTTATAGTATCAAAATATCACTAGAATTAAATTGGAAGAGGGGCAAGTCGGTTCACCTGGTGGTAGGTGATAAGCGACATCCATATACACTCGTACGGCACGTAATTTGCCTTTCATTCTATATAATTTACACTAAACACATTTTTTTGTGATTTTACATAGGACAAATTATTAGGGAGCTTAATTTTCATCAGAGTACATTATGGATACATATTTGTCCAAATTTTACTCAGGACTGAGGAGTCATCTCGTAACCATGGTCCTAAATGTGCGGAATGTAAAAATATTAATAAACTTTCATATTCACATTATATAAAAGATTGTAAAACATTTCACAAATGATTGAACCCTAATGCAGGGTTTTCCAAAGAGGGATCCACGGAACCCCTACAAAATTTATCGGGGCTCAGCCAACATTATTTATCATCAGCTGTTAAATTTTTAAAAACTCAATTTATGTCATAAGAAGAAATTGTTACTTTTTGTATGAATAATATGTTTTAATTACCTATATTATATACTAGCAGTGCCCCGCGGTTTCACCCCCATACTGCCATTTCCATGGGAGTACAGGGATAAATTATAGCCTATATGTTATTCTGATGTATAAGCTATGTTATTGTAAAGTTTCATTAAAATACATTTAGCACATCAACATCCAAACATTCTTACAAACTTTTGCGTTTATAATATTAGTAAGATCTCTTTTAAAATGTTCTTATATAAATTTCAGTGTTGATTTGTATTCATTTGATATGGGGTTCCCTAAAATAAAAGGTATTTGATTGGTGTTCCGTGATCTTGAAAGTTTAGGAACACATGTCTTACTGTTAAGAGCCTAGGGATTAGTAACACAGGATTTCCTACATACTCCAAGTCTCTTACAAAGGCTCTGTATTTGTAAATCTGATTTGAGGTATTTAAAATTATTTTTTAATGGAGAAAATAATATATCATTCACTCAGTAATTCATTCTCTATTATTAACCATAAGTTATCTCTTGAATCTTTGCTTAGATGTGGAAAGCAACAACAGATGTGAAGATGCCTGAGCCAGAAGAGGCAGATGATTGGGAGACGGATCCCGACTTTGTGAATGATGTGACGGAACAGGAGCAGCGGTGGGGTCCGGGTGGCAGACATGTTGAAGCCATTGAGTGAGTATCATTCATGTAATAATGCTTTACAGCTTATATTATGTTTGTTTGTTTATACTTGTACTAGTGGCCTGATTTAAAATATTTTTTTCATTTATTGGTACCATTGAGATTTTAATTTTGTGAAATAAATACCAGTGTATATATTATCTAAAGAGGTAATTAATATTTCTGATTTTTTATGTAGGAGTTTATCTTTGAAACTTATATGGTAAATTATTACTTATAAAATGTATTATTGTATATGTATTTAAATATGTATTCATTTGCTTATACTATACTTAATATTCATATTGTTATTAATCCATTACTATATGACGGAGTACAGGACTTTCAAGGTTTTCCCCACCATGGTTCAGGCCTTGACATGGCGGTGGGGCTCAATAGCCTAGGGTGAGCCCAGCACCTTGGGCGAGGCTAATTGAGCTGAGGGGGCTCTTAGTACCCCTCTTATAAGAAAAAGGGACAAAAGAGCAGGGGGCAAGGGGCAAGGATAGGAACCTCCCATTGTACTTTCCTGACGTTGGGAGGGGTTGTTCTGTGGTACGGGACAACTCCTCTGTGGAGGTGGCGTCGGTCCCTTGCGGGACGGACTAGCCGTCGAGGTGCCCTGTTTGTTTACTAGATCCAGGGCACCTCACCAAAGGCGGCATTGGTGGCACTCGCCAGGTTTTAGTGGGTAGAGCTGCGTCCATTTACCATCGTTCGGACACAGCGAGTCCCATATACCCGCGTGGAGAGACCCAATCCCCCGCGGGATGCCTCAGAGCATTTCATTTAAAGAAAAAAAGGACTTTCAAGATTTTGCTGAAAGAAATCTCTAATAGGGATAAGTACACCTTGTTTACATTGTATCAGTTACTATTATTGTGTTAAAATGTGAACTACAGAATAAATAAATAAATAATCAATCCACATATGGCTGTAAAACTAAAAACTTAGTTAATCCAGGCTAACCTGGATTGGGTGAAATGGTCCCGTTAATGAGGACTGATCACCCGTCTGGCCTCGCTGGTGTCCCCACCCTTAAATAATAGCCTGGATTAATTAAGCTGCGGATAACAGTTAGTAATAAATAAATAGAATATAGGAACAACAGGCAACATATTATTTTAAGGAAATTACCAATTAATAATTTTTATAAGGAAATAGTTGTCCCAATTTCCTTTTAGGTGCCTATTGCCGAAAAATATTGTTTTATTACTTGAAAACTGATGGAAATATGCTTTGTTAGAAGGTTTTTAATAATAACTTTATATTATATTGAACCACCTTTATTTTATCACGCTTGCTACAAAGATAATATAAAACAGGAAACGATTTTTTTTTTTTTTTTTTTAAATGATCTAAGCTAGTAGACTGAGGTCTGTTCTAACTTCATCTGTCTATAGGTGAGGCAACGAGGCTCAAACCTTTCTAAGTTTTAGTGTGTTTGGAGGCCCTTATGGGGCCCCCGTCCCGTCATCTAAGAGACGGGGCATCGCTGTGAACGCGGAGCTTCTAATTTCCTTCCTGTCGATCACGGGACCGACGGTCGGAAACGAGGTCGTCGCCACCTACGGCGGAGGCGGTGTTGAGTGCGTGTAATGAGTGTACTGTTGTGTGTGTACTGTGTATTAAGGCGGGATGCCCTAGGTTGGAGAGGAAAACGATTATTGGCAACCGTGATAGGATCTGGAGGATCTAGGAGGACGTTTCTCGGTCTCCTACGCAGACGATGTGAGTCTGGATCGGGTACATAACTAGCGGCCTGTACGACCAGCGGATTTGCGTGATTATTGGCTCTTTCAAAGAACCTTTCTAATTTGTCTTTAAAATGTTGAGCTACAGAAGGAAGCTCGAGTTCTCTATGAAGGTCCACGTTACGATAGTACCATGGACATCCTGTTGCTGTTCTTAGAAAACGGTTCTGTGTTTTTTGTAACGTGTCTATGTGTGAAGGTGCTATTTGCGCAAAGACTTCACTCGCGAAAGCGAATATAGGCAGTATGCAAACTTTGTAAAGTGTCCGCTTATGCCTAAGCGGCAGTTTACTCCGTTTGCAGATCATTGGGTAGAGGCGATGTAGTACGTACAGTGCCTTCTTTTTAACTCTTTTTATATGAGCATGAAATGTCATCCTACTATCGAGGGTAACGCCGAGGTATTTTATCTGATTGACTCGGGGCACCTCGTTTCCGTAGAGGAAGATTGAACCTAAATTCCTACAAGGCCTGTGTGAGGCACTGTTACCTCTCCGAAAGCGAATCACGGCGCTTTTTTCGGGGTTGGCAGAGATCTGCCATTTTCCTAAACCAGACACCTAGTGCGTCGACGGCTTTCTGTAGTCGGATCGTTATTAATCTTTGGTTGCGATGAGTCGTATAGAGGACGGTATCGTCGGCAAATAGACCTATATGGATGTTAGGCATTCTGGGGATGTCGCTAGTGTACAGGATAAAGAGCAGGGGTGCCAGGACTGAGCCCTGGGGTACTCCCGCCCTTATCTGCCGTAATGAGGACATTGTGCCCTCCGATCGATATCTAAAGGTACGATTTGTTAGATATTCTCGTATGATGAACACGAGTTTGTCCGGCACACGTAGTTGGTAGAGCTTGTAAATCAAGCCGTTATGCCAGACTTTATCAAACGCTTTAGCTATGTCGAAAAACACAGGTCTATTCAGGCCTGTGAGGATGTGCTCCGTTAAGCGGTGCACCTGGTGTGAGAGTTTCTGAACCCGAACTGTTCGTCGGGGAGCAGTCCGAGCTCATCTACTACTTTTTTGAGTCTGGATAGGAGTATCCTTTCGTATAACTTTCCTATCGCTGAGAGTAAGCTAATAGGCCGATAACTAGTCGGTTCATTTCGAGGTTTACCCGGTTTGTGGATACCTACAACTACCGCTTCTTTCCATGAATCTGGAAAGGAATCTGGCATCCTGTCAGTAGAGCATTGAAGATGCTCACTAGAAGATAGATTATAGGGGGCGGTAAATATTTGAGGACCCTATTGGTAATCCTGTCCGGACCGGGCGACTTTTTCGCGTGAAGATTTTTAATGATGTCTGTTACTTCCTCTACGTCGGTAGGGGGGATCGGATCGTCCGCTGGAGGTAATGTGGCGCGCAAGGCTAACTCGTTTTTCACGAGGACGTTGTGCGTGGGATCTACGGATTCTACGTTTGGGGAGCATTGGCTCTCCATGGTGTCAGCGAGGCATTCGGCCTTATCGAGATCATCCAGTGCAGGAGACTGATTCAGACGGTTCAACGGGGGCATATTAGTGCTCGTTTAGTTCTTGAGCGCCCTCTCCAGCGACCAGTAGTCCGTGTGAGAGGGCGTAAGCTCACTGAGGAATCGGTCCCATCGTTCGTTTTTGTGTTCGGCAATATCGCGCTTTACTTGCTTTTGTAAATCGCGGTATGTACGCCGATTGTCTTCTGTTGGATATCTATGGTATGCGCGACCGGCCGCATTTTTTCGTCTAAGCAGGTCTCTGAGCTGCTCGGGAAGCTCCCAGCGCCTCTCGTGTGTTGTAGGTATCTCACGAGAGGCGCTTTTTATAGAGTCGGTTAAGTGTTCTGTTAGTAAGGAGGTGGCGGCGTGGGCCACCTCAGCAGTCTATTTGATCGGGGATTTGGTCCAACTTTTGTGACTGAGTAGCCTGTAGTTTCTCGTGTAGAGTCTTCCAATCTATTATTATCTTTGTTGGTGGAACTAATGGAGTGACTGGTCCAAGACGGATAAGGACCGGTCTGTGGTCTGAGTCTAATTCGCTTGTTGTCTCGATCGAGTGAATCTGGAGAGATACATTCTTTAGGAGAGCTATGTCGAGTATGTCCGGTTGATGGTTATGGTTACCTCTTAAGTGGGGGAATCGGGTGGGCTCACTGGGACCTATGACTGCAAAGTCTAATGTATCAGTCAGTTGGTTTAGTGCTATGCCGTTGGTGTTGTGACGGCGAGATCCCCAGTGACTGTGCTTGCTATTTAGGTCACCTGCAATGATGACCGACGATCCTAGTCTAAATATTGACCTTAAGTCGGACTCTAACAGACGTTTATTGGGAGAGAGGTATGCCGAGGCCAGTATGACGGGTGCATGACCTGTCATACTGACCTGACACACAGATACTTCCAATGCTGATAGCGAAGGGGGGTCAAGCGGCACACAATGAAGTGACCGTTTGTAGTATATAATGGTACCACCTAGCGCGGATCGCGTCCTATCGTTCCTAACGAAGTTATAATTGGCTATTTTAAGGTCGCGCATGGACGGCTTAAGGAAAGTCTCCTGCACTAACATGATGTCGACGTTGTGATTTTTAACGAATTCCCGCAATTCGTCAATAGTACCGTATAAACCGTTGGCGTTAAACGTCGCCAACACTATGGATCGCGGCTTAAGTCTATCATTAAACGCAGCCATTGATATGGTTGTAAAAAATTAATGCAGTTGTGAGCGCTTGCATCATAGCGCTGGTACTTGCAAAAAGAGCATTCATGGACTCAAGGTCGAGACCTTGTGCTGGTGAAGATGGGAGGGATGCACGAGGCGCGGCCTGGCTTGGTACGGTGGTTAGCCGCAGTTGCTGCTGGGCTGTCCACTGTCTTTTTTTTTAACCACGCATTGGTGGTGGGTGGTGGGTGCGGGGCTGGGACATAAACCGGCTCGCTAAGTTTTGCCTTTTTAGGCTGTGGTTTGCGAGTTCCGGCTCGCATAGAGGCAGCGGCTTTGACTTTGCTGTTCCTCTTCGGGGCTTTTACGCACCCACGATAGTTCGCGGGGTGCCCTGAGGAACCGCAGAGCACGCAACTTGGTGGTTCTACCTCGGTTTTTTGGTCGCCCCTGGCACAGTCGGATGTGCCGTGGTCGCCTAAGCACTTAACGCACCTAGGCCTGGCGTAACAATTACGAGCTGAGTGCCCGTAAAGTTGACACCTATGACATTGAGTTGGCGCGCCGCGTTTGCGCGCCGCCTCGATGCGGATGTGGTCCACGTTGACCACTTTCCTTAAATTAAAGATCTTTTTGCCCCAGGGCGATAATTCCAGAACAACCATAACTATGTCGTATGGTTGTTTTGTTGTGGGTTTGTGAAGTCGTACGACGTACTCCACGGGAAGGTCTTGGTTGACGAGGTTCTCTTTTATGAGGTCGGTTGTGACCTCTTTCGGTATACCTCTAATAATCGCCCTTAGTTGGCGTTCCTCCTCGAGGGCATAGGTGTGGAAGCTTATGCTCCTCTCACGGAGGTATCGCGTTAAACGACGATGTGTATCGACATCGTCTTTTTGTATTTTAAGTCCGTCGGGCGTGAGCCTCGCGGACGAATAGTTTATTCTGGCTTCTGTGAGCCCTTTATTTAGATGGTTCCAGGCGGCTTTGTCCTTGGCTTTGGTGGCGATTTTTGATAGAAATGTAGACATATCTGTCCCCTCATCATATTTATATTGAAAAAAACGTTGTTGAACGATATTATTATGTAGGTATGCTAGTTTCAGATTTTTGCTCGTAAACACTAGCAAGTTTCTTCCAGATTTCTGCAGATGTAGAACAAGTTAGAATATGCGTCATTACATTTTCTGACATTCTTGTTACAGGCCATGTTTGGGCTTTTGCATCTAACTTCTCCCATTTTGCATCTAACTTCTCCCATTTTGCATCTAACTTCTCCCATTTTGCATCTAACTTCTCCCATTTTGCTTTTCCCGTAACCTCCGCCGGCTTAACCTTAGTTCCTTGAACCACATCTAGTAGGTCTTGACTCCGTAGCAGAATTATGGATTGAAACGTTCCAATTTGATGCTCCTTCTAATCTGATGTGAGATCCAGGCGTTTTGTTTTCTTCCATTATGTTCATTTCCTTCCCACTCGTCTCGTCCTTGTAATAACAAGTGTTTTACGTCCCGCCGACTTAACCTCAAAACTGACCACGCAGCCACGCCGGTGCCGCCGACAGTATTTAGCACGACAAAGTGGTATTTTACCCTTTTAACGTTATATTGCTGAATTATGTGCCTGGGTCCATAACCTGATGGAAATAAGCTTTGTTAGAAGATTTTTAATAATAACTTTATATTATATTGAACCGCCTTTATTTTAACACGCTTGCTACAAAGATAATATAAAACAGGAAACGAGGAAACAGTTATAACATATGCATAGACAAGAAAAGTTTTGGTGTTGTCAACATAAAAATAGATATTATATTGTCTATCAACATTAACATTATATATGAAAAGTTTATATATTTACGCTTTTACACCACGTCAATCTGATCTCGTGGTAAGTTCTCGAAGAACTTGTGTGTGTGTGAGTACCCGTAAGTACCAGACAACGGAAATACATTTAATACTATTATATTTATACCATACATATTATTAAGATTTTTTTTATATAATGCAAATATTTACCGGTGGGAGGGAAGCGCTGTGCCGCGCTCCCGGCTGCATGGGTACCACCATCTTGCTTGTTTCTCCCGTGAAACAGCTTTGCTGTGTTTCGGAGAGAAGGGCAAGACAGGCAGTGTAATTACTGGCACCGAGACTTAACATCTTATGTCTCAGGATAGGCAACACATAATGGAGTTGCCTGGGCTCGTTTTAGGTAAACTAGTTTATGTTCATGGGCGACGTCAACCACTTACCATCAGGTGGTACGTTTGCCAGTTTGCCTATCCAACTAACATAAAAAAAAATGTATATACATCATACCTGGGTCATGCCCAGGAACACTGAAAACTTTTTGTTCCCTGGCGGGATTCCAACACGCTACCTCCGACTTGAGCACCAAAATGCTAATCATTGAGCCACAGAGGTCGTCAAAAAAGTCTGTCTGTCACCTTTTCACGCTTTAACCATTGATCAGGTTTTGATAAAATTTGGTTATCATGTTGACATTAGTTAACCTGAAACCAACCCAGGCAACTGTTACCTATCCTGTGAGGATGTATGATGGTAAATCTTGGTGCCAGTAACTTACACTGCTTGACCTTCCCTCCCAAACAGAATGGACAAGAAACAAGCAGTACAGTGGTACCCATGAAGACGGAAGCGAGGCACAAATCCATCCCTCCCAACAGTTAATAAAAATTTTAGCATAACCAATGGAAAATTGATTTTTAAACAACTTCTTACCATTTTAGAAAGCTTACCATATTATGAAAGTAGTCAATTACTGGTTAGATGTTTTAATGTTAGTATTAAGATTTGCGTAATTTACTACCACGGAAAGAAAATACAAGTACCTACTTAGAAAAAGCAATGTTGGCAGGTATGAGGATACATCGTCAGGAACCCTGCATGCCTGATGACATTAAAAGTCTTTGAAGGTGTGTGAAGTTCACCCGCATTGGGCCAGCACATCGGTGAACTATGGCCCAAAACCCTCCTCGCCTGAATTCGAGGAAGAGACCCGTGCCCAGCAGTGGGACACATAAGAGTTGATATTATTATACATATATTATTAGGTACTATACATTGTTATAACATCATCAACACCATTCTTTTTCCGTCCACTGTACATAGTCATCTTTCAATGGATACCAAAACGGCGGATCCCTCCCACGCGCATCCACCCAGGACCAGCCACTGTGGTATTGTTGCCCGTCAATGGTGGTGGACCCTCCGTCTCCCTGAACCAGACCTAAACTAAAAAACTCCATTAGTCCACTGACTATCGGTACTAAGTATACCTAGTCTATAAACGTAATGGCCAAAACTAAGAAGATGTGGGCAAAACCCGGCACAACCCGGCACAACAAGCGTGTCCCTCCCATCGGGAATGTAGAAAATTATTATGAGCTTGTGTTGTGATGAAAAATATCAAAGTCATGGCGGGGAAATAGCTAGTAATAAATATCATTTTTTTATAATATAATAACATTGGATACTTTTTTGTTGCCCGCAGCTTTGCCCGCGTTATTTAAGTTTTCCAGCCATGTCCGGAGTGACGATAATTATTTTTATAACCTACTAGCTGTTGCCCGCAGATTCGTCCGTGTTATCTTAGATTTACAGCCGCACCCGGAACGATAATTATTATTTTTCAGCCTAAGTTACTTCTTATAACACAATTTTTGTCTGTTTGTTTGTTCCGGCTAATCTCTGAAACGGCTGGGTCGATTTTGATGGGACTTTCATTGGCAGATAGCTGATATTATAAGGAGTAACTTAGGCTACAAACATAATCATCATTAATCCGGGGACGAAGCTGCGGGCAATAGCTAGTATCATTATAAATCAAAACATGTCCCGTTCGTCCGTAACCACTTATGTGTCGCTCTATACTTAGATAAAACGTAGAGCGTAAGTCAACTTTCCCTACTAATTGCAAAAGTTTAATAATAAACAAATGAAAGTTGTTTAACGTTGAATTTATGAATGTTGATTTTGTCTCGTACGATCTTATTAAATAAATTATTTACCCCATTATAAATTTAATTATTATACTGTACAATTGTAGATAACACGTTTGAGACTTGACTGGCACTAGACTGGCACCGAGATTTCATCTGACGTCTCGGGATAGGTTATTAATGGGCTAGTCTTTAGTAATTCATGGGTGACGTAATTGACCACTTACTAGCATGGCACGTCTGCCAGTTTCAACTCATATATGAAAAAAATATAGGTGAAATATTGGCCAGTTTTTTATGGTTTCTCAAAGTGACTATTTTTCAATACGTTGTCCGTCTGATTGCCAAACCAAAATTCCCCATAGACATAGAATCACGAAATTTGGTAAGAAGCTAGGTCTCACAACATAATTAAAGGAAAATATGAAAACCTGATTTGTTATTATTTTTCATAAAAAACATGTTCTTCCCTTTCCCTCAGCGCGTGAGCCAGACTAGCGTTTGTCCAGGTTTTTGTTCAATATTAACACTTTCATATACCTACCTAATATTTCGATTTTAAAACCATCCTTAATCGCTCTTAAAATTAACAATATTAGACCATAAATCATCACACATACAAAGATTTTAATAGTCTCCAGGTTACGCACGATGTTTTTGCCGGTTTTTCTACTTTATCCTTCTTATCAGCCTTCAACCATTCCCCCCACCTGATTTTCTATTTCACGTCTCCAGGATACCATCAACTTTGACATCCTGATCGATATATCGAGTGAGATAAGTAGAGTTTAATAACCTGAGGATGTTTATAATAAGTTAGAGGAAACAGTGGGTGGATCTGACTCACTGTTGATATGATGAACGTATAAGGTAATATTATGTACTGGACATGTCAGTTTAATATACGAATAGAAAAACTGACGAGGAAAATTGACTGCAGACAGTATTATAATACCTTTTTTATGTCACAAGGAACCGAGCAGTCGGAGCCTTATGGTGACAACCGACGCCCATAAACATCCGCACAAGCAAAAGTTATGCAGATGCGTTGCCCTCCTTTTCCCTATCCCCCCAATGGGCCACCGGAAACTCACAAACCGCACGAAACGCGACAGCATAGCTGTCACTTGACGCCAGTGTTATGTGACCTAGAGGTACCTACCACCCCGGTCGTGCCGGCATAATTCGGCTGCAAAGCAGCATGGCACTACCTCTTACTATAGTACTCTTCTTATATTATATATCCATGCTTGTCTTGCTCATTTCTCATTAAAAAGAGAAATAAGTGAGAGTGAGAGCAACAGTGCTCTGTCGGAGACTATCCTTACGCTACTTATCCAAAGTCTGCTGATTAGGTCTACCAATCTACAAAAGGTTCATCTTGACTTGTAAGCAGTGTCCCGACTTAGTTGAAAATCGAAATTCCTTTTCATGCACAAAATTATTTAAAACGAGATATTTACCATGTTTTTCAATTTTTTTTTATGTTAGTTGGATAGGCAAACTGGCAAACGTGCCACCTGATGGAAAGTGACCGACGTCGCCCATGAACATAAACCAGCCCAACCGGAACGAGCCCAGGCAACTCATCTATGTGTTGCCTATCCTGAGACATAAGATGTTAAGTCTCGGTGCCAGTAATTACACTGCCTGTCTTGCTCTTCTCTCCGAAACACAGCAAAGCTGTTTCACGGGAGAAACAAGCAAGATGGTGGTACCTATGCAGCCGAGAGCGCGGCACAGCGCTTCCCTCCCACCGGTATTTTATTTCGCGGAGCTCGATATTTCGACATTATCTACGAATGTCTTGTTCACGAGATACCGTTAAATTTTAAATCATTTTAATAATGAAAATAACCTCGTTAACTTAGAATCTTATACTTTTTCTTCCCCAATAATTTCTCTGATTTTTTTAATTCTGGCTACATAATTTTGTGTATTTGCAATGGGGGGAAATATGTAGGCATGGGGCAATAAGAACCTTCGTTTCTTAGATAAAAGATAAGAAAGATTTCTATAAATAACCAGATAATGAACTTATCATATTTGTCAGTGGTATTAACAATTTTTATTGCTTGTTCGTATAGTATGGCCAAACTGAGGGAAGAGGTACTTGAAGCGGACAACATGGCGAAGAAAAAGCAGTACGAAGAGGGACCCAAGCCGTCGTACGGGTGAGAGATTCAGTCTATATTATGTAGCATTTACATCGTCGCGGCATTCTAGACGATTTAGCTGCCAAGGCGCGCCAGAGCTCCCACACATAAACACGATACGACGTCGCATCGTAACACGATACGATGTCGCGTCGTTGAAATCTACGACAAGCATTGTATAAATTTACATCACGACATCGTAACGTGCCACGTGTTTATGGGTGACGCTAACAAATTATCACTACGTGGCTCGTTTGCCAGTTTGTCGAACTAATAAAAAAGTGCGTGCGTACAAAGTACCTACATGTCAGAAGTGAAACTTATTTGGCAAACTAATTTTTAAATCTCGTTTATATTTATACTAATCTAAAGCTTTAAATTTCCGAGACTTGCGATGCGACGTTCGCTCTATCTTACTCTCTCTCTCGATCTTTCTCACTCGCTTGCTCCCTACTCTCACTCCATGCCTATGTGCTTCATGCTACGTTCGCCTTTCTCACTCTCTCTCAATCGGTGTCAATCAATCTCTCCCTCTTCTTGGACAAAAACGTTGCACATTCGTGACGTTTCATCCGTAAAAATTTTACCCTCATGCGCGCAAAGAAGTTTCACTTCAAAAACATACAATAACTAATTATTGGTTAAAAGGTACGGTGGTAAATTCGGTGTACAACAGGACAGGATGGACAAGTCAGCCGTCGGCCATGACTACGTCGGCAAGACTGAGAAGCACGTGTCGCAGAAGGATTATGCCCAAGGTATGTTGGGTTCTTTGTTATTTTTGATGATGTATCTTGAAGATCTTGACAGAAAGCGCGACATTTTTGTTTTTTTATACAAGAGGGTGCTAACGGACAGTTGTATATTAGACATACAGAAGACTCGTCCAAAGCCCTCCTACATACACCCTTTTCTACGGGAACATGCTTTTGGTGCTTATCACCGTACCCGGGTGGTAATTGGCGGTGGTGCCACTCGGTATTTGTCTCTGACTGCGTTCGTTTATCCAGAAACTTCTACCCCATAAAGACGCCGCGGATGCCATCAGCGGCCATAAATGAGGTGCCTTGGATCTGTCAGTGACAGGGTATAATATCCTTTTTACGCCAGGAAATGCATTAGGCAACCCGCAGGGGAGTGGCGACTCCCCAGGCGGGTATGTGGGACTCGTTGCGTCCGAAAAGATGGTAAGATGGGCGTAGCTCGACCCACTATGACACGGCGGTACTCCTTCTCTCCGTCGTAATGCTGAGCTGAGCCACGGGAATGCGTGAGCTTGCTCCGCGACTAGTAAGAGGATAACCTACACTCCTAGAAACGCAAATGGCCAGTTATCAACTGGATTTTTAAAACTAAATTCGTGTTTGCAAGTCACATAAGAGCCCAAAAAATCAACAACAACCCAGTGGTGTCGTGATGGTAGTATATATTTTAGTGTGGACTGTGGAATAACCGATGTGTGCCCGAGATCTGGAGATTGTGCTTATAGTATTTATGCTTCATGAGTTCCTCCCCCCTTGTTTCTTCCGTAAAACAGCTTTACTGGGTTTCGGAGAGAAGGGCAAGGTAGGCAGTGTAATTACTGGCACCGAAACTTAACATATTATATCTCAGGATAGGAAACACATAAATGAGTTGGGCTAGTTCCAGGTAAACTAGTTTATGTTCATGGGCGACGTCGACCACTTAATACACGTCTGCCAGTTTGCCTATCCAACTAACATAAAAAATATTTTTTGGAGACTTTGGGATCGCCCGTTCTGCGAGTGTTTTGTCCATCAGCGAATGGATACTTGCAGAAGATAGGAAAAAACCCCTTTAGGATCAGTTATTATACTGTTATATTGATGTGTGTCAAGAATCATTTCTCTGGAACGAGTAAAGATATCACCGGTATTTCTGAACACATACGTGCTAGGGACCTTCAAGAAAAGAGTATACTCATATTTGAAAGGCAACGCACCTGCTAATGATGTATCGGGTGTCTAAGTATGTTGCATATCACTTACCACCAGGTTAACAGGCTGTCCTTTTACTCCCTCTCATAAAAAAAAATGTAAATTAAAAGGCAAGGTCTCACATAAAGCTCTCCTTTTTCTGGTACTCATCAACAAGAAGTCACCAATAATGAGCTCACATTGTTTAAGGTTTCGGCGGTAAGTTCGGTGTACAGACAGACAGAATGGACGCCAGCGCCGTGGGCCACGACTACGTGGGGAAGGTGGAGAAACACGCCTCACAGTCCGATTACTCGAAAGGTTTCGGGGGCAAATTCGGGGTGCAAACTGATAGGGTGGATAAGGTAAGACTGATTTTATGTATACTTGGTTATCTTGTTCACAAGATATTCGTAGATAATGTCGAAATATCGAGCTCCGCGAAATAAAAGTGAAAAACATGGTAAATATCCCGTTTTAAATAATTTTTGTAACGTAAGACTGTTACTATATCACTATCACTACATAGTAGCAAAATCCCTTCCTGCGTCTGTCTGTATGTATGCTTAGATCTTTAAAGCCACGCAACGGATTTTGATGCAATTTTTTAAAAATAGATAGAGCGATTCAAGAGAATGGTTTATACGTATAATACATGCATAATAAAGTAGATAAACACTCATAATTTTAGAGGTTTGTAATGTGATGTCGTAAATAAACATTTTTTGCACTTACATTGCAAACGCTGGATAACACTAACAGATAGATCAAAATTATGTACTACATTATTATACAATTTAAAAAGGTCTACAAAAAAGTCCGCGATGGCATATGTCTATCTCTTAAGGATACCATACTATATCCATTTTAATATAATCTGTAAATATATAATATACTATCTGTTGCGGACAGCTTCGCCTGCGTTAACTTAGATTTACAGCTGTACCAGGTTTGATGATGATTATTTTATAGCCTAAGTTACTCCTTCATCAGCTATGTGCCAGTGAAAATCTCATCAAAATCGGCCCAGCCGATAAGAGATTAGCCGGAACAGACAGACAGACTAAAATTGTAAAAAAGGCTATTTTGGTATTATATGTACCGTGTATACATCCATATGCGTTTAGTAAAAAGCGGTTATTTTAATATTACAAACAGACACTCCAATTTTATTTATAGATATTGATCCATAAGACAGGGACAAAAAACTTTTAGGAACATGCAGCTAGTGTATACAATTTTAAAAGGTCAACTACGTCAGGTGATAAAATTACATTCTTCCTCAGAGTGCCGCTGGCTGGGAGCACAAGGAGGAAGTAGAGAAGCACTCCTCGCAGAAGGACTACGCGGTGGGCTTCGGCGGCAAGTTCGGCGTACAGACGGACAGACAGGACGCCAGCGCCGCGGGCTGGGACCACAAGGAGGCAACGCAAGTGCACGACTCGCAGAAAGGTGAGGCGGGGGTAGACTGACCACGAGTAGACGGTGGGAGAAATAGACTGACCGTAGACAGGCAGGTACCTATAGATAACCACTCCCATAAAATTAAATTTAGAAGTCGGCTAATGTTAGAAGACAGGTATGAGTAAAGAGTAGACGGTCCACTCGCAGGCAGATACACTTGGAGAAACAAACCGACTGCTCCCATTAATGTAAGTTGCTGATAACTCGCATAAAAGCACATGTACAGAAGTAGACTGAAAACTCGCAGACAGGTATATACAGGTATTGGGCCGGCAACACCGACGTCAAGTGACAGCTGTGCTGTCGCGTTTCGTGCGGTTTGTGAGTTTCCCGTGGCGCATTTGGGGGATAGGGAAAAGGAAAGCCATGTATCTGCATAACTTTTGGTTGTGCAGATGTCTATAGGCGTCGGTAGTCACCGTAAGGGTCCGACTGCTCGGTTGCCTCCTAGTGGAAAAAAAGGCATCACTGTTGGTAGGGTGTCAAAGAATGCAGTTTCTAATAGTTTTTGTATTTCGGATAGAAAGCAGAATAGGCACCGGAATATCATTAAAACAATTTCTCTTTACTTCAAGGGTCTATCAGTCTTACCATCAGGAGAATGGCCCATCTCCATGAACGTACTATATTTCAGACTACGCGCTGGGTTTCGGCGGCAAGTTCGGCGTGCAGACGGACCGGCAGGACGCCAGCGCCGTGGGCTGGGAGCACCGGGAGCGCGCGCCGCAACACGCCAGCCAGGTCGACCACAAGAAGGTACCACCTGACACCTATACCCAACTACCCCTAACTACTAGTGGCGACCACAAAGCTCGCACACATTGATAGGGCCACGGAAGGAATGAAGGATCCATTCTTATGGTTAACTAAACGTGTCTAAAAGTCTCAATGCCTTTTTTTTCTTTTACGCTGGGAAATGCTCTGAGGCATCCCGCTGGCATCATTTTCTTTTCTTAGGCATCGCGCGGGGGAAGAGGGACTCCCCAGTCGGGTATGTGGTAGTCGCTGCGCCCGAAAGATGGTAAGGTGGAGGAGGTTCCCTCGCCCCTTGTCCTTTCCTACTCTTTTGTCCCCTATTATAAGAGGGATACAATGAGCAGTCCCATCGGTTAACTTGGCTTCGCCCAAGGTGCTGAGTTCACCTTAGACTACTGAGCCCCACCGCAACGACAAAGCTTGAACCGTGGTGGGGAAAAGTCTCAATACCTAGACTAACTATGTTATTGAAAAAGTACCATGCTAATTGAACGTACACGTTGCGTGTGATATGTTCTAGATGTAGGACAAGTTTATGTTAGTTCTATTGTAATAAAACAAGTTTTTTACGGATTTTTCCTCGGCTTATTAAGATTTTTACATTAGAATGTAATATACAGCCTGATTTTTTGAAGAACGGACATAATCATGGATGTGATAGAACATGGTTTCACCAATCAAAGAAAATTATATTCACCAAAAAAAACACATAAATAACAAAATATAGGCAAATGTAAATAATGCATTGTTGGCCTCAGAATATGGTCACCTATAAATAATGGTCACAAATAAATAATGTATGTAATGTAAAGTAAATATGATCTCATTTTGCCTTTATACTTTGATCCTGGCTTAGGACAGGCAAAACTACCTAGGTACTAAAGTAATGATACAAGTTAATTTAATTAAATTGATTTATCTTTATCGTTAATCCTTTGCATTACGAATTTGAGACGCATTTGATTTTTCATTGTGTCTGGGTGCGCGCGTGCTTAACGAAAGCCAATGGGTTAATGTATTCACATGACGTTAGATAAAAGAAACTGTAGCACCTATGTACTTCTGGCGCATTTAAAAAGTGGAATCATACTATTTACAACAATTGAAAATAACATATTTACACAACCTACATAACTACTAAATTAATCTAAGTAAATGTTCAAAATAAGTACCTCCCCGGTCAACACATAGTTCGGTACGTTTGCGCATATTGTCTTTGACACGGTTTAGTACAAATGAATCACTTTTCACAGTCTCAAACGCTGTTGTTATCCGTGTTTTTAATTCCTCCCTATCTGCGTACTCTGTCACATAGACTAGGCATTTGATCTCGCCCCACAGATAAAAGTCTAAGGGTGTTAAATCAGGCGAACGAGCCGGCCAAGACACGGGGCCTCCACGACCTATCCACCTCTCGCCAAACTGACAATTGAGATACTCACGAACACGAACCTAGTAATGCGCGGGAGCACCGTCGTGCTGGTAGTAGAGGTTACGGTGATAGATGAGAGGCACGTCATCCAACATATCATTCACCACATTTGACACAAGAGTCAAGTATCTTTCACCGTCGAGTCTATCGTCAATGAAATATGGCCTAACAGGCAATTTCCAATAATACCAGCCCACACATTTACACTGAATCTATGTTGATAAGCGTCCTGTCGCGTCACATATGGGTTATTCTCACTCCACCAATGTTCATTGTGCACATTAAACACTCCCAGTCTTGTAAATGTGGCTTCATCCGTAAATAAAATGTTCTTGTCCAGGTTGGATAAGTACCAACGGCAAAACTCCACCCGGGGCTCAAGTTCTTGTACGGGCCGAAAATGATATGGATGTAATCCTTCTCGGTGTAAAAGTTGCCATACTATCGACTGCGCAACGCCAAACCATCTAGCGGCCTCTCGAGTACTTCCTTGCGGGTGCGGCTCGAAATACTCCAGAATGGCAACTTGAAGACGAACGGGGAGTGGCTGATTCCCTCTCCCTTGAGCATGCGTTGGCACTGTAAACTGCCCGAATTCCCGCAGACGTTGATTAACCCCCAACATCACGCTGTATGAAGGTACGCGACGATTCGGAAACCTTTCGCGGTACAAGTCTATCGCACCACGTACACTGTCACCAGATAGAGCATAAGCTCTTACCATCTCCCAATATTCTCCATTTGAAAATTCATTCGACATGATTTAATACGTAATTGGTAATTACGTATTATACGCGACACGCGGTTGACACAAACAAAACAAACGCTCCGGAACATGACGCGTATCGCACTGCCGTGTCTTTGTGAAAAGCCGACACCGGCCATCGCTCGCGCCGGACTTTCTTAGGCCCTGTGCGCACGAGAGTTTTTTGACCGACCGTTAAAAAAGAGTTTGAATGGGACAAATGGATAACCATGTATCTGTTCATACGAAAGCGTTTTTTAAGTGCGGCGCTTTTTTGTCAAGTGCTGTTGGGTTTTTGACCTTAAGTGTTTGGCGTTTCATCGAATTGAGCATACCAAACTCCAAAGCTGGGTTTTACCGCGACACTTTTAAAACGCTAGTGCGAACGGGGCCTTAGGTATGGCTCGCGGCAGAACGTTCGGCCACTTTATTTTGTGGTTCGGCGTATTTGATGCATCGTATCTTACCTATTTCATAATACTGTGTTTACTTTAATTCAAGTGTGAAGGATAATTTTGAAAAAAAATAAGACCCCACTTGTGATATATTTTTGGAATGAGGATCTTTAGCTCTATACGCTACTTGAATATGTCCGTTCTTCAAAAAATCAGGCTGTATATTTAGAATATAACTTTTATAAGGAGCACTTCGAATAATTTTGTGACATTAAGTCTGCCATTTCACCTCTCGCTTGACCATGGTTGCTGTAAAGTAACCGAAATTTTGGAAATGTAATGTACATGTTGGTTTGTCCACAAAGTGTGAAAACCATTAGGAAACAATAAAAGTGGAATTCAATTTTAGGGTTTCGGTGGTAAGTTCGGCGTGCAGTCTGACCGCGTGGACGCGTGCGCGCACGGCTTCGACGAGGTGCAGCGGCCGGGGGCGCGCACTCGGGAGCGCCCCGACATTGGGGGGGCCAAGCCCTCTGCGCTCCGGGACCGCTTCGAGAACATGGCCAAAGAGAAGGAGCAGGTGAGAGAGATAGAGATAAAGGAAAAGGATAGGAAGAGGGAGAGATAGAGTACTATAAATGAGAGAAAGTGAGAGTTAAAGAGCCCCAAGCCCTTCGCCCTCACGGAGAAGCAAGTAAGGGGGTGGGAGACATAGAGAAAAACAGAGTGTGTGTGTGTAAGAAAATGTGTGTGTGTAAGAATGAGAGAGGGACAGATAAAGATAGGAAGAGAGTAGAGTTTGATAAATAGTGAAATTAAAATAAAAAAATATTCCAAGTAGTACCAATAAAGTATCTTTTTGAACGTCAATAGAGTCTACCACCGGTACTGAGATGAACCAGCAAAACAAAGTCAGTGGACCTAAGCTTTTCATTATTTTATCACGAACCTTACATGTTGTTTTCCTGGGACGAAGGGAGAGAAAGGGTAGGGTAAAGTAGGGTATTTTTTTAAAGATCGTTATATAAGCAAACCGGCAGATGAGGCAGTTAGTAAATGGTCAGCGTCGCCCATGAACAAGTCAACCTGAGACTATCCCACACAACATCTGTGATTTCTCCGAAACTCAGTAAAACTGTTTCACGGGAGAAACAAGCAGCAACATTGGGAGGAAAAGGGGAGCCACAGCAGGTAGTAGCATGGTAGTACCGAAGCAGACGGGATTCCGGCACAGCGGTATGTGTTAATAGTGAAAGAGAAAGAAAGATAGATATAAAAAGAGATAGAAAGAATATAATAGAAGAGGAGAAATATATAAGAGAGAGACTAAATTTGAGAAACAAAATATAAGATTTTTTTATGTTCTTTTCAGTTTCTTCAGCTAGCAACGTAGTGTAGATTTTTGTGTACAGAATTGAACCTCAGTTTCTCTTAATAAGAATATTTTGTAATTGTTTTTACAACTTACAGGAAGCGCTACAATCGGTGCAAAGGATAAGACAAGAAAGACAGAAACTGGACAAGACACTCACTGATAAGGTAATTGTAACATTTTAGTAATTAATGTAAATAATAAATGTAATAATGTAAAAAATGTAAAAGAGGTTTTCATATTACGGAACATAGACTGGAAAACGAAAGCGTAAATAATAATAACATTTTAATATTAGATTTCATATAAATAAATTATTTTATTAAACAATTAATTTTATTTCGTGGTGTGTCTCAGGGATCTATTATGGGATCACTTCTCTTCTTTGTGTATATCGATGATTTTTTAAAATAATGACCAACTACATTGATAGAATAGTCTTAAGCAAACATTTTTATCATGCCCATAAATTGTTTTTCAGGAAAAAGACAAAATTTCGAAAGAAGATTATACTCCTCCATTGGTCAAAGCGGAACCAGCTAAAGTGGAACTAGTTAAAGCGGAACCGGTTAAAGCGGAACCGTTTAAAGCGGAACCGGTTAAAGCGGAACCGGTAAAAGCGCTACCGGCTAAAGTGGAACCGGTTACCGAACCATCGCAGAAAGTGCTAGACGAAGCACCGCCGAAAGAATCCCCTCCAGAGGCTGAAGTTAAGCTAACAAACCTGCCTGATGTGACCCTAGTGGGTGATCCCAAAGAAGAGAAACAGGAGGAAGGGCATAAAGAGGAGAAAGAAGAGGTAGGTCTTAATTAGGCTAAGTATTTTGAAAATAGGGCTAGCATTGCGTTCATAGATCTAATGGACATGAATCCTGTAAGATTATATCATGGTTGGATAGTTAAGTAGTAACCACAGGTTCAATTCTGTACAAAAAATCTATTGTATTCAATTCATACGTTTTAAAAAAACTAAGGAGGCGGTAGAGCAAAACATTTTTTGACTCGACGTGAGATAACTATATTAATCTAATATATCAGTCAGATTGTATCTGAGTATGTAAACTTTACTATCCCATATCGTAGGTAAACTATGGCCTAACTCTCCTCGCCTGATTTTGAGAAGAGTGCGCAGCGGTGATGATTATCATAAAAGGAAGCAAAGGATTTTTAATATATTGTCCATTTTCGATCCTCGAAGCAAACCATGGGTTCTTTTTTATTATAGATATATTATAATCGGGTGGATTATTATTTTATGAATTATTGTACTTTGTCCGTCAGGGTCGTCAGGTGACGATCGTGGTGTCGCCGGTGGGCTGGGAGGAGGCGGCGGAGGGAGACGAGGACGAGGACGGGTACACGGCGCGCGCGCTCTACGACTACCAGGCCGCCGCCGCCGACGAGATCTCCTTCGACCCGGGCGACCTCATCACCAACATACTGATGGTGAGTGACCGACAATATTCATTGATATTAATTGACCCCGAACAAAATTAATTATATTATTGCGTTAGTGTCAGTGCGTCTTAGTTTATGTTTGTGTCAATAGATGTCACTGTAACGTAATTAAATCGCGCGATCGTTGTACTTAAAAGTAACATTATACAAGGTTGATAAAAGCGAGAGGCATTAAATTAAACCACGTATACTATGCACCATTTTCAGGTTACATACCAAAACTTAGATCAATAGAATCAATAGTTTAGTCACAGGATATTTTTAAAATTTTAAAGCCGCTCCGGTTTGTTCGACCCGGTGGGACGCAACGTGCTGTGCGACGTTGCCTTATAGATTCGAAGGACATTTTACAAAGGTTTACAAAGAGTTTTTACGTTTTATTTTGACTATTCACGTTCTTTGAAAAACTTTTTTTTTTATTGCTCTCAAACCATTTTTTTATAATTTTGGATTAACCGTAAGCATGTGTAGTATATGTAGTTTAATTTAATGCCTCTCGCTTTTATCAACCTTGTATAGGTCGGATTTTATTTCGATAATAATTTTAAATCAGTTTCAACAGCAATGATGTTTCAATTATTGTGAAGTTACGTAGCGACAGTATCTTTCTTGCTCGGGCACATTCGTCGGTCCCGAGCTCACCCGATCGAGCCTTTCACCTCCGAGCGTGACGGCTCAGCCTCATTTATACCCTCCAAAAATCTTGTGTGCGGTGAGCCAAAAGAAGTTTTCACTTCAAAATTATAAAAATTGTTGTTTCAGATCGACGAAGGCTGGTGGCAGGGTCTCTGTAAGGGCGCCTACGGACTGTTCCCCGCCAACTACGTGCAACTACAGGACAAATAGTTTATTACACTTTACCATACAAAATACACTTTACTATATTGAAGAAGCTAAAAACTACCTAAAGGTGTCACAGTAAGACTTGACTTGAACAGTTTTGTGTTGCACACTCTGTATATTTTATAAATACTTTTAAAGTAAAATAACTACAGAGGGTATGGAAACCTAAAAATTTTCTACATAATATTATGTAGGTATATGTTGAATTTCTAATGAAATTTTGTTGGCTCAATATTTTAATATTCATGTTATTTTTCTAATAATAAAATTAAGTATTTCAATAATAATCATGATAAATTAATTAATTTTTTTCTATTAAAAGCTTTATTACTTTAAGGTGTATCTTAAAAGCAGATAAAGTCGAAGACAATTGCTTTTATATATTTTGTATTTCTTTTTCCTATAGTATTTTAATTTAATATAAAAAAATAATTTTATTGGTAACATTTATATGTCAGTGTTGCTAGTTAAAAATACGTCATAAAAAATAATATAATCTTAGAAACATTTCAATTATAGGCTGACCAGAAATATATAAACCCTGCGTGGTGTCGCCACTGTATCTTTTATACGTCAACACATAGTATTGTCTATACAGAAATTAGTTCCGAAATTTTCCGCAATATGGCGAGAGTTTTTAGTTTTCTGGTCAGGCTTTTTTATTGTTATAAAATTATTATATTAATGAATAAGAAATTTAAATATCTTTATTATGAACGAAAATATATTCCACTCAGTAGTAGTATATTTAAATGTGTGCGTGCATATGCAAGTGTAACGCATCCTATTATCATGCAAGTATATATATGCATATGCATGCACTGACATGAATGCCTGATTCCATTAACCAACTTAGGCAGATGATAAAGTATACGAAACGTCGGGCATGTAAAAATCTTAATAAACCGCGATAAAATCCGTAATAGTTTCATTATAATTGGTCAAATTTGTTTTATAAGGAATTATATATTTCGCATAAATAAGGCAAGAAAAGCATTTATTAATTGTAGACGCATTCGAAGAAAAAATTTACAAAATCCCTAATGCGTGGGAAATATTAAAATTTAAAGCGTTCGGGGTACAGAGCGTGCCAAAGAAACAGACATACACACCGAGCGTATGTATATATTTTTTTACAAGACCCTCCTGTCGCAGTCGGGTAAAACATAGGTTAAATAACACAAATATATACAGAAGTAATGCAGTTTACTAATAATCTTCCCTTGTATAACCAAAGTGAAGTTATATATATATATCTCTCTTTAACGCATGAACAGACGACAATACATTTTACATTGTATATACATACTTTTTAATATGATAGACTATAGAGTAACCAGTCATGTATTTTCATCATTTTTAGCTTAGGAATAGCTAAACGTATTTTTAGTTTTAGCTATATCGTTTTAAAATGCTAACACTGCCTATCGCTTATTCATGAACTGAAGTTGTGTTTATTCCATACTTAGCTCAACTTGCAATAATAAATAATATGTACTTTTTTAACCAACAACGCATAAAGGTTATATGTTTGACTGCTATGTGTATGTGGCACTGTAGCTCGGAAATAGGTTAGCCGATTTGGATGCGGTTTTATTTAATAATAATATCTATGGACGCCTGTACACCTCGTCAATCTGGTCCCGTGGTAAGTTCTCGAAGAACTTACGTTACGGGTACCAGACAACGGAAACATATTTAATACTTTTATAAGTACTATACGTGTATTTAAGATTTTTATAATATAATACACATATTTAATACACATCCATGACCCAGGAACACAGAAAACTTTTTGTTCGTGTTAGCGGGATTCGAACCCGCAACCTCCGGTTTGAGCGCTAACGCGCTAACCATTGAGACCCGGAGGTCGTCGAAAAGCACGTTATTTGATTTAAAAAGCCATGTACTTTTATTGCAAGTAACTAGAGCGCGGAAGTTTTTCTTTTACTAACGACCGGCTAAGAAAGTTATGATATATAATAATATATTGATTACTTTGGTGACCAACTGCCATACTGTTCAATTTTGTAACATTGTAACTTCTGCAATAAAAACTTACGCTAATAGTATTTAGTAACATTACATATTTCTTGCCCCTAAATAAATAAAGATTAAAAAAGACACTAACCCAACCAGTCACAGGGACTGTTGAAAGAAGTGAAAACCAAATAATTAAATTCAAATTGCTATAATACAGGTTGAAAAAATTATGATAACCTATACAATTTAAACGGTGCATAAAATGGCCGCATGACAATGATATTTGAGTGTGTTTGACGATTGGTTATGTAAACAAATATTGCATAATCTTATATAAATAAACCAAACGTCATATATATACCGCGCCTAAAGAAGTTTTCACTTCAAACATATATTTCTTACCGTGTTGAGAAAACGCATTATCACAAAACATCTAAAATATTACTTGTAAATGAAGTTTATTCATCGAGCATATTATAACCGTAATAGAGCGGTAAAGTTGTGTTTTGTATTTCGCCAAATTTGTGCTGCGACGCTGTGCCGGTTCTGCGCTCTGATTGGCCGACTGATGGCAATCGATGAATGATTGGCCGATGGGACACACATACAGATCACTGGTTGGTTGAATTGCCATTACGTAAGTGACAAATCACTGACCAGTTTCGGATTTTTATTTCTCACGTTACTATTCTATCCGGATAAATGCTCGGTGAGCTTATTATACGAATGTAGTTTAATTTATGAAGTGTAGTTGGTTCCATCAAAGTCTTATTAAATGAATTCGTAGTATTGCTTAAATTAACACCTAATTGTAATAAATATAATAATATAATAGTTTTAAGTGTAAAGTGTATTTGGTCATATCAAGTGTAAGTGAATATAATAAGTAGTAAATGACCTGCCAAAATAAAATGGCGACATTTTTAAACGAACAATAAAACATATTGAACTAACCTCATTTTATGGAATTATGTATTTAGATGTAAGTATTGACGATGAAAATATATTTAAATAAAGGATTTTATATTGAATATTTTCGAATTTATGAACTGTATGCCCGGTGTATGATAATACTCAAACGATAGTCAATGTTTTGTGAAGTTTCCCAACCTTTTCTTATTCATACATATTACTTTCAAAATATGTTGATTGTATTTTAGTTTTTAATATGTTTTTATTCAAGAAATGGATCATATTAATGAATAAAATAAATATTAGTATATTCTACTACTACTAGAAAAATCTATGGTTTTGAGTCACTCTATTCTAAACCATAGATTTTTCTAGATGAAAATCTAGTATGTGATGGTATGGTTGAAAACACTACGAGATAATAAATCTTGTTGTTATGTAAATTGATAGGCATATAACACTATAGAAAAAATCAAAGGTAAATAGAAAGGCTTAGATATTTTCTTGCCATTGGGTGAAAAAAAGAAAATAATGAGCATTATTTTATTTTTCAATAAAAAAAATCAATAGTAAGAGGTGGTGCTGTTACGGGGTGGGTTTTTATGAAATAAAAACTTGAATTAACTCCTCTTTATTGCCAAAAATACAACAAGACTTGTGCTTTTAATACATTGTGCCCACAACGAAGCCTAAACCCGATCTGTCCAATCTTTGCATCATCTTCTTCAAGATGACTCTGCTATGTGCGCAAAAAGGAATAATACACGTTTTAGAAACGAGAAGTGCTGCTCAGCGACATTATTTAGATCTAACTAGGGCTGTAATATAGCAATACTGACTAGGGCTGTATAATATATAACAGTGCCATTCTGCAATGCAGCCGTACTGGGCCCAGTACACCTGCCCAATCCAGCCTCTCGTTCACAACACCAGCGTCAAGTGACAGCTATACTGTCTCGTTTCGTGCGGTTTGTGAGTTTCCGGTGGCCCATTAGGGGTATAGGGAAAAGGAGGGCAAAGCATCTGCATAATCTCTGATTGTGCGGATGTGTATGGGGGTCGATAGTCGCGAAACGGGTACGACTGCTCGTTGCCCCCTTATGACATAAAAAAAACAATTTCACTTCAATTTAAAATCTCTACTATTAGTAAGAGAAATAAGGTGCATCTGGTAAAATGTATACCCTACCATCAATATACCACCACTATTGTCTTATTACACTAAAAAAGAACTTGAAAATCATTCCATTTTTAACTCCAAGGAGGTTTGCAATTTTAAACTTTAAGTTCTGATTTGAAAGATTGCGTGCGGGTAGTTTTATACGTCAGTATCTGATGCTGTTACTATGTACTGTTTGTATGATAAATAATAAATTAATATTTTATAGGTACCTCATGTTGTTTTATTACCACCTAATGTCATAATTTGCAATCTGTTGTTGT
The DNA here is from genome assembly GCA_963853865.1 of Helleia helle. NCBI lineage: Eukaryota > Metazoa > Arthropoda > Insecta > Lepidoptera > Lycaenidae > Helleia > Helleia helle. The sequence continues at coordinate 1,743,119 of OY971435.1, forward strand.
TTTTTTTTTTTTTTTTGTAAAATAGGTTTATTTTTGATCGCACGCGGATGTTTCCTGTAATCATAAGGCTAAAATTGAACCGAGGGAGCTGCTTTTGGTACCCCTCTTATATAAAGAAAAGGGTACAAAACTTTCGGGGACTGACTAGGCGTCGAGGTGACCTGTATCTCAATAGATCCGGGGCACCTCAAGAAAGGCGGGATTGGTGGCACTCGCCGCGTTTAAGTGGGTAGAGCTGCGTCCACCTTACCATCTTTCGGGCGCACCGAGTCCCTGCACAAACGGGATGCGGGATGCGTCGGATCATTTGCCAGCGCAAAAGAAGAAGGGGAAAAAAGGGTGTACTACTAAATTCGATAGTGAAGCACACATAATTGTACCTATAGTAAATAACATATAACACTATTCTTGTGAATTCATTCAGCTAATTCGAAATGGTCTCCATCGGCTGCAGTCCTTTAAACGTTGAGGCCAGTTATCAATAGAAGCACGCACTCTTTCCATCGGAAATTCTTCACTGCCAATCTTAAGGATTGTTTAGCGACTCAAAATTATCATGGCATTTAGAGCAAGCCATACTCTCTAAAACTGACCATAAATCATAATCCAGCGGATTAAGATCGGGACTGTCATGAAATCCGGAACCTTGGTTTGTAACCAAGGTTCAGTGGATCGAGTTTTATGACCCGGCACCGAATCTTGCTGAAAGGACTATTCTTGGTTATTGATCATGGTGTTGTTAAGGGGCTAAACTATCTTTTCAAAAATGATATCTTGATACACTTAACTTATTATTATTAATTGTGCCGAGGTTTTGATACCTTTTTCACAAAAATATGGCTCAGTCACTCCTCCACCTCACCAAACCGTCCCCGAAGTCCGATAATGGCCACGTTGTACTCTGTTGACTTATTAGGAAGATAGCTCTCGTATTTATTACCTTATTTATTTATGATGGTCATGCTTAAAGCTCTAAAGAGCTTTTTTATAAATACGGTCATTTTGTTTGTTAAAATATTGCTCAATTGTAAAAAAAATCACATCCGCTTAACAAAATTTTTCGTGACCTAACTTTGCGTACCGCTTAAGTAGTTCTTTTGATTTTACCACCCTATTCTTTTTTAAATTATCAGTTAAGAAATGACCAGTGCGTCTCTTATAGCCCGCAAGTACTAAGTCATCTTTTAAAATACGCGACATGGTTCTAGGTACTATCTTCATCTCCCGAGATAAAACCTTTTGCTTTCCGACAGGATTTCTTTGAATTCTTTTCCTTACTGCTTTGATCGCCTTTTTTGTATGAACACTACGTGGACGGTCAGATCTTTTTCTGTCACAAACAGATTTTTTTTTTGGGAAAGGCTAGACTTTTCGGCCTAATGGCCTTTAAGCTTAATCGGTACAGTAAGTGAACAGATGGCTCACTTAAGAAATATTTGAAAAGGGGGACGCCCCCCTACGCGCCCCTCACGGGGCGCGGATCATCGCGCGCGCTGCTTGGGAGAGCAGGATTTGGACTAGTCAAATCCGTTACGGTTGACGAATCTTTTACGGTTGAATTTAACCTATCATCATTAGGGCCGGCCCTCATCCCTCCCTCTGTAGAGGGAGGCGGGTCACGTGCGGTGCCCAAGCAATCTAGCGGTAGCGTAGTGCTACTGCTGTTAGTGCGGTCTGGGTCTGCTCGTATCGGATTCGAACCTAAGCTCTCACAAACAAGAGGTTTCATTGTGTGCCTATCAATAGTCCACTGCATAAACATTTGACTAATACCAACCGTATGAAGTAAGTTTTAAAAATTGTATTTGGCTGTAGTCGATTTGTCACTGACAATAAACCAGTGATCTGTATACAGTATGTACGTCCCGTCGGCCAATCATCCATCAATGGCCATCTGTCGGCCAATCAGAGCGCAGAGCCGGCGCGGCGTCGTAGCACAAAGACTGAATTTGTTCTTTTACAAAACGCATAACATTACCGCTCTATTGCAGTTATATGCTGGATGGGTTCTCTTTATCACACCACTCCATTGAAAAAACGCAATGAACAATTGTATACAAAAATAACAGATTCCAAATTAAAATGTAATATTTTGTTTATTTTTAATTGTAACAGTATTTATGGCCAGATAGAACGTAGTGTTTATATGTATGTATCTATATGTACTGTATGTACGTAGTATTCTCTATATAGTTTGTGGACTGTATTCATAAGTGTTGACTTCGTCAGGTAGGTCGCTCATTTGACAGTTTACTAAAAGAAAGCGATGTCTCTGGTTTATGTGGGTTTTGCAGGAAAACTGATGCCGAGCCTTTCTAAGAATAACATCCCCTGCACATGATGATGAGACAGACCATGTCAAATATATATTAACAAATAATGTACTAAGCCCTTAAAATCGAGGATTAGTTTATCTTGATATCAGTTAATTAACGCAAACACCACTCCGTAATGGAATAAAGACAGCTGATAGTGCGTGAACACTTTGGACAGTGACATGTTACTATCTTCATACCACGGGTTTGCACGTTATCGAAATCAACAACTGTATTATTATTGGGAAATCAAATAAAATAGTTACTTCGGCACAAAGTAACATTTTTTTGTATTGATGGAGCTCATGTAAAGCCTACAAAAAGCAACGCGTTTTATTAATACTTACCACTGAAGATTTATGTAGTATGTGAGCTGAAGTTTGTTTTTTTAGCACGCAAAATTTCGTAAATACCAGTTGGATTAAAAAAATATATTTTTTCATTCAAATATTGAGGAGACTTAATTTTATTGGCATTTTTTAATAATTATACACGAAATCGCGGGAAAGTTTTAAAATATGCTTTTCTTTTATAAGTAGGTCAACTTGCAAATGAGGAAATGTATGTGCTTACTGCCGGAGACCAATGTTCTTAAACATATGTTTTAAAATCTTGAAGTTTTGGTAAACGTTTTGTAAGCAAAGTCTTCCAGGTCAGTATGGAACAAGAACAATAGATCAAGAGGGTCTCAAACTATACACACAGTTTGAGAACATCGAACAGCCTTTCTTTAATCTAGGACCATTCAATAATTCATATATATCTGCAGCTACAGCTCCAAAAAAAAACCGCCTTTAAGAAGTATTCTGAAATATTACAAACAGTTTTCATTCAATATATTTATAAAGCCTGCATAACGTGAATACCTGTAAATCCAATATTAAAAATATCTTCATTTTATATATCAAAATAACTCTGGAAAAATCCAATATAAAATATATTATATGATAATCTACCTATCTTATAAAATAAATGATATTTTAATGTTAAACAAAATTCTCTTTTCTTGAATTCGTATCCGAAAGGCCGGCAACCTGCTACTGATGTAGCGGATGTCTATGGGTGACGCTTATCACTTACCACCAGGTGAAACGGCCGTTGACCCCGCTTCTATACAAAAAAAATATATTTTACTTTCTTTTTTAATGTTAGTTGGACAGGCAAACTGTCAAACGTACCACCTGATGGTAAGTGGTCGACGTCGCCCATGAATAAACTAGTATACCTGGAACGAGCCCAGTAGGGCTAGCATGCGCGCACGACAAAATGTTGTCTACGCCTTTTCTCGTATTGTTTCATATAAGTAATACGAGCTTTTCTCGTAGTTGCCTGTAATTTTGTCTACCCCTTTTGGGTAGACAAAATTACAGGCAACTCATCTATGTGTTGCCTATCCTGAGACAGAAGATGTTAAATCTCGGTGCCAGTAATTACACTGCCTGTCTTGCCCTTCTCTCCGAAACACAGCAAAGCTGTTTTACGTGAGAAAAAAGCAAGATGGTGGTACCCATGCAGCCGGGAGCGCGGCACAACGCTTCCCTCCACCACTTTCAGTTAAACGGTTTTTTAAACAAAATACGGATATAAAGATTTTTTTTTTCTCTTGGAGCATAATGTCTGACTGTTTAGCAGTGGTTGATAAATGGTTGATATTAAAAATGATGCCTTGTTTTATACATCGATACATGTTCACAAACTTTAATGACAAAAAAATATTATGATCTTCAAACCAATCAACAAATGAAAACTATAAGGTTTTAACGAACATGAAGTTGTCTGTTGTGAGGTCCAGATACTGATAAACATATTATATATTAACTACTGTTCACGGGTCTCCGCGAAAATAACATGAGTGGTAAGAGCAAGTACTGGTTATATAATAGGCGAAATTCACAACCTTAAAACGTACAAACATCCGAATTGACAGCCTCCTCCTTTTTTAGAAGTTTTTATTAAGGAATATTTATACAAGAGCTAGTGCCATGCTACTTTGCGGCCGAATTGGGAATTGGGCCGGTACGACCAGGGTGGTACCTCTCGCTCACATAACACCGGCGTCAAGTGACAGCTATGCTGTCGTGTTTCGAGAGGTGGGGGGGCTAGGTTAAGTACATACAGACGTACATACTTATTATGTATCTTAATACGTCAGTGTGAATTTGAAATTAGAACGAATTTATACGGTCTACGTAGTTATAACTTATAAGTAATGGCATCCCTACGGTGCTTACGTAGCTCAGTTAATTTACTCAATTTTCTGTTAAAAACTCAATTAGACATCGTTCTCTATCATTTTGTAAAAATCAAAATTGAGATTACCGATACTTGAACCTTCATCAACCAAGTTAAAACAGTCTACAAATAGACACCGAAAAGGTAAGTTTAATCTAAACACAAACAAACAGGCAATATATTTTTATTAGCGCGCGTGGGCCGCCCCCCATATATAGGGTGCTCGGGTGGGAAACTGACAGTCGAGTCTCTGGTAAGGAAGAGAGAACATGGCGAGAGGGTATGTCACTTTGTTATTGACTGTTGGTTCGAATCTTGCTTAGGGATTGCTCGAACAAATTGTTCATGTATATTATCTTCGTTAATTATTAAATTATGTTTTAGATTGGCATACATTAAAAATATTTAAGCAAATCTGTTGGAAAATTGTACAATACAGAAAGCTTTTCATCTCAGAAAGAATCTCCTTAGAACTTTGGTATGCAAGCAACCCTTTAAGAAAAACAAAAAAAAATATCAACAGACATATCTATAGCACAGCGATAAGCTTCGCATAGTTAAGAGTCACAATGGTATAATAATGGTAGAGGGTGATATTAAAAGATTTTATCCCACGGGAACATATTGTTATCAATTTAAAAGTCTAGTCTAGTCTTTTTTTTTTCTCTTTTACGCCGGGAAATGCCCTGAGGTATCCCGCCTGGGGAGGCCCACTCCCTATGTGTATGTGGGACTCTACACTAAACGACTCTAACACTAAAACCCGGCGAATGCCACCAGCGCCGCCTTGGTGAGGTACCCCGGATCTGTTAAGCTAACAGGGCACCTCGACGGCTAGTCAGCCCCGCAAGGGACCGACGCCACCTCCACAGAGGGGTTGTCCCGCACCACAGAACAACCCCTCCCAACGTCGGGACAGTACAATGGGGTGAGGTTCCCATCCTCCCCCCTTGCCCCCTGCTCTTTTGTCCCCTCTTCTTATAAGAGGGGTACAAAGAGCCCTCTCGGCTCAATTAGCTTCGCCCAAGGTGCTGGGCTCACCGTAGGCTACTGAGCCCCACCGCCACGAAAAGGTCTGAACCATGGTGGGGAGGGAGTCTAGTCTAGTCTAGTCTAATCAACTAGGTCTAGTCTACGTGGCGGTACTAATGGTAATATATTCCAGTCTATCCTGTCTACTGGTTGTGTGCTGCGCGATGCTGTGTGCGTCGGTGGGCGCGACCACATCACCGTTGTGCGTGGCTGCTGTGGAGGAGGACCCGCGTGCTGCGCGCTTCTGCCAGGCCCTCAACACCTTCCTCGAGCTGTACGCTGAAGCGGCTGGTGAGAGCGTGCCAGAGTACCAAGGTAAGGTATACTTAAAGAAGGACATAACTGTCGTTGGCATTTGGATTTGGGGTCCCCGGGCTGAAGGGTAAAGTATGTAAATAAAATTCATCCTTCCAGAATCCCATTTATACAATTTGCCCCACATGTTGATATGGGACCTCATTAGAGCCAGCTACTCACTGCATATTCATACACTCGTACTCACAGCTGCTAGTCTTGTGACCAACAGCGGTAACCACGGATACATACCTGACCCGCAATGAATTTGATCAAAAGAATTCAGTCTAAAAGTACAGTTATGGCTGCAGCCTTCTGCCTTTGAACCGTCTTCTCAGTCGATAGACGTCCTGCTGCTGACTTGTGCTGCTTGTGTGCGTAACTAACGCCTCCGAGCGTACGCACATTTACAAACACAAGGATGGCTCACACGCTTTCGTGAAATAAAACAGCATATATGGGTTCCGTTTTATCATTTTGTGGAACGCAAACCCAAAAATGTTCAGTGGTTAAGAAGATATAAATACACACATAACACGTCCATGACCCCCCGCAGACACTTAGTAATCAATAATCATACTAATTATCTGCACTTGGCAGGATTCGAATCCGCGACCGGTGCGTAAAATGACAAGTAGCATGACCACTCGACCGGCCAGCCATCTTATGTTATTCCCATTCTTATCCCCCTAACCCCCATTTCAGCCCTGGTGCGCGAGTACCCCCAGCTGCTGGACACCGGGATGAAGCGGCAGGACGTGGTCCACTCCATCATGAGGATCGGTCGCCGTCGCTGATGACACTGAACACGCCTTCATAAATTATTGTATTTTTAATATTGGCCTTAAATAAATGTATTAAAGTTATTGGTTTTATTCTTCACTAGCTGTTGCCCGCAGCTTCGCCTGCGTTAACTTATATTTACAGTCGTACCTGGATTGATGATGAATATTTTTATAGATAGTATGATTATCCTTATACAAAGGCTGCACTAAAAGTATCGGCAATGGAATATTTCCACTATTCCTGTCATATTAAAATCTTTTTGATTGAAAACTCCTTGGTTTTAAAAATCAAATACCATTTATTTATTTTAAAAAAGATTCTCGGTCTTGTCACAAGGTCTGGTCAAACTTGTTTAGTCGTTGAGAAAATGGAATTGACTCGAGAAAATTTCAGAGCGATGATTTATTATGACTTTGGAAGTTATAGGTTTTAGGTTTAACACAAAAACAGTGTGTTGACCGGATGATTTCTGCATTTGGTGATGAAGCCCCATCCAAAACCACAATTTATCGCTGGTTTGCTGAATTTCAACGTGGACGTGTCAAGCTCAGTGATGATCCCCGTCAAGGTTGTCCAAAAACTGCAGTCACGCAAGAAAAAGTTGATGCTGTGCGTAAGCTGATTGAGGAAGATCGACATGTGACATACCGCGAAATTCAGGCAACTTTAGACATTGGCATGAGTCAAATACAAATAATCTTGCATGAACAATTAGGTGTAAAAAAGTTGTTTTCCCGATGGATACCGCATTTGCTCTGTGAAGAGCAAAAAGCGGCTCGCGTTACTTGGTGCGTCAGAACTTTCGAAAGATTCCACGCAGGATCCTCAAATACTGTATACAACATCGTATCAAGTGACGAATCCTGGATATACGCGTACGAACCCGAAACAAAAAACCAGTCACGAATTTGTGTGTTCGAAAATGAGTTAAAGCCAACAAAAATTGTTCGTTCACGGAGTGTTGCAAAAAAAAATGGTGGCCACGTTTGTCTCCAAAACCGGCCATGTTGCGACTATTCCTCTTGAGGGACAAAGAACGGTTAATGCAGAATGGTATGTTAGCATTTGTTTGCCACAGGTCGTTTCTGAACTCCGTCAAGAGAACTGCAACCGCCGTATCATCCTCCATCACGACAATGCGAGTTCTCACACCGCTCACAGAACAAAAGAGTTTTTAGAGCAAGAAAACATAGAATTATTAGACCATCCGGTGGGAGGGAAGCGCTGTGCCGCGCTCCCGGCTGCATGGGTACCACCATCTTGCTTGTTTCTCCCGTGAAACAGCTTTGCTGTGTTTCGGAGAAAAGGGCAAGACAGGCAGTGTTATTACTGGCACCGAGACTTAACATCTTATGTCTCAGGATAACTAGTAACATAAAAAAAACCGCCGTACAGCCCCGACCTAAGCCCTAATGATTTCTATATTTTCCCTAAAATAAAGAATAAATTGCGTGGTCAGAGGTTTTCATCGCCTGATGAAGCTGTGGACGCCTACAAAACGGCCATTTTGGAGACCCCAACTTCAGAATGGAATGGTTGCTTCAATTATTGGTTCCATCGTATGGAAAAACGTGTAAAATTTCGCGGAGAATACTTCGAAAAGCAATAAATACATTTTTAAATAGTAATGTTCTGTCACTTCCTTGATTCCCGAAATTTTCAGTGCCGCCCTCGTAATATCAGCTATCTGCCAGTGAAAGTCCCATCAAAATCGGCCCAGTCGTTTCAGAGATTAGCCGGAACAAATATACAGCCAGACAGACAAAAATTGTAAAAAATGCTATTTTGGTATATATGTACCGTGTTCATATTCATTATTGAACAAGCGGTTATTTTAATATTACAAACAGACACTCCAATTTTATTGTAATTGGTATGTTAGTTGCGTAGAGGACAAGCTGGTTTACATCGTCATGGACGGAGGAGGTCACCTTCAGATTTGAGGAACACGACCGAAAGACGAGGAGTAGTTAGGCAAGTTGGCAGATGTGCCATCTGATGGTAAGTGGTCAATGTCGCCTATAACATAAAGGAGTTTACCTGGAACTATCCCGGACAAGTCAATCATGTGTCCTACCCTGAGACGTAAGATGAACTAAGTCTCTGTTTTTTTAAATGTCATAACTTATAAGGAGGCAACTGAGCAGTCGGAGTCTTATGGTGGCTACCGACGCCCATAGACATTCGCACAACCAAAAGTTATGCAAATGCGTTGCCCTCCTTTTCCCTATGGCCCCCCCCCCCCCCAATGGGCATGGCACTACCTCTTGTGCCAGTAATTACACTGCCTGTCTTGCCCTTCTCTCTGAAACACAGCAAAGCTGTTTCACGAGAGAAACAAGCAGTATGGTGGTACCCATGCAGCCGGGAGCGCGGCACAGCGCTTCCCTCCCACCGGATGGTCTCCGCCGTAGCTTAGACCGTCTACATAGTATCTTTTTGAACGTCCATTGAGTCTACCACCGGTTTCAAGGCAAGCCCACTGAGAACCGAAACAAACTCAGTGAAACTATTATTTTCAAATAATCTATATTTTTTTTTACATGTTATACTGAAATGCCTGGGAGGAACGCCCTATTCCCATGGTGTGGTATCTTTCATGAAATCTTTGACTTTATCCTTTACCACACACACACTCAAATTTTTTAAATTTTTAATGGATGTCTTTTGAACGTTTTCTGAGATCCTATTTATTTATTTCAATTTATACAATTCTCTGTACTTACAGTTAAGCCAAGATATTGCCTTTAAAAGAATTGCTTTCGTTTGTGAGTACATCTAGCGGATGACAAACGAACATACAATCCAATTTACAATACCAAGTTAGCAACAAGTTATAAAACACTACGCCACGCAACTAATAGAACTTAGAGCATGAAGTAAAGTAATAACTTAGATAAGTTGCTATTTAGTATTTAACCATTAATAATATTAAAAATGCAAAATTAGCTCTGAACGTTTGTATTTACCTTTGCAAAATCTGCTGATCAGATTTCGATACAATTTGTACTATAACCAATTTTAACAAATGGTTGATTCACGAGGTTTGGTCCAACTTGAGATAGTTTTGTATACGACAGGAGACGCTGTCGGTTGTAGGAGAACAAGTTTTATATGTTTTAAATCCTCACTGGGAACATTTACTATGAAATAAGGTTCTATACATTGAAAATATAGTAAGCAAAGCAAAAACAGGACCAAGTCTAGGTCAATCTAGGTCCTGGTCTTGGTCTCGGTCTCGGTGTCGGTCTCGGTCTCGGTCTCGTTCTCGGTCTCGCTCTCGGTCTCGGTCTCGGTCTCGGTCTCGGTCTCGTTCTTGGTCTCGGTCTCGGTCTCGGTCTCGGTCCCTGTCTCGGTCTCGGTCTCGGTCTCGGTCTCGGTCTCGATCTCGGTCTCGGTCTCGGTCTCGGTCTCGGTCTCGGTCTCGGTCTCGGTCTCGGTCTCGGTCTCGGTCTCGGTCTCGGTCTCGGTCTCGGTCTCGGTCTCGGTCTCGGTCTCGGTCTTGGTCTCGGTCTCGGTCTCGGTCTCGGTCTCGGTCTCGGTCTCGATCTCGGTCACGGTCTCGGTCTTAGTATTGGCTTTGGCCTTGGTCTTGTAGAAATACTTCTAGTCTTGCCCTTGTTCATTTGGCCTTATTATTATAATTTAAGGGTGGGGACACCAGCAAGGCCAGACGGGTGATCAGTCCTCATTAACAGGACCATTTCACCCAAAATTTCAAAATTTCATTTGGTCTTGGTCTTGCTAGTGTAAATCTTGACCAAGACCAATTTCGCTCATCACTAAAATACATACTAATCGGTTTTATCTTCATATCTATGTAAATTATTAGAAACAGAGAAGCGATGTTGGTTTATGATAAAATGTTCATTGATGCTAAGGAGTCGAAGTAATTAATTTTTAGTATTTTTTTCTTTGCCTTGACTGCAGCAGTGAGTCTGAAGGATGTTAATTAAAAGTGCCACGTGGCAATAATCATTCCTATTAGAATTAAATATATGTGGCTTTAAAAAGCATTCGTTTTCCTATCCCATCTTTGCCTAGGCTGTGATGATGTAAGATAACAAATAACACAATATTATTTAAATCGCGATAAAAATTGCACACGAAATTCATGTTTGTTCTACGAGTATATGTAATGTCATTAAACTTCAACGTTTTCCGAAAATAGTGATGCCTGATATAGATTACGTGAAAAAATCAATTTGCTTTTTCGCCTCATCTATTCGGTATTCATAGTTCAATAAAAATGGTAAAAGCACAGGTGATTACTGAAGAAGATTGTTATGAATAATTTACTATAACCATTATTGAACATACATGTAGTTTTTTCTTTGGTTTACTTGTTATATAGTTTCAGTGAGAATTCTCAAATAATATAATGTATTACTAATGTTTGATCATCTCGTGATAGTTGATTTAAAGTATCCGAAACGTTGCGATTGCAAGAATATACCTGTTGTCTGTTAAGTCGGCCGATCGTGCCTCTCTCTCGCTTATTTCGCGCTCTCGCTTGCACAGGCGGAACTTGACAGCCGGCGTTCATCAATTTATAAGACTTTATCACGTCAAAATATAATTAACCGCGATAAAATTCGTAAAAAGTAATTTCGTGGTAGTAGTAGTTAAACGAACAACAGCCACGAATTCGTCGACGAGTGCATCGTAGTTAGAGAATACCGATTTGCTCAGCGCTGTGCTCGTCGTCATTTAAAAGCTGTGGCAGCGACGAGCTCGACGCTGCGCACAGCCTAGAAAATGATTCTTACAGAATAGCAATACAGTTCGCACACAGCAAACCCCGTCCGCACGCAGCCACCACATCCGCACGCAGCGAGAGCCAGAGCAAGATTTTAACTTTTTCAAAAAAGTTGAAAGACTAAAATTAATGCCCTGTGCGAAAGACTTTCAGCCCCTTGATCAAGGCATTCATAGATTATGTCCATATATATGTAGATAATGTCCATTATATAATGTCCATAGCTTTGCGAAATAAGAACATGAAACACGAACAAAAATAACAAAATATCCTGTTTTAAATAATTTTAATCGTGAAAATTACCACTTATAATACTCGGTCAGTCACATAAAACACCATAACTTTTTAATCAAAATAATTAACCTATTTGCACCAAGTATTATGTCACTGCAAGACATAATATGATCATTTCAAATGCTTTAGATTCTCGGAATAAAATCCGCTTGTACATGTTAATATGAGAGTCACTGACGAGTGAAACACGAACGTGACATAACTTTCATATTAACTAGACTGAATTGTCACAGTTAAGATTCATCTTAGTTCAAAGACTTGGCAAGGTTATTGCCATCTTTTAAACCTTTATTTGCTAAACGCAAAACACGTACTTTCAATAACCAGAACAACACCTTAGCCTTTTCGTTCTACATACGTCCAAGTAACATAAATATAAATATTTAGAATATTTTACACTAGCTGTTGCCCGCAGTTTCGCCCGCATTAACTTAGATTTACAGCCGTATCCGGAGTGATGATTATTATTTGTGTAGCCTATGTACTCCTTACAATATCATCTAGCTGCTAGTGAAAGTCCCGTCAAAATTGGCACAGCTGTTTCAGAGATTAGCCGGAAACAGACGACATACAAAATTTTTAAGAAAATTAATTATTAAATGTAATTATCGTTTCGAAGACAACATTCAGGAAGCTTAGCTATATTCTCACGTCATCTATACCGCAGAGTTTGAAGACAAAAGTCTTCGACCAATGCGTTCTCCCCGTGATGACCTACGGGGCTGAAACGTGGCCTCTAAATTTACTACTGGTCCGAAAGTTTGTCGTAGCTCAACGTGCCATGGAGCGTGCTATGGTGTTTCTTTCACAGATAGGCAGAAAACATCTGCCAGAAAAAATTGAAAAAAATCATAATTAATACCATATTTTTAATCTAGATAATAAATGCAAAAATATTTTTGCAAACCCGACTGATCGTTCTAAACCTCGTTTTAACAAACAAACTCCTTACTTTGCTTTAAAATATCCGAAACGTTAGGAATTCACGTATAAATAAAAAGATTTTTGTGTTGTATGTATAATTGCACGACTGTACCGGATGCACGGTCAAATGAACTACACTTTACAAGTATTTGAGTCGGTTAGGACATTTAATTTACTCGGAAAAAGTCCGTTTAATGAAGTGGCCTTTAGCATTAAACACCCTTCGGCTAAGTGAACAGGTAAAAAAAGGCGATAGATTCAAGAAACCTTCTAAAATTATAAACGTGAAAGTTTTGTATGTTTGTTACTCTTTCACACAAAAACTACTGAATTGATTTTAATGAAACTTTACAATAATATATAATTATAATTTTAAAAGATATTGCGTGAATTGTCCAATATAATCCTGTGCAGATGAAGTCACGGGCACTAGCTAGTACAATATAATTTAGTCAACGTCACCCTTGACAAAAAAAATCACCTGCCTAACAATCCCGTGGACAAGACATTCGTAGGCAATATCGAAATATCCACAAAACAAAATTAAAAAATTATCGGTATTATCCTGTTTTAAATAGTTTTTAAACTATATCGCCTGGGATTAGTCTTCTTCACAGGAACCTCATTCTGGCTTTTTCCAAGAAGACGTAAGGTCTAGGCACCAGTAATTACACTGCATCTCTTCTCCGAGACACAGCAATGGAAGAAATAAGCATAATGGTAGTACGAGGGCGACACTGAAAGTTCTTAGAATATAAAAAACTGAACAAATTAGTAAGTTATTAGTTTTATTATACCTTTACAAAATAGTGTTCATTCACATACACTTTGCCCACTCATCCTTAGTCTTTTCAACCCCACCATGGTTCAGGCCTTGTCGTGGCGGTGGGGCTCAGTAGCCTAGGGTGAACCGCTGCTCCTTGGGCGAAGCTAATTGAGTCGAGGGGGCTCTTTGTACCTCTCTTATAAGAAGAGGGGACAAAAGAGCAGGGGGCAAGGGGCGAGGACGGGAACCTCACCCCATTGTATTGTCCCGACGTTGGGAGGGGTTGTTCTGTGGTGCGGGACTACCCCTCTGTGGAGGTGGCGTCGGTCCCCTGAGGGACTAACTAGCCGTCGAGGTGCCCTGTTTGCTCAACAGATCCGGGACACCTCACCAAAGGCGGCATTGGCGGCACTCACCGAGTTTTAGTGGGTAGAGCTGCGTCCATTTGCCAGCATTCGGGCGAAGCGAGTCCCACATACCCGCCTGGGGAGACCCAATCCCCCGCGGGATGCGTCAGAGCATTTCCCGGTGTTATAGAAAAAAAAAAGTTTCGTTAAATAAATGAGTAATTACAATAGAATGAAACCATAATGAAACACATACATAATAAAATTGGAAAAGATAGTTCCATTTTCAAAATTCAAACTTATTTTTTTATTATATCGTTTACAAGTGACCAGTTCGTATTGTTAAATTCTAAGTAGTGTCGCCCCCGTCCCCATACAGCTTAAACTAACAAATATGACAAAAATATGGGAATGTGAGATTGTTTGTTACACATTCACGCCTGAACCACTTTTATTTTTATTTTTTAGACTAGCTGTTGCCCGCAGCTACGCCCGCGTTAACTTATATTTACGGACGTATCCGGACCAATGTTGATCATTTTTTTACTTCTTTGTTATATATCTTAAGATAATAAGGCTGTGTTTTTAATGTAAGCTCCCAAGCGGCTTAAATTTTTCCGACTCTCCTAATAATTATCCAACTATTTATCAATTTATACAGTCTTGGTAAATTATATACTATAACATGCCTCAGAAATTACTCAGATCCTATTGACAACAGGCATGAAAATCCATTTAGTTAGTTTGTACCTAGTTTTTGAGTTAATTGCGTACAGATAGACAGACGTGAGGAAGGACTTTGTTTTAAATTATATTTTTTCTTTTTATATTATTCATGTTTTGTTTTATATTCTCGATCGGCGCTGCTAATGCGTGCTCTTGTTTCAGTCATGCTCTCTCACATGCGGTTTAACCGGGACTCCCGCCCCTCAGCAGATTCTTGTGATCTAACTAATCTCATTCGCTTAACGTATTTCGATGTAGCAGAAAGAGAAGTTTTCTTTCTGGAAGGCATCGTGTTATAACCGTATTAAAAATATAAAAATCTTCAAAACTACCCTTATAGAAAAAGAATCATCTCGCACCTAATCTAGATAATGAAAATTAATAACTATCCAACTTTACCTATTGAATCCTATATTGAAAACCTTTATTGAATTTTAACTAATACCTATACCAAAGATTATTTTTAAATCTAAATAAAATTAAAATAATAATGCCTAAACAAATATCTACTAAAACATATTAATACACGAATGAATAATCCTCCCTTTTTTTCGCTGGGGAGTGCGTTTATGCATACCACCGGGTCCGGGGGGTCTCGGGGGTTATGTGGGACTCTCTGCATCTGAGAAGATGGTAAGGTGGACACAGACTCTACCCACTAAACCCTAGCGGTATTCTCCTCGTCGACTGGGTGATCCGGCGTGGGAGCTGTGGACGTCCACACCAGGCCACAACGGTGTGCCATCCGGCACTCACCACTGGAGGCAGGGAGGGCGACATCCCCTCCTCCTTCTCCGCTTAAGGCACCTTAACTACATAAGGATGCCTTATAGCCCGGACTCGGCGGATCCCCCGATCAGCCTTGCACAGGTCCCTCACGGCGGTGCGACCGCCTGTCGCCGCCGTGCTGTCCTGCGGGAAAAGGCGCCAGTGTGCTCTTACTCTCGCTCCATCTCCTTCTACTGTGACATCACTACCTTGCAGAAGGAGAAGACCGCCTGCCATGCACTCTCACTGTCAGTCGTCGCATCGGATGACCGCAGGGAGCGACAGGTCCGTGCCCACTTCAGCTAAACAGTCTTAAATATACACTACCTATACTTTATTTTCTTAACTTTAAAATCTATTCCTACACCTTATAAACTAATCGCTTCCCGCTCAACACGTCCGTTCGCAATAACAGTCAAAAATGTATGACATGAACTATGATGCGATACGCGCGGCCTATGTCTCTGAAATTAGCTAGGTGCTCGCGGGGCTGATCCCCAGCCCCCGCCTGCCGCTTTAAGCCAAGTTAGACCTTCAGCCCTACTATTACAGCATAAACTTCACTGCGGTTGACGTAACGTACGACAAACTTATTATATAATATGTTGGTATAGCAGCAAGCATGTCTAGGGATCGAACCGCAAAATTAAGTTTGTTTTTAATGTGTATACTTGTGCGAGATAAAAAGTACCCAGGTTGGTGCCCCGGATAGTAAAGTATAATTATACCAAGTTTCATCGTAATCGAACCGGTAGATTTTGCGTGATGCTTGAACAAACAGACAGACAGACAAAAATTTTGTTGAAAATATTTTTGGGTTGGGTATCGGTTTAGTAACACCCCCTGCTCTGTATTTTTTAATTATTTTCAATGTACAGAATTTACACTTCTACAGTTTTATTATGAGAATAGAATAGATATAGATAGATAGCTGATGCCAGCGTGGTATTTATTATTCCTTCAATTAAAATTTTATAGATTGCAATGGCTTATAATGCTTGTTTATAGACGAAATTCAAAGTAAACTGATTAGGAACATGAACTGGAGTTCTCGAGTCACAGTCTCGCCTCATGATCTTCATTAGATTCTTGGGATCTCGTCATAAAATATTAAGTATTTTAGCTGCGCTTGAGTACTGAGAGAGTTTCGACCTTTTTCTAGGCATTGTGTACAAAGTAATCTTCAACCAACACTTGACCAATATTATAATTGTAATATAAATCTCTTAGCAGAAATAAAGGCAACCTTTGAAACTTTCTTTCCAATATATACAACATTAATTAAGGCTGGACCACGTACGAAACGACAATCCTTACGTAACAACTTTTTTTCCCCATCGCGATGTAAAATACTGTCTAAAACGCCATCTACTTTATTTAATACGAATTTATTTAACAGGTAAGAATTGAAGTCGTTATAATATTATTTTGACTTATAATATACTGTCATAGTAAACATTCACTATTATTAGCGCCATCTAGTTGTATAGTATGCTAGACACTGTTTTAGTAATGTTTTACTTTCCCGCGGGAATTCGGAACTTTTATGGGAATACATTGTTTGAATACAACGTCAACATAAGGTATCAGCAAATTAAGTTTATAAGTTGTTGTAAACAAAGCTGTTTCATTACCTAATTACAGTTTTTTTTACTATCCCACGGGAAGTCTTTAATTTACCGGGATCAAAAGTATCCTATATGTTGACCAGGGGTATAAGCTACCACCATACAAAATTTTGTTCAAATCGGTTCAGTAGCTTCGGAGATTAGCCATTACAAACAGACAGACAAACAGAGAAACAAAAAAATCGAAAAAAATCCAAATTACTTCTATTACATTTCTTACATCCCCCTGACTCGGTTTTGAGCATTTTTTTCATTGTACATAAATTAGACCTCTACAGATTTATTATATGTATAGATAGATTTAAAAAGTTCTTACAGTAATGTAAAGCTACATTTTTAGAGAGTCACATAGGTTATACTTTATCCCCCTATTCACGGGAACGGGAATTACGAGAGTAAAACCGCGGGGCGCTGCAATACTATATAAAAGTTATAACATTCCTGTAACTATTGCATACCTATAACATAGAGATTCATATTAAAAATATTTGAAACGCAACATTTAATATACCGGCAACATGATAGGTCTGTGAAAGCATTTTATAATAAACGCCTTCTATGGAACCCATAACATATGATGGAGTGTATTTTGTCGTGTATAAGTTATGAAAGAATGGTGTCAACGATTTCGGGTAAGCACTAATCAAGATCATAGGGGTGAACCCTATGGTGAAATCCTTGTAGTTTTGGTCCTACAGGAAGAAAAGCGTTTTAAAATGAAGCGTAGAAAAAATCTATATTTCTATGATTTTATTATATATATATATATATATATATATATATATATATATATATATATATATATATATATATATATATATATATATATCTTTAAAACAGGCACCAAATACTATATATATATGAAATCTTTACTATATATTATTGTTACTTAAAGAAATTTGTCCTGATTGTGGAGCTCGTGGTTAAGTAATAACGGCCACACGGATCGATCCATCAGGTTAAGCTAAGCTTGCCGAGGTTGGTCCGTGGATGGGTGACCACGTTTACTTACAAGACACTTCCATGCAGCCATCCCTGCTGTCATTCGTGGATCTTTGACAGTCGCTACGGGTCGTCAGTAGCCCGTAATTCTGACAGCCAATCTTACCAAAGGGTATCTTACCCCGCTACTGGGTTGTGGAGGTCAGAAAGGCAGTTGCTTCATTTAAAACACTGGTGTCCAGCTGCATCCAGTTATACTGGAAGCTGACCCCAATATATTTGGGAAAAGGCTAGGTAGAAGAAGAAATATTTTGTCCTAAATATACAGTCAGTACAAACAGTAATTTGTCTGAAGTGGTTTCTATGTGTCCATATTATTGTCTTATTGCCTGGAGTTATAAGATAGAAAACATACTTATATTATATACAGTTATTCTCCAGTACACGTGTTTTTAACCAAACTCCTCGAAAGACTTTGCTCTTTGGTTGGGTGCTAGTTGCAAGGATTTGATATTATCTCTTATTATTTTAGAGTTTGCGTTATTGTTGTTGTGTTTTGTATAGTCACGTGTTACTTATTGGTGTTTTGTTATTCATTGTGTTCGTCATATTGTAATTGTAAGTAGTTTTTGTGTTTGAAATGGATACTGATCCGCCGGACCCCGGCGGAGGTTATGTTACTCCGCCACACTTGACCTTAAGTGTTAGCGATAATTTAAATAATCGGCTAAAACGACCAAATACGGAATCTCTTGATTCATTTAACATTCTTAAAAAAACAAATAACATAAATAAACCGGCTTCTTCCGTTCAACTAAATTATGTAAGGCCAGAATTTGAAAATATCAAAGTCAAATACAACACCGATGATCGGGCCCCTTATATTGTACACGTCTCTAAACCTGAACCGGAACTTCGGTCTGGAACCACACTCCATCCAATGGAGTTTGGTCGTTTTCTTTTTAAAAATAACTTCAAAAATGTTTCAATGGATGGCGTAAAGAGGATCGGACGTAATCGTGTATCAGTAGAGTTTAAGACTGCAACCGACGCTAATTCTTTCATTGACTCTTCTGTTCTTTTAGAGGCAGGATTCACCGCAGCTATTCCTTCGTACAATGTATCTCGCATGGGGCTAGTTAGGAATGTTCCAGTAGAATGGTCAATGGAGGAACTAGTTCAAAATTTAAAAGTTCCGTCAGGTTCTGGTGAGGTTGTACGCGCTCGTAGATTAAGCCGTAAATCACATTCTGAATCCAACCCTATTGTTTGGATTCCTACTCAAACTATAGTCATAACTTTTTCTGGACAAAAACTCCCTTCCCATGTATATGCATTCTACACTTCCCTTCCTGTTGACAATCCAATGTAATAGGTGCTGTAGGTTTGGCCATATCAAGTCTGTCTGTAGATCTTCCCCAAGGTGTTTTAAATGCTCGTAATCACATGAAGGTGATTCCTGTGTTGCCCAGTCTCCGTCCTGTCTTCACTGTTCGGGTAGCCATCCGGCGAATGATCCTAAGTGCCCTGAAGCGACTAGACAAAAAGAAATAAAAATTGTTATGTCTCAAGAGAATATTTCCTATCTGGAGGCTTCAGCCAGATTCTCTAAGGTCCGTAGATCATTTACGGATGCTAAAAATTCTTTACATCCCTTTCCTAATTCTCCCCAAAGAGTTATTCCTCCCTCCACTGTATCATACAAAAAAACCGTTTATAAAACTCGCAAGCCTATTCCTACCCCCTCTCCTGGTTATGATAAACAGGCTCACCAGGCCATTGTCCAAACTCCCAATATAGAATCTCCCAATGGCTTTGCCATCATGAATAATGACTATGACCAACCACCAAACGACAACTTAATTGTACAACTTACTAACCTCCTCTTAAATATGCTCTCCCGGTTCAATGACACCGGCTTACCGTACAATCTCCGCTGCAACTTGACTCAGCTTCATAATCTTATAAAAAACTTTAATCGGAAGTCGATAATACAGTGGAATTGTCGTAGCTTAAGGAATAAAAAACATGATATTTTATTCCTTGCTAACAAATATAAACCTATCATCTTTGCCATCCAGGAGTCTTGGTTAAAGCCGGGGTCCCACTTTAGGGTCTGTGGCTACTCCTGTCTTTGGGATGACAGGATGGTAGAGCTGGTGCAGCAATTTTTGTATCCAGCTCTGTTATTTTTTCTTCTATTCCTATTCCTTCTCATAGTAATAATTTTAATATCGTTTCTGTTTCTATCTCCAACATCTCATTTCTCTCTATATACTTGCCTGATCCTAACTCAACCGTCCTTTCTGAACTCTATTCCATTATTTCTGCAATTCCTTCTCCTATGGTGGTCTTAGGAGACTTTAACCTCCGTCACACCTCATGGGGATCCTACTATTGTGATCCTTTATCAACTACATTTTTAAATTTAGCAGATGATTTTAATTTAGTTATATTAAATGATGGCTCTCCCACTCGTCGCCCTACTTTAACACAAGTCTCTAGATCTGCCATAGACTTATCACTATGTTCCGCCTCTTTATCCTCTGAATTTACATGGAATATTCTTGCCTCCTCTTTTGGAAGCGATCATTTTCCTATTACCCTTGAATGGTCTCAATGCTCTATTCCATTTATTATTAAAAATGCCCCTCATCTAAAATACAAACTGACAGATGTAGACTGGCCCCAATATGCAAGCATGGCAGAGGTATTGATTAATCTCATCCCTCCTGTTAATGTGAGTAATGTCCACTCCCTTTACCCAAGATTGAAGCAGGCTATCCTGGATAGTGCAGATGCAAACATCCCCGTTAGAAGCACATCCGCTGCCCGAATTGCCTCGCCTCCTTGGTGGGACTCAGAATGCACCATGTCCTGCAAACGACGTAAGGAGGCCGAGCGTTTATTTTCCGCTTCAATGACTGAAGAAAATTATATAAATTGTCAGAGAATAGCAGCGGAAACTAAAAGACTTCTTTCACAGAAAAAGAGACAAGGTTGGAGCAGTTTCTGCGAAAGCCTATCACCTCTCTCTCACCCCTCCCTAGTTTGGAAAAACTTAAAAAAATTCCGTGGCTCATATTCTTCTACTTCTAATCCCTCATCTAATGACCCTAATCCACGGCTTGAACGATTTTTCCAGAAATTAGCCCCCCCTTGGGTGCCCTCTTTTGATGAATTTCCAGTGCCTACATCATCTTTTGTTCCTGTGAGCGACTTTGAGGTTCCATTCTCCATAGCGGAGCTTCAGCTTGTGTTGGGGTCTCTCTCTGACTCATCTCCAGGAATTGATGGAGTCCCATACTCTTTTATAACTAAGTGTAATAGTGATTCTCAAAGAGTAATCTTAAATTTCCTCAACTCTATTTTCCAGTCAGAAATGCCCCCGGATGAGTGGAAGACTCACATCATCATCCCAATACTGAAACCGGGAAAGCCTGTAGATAATCCTGCAAGCTATCGGCCTATAGCTCTTTCCACCACATTATCTAAAATTTTGGAACATTTAATAAAAAATAGACTTGAGTGGCTTCTGGAAAGCAAAGGCATCCTTTCCAGAAGCCAATATCGATTTCGTAAAGGTTTTAGTACCACGAACAGTCTTGGTACTCTAGTCACAGACATCCGTATTGCCCTCTCGAAGAAAGAATCGCTGGTGGGGATGTTCCTTGACGTTTCGTCTGCATATGATAGCGTACTTCTTCCTATACTCAGGCAGACTATGCTACAGCTAAGTATCCCAGTGAAGATTATCAATTACATTTGTAACTCTCTTTCCTGCCGATCTATTCTTATTTCACATAAAAATTCACCCGCCTCTTCAAGGCTGATCTGGAAAGGACTCCCCCAAGGATCAGTCCTCAGCCTCCTCCTTTATAGTTTATATACCTACAACTTAGATCTATCAGTTAACTCGTTTAGTAATGTGCTTCAGTATGCGGACGATATAGCTTTGTATGTGTCCACCAGTGAGTGATCTCTCTGATGCCTATGCTCGTCTCAACTCTGCCATTCATTATCTAAATGAATGGCTTACTGAACATGGCTTAGATATTTCCATTGAAAAAAGTAGAATTGTCGTTTTTACCCGCTCCAGAACCATCCCTAATTTGACTATTTCTTTCAATAATCAGGTTTTCCCGGTTTCAGATAAAGTTAAGTTCTTAGGAGTCGTTTTGGATTCCAGATTGACAGGTGTCCATCACATAAATCATACCCTAAAAAAGTGTGAGAGAAAAACTTGAACATTATGAGATGTCTTTCTGGAGTCTGGTGAGGCTCCCACCCTTATACACAAAAGCTTGTATATAATGCTCTGATACGTAGTCATCTTGACTACGGATCATTTATCCTCGAGCCATGTCATAAGACTATTTTAAGTGAACTGGACAAAGTTCATTCAAAAGCGCTCCGCATAATAGTAGGCGCCATGAAGTCCTCTCCCGTTAATGCCTTACAAGTTGAATGCGCTGAGCCTCCCCTACACTTGCGACGCCAATACCTCTCAGATCGATTTCTCTTTAAAACCCTCCAGCTCTCTTCCCATCCTCTTTCAGCCAGACTACACCTACTTTCGCAATTAGTTCTTTCTTCATCTTACTGGTCTCACAAATCTCCTCCATGTTTAATTAAAAGCTATAATAAATTTATTGGCCTTCCGTACCCTGTTCACCAGTGTAGAATCATGCCTATATACGAGGTTACATTTGATGCTTTAGTTCTGCTTCCTAATATTTCTCTCAGTCTTGGTATAGATAAAAGTTCTCTGTTAGCAAATCAGCAATTTAATTACGTCATAAACATGTACTACAAAGACTGGTACCATTTATTTGCAGATGCCTCTAAACTTACTGAACTTGGATGTGTAGGATCAGCTGTCTATATTCCGAGAGTTAATGTAGTACTGAACTGCAAGCTGCCGCCTGCCTCCTCAGTTTTTGCTGGGGAAGCTCTTGCTATTTAGAAGGCTCTTTCGTTTATTGAGTCACACAAATTAAACAACTCCATTATATTCTCGGACTCCAGAAGCTGCCTGCAGAGTATCTTATATAATACATTTCGGTCTAAGCTAAAGTTCCCTTTTATTCTCACAATTAGACATCTCCTCCTTAGGTGTCTGGCACAAAATATTCACGTTGAGTTAGCTTGGATTCCGGCTCACTGTGGCATCATAGGCAATGACAAAGCAGATTTTTTTTGCAAAAGAAGCCACTACATCAGGTGGCCTCAGTCAGTATAAAGTTTATAGCCATGATCTGATCCCATTAGCGAAAACACGAATGTTGCGGGATTGGTCCGAACTCTGGTCTCACTCGAGTGCAACAAAAGGTAAGTTCTATGCTGGTGTACAGGGATCCATACTTGTCAAACCCTGGTTTTTCAGGTATAGAAAGGCCAGTAAACGGGTAACCTCAACCGTCTGCCGCATAAGGCTAGGTCATTCTTGCACCCCTGTTTTCCTTCACAAAATTAGAGTAAAGGACTCTTCACTCTGCGAATGTGGTCTTGAGGAAGGCACTCTTGATAACATATTTTTTAACTGCCCAAAACTCCAGTTTTCGCTCTATGATGTTCTCCCCCCTGATATACCTCGCCCAACTATCCTGAGGTCTCTTTTATCATTAGTTCATTCCCAGTTTATTGGTATTTTATGTACATTTATTGATCTTAATAACATTAGATTGTAGAACTGTTTGTCTCGATTAATCCTACTAACCTATGTTTATATATGTTTGTTTGTCTTTTGTTTCAGAAATATAACCCGCCACTTAAAATAGTTAAAAACTGGCAACAATACCGACACTCCTTCGGCTCACCTCTTAGTTGTTCTTATGGCTTGCACTTTCACAAAGCCTTATACATAGCAAAGTTTTCTGCCTCAACTTAATAATTATTTTTACTCAAACTCAGCTTCACTCTGATATTGGCAAATCCTTCAGGGAGCCATAGTAAAGGAAGAAGAAGAACTCCTCGAAAATTGCTGCATTGATTTTGATTTAATTTTGCGTGAACATTTCAGGGACTTCTTGGATAGTTTTAAAATACAATTTGACCCGGTAGACATTGCGTTTTAATGTAAAAACTGACTATCACATTAAATTTCACATAATCATCAAAAACTAGTTTTAAATTCGTTAGACTAAAAACATTTCAGAAAAAAAATCGTATAATGTTATAAATGTAAAAAATCTGTGGATTTGTGGGAGAAATGCATACAACTGTAAAGAAAAAATGTGATAGTAAATTATTGGTAAGTATAACACGTTATAACAATTGGGCTGGTCACACAGGAGAACGGATGGCCGATGGGGCAATAAGGTTCAAGAGTGGAGGCCACGTTTAGGTAGACGAAGTGTTGGTCGACCATTAACCAGGTGGGAAGACGATCTCCGTGCGGTGGCCGGTCCGTGTTGGATGCGGATGGCAAGGGATCGGCCCTCTTGGCGTTCATTGAAAGTTTATGTTCAACAGTGGACGGATAGAGGCTGATGATGATGATGATGATAACACGTTTACAAAACATCATTGTTAGGACAGTACAAAATCCACCAGCATTTGTATTTTTTATTTAAGTTGGATAGGCGAGCTGGCAGACGCGTCACCCGATGGTAAGTGGTCAGCGTCGCCCATGAACATAAACAAGTTAACATTCTCGTGTTAAGAGGCGTAAAATGATAAGTAGTCGTAACTCTCTATGTCAGTAATTACACTGCCTGTCTTGCCCTTCTCTCTGAAACACAGCAAAGCTGTTTCACGGGAAAAACAAGCAAGATGGTGGTACCCATGCAGCCGGGAGCGCGGCACAGCGCTTCCCACCCACCGGTAAATCGTATAGATTACAGAAGCGCGCATTAACAAATTAGTCGTATATCATTTTTTATTGTTTACGCAAATTTCACTCATTATAGTGAAACAACTTCGAAAAAAGGGTTTTATCGAAGTTCATTAAGATTTTTACAAGCCCGACGTTTCGGATACCACAGCAACCATGGTCACGGGAGAACCGTATTAGATACTACATTTGTAATGTTTACAAAACTAATTTCGATTGTAACGTAACGCAAAACGTAACGGTGGGTGAAAGCAGATTTAATATAGTGAATATATAGAGAATTGAAACAAATGACTCGCGCGTGAGGCGAATTGATTTGTGGAAACACCATCGATCGATCCACAGGTACCTCACTATACGAACACATCACGCTAACCTAGTCCCGTGGTACATAAGGTAGAATTAGAAGTATTATGCGTTTTAAATAAGAATAGGAACGTCAATGACCTCTATCTGTCAAATAGCACTTGAAAAGTACAGTTTGCACAAAAACTTATTTGCGCAATTAATAGTTTTAAATCGAATTTCAATAAAAACGTTAAATAGTCATAAATTATAAAAAAAAATTGAAGTCACAATTCGTTTTTATAACCATACAATAACATTTTGTTATTTCATTGTTGCCGCAAAGGCCCTGGAGAGATGCCAAAATTATTAAATAAAATAAGGACGCTGGTGGCCATCTTGCCGTTGTTAGTGTGCTCCGTCGTGAGGACCAGAAGGAAATATAAGTTTGACTCGTGAAATGTACGCTACCATTTTGCAAATACTGCAAAATGCAAGTAAAGTGACCAAGCCAGTTCATTTGGCTACGGTGATAAGTAAAAACACGTTAACACGTATCCGACGCGCACTTGGATAGAAATGCAGAGATGAGCGGAATTGAAGAGCTAGATACTGATTGATTTTTTTCACTTAATCTCTGTAAATAAATTTAATTAAATGAAAACTTTTTTGTCCACCATACCTAACTGGTTTGAATTGACAGCTATGACGTCACAATATGTAGCTAAGTCCGTCCTATTCTCATTTGAAACGCACTATAAGTTGTAGCTAATTTTGTCAGATCTCAATCAAGATCAGGCTTTGCTGAAATAAGGGACCAAGCAGATACGCTTAACATAATGTCAGTTAAATATATGTAATTAACAGGTGGGCAGACGATTTCTGTGCAGTGACCGTGGTGGATGCGAGTGGCGAGGGATCAGCCATCTTGGCGTTCATGTTAGGAAAGAGGCTGATGATGATAACAATGATGAAGATCTTATCGTAAATTGATAGGGCCCTATTTGATAAGATGATTAGATTATTTAAAAAGTGTGCCTATACCCGCTATCAAATAAAAAAACTATCATTAAGTAACTAACTATCAGTAGAGGTAGAATTGGGCCAGCACGACTGGGGTGGTATATCTCACTCACATAACACCGGCGTCAAGTGATAGATATGCTGTCGCGTTTCGTTGTTGAGATTCCGGTGGCCCATTAGGAGGAATAAGGAAAAGGAGGGCAACGCATCTGCATAACTTTTGGTTTTACGGATGTCTATGGGCGTCTGTATTCACCATAAGTCTCCGACTGCTCGGTCGCCTCGTAATGACTTTTAAACAATCCTTGAGTTTTTTAAAAAAACTCTCTGTGTTTTCCATCCTTTGTGTTACATGAAACAAGCGTACGAAGTATAAGTACGAAGTATTGTAATTATTACTACGTTCAAAAGTGGTTGTTACAGACGGATAAATGTAAATGTGTGTTAATATTAAATTCATAATTAATAAAAATCCACAACAAAAGATGAAAGAACTGACTGCGTCAGTCCGTTCGCCGTTGCGGCAATCGAGGCGATTTTACTCATAAGGCGCGTCAAGAGTTTAACATAATATGCACCGATCAAGTCCGAACCCAACTCTGAAAACCGCATCAAAATTGAAGATAAACGGCAAAATAGGTTTGCACACACAAACTGCCTTTCACCCCAAACGCAGTCTCCGTTCCGTCGCGGGTAAAAATACAGTTTTGATGTCAAAAATTCTTTTATATTTTAATGCAATATATAATGATTTATTTATTTAGTAAACATTTTCCTTAATATATTTTTGTCTTAAATTAGTGCACTAAATTTATCTTTAGAAACCTTAAAAGTTTCACAAAACATCAATTTTACAAATACACAAACATACAAATATTATATATACATTATTTATATACAGAAAGTAAATGTAAAAAAACAATAAATATTCATCAAACGAGATGACGATGGGCGGGCCAGGGGATATAAAGGGCGCTACGAGACTCAGACCGCACTCAGCACCGTAGACACCACCGTAGACAGCACCGTAGCACTGTAGCACCGTAGCACGAACGAACGAAATGGCTTTCGGGTGAGTTTTTACTATTTTTATTTGATACGAAAAAATAAGGAAAATAAAAATATGTAGGCTTTTTTATTTCCTTTTTTAATAGATATTCTATCTATAAAGTATTTTAGGGAGAAAAATTAAAAAAAAAATAAAAGGTTTTTCTTATCTTTTTATTACAATACTTTTTTTGTAATTAAATAAAGTTGTAATATATTGTTATGAATAAAAGTAAGTCACATATAAAATAAAAAATAAAGGAAAATAAATAATTTTTAATAATTGTTTTTCTAATGATAAAAATGTTATCGTAGGAAATTGTAAAAATAACGTTTTTTGTTTTTATTATATTAATTTTTGTAACTAAGTAAAGTTGTAATATTTTTCTATAAAGTTATATTACTACTACTTTTGGAGGACTACGTTTATTCTTTTCATTACACTATTATTACTTTCAAAGATTTACCTTATATGATTAACAATAAATAGTACCTATTATTAATTACATAATATATCAAAAAACTAACACATAATATATTGAACAAAGTTTAATCATGTTATGTTAATATATCTAAATATATTTTACAAGCATGACTGAATTTTAATGTAAAGATAATTTTTAAAACTTTCTTTCTTTCATCTTTAATACGCTTGACAAGTATTTTTGAAAATTTAAAGTTCAAAAGTTAAGCTTAATGAGGTGTAAATAATGTTTATAAAATAATATTCCATAATACTACCTGTTGCGCTAGGCTTTGTCCGTGATTAACTTATATGATCTAGTAGTTGATGATAACATATAAAATAAGTTTTACAAAAATCTTTTAATTTTTCAAGTTATATCTATATCTTTATTATTAAAATAATACTTGAAGATTACTTACATGCAAGATATAAATGTATCTACTACATTTGTGTTTTTGTAAATATGTAACTGAAGTTGGTGAAGTAGCCGATTATACAATAATTACATTACACAGTTTTTTAAAGGTTTTCTTACCATTTACTTCCCAATTTTCATTGAACTAAAAAGGCTTAATATTCAAGCTAAAATTTCAGACACACAGAAATTCCAGACAATTTTGTGATTATCGTTATTGTTTTCATCAAAATTTGGTATTCAGTTTGGATTCACAGCACTTTCATTTTATATTCGGTTACTGATGAAACATTGTTCTTCACATGTTAAGATTAATGGGCCGGCAAATAGGGGAAGTCCTAACGGTGTTAGGACTACTTGTCTAATTTCTAGCTGGAAATACGTGCCCAGTCGCTTATGCCACTGATGATAATGGAAACGGATGCACCAGTTTTGGTTACTATAAGCTACTTACTAATGAAGGTTATCAATTGGTTAAAGCAATCGGTTATGTCATGAAAATACGATTACGACAGCATCTACTGGGTACAAATGTAATTTCAAACAATTGAGAGAATTACAAACATACACACAGAATAATTGAGTATACAAAGATAAGTTTA
Organism: Helleia helle; assembly: GCA_963853865.1. Lineage (NCBI taxonomy): Eukaryota > Metazoa > Arthropoda > Insecta > Lepidoptera > Lycaenidae > Helleia > Helleia helle. Next base: position 1,771,605 of record OY971435.1, read on the forward strand.
CGAAAATACTAAATTAAAAAAGACAATACGAAATTTTTGAAAAGCATTTTATATATCATTGTAATTACATAACTATCATTATATTATAATTATAAATATTATAACTATAATTATTATAATTTCGATAAAAAATTTGTATAGTCGGAAGAAGTCGGAAAAAATTATTTTGCGTACATTTCCTAAGATGACTAAAGTTTGTTTATTTATTATTATCATTAATTGTATCTATTGGACATACGCCTATACCAAGGAACGCCAATATCTTCGTCTTGCATGCAAAAGCCACGCCATCCCTTCTTGTTCGAGGTCAAAATCTCCGACGTGTTATAATATGAATGTAAAAGTATATAATACAAAACTAAACATTCTTGATCCCATTAATATTCCTGAACTTTTTTAATTATGTACTTTTCCAAGCTGCATTTTCTTCTAGTTCAAAGTTAATTATTTATTTAACATTTTCATCTTATAACATACGGAGTTTGTTTTACGTATAGTCAAATACAGCAAAAAGAATTCATGATCTTAACCTTCTTTTACATATTATTTTAGCAAAATGAGATATGTAACCTTTTTAATAATAATGTGTATGTCACTGAACTCCTCCCAAACGGCTGGACCGATTTTGATGAAAATTTGTATGTTCAAGTGGATTGTTGAACGGTCTAGATTCACAATTTGTTCCAATACAATATATTTTATACGGGACAATTAAATTTTACAATACTAACTCGCAAGGATAAATTTGGGTCTCCAATCTTAGTTGTCAAATATATATCATGATTGTCCAATAAGTGCAAATCAAATATTTTTTTTAAAATTCAAAATAGTACATAGAGGATATTTTTAAACGTCAATTGAATCTACCACATGTTCCCAGGCAAGCCCACATTTTTTTATGTCATAAACAAACCCAGTGGAACAAATTTTTAATATTTTATAACAAACACATATTGTTTTATCCTGAAATGCCTGGGAGGAACGCCCTATTCCCAAGGTGTGGTATATTCTATAAAATCTTTTAATTTATAATATCCTTTACCGCACAAACGCTATTTAAGAACTTTTTAAAAAAAAATATTCGCAGGCTTTCAACATTTTCTAGGATCCTATTGGTAAAGCGTATAAGCGTAGCGCCTTTAAAAGAATTGCTTACTTTTGTGAGTCTAATCACTGGTACATGTAGCCTGCACTTGCGTTGCGTTATGTGTTTAGAAAATATTTAAAAAAATCCGAAAAGCTTCAATTAGTTGTCGAATTTTTGAGTGTTCAAGTGGATTCGAGAACAACAAGTATTTTTTGATAATTGTAGCAAACCATGGCAGTATCAACTAGCAAGTGCGAGAGATCGGTCTCGCCGTTCATTGAAGGAGGCCGTGGACGGGTTAGTAATGATGATAGTTGAAAATATGTGATTTTCGCCATATCGGATGAGAACCAAAAAAATTTTATGGCTAAAGCCATGTATGTGTGTACGTGTATGTGTTTCTCTCTACCGCAGAGCAAGTAACAGGTATAGATTTTTCATCATACAAAATGTTTGTTGGCAGGATTCGAACACGTTACCTAAGTGTAATATTCGCCTCATTACACCAGATTAAATTTTTTATTCAATTTTATTATCCAAACTAATATTAATTATAAATACAAATGTGACTTTGTTACGCTTAGTGGCTAGTGCCTTTTCATACGTGCAGGTTGCCGGGTAGCCGGCGCCGGGTATCCGGTATCCGGGTAACCGGGACGTGTAAAAAGGCACTTACACGCATAAATCACTTCACCGATTTTAAAACCCTTTCACCAATGGAAAGCTAAGTTATCAAGAGTAATATAGGCTATATATGTATATATTTTATCCCCACGGGAACGGGAACTACACCTAACTAAGTACAATACAAATTAATATCTCTACAAATTCCTTTCTATTCAAGGACAGCGAGTCTTATACGAATTCTGACATGGTACATAATTAAACGGCCTCTAATTTAGTGGTTTAACTCCACATCTTAGGTGAGATAACGGTTCCCACCATGTTACAATCCTTGTCGTGGTGGTGGGACTCTGTAGTTTAAGGTGAACCCAGCACCTTAGGCGAAGCCAAGTGAACCGAGGGAGCTGCTCTTTGTACCCCTCTTATAAGGAGAGGGACAAAAGAGTAGGAGGGACAAAAGGCAAGGATGAGAACCTCACCCCATTGCACTGCCCCGACGTTGGGAGGGGTTGTTCTGTGGTGCGGGACAACCCCACTGTGAAGGTGGCGTTGGTCCCTTAGGGGACTGACTAGCCCTGGAGGTGCCCCATTCTTCAACAGATCCGGGGCACTTCACCAAAGGCGGCATTGGTGGCACTCACCGGGTTTTAGTGGGTAGAGCTGCGTCCACTTACCATCTTTCAGCCGCAGCGAGTCCCACATACCCGCTGGGGCAGTTCCCTTTCCTCCACGGGATGTCTAAGAAAAGAAAAGAAAAATGTTGATTTTGTATGATAAGTTCGGATACTTCTCTTTACTTGCCACCGTTTCATAAGTTAGCTGGACATGCAAACGATCAGACGAGCCACATGATAGTAAGTGATCAGCGTCACCCATGAACAATAAACAATTAACCAGAGACTAGCCCAGGTAACTTATTCACGTGTTGCATATTCTGAGAGGTAAGATGTTAAGTCTCTGTGCCAGTTATTACACTGCTTGTCTTGCTCTTTTCTCCAAATCACAGTAAAGTTGTTTGACGGGAGAAATAAGATGGTGGTACCCAAGCCAGTGAGGCAGAGCGCATCCCTCCCACCGGTAAAAAGTTACTGGTCCTATCACCGGTCTTAAAGTTTACTTGGGCAAAGCATAAAAACATTTCTATGGCTAATCGACGTTACAGGCTATGGGATACTGTACGCAGCGGTCGCGGGTTCTAATCCCGGGTGCAGATAATTTTAAATAAACCTAGAACACAAGTTCCTACGTGCTTATGAACAACTTTTGTTCCCGGATATGCTTAGCATTATTTATTTTATATAAAAGTAATTTAGTAATAAATATAGACAGTCAAACCCTAACTATTGTCCGATCAACACAATATGTAATTTCATTATGTAATTGTAGTGTGATTGGTGGGAGGGAAGCGCTGTGCCGCGCTCCCGGTTGCGTGGGTACCACCATCTTGCTTGTTTCTCCGGTGAAACAGCTTTGCTGTGTTTCGGAGAGAAGGGCAAGACAGGCAGTGTAATTACTGGCACAGAGACTTAACATTTTATGTCTCAGGATAGGCAACACATAGATGAGTTGCCTGGGCTCGTTCCAGGTAAACTAGTTTATGTTCATAGGCGACGTCGACCACTTACCATTAGTTGCCAGTTTGCCTATCCAACTAGGATTAAAAAATTTAAAAAAGGACTTACTGCGTGCCATCCTAACAGAACGTACCACCAATCTAGCCCGTTATCTATCTATCTATCTATCTAGTTAACATTTATATAATATTTATATGAATCCAGGTAAACGTGGAAAGGTTCTTAAAATACACAAAACGCCAAAACAACAAAGAGACACCTCGAGCGCCGGAAAATTATAAACAAGTCGAAACTCGACCCACTCTGTAATTACATTTAATTGTCAATCCGCCTTCCCTCCACATTCCCGGGGAGATTTACAGCATCCACCGACTTTGAGAAGTATTCTCAAAGTAATCTGGCTATTAGAAGCCCATGTCAAGCAAGAATTAGTAATAGTAACAATCACACCACGTCAATCTAGTATTTTAAGCTCGTAACATGTGTGTGCCTACGGGTATTAAGAAAGTATATAAACTAGGTGCTTGTATCATTCCACTGTGTGTGGCTGCAACAGGATGGCCAGCAACTTTGCGGTAATGACAGCGAGACTATGCAGTGGAAACAATCTCCAGCATTTTCTTGCAAAACGAAACTTGACAAACGCGCGTACCCTCTGCGTGCGCCGCGGTGGAGCCGCGCCTTAAGAGTGTTGCCTGCTTAGAAACCTTTGAATAAAATTCGTGACCCAATCCAGACATCTATCAAATTAAAAAATCTTAATTTATAGACCGTATCAACTTGTATACTTGAAACTCGTCAAAATAAAACTTCAATAAAAATGTAGGGACTCGTTTGGATTTTGGAATTCATGCTTAAAAAAGTGATAAAAATTCGGATTGCTCCTTAGAATAATTATTATATTAGGTTGCTCTTTTGTCAAAAAAAGTTCATACATACATTTAAAAATCTTGTACATATACATTATACAAATATGCAGTTGACGGGATTCGAACACGCGACCGTTTTAACCTTGTTAGGAATATGGTGTCAGTTTGTACACGCTTTCTCACAACTTGTTACAGTTTATTTTTGCCTTCTATCAATCTACAATGTTCAAACAATTCCACAAAAGAGCTTTGTAGGAAAGCACAACCTAAGAATTGTATTTTTTTTATATTCAAACAAGTTTCTTTAAGTATTTTATCACGATTAAGTAAAATTCGCGTAAACAATATACAGTTATAATCTGTATTAGAAAAAAATACTATTTTTAGTTTGCTAGGTCCTTTTGAAATTTGTAAAATAACCCGTCATAGTTCTATTATAACAATGTTCAAAGAGGCACCTTTATAACCTGATCACGGATTTGTCCCCATTAAAAAGCAATATGAGGACGCTTTGTCTCCAAACAAAACGGCGCACAAAATATCCCCATGGGTTTATGGGGATAGGTTGTGAAATTTGAATACAATGTCAATTTCATTTATGTCTAAAATAGGGCATAGGAAATTAAGTATTACTTGTGGGTGAACTCGATAAGTATTACTTGCGGGTGAACTCGATAAGTGGTAATCGAAAGCTTCAATTTCATTAGGATATTAAGCTGCCTGAGTGGAGTATAAGTATTACTTGTGGGTGAACTCGAAAGTGGTAATCGAGAGCTTCAATTTCATTAGGATTGTCTAAGTTGCTTGAGTAGAGTATAAGTATTTCTTGTGGGTGAACTCGATAGAATTAAGAGTGATGATCACCATATATCGAGTGGCTCGTCTGTCAGTTTTCATATCCAACTAACATAAAAAAAGTTTTAACGCCACTGAAATGTAATTTTTAATTATGTATTAATTTAGATAGGCAAACCCACATTCTACCATGGACGGGTGACCAATCGATGTTTCCTACGTGAGATGTAAGATATACGTGCCTATCTATGTCCATCTCTAATCACACAGCCTTTTAACAGAACTGAGATCCTTTCTTCAGAGATTCAGAGACTATTAGATCCGGGGCACCTCACCAAAGGCGGTATTGGTGGCACTCGCCGGGTTTTAGTGGGTAGAGCTGCGTCCACTTACCAGCTATCAGGAGCAGCGAGTCCCACATAACCGCGTGAGGAGACCCACTCCCCCGCGGGATGCCTCAGAGCATTTTCCGGCGTTAAAGAAAAAAAAGAGATTCAGAGATTCAAATCCACGACCCCTTAAGTTGACCACTTAACCAGGATATACCAGCATAGGTATTTGAAAAGCCTTCGTCTACTGTATCCATTAAAGGCCAAAAGCAAAGCCCGTGAAAAAAAATAACAGGACAGATTCCCAACAATAATGAACACACAAATAACATTCTATGTATTCTATAAACTACAAGCTCGCTAGAGGCATGACATGTCCGTTTTAATACAATGTCAATTATTATAATAATTAATAATATTGTGCTATTGGTATACGGTATCGGTGTATGTATTTTTGTGCCTACAACTTGATTATAAACAAAAAATTGTTCTTCTACCAATGCAGATCTTTGCGTTTACCGCGTAATTATTGTTACTTTTGAAGTCGGTGTCGTGGCTGAGACCAAATCGGAAAGTTTTAACGTAACAACGTCTTGTAATTCGATGGAGCCGGCTGCACGGATGAAAAAACATGACTCATGCGGCGTTACCTCGCTCTGGCGTTCCATTTTCTTATGACGTTGGCACGTTCAACTATCGTCAGTAAACCGACTTTACAGAAAACCGATTTTTTTGAGGTGACAACGTCTTATAATTCGATGGAGCCAGCTGCACGAACGAAAAAAGATGACGCATGCGGCGTTACCTCGCTCTGAGGCGTTCCATTTTCTTATGACGTTGTCACGTTCAACTATCGTCAGTAAACCGACATTACAAACAAGCGATTTTTTTAAACAAAAAAATCATCGAAATCCATTCACAATCAGCGGAGTAATCGTGTCACGTACATAAAAAAAACTTACAGACGAATTCAGAACCTCCTTCTTTTTAAGTCGGTTAAAAATGATTTTAAAATAGTAAAAGATGTTTTGTACATCACGACACAGTAATGGCTATTCATGGAAACTATTCCTAATAATAATAATATCTATGTACGCTCTCACACTTTTTTTTTTTTTTTTGCTTTAACGCCGGGAAATGCTCTGAGGCATCCCGCGGGGGAGTGGGTCTCCCCACGCGGGTATGTGGGACTCGCTGCGCCCGACAGCTGGTAAATGGACGCAGCTCTACCCACTAAAACCCGGCGAGTGCCACCAATGCCGCCTTTGGTGAGGTGTCCCGGATCTAGAAAACAAACAGAGTACCTCGACGGCTAGTCAGTCCCACAAGGGACCGACGCCACCTCCACAGAGGGGTTGTCCCGCACCACAGAACAACCCCTCCCGACGTCGGGTCAGTACAATGGGGTTAGGTTCCCATCCTCACCCCTTGCCCCCTGCTCTTCTGTCCCTTCTTCTTATAAGAGGGGTACAAAGAGCCCCCTCGGCCCAATTAGCTTCGCCCAAGGTGCACCGCTCACCCTAGGTTACTGAGCCGCCACGTCAAGGCCTGAACCATGGTGGGGATGTACGCTTTCACACTACGTCAATCTAGCCTATCTCTTTTAAATAGATTTTTCCTTGAATTTCCATCATAGTTCTGCTAAGTACTCGAGTGGAGTTCGCTAATCCGCACAAACCAATGCGCAGGCGATGTGGTCTAATACCTCGACTAATTTCGAGGAGACCAGTACTATGGATTACCAGCGAGAGCAGCTATAGATTAATGAGGACGAGAAAACCATACATATTTTTACTGTACGCTAAAGTAGCTAGTACACAAATAAGGGTAACATCCCTATCAAATTCCAAATGAGTTTATTGACTCACAAAAGCAAGTCATTGGTGGATCAGATTCTAACGACGAGGTGACGGCTCTCCAGAGAGGCTAGATCATAAACATCAGACCTAGTAATTAAAAGAATGAGTTACTGCCATTTATTTTGTGCATGGACTTTTTTGTCTATACAAAAACATGCAACATAAACGTTTTTTATGTTAGATAGTATAGTGCATAAACTGGTAAACGTGCCTCATGGTAAGTGATCAATGTCGCCCATGAACATACACATTTTTTTACACATACACGTTTATCTGGTACTAGTTAGCCTAGCCATGGTTCAGGCCTTAACGTGGCGGTGGGGCCCTGTAGCCTAAGTTGTGCCCAGCACCTTGGGCCAAGCTAGTTGAGCCGAGGGGGCTCTTTGTACCCCTTTTATAAGAAGAAAGGGACAAAATAGTAGCGGGACAAGAGGCGAAGATGGAAACCTCAACCCATTCCCGCTGCTGGGAGTGGTTATTCTGTGGTGCGGGACAACCCTTCTTTGGAGGTGTCTTTGATCCTTGGGGAACTGACTAGCCGTCAATATGCCCTGTTTGGTCATTAGATCCGGGGCACCTCACCAAAGGCGGTATTGGTGGCAATCGCCGGGTTTTAGTGGATAGAGCTGCGTCCACTTACCAGCTTTCGGACGCAGCGTGTCCCACGTACCCGCGTGGGACACGCTGCCTCCGGGATGCCTAAGAGCATTTCCCGTCGTTAAAGAAAAAAAGGTAAGTCATGTGTTGCTTATCCTGAGACATAAGATGCTAAGTCTCTGTGCCAGTAATTACACTGCCTGTCCTGCCCTTCTCTCCCAAACCACCAAAGCAGATGGGAGTGCGGCATAAGCACATTCCTGCATCGATAAATCGATCTCAGTAATGGAAGACCTAATTACAAAACATTAAACATTACATATGTTTTAGGCTTCAAGCTATAAGCTTCTTCTAATCTAAAATGAGTTTGTCTTCGATAAAATATTATAACATTTCTTCGACCTACACGATTTCTTTGTTTATTTTAATTCAGACCAAAGGTTATATTGTTTGATTTGAAATACCAATCGCGGCCGTGTTGACCCCCGCTCCCGGTGGAAATCTTTGGAACTCATTTGTGGTACTGGATGTGGAACATTTCTTATATTATAAGAATTTAAACATGATTTTATTTTCACTATTTCAAATGTTTCAAACTGTTCATAAAATAATGAAAATTGCAACTGACCTGTGACGGTTTAAATATTAGTCTTAATACGAATTCTGAGTTGAATTTTTATATATGATACCATTATGATACTTTGAAAGGTTCAATAACGAATAGTTAAAGTTATTAAATCACCCCCAAAAAGGGATAAAAAATAATAATAAATAATCGCTATAAAATTAAAAATGTCCGAAATAGATAATCAATTAAAAGCCAGGGGATGATAGTAACATCTTTTTTGTCTTTTACTACCGCATTTTCGTAAAAATACTTTTACGGTAATAGCGTTTACCCTTTAAAGGCTTAGGTATAAAATGCGATTTTTTAAAACCGATTCGGCACGGGTTCCGCAAACTATCTTATCCCACGTATTTTTAACAATTTGCATTTCTAATTTGTCTTTTTGCCATGAATTTTAAAATGTATTTCATCGGACTGTTTAACATTTTGCGTTTAATTATCAAGCTAAGTTATTTGCATACTTATTTGGGTGTTAATTTGCTGGGCTTGTAATTAACAACAGAGAATACGCCGTGTCGCGGCATAATGTCCGCTAGCCACTATCCATCATGGCGGCTCAACTGTCATCTGTCACTTTTCATTTCCCGCCAAAAGTGTTTAAGTGAAGAAGCGCGCTATTAAATTGTTAAATAGTTTTCTTTTGAATTTACTTTACTTGAAAAAATACTTTTTTTCTAGTCTAGTAGGGTCTAGTACCTACTCCATAGGACTCGGTCTCTTGAGTGAGAGCCGAGAGGCTATGTGATGCCTTGAAATGGGTTTTCAAAATTACTACGTGCACGTGAACATGAGACCATCGCTTACTCACTCGTGAAGAAAAAATTGTGAGCAAACCTGCATGCCCGATGAGATAAAAGTCTTTGAAGGTATGTGAAGTTCACCAACCCGCATTGGGCCAGCGCATCGGTGAACTATGGCTCAACACCCTCCTCGCCTGATTTCAAGAAGGAGACCTGTGCCCAGCAGTGGGACATATAAGGGTTGATATTATTTTATTATATACAGCTTTTATATATCGGCCATCTTGGCGTTCATTGAGGGAGGCCTATGTTCAGCAGCGGACGGATAGAGGCTGATGATGATGATAATGATGATGATACAGCTTTTAAGAACTTTCCATTATGTATTGATGTATTCATTGTTTTCAATTTATAGTTTATTTTTATGTGAGTTGAATAGGGTTTTGAATAGGCTTGTAAGAGGTAGTGCCATGCTGCTTTGCTGCCGAACTGGGCCGGTACGACCGGGGTTGTATCTCTCGCACACATAACACCGGCGTCAAGTGACAGCTGTGTTGTCGAGTTTTGTGCGGTATGTGAGTTTCCGGTGGCCCATTGGGGGGATAGGTAAAAGGAGGGCAACACATTTGCATATCTTTTGGTTGTGCGAATGTCTATGGGTGTCGGTAGTTACCATAAGGCTCCGACTGCTCGGTTGCCTCCTTGTGAAAAAAAAAGGTAAACTAGAAATCGTGCCACCTAATTGTAAATGATCAGCATCGCCTATAAATGGCAAACGGGTGAATGCGCAAAGCATTTCCACTGCTAAGTTGTTAAGACTCTGTGTCAATCATTACACTGAAGAAAATGGTGGTACCGACTACCGATGCAGACGGGCGCTGCACAAGGGCACACCTTCCACCACCAGGGGGGTGAATGGAACTGATGATAAACGTAAAAACTGTTTTGCAATGAACAACACACTGTTTGCTAATGTAACGAGGGTACTTATCTAAATTGCTCTAATAAAGATAGTGCTAAAACGAAAAAATGGGATACATTACTATCACATGAGCACGTAAATCATCATCAACCTATTTCATCAAATGTTAGCAGTAGTAGCAGACATGATTGTTGCCAGTCAAGAAAATAGCAATACCTATGTAAATTTTGATATAGAATATTTGAAAAGGTTTGGGTAGACGAAGTGTTGTTGGTCGGTCATTAACCAGGTGGGAAGACAATCTCCGTGCCGGTCCCAGTTAGATGCGAGTGGCGAGGGATCGGTCGTCTTGGCGTTCATTGAGGGAGGACTATGTTCAGCCCCACCATGGTTCAGGCCTTGTCGTGGCGGTGGGGCTCAGTAACCTAGGGTGAGCGGTGCACCTTGGGCGAAGCTAATTGGGCCGAGGGGGCTCTTTGTACCCCTCTTATAAGAAGAGGGGACAGAAGAGCAGGGGGCAAGGGGTGACAATGGGAACCTCACCTCATTGTACTGTCCCGACGTTGGGAGGGGTTGTTCTGTGGTGCGGGAACTCCTCTGTGGAGGTGGCGTCGTTCCCTTGCGGGACTGACTAGCCGTCGAGTTGCCCTGTTTGTTTTCCAGATCCGGGGCACCTCACCCGCGTGGGGAGACCCACTCCCCCGCGGGATGCCTCAGAGCATTTCCCGGCGTTAAAGGAAAAAAAAAGGACTATGTTCAGCAGTGGACGGATAGGGGATGATGATGAGTATATATCGCTGGTTCTTCTCAGTAAGTTCGCCTTAGAAGTGTTAGAACCAATGGTAGATTCAATTGCGTTCAAAAATATACTTTGTACCTAGGTACTATTTAAAATAAAATAAATGTTTTTTTTTTTTATGTCCAAGAAGCTAGTTCTCCCGTTTATGCGTTACATGTGAGATGTAAGACGATAGATATAATAACTATCCTGGACTCCCAAAACTAAAATAGTTACTTAAAAATGATAATGATAATAAAGATAGTGGTACAATGCTAGTTGTCTGCGCAGAGGACATCCCTCCTATCTTTCGGTTTTTGTTCTCTAATACCATAAAAGTGGTAAAATAGAAGATGTGCAACACCTATTGATTGTGTTAAGAAGCAAAATGAGAGAGAACAGTTGTTTAGAGCACATATATTTAATTTTTGGGATGTAGAGCTGGCTCAGACGATACTTTCTGAACCAGTGTCTGCAAAGACAATCAGCTTTGTAATCTTACCATGATTGATAATGATAATGGTTACTAGAATAGGGTACAATAGGATCCCCACCATGGTTCAGGCCTTGACGTGGCGGTGAGGCTCAGAGCCCAGCACCTTGAGCGAATCTAATTGAGCCGAGGGGGTTCTTTGTACCCCTCTTATAAGAAGAGGGGACAAAAGGGGCGAGGACGGGAACCTCACCCCATTTTTACTGTCCTGACGTTGGGAGGGGTTGTTCTGTGGTGCGGGACAACCCCTATGTGAAGGTGGCGCCGATCCCTTTGGCGACTGACTGCCGTCGAGGTGCCGTGTTTGCTCATTAGATCCGGGGCAACTTACCAAAAGCGGCATTGGTGGCACTCCTGGTTTTAGTGGGTAGAGCTGCGTCAACTTACCAGCTTTCGGCTGCAGCGAGTCCTCAGAGCATTTCCTGGCGTTAAAGAAAAAAAGGGTACAATGGGATTGGCATATTTTTCACCAAATCCCCAATTAAATAAGCTCAAAACAAAATACCCATAAAAATCACGATATCTATACGTTTGTTCGACGTGGTTTGATTTTGTTTTATCATAAACACGCTACAGTTATAATACTTATAATTAGTACCGTCAGAAGCGTTGTATTTAAATGCTAATGCCTGGCATTTTGCTGACGCTCTCTCTAATTGCGGGCCCTAACTTGTGATACAGTATTTGCATTTCAAACAAGTTTTTTGTCTGTTTGTAATTAATATCCCAGGAAAGTCCTCTTCGTGGGGGACCAATTGGAAAAACAAACCAGTCGACATTTTTGGAGGATCGTGCCCAAAAGGGCCATCCCAATCACTTATCACGTTCCTACGTCCATTAGTCTTCACTTGAAAAACTTGCATAGCAGTTTAGTCATCGTTTAGTTGTGTATCAGAATAGTGAAAAAAGTGTGTGTACGAATGAATTTTATAAAAATTTTGTAAAACTTTATAAAAATCTGAGTCAGTCGCGCCTAAAGAAGTTCTACTTAAAAAATTAACACTTATGTTTATACAAGTCAAATTATTTTCATGTTTTTAGTATTGAGGTACTTTGCTATTCACAGTTCATCCGTTTGAAAAAATAGAAATAAATAATCCTAATTTTAAACTCACGATTAATGCAAGTTTCTATTTTTGAATAGCGGAAATTATATAGAATACTGAGCGTTACATCTGTCAGAAAAAAAAATTGAGTTTGGGGTTAAACTCAAAGAAGTTTACTTCAAAAAAGACAAAACAAATTCCAAATTTAGGAATATATTTTATTAAATTACGTGACATATATTTCGGCACAGATAACACAAATATTGTGCGGCAACAAGCCTTCGGCGGGTTCAAACCTGGAACCGGTGTACAGTACTTAAAATTGTTGAATCTGACTAATCGACTGAAAATCCTTGGCAATTTGCCAGGATAGGAGAACAATAAAAGTTGAAACCGTTCATTAAACTGTTCGTTTGAAGATATAAATATATCAGCCAATTATAGAATGCTATCTTCTCTTTTTATTTTATATTAATTAATGGGCTATAGCCCACAGACAATAAATTTTTAGTAATTCTTATTAATAAATAAAAATATCCAAACAAAACGAGTCAAGTTATCCTAAACTCCTGTTGCGAATAAAAAAATAATACAGCATACAAAATGGTAGAGGTAGCTTTCAGACCAATTAAAAAAAGTCAGCTGTCAGATACACGATTTTATGAGATAGAAGTTGCACTCACTTAAAATTTCGTCCAGAAACTATATTCTTGCTGATAGAAGTGATGTTATTTAAGAATAAAATAAGATAAACTCTATATATTCTATACTAATATTATAAAGCTAGAAGAGTTTGTTTGATCGCGCTAATCTCAGGAACTGGTCCGATTTGAAAAATTATTTCAGTATTAGATAGCCCATTGTGTGATGTGACTAACAGTAGTTAAATTGAGTTAGTTAACGCGGGCGAAGCTGCGGGCAACAGCTAGTGAATAATATAAGGTGTTATGATAACGACGAGACATGGCGATTTAGCGTCAGTTTACAATATTAGTACACCGCTTAATATTACTGAGCGTAACTTGATATTTCATAAAAACTTATGATAATTTTATCGCCTTTATGTTATCGTTTTAATAAAATTTCATGGACTATTTTTAAGTATTTTGTTTTACTTACTTCAATAAAACGGTGGCGTTTTAGTAACTTTTAAAGCTTATAACCAAGCAAGCTTTATCGTAGCAGATAATTAATCGCTTCATATACATTTTTTTAAGTTTTTAGGTTAACCTGTATGGAATTAGTACTTTATACCCAAATATCATTTAAAATGTGTAGTAAAAAGAAATTCTTTTTACTACACTTTTAACCAATAAGTATAAAAATGAAAAAATAATTTCCATTATATACGAAACAATGTCTTTTATTTTTCCTCGATTATAGTAATTTATAATAATAATAAATTTTCTAAGAGGTAGTGCTATGCTGCATTGCAGCCGAACTGGGCCGGCGCGACCGGGGTGGTACCTCTCGCTCACTTAACACCGGCGCCAAGTGACAGCTATCCTGTCGCGTTTCGTGCGGTTGTGAGTTTCCGGTGGCCCATTGGGGGGATAGGGAAAGGAGGGTGGCGCATCTGCGTGACCTTGGTTGTGTGGATGTGTATGGGCATCGGCGCCGTGAGGCTCCGACTGCTCGTTTGCCCCCTGATCACATAAAAAAAAAACGTTACAAGCTTAGAGGTTACAAGCGTCAATTTCTCCTTGAGAAGTAAAAATCTCACTCAAAAATATAAAACTAAAATAACCTCAACACAATTCAAATTTTCCTTTCCAAGTTAAGAGTAACGATATCGCATGTGATCAGTAGCGATTGACATTAGTATGTATAGTGACTGGCTTGTTCCAGGAGGAATTTAGACACGTCCCGTTGTTAGCACTTACAGGGTCCCGAGGGATCTTATATTGATACGGGACTCCCTTTGAAGTGGATTTTTAAAAGTAAAATACACTTGAATTTCAATAGATTTTACCTCAAATATACTTTTCCCTTTAAAGAAATGAGAGTAATGTGTATTAACCCACATTAAGCCAGCGCATTGATAAAGTACCTCCACGAAGGATTTCGAGGAGAATCTAGCAATAGATTGTTTTTTCTTTAACGCCGCCTATAAATGCTCTGAGGCATCCCGCGCGGGGTTGGGTCTCCCCAGGCGGGTATGTGGGACTCGCTGCTCCTGAAAGGTGGTAAGGAGGACGCAGCTCTACCCACTAAAACCCGGCGAGTGCCGCCAATGCCGCCTTTATTGAGGTGCCCTGGATCTAATGAGCAAACAGGGCACCTCGACGGCTAGTCCATCCCTCAAGGGATCGACTCCACCTCCACACAGGGGTTGTCCCGCACCACAAAACAACCCCTCCCAACGTCGGGACAGTACAATGGGGTGAGGTTCTCGTTCTCGCCCCTTGTCCCCTGCTCTATTGTCCCCTCATCTTAGAAGAGGGGTACAAAGAGCCCCCTCGGCTCAATTCGCTTCGCCCAAGGTGCAGCGACTCACCCTAGAGTCTAGACTACTGAGCCCCACCGCCACGACAAGGCCTGAACCATGGTGGGGATTCTGTGACAGCCTGGAAAATGCACATAAAAGATTACACATGATAAATTCAAAGCATGCATGCGAAAGATGGAAGTTTAATTATATAGATATGAGCTGAGTCGGTCTGTCGCATAATTAAATAAACGCGGAGTGCGTACTAATGAGTTATTTGTGACTTTGACCAACTTTTGTAGGTTTATTTGAGTTCTGATGTTATTTCTGATAATCTATACTTAGGTACATGAGTTTTGAACTTTATTGGACTCTTTGCGTGTATCCTATCCTTAAACTAAGAAGGGCCAAACTGTCCGATATAAAATATTTTTGAGAGTTCGTGTACGATATTCACTTCCAGAACCTTGTTAATACAGTTATTTTATTAAAGAAAACGGTATATATACAAATACGATATACAAACGAAATATATACAAAAAATATTTTCTGTGTTCCTAGGTCATGGATATGTATTAAATATGTGTGTTTTATATAAAAATCTTAAATATATGTATAGTATAAAAGTATTAAATATATTTTTCCGTTGTCTGGTACCCGTAACACAAGTTCTTCGAGAACTTACCACGGGTCCGGATTGACGTGATGAGAAAGCGTCCATAGGTATAATATTAAAAAAAATAAAAAAACCAGTAGCCCTCGACCAGCCGGTTGTCGAAAAAAAGATTTTTTATAATCTAATTTAGAACTATCACAATCCCTACATCGAAATTCAGGAAAGCCGGTAGTTTTATCGAGCTCTCTGTTGTTTGCCGCGCCAATTTGGTCCAGGTGATATATCTGAGTCGGGATATTGTCCCGAATCCTTATTTGTGTTTATTCAAGCCTAATTCTCTTTTATAACGTATCTTTTATTAAGAGTATCTTTGTATATACTATTAATTATTATATTAAACTTATTTGACCATCCTAAATCAAATGTGAACCAGTGGTATGCACTGTATCATGTATGTACCTTTTTTTTAACGCCGGGAAATGCTCCCCGACTCCTCACGTTCAATGAACGCCTACATGGCTGCCCCCCCCCCCCCCCGCGACAGGTTGACAGCATAATATAACCGGAATAGAACGGTTGTGTTTTGTATGAAAACAAATTCCGCCTTTGTACAGCGACGCTGCGCTGGTTCTGCGCTGTGATTGTCCGACTGATGGCCATTGGTGGCTGATTTGCCGATGGGACGTACATACAGATCACTGGTTGGTTGAATTCCTATTACGTCAGTGACAAATCACTGACCAGTTTCGGATTTTTATGGCTCACAAAACTACTCTATCCGGTTATATGGTCGATGACTCGTGAGAACCACGCCAGTTCTGGTTGGATAAAACAAATAAAAATACTTTTTCAGTAAATGGTTTCTGCAGTTGTGTTCTGAGTAATTGTTTGGTTCATTTAAACCCACTCCAGTTAGTATCGGTTGTCAATTATCGCCTGCAACGTGCTCCCTCCCTAGTAATTACTGGCACCCGTAACTTTAATGAATACTTACACTTTCCAACAATTCCGAGTGCTTCCAAACTTAATGCTGCCCTAAAGATCTTAATTCGATATATTCTAATTTCAAGTAACCTTCACAGACACTGAGTGACGTCATAGGATTGGAATCGACCAATCACCGGTATCCGCGTGACGTCATTTTTAGCACGTTATTTTTGTGAACGTGTTTTTTTTGTTTTATTTTTTTGTGGGTGACCATATTTACCACTGTCTCTCTTGTCTAGCCGGAATCAACAATAATTACGAGTTAATATTTTTTTATAGCATACGAGGGCAAATGAGCTGTCGAAGCCTCTTGGCGACTATCGACATATACACATCCGTAGAACCAGAGATTATGCACATGCGTTGCACTCCATTCCCCTATCCCCCTGGGCCACTGGAAACTCACAAACCACACGAAACGCGACAGCATAGCTCTCACTTAACGCCGGTGTTATGTTAGCGACAGGTAGCCCGGTCGTGCCGGCTCAATTCGGCTGCAAAACAGCATGCATTTTGTTATGATTTCAGCGAACTATGTTAAAATCTACATTGATTCCCGCTTTACACGAACTCCGTCAAAAGTTAAAGACTTATATCTTCCCAGCATCATCAACAGGCACTGTCCACCGCTGAACTCCCGCCAAACGAGTAGCGGGGTTCATCTTGGCGTTCATGGAACGAAGCCTATATAGCCCCTAGATTCAGTTTAATCTATGACAGCTTATATGTCAAATCGCTAAACTTCGGTTTGGAGAGTAAAGAAAAAATACAGTCTAACACATCACACCTTCTGACGCACACGTGGAAGTCATGACGTCATCAACTCCATCTATTTAAATTCAGTATATTTAACTAATACGAACAAAAGAGTGTACGCAAAGCATTTACAATGTGTATACAAAATAGTATTGAAATAAACTCAAAACAATGCATGATACAATAACATAAACAACGGTCAAGTGCGAGTTGGACTTAACGTTGGGTTCCGTAGATCTAATTTATTCAGTTGTTATATGTGATCCTGTCTATTGCCTGCATATCCGGGATCCTCAGAAAGCGGCTGAAGGCGCTCGCTTGGTTTTAGTTAGGGTGGACACTCCCAGGGGCGAGTCCCACATTGGGTCAGGATGTGCCTGAAGATCCTGGCTGCATTCATAAAGATTTCCCTGCGATATAAAAAAGAAGTTGTTATATGCACTTCACTCAGTGTATTTGACTTCTATCAGTTTCGAGTGATTTAGAGAATTAACTTTTTTAGTGTTTTGTGGATGAAGGGCTGCGTTTGTTCCGGGCGCCCGTCGCCATGGATTGCTGTGTCTAGTCTTCCAGCTTTGCTGTGTTTCGAAGAGAAGGGCAGGGTAGGCAGTGTAATACTGGCACAGAGAGAACATCGTATATCTTAGTATAATATGAAAGAGTTGTCTGGGCGGCTATCTCGTTTATGTTCATGTGCGACGCTGCCCTTCAGGAGGCACGTCTGCCAGTTTGACCTATCATAACTCCAATACATATTGTCAAATGGATTATGATGTCAGTTCCATTCCTTACGAATGGCGATGCGTTGTTTAATTATTTTTTTATTATTATTTTTATCAACTGCCCATGTAATTCTTTTTTAAGTAATTAATTGGGTTTTTTTTTTATAAATATATTTTCTAAATATATATTTAAAAAAACCGACGAATTGATAACCTCCTCCTTTTTGAAGTCGGTTAAAAATATGTTAAAACAATCACACCACGTTATCCTCGTCCTGTCATAAGCTCCTTCTAGCAGGTATATTAAAGAGTAAAAACAGAAATATATACACGATTAGACGGACACTGCCCGATGATGACGAACATAAATGAACATTGTTGACCTCCACAGAGACCTTCCCGACTCGAAATAAAAAATACTTTATTCAGTATTGAAATTGTTTAGTAGCTTTTTCCGTTTATACGAATGATCATTTTTAATACCTCGGCGTTCATTCAAAATCAAAATCAATTTTTTTTTTATTCAAAATAGTACTAATACAGTATCTTTTTGAACGTCAATTGAATCTACCACCGGTTCCAAGGTAAGCCCACTGAGAAGAACCGGCGAAACAAACTCAGTGGAACTAATCTTTTCAGATAATATGTATTTTATAACAATTTTAACATCTTATCTTGAAATGCCCGGGAGGAACGCCTTATTCCCAGGGTGTGGTATCTTCCATGAAATCTTTTACTTTATAATATGCTTTACCACACAAACGTTCTTTAACAACTTTTTTGAATTTTTTTATGGAGAGCTTTTGAACGTTTTCTGGGATCCTATTGTAAAAGCGTATACAGTTGCCTTTAAAAGAATTGCTTACTTTCGAAAGTCTAATCATTGGTGCATGTAACCTGTGTCTATTACCTACGTGTATTCCTACTATGAATATCACTTTTCTTACAAAATTCATTTATGTTTTTACGGACATACAGTAAATTTTCTAAGATGTATTGAGAGGTGACAGTCAGAATTCCTATTTCTTTAAATTTTTCTCTCAAAGATGAATAGGGAGGCAACTTGTAAATTGCACGAATAGCCCGCTTCTGCAGCACAAAAATGTTGTTTATGTCGGCCGCATTTCCCCATAAAAGTATGCCATAAGACATAATGCTATGAAAGTAGCTAAAATATACTATTCGCGCTGTATCTACATCAGTAGAGTCTACATTGAGTGAGGCCTACTTTCAGCAGAGGACAAACGCTGATAATGATGATGATGAATCTACTGTGCGTGTGTGTGTCACTGAACTTCACAGCTGGATCGATTCATTGGTAATTTTGGCGTCAATAATTTCAATTTATTTCAGTAATTCCAAAACGAATGAACCTGATGATAGTTCGTAATGTAAACCTTATTTTGCCAGTTTTCAATACATGATTACGTACCTTTTTTTATAACAGTTTTTTTTTTAAAGAGATTCCCATCTTATGGGCAAACGGGACCGGTTTAAGCCTCTTAACTTTCTTGATAGATGAGTTTATACATGATCTTTATAATAACAGAAAGAATTTCTCTAATTATCGTTTTTAACGTTTTTAACAGGTAGCTACTGTAAACTGTTGAGGAGTTCCCTCGACTGTCTATGGTCTTCATCATCAGACCTGCAATGACACTTATAGCCCATATGGGTGCAAAGTTCTCCTCTATATATAATGTATTCAGTCCAAACACAAGGTACTGTAAACCGCTGAGAAGTTCCTTTAACTGTCCTTCGTCTTCATCATCAGACTTCTGATGATATTAACAATTTATCTAGGTGTAAATTTCTCATCAATACAAATTAATCGAGTCCAAACACAAGGTTACTGCTGTAAATCGTTGAGGAGTTCCCTCGACTGTCTTTCATCTCCATCATCAGATCAACTCTAAACCTTCATGAAATTGTAGTGCTTTAAAATACTTAATTAAAAAATATTAATCGCACTAGTTACTCCTACGATTTTCGAAAGTTCCCCTCGATTTCTCTGGGATGCCATCATCAGATCCTGGTATCCTTATCATGGGATCACCTCGTAAGTGCACTCTTTTGAATAAAAAAAGAATTTTGAAAATCGGTCCACAATTGACGGAGAAATCGGTGAACATACATAAAAAAATACACACGAACATGTAACCTCCTCCTTTTCGAAGTCGTTTAAAAATCTATAACGAAATATAGATGTTTAAAAAAATTTACGCCATGACAACTTATGCTCTATGTTTAACCAAAACCCTTTTCATATAAAGTTTATTAATTTAAATTGTAATTCCACCAGCTTCCTTCGGTGTTTTTTGTCAAAATTTTGGCAAAAATTGTAAAAGAAAAGGAAATTATAAATTAATTTTTGTTGTTTTACTTTTGAGAATTAACCATAAAACGGCAAAGGGCGTTCTTTGAGAGTTACAATAATAGAAGATTACTTTTAACAAGCTGGTGCCCGCAGCTTCACCCGCGTTAAATTAGATTTACAGCCGTATCTAGATTCATGGGGATTATAATGAAACAGTTTTTACGGATTTTAGCGCGGTTTATTAAGATTTTTACAAGCCCGACGTTTCGGATACTTTACAGCAACCATGGTCACGGGAGGACTGAGGTGACAGATGTCCTAACGTTACAAAGTTATTCGAACTACCCTATGATACATCATTATTTTGTTAAGTCCTTTCTACGCAGAAAGTGCTAACTGTATCTTTAATCTGTGGCATATTATGCTTAGTTTTTTATTTAATTAACCGCGATAAAATCCGTAAAAATTGTTTCATTATAATGAGTGAAATTCGCGCAAACATTAGAAAACAATTCATGGGGATTTTTTATAGCCCATGTTACTCAGTGTTAACATAGCCTTGATAATAGTTTATGCCTTTTAATAATAATAATATCTATGACGCTTTTACACCATGTTAATCTGGCCCCGTGGTAAGTTCTCGAAGAACTTGTGTTACGGGTACTAGACAACGGAAATATATTTAATAATTTTATAGGGTGGCTGCCGATAGATGTGAAAACTTCTAACTTAGAATTATGACATTATGAAATCAATTCTAAAATATGATATTTCATGAAAGCGTTCGGTGACGAGGTGACGATGTCGCGAGTTTCATGATTTTGCACCCAAAAAGTGCATAACGCGCCTAAATTTTTCACTTAGGTACAAGCGACGCATTTTTAAACAATAATTCTAATATCGGACACGTGCAAGACGGGACTGAGCGTCCTGAGCGGGGTGAGGCTCTCCATACGCGCGCGAGCTTATAACTAAAGGACGTAAACGACAAAATGGTTTTTGTTATTTTATTATTATCATGTATAAGCTATATTATTGTGAATTTTTTCAATAAAAACCATTCAGTAGTTTTTGCGTGAAAGAGTAACAAACATCCATACATACAAACTTTCGCGTTTATAATATTAGTAGCACTAATAGGATATTTTACAGCAAACGAAATATTATAAAAACAAACAAAAGTTGGAGGTCAGCTTACTAAGATGTTATGTTAAGTAAGGATTACATATTATTATTGTACTAGCTATTGCCCGCAGCATCGCCCGCGTTAACTTACTCAACTTAATTACAGTTAGTCACAGCGTGATGTTATAATAGCCTATAGCATTCCTCGATAAATGCGCTATCTAACACTCAAACAATTTTTCAAATCGGACCAGTAGTTTCTGAGATTAGCGCGTTTAAACAAACAAACTCTTCAGCTTTATAATATTAGTATAGATATAAAGAAATATATTATTTGTGGATTTAATGGCAGTTCATGACGATAGGTCATATTTTGTCCGTCATAAAGGTTGTTGATAATAAAAATGATGATTATAAAAACATTCCCGACGTTTCGTATGCTTTACAGCAACATATTTGAGTATATACGCTCGAAGTTCAAGACCCGCGACTCCTCGCTGTATTTCGAGGAAGTGGATTCGCCCCATGGACAAGGGCGAGAGACAATAGGTTCAGTGTACCAACAGACAAGATTATTGTCCAATAGATAACCTTAACAATACATCCCATATTGAGTTTCACTTTTCATTAATGAACTTTAAGTTCGTTCATCTGCTAAACTCACATCCTAAATTAAACCGTATTTCTACAGAATAGAGTGCAAAATAAGATATAACCATTTAACTTAACACAGTATAGATCATACAAGATAGTTGTAATATAAAGAACTTTAATACCCTGGTATAAGGTGTATATTAAGGTGGCATGATATTGGTGTCAGAAGACTTTTACACAGTATTGTAGTATTGTGCGTTTATAGATCATTTGCGTGCAAATTTGCACGTACGCATGTGCCTAGGCATGTGTTAATATCGATAGAAATAGCATCGAAACGCTTAAGAGATATCATATAGATATTTCTGTATCACATACATACATCCCTAGCAATATCAATATGACAATCATCGACACATTCGATAGATACATCCTTATATCACACACCCTTCACGAGTCTTTAGTAGAAAAAAAAATATTTCTTCAGCAAAAAAAATCGAAAAACGCGGGCAAATTCTTGTTCAATAACTAATCCGCAAAACTTGCTACGCCTTCTAACAAAAATATTTTTTTTTAACATCTGACCTCAATTCGTATAAAAAAACTAGCGCACTCGACCGACGTCTTATTCAAAACATTTTGTAAAGGACCAAATTGTGAATCTAAACCATTATCGAACACACATAAAAAACTATCAAAATCTGTCCAGCCGTTTAGGAGTTCAGTCAGACGTGTGTCTGACTGAACTCCTAAACGGCTGGACACGGCACAGAAGAATTATATAATTATACATATTAACTAGCTGTTGCCCGCAGCTTTGCAGGCGTTAACTTAGATTTACAGCCTTACCCGGATTGATAATGATTATTTTTAGCCTAAGTTACTCCTTATAACACCAGCTATCTGCCAGTGAAAGTCCCATCAAAATTGGACCAGTCGTTTCAGAGATTAGCCGGAACAAACAGACAGACTGAAAAAAATTGTAAAAATGTTATTTTGGTATATGTACCATAAGTACATATACATCCATATGCATTTATTAAAAAGCGATTATTTTAATATAACAAACAGACACTCCAATTTTATTTATCTGATGATGATGATGATGATGACGATGATGAATATATATATATATATACGAGTAAGATGAACATACGATCATCGACTCATAATAACCACGTCATAGATGGTGGAATGGGATTCCCTTTAAATTTTGGAGAAAGCGACCTTGGTCAGTATTTGCCTCCGAACCTCCTCGCCGAGAGTAAAAAAAGGAAAATCAATGAATAATCATAAAAAACCCACCTAAACGGACGCCTAAATTCTCATCTCATCATAAATCTTTTTTTACATTCTTATAATATTACTCACATTATAATGTAATAGCAATAAGGCCTCGTTTTTAATTGACATGTTTTTTACTTTATTTTGTGGAACTCTATTTTCGACTTTATTTACAAATGTCTTCTTCACGAGACTCGCCTCGTATACAGGTATTTTGATATAATTTATATTTAATACATTATGCAAAACAAATATTATATGTTCAATATGGTATATTAACAATAATGATTTATCAATATTCGAAAAATAAACAACATTAATAAAAAATAGATCAAAACCTTTTATTTATTAATTAATAATTACTCGTCTTATTAGATTATTATTAATAATAAATAGACTCTTACTACTAGATTAATAGTTGTTGTCATTGTTATAAATCTAATTTTTGCAGAATTGACGATATATAACAATTTTACATTATTAATGTTTGGGATGTTCAACGATCTATTATTTAAAGATGTATGTATGTATGTGCCAGTATGTGGTATTCTACGAAACATTGGATTTAGAAATTCTTTCACCACCACGTTATCGCTGAGTTATACATAAAAATAATCACTCTTAATCTCATATGAAAGGCCTACAACGCATCTGCTAATGATGTAGCGTGTGTCACCACTCACCACCAGGTGAACCGACTGCATGTTTACACTCAAAAAGAAAAAATCTGCAATTTGAACGGTGGAAGCTGCGGCACACAGCTAGAGTGGAGGGCACTGACGTATCGATTTTGCGAGATAGCTCATCTTAGATGCGGGCGTCAGTGCAGTGCTGGGATGCGCCCGCGCACGTCGGAACGGTACAACACTATGGTTGGTGAAATTGGTCGATAGTGATGCTTGTTGTGATCGGAATATATTTATTGATGTTTATCAGGTGAGTGTTAGATAGATAAAGATAGTCGCAACCAAAAGTTAATTGGTAAATTAAATATAATAAAAGAGATTATCATATCTATGTTTAATTTAATATAACGAAGAATGTGTGCGCGAATTAAAAAAAATGTTCTTGAAAGGTTTATTTTTATTTAATTTTCGGGCCGAGAAAAATCGCGGGGAGCAGCTAGTTTCTAAATCTGGTTAGGAATTAATAATACGCGTATAGTCGCGCGTAAAAATTTTGTGACTATTAAAATATGATTATTTCGTAGGTAACAAAATTGTAACACTTGAAACATTATTAAAGTAAAAAAATGTTACTATTAAAAGTCGTTTAGAATGCAAACCCCTAAAACTGGAAAAAAATATTGGAGCAGTTCTTTGTCATAATCTATACTAATATTATAAAGCTGGAGAGTTTTTTTTTGTTTGTTTGAACGCGCTAATCTCAGGAACCGCTGATCCGATTTGAAAAATTCTTTCAGTTTTACACAGCTCATTTATCGAGGAAGGCTATAGGCTATATAACATCACGCTGTGACTTATATTTTCTGGGATACGAAAAAATGGGATCTTATCATACGAAAAAAATATCCCATAAAAGTATTAAGTATGTCCAAAAATGGTACATTAATTTAGTTCCTTGTTTATAAATAATGATCGTATCAATCATTACTATATTAAATCAAGAACTCGTAATAACTGTCTCGTACATTTTCTATAAGTATTCAATATTCGTAAACAACAATATCAATAAGGGCAACGACTGATGACGAATGATTACAATAAATTATTAAAATTACGTAATAACTCATTCATATATTACCAGTATAAATAGTTCTCTACCTCCAAGTTTAAAGATCTAGCGAGATAATACCATCGAACATATGACCGGAGTAGAGCGATAATATTGTGTGTTTTATATGAAAACGAATTCCGTTAAATCTGTGCTGCGCCGGTTCTGCGCTCTGATTGGCCGACTGATGGATGATTGGCCGATGGGACGTACACACAGATCACTGGTTGGTTAAAATGATATCACGTCAGTGACAAATCACTGACCAGTTTCGGAATTTTATGGCTGATAAACTCATTCTCTCAACTCGCACTCACTCCTCTCAAACCACCATCCTGATAATTTCTCCCGTGAAACAGGGTTGCTGTGTTTCGGAAACGAGGGCAGGACAGGTAATTACTAGCACATAGACTTAAATTACCATCTTATGTCCTAGGATAGGCAACAAATAAATGAGTTGCCTGGGCCAGTGCCAGGTAAACTAGTTTATGTTCATGGGCGACGCTGATCACTTACCGTCTTATGACAATTCTGCCAGTTTGTCTGCTATTACGTAAGACCCTTAATCCGTCTGTGTAAATATTTAATGACTCAAATGTACACATTCCCAAAACAGGAATAGGATTCATTGTGCAATCTGCCCTTGGTAGGATTCGAATCCGTGACCTCTGAAAGTATGTCAAGTTATTTACCCAAAATGCGATTCCGTTCTATCAAATAGGGTTTTAGGAGTTTGATTATTCTAATGTAATTTAAATGAGAATCGCGCCTCCTGGTGGTAGGTGGTCAACGTAGCCCGTAAACATAAACCACGCGACACTAACAGTCAACACACAAGCGGTTGTTACGTTCCTTCGTTGTCGCTGGCCTCCAAATCCTTGGGTTCCATTGCCTGCAGACATTCCTTTAGGTGCTTCCAAGAATAGCCAAAAGAGCGAACAAACACACAGACATATTTCCGTTAAAACGGTCATAAATGACAAGTTTTTTAATATTTGTCCAACATTAATGTTTAAATATATTTAGGGTCGGATGTCTCACATTGAACCAGGCAGCTACATTTAACCACCATTTTATTTCCGAAATGCGACGTTGCCAATTTCTGCAAAAATGGCTGAAAGATAGGTATTTACTATCTCTGTCTGCCCACTAGTTTTCGTGGCGCCAGCGCGCGAAGAGGTTGTGTGAGGAGCATTTTTACGAAAATTAACTCGAAAAGTAAGTATTTTTTGCAAATTTCTTTCTTTTTTCACTTTTTTACAATAAATAATATTGGTCTTTTTATATTAATACTGTATACTGTAGTTATCCAGCTTGTAAATGCACCTTAATTCGTTACTGTGCAAGATTATTTTCCGGGTAAAATTTTGAGGTTAGTTGCCAAAACGTGGTCTGTCCCACAATGAGCCACTTGTAGGTGGTACACATTGAACCATGGCTCAATGTGTACCATCCCGAAGGTTAAATGTGTACTAACACTATAATTATTTATTTTGTTACAGTATGGCGCGAAATAAGGTGTTAGTAAGAAAAAGAGGTGGACATTCGGCTGCCAATATGCTTAAGGCCCTTCAATTGCATAGATCAGGCAAAAGTATTAGAAAAGCAGCGAAAACTTATTACATTGCGTACCCAACTTCACGACGCTATGTAGAAAAAAACTTGCACGTCAACGTAGAGGACCTTGCTAGGAAGAGATTGCTACCGAATTATGAAAATCATCTCATTTTTACCAGCGAACAAGAAGATGTTTATAAAGAGTACATTATAGAATGCGCTTTAAATTTTTTTTTAAAAAGACTGACAGACCTGAGCCTGATCCACAAGACTAAAATTTAGATCCCAACGCACAAAATGTTGAACACGAATCTGTTGAATCAGATGACACATTTTGTGAAGATGGGAATGTGAGCCCCTCACTGTTAAATTCTGATGATGTGGCAGAGATTAACACTGATCATGTGGCAAAGATAAACACTGATAATGTGGCAGAGATTCTAGGTATAAATTAATCTACAGAACGTATTTCTATAGCATCACCCCGGATTATTCAAAGTTCTCCAATTGCAGGATCATCGAAGAATATCTCTTTGATTTCTCCTAGACAATTCATGCCACCAATTAAAGCTGGGCCCAGATCTAATAATAGAAAAAATAGAAAAAAAGGAAAAAGCAGAATCGCAACTGACACTCCCGAGAAAAAAGAAATTACAGAAAGCAAGACAAAGAGACAAGAAACAAAATCTAAAGCAAAAGAAGTAAAACGCGCTATTAGATAAAAAGGTGAAAAGAAATGCCCCAAAGAAAAAAAAGAAGAATGACACTGATGAGTCTACTCCTGAGGAAGAACTCGAAAACGTAATAGAAGTTAGTGAGACTGAAATAAGTGATATAGATGGATCTGAAGATGATGAAGAAATGTTGGTTGTGAGAGGAAATTTTGAGAAATTAACGCGTAAACTAGTTGAAGATGACTACGTTCTTGTAGTTTTTAACGCAAAAAATATTAATGTTTACTATGTGGGCAAGATTATTGAAGTTGACACTTGCAACTATGGAGTTTCATTCATGCGGCTTATTAATAAACAAACTATGAAGTTCCGGATGCCATTGGAGCCTGATTTGGCTGATGTGAAATTAAAGGATATTAAAATGATTCTGCCACAGCCAAAAATTAATGGAACACAAAATCGGAACTCGACGTTCAACTTTCCAATACGTGTTGCTCCGACTATTAACTTACGTTAGATCTCATTATTCTATCTGTTTTTGATTATTTTATCTGCTGATATTCAGTAGAAGAATCATGTTTTTTATATGGTTTTCTCTGTTAATTACTTTTTAAGTTTAAAACTTTTTTGTTTTTCCATCGTCAAAGTTATTTAATAATGATGCCGATGGTAGCAATGTTTGACAAGACTCTAATTATGTTTTGTTACTTTAAATATTCTATTTTTGTTTTTACTGAAGTTACCTACCTTTTAGAATTATTATTATAAATAAGTAGGTATTTGACTGATGCAAAGGTCTAATAATTGAACCAAAGTGGAAGAAAAATGTTTTGTTATGCTTAAAGTAGGTTTATGTTATAAAATTTAGAGATATTATTAATTATTTTGTGATAAAAATCATGTTGCTCAAGTACAAATGAAGACTGACATTGTAAACTTAAGTTTTATAGTAAAATAATAAATATAATACTATCGATATTTAGCTTTTTATTACATTACAAAGCAATTTAAATACAAATTAGTCTAAATGTTAATGATTTATAAGGCGGTTCAATGTCGAAAATACCCCGGTTAAATGTGTACCTCCCGATGGACACATCGAACCAAATCTAATTTTTTAGAATTTATTTTTTATTGCTAAAACCAAACAGAATTTTAAATAAAATTGTTGACCTTATTGTAGTTAAATAAATTTTCAAACTATATTAAAAAAAATTGGGGAATCAATCTAAAAACAAGCATTCTACGAGACTTTGAAATTTACCTGGTTCAATGTGAGACAACCTACCCTACTAGAGTCATTAGATATTTAGATACTTTAACCACAGTAGGCTTTAACTGATCTGAGCCTGTTTCAAAAACATATTCTAGTTTATAGCTCTATAAACAAAAATCAGCAAAATGGACTTACTTCTGTTACACATCATCATCATCAGCCTCTATCCGTCCACTGTCGAACATCGGTCTTTTTTTCTTTAACGCCGGGAAATGCTCTGAACAACCCGCGGGGGAGTGGGTCCCCCACGCGGGTATGTGGGACTCGCTGCGCCCGAGCCCTAAAGCTGGTAAGTAGACGCAGCTCTACCCACTAAAACCTGGCGAGTGCAACCAATGCCGTCTTTGATGAGGTGCCCCGGATCTAACAAATAAGGCACCTCGACGGCTAGTCAGTCCCTCAAGGGACCGACGCCAGCTCCACAGAGGGGTTGTCCCGCACTACAGAACAACCCCTCCCAACGTCGGGACAGTACAATGGGGTGAGGTTCTCATCCTCGCCCCTTGCCCCTGCTCTTTTGTCCCCTCTTCTTATAAGAGGAGTACAAAGAGCCCCCTCAGCTCAATTAGCTTCGCCCAAGGTGCACGTCAAGGCCTGAACCATGGTGGGGTCGAACATAGGCCTTCTTCAATGAATGCTAAAATGGCCATTACATATATTAAATTACACATAATATGTATGAGAATATTAAAATATACGGTAGCTTTTATTGAAAGAGGCCTATATCTAAGAGTGGACGAAAAATTTGATAATGATGACCTTGTCAATTTTTTTCACTACAAGAGAAATCATAATCCCTCGGTACACTAATGAAACAAAGTTTGTCGAAGTACTTTATCACTTTTCTTCAATGCATAAGTTTAGTATACAATTGGGACGCCCTATTTCTTGGGCAAATAATAAAAATGTAAAAAATATCACATGCCTAGGTTAAAACAAGTTGTATTTTTTTTGTTACTTGCAGTATTTCTAAAGTCTAAAAAAAATCGCGTGGCCGTCATGCCACTCCCATCGGCGTTCCCGTCAAAGGCAGTGTATTTTGGCTGGGAATTTCTGAGAAAATTACAAAAACCTGCCGAACCAGTCCAACGCATCCCGGTAAATCATTCTCAGATCAATTTTTACCTTTCCTCGTACGGGACTCGTTACTTTTATTCAAAATAAATCTATACAGATAAATAAAATTAGAGTTTTTGTTTGTAATATTAAAATAACCGCTTTTTACTAAATGCATATGGATGTATACACGGTACATATACCAAACTAGCATTTCTTTCAATTTTTGTCTGACTGTTTATTCCGGCTAAACTCGGAAATGGCTGGGTCGATTTTGACGGGACTGTTACTGGTAAAAAGCTGATGTTTGAAGTATTAACTTAGGCTATAAAAATAATAATCATCAATTCGTATACGGCTGTAAATTTAAGTTAACGCAGGCGAAACTGCGGGCAACAACTATAATGTATATAACTAAAAAATGTTTTAAAAATAATAATCGCAAAACTACAGTTTGTAACCATAGTTTATTACGTAGTTAATATTTCCATGAATCATATTGTAACGATTGATTTATGAAACATCGGGAATTTTGTAAGAAGTAGTGCCGTGCTTTGCCGCCGAATTGGGCCGGCACGACCGGGGTTTTTACACCGGTATTATGTGACCTCTCGCTCACATAATACCGGTGTAAAGCGACAGTTATACTGTCGCGTTTCCTGCGGTTTGCGAGTTTCCGGTGGCCATAGAAGAGGGCAACGCATCTGCATAATCTCTATTGTGTGGATGTGTATGGGCGTCGATAGTAGCCAAAAGGCTTCGACTGCTCGTTTGCAGGTGGCACTTGCCGGGTTTTAGTGGGTAGAGCTGCGTCCACTTACCATCTTTCGGGCGCAACATACCCGCGTGGGGAGACCCACTCCCTAGGTGGGATGCCTCAGAGAATTTCCCGGCGTTAAAGAAAAAAAAAAGATGTTAAGTCCCGAAGCCAGTGACTACACTGCCTGCCCTGCCATTATTTTATAATAAACACCAAAACTGTTTGACAGAAGATACAAGTGTGATATCCATACAGGAGCGACACAAATTCTTCTTCCTTCTTGAAATGCTCTTATTAAGAGGACGCCTCGGTAATTTTGTCGTCAATAATTTCAATTTATTTCAGTAATTCCAAAACACATGAAAATATAAATTGGTGACCTGGATAGTTCATGATATAAGCCTTATTTTTCTAATTTTCGAAACACGATTAGGTAACTTTTGTAACAGAGAAAAAAATATCAAACATACCTCTTATTAAAAACAGATTCACATCTTATGGGCAAACGGGTCCGGTTTAAGCCTCTTAATTTTCTTTGTAGATGAGTTTATACATGTTATTTAAAATTGTCATATGAATTTCTCCAATTATCGTTTTTAACGCAATAATATAACAAAAACCATTTTGCCGTTTACGTCTTTTAGTTATAAGCAGCGTATGTAGGCCTTGTCCCGCTCAAGCCGCTCAGTCCCCTCGTGACTATTGTCAGCGATGGGTCTTTCTTTTTTTTTTTTGTTCTGCAGCGGAAATTTGCAGACCAAACCATAACTAGGACCGGGGTGAGTTTTAAACCTAGCCGTGTGTGGGGTTCGCACTTGGAGATGCGTTACCCACTAAAACCGCTGCAAGTGCCCTCAGCCGCTTTTATGAGAGTCCCGGATCATGCAGGCAACGCAGGACCCTCGGCGACAGGCTGGCCCCGGCGAAAAGGCCAGTCTCCTCCTCTAAAGGGGGACTGCTCGACTGTTCGTTTGATTCGATACTTTTAGCAGTCCCCGACGACGTCGTGTCTAGCTGGACCCAGTTAAAACCCCATCCTGGGCCCGACACGAGCACAGGGGCGTTACTGGAGGCGCATTAGGTAGCGCCTCCTACGCACCCCCGTTCGTCGCCCGCGGTGGGAGGCCTCGTCGGCGGCCTCCTCTCTCACCCGCTCATCGGCCTCCTTCTGGGACATTACCGCCTCGCAGAAGGAGACCATCGCCGTCCAGGACTCGTCGTCGCCGAGCATCGCGGGGATGAGACTCGGCAGAGACAAGTCCCCTCCATGTCAGCGATGGGTCTGTGCCAGTTCCTCGCTAGTTCATTTCACGAATTTATTTAATGGTTTTATTAAATGTCTAAATTGTTTGTTAGCAAAATGTCAAAATATGACACAAAAGAGGTTTAAAGTTTACATCATAATATTTATTTGTAATTTATAAATATAGGTAATTTTAACTTCACTTTCTTTTTGTGTCAAAATATATTCTGATAAGTATTAAGTGGTATTATTTTAAATATTTATTATATTTTAGAAAACAATGGTTGGAACAATGTTAGGAGAATAAAACAATGGAGTCGTTATCTGATTGCAATAGAAATAAAGAAATGTCGGCTAACTTTTTAAAAGGGCACGTATGAAAAATTCTTTTTTTTTCGGATGGATCTATGCTAACGGCCCGAAGGCCCTAATGCTACATCGGATTAGTGTGAGCCCATTTGGCTCACTTTTGCTTTGTAAAAGTTGGGGGTTGCCCCGCGCAAACCGTGCAGTCTGCGACTACACGGCCTCCTGGCGTCGGATTGGTGAAAAATTCCTTTTTTTTTTTTTTTTTCTGTCCATTTACAATCAGCCTCATAGCTTTAATTAAATCTGTTGAACTTTCTGGACGTTATATTATTTATATCACCGAAACACTAATTTATTTTGTATCTTCTAGAAATCAAGACACCTTACCGAATTACGCAGAATTAATCAATGTCTTGCCCGCATAAGCTTTTGTTACTATGTATTTATAAATATTGATTATAGATAGAAGAGGGGGCAAACGGACCGTCGGTTCACCTGGTGGTAAGTGAAAAGCGATATCCACAGACACCCGCTATACCAGATGATTAGCAGGTGCGTTGTCGGCCCTTCGTATCGGTTCAGAAATACGTAGGTGGCAGCGGATTCCATTTAATCGTCGTGCGAGTCAGGAAATGCCGTAAAATCGAGTTATTGTGGATTTTCGGACATCGAGATGGTGTGGGTGAAATTTGGTAAATATCCGGTGGAGGAATTCAGCTCTAGGTATTAGTCCGAACAATTCCTCATAAAACTCCCCGTGGTAGATGCGGTAGATTTTTTTTTATAGAAAAGGGGGCAACCAGATAGTCGGTGTTCGATAAAATGCAGAGCGATCCGACATCTCTACGCAGCGCTAAATAATCAAGTTGATTGAACCTTACTATCGGCGACGATTCGGGCCGCACGCAGTCAAATGGAAGAAACTGATATTGGGGCGGTCCAGCCTAGAGGTGAGAGCAGTATTCCATGTGAGGTCGGATCTGCGCCTTGTATAATTGTGGGCGGTGTGAAGGCATGAACTACTGCTTCGCCCTATCCGCACGCCTAGTTTTTTATAAGAAACTCGGCGTGATCGATAAAAGGCTATGGTGGATGGCTAAACTAGCCTAGAGGCTAGTTTAGCCATCCATATGACCATGAAATTGCACATCGCTCAATATGTCGACGCCAAGTATCCCAATGCTGGCTGAGGCGGTTAGGGAAGTGCCTTTAAATTGCAGAGGAACGACGATAGCCGATTTTTTTGCGGTAAACGCGCAAACTTGTGTCTCGTTCGGGTTAATTGGACTAGGTTAAGTCGCCCCCATTCCAGAACTTTGGCCAACAGAGACTCGATTTCAAACACAAGTTTCTTGCGACACTCATCGACTTGTTACCGAGAAAAAATAGAGGGGCCAAGTGTATAGGGCATCTCCAGTGCTGTCGTCTGCATAACACTGAATGCCGCTAGTTTGCAGCATATTATTGATATGCAGAAGAAACAAGGTTGAAAATAGTACACAGCCTTGCGGAACACCAGAATTAACAGACTTGAGATCCGAGCATGCACCGTTGACAACGACCTTGATGTTCCTGTATGCCCAAAAACTGGTGATCCACTTACATAATTTCTCGGGAAGCCTTCACTATGTCTAAACTAACCGCCAACGCTTCCCCTTTGGTCTCTACTGCTCCAATCGCTGCGTTAGGAATATTAGAAGATCACCAGCTAAGCGATTCCGTTGAAAGCTATATTAGCGATCGCTAGTCAGCTGGTGCTCCTCCAAATATCGCGGGAGCTGGCAGTTAATTATGGTTTCCATAATCTTTGAGAACAAGGAAGCTATAGCTATTGGTCTGTAGTTGAACGGGTCAGAGCGGTCCCCTTTCTTAGGGATCGGGTGAATCAAAGCGGTCTTCTACGAGCATCGGACGACGCTTAATGAATAAGAGTATCGGAAAAGACGGGTAAGGACGGGTGCCAACTCAAGAGCACAAGTTTGTAGAACTAGCCGAGGGATGCCGTCAGGCCCACTCGACTTATGAATTTCCTCCGAAAAGAGAGCTTTGCGCACGGAGATCGGCCTGAAAATTATTTCCGACATTGAGGTGTGGTACCAGTCACCGAGGGACTGTCGGTGGTATTTTTTCCTGGTCATTCAAAGTCGAGTTGGAAGCAAAAAGGGAGCCTAGAAGATCAGATATCTCCTTAACGTAGTGGGCCAACGAGTCATGTGATGTAATGTTGGGGATGGCTTACAAAAATTCCCTTGAACAGCCTTGGCGAGCGATCAAAATGCACGAGCTCCCGAAGGAAGTCGAACCAATCTCTCACCAATTCTGTTTACATGCTCCGCTTTTGCCTCAGCAATAGCCATTGTGAAGGACCTGGAGTCAAAGTTATACTCCTTTTTTAATGCGCTGGTCTTTACATCCTGGAACAACGATCCATTGGCCCACGCTTGGTAGCTTACCCGCTAATGGCTGGGATTTGCCGCCTATAGGCACTGCAGAGCTTGAAATGAAAAGCTCCATGGCTTATAGCGCCATCTCGGCAACAAAATCGGAAACGATGTCTGGGTCATCCAGCGAGAAGCAAATTCGCCCCCATGGGTAGGATGCAAAAAAGGATCGCATCCCATTCCATCCCATTCCAATCAGCTGACCTATAGTGCCAAACACAGCGGCAGCCCGAAAAACGAGGCCGTGATGGGCTTGCAGGTGGCACTGAACTTCGGATCAGACAATGGTCCAACGAGCCAAGTCGAGTGGAGCCACTTAGTGTGATGGACGTTGAAATTACCAAGTATCGTGATCTCTATGGATGATGATGGATCTGTTGTAGCACGGAATCTGTAGTCATTTGGATGTACTCCATTAGTCGATCGGTTTTATCATTACCGCTGTGGGACCTATATAGGGAGGTATAGACGCCGGGATGGTCATGCACGATGCACAACCAGAGGATGGAGAGATCCCTTCAAGACTTTCAAGACTACCACGGCGATGAGAGCAGACATCCTCTATGACGTACGCGCAAACTCCAGCCCGTGGTACAAAAAAGTGTTCTCATTTGTACCCCGAACAGGAGATATAAGAAGTATCAGCTGGAGAGGATATCTGAGTCTCGATCAAAAATAGGAGGGCCAGCTTCGCCATCTGGAGGTGGTAATGGAAGATGTTAAGAAGTCCCCTGAGGTTACAGAAATCCACGGTCATTGTGGTAGGGAACTTCTGTCGACTGCTCCGTGACCCCGGGCAGTTTTTGTCTTGAGCACAGATTCCCCAAGAATTCGCGGAGCTGCACAGGTTTCCGGGTTCAAGTACCTGTCCTGAACCCGGAAGCCTAGAGAGGGATTCTCCGGTGCTTTCGCGACCGGTACCCTACTGGGGAGTCTTTGCATAGTCTGTGCTGCCATGTGTGGAGGGAGGGATGGGCAACCGGATCTCTCACATAACACCGTCGTCATTCGACGTCGGGTTTATGTAAGAGCGAAGCACTTATAAGCGCCAGCCCATTCAGCTGCAAATGCAAGTAATTTATGTAAGTAATTGTATAATATTAAACAATATAAACTTAATAATTATTATATAAAGTGTTTTACTGTACATTGGACATCATAATATCAATGTAAAATGAAAATATGTTAAATGTAAAAGTAAATGATAAAGAACTAGAATCATCGTATAATTATCTTCTAATATATAAAATTTCCATGTCACAATGTTAGTTACCGTAATCCTCCGAAACGGCTTTACCGATTTTTACCAAATTTTATATGCGTATTCAGTAGGTCTGAGAATCGGCTACTATCTATTTTTCATACCCCTAAGTGATAAGGGTGGTCAACCCCTCAAATTTTAAACATTAATGCGGGCGAAGCTGCGGGCAACAGCTAGTGAAAGTATAAAATGAAATATATTTATCGAAATACAAAATGACGTTTAAATATGACAAAAAAACAAAATTAAAAATATATAAAATGACAACTCCAAGACGTCTACGATGTTACACATGGCGCGCGATAGCTCGCAAATTGCAATATTTACGTTACTTATCGGGGTGTGCTGTGTGCGGGGTGCGGGGCGCGCCTGCCCGGTTTTAGAATTATTGTTTACCGAGGCGTCACCTTAAGGTTACACAAGTCGCTCATCTTTTCATACAAACGCAGAACAGTAATTACTACAATGTTTTACGTTGACCATCAAAAACTAAGTATAATATCAATTAATGTCGTCATTATCTATGTCTGTATGTACCCAAAATCGTAAAAAAATATACATTTAAAAAATACAAGCTTCTACACTTTCGAATTTCAACACTGATTTTAGCCCAACTTTGGGCGAAAATAAATAGTATGTGGAGCACGAAAGCTCAAAAATAAAGCCCGTACAGACATAGTTTATTTATTCAATTATTGAAATAAATTTATTTTAAAAAGATACACTTGATAATTTTTCTGTAATAAGTGTTTTGCTAAAAGGACATTTTAGGAATGAATCATTGTGCATTTCATTCTAACACACATGTTCGCGCACTATGTCAGGTGACATAGCAATCATTTTATTAGCCTTAATAAAGATTTTTATTATTTTTGTTGCTATAATTAACCCACTTGTGAACTGTACTTAGGTTACGGCCTGTTATTTGATAACACTGTCTTGACTTTGTATAATGTTGTGTTTACTGTTTCGCTCTTATAATATAAACTTACTTCCTCTTTAATTCGGAGGAAGTCACAACTGAGTTTTACTTAACAGACATTTTGTCATCACAGAAACGATGTAAAAAGGTTTTTATTATTATTAGTGTAACTACTTAACTTTAGAAAACAATATCATCACACTGTAAGTACACTACATCCATCTATTTTGCATACATATCACCATTCTTTTCTATTTTTTACGCTGGGAAATGCTCTGAGGCATCCCGCGGGAGAGTGCGGACTCTCCAGGCGGGTATATGGGACTCTATATGGGACTATGTAAACCCGGCGAGTGCCACCAATGCTGCCCTTTGTGAGCCGCCCGGATCTATTGGAAACAGGGCACCTTGACGGCTAGTCAGGGACTGACGCCACCTCCACGAGGGGTTGTCTCGCATCACAGAACTAAAAACGACGGGACGGTACAATGGGTCGGATAGTACAGCCCCTTGTCCCCCTCGCTCTTTTGTCCCCTCTTCTTATAAGAGGGGTACAAAGAGCAGCTCCTCGGTTCACTTGGCTTCGCCCAAGGTGCTGGGTTCACCTTAGGCTACTGAGCCCCACCGCCACGACAAGGCTTGAAGCACGGTGAGGATCACCATGCTTACTTCTTCCACTATATTAACAGATAAAACTGGCATTTCACATATAATTATATTTTAATCAAAAAAGCTTTGTTCAGCATTGGACGATAGACAACAATATATAGGGGGTTTTATTAAAAATGATACGATGTAGTTAATACCACAAAAGAGAGAGCACACAATATAATCCGCTTACTTCTGCCGTTTGTCTCATATTAAAAGTTTCCCGAAAATTATATACTAATTTATAAAATGCCCACGTATAATGAGATCGATAAACTGCGACACCGTTTGACCGATCACCAAAAAGGGGGCACATTTTTAGGTTTCGATCCTCAAAATAAAAAAACGTGATCCTTATAGGATCACTCCGTTTTCTGTCTGTCTGTCTGTCTGTCTGTCTGTCTGTCTGTCAAACCAAAACTTAAATGGTATTTTGCATTGACAGAATCATGAAATATTGTAAGAAGCTAGGTCTTTATAACAAGTAAGGAAAGGTAAACATATGAAAACTGCTAATATGTTCTTATATTACAAAAAAGTCACGTTTTTTGGAACCACGTTAGAGTTAGAGTTTATTTGTCGGTTTTTTTAAGAAAAAGTCAACTCTGTTGTATAGAAAATTTCGTGACCAAAGTATCCGACTGGACTAACAGAATAACTAGTGAAGTTCATCTTAGTATATACCTAGTATCCTCGAATGGTTTCGAGGAGAAAATTTCCCAAAATTATTTGTGAACAATGACCTTCAAAATATTTATTAATAATCCGCTGAATTGTCGGCCCTTCGATGCTTACAGATGTCTATTAATATTTCGAGAACTATGAGATTTCTTGAATCTTTTCAATCTTATCCTCAACAAACTTACAAGCTTATTTCTTGAAAACATTCAACTACCACTAACTTCTAAGCACCCACGTCTGACAATCCGATTTTATTTGAAATTTTAGAAAACAAATAAAGTCCAGAAACCGAGACTTATCATAACAAGAATTTGTTGTTTAAATGTGATATAGGTACAAGATAGTACGCTTCACACGTAATACGTTAGTGCGTTTACAAAAATATATTTTGAAGATTCTTACGCGTTTAAGAATATAATATTAAATTAAGTTTATGGTTTATTACATGCATTACAATATATGCTATATAACATTACATTAATGACACAATCAGATAAAATTCATATGCATTAATGAAATTGATAAGATTTAACACATATTCCATAAGTTATAAATATTACTAAAATTTGTAATGCTAAATCTATACTAATAATATAAAGCTGAAGAGTTTGTTTGAACGCGCTAATCTCAGGAACTACCGGTCCGATTTGAAAAATTCTTTCAGTGTTAGATGCTCATTTATCGAGGAAGGCTATAGGCTGTATAACATCACGATGTGATGTAACACTAACAGTAGTCAAGTTGAATAAGTTAACGCGGGCGAAGCTGGGGGCAACAACTAGTAAAAAATAAATTGATGATATATATAATCTGTTCTTATTATCATTTTCTTATAATAAATTTCGCATTCATTTTGCATGATGCATGGCCTGCTCGAATTTATCATTAACCAGCGTAATTAATTTCAAAACTGTCGTCCTTACTAATCGGCAGTTGGCATTCTAGCTGGGTTCTCTCGACATGATAAATGACAACAAAATAAAAGGATAAAAATAGTTTAGTATTTATTTATACTACAAAATAACATTATGTTAAGCAGATACACAAATAAAAGAAATATTTTTTTATCGCGGTTTATTGATTGTACAAGCCCGACGTTTCAGATACTTTACAGTAACCATGATCAAAGAAGGACCATATGTGTAGGAAATATAATATACATATAACTGTTTTTTTATGTTTATCTTCCTCCTTGCTTCGTGCCTCTTGTGGTCAGCCTTCTGCATCACTTTCTGTCTTATGTTTATGCAAGGCTTTTAGTACTTACTACCTACATACTAAGATCCCATATTAACATGCATATTTTTTCATTAAGTATTAAAATGGTATATAACAAGAATTTATCACGTTTTTTGCTTTTATTTGGTTCAAGTGAAGCTCAAATCTAGTAAGTAAAGCATTCGTAGACAATGCTGAAATATTTACGGGATATAAAAGTAAATATCCCGTTTTAATCAGTATTACTAAATATTAAATAATATTTTATATATACTTAGTTTATATTTATATATTGGAGTCTATACTATATTTAATGCATTTAACGTATATTTTTGAAGTGAAAACTTCTTTCAGCGCTTTGAGTACTTTTTGGGTGAACAAAAATCATGCAACTCGCGACTTCGTTAACTCATCACTGAACGCTTCCAATGTGACATTTATGACGTTATCATTCTAAGTTACAAGTTTTCAATTCTATCGGCAGTCCCTATGACTAAAAAAGACTGGCGTCTTTTTTTAAGCGGTTCGTCCGTCGTCAGTGTGAAGGAGGCCTGAGTGTTTTGGGCCGGTATTATGCTGTGGTATTCCAATATAGGCGGCGTCATGTTTTTCCGATTACTCTCGAATTCCACCAGTCCGTTTTATTGTTCGGTCGAGATGGTGATTTTAGTTGGAAATATATTAGTAGCATCATCAGCATCATCGTGATGTACGTTCTGACGATATATAAACAAACTAAAACTTTATTCCCAATACTCACGTATACATTATAAAAATAACCTAATAACATTAATATTGTATAACGAATAAATGAAAAAATATTAACCATCAATCAAATCATGATAATCTAGATTCTAGCCTAATGTTAACTCGTAAGATCTTGTTACAAGTGCAAGAAACTAAAATAATGAATTTGAAATACATACACACGTCAATAACCCGGTATACAGTGTGTTTTTTTTAAGAGGGACAGTATGGGGAAATCCTAAAGTATAAGAGATACAAGGAAACTGTCTTAGGAAACATTAGGTACTTTTTATGAAAAAAAAATTGGTATAGTCAAAATTTTGGTCAAGTGTGAGTTGTCCCTAAAAATGATTAATTTTGATGAAATTTTTTTTTGACGCACATCTACTCAGTTTCATGAGGGGATCATTTTATTGTATGGGAAGAAAAAAATCGGGACAGCAGAAGTTAGTCAAATTTAAGAAAATCGTTTTCATTATTACAACCCGTGTAAATTGCCTACCACTGCCCACTGCAAGGTTTTTATTAAAAAAAATATTGCCTATTCCAGTTTTACATTTGAATTTGGAACACTTTATTTGGTTTAAAAAGGATTAAAATACTTTAAGGTATTCTTACGCGAGCACCTTACCTTACAAATCTAATTTAAAAAAACAAATTTTAAATTTGGAACTTCTTGAAACAAACAGTATTTTACTTGATATTTCATTGTTTATAGTTAACATTATGTTAAGTTTTCGTCATGGAATTATCAAACTCGCATATAATTGAAGCATATATATGGCATGTACAATAGAAAAAATAATCATTTTTGACCACGTACAAACCCCTTCCGAACTACGGCAACCCATAACCAGGTCCGCTTTTCCTTTAATTGTTGGTGTGCAATATTAGATAATAAAATCTTTGCCATTAAAATTTACCATGGAACATTGAATAGTCAAAAATATCAGGAAATATTAAACATGGCTGTGGATTTAGTAGATATGGCAATTCCATTAAATAATTTGAATTATCATCTACCAACAAGAAGGCGCCCCTGCCCACAATAGTATCGCTACTAAACAGTTTTTAAATGAACATTTTCTTGATCGCTGGATGGGCACAAATGGCCCTATTAAATGGCCACCACGTTCACCCGATTTAACACCGTTGGATTTTTTCATTTGGGGGTACCTTAAAGGTCGAATTTATGCAGATACTTACAACTCGGTACAAGAGTTAAGAGACGCAGTGCATTATCATTTGAACAACATACATCACAACGCCTTGTCTAAAGTTACCAGAGGTGTTCTGAAACGCGCTCGTGCCTGAATTCGACAAGAGGGAGGCCACATTGAACATTTACTTTAATGTAAAATTATTTTATTAAATTTACCTAACTTCTGCTGTCCCGATTTTTTTCTTCCCATACAATAAAATGATCCCCTCATGAAACTGAGTAGATGTGCGTCAAAAAAAAATTTCATCAAAATTAATCATTTTTAGGGACAACTCACACTTGACCAAAATTTTGACTATACCAATTTTTTTTTCACAAAAAAGTACCTAATGTTTCCTAAGACAGTTTCCCTGTATCTCTTATACTTTAGGATTTCCCCATACTGTCCCACTTAAAAAAAACACACTGTATTACTCATATAACCGTTGACCGTTACGTGTAGCTAATCTGTCAAAAACAAAAAAGATACTTAAAGTATCCTCAAAATCTATCTTCAGGATTCGTCCGGATCGAACCCAAACAACTCACTCAAGAGGCCGTCGTCGCTCACATTATATAGAGCTTGAGAGAGATATTATATAGAGCTTGTTAAATATAATGTATTCCTTTGATAAAATAAATAAAGGATGTAAAATAAGACGTTTGTAAGATGCATTTGATACCCGATCCTTCACTCGCTGGTGCAATAAGAAAATTGCTACATTCCTTTGAAATGTGCCTTCACGGAAAATATATTATGATGACATCATCATCATATGACGACATCAACATTATCATCTGAACTGAAAATTATTTTTAGAAACAATTATATCTTAAGTAAGATGCATTAGTAGATTTTTATGTTAGTTGGATAGGCAGACGTGTGACCTTGTGGTAAGTGGTCGACGTCCGTAAACTAGTGTAACTGGAACGACCCCAGGCAACTCATTTATGTGTTGCCTATCCTGAGACATAAGATGTTAAGTCTTGGTGCCAGTAATGACACTGCTTGCCATTCTCTCCGAAACACAGCAAAGCTTTCACGGGGATAGTGGTACCCAAGCACCCTGCGCGTCGCAGCGCATCCCTCCCACCAGTTAACACTATTATATAGACCTAGATATCCCCTTTTTTAGGTGTTGCCTGCTGCTTTGCTCGCCTTAACTTAGATTTTCACCAACCATACTGATGAAA
Source organism: Helleia helle (assembly GCA_963853865.1). Lineage (NCBI taxonomy): Eukaryota > Metazoa > Arthropoda > Insecta > Lepidoptera > Lycaenidae > Helleia > Helleia helle. Next base: position 1,813,697 of record OY971435.1, read on the forward strand.
ATTATTTTTTAAAAGTGATAACATAATAATTTTAACATAGTAATTAAAAAAAACACAGTCGAAGTCCATAGTAAGTATATTGTTAGTATTTACAAAGACCTTAAAAAATACTGTTAGTATAAACACTATGCTTATAATTGCAGTACCTATTTAATATATTGAATAAAAAACATACTTTCAGTGAACGCTTAATTTCTGATTATTATAATAGGTTATGTAGTTAAATTTAGCCTTTACCACATGGTTAATGCGATCTTTGGTCGAATTTCGCTCTGTCATGTATGTATGTTTGTCTATGGTATACACTTAATTAAACCAATGACAGGCATCACGTAAATACAGATGACATGCCTAATTAGATAATCTCGCTTGTTCGCGGGTAATTACAGGGCAGGGGTGGGTGCATAGTGTTTCCTCGAAATATATCGAGGTTGACATTTCAGGTTTAGGATTAAAATTAAGGAGAATTTCGTATTACTATACCGTGAGGGCAAACATCATGATTCATTTATTTTTTTCAATCCTTCGTTATAGATTTTTGAAGTTATACTTCTTTTAGCGCGTTAGGGAAAAATGATGAGAGTAATTTTTTATAATGCGCGCGCACACCGTCACGAAAAACCGACACCCTGAAGTTAGCTATAGTCAACATTATTTTATATAACAATTTTCACATAATGACAGTATAGACATCAGATGGAAATATAGTTTTTATTAATGATTTATTATAATGAGTGAACGACGATGGTGGATTACAGTTGGTATTTGAAGTGAGAGGTCTGGGTTCGATCCTGACCGGTGCACCTAATATGGGTTTATGAATTAAATTAAATGACAACATCGTGAGGAAACCTACATGCCTGCATGTCTTTGAAGGTTCCTCCCGAGCATTGGGCAAAGAGGTGAACTATGGCCCAACACTTATCCCAAACCTCCTTGTCTGATTTTCCGGAGAAGACCCGTGCCCAGCAGTGGGACATATAAGGGTCAAAATGATGAATTTTAAAATTGTATTCTCAAGTTTTACGAATTTTGACATTAAAATGGATCAAACATTTTCATCCGTCGAGCGTCCGGCCCACTTTTTTTACTGAATGCTATCGTTTGTCCAGTAGCGTAGAACCTTGCCGGCTGGTGGTGGTGCTGGCGCTAGTGGCGTGGTCAGTGGTGTTGTGCGCACCCGCCCCGCTCTGCGCGGCGTCGGTGGAGGACGACCCACGCGCGGCGCAGTTCTGCCAGGCTCTGAATACCCTACTGGAGATGTATGCTGAGGTCACCGGAGAACGGGTCCCGGAGTACCAGGGTGAGATTTGACTTATAAAGGACTATTCAACTGGTGTCATGACAGCGGGAGAGACTCATGGTGATGATGATGTTGATTAATGTTAGTTGTTAGCGTCGCCCATGAACAAGTGGACCTGGAACTACCCCAGGCAACTCATGTGTTGTCGATCCTGAGACATAATGTGTCAAGTCTCGGTGCCAGTAATTACACTGCCTGTCTTGCCCTTTTCTCCGAAACACAGCAAAGCTGTTTCACGGGAGAAATAACCAGGATGGTGGTACCCATGCAACCGATGTGGACATGACATAACGAACCCGATTTCATCCTATGTATGTGGGTGATGACAGCGTTCCGCTCTTATGATGATGATGGTGCCAATATGTTGAAAAATGGTGGTGAATGGGGCGTTTGATTTTACGATAATAATTATTATTAAACAAGGATTTTCACATTCCTTAATTTGAAATAATGAGAAGTATTCGTAAAAATTCTATTCCTATGTCTAGCGATGGACGGAAAAGTGCTGAGAATGATGATGTTAATATCGCTTTTTTTTGACTCTTTACTTTTTCTACTTTTCGCATCTAACCAGATAATGGACAGATTAAACTGACATTTAGGTATAATATTTTTGTCTCGCTAAACCCGCAACTTCTAACGAACCTGACACAAAGAACACAGCCAACAAAGTAACCTGTATGAATACCCTTTGTTACAGCCCTTGTACGCGACTACCCGCATCTTTTGAACACTGGAATGAAACGGCAAGACGTTGTGCACTCTTTCCTGCGCTTCGGTCGCCGGCGCTGACGAGCACGCCCTCTGCGAACGCCCACCAAATAAACAACCGAATCGCATTACCACATGCATAATCTTTATTTTGTTATAGAATAAATAATTTACTTTGTCCGAAACGTGTTAAAGTTCCTTATATGTAAGATAGTTGTAGGTCAATGTATCCGAACACAGCGAAATTGTCACTTCAACAATGGACGTCGCCGAGTGGGGACGTCTTTATTGTACTTATCGCTAAAGTATTATAGTATTAAGAATTTACGATCTTGTCATCGATATTTCGTTGCGTTTCGTTTTATGAGTAAAGTATTTAATGTTGTAATGTTTTAATAAATACATATTTATGACTAGCCTAGAGTTTTTTATTTTTGCCATCTGTTACTCTTGCTATATCTATACTTATTTAAAAAATTTATCACATGAAAAACATTAGACACTTTCTGGAAAAGAAAAACATTTTTATTTAGTCGCGCTAAAAAGAAAAAAGACTTTCCCTTTAAAACTTTTACTGTTCACATATAATGTCGTTATGCAATTTATATCATATAAGTCATAAAAAACTCCATATTCTCGACATCGATTAAACGTAGTGATTACATTCTCTTGGATCGATGTCTGCCATCTAATGACACATGGATTATAAAACTGGACCCTCTTATATTTCATCATTCCTAATGACGCAACAAGGTCATGAGTCATGGCTTTTGAGGTTCCCATATTCCAAGGAAATTTCAATTCGAGTCATAGTCTCAGGAAATTTCATATAGGTATATTAACTTTATGGGAAATTTAGAGCTCTTATTTCAAATATCTGTATTTAGAGCTCTTATCTATATTCTCGTAAGCTATAGGTAATATGAAAAAGAGGTAAGTGATCACCTAATTCCATCATTACCATTTACTAGAACAGTCAGTGAAAGCATCCCCACCATGGTTCAGGCCTTGTCGTGGCGGTGGGGCTCAGTAGCCTAGGGTGAGCCCAGCACCTTGGGTGAAGCGAATTGAGCCGAGGGGGCTCTTTGTACTCCTCTTATAAGAAGAGGGGACAAAAGAGCAGGGGGCAAGGGGCGAGGATGGGAACCTCACCCCATTGTACTGTCACGACTTTGGGAGGGGTTGTTCTGTGGTTCGGGACAACCCCTCTGTGGAGGTGGCGTCGGTTCCTTGAAGGACTGACTAGCCGTCGAGGTGCCCTGTTTGCTCATTAGATCCGGGGCACCTCACCAAAGGCAGCATTGGCGACACTCGCCGGGTTTTAGTGGGTAGAGCTACGTCCACCTACCAGCTTTCGGGCGCAGCGACTCCCACATACCCGCCTGGGGAGACCCACTGCCCCGCGGGATGCCTCAGAGCATTTGCCGGCGTTAAAAAAAGAATAAGTATATAAATGATAATATTAGTCAACCTGGCAGACTACAACTTACAATTTACCTGAGACCAGTCCGAAGAATTAATTAACTCGTCACCTTAGAAGACGTCTCGGTACAAGTAATTATACTGTTAGCCCTTCCATTACGAAACACAAAGCTGATTCAAGAACTGAATAAATAAGGATGGTGGTACCATTTTCTTTTTATGTGATCAGGGGGCAAACGAGCAGTCGTAGCCTCACGGCGCCGACGCCCATACATATCTACACAACCAAGGGCACGCAGATGCGCCACCCCTTTTTTCCCCGATCCCCCCCAATAGGCCACCGGAAACTCACAAGCCGCACGAACCGCGACAGCATAGCTGTCACTTGACGCCCGTGTTATGTGAGCGAGAGATACCACCCCGATCGTGCCGGCCCAGTTCGGCAGTTGCAAAGCAGCATGGCACTACCTCTTATCGACGGACTTACCATATATAGCATCAGAATCTATAGATTGCAATTTAAATACAGCTATTCCTCTAGTACCCACTGACGTATTACATCCTCCCCTAGACATGCACTTCTCATGTAAATACAATGAGTCGTTACCTAGCAACTCCCCTAAAGAATTACGCAACTTTTTCAAAGCAAACTATGACAGTATCTGTAAAAGTTTAAATGAAACCCAGTGGGAGGTGGAATTCAAGGCTGCCGGGGATGTAAATAGCATAGTCAATGTGTTTTACTCAAAATTAAAACAGGTCATCGATGACTTTGTTCCCATAAAAAAACATAACAGCAAACGATTTCCTCCTTGGTTCGATCGTGACTTGATTCGAATACTTAACGAAAAAAATAAAATAAGAAAGCGATATAAAATCTATAAAAACCCGATAGACAAAATAGAACTTGGTATGGTTAGCAAACGCTGTGAGATTTTTTTTTTTTTTTTTGGTTTCGCTGGGGAATGCGTTTAGGCATACCACCGGGTCCGGGGGGGGCCGGCGGTTATGTGGGACTCTCTGCGCCCGAGAAGATGGTAAGGTGGACGCAGACTCTACCCACTAAACCCCAGCGGTGTTCTCCTCGTCGTCTGAGTGGCCCGGCGAGGGAGCTGTGGACGTCCGCACCGGGTCACAACGATGTGCCATGCGGCACTCTTCTCTGGAGGCGGGGGTGGCGTCCCCCCCTCCCTCTCCGCTTAAGGCACACTGAACACATAAGAGTGCCTTATAGCTCGGACCTTACGCGCGCGCGGCAGATCCCCCGATCGGCCGCGCACAGGTCCCTCACGGCGGCGCGACCACCTGTCGCCGCCGCGCTCTCCTGCGGGAAGAGGCGCCAGTGCGCTCTCTCTCTCGCTCCGCCTCCTCCTTCTGCGACATCACGACCTCACAGAAGGAGAGGACCACCTGCCATGTGCTCTCACTGACGGTCATCGCTCGGATGACCGTAGGGAGCGACAGGTCCGCGCCAACCTCAGTGATGAGGGACGCCCTTTCCTCCGCCCAAGCTGGGCACTCCGCCAGGGTGTGGTCTGCAGTGTCTTCACTGCAGTCGCAGTGATGACACCCTGGTGAGTCCTCCGCCCCTGCCACCTTCCACAGATACCTCCTGAAGCACCCGTGCCCCGTCAGGATCTGCGCAAGGTGGAAGGTGATGATGCCATGCCGCCGGTCAATCCACTGCTCCAGGACTGGACCGACGGCTGACACGGTGCGGTGTCCCGCACTAGGCTCCTCAAGCCTCTCCTTCCACTGACGGAGCACTCGCCTACGCAGGCGGCTCCGCCAGGATTCCATTTCTTCGGAGTTTTCCTCCTCCTCCTCCACTCCTCTTCGTCTCCTCCATGCCTGCGCCAGGGGCCTTGCCACCAGGTCCCACGGCGCTGAGCCCGCCAGTACGCACGCAGCCTCGTATGAGGTCGTACGGTACGCACGGACGGCCCTGACGGCCATGACTCTCTGCGGACGTCGCAGCAGAGCCACCTTTTCCGTCTTCAGGGCGCTCGCCCATATCGGCGCGCCGTACAGCCCCATGGACTGCAAGACGCCCGTATATAGGCGGCGGCAACCAACGCTCGGTCCACCCACGTTGGGGAGGAGGCGACTCAACGCGCGTGCAGTTCCAAGCAGCCTCGGAACGAGGCGCCGGAAGTGCTCTCGGAAGTTCCATCGACTGTCGAGGACGAGGCCCAAGTACCTCATGGTCGACTCGACAGCGATGGAAGTTCCCCCCACTATAAGGCGGGACCTGGGTGGAGGGGCTCGCCGGGGCCCGTGGAAGCATATAGCTCCGCAGCTCTCCAAGGCCACTTCGAGCCCAAGACGCCGGATTCTCGCCACCACCTGGGCTGTGAGAATTTGGCTATCTTATGTTATAAAAAATATTTGCATAGAATTGAAAAGGGAATGGTTGCTAACTCGAAACTGTTTTGGACACATATTAAGGCTAAGCGAGGAGGTTCAAGTACTTACCCTAATACCTTTTCCGATGGTAATACAGTCGCATCTAATGGCACAGAAATTTGTGAATTATTTGCTACACATTTTTCTTCTGTATTTGACACTCATGACGATTTTAATATTAGTAACATATCCAAATTTTCAGAAAGCTTGCAACTAAACAGTCAAACATTAGTAATACCCCCCATAACGTCGACAGAAATCCAAGAAAAACTGCTGTATTTGGATTGCGCTAAGGGTGCTGGACCGGATGAGGTACCTCCCTATTTTATTGTCAATTGCGCCTCTTCACTAGTTACTCCTCTCTGGCATATTTTCAATCGAAGTATTAGCACAGGCATCTTTCCTGATTTGTGGAAGATAGCCAAAATAATACCAATTCATAAATCTGAGGATAGCAAAGTTATCGGTAACTATCGTCCGATATCTATATTGTCAGTTTTTGCAAAAGTTTTTGAGTCTTTGATCTGTCCACATATCCAACGCCACCTTATGCTGTATATTAATGATTGCCAACACGGATTTGTGCCCTCCAGATCAACGGTTACTAACCTGGTAAGCTTTGCGGAATTTGTCAATGAAGCCGTTGACTCTGGAAAACAATGTGATGTAATTTACACTGACTTTTCTAAAGCATTTGATAAAGTACCACATAAAGCATTGTCCTATAAATTATCTACTTACGGTATAACCGGATCTCTGTTGCGGTTTATAGAATCTTATCTCAGAAATCATCTTTTTTATGTCGTATTGAATGGTTTTCGATCGTCAACTCATATTGCCACATCCGGTGTCCCGCAGGGCTCACATTTAGGGCCGGTTCTATTTAGTTTTTATATAAATGATGTAACTAATTGTCTTTCATCGTCTAAAGCTTACATGTATGCAGACGATCTAAAATTTGCAAGAATAATTCAATCACAGGATGACGCAGTATTATTACAGAAAGATCTTTTAAATTTGAGTATGTGGTGTACGAACAACTTTATGATACTTAATCTAAAAAAATGTTATATTGCTAGCTTTTCCCGAAAGAACAAACTTATTGAGTATCACTATCATGTTGGAAATGATACAATACAAAACGTCGACACAATAAAAGATTTGGGCGTTATTTTCGATAAAAAACTAACATTAATTCCGCAACTAGACTATGTTGTTACTAGAGCATCTAGGATGATGGGTTTCGTAATCAGAAATGGAAAAGAATTTCGCAATCCCAAAACAAAAATACTCCTTTATTTAACAGTTCAGTAAGAAGCATTATGGAGTATTGCATTCAGGTTTGGAGACCACACTACGCAACCCATACTCTCAGATTAGAACGAATTCAGAAGAGGTTTCTGTGGCACTTGGCTTATTCAGTGGGTAAATCTAAGGAGCTTACATCGTATACGGACCGACTCAAATATTTCTCATATTTTACCGTAACTGGTTTCCATCCTTTTACCACACGGTCACAAGTTATTGATGCGTTGTTTCTCTACAAAGTTATTCGTAATAAAATTGATTGTCCCCAAATTCTTGAGATGATAGGTTTTCGTGTCCCGTCTCGTTATCCGCGAACACCAGTAACGCCACTGTATTGCCGACCTAAAAGAACAAACCTTGGTGTCAATTCTCCACTATCTAGAATGATTAGTATAATCAACTATTGCAGTAAAGTCGTGGATATGTATTTTGACTCTCCCTCATCCTTCCGCAAGTGTTTAAACGAAATTTTAAAATGACTCTTGTGACATTATTATTTACATTTTATTTTTTGTATTGTCTATTTGTATTTGTTTTTGATTTTTGTTATATTTTTTAATTGAACATTCTATTTAATATAATTTGCTAAATTAATGACGGTTTAATGTTTTCCGAAGCAATGTTGCTAGAACGAATCTTGGCCTTAATGCTCCAATAAACAGATTAACTCGCCAGTATAACATATTGGCTAAAAATAAGGAAGCCGATATCTTCTCTGGAGCCACTCACGAGTTTAAAAAGTGCTTTTTAGCCAAATGCTTGTATTGATAAATTATTATTGTGTTCATGTTATCTGTATGTACTCAAAGACTTAAATATATTTTTTAGTCAATCAACATTATTATAATTGTAATACTAGTTTATTCTTAATTTATATAAATGTTTTTGTTTTAATATTTAACTACATTTAATTTTCACTTAACTATCATGGATATTTTTAATGTATTTTTCTATTTTTGATTTGTTATTTTTATTGTAATTTATTGTCTATTTTTGTTACCAGCATGCTGTCTGTCATCTTTAATTAAAACAACACTTTGTTTATTACTCCTGTATATGAACCATGTACCTATGCTTGTCTTAGTGTGTGTTTTGTTGATGACTCATTACAAATAAATAAAAAAAAAAAAAAATTACATTACTATTATTATTATTATTTTTTATTTTTGTTAAATTGTCTACTATTTTATGCTTAGTTATTAATTCGCGCCATAAATGTATGCTTTCCACTTAATTTTTATTAATTTTCATTAATAAGTACATGTATTTTGACATTATTTTTTTAAAATTATTATTGGACTTTGATGACATTTTTACTTGTTAAGTGATCCAATTAAGAATTTATCCTAAATATTTCTGAATTCTGACATTGTAAATTACCTGAATTATTATTATTTTATATCATCACTCTGACAGATACAGAATGGAAATCTTATGTAGTAAAAATAAGTACTTAATAATAATGACACAAAAAATCTTAGTATAAATTATTAACCGACTTCAAAAAAAAGGAGGTTCTCAATTCGTCTGTATGTTTTTTTTTTTTTTTTTTTTTTTTTTTTTTTTTGTATGTATGTGACACGATATCTCCGCCGTTTGTGAATGGATTTCGATGGTTATTTTTTTGTTTGAAAGCTGGTGTTTCCAATTTGGTCCCATATTAATTTTATTAAGATCTGACAAGCCGTTTTTTAGTTATTCCCAATAATGCCTATTTGGTTGGTTTTGTTTACCTTGATGATATGATAATTTTATTACATGTCGATGTAACAATTGTATAGGATACTTTGGTAGCACACCATAGTATGTCGCGGTCATCGTAATCATCGTCATCATCACCATCATCATCATCATCATCATCATCATCATCCTTTATCCATCCACTGCTGAACATGCCTCCTTCAATGAACGCCAAGATGACGAATTTCGGAATCACTAAAAATTAAGAAATAAAAACATTTTACAAAAAATTAAAACCGACTTCAAAACACTAAAAAGTAATAAAATAACAGTTTCTTTAATTTTTGTGCTTACAACATATAATCAACTTAATCTTCTACTAATGTACAAACTTTGCGTTTACCACGTCATTAAAGTTACTTTTGGAGTCGGTGTCGTATTTGTTGCTGTACATTACCTTCCTACCTACCTTGGCTGACACCGACTCCAAAAGTAACTATAATGACGTGGTAAACGCAAAGTTTGTACATTAGTAGAAGATTAAGTTGATTATATGTTGTAAGCACAAAAATTAAAGAAACTGTTATTTTATTACTTTTTAGTGTTTTGAAGTCGGTTTTAATTTTTTGTAAAATGTTTTTTTTTAATTATTGGACTGTAAATGTGCATGCTGAGTTTATCTATAAGTAATTGTTATACGTTTATTTTTTTACTGATCTTTCTTTTTTCAAATTGTTTTACGTGTCATCAATTATTGATAAACCTAAATAAATAAAATAAAAATATTGACGGATGCGAAAATCGTGTTACTGGTAAACTAGAAAAAGAATTTTTGTACTAAAAAGTGCAGGTAAAATAAATAACATCGTTTAGCACCAAACAAATATAAAATTTATTGTAAAACTGTTGAAAATCGATTGTAATAATTGTAACGGCAAGAAATAAGTCAATCTTCACTGGAAATTGTCATACATTTACCGGATAAAGTAAAAACTAAAGTTAAAATTATGACTACTGGTACCTTGGCATGCATGTATTCAATTTAAATAAAACCAATATTTTGTTTTTTTTATAATATAAAAAAATTAATAAACGAATATTAAAATTAAAAAAAAACGATTTCAGTAGTATTATTAATAATATTATTATTATAATTAAAGTTATTTCATAATACTCATGATTTATCGCGGTTTATTAAGACTTCTACCATGTTAAAGTGCGTAAAGAGTTGTTCGTATTATTTATATTTGCCTAAACATGCAAAGGTACTAGCAGTCGAATCCAATACATCATTAAAATACTAAGTACAAAAATTATCAAATAATACATTTAAAACATTTATTGTCGCTGTTACGCAATTAACTTAAGTTTATACTTTACAAAAGCTAAGTCAAATATTCACAAACCTTGTATGTTAACAGAAAAAACAGTACAAAGATTTCTTTAAATCGTGACAAATTCTATTTCACATTTTCTGTACTTTACGACCTTTTGACGTCCTGATATTAAGCACTAGCTGTTGCCCGCGTTACTCAACTCCTATAAGTCACAGCGTGATGTTATATAGCCTATAGCCTTCCTCGATAAATAAACTGTCTAACACTGAAAGAATTTTTCAAATCGGACCAGTAGTCTGATCTCAGGAAGATTAGCGCGTTCAAACAAACAAAAAAACTCTTCAGCTTTATAATATTAGTGTGTTCTCCTCAAAATTAGTCGAGGATCTTAGAAAACCTACTCGCTGGCTCAATGCGGATTAGTAAACTTAATACACGTTCAATTTTTTTTATAGTTTATGTATAGGTTTCCTCAGGATATCTTTGTATCGGTGAGCAAGAGATGTTGCCTAGGTTAGGTGCACAAGGAAATTGGAGCCTTTCACTTTGAGACCAAGCCTTTATCAACTAGACCATCGTCTATCTACACATAGCCCATGGAAGACGAGTCTTATAAGGAATTTCAAGATGATTGTTCAAAGAGGCTTAACTCGACTATAAGCTCAAAAGCATCAAATCGTAAGTTTCTAGTCACGACAAATATAAAAACTATTTACATTTGAAATAATTGCAATCAAAATTTATCCCCTATTATATTTATATATATGAATAATCAATGGCAAGTCATAGTCATGTTAGATAAAATGATTTTTCTTTCAATAAATATAATAAAGTACATTTTATGATATGAATGAATAACTTTTATTCCTAAAATACAATTTTTGGCATAATAATTGCAACTCCATAAAGCTTATATATACCTAACGCCTTATTAATATAGACAAGAGGAACACAATTTCTTTATAATATATAGGGTAGTAGACAACACGACATTAAATTCATGTCCCCGCGCTTCCCCTAGCGCTAGGGGAAGCGCGGGACGAAGGCGGGGTTCGGGCGGTCACTGTGATGCGCCTAATTGTTTTGGTTCATTAGTAGACAATATTTTCTACAAGTATTTCTATAGTTTAGTCTTAGAACATGATATTTGTAAAATTTTCAAAAAAAAGCCAACTTAAAACGATTTTTATTTTTGAGTTGTGTGTTTTCTATGCTTTTGAACCAATGCTATGGACTAATATTAGCCGACTTCAAAAATGTAGGGGTCGTTATGTCTTCCACTCATTATAAGAAGTGTTTAATTCAATTCAATAAAGCATTTCGAAATAAATTTTCGGAAAAAATAGAGAGACTTGAATACGTCAATTTACGTATAAAATACACTAAAATATTCACAGCAGAAAACAAGATATAAACAGCTTTTTAAATACAGTCCTTTCAAAATGGGATCACAATAAAATATCAACTATTATAAATTCATGATATTATATAAAAATAATCAAAAACAGTATAATGCATTGTCAAAATCAAACGGTCATTGTTGACAATAACCGTTCGTAGATTAACTAAAGGTAGATTTTACCAAGTTGAATGAGTTTATATATTATTAATAATGACATATTGAACATGTTTTTACTTCTATTTCGGGCTCGATATTTGGAAATTGTTTACAAATACCTTGCTAGCTAATAAAAGTGAAAAAATGCTATATATACCATTTTAACAGTTGTAAATTTTAATAGTTTTATTCCATAAGTAATCTTCTTTAAAAAAATCATGTTTTTTTACATTAAAGAAGAATATTCTTTCACCAAACACATATACTTAGGATAAAGGAGATTTACAAACGTAAGCCTCATTAAACATTAAAAATATTTTATCGGATGAAATGACTTTCGGTGATGTTCGTTTATACTGTAGACTGTACAGTTATCAAAAACTATGGTAAAATCCAACCTTATTATAAATTCATATTTAAAATTGCCATGTCAATAGGTCATGATTAAAATTGACTGTTAATTAAAATTAATATATTATGTGTACCACGTCTCCGCCGACAGATAGAAGACACTGACCCTGAAAAATAATAATATTTTGAGTCTTGGCGATCATGGCGGTACCTACGTATGATATAGGCAGAAAGACAAACAACTGTTCGACTATAGCACTGTGATAGGGACATGAAAAGTGAGGTAGAATTTCTGTCTTTATCAAATCTGCACTTGTCGGGATCGAACCTGCGTTTTTCTTGTCTTTCTATTTGAAATGCCAAGCTGTTGTCGCTGAACCATGTACTCTTACTGCATTAACTATGCTAGGACATCAAATAGTAGGATTTCTGGCCTTCGGCTGTTTGGTGGGATGGTAGTGTCTTCACTTCTGGTTATTGTACATCACCATGGTTCATTATGGGACACAAGAAAGGTGGTAGGATAGTGCCGTCTTTATTGAAGTGAAAAGATATTGAGGCGCGTAAGGCATTTTTTTGTAGGATATTTGGTGGGATAGTGCTGTTTTCGTGTGTATCTCTCAATTATTGTCATGATAGCAAGACGGGAAGGATTGTAGGGTCTTCAGCATTTATACAGTATCCTGTATGTGGCGGATGCAATTAATTCTAATACATTAAATCTAGACAACTGCTGTATTAGAAATGGCTCGCGCGCGAAGCTATCGCTCAATATATAGTAAATTCCCCCGCTCATCCCCACTCTCCATACATTTTCCTAATTTTGGAGCGGGGGTATCTCAAATTATTCAGTCGCTCGTCACCTGCGACGAGCGACAAACGTCTAATAAATATATTAAAAATAAAATACACACGTCATGTCCAATCATCATCATCATCAGTCTCTATCCGTCCACTGCTGAACATGGCCTTCCTCAAAGGGTAAGTTAAATGTCCCTGACATTTCACCTGCCCCAGATGTATGGTAGTGGCGGTGGGATAGTGATGGTGATGGACGTTTTGGTGATAGCGATGATGACAGTGGTGGTGATGGTAATGGTGGTGGTACCTGGTTCTTGTGCGCGTTGTCCTGCAGCATGAGCTGCGTGGTGTAGAAGGAGGTGAGAGCGTTGCCCCCGAGCGCGGCGGTGTACGCGCGGACTATCGCCATCACCTGGACACATTTTATATAATGTTTACGACCCTAAATCAAATGTACAAACTTTTTTAATAGTCTTGATATTTTAATACAAGTAATTTATAATATTATTTTGGAAACTTAAGATAATTGTTGCCTAGCAACGGCGAGTCAAAGTTACACGCTGTTAGGTTTAGAAATTGTGCGTCTTAAATAAACAGACCCGTCTTATCTCACTACATATAGAGCACATTCATACACGAAGGGCCGATAACGCACCTGATAATCCTCTGGTATAGCGCGGATTACTTACCGAATTTAGGTGAACCGACTGTCATTTTGCCCCCTTTTCCATAAAAAATTACACCCAACCATGCTGTAAGAGGTAGTGCCATGCTGTTACTTGGGCTGGCACGACCGGGGTGGTACCTCTCGCTCACATAACACCGGCGTCAAGTGACGGCGTTTCGTGCGGTTTGTGAGTATCCGGTGGACCATTGGGGGATAGAGAAAAGAAGGGCAACACATGCATAATCTATAGTTGTGAAGATGTGTATGGGCGTCGGTAGTCTAAAGCTTCGACTGCTCCACTCTGGAGATATGTCGTGATTTGTTCTTAACTCTCATTTTTGCTAGATTATTTGACGATCCCATGGCACGCCAGGCAATTATAAATAATCCAAATTTAAATTCATAATCAACAGAAATCTCTAACGAAAGACGAATTAAAAATAGCGTCATGCGGATTTCCGTCATGCCATTCGAATCAATTTCACCCACTTCGCACGTGAAGGTGTGCAGGAACCCGCTGAGCCCACCCAGCTCGCGCACGGCGGTTGTCTCGCGCACGAACAGCAGCCGCAGTGCACACACTCGCCGCACCGCACGCGCTCCCGGCACGCCCCCGCCCGTGTGGAGAGCCACGCGACCGCGGCACTGCGCCTGCACATGTAACTTTACCTGGCTTTACAACCGGATTGGACCGATGTTGATTATGCTGACAGACTTATCATTATGATCATATTCATCAAAACTTTATTCGATCAGAAGTGAAACACTAGCCCACGACCAAAATTGAAAACAAAAAGAAGATAAGTTAAAAATAGGAATGATTTGATGATTATATTTTTAACTCATCAAAAAAATTTTAGCTACCTGAAGGCTGATATACTATTAATAAACGTTATTAATAAAATATCCTAATAATTGTGCAATTACTATTCGTTGTGAGGTACATTACTATTTTAATGTTTTATGTCAGTTTTTGTTATTTTTGTTTTCCTAAGACGAGCGCCAGTTACGACCCCAGAGTTACGTAACCTTGGGGCCATTGTCTTTACGTATTTGTAGTATTTTACTATTGTCACCACATCATTTTAATTAAAAATGCATATTTTCGAGGGGCGATAACTTTGTCAAAAACAAATATTTAAAAAATCTGATAGCTCATTTATAAGGCTACACATTTACTTAAATATAACAATTTAACGGTGTAAATAACTAGGCTATCAAATGAAAAAAATAATTTAGCAGTTCCGATAAATTTCGGAGATGTGCGGACATATAATGTGCAATTACGAATCAAAATACTTCGCACAACCGTTTACTTTATTTCATGATGTAAGACTTATGTTTAACACATTATGCTACATATTAGATATTCATATTGAAAGAAGAAAGAAAGAAAGAAAGAAACGATAATAATGATAATGGTGTCAATAATAATGATAGTGTTGATGATAATAATGGTAATGTTGACAATGATAATGATAGTGTTGACGATAATAATGATAATGATAGTGTTGACGATAAAAATGATAATAACGAACACTCACCGGTCCCATACTCTTCTCCTCGACCGGCTCTGTATTCCTCACCAGCTGCTCTTCATCCAACGCGAAGATGTCATCGTCATCCTGCCCCCCTCCCACCACCGCCTCCACCTTCGACGGGTCCTGGAGGGGCACGGCGGTGCCCGACACCACCAGCTGGATTTCGTCCTGCGATATTGTACGAATGCAGGTTATACATAGAGTAACTCCTGTGTGTGTGTCTCTAACTTCTTTGCAACCAAGAGGTGATTCATCTAAAGGGGTAATGTAGTGGCAAAATTCTTTTGATTTAATTTGTCGTGGGTCTCGAGACAGTTTTGACGTATCCCTTCGGCTTCCTGAGATCGTATCAAAGGGTCATTCGGTGGTTGTCGATCATAGCTACATACCAGCAGTAGACGGGAACAGGTTGCGGGCCGTTCCACATCCTGCTTTACCAGTCCTGTCTCTTTCTACTGTGTTCTCCAGGGTTTATTAACGGTAATCTAATATCTCGCTCTAACACACCGCATACTATTAATCAAATCTGCATCTATCTCGCTCTAACACACCGTATACTACATTTTCGACACTCACCTCTGGCAGGTCGAGGTGGTAGGTGGTGCTGGCGAGCGCGGCGGGCTGCAGGCGCCGCAGCTTGTACTGCGCGGCCGCCAGCGCTCCGTTCACCATGCGCTCAGCGTGCCCACCGCTGCCTGCGCGCGCGCGCCACACCTGGTAATACCATGATAAATCAGAAGAGATTAGAAAATAATATATACTACTTGGCAAAAAAGAGTTTGGAAAAACTGAGGCGCCACTTTCACTTAGGTCTCATTATAATATAGGAAACCAGTAAGAGAATTTAATCAAATAAATGTGAAACACTAAACTTTACTCAAAATCTAGTATTTGTCGTCCAAGTAAGTATTGTCAACATCGTAGGTTTCCATTTAGTCAAATATTTAGTTCCACTTGTTACCACGTTATACTCTTTTTGCCAAGGCGTACTATAGTTTGACAGAATTTGGAGTTTTTTCTATAGAAAAACCCACAAGCACAATAAGTTGCACAAAGATTATGCGTTTGAACTATGCTAAATAAAAAACACACAAAACAGCCCTCCCTGCTAAACACAAATATTTGTTGATAACAATTAATTTGTATCAATTTAAAAATTGTGCCCTCTTCTTATAAGTTTTATTTGTACCCCAAAAAGAGTCCCCTCGACTCAATTCACTTCGCCCAAGGTGCTGGGCTTACCCTAGGCTACTGAGCCCCACTGCCACGATAAGGCCTGAACCATGGTAGGGAGCCAACGACTACTGCCTCGGCTGCCTACAAAAAAACGCGTACCTGCATGAAGGCGTGGGGCGGGGCGCGAGCGGGCCGCAGCGCCGACGTCAGCACCAACGGCGCCGACCGTCGCTCCGCCAGCGCGCGCGCCGTCTCCACCTGATACAAATATATTATGAGATAATAATTAATATATTAAATATATGTATATACATAACTTATACAAATCCGCGAACCACGTACAGACAGCATACAGCATGAGTGTATGCATATGTATCTCCCTCCCACACGCCACGCGTTCACTTGCATGTACCACCACTGCCACACCACAATAAAAACCACCACCACACAATCAACGCACGTTTCGCCCCGTCACCGAAGCATTCAGGATGTAGAGAGAGTAGAATCAACGATTGCCACCTTACCTTTAATCTTTTGACAACTTAGGTGGCTACATAGAGCGCACACATGATGGAAATACTATAGTTCATATAAAGATAAAATATTATAATATTGAATTAATCTATACTAATAGAAAAGCTATAGTTAGTGCTAACGCGCTAATCTCCCAAACTACCGATTGGATTAGTTCTTTTTTTGCATTTCATAGCATCTATTGGGGCGGCACTTGTATCTAGTTGGGGGCGGTACTTGTCTCTAGTTGAGGGCGGTACTTGTATCTAGTTGGGGCGGTACTTGTATCTAGCGGGGCGGTACTTGTATCTATTTGGGGGCGGTACTTGTATCTAACGGGGCGGTACTTGTATCTAACGGGGCGGTACTTGTATCTAGTTGGGGACGGTACTCACGTCTTCAGCCTCGTCCAGCTCGAGCACGCAGGCGTCTTTGTCGGCGCACAGATCGAGCGCGGGCGGCTCCTCCTCCGCCTCGGGCGCCGCCCCGTTGCTCACGTGCTCTGGGATACCTGCAATGTGAGCTGATTCTGAAGAAACATATTGGGGAAGTCTGGAATTAAACTGGTCAAGAATACCAGTAGGTATTCTTTAGACAATAAGTATACAAACGGGTTATATGATGGAATGTGGTCAACAACACCGATAGAATCGGGTATAGCCCAGAAAACATTCATGACATCAGTCCTGTCTTTTCAAAATACAGCAGAGCTGTGTCACGGACGGGACAAGCAAGATGTAGACGGGAGCGAGGCACACCGCCTTCCTCATTCCATGACCCAATTTATTATTGCGAGATTTATCATAGAATTAAGTAGATTTTGTGGTTAATTGAAAAAAAGCCGATGTCTAACGATGGAAGTGTGCTGGTGGTACTAAAAGATGGTAAGACTCACCGACGTCGTATCCATTGGCGGCCTTGTTGGCAGCAAACGTGTCCCACAGAGCCTTCTGGAGGTCCAGCGCGTTTTTATCATTCTCTGAAGCCTGAAACAGTAATAATTAAAACATGGCAATAAAAATATAATAAAACGTTCTAATTTATTCGGTAAAATACTTTTCTTACGGGACACTTGCTTATTTTAGAGCTTCATTATCATTATTAACCTTTATCAGCCCATTACTGGACATAGGCCCCTTTCAATGAACGCCATGAAGGCCGATTCCCCAGCTAGTCGCATCCAATCAGTACCGGTCACTGTATACAGTACTACTCCGCCTCTCTGATCGTGTAGTATCTTAGAAAATCGTCTATAAATTTAACATAATCGAGGAAGCCGGTAAGTACAGCGCATCGGTGTCACACGGTCCGGGGGGCGTGGGGCGGTACTCGTAGCGATGACTTACCTTGATTCTGGGTGACACAGGGGCGTGGGGAGCGCTACCCATTGTAGGATCTCACCTTGATCCTGAGCGGCGCGGGGCGGAGGGCGGTGCCCACGGCAGTGTCTTACGCTGAATCTGGACTCGTGGTGGGCAGTACCCGCTGTAGTATCTCACCTTGATCCTTAGCGACGCGGGGCGAAGGGTGGTTCCCATGGCAGTGTCTTACGTTGATCCTGAGGCGTGGTATTCGCTGTAGTATCTCACCTTGATCCTGGGCGGCGCGGGCGGCGGTAGCGCGGCCAGACGCACGGCGGCTCCACTGGCCAGCGCCATGACACAGCGCTCTCCGATTGCGATCTGAGTCTGGAGAGAGAACAACGCGTTCGCGCCCTGAAAAGAAACAAAAATGAGTTTAGCATGAGGCTTCCATGAAAAGGATATTGTTACGTAATATAACGATTTTAAGATTATTGGCTTCACTTATGCAAAGAGTTTTAGTCCTAGCTTCTTGTTTTTCACGATTTACGTGACGTTTAGACAGACAGACAACGGAGTGTTCGCAGTTTGGTAGTGTCATGCTGCATTGTAGCCGAATTGGGCCGGAAACCGGGATGGTACCTTTCGCTCACATAATATGTCAAGTGACAGCTATGCCGTCGCGTTTCGTGTGGTTTGTGAGTTGGGCCCATTGGGGGGATAGAGCATGGGGGACAACGCATCAGCATAACTTTTAGTTGTGCAGATGTCTAAGGCTCCGACTGCTCATTTGCCTCCTTATGACATAAAAAAGTGTTTCGTTTTGTTATTTTCAGGTACGAAAGCATAAATATTGTATGGTGAAAAGGCATGGCATATGGCAATTTTGAAGTCACCTATAATAAAGGTTCAAAACTGAATGAAACAGATAAAGTGGTACTTTTAGACTTTACCAGTAAGATCTGGTACTGTACCCCACCTGCATCCTCAGCTTGGCGAGCAGTAGTTTATGCAGCTCGTACTCCAGGAAGGGTAGCTGGTCCGACAGGTCCCGCGCGCCCGGCTCCGACGACGGAGGGGCGCGACGCCCGCGCGCCGCTGAACATCAGACGTATGCGAAATTTATTTTATTTTAGTAAAAAAGCGATTAGGGTCTATTTGATACAGGCCTCGAATAGGTCTGGATAAGAAGGAGACAAGGGTGAGTCTCACTACACATACAAATTAACAATTTTCATATTTTTTCCTATAATTATGTTGTGAGACCTAGCTTCTTACCAAATTCCGTGATTATATGTCAATGGGAAATACTATAAGGTTTTGTTTCGACAGGCAGACCCCATAAGGGACCCAAAACGGAACCCTAAAAAGTGTAAGCAGTCAAGTACTGATTTCAAAGCTATTCCAATGAGAAAAACCGGCGAAACAACATTTTAAATATTACTGCAGCGGGTGTCCATATCGGGTGTCTACCAGGTAATCTGTCTCCCCTCTATAAAAAAGTATGTGAGGGCGTATCCAATTTGCCAACCCAAATTGGGTGGATAATGGGTGGTATGACACACTCCTCACTTGATTTCAATGAGAAGTGGTACTTACCGACGGCAGTAAGCACGACGGACTTTCCGTAAGTGGCAAGTTTTTTAGGCTTTGCGCACGTCGCCAGAAGAACTGTCGGCACGCGAGCCCGTCTGTAACGAACAAGTTTTAGTTAAACCTAACGCAGACATAACTTTCAACTGAAGCAAAACATAAGGGCAATTCATAATAAAGAGGAAAACCTGATAAAGATGATATAAGGCCTGTTAGATGTAGAGGACCTACAGGATGTAGAGGACTGCTGAAGAAGAGGGTTTTTTGGGATTAGAGAATCTGTCGAATCCTAAAAATCTGTCAGATCTTGATTAGTGCTCTGTATTCTGAAGAGAGAGCTCTCTCATAAGGTCTGTATAATATGGAGGCTTCATAATATGGGTGTCTGTGGGATGTAGACGGATGTGTCCTGTTAGATGCAGGGTATTGCAGAAAGTAGGGTATAGTGTGGGAGCTTTGTTAAACATATGGACTGTAGGATGTTGGAGCTTGAATGATGTAGGGGATCTGTGGGATGTAGAGAATCTGTTGGATATAGGATTTGGATATAGACTGTCATGGGGGCTGTTAAATCCACATATATAGACATTATACGGAGTGTTCGGCCGCAACGTACCCCATGTTGCGTGTAGGGAGTATGTATTATGTGAAAGGTCTGTGGGATATGAGAGCCTTTTGGATGTAGGTCTGTTAACTGTAGGATATTTGCGGGATTTGGGAGGCTGTAGCATCTGGCTGTAGCAGGTCTGTATAATGTCTGCGGAATGTATCCTCACCGACAGCCACCGCAGCCGGCGAGCTCGGCGCGATAGGGCGGCGCGCCGGGCGAGTAGGGCACGTGGGCCTTGCTGCAGCCCTCCGCCTCGGGATCGTCCACGCCGTTCTGTGCTGGCGTCACTGGAAAGATATGCTTACATTATTTTAATTCAGTCTTATCCATCTCACATAATATCATGTAATGAGTTTCTTTTTTATATATCATAAGGGGGCAAATGAGCAGTCTATCTCTTTTTCTGTTGCTCTCTATCACCTCATTCCCACCCATGGGCCACCGGAAACTCACAAACGCGAAACGCGACAGCATAGCTGTTACTTTACGCCGGTGTTATGTGAGCGAGTTTCCACCCGGTAACGCGCCGGCCCAATTCGGCTGCCACTCCACCGCCTCCTGCCACCTCTTACAGACACAGTATCATTTTTTGACATTTATCACTCTTGACAAGAGCCAACCTACGAAGATATTGGTTTCACGAAAGTCGTGAATCCCTGGAACCTAATCATGGTCATAGTCGCACTAGGGTGGTACTCACCACTGACGGTGTCGTCGCTGGTGAGGTCACAGTCCAGGTTGATAACGGCGGCGGTGCCTGATGCGGACAACACGCATACGTCCTCCCTGGGAAAAATGTTGTAAATTAGACCGATTTGTGTGTCTATGGCACCGCAGCTCTCAAATAAAACCAATTTGTATGCACATTTTTTATATTCGAAAGCAGATTTTCTTACGTTTTGTATTTGTCAAGTTTTATTAATACATATCGTTTTTTATGTTAGTTACTTAGGCAAACGTCAGCGTCGCCCATGAACAGAAACACGTTAGCCTGAGACGAGTCCTCTAGAGAGCTCATTAATGTGTTACCTACCCTCAAAGATGGTAAGTTTTTGTAACCAGTAATTACACTTCCTATCCTGCCCTTCTCTCTGAAACACAGCAAAGTTTTTACTCTGGGGCGCGTCACAACGCAACCCTCCCATCGGTACGCAATGCTTAACCGATACGCACCCTTCCACCAGGTTAGTCGTTTCAAGGTGATCAGCTTATTTTTTTCGTTGGGGTTCCACCTCTGTTCCTGTATCCTCTCACCTGACAGAGGCACGTTCGCTGTAAGCCAGCACGGCGGTGCAGCGCAACGCGCGCGCGTGTGCCCGTATCTCGGTACGCAACTCCGCCCACCACGCAGCGCGCGCCGCGCTCTCGCCCCCGGCGTCCACCAGCTTCACCGACCGGGAGCACACTGTGCCACCTGAAGGAGTAACCATACTGTAGAACCTTCTACAAGATGTTTTTAAAAACGATAGCTATAAAATGTATGGCACAGTTAAACGACTCCCCCCGTCTTCCAATTTTACCTAGCGGGAGCACACTTGGACGAGACGGAACATGGATACTCTAGCGCCATTTAGGAGTTAAAGTATTGCTTTAGATGGGAGAAGATAGGTTTAAGAGATAAGGCGTGGTTAAGGCTGAGTCTTCATCGTCCATCAGCTTTTGCGAGCGGGAGCAAACCGTCCCACCTGAAGGAAGGAGACAGTTGGTAGAAAGAGCGAACAATACTCTAAAGCACAGTAGATAGGGAACAGCTAAATCCGAGGCTTCATCGCCCAGCGAGCGGGAGCACACCGTCCCACCTGGGAGAAAGCGGGTTCAGATTTAGGAGCCAAAGCACTTCAGATGGAAGGCCATAGGAGTAGGAGCACTGCTAATTCAGCGACTCCGCCGTCTACTGGCTTAACCGAGAACCAAGCGGGAACCGGGTTAGGGGAGGGTACAGGTTAAGAGAGGGAGCACTTGAGAATGGAGGACACAGCTAGGAACATGGCAGAACTACTTACCTTAATCCATAACTCGTCTTATCCTCAATTTCCCCTTTTTTCACTACATTCTGCATATACTGCTTTCAGAGCTCTAGTAAATAAATAAATATAAGACCTAAGACAGCCATCTGTGCCAGGGTAGACTTTTTAGGCTCTAGGTTCTTAAATCTGTTCTAATTCTCAAGTTTAAATAATTACATGCCAATCTTACCGATGTGAACAATGAAGCCCGGTGGATATTCCGTCATGGTGAGGAATGGATACTCTAGCATCTCCAGGTTGTTGCTGTTCATGGATGGGCGTAAGATGGCGCCACCGCCAACGTTACCCACTGATGCGTTTTGTGAACCACCTACAATACATTTTCATTTATCTCAAGGTCAAGGTGAATTACAAGAAACATTCAGAAATTTTGACAAAGGTGACATCTCACTTATTTCATCTCAAGATCTCGTTTTTATAATGTTACACGCATACAATTTGTATGGGAACGAGAAGAAATTCACAGTATTTAAAATATGATTTTATGTTTACATGGTTCTTTTATTACTAAAATTATTTAAAACGACTTGTCTTGTTCACGAGACTGTATTTAATAGTCTCGTGACGTGACAATATCGATATATCGAGTTCCGCGAAATAAAAGTGGAAAACATGGCAAGTATCCAGTTTTAAATAATTTTAGTATTTTTTTTTTATATAAAAATATTTGCATACTGAATTCTTTATTTAAACTAGGCAAAATAAAAGAAATATTTTTTTAACGTTAAACAAATTACGAATATTAAAAAGATTAAAAATCCATTCCGATGATATGCTGTAATTGTATTAGTAAATTCTAGTAACGAAATTTCGTGAGAGTTAATACATGTTCAATAAAAGATATGATGAAATGAATAATGTGTGTAAGTGGATGTGAAACAAAAAATGTTAAAAGATATAAATACAAACCTTTAGGTGTAACGCTAAGATCGGAATCCGAGGACCGCCTGTTCATACCCAGTGGTGTGGACGACGAATTGAGGGACACATTTTGGGTATTACCACTCCCCACCGGTTCCCTGCCTCCGAACGATTCGTGCCTGGCATGTCTAGGGGATCCCTTGTCCTTCTCGCACTTATCTTTCTCTCGATCGCTCCTGTCAACATCACACACTGCATGCGAGTTACCACACACGCCAACGTTAGTATCACACGAACCATCAACATCTACGCTATCAGTTTTGTCCAAACTACATTCTGATATGGACGGTATGGTCTCTAAATGTGCACCACTAAGTATGGGATGGAAATGTTGTAACACTGGCTGGTGAGTTAAATTGCATGGAATGACTAGATTAGTTCGCAAGTCTTTGGACATTTTGGGCTCAGTTTCGTCCGATGACCGTATGCTATCCTGCCTCACTAATTTCTTCTCTTTCTTTTTCGTGCTAACCGGACTCTTCTTAACCTCTACATTTTTGTCTGACTTTTTATCTAATTCTGCGTTTTCGATTTTTTCCAATTCTTTATTGACTTTGTCGAAAAACTTTTTGTCTTTCGTATCATTTGGGTCAGGACTAGTAGGTATTAACAACGATTGTATTTTGTCTATCAAAATAACTTCCATTGCTGTATGAGTCAGACTGGCTGGTTTTACCTCAGATTTTTCTTTTTTCACAGAAGGTTTACGTTCGCTAAAGTGACTGTCTTCTCTTACTTCAAATGGACTACTAAATGATGCGCGTGATACAGGTTCAGAACCAATATACATGGATACCTTGTACGTGTCTAATTCATCACTTTTATGAAGTCGGTCTATGGGTCTATCCTTGTCTAATGATAGTAAATCTGTGTATGAAAGAAAAGGATAACCTAGCACTGTATCACTCGGCGCTTTAGACGTAACGTCGGAAGACGACCCTGGCTGACTCATTGCGCTTTTAGGGTCCACGTGTTTTTTCTTGGGTATAAGGGAATAATGTGATAAGCTTTTGATCATGCGGCTTTTGGAAATTTTCGACAGCTGTCTCTTAATGCGTTTTGAGGAACGGTAAACAAAACTTTTCCTTTCTATTGGAGATGACGGTGCACTTAAACTTGTCGGGGTGTTTTTATGTGCGAATATATTGTGGAAATTAAAATTGTGCTTTGTTGGTACAAACTTATCATTATCCGTATGGGTTGAAGGTCCGCTAGGAGTTTCAATGGTTTCAATCTCTTTCTTTTTCACTTCTGTCTGTGCATTGGAATTGTTAGAACTCTCAGTATTTACTTCTTTTACATCTGCCTTCACTTCGCCAACATCGCGATGTTCATGAGAATCAAGTTCCAGAACAGTCAGTTTTTGTTCCATCTGTGCTATGAAATTTGGATTAACGTCGTGTCTTAAAACAGAATTGACTAGAGAACTTGTGGTCTCCATTGATTGCTCACAGTTGCTGGTGTCATAGCTATCATCGTCTTCATCTGAGGTAGTGTACATTTCAGAACTCTCAGCAGAGAGAGCAGATGAAATAGATCCATAGTACCCACCCTCTCCGGGTAATTTTAGTAGATTATCGCTTCTTTCCACCATAGGACTTGTAGGGCACGATTCAGATATTTTTCTTTCGGGCTCTGCAGGTTTGCCGTCGCCTTTGATATTTTCCAACGAGCTACAATGTACTTCTGATTTTTTCGAGTCACTTTCACTAATTTTCCTTTCGTTTTCCACTTTAGACTTGTCATCAGATATGTTAACTGTAGGTTCAGATTCACTAGTTCGCCTCATAGTGGAATCTGGGGAGGCTTCCGAGTCCTGAGCTTCAGAGATACAAGCTAGACTTGTATGAGCGTGTATTACAGATCTCGCTAGTATTGACGCCATGCCTATACCTTCATCTTCTTCGTTTTCACTTTTCACTATTTTAGGTATCTTTAGGAGTTTAATTTTCCTCATCTCTTTCTTAATATCACTTAGCGATATACGCGAAGTGTCCGATGAAGTAGATTTCAATGATATTTGGTCTTCTTGTTTTTCGCTTTTCTGCGAATCTCTACGTCTATGAAGCTTCTTTAGGAAGCCACTGCTTTTCAGCTTCTTAAATTTTCTCAGTGGTCCCGTGGAGTCTATGGAAACAGATCTTTTTAACAATCTATCAAGATCGTCTTGATCTTCGCTTAAATGTTTTAGGCTTTTCTGTGAGATGTATTCATCTTGATATATAGAACGTCCACCGGTATAGGTCTTTTGGGTTTCAGTAAAGCTAGTCGGTGGTACAAGAGATTCAAAACTCTTTTCATCATCATCACCTCCCTCAGGATCATCTAGCAAAGTTGGAGTTTTGGGATTCAGGATACAGACTATTTTAAGCAATTCCTCCTGGTGTGTTTTATAGTATTGGTTCAAGTCGGTCACACTATCTTCGTCATTGGCCAAAATGTCCAAATACTTTTTTAATTGTCTGTTTTAACGATATTTAGTAAACCCCAAACCATGCAAAAAATTATCATGAGTATTTTCATTTATCAAACTTACTGGTACATTAAAACATAATAATGCTTAAAATTATAAGAACAGGTTACATTTTATTTATGCATTGCTTAAAATATTAAGTAGTCAATTTAAAATAGATCTGAATTTCTTTGAGTTTCAATTTAAAATCTTATAGACTTTTATTATTTAAGATTAGGTTTCATATCATTAGCACTATTTATTATAATTATACTAGCTGCCCGCAAATATTCAGTATTAAACATTCATATACTGGTGACATATATGTCAGTGTTGGAGCGAGTGGAGGGATCGGTCGTCTTGGCGTTCTTTGAGGGGGGCCTATGTTTAGCAGTGGACGTATAGAGGCTGATGATGATGACATTGGTGACAGATTATTTAAATCGGATGAATAGTTTTTTTTTTTTAGCTTCTACGTCCAAACTGACTAATATTATCTCTTTATTTCAGTATATAGTTTGTGTGATATGAAAGCACTCACTGCTGTGTGCACGGAAGGTTCACCGGTTGAGGATTGGGCAGCGGGGTGATGCTGACTGCTGTGCCTGTACAATATGAAGAATTTGTCATAACCTGGTGATGAAAATTTGGCGAGGCGGACCAAAGAAGCGGCAAGCTACAGTTCTGGATCAGCTATGGTCGGGAAGTCGAAGGGATCCATCCAGACGATACAATCTCCGTTCGACGCATCTTGGCGTTGTCTCCTTGATAACATACGGGGCCGAAACGTGGCCTCTAAATTTACGACTAGTCCGAAAGTTTGTCGTAGCTCAACAATGGAGCGGTGCTATGATGGGTGTTTCTTTGGCAGATAGGATTCGAAACGAAGACTTCCGCCAGAGAACTAAAGTTACCGATATCACGCGAAGATTAAGCTCGTTGAAGTGGCAGTGGGCTGGTCACACACTCAAGAGAACGGATGGCCGATGGGCCAATAAGGTAGAGTGGAATCCACGTTTGGGTAGACGAAGTGTTAGTCAGACATTAACCAGGTGGGAAGACGTCCGTGTTGGATACGAGTGGCGAGGGATCGGTCGTCTTGGCGTTCTTTGAGGGAGGCGTATTTTCAGCCGTGGACGGATAGAGGCTGATGATGATGATAATTTTAACTTAACCGATTATGAGCCTGATATTGATGATGCCACCATAATTATCAACCTATTAGCCAGCCAGTTACTTAGTACAAATAAATATAAATAAATATCAACCGTTAATCTCACCATATTAACTTCACCCCATGGTAAGTTCTCAAGAATTTGTTTTGGAATAGAATAGAAATTTATTAAGGAATCTATAGTTTATACACTGTTACACAATATACACTTTATAAATACACTTAATAAATTTAAGAAATTTATATTAATACACAAACATTTACATATGTATGGACCATGACCCACGGCAGACATACAAATTGTCTGCACTTGGCGGGTTTCGAACCCGCAGGCCCGCGACCGCTACGAAGTGTCCAGTCGCCTGACCACTAGACCAGCCGGCAGTCAAAAATACACCACTCTATCTCATAACCAGTCTGTAGTGGTATCTAGTGGTACTGACCGATGGCCCGGGCTACCACGCCCGCCTCGCCTTCCAGGTCGAAGTCCTGCTGGTAGCCCACCACCGCGTTGGCTCCCAGTTCAGCCGCCTTCAGACCCACCAGCCGTTGCACCTGGAACAAACGAACTAAAATGATCAAAGAGAAACACAAATTCATAGAAATCCACCAGTCGTTTTCAAAACTATTCTATCTCCAAAGATTGACGGAATGGGTTGCTAAATTTATCGAGATTATACACTCTCACTTGATTGCTGAGGTTATCAAGGATGCTTTCTCATCCGGTTGCTAAGGGTTATCAAGGTCACATACTCTCACCTCGTTGCTAAGGTTATCATGATCCCATACTCTTACCTGGATGTTAAGGTTATCAAGATCACATACTATCATCACCTGGTTATAAAGGTTATCAAGGTCACATATTATCACCTGGTTACTAAGATTATTAAGATAACGTATCCTCATTCCTCACCTGATTGCTAAGTTTGATGAAGGCGACCTGCCTGGCCTCGTTGGAAGCCCGGGGTGTTCTGATCTTGTCAATCCACTGGTACTCGGGGTCATCATTCACTACCAGCTCCTCGACGAAGCCGTGGATCGCCGTTGCCTTGTATCCGGGGGGTATCATTGGACCTACGGATCAGATTTCATCAATCAAGTAGAGTAAACGCTCAATGCACTTGATGTATGTAACTATTTAAAAATCCTATTTGTCAATAGAGATAGGGAAACTGGCAGACGCGCCACCTTAGTATCAGATGGTATCAGTGTAAAGTAAAGCTTCTTGTGGTAGTAAGCAGGTGGGCGGCATAAAAAATAATAGTTTCAATTCATCCATCTAAAAACTTTGCCAGAATGAAGGGCACCTAGGTGTGACCTACCTACTAAGTGGTAACTAAAACCACTGCGAGCTCCTTTAGCCGCTTTTTGAGGGTCACCTCAGCGACAGGCTGGCCAGGCAGACAGGGTGGACTGTCCAACAGCTACTAAGCTGTCCCCACGACGTCGTGCCATACTGGGCGCAGGTTCCGATTTTGAAGCCCGACACGAACACAAGGGCGTTACTGGAGGCGCATTAAGTAGCGCCTCCTACGCACCTCCGTTCGTCGGCAGCCTCCTCTCTCGCCCGCTCGTCGGCCTTCTTTTGGGCCATTACTGTCTCGCGGAAGGAGACCATCGCCGTCCAGGACCTGCCGTCACGGAGCATCGCTCGGCATAGACAAGTCCCCTCCAATGACTGATGTAACATAGGTTTAGTACGATAATCGCCTGTCTTCCATACTCACAGTGAAAGAACTGCACTCCCACGCTAGAGGTCTTGTACTTGTTGAAGTCTGAGAACAGCTCCACCTTCACAATGACGTTCAGCTCGCCCCGGATTCCGTGCATAGTGTCGAACACCGGGATCCATCCGGAAAGAACCGCACCTGCCGAATTACAATCAGTTTCTATGTCTTTGCCATGTCATTGGTAGCCTATTTATGCCTTTTTATGATACTTGGATAGATAAACGGGCAGACGAACCACATCATGGTAAGTGGTCAGCGTCGCCCATGAATATAAACGAGTTTACCTGGAACTAGCCCAGGCAACTCATTCGTTGATAATGTACAGTATTGCCCAGTCTGAGACAAGATGGTAAGTCTCGGTGCCAGTAATTACACTGCCTGTCTTGCCCTTTCTCCGAAACACAGCAAAGCTGTTTCACGAGAGAAACAAGAAGGATGGTGGTACCCAAGCAGACGGGAGCGCGGCCGCAACCCTCCCATCGGTTATATTTAGTATCCTCTACATAAGCACGGGGGTAGCAAGTAAGTATCATCATTCGGTCAGTCATGAGCAACACCAGAAGACGGTCATTGTCTATTAACTTTAGCCATCTAATTGGAAGTTCATTAGAAGCTTATTTGGAGCTTATACGGAAGCTTATTGGACGCTTATTTGAAGCTTATTGTAAGCTCCAACTACTTACGATGGCGGTCTTAATTAAACGCTAATGATAGGGCATCGGCCATTTTGGTTCTATATTGAAAGAGGCCTATGCAGTGGATTGTGTAATATCTACCTCCAGGCGCAGTGCCCGTCGCGATGTTAGCCTCCCTGGCGAGGAGGGGAGCTAGACTGATGACCACCTTGCCGATGGCGTCGTTGGCGGAGTACGTGTCGTGGTCCATCAGTCGCAGCTGGAGTGGCTCGTCCTGCAGCTCTGATTCGTCCACCTGGGGAAACGTGGGTAACATATGGGCAAACAAAAATAAAACATTTTTATTTGAAATCAGGTTTTCTATGTATACTTCTTAAATATGTTTTACCCAAATGGGTTCAGTTGTTTTAAGTTTTTTCTAATATACTATTATTATTTATTTGTGTGATCAACACCATCTATAATGAGTACACCTGGGTCTAAGCTTTATCGACTATTGTATCAGGCCCTGAAAAGCAAAATTACATTTACACAGTATATCGTCCTATGCACTGCAATTTTTACCGTTCGGGAGGATGCACTATACCTCGTACATTGTTACCACAATCCTGCTTATTTCTTCCGAAGTTACTGGCACCGAGACATACCATATTATGTCACGACCTGGGATAGTCCCAGCTGAAATAGTTTAAGTGTATCGGCGACACTGGTCATGTACCTACCATAAAAAAGACAATATACTGGACGTAATAAATAAACAGAAGGCTATCCACGCAGACGTACCGCTATTTTTTTTCGCTCTTAGTCACGTTATCTCTACGTTACGATATGCTACGTCATTTAAGTAATAAATCATTCGGTTTTAGAGATTAAACAAATGACCAACAGATGACCGCCAGATGGGCATTAAAAATAGCCCACCGCTTAAAGCCAAACGCTGATAGACACGAGAAATTGGCCTTGTAAATATGAAATCATTTCTTTAAAATTAAAACTAGGTACAACAGAAAATACTAAACTCTCATTGTTATGCGTCTGCCATAGATTCTCGTAAATAAGTCGTAGGTGGGTAGAATGTTGACGGATTAGATATTTTATGAGAAGAGAAGGCAAATAAACGGTCGGATCACCGACATCCATTGACACCCGCTATTGGAAGGTTTGCAGGTGTGTGTGTCTCCCTTTTTAGGGTTCCGTAGCCAAATGGCAAAAAACGGAACCCTTATAGATTCGTCATGTCTGTCTGTCTGTCTTCCCTCGTCTTTCCGTCTTCTTGTATAAGGGTTCCGTTTTTTGCCATTTGGCTACGGAACCCTAAAAAACATTTCATTTCATAAACATAAACCATATTTTTTGTTTAAGTTGTATAAATGTTGCATAGTAATGGTACGGAACCCTTCGTGCGCGAGTCCGACTAGCCCTTGGCTGGTTTTTTTTGTTTTTGTTATCGCAGGGAAATGCTTTTTACGCATGTAGTCAGGTTCTCGGGTTCTGATCAGTTCAGATCCTGACCCTATGTGGGACTGGGAGTGCCCTAGCTGTAAATTAAAACCACTGCGAGCGCCTTCAGCCGCATTTTGCGGGTCCCGGGTCTTTTTTAAAATGTTAATTGGATAGGCAAACTGGCAAACGTGCCACCGGATGGTAAGTGGTCTACCTACCTACCTAACATAAACTAGTTTACCTGGAAGGAGCCCAGGCGACTCATCTATGTGTTACCTATCCTTTTTTTTTTCTTTAACGCCGGGAAATGCTCTGAGGCATCCCGCGGGGAAGTGGGTCTCACCACGCGGGTATGTGGGACTAGCTGCGCCCGTCAGCTGGTAAATGGACGCTGCTCTACCCACTAAAACCCGGCGAGTGCCACCAATGCCGCCTTTGGTGAGGTGCCCCGGATCTAGAAAACAAACAGGGCACCTCGACGGCTAGTCAGGCGGGACCGACACCACCTCCGCAGAGGGGGGGCAATTAGCTTCGCCCAAGGTGCACCGCTCACCCTAGGTTACTGAGCCCCACTGCCACGACAAGGTCCAGGTTCAGTCCAGCATGGTTCAGGACCATGGTGGGGATGTGTTACCTATCCTGACCTAACCTAACCTATCCTGAGACATAATATGTTAAGTCTCTGTGCCAGTAATTAAACTGCCTGTCTTGCCCTTCTCTCCGAAACACAACAAAGCTGTTTCACGGGAGAAACAAGCAAGATGGTGGTACCCATGCAGCCGGGAGCGCGGCACAGCGTTTCCCTCCCACCAGTCTGTAGGCAACAGGATTACCTCAGCGACATGTGTAGTGGTCTCCCTACACAACCAGGCTCAGCGTGTTTTTATGTGCATCATCATTATCTGTGCCTGGCCTGTTGGTCTAGTGGTTAGTGACACTGGCTGCTAAACCTGAGGTCGTGGGTTCGATCCCCACCCAGGACAAATGTTTGTGTGATGAGCATGATCATTTGTTCTATGTTTTGTATTTAGAAATATATAGGTATGTATCAGTTGTCTGGTTGCCATAAGAACAGACTCCACCTAGTTTGGGATCAGATGGCCGTGTGTAAGTTTTCCCAACATATTATTATTATCATACTCTATCTGTGTACAGGTGGACTGTGCACAGGTGAACATGAGCCTATTTAAAT
This sequence comes from Helleia helle, assembly GCA_963853865.1. NCBI lineage: Eukaryota > Metazoa > Arthropoda > Insecta > Lepidoptera > Lycaenidae > Helleia > Helleia helle. Next base: position 1,845,549 of record OY971435.1, read on the forward strand.
AACGCCATAACTTGTATTAATGAGTTGTAAATTAAAAAAATATATTTTATAGACTCCATTATAGTAAATGTATGTTCGCCTAAGGGCGAGGCCCCAATAGTGCGTTGCGCTGAGTTGTGTCACGTCGTCGCAACGGATTAACGTATTGTATGCCACAACCGCATTGCGTCGACGCACGACGTCGCGACGCTAGCGGGTATGCACGCCGTCGCAGCTGCGTCTTAGTTGAGCATTCGTAATGGATAGATACAAACGAGTTCTTTTGTTGCATTTATTACGCCACAGCCGAAATAAACATAGGAACCATAGAAGATTCTGCAGCGCATCACCCTCCGTCCAGCTTCGTCTCTTGTCCGTTGATCCGTTGCAATGTCGCGGGCGACGACGCAACGAGATAATGGGGCAATGGAAAATATATGGAAAACGACCAGCGTCGACAACTTACTAACGGACCTCGCTCTTAATAATTGTCAATTATCTATACTAATATTATAAAGCTGAAGAGTTTGTTTGTTTGTTTGAACGCGCTAATCTCAGGAACTACTGGTCCGATTTGAAAAATTCTTTCAGTGTTAGATAGCCCATTTATCGAGGAAGGCTATAGGCTATATAACATCACGCTGTGACATATAGGAGTTGAGTAACCCGGACGAGGCTGCAGGCAACAGCTAGTATTTGATATAATACCTACCACTTGTAAGTTAGATGTTAAAATTCTGTAATATAGATCATATAATATGATGTGGTTGTGCTTATTAAATAAATAAAAAACGCCGATTTCGAGGCGAACCCCCGTCATTCACATCTATCTAGGATTAATAGTAAGTTAATATTAGTTAAAATGGACGAGGCCACAAGAAAAGCCACTACACAGTTAAGCTTATTACTAACAATAATAAATATATGCTTGATCTGCACTTATCTATTATGTTTAGTTAGTAATTGGATAAAGAAAATTATAATTTAGTTGCGTGTGGCTAAGGTCTATTGGGTATAGGCTCAGCCTCTTGAGTGAGAGGTCAGGGTTCGATCCTGACTCCTGTGATGCCTTGAAATGGGTTTTGCTAAATTTTTATGTACACCTGCATGCCTGATGATATTGTCTTTGAAGGTGTGGTGGGAAATTCACCAACCCGCATTGGACTAGCACATCGGTGAACTATGGCCCAACACCCAGATTTCCCGGGGGAGACCCGTGCCCAGCAGTGAGACACCTAAGGGTTGATATTATTATATTTATTATATTATATTATTATAATTTAGTTACTGCCTGATCCCCACCCTGGTTGAGGCCTTGACGTGGCGATGGGGCTCAGTAGCCTAGGGTGAGCCCAGCACCTTGGGCGAAGCTAATTGAGCCGAGGGGGCTCTTTGTACCCCTCTTATAAGTAGAGGGGACAAAAGAGCAGAGGACGGGAACCCCACCCCATTGTACTGTCCCAACGTTGGGAGGAGTTGTTCTGTGGTGCGGAACAACTCCTCTGTGGAGGTGGCGTCGGTCCCTTGGGGGACTGACTAGCACTCGAGGTAGCCGTTGTTATAAGAATATTTTCCACTTACAGCAGTTTAGCCCATTATAATATAACTAAGCTAAAAGCATTATTACTTGTATCACTGCTACTCAATAGCATATCAATAATTTTATCATTGCCATTATCTAATCAGTATTTTTATAGATATATAGTTACAAAAATGTAGGATATATTTTATGATATTGAGCAATATACTTGATTTTGTATAATGTTGATGTAAAGAATGCGTTCTGGACTCTGAATGAAATTTAAAAACTTTATGTTATATGTGACCTCTATAGAGTTGTGAAATGGTGACTATTTCCGGAGGCTGTGAGTTCAAAACTCATCAGGGGCATTTCATCAATTTTTATGAAGGACACAAATGTTTATTCTTGTTTCCATTTTTAGGAGAAACAATGAATATTGGGAATGTAGTGCTTCTTAAATTATCTTTGATTTTATAAGAAATATACAAACAAATTATATGCATACTAAATAGGCAATACAAAACATATGCAAATTGAATATATTATTTCATTGTATGTAAATCGCAAATGGTTTGTAAGCACAGCTAATTATTGCAAAACTTAACTCATGCAAGGCATCTGCCCCCGCCCATATATGTCTACAAACTTGTCATGGTAGAGGACCAACCCAACCCAGGAGACCGTGCGGTCGCAGACTACACGGTTGGCGGGGGGCAACCCCTCAATTTAACAAACCAAAAGTGAGCCAAATCGGCTCACACTAATCCGATGTAGTATTAGGGCCTTTGAGCCGTTAGCATAGATCATTTTTCATTGAAACAAAACCACAAATTATATTTACCTCAAATCTATACCATTCCGTGCTATTCCAATGTGGGTTCAGAGATTTGCGACACACATCGGTCTTGTGGGTTATGCCGCCAAATTTTATTTCCACAAATGCATCGGTGGTATCACTCGCCCTGTCCATCACCGGCAAATTGCGCCCAGCCAATACTTTAACCTTTATTTTTCCGGGCATGTTTACTGTTCTTCACTTCACTTTAATATTCATAATTAAACATATTCACACATCACACGCATTATTTAATCCTCGATCTATAGCCCTAAAATTAAATCACTTAACGTATTTTCACACTGTATGATAACTATTGTAGACATATGAAGTTTTAATTAAAGACTTTTAGTCGTAACCTTTTTTGTTATCTCTATTAAGTCTCGGTTGTAAACATTGTGGATTCACTGACACTACGCATTTGCGTTACGTATTATTATCATTAAAAAAACTCGCCTACTAAATACCACACTCGCTCTAACTTTATAATTTCAGTAATGTTTATAAATAGAATTAAAGATTTTATAAATAATCCTAAATAGAGGCAGGCGACATTTCACAGCTGTTGATTGCAAATGTCACCAATTGTCAAGCGAAATGTCAGATCAAAATTGAGCTGATTTGACAGGAGTCAGTTTTTTTTTTTTTTTTTATTAATATTTTATGGCCTGGTTACGAGACCTTTAAGCCAAACAGGAGTCAGTAGATCGGAGTCATAGACTATAGAGTAATATAATACATGATCGGAGTAATCCGTTCTGTGATTTTTCGAGGGTCCATGAAGCTTCCACGGAGCTAAGAGCTTAGTAGGTATAGAAGGAGGCAAAATTATTGGGCCTTTTGACCTGCCTGAGACGATTTACCTACATTTTCTACGAGAAAATTTAACCAACTTTATTAGAGGACGTACCACTAACAGATCGTCGCCACATGTGGTATCAACCTATAGACATAATATAGAAGGACTGGGCATACCTACAACTCAAATCGGCACTTAACATGGCTACCATTGCTAGGGTTTTGACAGCAAAACCATAGAGGATACTACTATGAAAAGGGTACTCAAGATGGCGGATCAGGCACTCATTTACAGCTGTAAATTTAAAGAAAGAGGCATCTCCTCTTATTTCCTAACTTCATGTATCAACCTAAGATCAAGTATCAATAGATTTGACAAGCTAATAATAATACCGCGATGGAACGAGATAACAACATGCGAAAAACTCCAAGAGTGACAGAGACATAGACACTTTCTTTTGTCTTTGTCAGAATATCAGTCTTTGTTTTTTTTGTAAAAAATTATCGACTAAAATTGAATACAAACATTCTCACTCGCGAACAATTTGTCAAATATGTCCTCCATTTTTTTGATAATCCGGAAAAATGCAGCTGTCTAAAATTACAATAAATTTTTAGGTAGGGCTAATGCTTATAGTTATCTATCAACCTTTTCCAGTTTTTTTATTATTTAAAATACGTCTTGTTTCAAGAAAATAAGTAGATTTGATATTATGAATGTGGTATCCCAGTAATATGCCTGTCCCTTTCGGGTATACGTGAATGTCAATTCCATAAGATACTTGTTCTTAGGTATCAGCCAACCCGCTAGCTTAATATTGTTCTGTTGTATCAACAAGATGGCTGTACAGCGCATTACGCAGTGAAAGTAAGAGATTTCCTTGACCAGGAATATCCGGGAAGGTGGATTGGACGTTCAGGTACTATATCGTGGCCAGCCCGTTCCCCAGATTTAAATCCCCTGGATTTTTTTATTGCGGCGTTCTCAAAGAAAATTTTTATTCAAAGCCCATTGAGAGCAAGCGTGGACGAATTTCTCAAGCCGCTGAGGACATCAACGCTCGAGGATAAGCCCGGCTAATAAGTAGATCTTTTTTTTAAATATGTAATCATGTATGGCGTGTATTGAGGCTGATGGTAAACAATTTGAACATTTATTGTAATAAAAGATGTTATTTTCCTATCTGACTTTTATTCCAATAAACCTAAACTAAACTAGGTCATGATTTTTCATTATTTTATTTTACTTACTTTTGTTGACTTTGGTAAAAGTGGCGTCATTATCCGTCTCGCTCGGTCATGGCAAACATGTCCACTATCTCTCATCGTTTTGCCATAAAATTAAGAACCTACCAAGAGCTTGTGCGAATAAAAAATCATTTGAATTGAGTAAAATGGGATAGTAAAAATCGGGATACTTGAGGTTTTTATTTTATTACTATTTTTTTTTAGTATGAAACTAACAAGTATTGTACTATTTTACAATCCTTTTCTTAAATGTCCATAATTTTCAAACTGCATGGGATAGATTTTTTTTCTGATTTTTCTCATGATGTTTATAATCAATCCTATCACCCCGTTTCGGCTTGACGTCGAGTTCTGGGACAGCCTGTATATGAAAGTATTACAATTGCCTAGTTGCGTTTAATTGGACGAATTGTTGGTCGGCCAGATGGGAAGACGATCTCTGTGCAGTGGCCGGATAGAGGCTAATGATGATTACAGTTGACTACTTTAACGATTTGATTTTGTCTTTAAATTTAAATCAGATGGTAAATAAAACAGAAGTAATAAAAATCTAAGTAAACTTAATACTTTATTAATTATTATCACTTTTTTATACATTTCAGTCTTCACACATTTATAATAATATATAGATATAATTTAAGCTAAAGTATAATCTGTATTGTTCATTCTTATCAAGTATGGGACCCACCTATCAGAGATATATTATAAACACACTACATTCATTATATATTACAACACTCATGTGATGCTAGACCCAATTTACAATTATGGCAACTTATTTGTTAAACAATATTTTATTAATACCAATCGACCACAACAATTTGGCGCATGACAGGCGACACTTCCGAACCTCGCCTTCGTCCCGCGCTTACCGTGATTAGGAGAAGCGCGGGACGAAAGCGGGGTACGGGGGTCAAGTGTCATGCGCCTAATTGTTAGTCGAATAGTACTTATACAACTAGCTAACTAACAATATGACAAACAAATCAAGCCATAAAAATGTATATACTTACTATTAACAAATAATTTTAAAAAAATACTTATTTAATTATAATTAAAGTGTTCGTTACGACTAAGTCACTGGTTTCATGTATTTTTTTTTTTTTTTAAATTGGGACATTTTGCTGACCAGCAGTAAACATTATTAAGTAGTAACAATTTGTATATATAACATGTATATTTAATAGAATTAAAATACTGTTTATAATTCCATAGGCAGAATCAAAACTCTTTTTTAAAGATGATTTTATATGTTGGCGGATCTAATCATACCTTATATAATACACTAATAATTAAGAATCAAAGACAATATGGCGTTATTATGTGATGTTAGATATGAAATTAGGTACTATTAAAGTTTTAATACAATATTTGCTTAAATGCTCAAATCCTATGTTTAGTTAACGCTAATTTATCCTTTACTTAAACTTATCCTGTAATTTCTCCATCATCTTGCCAATATCCTGATTACCAGTAGGAGTGGGCCGTTTTAACCTGTGCTTACTTGTAAGTTTTGGTACGTAGCTCTTCAATGCTGGCCTATTGTTTGGTACGGGAAACTTGTCCAATTTAGAGTGGCCTCCGAGACCATCATACGATGTGTTCATCTCACTCAAACTCGTGTCATTTTCTTGAGATAACGATATTGTGGGTGGTTCTTTCGGTTCAAATATACTAAACTTCATTTTGGACTCGCTAGACTTGGTCATGTTCTTTGCCGAATTTAGTACCGCTAATTCTGAAGGCTGAAATTGGATTATAAATAATTTGTACTTTTGATCATTCAAATAACTAGTTATTATTAAGGGAGAAAGTAAGTCACTAATTTCTAACAGAGATCAATTGACATTATTAATCTACATTGTCAGTTCTAAATTAAATTTAAAAAAAAAACCGTCTCGAGACACCCGGTAGAGGAGGCACATCTGTGTTAGTATAAAAAATCATAATTATTGAAAAAAAACTAAGGTATAATCCATCACCATTTCAACTTTCAGCTAAATCAGTTCAGCCGTTTCACCGTGAGAGATCAACAAACATCCAAACTTACAAACTTTCGACTTTATAATATTAGTAAGATATCATAACTACACCAAAGGGTGAAGCAATGACAGCGTCATGCCGTTTGACGTCACGCCATTCGAGTCGATTTTAATGACAAAGCGCGACAATTGATTACAAAAAACGATTTGATTTGAGTAAAAGTCACCTATAATCATAAACAATATTATGGTGGTAGGTAGTTTTTTTTTGTTACAGAAGAGGGTAGGGCAAACAGACAGTCTTTTCACCTGATGGTAAGTGACTTATCACTGTTGCTTACAACATCCATAGACACACGCTACATCATTAGCAGGTACGTTGCCTTTCAAATATGAGTATGCTCTTTTCTTGAAGGTCCCTAAGTCGTATCGGTTCGGAAACACCGTAGGAGGCAGCTGATTTCATATATTAGTCGTGCGAGGCAGGAAATGCCGTAAAAATCTAGTTGTTGTGGATTTCCGGACATCGAGATGGTGTGGGTGATTTTTTTATTTGTAATTTAATTACCTAGTTACTACTAAGATACTGGTAAATGGCTATTTCAGTCCTGCATAATGGACTAAAGTGACGACATTTCCACTTATTGCAGTACCTTGAGCAGTCGCCCGGGCAGCGCTTGCGCCGGCCTCCGCTGCAGCGCGGTGAGCGCTAGACCACTCTGACGGAGACTGAGGTAAGGGGAGTCCGCTTGCTCTATACCGCTCACCAGACTGGCCTGTGGATACAGTTTTAAATATATACTTTTTATGTTAGTTGGATAGAAAAACCGACAGACGTACCACCTGATGGTAAGTCAGCGTCGCCCATGACCATAAACGAGTTTACCTGAATCTAGCGCAGGTAACTCCTTCATGTTACCTATCCTGAGACCAATGCGTTATCCCTGTGATGACCTACGGGGCCGAAATGTGTTCTCTAAACTAGTCCATAAGTTTGCTGTGGCTCAACGTGTATGGAGCGTGCTATGCTGGTGTTTCTTTGACAGAGAGGATTCGAAATGAAAACATCCGCCAGAGAACTAAGGTTACCGATATCACACGAAGAATAAGCTCGTTGAAGTGGCAGTGTGCTGGTCACACACTCAGGAGAACGGATGGCCAATGGGCTTCTAAGGTTCAAGGGAGGCCGCGTTTGGTTAGACGAAGTGTTGGTCGGCCATTAACCAGGTGGGAAGACGATCTCCTTACAGTGGCCGGTCCGTGTTGGTTGCGAGGTGCGAGGGATCGGTCGTCTTGACGTTCATTGAGGGAGGCGTATGTTCAGCAGACTGGACGGATACAGGCTGATGATGATGATCATGAGACCAGTAATTACACTGCCTGTCCTACCCTTCCCTTCAAAACACAGTAAATTACAGGCACCGAGACTTACCATTTTATATCTCAGGAGTCAGGATAGACAACGCATAAATGGGGCTGGGCTAGAGCCTGGTCTATTCCTCGGTGTCTCTTTATGTTAATGAGCGACGTTGACCATTTACCAACAGGAGGCACGTCTGACAGTTTGCTGTCCAATTCGCATAAAGATAAATTAGCAATTAAGAGACCTAAGGACATTACATACATAATGTTACCAATTTTGTTATCATATTCTAGCAAATAAAGATTATGATTATAATTTTGTCCCAACTCCAAGTTGGTATCCACAAGAAAGTATGTACTTACAAAGCTAGTATTGTTGGCGTCGCTTATCCTGATTGCATCGTTTAGGTTCTCTTTAGCTGGAGCCTGAAATTTAAATAAGTATATAGCAAAATCAAGACTTAAAATGATATTAAATTTGGCTCATAATATAACATTATTTTTTATAACGCAGTGAAATGCTAAATGCATGTAGCCATGTCCTCGGGTAGGTTCCTGCCCCTATGTGGGACTCGCACCTGGGAGTGCCCTAGCTAAACTAAAACCACTGCGAGCGCCTTCAGCCACTTTTTGAGGGTCTCGGATCTGCAGGCAACAGGATCACCTCAGTGACAGACTGGCCCCGGCAAAGGCCAGACTCCTCGTAAGGGGGGACTGCCCGGCCGCCACTAAGCACTCCCCGTGGCGTCCTAGCATAGTGCGCCCAGGTTCCCATCCTGAGCCCGACACTAGCACAGGGGCGTTACTGGAGGCGCTTTAAGTAGGGCCCCCTACATTCCCCCCGTTCGTCGCCTAGGCTTATATTATACATATTTTTTATGAGAAACATTTACACGTACCACTGTACCTCGTGAATAGATGGCGCTAGAGTCTACTCATCGAAAGAGGGCTGTTTATTTGGTAGTACGACCTTTGTAAATCACTTTCCTTCAACTTACCGTCCATAATTGGCAACCGTTGTTACATACTTTGTGTTTGTTGCCCAGTAAAAAGACGGCCGTCGAAGTCTCCAACATTACACGTGCCTAAGGTCTTGTTTTTGCGGCCATCATATTGCGTCAGTTAAATGACGCCACCACTATTGGAGGAATCCATAGCTGTCTCTAGTGCTAGCTGAAGACTAAGATATCTCTATACCTGTGCTATAGATTTTTTTCTTTAACGCCGGGATATGATCTTATGCCCCGGATCTGTTGAGCAATAGGGCACCTCTACGGCTGGGATGAGGTTTCCATCCTTACCCCTTGTCCCCCCTACTCTTTTGTCCTAAAGAGCAAATCCCTCAGTTAAATTGGCTTCGCCCAAGAGGCTGGGGTCATCTTAGGCTTCTGGACCCCACCGCCACGATGTTGCAAACGTCAAAATATAAAAGTTATTACACTAAAAAGATGGACTTGTTCTGTTGGACTCAGTAGCAACACCCTAGGTGTTAAATAACACTCACGGGACTATCGTAGTCGTCCACATAAGAAGTATCCCGCACGGTGTCCGACTTCCATTGCTTGGCCAGCTCCCATGAGTCTCCCAGCTCTTCCAGCGACCGGTCTAGCGCCTCTGACGCCTTCCGCTTGTTCTTCAAACATTCGTACTTGCGTTGTACGGTGGTCAGCTTTTCTTCTAACTGGCTGTAACATTAAACAGTTTATTTAAAGTATTATAACTACTTCAGTTAAAACATATTTGTGTACCAGGCTCGCTAAAGCAATAGTAAGATCTTCTGTCCTTATCATTATATAATATCACCATGTTAACCTAGCTTCGGGGTAAGTTCGTTAAAGGCTGTGTTACGGCCTTACGGGTACTAGGCAACGAAATGACCCGGTGCATCTGCATGTATATACGCAAGTATATAGAGACGGCATTCAAAAGCACTACCTTTACGTGTAGTCTTCTAACAGCTGGACCAGTCGGCTGAGAAAAATATACTCATAATTGGGTTAACACTACTTATAATTAAAAGTTTAGGTATTACAGAACTTTACGTACCCTAACTTGGCCATCATTTCTAAAGCTGTTCTCTTCTCAGCGGAGAGCTCTTGTTTCAGAGCATGTATTCGATCGCGGGACTCGTTTTTCTTATTTTCCGAATCACAGAGCGCTCTGAAACACATGTAATAAATTAAACTATTAAATAATACCCCTTGTCTGTTTTACCACAGTAAATTAGATGATATTATTTTACATTTTATACACTGATGTCTGATGACGATGATGGACATGAATGGCAAGGGATCGGCCGTCTTTGCGTTCATTGAGGAAGGCCCATGTTCAGCGGTGAACGAATAAAGGCTGATGATGATGATACTGATAAAATAATATTGAAACTCGATAAGTTTTGATTCTTTTACTTGTGCAGTATCTGGACAGCAGAGGAGTAGCACCGCTATGGGACGCTCAACGCTCCCGGAGATCTGCGCTGACGTCAAAACACTGCTAGCCTTCTTACGGGAGCTCAACGGGTAGTAGGAAGGCTTACCTCACGCAAAATAGGCACAAAAGCGTCGAGTTCCGGAAACCAGCCTGACCTTAAGTAAGAGTGTAAGGATGATATCTATTAATTATAATTTATTGGACATACATTTACCTTTTAAGTGCTGTAGCAAATGTAGCTATGGTACGTAGATCGGAGTACCCCTCTAGCATTTGTTCCACCTCGGAGCTGGTTGCATTGAGGACTTTTTGCAATCTGGAACATAATAGGATCATATTTATACTATTTTTTGTGCATACAAGAAATGTTTATTGAATATAAGTTTATGTTTATAAAGCTATTCCCAGCGGGTTCTTGCCCTAAAATTGTAATGGTAGTTCTAGAATAAAATGAGTTAGTTAGATTAAACATAAAAAAACATTACCAACCCGACGCCAGGAGGCTGTGTGGTTGCAGACTGCATGTTTGGTGGGGGGCAACCCCCCACTTTTACAAACCAACAGTGAGCCAAATGGGCTCACGCTAATCCGATGTAGCATTAGGGCCTTCTGGCCGTTAGCATAGATCCATCCGAAAAAAAAAACTCTTGAAACACCTTGCACCACCACTCTTGTACCTATGAAAAGCCGGGGCAAGCAGCTAGTATTAGTAGGATATACATTTTAGAGTAAATTTTCATACCCATTGAGAGTTTGCAAATTCTTCTTTAAATTCTCATTCTCTTCTTTCAATTTCTGCGTTTCTCTGTTCTGTATTTTTACGTACTCTAATTGTTCTTTCAGTGCTGTTACTGCTGCTTCTTTGCTGTCTAACTTCTTTTCTGTAGCCTTTAGAACTCCACTGAAAATGTTTTAATAATATTAATAATAAAAAATATATCAATAGTAATAAAAATTGTACCATATAGTGATAAAAATGGCAAGAGATAAATATTTTTTACAATTTTTTTTTCCCTACCAAACTTATTTTTGACTTAGTTAATTTGGATGACCTCTCCTCTCTCTTTCTCAATACTCCTCCTTAGAACTAATGAAAGGTGCATTATAAGGACAAAAAACCCAGATTGCACACTTATTTACCAAATATCCCGTTTTAAATAATTTTAGTAATAAATCAATAGTTTTCAGATTTCCTCCTATACTTTAGTTGTGAGACCTAGCTTTTTACCAAGTTTTGTGTTGTTACATGTGTCTATGTCATTAGGAAATACCTGATAGGTTTTGGTTTGACAGATGGACAAAGAGAGATAGACGGACAACAGAATAATCCTAAAGGTTTCCCTCCTTGTTAGTTTGGGGAAGGAATCCTTAAAAATGAGCATTAAAATAGAACTTTGAATAGGTAACTAACTTACGCATTCTTTTTTAGTTCTAGTTCCAAATTTGTAACTTTTTCTTCTATTTCTTTATGTGAGGCTTTATTCTGCCTGAGCTGCAGTAGAGCATCATCCAAGCGAGACTGCAGGGTTGTGACATCTTCACCTGTGTTCTCATTTGATATTGTAGGATAGAGTCGAAACATACATCTCTCTGTTACTTTGTTACGGCATTGTGGACAGGATTTAGATCTGAAATTAATAAATTACATATTTAAATTAATATTTTCGTTTTCACACTTTCACGAAAAAAGGAAGAAGACAAACCTTACTGCACCGACTGCAAATGCCATAAGGAGATATAATAAATATATTTTTATTATATGAATAAAATCTTACCTTTCGATCCATTGAATTAAGCACTGGTAGTGAAATACGTGCCCACATTTTGTCACCTGAATATTATCCGCCTGGTTCACCAAATCACTGCATATCGTACAAAGAATATGCATTGTCCTATAAATACAGTTTTAAAACTTTATGTCTAGCGAATGTTGAAACAGTTTTATAGGTTATATTAAGTAATAATTTAACATAATATTAAATATTTTAACATAATATTATAAAGCGCTTATTATGACAAATGCATTTGTTATATACGGTATTCAGTACATACTGTCTTACCTTCAATTTACTTGAATTTCATTGAATGTCTATAAGAAAAGTGCCTAAATGTTTTAGATAAAGTATTCGTTTCATTAACATATGGCAGTTTTGTATTCAACCCAAAAAAGGTACGATGAGAATATAAATATTAAGATATTTTTATTGTTATTAATTGATATTTCTCCAACTAATTCAAAACAAAAACTTAGGTTGTTGGGTTGTTGCCTGTTGACTGTTTGACAACAAGTTTGACAACTGACTTTTTTTTTGTAGTTTTGTTCCCGTTGAAACCGGCTAAGACCTAATGCCATGCTGCCATGTCTGTCGTGTTAACAATATTTTGTCTGTGCTTTGGAGAAACGGCGGGAAATGCCAAGGATCTCGGCTCCATCCCTCTAGCCTCCATCAATTAACTATCACTACCCATTCTATCCACCCAGAACAGTCCAACACAATATTCGCCAACGAATCACATTATATATTACACAGATTAAGTTTTTAAAACATACACTATAGAAAACCACTCCAGTAGGGCTAGCATGCGTGCACGACAAAATTTTGTCTACCCATTTTCTCGTATCATTTCATACAGTTAATACGAGAAAAGGTGTAGACAAAATTTTGTCGTGCGCGCATGCTAGCACTACAGATCAGTTCCCCACAATATTCGCCAACCAATCACCATATATACGGATAAGTTCCCAAAACAATCACTATAATATTAAGCCGCTCCGAAGGAACAAAACAATTAATTAACAGGAAACCAAAAAAAAAACACATCGGCACGCAATGACACTTCCCGCCGTCCTCCTAATGTTCTCCTGACTTATTTATCTCCATTCCCCAATCGTATGGAGCACCACAGAACAATAATACCTGTTGTGTATGCGCTACGGCGCACAGAGTGCATCGGTGTGAATAAAGCAGTGTGCAACTAATTAGCTTGTTTGATTGACGTGTACCGCTCTGCTTAAGTATCTAACAAATACCCTAGCGGGTGGAGCACAGTATGGAGATAGAGATAAGGAGAATCATCTTATATGGGGTGAAGATTCAGAAGGTGTCCCACTCCGAATAATCGAAAAACTACGATATGAACATAGTTGTTGCAATGATTAAAACGAAATCTAAAATGTTAAAGTAAATATGTATAACCAAAATACTGCAGACAGAAAGCGTAATTTTATTAGTGTGATTTTTTTAAATTATTAATTTGTGATTTTGTTGTGTAATTATATGTATTTCCAGTACCTACCACAACAGCACAGAGCACTGGCTGTTCGAATAACAGGATAACTATGATATGAGTAACTCATATCGTAAAAGCTACTCAAGTCATTACAAAAACTATGTTGTAATGACTTGAGTGTAGTTTTTTACGGACACTTTTCATACACAGAGATATCGATACTTGAGTAGTATCGATACTTGCGTTGCCATACCTATAGTATTTTCGTACTCGATACTTTTGTTACGATACTTTACTACGTATCGATGCTTTCTAATGGACTTGTGATTTTTTACCCTCCACTATTCAGTTTCCAGATTCTATGCTCCCTGAATCTCCTAATCAGCGGTTATGTGTGGCCAGCTTGAAAAAGGGCCTTGGAATAATGAATTAGTAGAATTTAGCCACGCGACCAATGAATTAGTTAGACGAAATATTTTTCCGTTTTCGTGTAGATATAGAAGTGCCCTAGGAGTAACAGTGTATGGTGTTTGTATACATTTGAATAAAAAATATAAAAAAAATTGCTCTGTGCCTAAGATCAAGTATCAATAGATTTGACAAGCTAATAATAATACCGTATTGGAACGAGATAACAACATACGAAAAATCCAAGAGTAACAGAGACATAGACACTTTCTTTTGTCTTTGTCAGAATATCACTCTTTGTTTGTTGGGCACAACAAGGATGTGCCCAACAAAAAATTATCGACTAAATTTGAATGCCATACAAACATTCTCACTCGCGAACAGTTATTATTTAGTCAAATATGCCGCCATTTTGTACTACTTTTTAATTTGGTCGGCATATGTAGGTATGGTGATACCAGTTTTTTTATAGGCAGATGACCCAAGAATTATATAAAAGGGTAACTGGAATTTTCGAAATAAACACAATAAAAACAAATATGTTTATTGCTATCCTTAAAGGCTATGTACTATAGATCATACATATTAAGACGTATATAGCCTTCTTTTTTATTATTTATGTTTTTAGCGGTTTGTTATTAGTCATTACATAATATTTTCGATAATCCGGAAAAATGCAGCTGTCTAAAATTACAATAAATGTTTGGTTAGGGCTAATGCTTATAGTTATCTATCAACCTTTACCAGTTTTTTATTATTTTTAATTCACTTGTTTCAAGAAAATAAGTAGACTTGTTATAATGAATGTGGTATCCCTGTAAAATATGCCTGTCCCTTTCGGGTATACGCGAATGTCAATTCCATACTGTACTTGTTCCTAGCTCTGTGCTACCTTTTTTGAAAGTGTCTATTCATCGGAATACAAGGCGATTTTCATTTAATAATACGATAATCGTATGAATAATATAAAATGTTTTGTCCGACTACCTGAATCGCGCTATCGATATTTTTCTTGTTATCAGTTTATATTATAACAGTTGCACTATAATTTCGTAACTGGAAATGAATAGTATGATGTGTGCATGTAAAGTATTCCCGACTCGAACGTTTTATGTAGTAGTGTAAATATCTATTTATGAGTAGCGGTTATAGATAGATAGAAGGTATCTGTATAAGAAGATATTTTTCGCTAATTAATTTTAACAATCAGTAAGCGTAGAGGACATTCATACAAGTAGTACCATCTAAACACTTGGGGTACAATTTTCTAATTCAGATGGCGCTCCAAATGAAGCTCACAGAAATGACGCGAGTCAGTTTTCTATACCTATATAATAATATAATGCTCTGCGGAATACAATATCATAATATTATGGGAGAAAAGTTGAAAAAGTGTCCACTGTCCAGCTGATGCTATAAATAACAAGATGAAAAAGCATCCGCAATGGCGCTGGTGAAGCAACAGGGTATGGCGTTTGTATACATAAATGTGTGTGTAATATTTTGGCGCACACAAGTATAAAATTCACCACTTGATGCTAATCTGGCACCTCGGACGCACTAAACTTATTTAATGCTTTTCGACAGACATAATTATCATAATTATCATCATCATTATCATTATCATCAATCCAGATACGACTGTAAATCTAAATTAACGCAGGTGAAGCTGTGGGCAACAGTATTCTTATAAATTAAAGTTAAGCAATAATAAAATACCAATAACAATTTTTAAATTAATATAATATATTAAATAAACAGTCACTTTATATATCGATTTCTTCCATTTTCTTTTGCACTTTTTTCAGTTCTTGTAATAATATCTTGGCTTGAGCCTTATCTATGAGTAGTTCGTTTACCTTCTGTTCTCCGGTGATCACTTCGTCGGAATGTAAAGTAAGTTTGATCGTTTCAACAGTTTCCTCAGGTCCGTCTGATACTGCTACGTCGGTCAATTTGTTGACTGAAAATAAGTTTTACAAATAAAAGAGATATCAACGTATTCGGGATATGAGAGCGCCACTGTCATTAGGAATATCTATTAATTATTTATACTATATCATTTCTACGATTGTATCTAATTTGCGAGGTTAAGAGATTATGACGCTACCCCAACACTAATAATATTAATAAAAGGTCTATCATTTACACAGCTCTAGCATAATCATGATGGCATGATTATCTTTTATTATTTTAGCAGTAGAATGCTCCCACTACGGTTCAAGCCTTGTCGTGGCTGTGGGGCTCAGTAGCCTAAGGTGAATCTATCACCTTGAGCGAAGCCAAGTGAACCGAGGGAGTTCACTTGGCTTTGCCCAAGGTGCTAGGTTCACCTTAGCCGAAGGTGAACCCAGCCCAACAGTGGCCCACTGGGCTAAAATATCTGTCATCTTAGTTTGCTATGTGAATATTTATTTCAATGAACAATCATACCACGTTAAACTTGTTTGAAAATATTTGATTATATTAGTTTCACTGAGTACGTTTCGAAAGTTCTACTCAGTAAGCTCGGATTTGTAGGAAAATATCAATTGACGTTCAAAAAGATACTTTTTAGGTAGTGCCATGCTGCATTGCAGCCGAAGTGGGCCGGCACGACCGGGGTGGTACCTCTCGCTCACATAACACCGGCTTCAAGTGACAGCTATGCAGTCGCGTTTCGTGCGGTTTGTGAGTTTCCGGTGGCCCATTGAGGGGATAGGGAAAAGGAGGGCGGCGCAACTGCGTGGCCTTGGTTGTGCGGTGTGTATGGGCGTCGGCGCCGTGAGGCTCCGACTGCTCGTTTGCCCCCTGATGACATAAAAAAAAAAAAAAAACTATTTTGATTTTTTTTATTTGATCTATCTACTAACTCGGGTTAATTTATTTTGGGGTTATCAGAGAGAATAATCACTACGTTTAGTTATATCATACATAAACGAACTAAAAAGATATAATTATATTCCGTATATATCTATGGGCCATAGTGCCTGAAAATAAATGATTTATTTTATTTTTATTTTATTTATTTATATTAATTATATACATATAAGCGACTCGGTACAGACATACAGATTCGTCATATAGAGTGTCAGAACTTGGAAGGGTAAGGGCGAATACGCATTTTCTGCCAGTCCTCTAACTCGTACATTACCACGTAAAATTTATCTAGAACCTTCGGTCCATTAGCCATTCTAGTGTGTTGGCTTCATAGAATTTAAACGGGCGAACAGATTTGGATGCGTTTTTAGGATTCCTTTCCTCAAAAAGACTGAACCCATATAGGACCACTTCGTGTCCGTCTGTCTGTCAGTGTGACAAACCAAAACCTAGAGTACTTCCCATTGACATTGACAGAGAATCATGGAATTTGGTAAGAAGCTAGGTGTTACAACGTAAGGGAAAGGTTCTAAAAACACCGTTAATATGTTGTTACATTACAGCAGAAAAACGTGTTTTTTTTGGAACCCTCAGCGCATGATGATACTTACTCATGAACCCGCTAGATTTGATCTGCGCTTCGTACGCCTCCCTGGTGTTCTCAGCAGCCTCCGCGAGGGCAGCGGCGTGGGCCCTGGGAACCCCCAGCACCAGCAGGTCCCTGGCCAGCTGGACCCCACTGCAGCTGCAGCGGTGCGCCTGCTTCAACGTCCAACGGAGGACTGCGGCGGCACGGGCACACTCGTCACGGGATGCTAGAATTATACTTATTTTATATCATACCACTCGTTCCCACCGCTGCTACTCCTGTACAACCAGGATAGAAAGCAGCGATTGTATCAAATGACCCTTTGATACAATCTCACGAAACCCGAGGGATAAAGGTTTACGCACTGAATTTATTCTGAAGGATTCAGGAGGGGAAGAAAATATTTCCAATTTGCGTCCCCAATTAAAGCGGGAGACAGAAGATTGTAATGACTAATAAAATCCAAGAAAAGACAGCAGCCCGAAGAAGCCCAACTGCAATGCGCCGCGGAGAAATGCTAGGGTTATTAACCCTCATCTTCATCATTATTAATAAGCCTTTCCCGACCACTGCTGGAAATAGACTTAGGACAAATGTCCAGACGGTCTATCCTCCGCTGCTTTTCCAACCAGAACCAACAACACTGGAATGTTATTTACCGGTGGGAGCGACGCTCTTGAGCGCGCTTGTCGACGTGAGCACCGTCCTGATTAATTCTTCCATCAACGTTCTATGTTTCGGAAAGAAGAGAAGGACAAGCAATGTTATTACCGGCATTGAGACTTAACATCTTACGTCTAAAGATAGATAGCGCATGAAAGTTGCTAGTTCCGTATGAACTGTTCTGTTCATAGGCAAAATTGCCCACTTAGAACAACACTAGATCGTCAACCCATGGACATATCTAAGTTATTTTAAAAAAAATAACAGGCGCAGGCATACGGCGATGAACCTCATGCCCTCGCATCATTACTGGGTATGCTTCGGTTGCCCGTCATAAACAGACAACTTTTGTGAGCAAAGATGATCTCGTTATGGGCTCCTTGAAATGAGGGATTAAAGTCTGTATGACAGCATAAGAAACGAATTGTGGGATATCCTTGGTGGTGCTTGCGAGATCAAAGAAGCTTGCTATCAAAAAATCATGCTGTTGGCTCAAGAGTCTTGAGTCAAGACTCGTAATTAAATCAAGATTTTAAGTAAATTGATGACTTACACAGGCTGGTATCTTTTAGGATGTCCATGATGCCATCGTCCTGAAACAATTTGTATGTAATAGAATTACTCCTACCGTACCCGATTAATTCAGGGATTAGTTAGTTATTAATAGTTAGACAACTAGATACCTAAAGTTTACCTATTTTCTAAAGTGTAGGTGAATTTCACTCATTATAATGAAACAATTTCTACTAATATTATCGTGGTTTAATTATATTATTTAATTTAAGGTACCGGTAGTAGAGTTCATTTGATAAAATTAAATTTACATTGAATTTGAAAAAATAAGTATTACAGAATTTTTACATGTTCGACTTTTCGGATAGTTTACAACAGTCAGGAGCAATAGTCACGTGACGACTACTACTATTACTAGATTTGGAGATTCCCTAACTAGATACTTGGATATTAGGTCGATCAGTTAATCGATCAGTCACCCGATCAGTTGGTCGATCAGTTGCCTAATTAGTTGGTCGATCAGTTGCCTAATTAGTTGGTCGATCAGTTGCCTAATTAGTTGGTCGACCAGTTGATCGTTTAGTCTGTCGACCAGTGGGTCGATTTGTCGATCGATCATCTGATCCACATCGATCAACCAAGTTGCCTTAATTCGTCGGCTAGTATAATAATTTAACAAATGAGTTCTAGAAAAAACAAAACTATCATTTTTTATGTATTTAAATACGTGAGTGACAATTATCCAGTGGGTATGGGCCTGACCCCTGTGATGCCTTGAAATGGGTTTTTATTTTATATTTAATTTCTACGTGCATCTGAACAAGAGACCATCGCTTGTTCACTGGTGAAGGAAACATCGTGAGGAAACTTGCATGCTTGATGAGTTTAAGTCTTTAAAGGTATATGAAGTTCACCAACCCGCATTGGGCCATCGCATCGATGAACTATGACCCAAAACCCTCCTTGCCTTCTCGCTGTTTGGCGTTTATGACAAAAACAAAGCGTGTGGAGCCGGGTTTATAATGAGTAGCATTAACTTTGTGACGTCACAATTTTTCGGGTTTGTTCGGGAACTCTCGACGTGTTTTCGGAACTGAGTTTAAAATTAAATTTTGAATTTAAATTACATTTTTCAATTAGAACAAAAAAAATAGTTTCTACCTATATGATCTTTCCATTTATGACAACTTTCTTACATAAGACAACAAAAAACTTTCAACAACCCAATTAGTCGAGTCGATAACCGCTCATTTGGTCAACTAATTGCCTTTAGTAGTCTGTAGTTGTTTATATAAACATAACCCAATTTTTGGCTTTGTTGTAGTCTGGTGAAATACCATGACGTAATATACAAAAAGACGGAATGTACATTATAGATACGTGAGAAGTCCGTCTAAATCTATTTATTCTGCTTTCCGAGTTACTTTGATATATTCTCGTAATGTAATGTGTACAAGTGAATTACTGAACGGTATTCTTTTAGCTTGTAAATGTCACATTGTTTTATCAATTTTATATCTACTTTTTACGGTATACTAGTTGCTACCCGCAGCTTTACGTGATACATGCGTAAAGCGTGGGACATTCGACATTAGATTGCGTATTGTTGGCTTGTTGGAGTGGAAATGTAGGTATCTTATGTCACAGTTCGGATTGTCTTCGGGTTCGGATCAATTTTTTTTAAATTTCAAAAGCCATAAAAATAATGGCTGCCACTTCTGAATATACCAGTAAATCTTAACGTTGTTACGTGAATATGTTCCACAGGCGGTAGCAGGTTCGAAGACTCCAGTTGACAATTTATATGACTAAATGTCTGTTAATGTTTATCTCTGTTAATTTATAGCCTGAGCAGAAATATAAACCCTGCGTGGTGTCGCTACTGTATCTTTTTTACGTCAATACATAGTATCGTCCATAAAGAAATTAGTTCCAAAATTTTCCGCAATATGGCGAGGGTTTTTATTTTTCTGGTCAGGCTATAATGTTTATATCAATTTCACAATTATTACATATACACTTGTTTATGGATTTGGTCCCGTAGGATTCGGTTCAGCGAACCGTAGTATAACTGTCCTGTAAGCAACTTGTGCAAACAGCACTAGTTTGCACAAATTTGCACAGGTAATAGTTATGTGCAAAATACATTAGCATATGTGCATGAACAAATCCACTGGGATTGATCCTTGTTTGGATCCTTTATATCCAGGTTTGGAGTAGCATATTCTGTTCTATACGTAAAATAAGATCATGTATTTCTTAGGCGAGCCATCTGCTCTTACAATACCGTTGCTAAAGCCGGAGGTTGCGGGTTCGAATCCCGCCAGGTAACAAAAAGTTTTCTGTGTTCCTGGATCATGGATGTATATTAAATATGTGTATTATATAATAAAAATATTAGATATATGTATAGTATAAATAAAAGTATTAAATATATTTAAGTTGTCTGGTACCCGTAACACAAGTTCTTCGAGAACTTACCACGGGACCATATTGACGCGTGAAAGCGTCCATAGGTATTATTATTATTATTATATCTAGAAGTAGATTTTTTTAACATTAATAAAGCTTGGATTTAGGGAGTTGATTGATCTTTGAGCCTATAAACATTATATTAAGTATGTATAGTGTAAATACACATGCACTGACAAAATCCAGAGTAACGGCGTAGCAAGAGCATCACGACATGATTGCATCATACCGTTTGCCGTCAAGCCATTCTAATCTATTTTACTGTCACGGCAAGTCAATATATTATGTTTCATATAAAAAAAAACTCACCGGCTGCTCCTCCACCACATGATGAAGAAGGTTCCTGAACAGTGGTCCTGGTAGGCTGCCGAGCGCGTGCAGTGCAGCTAGCGCCCACAACGGGCAATCGCCGTCGGAGCAGAACTTGAATTTCTGCAAAACAATGATGATGATCTCCTCGAAATAAAGCGAGGACACTATGTAAGCTCACACACGTCGAACTAAGAGTATCTAAACACGTGCGGAGAACTTTATTTAGTCAGACAGGTTTCAACAATGTTTCCTCCACTGTAAGGTTTTGGCTATAGAGGTAAAGAGTAAGTACCATCTCTGTGTATCAAAAAATGTCCGTCGAAAAACGATAAATGAGCACTGGCATCACAGTATCAAGTGGTGCGGGATTTTAATGAAATACCAATAAATAGGCACACATGTAATTCCATTACGTTTCTTAAGGTTACACAAGTCGCTCATCTTTCCATACAAACGCAGCCCAGTAGGGTGAGCCCAGCACCTTGGGCGAAGCTAATTGGGCCGAGGGGGTTCTTTGTGCCCCTCTTATAAGAAGAGGGGACAAAAGAGCAGGGGGCAAGGGGTGAGGATGGGAACCTCAGCCCATTGTACTGTCCCGACTTTGGGAGGGGTTGTTCTGTGGTGCGGGACAACCTCTCTGTGGAGGTGGCGTCGGTCCCTTGTGGAACTGACTAGCCGTCGAGGTGCCCTGTCAGCTTAACAGATCCGGGACACCTCACCAAGGCGGCACTGGTGGCACTCGCCGGGTTTTAGTGGGTAGAGCTGCGTCCATTTAGCATCTTTCAGGCGCAGCGAGTCCCACATACCCACCTGGGGAGACCCACTCCCCAGGCGGGATGCCTCAGAGCATTTCCCGGCGTAAAGGGAAAAAAAAAATGTTTTCTATAATAACTGTTTTGCTAAAAGGACATTTTAGGAATGAATCATTGTGCATTTCATTCTAACACACATGTTCGCGCACTATGTCAGGTGAGATAGCAATCATTTAGTTGGAGTTCGCGCCGTCGACTTGTTCAACCTTAATTCTTTTATGTACCTAAACTATCTAGAGATTTAAATCAAGCACATATCTCAATAACTGAGGTCTCTGTGACGAATAATCTCTAGCAAGTCCGGATCAGTCAAAAAACACGAAAAATAATCATAGCTCAAAAACTACGGAAAACCGCAAACATACATGGGGTGATTCTGGTAGCACTAGTGGTGTTCTACCTGTGGACAACCGGTTGACACTATTTCTTGGAACAACCTGTATATTTTATATTTTTCAGGTCAGGATTGAATTTGATTTGACATTCAAGTGTAACCACGCCATCACTAATCACTTCACCATACCCACGTCATTTGTCCACCCCGTGGGCGGTCCGGATCTGTTCCCCACAACTTACCATGGTAATAGGGACCTGAAACAAACATGATATTAGCATGGGAATCTGCGGAGGGGTACGCTCCGTTACGTTTTGAGATACTGTTCAAATGAATAAATTTGACATTAAATACACTAGCTTTTACACATTGCTTTGCATATGGCAATAAATATTGTGTGTTATCCTATATTATATGTTTCAACTGTGTCTATAGACGTGTACACAAATTTTGTCAGTTTTTTGGAAATGCCTTACAATTCTATGGGAAATGGATGCAATGAAATATTTTCAAAAGTGATTTATTGATTTTATGAAAGATCTATTTTTTCATGGAAAGGATTGAGTGGTTTTTTTTTAAAGCATAGGTGGGGAAACGAGCAGTTGAAGCTCTAGACTACCGACACCCATACTCATCTGCACAACCAGAGATTATGCAGATGTGTTACCCTCCTTTTCCCTATCCCCTCAATGGGCCACCGGAAACTCACAAACCGCACGAAACGCGACACCATAGCAGTCACTTGACGCCGGTGTTATGTGAGCGAGAGGTACCACCCCGGTTGTGCCGGCCCAAGTCTATTTTATTACAACTTGCCACACAATGATGCTGCAAATGTCATAGTGTTATAAATATATTCATATATATATTTATGGACGATGCCGGGCTATATAAGTTTATATACAACTAATTCATAAAATATAGTAATATCTAACAAGTAAACAGTTTAAAAACTACAGGCTACGAAAAATTTTACTCCTTTTTTTAAGTCGGTTGAAATAAAGCCATGTCACCAGACTATAATAACGAATCGACTGACACTACAGTTATCAAAATCTGTAAAGCGGTTTAGGGGTTACGTTATTCGTAAATATAAACATACATACATAAACAATTTCCTAACCCATATATTTATAAAGGGAAAAATATTATTTAAAGAATTTTTAAATTCTAAACATTAATTAACATTACATATTTTTTTACGTTAGTTGGATAGGCAAACTAGCAATTGTGCCACCTAATGGTAAGTGGTCGACGTCGCCCATGAACATAAACTATTTTACCTGGAACGAGCCCAGGCAACTCATTTATGTGTTGCCTATCCTGAGACATAAGATGTTAAGTCTCGGTGCCAGTAATTACACTGCCTGTTTTGCCCTTCTCTCCGAAACACAGCGAAGCTGTTTCACGGGAGAAACAAGCAAGGTGAATTGATACATAATTTTGTTTTAATATTTCACATGTACTTAAGCGAGACTATATAATCATAATCAATATTGACGACCTCTGTGGCTCAGTGGTAAGCGCGTTGGCGCTCAAACCCGGAGGTTGCGGGTTCGAATCCCGCCAGGTAACAAAAATATTTTCTGTGTTCCTGGGTCATGGATGTGTATTAAATATGTGTATTATATAATAAAAATCTTAAATATATGTATAGTATAAAAGTATTAAATATATTTCCGTTGCCTGGTAACACAAGTTCTTCTAGAACTTACCACGGGACCAGATTGACGTGGTGTGAAAGCGTCCATAGATATTATTATTATTATCCTATCGTATTCTTAGATCTTAAGATCTTTAAAAATATCTGTTTGTCTACGAACCTATGCGTACACGCAGTGCAAGTGTTTGTGTTGGTGTATCCGTACTGTAAAAAGCCTATAAGTGTAAAAGAGACGAAGTGTTTGTGATGCGATATTAGAAGAAGCGAGAGCGGACTCATCTCCCTCCGCACCGGCGAACGTAGCTTCGAGAAACATCATTTTTTTAATCGTCTACCGTACGCGACCGATAATTTATAATACGCACATAATTATTGTCGGGACTCATTATTGTAACATAATTCAGAATACACGTATAAAATCATCAAGATCTTTATTATTAAAAATCACCATCAACATAAATTTGGACCTTCTACGCCGGATGATAAGTGATTCGTCGTGAACTGCATTAATCGCACGAACGAGTCACCTGCAGCACCAGACACCATCGTCGCCAGCAGAGCAGCGCCCAGCAGTCAGGCCAGTCAATCCTTTCATTTTATATCACATCCTTTCAATTATTCACAACTTTAATTTGTGCATTCGTAAGGATAGTTGCATACGCCCATCGTTCGTTATCATTATCTTTATTTTATTATCATCATCATTTCCTTCCTTCTACGCCTTTCATAAACACAGAAATGGGCAAAGACGGTGATGAAGATATTTTAAAGGAGTTAGTCAAAAAACGAGGCGTGGTTAAAAGTAGGCTTACATTGTTTGCCAAATATGTAGACTCGGTTGAGAAAACACAATCACCCGAATTTAAAAGTATTTCAACCGAATTGCAGACGCGCCTGCAAAGGGCCGAAAGTTTATTACAATGTTTTACCGACATTCAGGATGAAATCGACATAAATGTGGCCGATATATATTTAGAAAAAGAGCAATTCGAGAGGGAATCCTTTGAGAACCAATATTATGCCTACGTAACCAAGTCAAAATGCCTCTTAAATGAGTTTAAAACGGAACCGCCTAATATTTCAAATAGTTGTAAAGTTAAATTGCCAACCATCACATTACCGTCGTTTGACGGCACGTACGATAAATGGTTAGAATTTCGAGATACCTATGTGTCTCTGATACAT
This sequence comes from Helleia helle, assembly GCA_963853865.1. Classification (NCBI taxonomy): domain Eukaryota; kingdom Metazoa; phylum Arthropoda; class Insecta; order Lepidoptera; family Lycaenidae; genus Helleia; species Helleia helle. Next base: position 1,870,746 of record OY971435.1, read on the forward strand.
AATTCTAGTGATTTAGATAATGTGGAAAAATTCCATTATTTACGCGCCGCGCTTACAAGTAATGCATTAAACGTCATAAAATCGTTAGAATTTTCATCTCAAAATTATATCATAGCATGGGACCTCATAGAAAATCGCTTTAATAATAGTAGGTTGCTAATTCAAAACCATGTTAAGGCTTTGTTCTCAATTACGCCGTTGAACAAAGAGTCACCAGTTCTAATACGTAAATTAATTGATAATATTATGAAAAATATACGTGCTCTCAATACCTTAGGCGAACCCACCGATTCTTGGGATACTTTAATTATTTATTTAATTACAAATAAATTAGACCCCACCACGGAACGTGAATGGGAAGTCTTTAAGAGCACTATCATTCATACCAATTCTATTACGCTAGAAAATTTAATTACATTTCTTAAAAATAGGGCTGACGTATTAGAGACTATACATTTATCCAAAAACAAAAGTTCAAACGATCATAATTCGAAAATTATTTCTAGGTCAGATAAAACAAATAAATTAAATTCATTTAATATAACTACGTTAAATAAGCCATCTAATACAAAGCGGCCGCGCACTTGTGTCTTGTGTGACGGAAACCATCCGATCTACACGTGCCACACCTTTTTAAATTTATCCCTTAAAGATAAAATAAAATTCCTAAATGAGAAAAAACTTTGTCATAATTGCCTACGCGCCGGCCATTCGGTTAAAGAATGTTGGTTCGGTGCGTGTAAGTTATGTAATCAGAAACATAACAGTTTAATACACGGTCAGCACAGCGACGACACCGGTGCATCATCACCGCCAGATGTCGCGCGTAGCACCTGTGAGTCGAACCGTCACAACGTTAGTGGTAGTTCGTGTAATATCGCCTCAATGCATGCCGCGTCGAAAACGAGTCATCATGTAATCGACTGCAGTGAGTCTCATTCATTATTAGAGACAGTACTACTGTCTACAGCTTTAGTAGAAATAGCCGATAATCAAAACAATTATCATACCGTTCGCGCTTTACTGGATAACGGCAGTCAGCATTGCTTTATCGCTGAATCATTATGTAAACAATTAAATATACCAATGTTACAGTCCACTGTCGAAGTCATGGGAGTAGGTAACTCGGTGACCCACTCACATCTTTCATGTCACATTAATTTAAAATCGAAAATTGAAACCTATAATACACGTATTCATTGTTTAGTTTTACCTCAAATCGTTTCAAAATTACCATCCTCAAATCTTAAGTCTCGTATTAAAATTCCTAACAATATACAGTTAGCGGATCCCACATTCTATTTGTCATCTAAAATAGAAATATTAATTGGAGCTGATAAGTTCTGGAATTTATTAAATGACGGTTTAATTCGCTTAAGTTGTGGTCCTTACTTACAAAACACAAAATTGGGGTGGTTAATATCCGGTTCCTTAATAACCAACAATAACTCGCGCATTAATCGAGTACAGTGTAGTTATTCACAGTCGTTAGATATGCAACTCAGAAAATTCTGGGAACTAGAAGAAATTCCGTCTCAAGTTATATTATCTAAAGACGATTACACATGCGAGTCGTTGTTTAAAGAAACGACCTATCGTGACAACACAGGCCGGTTTCATGTGCGCATGCCTTTAACTCAGTCGAGTGATACACTCGGTGACTCGTACGCGCTCGCGCTGAACCGTTTCTTATCGCTCGAACGAAAACTCGATAGATGTACACCTGAATATAAAAACATGTATTGCGATTTTATGAAAGAATATTTAAGGTTGGGACACATGAGTCGCGTTTATGAATACTCTTCGCCTTACTATTTTTTACCACACCATGGTGTTTTGAGAGAGCACAGCAGCACAACAAAACTAAGGGTTGTTTTTGATGCAAGCGCTAAAACAACATCAGGCAAATCGCTTAACGACATACAACTAATAGGGCCTAGTTTACAAAACGATATATTTTCTATATTATTACGTTTTCGTCAGTTTAAATATATTGCGTGCGCCGATATCGAGAAAATGTATAGGCAGGTTAACATACACCCCGATCAAAGAAATTTATTATTAATTCTATGGCGTGAGAATAAATCAGATGAGCTCGGTGTGTACCAGCTTCATACGGTGACGTATGGCACTGCGTCAGCGCCGTTTCTAAGCATACGGTGCATCAAAGAATTAGCTTCGGAGTGTACAGATAGTATTGTGAAGCGCGCCATCGACGAGGATATATTCGTAGATGATTTAATTCATGGAAGCGATTGTAAAATTTCTTTAATGGACACTTGTAATAAAATTTCAAACGTTTTGAAATCAGGTTGGTTTAATTTACGAAAATGGATATTTAATTTAGAATCTTCTGAATCCGAATTAGATCAATCTAAAGAATTATCACTAGGAGATAATTGCCTAACTAAAACACTTGGCTTAGGTTGGATCTATTCTTTAGACCTCCTGCACTTTACCACAACCATCAATCATGATCACACCGATGTAACAAAACGAGTAATTTTATCGATCGTTGCACAAATTTACGATCCAATGGGTTTGTTGACACCGTCCATCATGATCGCAAAAATAATATTACAAAAATTGTGGTTATGCAAGTTAGGTTGGGATGATCCAGTGCCTGAACACATTTTAATGCAATGGAAAATTTTTGTTGATACACTCGATTATATACAAAACATACGCATACCTCGTCATGTTAGAGTATTTACAAAATATACAGATTTACATATCTTCACTGATGCTTCACAGGATGCGTACGGTGCCTGCGCGTACGTCAGTACTTACGACGATGAGAGCTCACCGATCGCAGTTCGGTTACTGTGTGCCAAAGGCAAGGTGGCCCCAACCAAACCAGTAACGATACCGCGTCTTGAACTGTGCGGTGCTTTGGTTGGCGCTAAGCTGTACGATAAAATTAAACGGTCATGGAGATTGACCTTTGATAACATATATTTATGGTCAGACTCCACTATAGTTATTAATTGGATTAAAATGTCGCCTAATGTCTTAAAAATATTCGTCCAAAATCGCGTAATTCAAATAAACGAGTTGACCGGTGAGTTGCCGTGGTTCCACGTGTCCGGTAAACACAATCCGGCAGATCTGCTGTCTCGGGGACTCACGCTCGATGCGCTTCACCGCTCGGATCTGTGGTGGCACGGACCGACGTTTATCCGCGAAAATAAAATACACGAGCTAACTCATTATAATACACGTAATGATCAAAACATTAACATTACAGATTTGCCTGAAATACGGTCAAACATTACTTCATTAGTTTTGCAAATAAATAATAATTTTAATTTCGATCGTTTTTCTAATTTTAGTCGCATGAAGCGTGCGTTTGCCTATGTGTTACGTTTTGTACATAATACGCGTACTATAAAGGAGAAACGTAATACAGGTGCGCTCACTGCCGACGAACTCGCCAACTCCTTATCACTGTTAGCTCGCCTTTCACAACAAATATCTTTTTTCGAACTTTACAACGCATTATTAAATAATAATAAATCTTTTCGGCCGCCGAGAAACATATCTAGTCTTGACGTATTTTTAGATTCTAATCGCGTTATTAGGGTTGGTGGCAGACTTAATGATTCGATCACCTTTTCCTATAATAAGAAGCATCCGGTATTATTATGTTCTAAGCACATATTCACGCGGCTATTATTCCAATCTGAACATAAGCGGTTACACCATGCTGGCCCACAATTACTTTTAGCCACGATAAGAGATAGTTGGTGGCCACTTCGAGGTCGTGACTTAGCCAAGCAAACGGTGTATAAGTGCGTTACCTGTACTCGCTTTAGAGGAAAGTCACTTACAGTAAAAATGGGTAACTTGCCTCCTCAGCGATTAGAACCGGGATATCCATTTATACGGTGCGGTGTCGACTATGCCGGCCCAATGTCAATGCTCACCCGCAAGGGGAGGGGCGCGAAATTAGAAAAATGTTATATTGCTTTATTTGTTTGTTTCACAACTCGCGCGGTGCATCTTGAATTGGTTACGAGTCTAAGTTCGGAGGCATATTTATTGGCTTTTCGGAGGTTCATTTCTCGCCGCGGAAAACCTTTGCAGATATTTTCCGATAACGGAAAAACCTTTGTAGGCGCGGCTAAGGAATTTTCTAAATTTTTAGTTAACAATGAACGTAATATTCAGAATTTTTGTACAAATGAAAATATACATTTTCGTTTCATTCCACCGTATTCGCCTCATTTCGGTGGTTTGTGGGAGGCGGGAGTCAAATCCTGTAAATACCATCTTCGTCGGGTAATGGGCAGTGCAAACTTGACATATGAAGAGTTTTCTACTTTGTTAGCACAAATTGAAGCGGTTCTTAATTCCCGTCCTCTGAGTCCAATGTCAACCGACCCCAACGACCTGCTTCCTCTTACACCCGCTCATTTTTTGATTGGTCGGCCGCTCGTCGCGCCTGCCTGCGAAGACGTCGCCGATCAGCCTATATCACGCCTGACTCGCTATGAGCGCATTGAGAATATGCGACAGCATTTTTGGAAGCGTTGGTCGAAAGAATTCATCTCAGAACTTCAGACTAAAACAAAATGGCAAACTCACCGTGACGCCATCGCACCAGATACACTAGTGCTCATCAAGGAGGATAACTTGCCGCCATTGAAATGGCGTCTAGGCAGAGTGATACGTACCTTCGTCGGAAAGGATGGGATTGCACGGGTGGCTGACATAAAAACCGCCACTGGTGTTATCCAGAGAACTTACCCTAAACTGTGCCCGCTGTTTGAGGAGGAGCGTGGACGTACCTGCTAGCTGGTCTTCACTTACCTTTTCCTTTTGGAGACTGTTGCTCCAAGGTGGGGGCCATGTCTACGAACCTATGCGTACACGCAGTGCAAGTGTTTGTGTTGGTGTATCCGTACTGTAAAAAGCCTATAAGTGTAAAAGAGACGAAGTGTTTGTGATGCGATATTAGAAGAAGCGAGAGCGGACTCATCTCCCTCCGCACCGGCGAACGTAGCTTCGAGAAACATCATTTTTTTAATCGTCTACCGTACGCGACCGATAATTTATAATACGCACATAATTATTGTCGGGACTCATTATTGTAACATAATTCAGAATACACGTATAAAATCATCAAGATGATGTGTCTCTGATACATAATTCTAGTGATTTAGATAATGTGGAAAAATTCCATTATTTACGCGCCGCGCTTACAAGTAATGCATTAAACGTCATAAAATCGTTAGAATTTTCATCTCAAAATTATATCATAGCATGGGACCTCATAGAAAATCGCTTTAATAATAGTAGGTTGCTAATTCAAAACCATGTTAAGGCTTTGTTCTCAATTACGCCGTTGAACAAAGAGTCACCAGTTCTAATACGTAAATTAATTGATAATATTATGAAAAATATACGTGCTCTCAATACCTTAGGCGAACCCACCGATTCTTGGGATACTTTAATTATTTATTTAATTACAAATAAATTAGACCCCACCACGGAACGTGAATGGGAAGTCTTTAAGAGCACTATCATTCATACCAATTCTATTACGCTAGAAAATTTAATTACATTTCTTAAAAATAGGGCTGACGTATTAGAGACTATACATTTATCCCAAAACAAAAGTTCAAACGATCATAATTCGAAAATTATTTCTAGGTCAGATAAAACAAATAAATTAAATTCATTTAATATAACTACGTTAAATAAGCCATCTAATACAAAGCGGCCGCGCACTTGTGTCTTGTGTGACGGAAACCATCCGATCTACACGTGCCACACCTTTTTAAATTTATCCCTTAAAGATAAAATAAAATTCCTAAATGAGAAAAAACTTTGTCATAATTGCCTACGCGCCGGCCATTCGGTTAAAGAATGTTGGTTCGGTGCGTGTAAGTTATGTAATCAGAAACATAACAGTTTAATACACGGTCAGCACAGCGACGACACCGGTGCATCATCACCGCCAGATGTCGCGCGTAGCACCTGTGAGTCGAACCGTCACAACGTTAGTGGTAGTTCGTGTAATATCGCCTCAATGCATGCCGCGTCGAAAACGAGTCATCATGTAATCGACTGCAGTGAGTCTCATTCATTATTAGAGACAGTACTACTGTCTACAGCTTTAGTAGAAATAGCCGATAATCAAAACAATTATCATACCGTTCGCGCTTTACTGGATAACGGCAGTCAGCATTGCTTTATCGCTGAATCATTATGTAAACAATTAAATATACCAATGTTACAGTCCACTGTCGAAGTCATGGGAGTAGGTAACTCGGTGACCCACTCACATCTTTCATGTCACATTAATTTAAAATCGAAAATTGAAACCTATAATACACGTATTCATTGTTTAGTTTTACCTCAAATCGTTTCAAAATTACCATCCTCAAATCTTAAGTCTCGTATTAAAATTCCTAACAATATACAGTTAGCGGATCCCACATTCTATTTGTCATCTAAAATAGAAATATTAATTGGAGCTGATAAGTTCTGGAATTTATTAAATGACGGTTTAATTCGCTTAAGTTGTGGTCCTTACTTACAAAACACAAAATTGGGGTGGTTAATATCCGGTTCCTTAATAACCAACAATAACTCGCGCATTAATCGAGTACAGTGTAGTTATTCACAGTCGTTAGATATGCAACTCAGAAAATTCTGGGAACTAGAAGAAATTCCGTCTCAAGTTATATTATCTAAAGACGATTACACATGCGAGTCGTTGTTTAAAGAAACGACCTATCGTGACAACACAGGCCGGTTTCATGTGCGCATGCCTTTAACTCAGTCGAGTGATACACTCGGTGACTCGTACGCGCTCGCGCTGAACCGTTTCTTATCGCTCGAACGAAAACTCGATAGATGTACACCTGAATATAAAAACATGTATTGCGATTTTATGAAAGAATATTTAAGGTTGGGACACATGAGTCGCGTTTATGAATACTCTTCGCCTTACTATTTTTTACCACACCATGGTGTTTTGAGAGAGCACAGCAGCACAACAAAACTAAGGGTTGTTTTTGATGCAAGCGCTAAAACAACATCAGGCAAATCGCTTAACGACATACAACTAATAGGGCCTAGTTTACAAAACGATATATTTTCTATATTATTACGTTTTCGTCAGTTTAAATATATTGCGTGCGCCGATATCGAGAAAATGTATAGGCAGGTTAACATACACCCCGATCAAAGAAATTTATTATTAATTCTATGGCGTGAGAATAAATCAGATGAGCTCGGTGTGTACCAGCTTCATACGGTGACGTATGGCACTGCGTCAGCGCCGTTTCTAAGCATACGGTGCATCAAAGAATTAGCTTCGGAGTGTACAGATAGTATTGTGAAGCGCGCCATCGACGAGGATATATTCGTAGATGATTTAATTCATGGAAGCGATTGTAAAATTTCTTTAATGGACACTTGTAATAAAATTTCAAACGTTTTGAAATCAGGTTGGTTTAATTTACGAAAATGGATATTTAATTTAGAATCTTCTGAATCCGAATTAGATCAATCTAAAGAATTATCACTAGGAGATAATTGCCTAACTAAAACACTTGGCTTAGGTTGGATCTATTCTTTAGACCTCCTGCACTTTACCACAACCATCAATCATGATCACACCGATGTAACAAAACGAGTAATTTTATCGATCGTTGCACAAATTTACGATCCAATGGGTTTGTTGACACCGTCCATCATGATCGCAAAAATAATATTACAAAAATTGTGGTTATGCAAGTTAGGTTGGGATGATCCAGTGCCTGAACACATTTTAATGCAATGGAAAATTTTTGTTGATACACTCGATTATATACAAAACATACGCATACCTCGTCATGTTAGAGTATTTACAAAATATACAGATTTACATATCTTCACTGATGCTTCACAGGATGCGTACGGTGCCTGCGCGTACGTCAGTACTTACGACGATGAGAGCTCACCGATCGCAGTTCGGTTACTGTGTGCCAAAGGCAAGGTGGCCCCAACCAAACCAGTAACGATACCGCGTCTTGAACTGTGCGGTGCTTTGGTTGGCGCTAAGCTGTACGATAAAATTAAACGGTCATGGAGATTGACCTTTGATAACATATATTTATGGTCAGACTCCACTATAGTTATTAATTGGATTAAAATGTCGCCTAATGTCTTAAAAATATTCGTCCAAAATCGCGTAATTCAAATAAACGAGTTGACCGGTGAGTTGCCGTGGTTCCACGTGTCCGGTAAACACAATCCGGCAGATCTGCTGTCTCGGGGACTCACGCTCGATGCGCTTCACCGCTCGGATCTGTGGTGGCACGGACCGACGTTTATCCGCGAAAATAAAATACACGAGCTAACTCATTATAATACACGTAATGATCAAAACATTAACATTACAGATTTGCCTGAAATACGGTCAAACATTACTTCATTAGTTTTGCAAATAAATAATAATTTTAATTTCGATCGTTTTTCTAATTTTAGTCGCATGAAGCGTGCGTTTGCCTATGTGTTACGTTTTGTACATAATACGCGTACTATAAAGGAGAAACGTAATACAGGTGCGCTCACTGCCGACGAACTCGCCAACTCCTTATCACTGTTAGCTCGCCTTTCACAACAAATATCTTTTTTCGAACTTTACAACGCATTATTAAATAATAATAAATCTTTTCGGCCGCCGAGAAACATATCTAGTCTTGACGTATTTTTAGATTCTAATCGCGTTATTAGGGTTGGTGGCAGACTTAATGATTCGATCACCTTTTCCTATAATAAGAAGCATCCGGTATTATTATGTTCTAAGCACATATTCACGCGGCTATTATTCCAATCTGAACATAAGCGGTTACACCATGCTGGCCCACAATTACTTTTAGCCACGATAAGAGATAGTTGGTGGCCACTTCGAGGTCGTGACTTAGCCAAGCAAACGGTGTATAAGTGCGTTACCTGTACTCGCTTTAGAGGAAAGTCACTTACAGTAAAAATGGGTAACTTGCCTCCTCAGCGATTAGAACCGGGATATCCATTTATACGGTGCGGTGTCGACTATGCCGGCCCAATGTCAATGCTCACCCGCAAGGGGAGGGGCGCGAAATTAGAAAAATGTTATATTGCTTTATTTGTTTGTTTCACAACTCGCGCGGTGCATCTTGAATTGGTTACGAGTCTAAGTTCGGAGGCATATTTATTGGCTTTTCGGAGGTTCATTTCTCGCCGCGGAAAACCTTTGCAGATATTTTCCGATAACGGAAAAACCTTTGTAGGCGCGGCTAAGGAATTTTCTAAATTTTTAGTTAACAATGAACGTAATATTCAGAATTTTTGTACAAATGAAAATATACATTTTCGTTTCATTCCACCGTATTCGCCTCATTTCGGTGGTTTGTGGGAGGCGGGAGTCAAATCCTGTAAATACCATCTTCGTCGGGTAATGGGCAGTGCAAACTTGACATATGAAGAGTTTTCTACTTTGTTAGCACAAATTGAAGCGGTTCTTAATTCCCGTCCTCTGAGTCCAATGTCAACCGACCCCAACGACCTGCTTCCTCTTACACCCGCTCATTTTTTGATTGGTCGGCCGCTCGTCGCGCCTGCCTGCGAAGACGTCGCCGATCAGCCTATATCACGCCTGACTCGCTATGAGCGCATTGAGAATATGCGACAGCATTTTTGGAAGCGTTGGTCGAAAGAATTCATCTCAGAACTTCAGACTAAAACAAAATGGCAAACTCACCGTGACGCCATCGCACCAGATACACTAGTGCTCATCAAGGAGGATAACTTGCCGCCATTGAAATGGCGTCTAGGCAGAGTGATACGTACCTTCGTCGGAAAGGATGGGATTGCACGGGTGGCTGACATAAAAACCGCCACTGGTGTTATCCAGAGAACTTACCCTAAACTGTGCCCGCTGTTTGAGGAGGAGCGTGGACGTACCTGCTAGCTGGTCTTCACTTACCTTTTCCTTTTGGAGACTGTTGCTCCAAGGTGGGGGCCATGTCTACGAACCTATGCGTACACGCAGTGCAAGTGTTTGTGTTGGTGTATCCGTACTGTAAAAAGCCTATAAGTGTAAAAGAGACGAAGTGTTTGTGATGCGATATTAGAAGAAGCGAGAGCGGACTCATCTCCCTCCGCACCGGCGAACGTAGCTTCGAGAAACATCATTTTTTTAATCGTCTACCGTACGCGACCGATAATTTATAATACGCACATAATTATTGTCGGGACTCATTATTGTAACATAATTCAGAATACACGTATAAAATCATCAAGATCTTTATTATTAAAAATCACCATCAACACTGTTAGCTTCTACGTTTCCTAGGACTTCTAGCTGAAGATGTCTAAACCCCAACTTAGTACCCAAACATAGCAACGTATATCTTTAACATTGACTGCCACTTACATAATGATTAAGATCAGACGAATTAATCTATACAATTTGTTATATTGAGACACAGGTTAGGTCTAGTCAGATATTTTCAAATATATTGCTTACCAGTTACTAACGTGAATTTTACAAAGAAAGGTGTTCTTTATGCTCCTTAATATATCAGTAGATATTATTATCCTTCAGTTATTTGTATTAATATTAAAAAATGATAATATTTGTGAGTTTGAATGTATGAAGCGAACTTCGAAACTATACATCCGATAAAAAGAATCTATCACAATAATTATTAATTGTATTTTATAGCATAGGAGGGCAAACGAGCCCCACCATGGTTCAGGCCTTGTCGTGGCGGTGGGGCTCAGTAACCTAGGGTGAGCGGTGCACCTTGGGCGAAGCTAATTGGGCCGAGGGGGCTCTTTGTACCCCTCTTATAAGAAGAGGGGACAGAAGAGCAGGGGGCAAGGGGTGAGGTTGGGAACCTCACCCCATTGTACTGTCCCGACGTTGGGAGGGGTTGATCTGTGGTGCGGGACAACCCCTCTGTGGAGGTGGCGTCGGTCCCTTGCGGGACTGACTAGCCGTCTAGGTGCCCTGTTTGTTTTCTAGATCCGGGGCACCTCACCAAACGCGGCATTGGTGGCACTCGCCGGGTTTTAGTGGGTAGAGCTGCGTCCATTTACCAGCTGTCGGGCGCAGTGAGTCCCACATACACGCGTGGGGAGACCCACTCCCCCGGGGGACGCCTCAGAGCATTTCCCGGCGTTACAGAAAAAAAAGAAAAAAAAAAGGAGGGCAAACGAGCAGTCGAAGGCTTTTGGCGACTATCGACGCCCATTGTATAATGGGTCACTTGTGTGTATACACAACTAGAAATTAAGCAGATGCGATGCCGTCCTTTTCCCTCTCCCCTAATAGGCCACCGGGAACTCACAAAACGCACGTAACGTCACTTTACGTCAGTATTAGTGACACATTAACGTTCACTTAATTAAACTAATCTGCCCGGATACGGTTGCATATAACAAAGTTGACGCAGACATAACATAATTTTGGTACAAATTAGTTACTGTTTAACCGGTTTCGTTTAGTTGTCTAGTAACTGAGTATTAGTAGAGTATACGCAGAGTTCGCGGGTTCAAATCCTACCAAGAGCAAATAAGGTACATGATAAACGGAGCAGCCCGTTGGAAGGTTTATACATATTGTGTTTAATTCCCGCGGTAATTCCGTAACACAATTCTAATTATAATAAAACTACTTGATACGGATTTTATCGCCGTTCAATAAGCTTTTCCCATTCCCAACGTTACGGATATTTTACAGTTTTCAACAACCATGGCCACGGGAGGACTATAATATATATAGGAAGTCGCTGAAGTAATCCTGCAGAACCGGAACCCTAAAAAAATCGGCTGAAGGCGCTCGCAATGATTTTAGTTTAGGGTAGGGCAATCCCAGGTGCTAAACCCACATATGATTAGGATCAACCCGAAGATCCTGGCTACATTCATAAAGGATTTCCCTGCGATAAAAAAATAGGATTCTTGAATATAAAGACAGTTTTTTTAATCTCAGCTAATTCATATTATTTTAATATTAAATTCTCTGAAGTAAGCCACTCTGTAACATCCGTCGTCCATTCGAGTGCTAGCAAATTTTTGGAAGCGACGCATGTTTTCCTTCAATCAACTGGGCTCCTTTATTAAAAACCTTAATAAAATTACCTACCTCTTTATAAGCATTGGGAATTCCTTCGTAATTGCAACCAAAGATAGTTGAGAATAAGATTTTTTTAAGTGAATTTGTAAAAGATGCCACAAGAAAATTTACACAATTTGCCAATTTTACACGTTTGCCAGTTTGCCTATCCAACTATGTTTTTTTATTGAGATGGGTGGGACGGGTGTAAAGTTACTAATGTATAGATCACAGATAAAAAAGACGCAAGACTAGAAGAATGACTCGACCATAGACACTAAATAGACACTAAACTCAGATTTTTTTTTCCCGTAGAATTCTGACATTAATTAACAAGTCTCCACCGAAAAAGGGAAAAAATTAAATCATTTGAAGGCAATAAAAAATAAAGTGCTAGATATTTTTTTATATTTTACCTAGAAAAAGATGAATCGAAATATTTACTTACTCAAGTGAACTAATACAATTATACAAAAATAATAAGTATTTCAATACCACGAACAATATATCGAATTAATTTTATATTCTTTATTTTATTCTTTAGCTGGAATCAATCCCTACTAATTCAGGTTTATTAGCTGTCAGATAGCTGTCAGTACCTCTACCATGAGTTTTGTTACAAGCGTAAATGACATAACTATAGTAGTTACATAAAACGCAACACGAATAGAAAACTATATCATACCTTAGTTTTCCATTCGTGTTGCGTTTTTACGTTAACTACTTATATACGTAACGTAACGTTAACGTAAAAACGCAAAACGAATAGAAAAGTATATCATACCTTCGTTTTCTATTCGTGTTGCGTTTTACGTAACTACTATAATTATGTCATTTACGCTTGTAACAAAACTCATGGTAGAGGTACAGAATTCCACGGAAAAAAAAATCAGTTTAGATGGAAGATTCCGTTACCACAGCAGACTGCCCGTCTTAATGTTTTTCTATGGCCAGTACTTTAAGCTTAGGTCACATAGGGTACTTACATAGGACCCCTGTCCGCTAGGGGCCTCGAAAGAAGATAATAAGAGTACTGTTAATAGTATATTTAATACTACTGGTACTGGAAATAATGACATATCATACCAATCTTGTGTTATACAGTAAGTTAGAATTATAATGATAAAGCCGCGTTTCCACTAGGCAACATTTGGCGCGCGACATGTTGCTTAAAATGTTGCCCAACATGTTGAATTTTGCGCGGAACTTTTTGATTCGATAAAATTATAACCACTGCCGCTAAAATCAATACTAGTTCCTCTGGCGACGTTGTCACAACTGACATAGTATAGTAGTAGATGCGTAGACAACGTTGTTAAAAAATATTCGCGCTAACATTCAGCATATTGGGCAACATGTCGCGCGCAAAATGTTGCCTAGTGGAAACGCGGCTTAATACCATTACAGTAAATATTAGATCATCATTCTCTTTCTTTTTTTTCCAAAAGGTCCCCAAGTTTGTGTGCCTAAAAGCCCCAACGTGGTTGTGGCTTGTGAGTTGTGGGACCATCAAGTGTCCATTGCTCGTCGGATCAAATAAAAAACAACAGAAACCATAAAACTACCGTCTCGTAGTCGAAACCATATTTCCGTTACGGCAGACGTAAAGTGCCTAATTAAAAAATATGTAGGCTTTCGCACTTTCATGTTACCAATTGTGAATTACATAAGTTTTTGTGTTAGTTGATAGGCAAACAGCAGACATGCCAACGGTAAGTGGTCGACGTCGCCTATGAACATACAGCTTGACAAAAAAGAGTATGACGCGGTGACAGGTGGAACTAAATATTTTACTAAATGGAGACCTATGATGTTGACATTACTTGGCCGACAAATACTAGATTTTGAGTAAAGCTTAGTGTTTTACATTTATTTTTAACGATTTGATTAAATTATCTTGCTGATTTTCCATATTATGATGAAACCTAAGTGAAAGTGGCGCCCTCATTTTTTCCGTACTCTTTTTTGTCAAGCTGTAAACTAGTTTACCTGGAACGAGCCCAGGCAACTCATTTATGTGTTGCCTATCCTGAGACATAAGATGCTAAGTCTCGGTGCCAGTAATTATACTGCCTATCCTGCCCTTCTCTCCGAAAAACAGAAAAGCTGTTTCACGGGGCGCATCCCTCCCGCCGGTAATATAAGTAAGATAAGACTAATTAGGGCTACGTAATTGTTGCAGCGTCTTCGCTTGGGCTTAGATTTCTTATTCGTATCGTCGGTGGAAGCTTGTGTCGTGACTCGTGAAGTGCAGGCTGGTGCGAGCCACAATCCAAATTATTTATTTCATGAAACAGCCTTTATGGTTATCAGCTCAACGTGCTAAGGAGTGGTGCTATGCGGGTGTTTCTTTGGCAGATAGGATTCGAAACGAAGACCTCCGCCAGAGAACTAAGGTTACCGATATCACGCAAAGAATAAGCTCGTTGAAGTGGCAGTAGGCTGGTCACACGCTCAGGAGAACGGATGGCCAATGGGCTACTAATGTTCAAGGGAGGCCGCGTTTGGGTAGACGAAGTGTTGGTCGGCCATTACCAGGTGGGAAGACGATCTCCGTACAGTGGCCGGCCGTGTTGGATGCGAGTGTCGAGGGATCAGCCATCTTGGCGTTCATTGAGGGAGGCCTATGTTCAGCAGTAGACGGATAGGGGCTGCTGATGATAATGATAAGACCGTCAGGTCATATCCACATGATAGTATTTCTTCTGGCGGTTTAACAAGTTACTCACAACTTCGTTTTATTTAGATTTTTTTTAAATATCTATGGACGCTTTCACACCACGTCAATCTGGTCCCGTGGTAAGTTCTCGAAGAACTTGTGTTACGGGTAGGTACCAGACAACGGAAATATGTTTTAATACTTTTATACTATACATATATTTAAGATTTTTATTACATTCATGACCCAGGAACACAGAAAATATTTTTGTTCCCTAGCGGGATTCGAACCCGCAACCTCCGGCTTGAGCACCAACGCGCTTACCACTGAGCCACAGAGGTCGTCGTCGAGATTTACAGGTGTAATCTGACTACTGGTGAAAGATTTTATTAATTGGATGAGTTGTTTACAAGACCCAAACTTACAAACAGTACCTCTTATAATATCATCATCATCATCAGTATCTATCCGTCCACTGCTGAACATAGGCCTCGTTCAACGAACGCCAAGACGGCCGATCCCTTAATAATATAGACTCCTTAAAATAACTACACGGGTGAAGTAAAATCCTAAGTTTAGTGTCAACATGAATACCTGTCATTCTTACACGACGAAACTTTTAGCTATGTGTGTTTGTAAATCCCATTTTCTCGGAAATCACGAACACAATGGATCAATAAACAGTATTCGTTCAAACATTTTTAACGCATTCTTATTTTGTCTTTCTAATATAACCACACTGGCAAAGATATAGTCGCGGGTTTGAATCCCGGTAATATTTTTATGAGCTGATAATATAATTGGTAATCTGGCAGAAATGTTATCTAAGTATGTGACTTCTTCAGGCCAACGTGATTAATACCTTAATTAATTCGAAGCCAGAGAACCTTTGTGCCTTTTATACTGCCTATCCTGGCTTTATACCGTAGCACAATAGTGCTACTATACTAATAGGCACTATTTGGCAGAATTGTATAATTAAGGTACTTTTATAAGTTTATATGTATTTTTGATGACCTCTGTGGCTCAATGGTTAAGGCGTTGGCGCTCAAGCCGGAGGTAGCGGGTTCGAATCCCGCCAGGGAACAAAAAGTTTTCTGTGTTTCTGGGTTATGGATGTGTAATTAATATGTGTATCATATAATCAAAATCTTAAATATAATATGGTAAGTATAGTATAAAAGTATTAAATATATTTGCATTATTTAGTACCCGTAACACAGGTTCTTCAAGAACTTACCACGCCAATCACACGATTGACGTGGTGTAAAAGTGTCCAGTAAAATTCGGTAGCTGCATTATCTCTTAGCGAGATTTGAACCTGCATCTAGAAGTCATCTGACCATACAATTTGGTACAGAAAATTTCAATTTTTGCGTAGTAACAAACGAAAAACCAAGAGGAAAATAATTTCACTTTAATGAATTACATAAACAATGGTTGAACAACCTAATTGCGCATTGCCGCTCTCGTCTGTATGGGTACAACCCTCCTGAGTTTCAGATAGAAGGGTAAGACAGGCAGTGTAATAACTGGCACGTAGACTTTTTTTTCTTTAACGCCGGGAAATGCTCCAGGACTCGCTGCGCCCGAAAGCTGGTAAGTGGACGCAGCTCTACCCATTAAAACCCCGGCGAGTGCCACCAATACCGCCTTTGGTGAGGTGCCCCGGATCTAATGAGGGCACCTCGACGGCTAGTCAGTCCCCAAGGGATCCCCGCACCACAGAACAACCCCTTCCAACGTCGGGACAGTACAAAGGGGTGAGGTTCCCGTCCTCGCTCCTTGCCCCCTGCTCTTTTGTGGGGACAAAAGCCTTAGTGGGGACCTCTTTTTATAAGAGGGATACAAAGAGCCCCTCGGCTCAATTATTTTCGCCCATCGAAGGATACTGAGCCCCACCGCCACGTCAAGGCCTGAACCATGGCGGGGATACATGAGTTGCCTGGGCTAGTCTCAGGTTAATTGTATGTTCATGGGCGACGCTGACCACTTACCATCAGGTGCATATCACGTGGCTCGTTTGCCCGCTTGTAAATAATAAGATGTATTAAAATGTTTTTTTGTGTGGTAGAAGTTGAGGGTACGTTTTCTGTATGCCAAAGCATTTTCAAATATAGAATTGTCATCTATATCATAATCATCATCAGCCTCTACTTGTTTTATGACCTTTAGATGAATGCGAGAATAAAAGGGAAAACGTGATAGATACAATATAATATTATGTTGAGACAACTCACACGGCCATCTAATACCAAACTAGGCAGAGCCTGTTCTTATGGCAACCACACAACCGATACGTAATAGTATATTTCTAAATACATTCATGTCGTAGATAAATTACACCCAGACACAGAACAAATGATCATGTTCATCGCGCCAACATTTGTCCTCGGTGGGGATCGAACCCTCGACCTTCTGGTTTAGCAGTCAGGTTCACTAACCACTAGATCAACAGGCATCGAGCATAGAGTAGTAATGTGAGCCATTAAATTCTGAAACTGGTCAGTGATTAGTCACTGACGTAGTAGCAATTCAACCAACCTGTCATCTGTATGAACATCCAATCATCCATCGATGGCCATCAGTCGGCCAATCAGAGCGCGGAATTTGTTTTCATACAAAACACATATTACCGCTCTATTCCGGTTATATGCTGGATGCAAACAAGCCAGTCAATATATGGGGCGGGTCACCTTACCGCGAGCAATAAGGCCCAGCTGCGCTCTGCGGCCTGCGCAGCGGGTCATCGCGGTAAGGGTGATCCGGGGATACCGTACGGTATCGTGGACGGCAGCCACTGCCCTGGCCAGCGACCCCTCGTGGGAACTCGTGGCGGAGGTTTTTGCCGAGACGCACTCCTATGTCTCGGGTAGGAGGTCTCCCGGCGAGAGCCTTACGTTAGACGGAATCCTACGGGTTAGCCGACTAGGACAAGAGGCGCTACTGCGGAGGTGGGGGGAGGACCTGGTGCGGCAGCCGTATGGCAAAAACCTAACGGCTGCTCTGCGTCCGGTCCTCGAGCGATGGATGTACCGTTAGCGCAAGCTTCTCACCTTCCGTCTGACACAGGTGTTTCTTATTGTATTTGCTAATTTATATATTTAAATTTTCATAATATTATTTTAATTCTATTTGATCTTGGGCTCAGCGCTGCCGCGAGGCAGCACTGGCAGGGTCGCCATGTAATATAGGAGGCGTGTGTGTGGAAGGCTCGGATGTCGAGATGATTCTCTTTATTTAATATAAACATTAACTTATATACTAAATACATATAAGGGCACTACACAGGTGCTCACCGGGCATGGTTGCTTTGGTGAGTACCTGTGCCGGACGGCCCACAGGGAGCCGGTGACAGTGTGTCACGATTATGGTGCGGCGATGGACTCGGCCCAGCGCACCCTTGAGGTGTGCCCAAGATGGGCGGTGCTGCGTCACGATCTAACATCAGTCATCGGAGGGGACTTGTCTTTGCCGGGATTCATCATCGCGATGCTCGATGACGACGAGTCTTGGACAGCGATGGTCTTCTTCTACGAGGCAGTAATGTCCCAGAAGGAGGCCGACAAGCGGGTGAGAGAGGAGGCCGCCGACGAGGCCTCCCACGGGCGACGAACGGAGGTACGTAGGAGGCGCTACTTAATGCGCCTCCAGTAACGCCCCTCTGCTCTCGTCGGGTTCAGGATGGGAACCTGGGCCAAGTATGACACGACGTCGTAGGGACTGCTTAGTATCGGTCGGGCAGTCCTCCCTTACGAGGTGTAGTCTGGTCTTCGCCGGGGCCAGCCTGTCGCTGAGGTAATCCCGTTGAATGAAGATCCGGGACCCTCAAAAAGCGGCTGAAGGCGCGAACGGGTAGGGCACTCCCAGGTGCGAGTCTAACATAGGGTCAGGATCTACATGCGTAAAAAGCATTTCTCTGTCATAACTAAAAAAAAAGGCCATTAAATATAGGATATATTGACTGGCCTTTTTTTCAAAGTTCAAAGATAAAAAACTATTAAATCATAACCACGATAAATGAACACCGTTTTAAACATGAAACGAGCGAAACTTTCTAATGAGAAGCCTAAAATGATCACACCACTGTGGTCTACGCTATATTCAGGTTCGTTGTTGTTCATTGTCACGCTAAAAATAATCTTCAAGTTGTACTTAGGTCACGTAACCTGCTGGGGACTGGAAGCTACTTTTTATAGAGTGGACTTAGATACACTAGCTTTTTTCTTTTACGACGGGAAATGCTCTGAAGCATCCCGCTGGGGAGGGGGGACTCCTCTGGCGGGTATGTGGGACTCGCTGCGCCCGAAAGATGGTAAGGTGGACGCAGCTCTACCCACTAAAACCCGTCGAGGGCCACTAATGCCGCCTTTGGTGAGGTGCCCTGGATGTAATGAGCAAACAGGGCACCTTGATGGCTAGTCAGTTCCTCAAGGGACCGATACCACCTCCACAGAGGGTTCGCCCCGCACCACAGAACAACCCCTCCCAAAGTCGAGACAGTGCAATGGGGTGAGGTTCCCATCCTCGTCCCTTGCCCCCCTCCTATTTTGTCCCCTCTTCTTATAAGAGGGGTACAAAGAGCAGCTCCCTCGGTTCAATTTGCTTCGCAAAGCTGCTGGGTTCACCGTAAGCTACTCAGCCCCACCGCCACGACTAGGCTTGAACCTTGGTGGGGTAGATACACTAGCTGTTGTCTGCAGGTATACGTAAACTTTTGACCGGTGGGAGGGATGCTCTTGTGCGCGTATGGGTACTACCAACTTACTTATTTCTACGGCGTCATCTTTGTTGTGTTTTAGTGAGAAGGGCAAGACAGGCAGTGTAATTACTGACAGTGAGATTTACCATCTTGTCTCAGGATAGGAGGCGTCTCCACCATGGTTCAAGCTCTGTCGTGGAGGTGGGTTCCCTAAGGTACCCTTGGACGAAGCAAATTGAACCGAGGGAACTTCCCTTAATTAATAATAATAAGTAACACAGAACTTTTCTAGTATAAAGCGGCTTCTTTCGATTCGCTATGTATATATTTTCAATAAGAGATCCACATAAACTGGTTTTGTATACTTTGATCAGTCATCAAGAGTACCATGTCCATTATTATCATTTGCCATCTATACTAATATTATAAAGCTGAAGAGTTTGTTTGTTTGTTTGAACCCGCTAATCTCAGGAACGACTGGTCCGATTTGAAAATTTTGTTCAGTGTTAGATACGCTGTGACTAATAGGTGTTAAGTGAGTTAACGCGGGCGAAGCTGCGACCAACAGCTAGTTTTAAATAAAAGCGATGATTCTCATTTCAATTACAAGAAAATAGTGAAATAATTTTACGGATTTTATCGCGGTTTAATTTATTTTTTCTAAGTTTACATTAGAAAACAATATACAGGAAAATTCGGGTAGACGAAGTGTTGGTCGGCCATTAACCAGGTTGGAAGAGGATCTCCGTGCGGTGGCCGGCCGTGTTGGATGCGAGTGGCGAGGGATGAGTCGTCTTGGCGTTCTTCGAGGGAGGCCTATGTTCAGCAGTAGACGGATAGGGGCTGATGATGATGATACAGAAAAATAGCTCCACTTGCATAAATTTAGATACTACTAGCTGTTGCCTGCAGCTTCGCCCGCGTTACTCAACTTATATATGTTACAGCGTGATGTTATATAGCCTATATATAGCCTTCCTCGATAAATGGGCTGTCTAACACTGAAATAATTTTTCAAATCTGACCAGTAGTTCCTGAGATTAGCACGTTCAAACAAACAAACAAACTCTTCAGCTTTATAATATTAGTATAGATTAAAATTTAAAACTATTTGAAACGGGATATTTACCATGTTCTTAATTTTTAATCTCGTGGGGCTGGATATTTCGGCATTGTACGAACTGCTTGTCCACGAGATTAATAACACATTTAAAATCAAGAAAATAATCATGTTAATTTAAAATCTTTTATATTGAAACTTATAAGTAGCGGAGCATTTTAGAAGAGTTCCACGTTATAATAATTTTTCTCACAAGCGATGCTCCAGTTATTCAAATGATCGATAAGAATCCCTTTGATCAAATCGTTCAGTTACGCGTGGTTTTAAATAATAAACGAACTTTAAGGAGTATTATCTTTTCAGATTAACGATCCGTGGTTCTACGCGGATATTTTGTTGGGTATAACAATTATTTCTGAAGTATTTTAGACGCTTTATTTAGTACTAGCTGTTGCACGCAGCTTCACCCGCGTTAACTTAACTCTTTTAGTCACAGCGTGATGTTATATAGCCTATAGCCTTCCTCGATAAATGGGCTATCTAACACTGAAATAATTTTTCAAATCGGACCAGTAGTTCCTGAGGTTAGCGCGTTCAAACAAACTCTTCAGCTTTATATAATTAGTATAGATGGATAGGTAAGGAGATGTGGTAATTGGTCCACGTTAATAGATAATTACACCGAGATTCATTTATTGCGCCAGACTGGGCAAATAATCTATGGGTTTGTATTCTAAGGTGCAAACGGCCAGTCGTTTCACCTGCTGGTAAGTGATGAGATACATCCATAGACATCCGCTGCATCATTAGCAGGCGCGTTGCCTTTCAAATAGGAGTATGCTCTTTTTTTGAAGGTAGTTAAGATTAGTTAATTTGATAGCTCCGTGCTTGTAACTGTTTATCTTTTTTTTTTTTTTTTTTCGCAGGGAAATCCTTATGGATGCAGCCAGGACCTTCGGGTAGATCCTGACCCAATGTGGGACTCGCACCTGGAAGTGCCCACCCTAACTAAAACCACTGCGAGCGCCTTCTGCCGCTTTTTGAGGGTCCCGGATATGCAGGCAACAGACAGGATCACCTCAGCGACAGGCTGGCCCCGGCGAAGGCCAGACTACTCCTCGTAGGGGGGGACTGCCCGGCCGCTACTAAGCAGTCCCCACGACGTCGTGCCATACAGACCCAGATTCCCATCCTGGGCCCGACACGAACACAGGGGCGTTACTGGAGGCGCATTAAATAGCGCCTCCTACGCACCCCCGTTCGCATTAAGTAACTGTTTATCCTACACCATTGTCTAATCACAGGAAAGCAGTTTCACGGAATATACAGGATGGTGTCAGAACGTAATTTTTGGATAAATAATGTATGGGTATGTAACTTGCATGGCCGATGGGCCAATAAGGTTCAAGAGTGGAGGCCACGTGTAGGTAGACTAAGTGTTGGTCAGCCATTTATCAGGTGAAAAAACGATCTCCGTGCAGTGGCTGGTCTGTGTTGGATGCGAGTGGTAAGGGATCGGTCGTCTTGCCGTTAATTGAGGGAGGCCTTTGTTCAGCAGTGGACGGATAGAGGCTGATGATGATGAAGATAGAAGTCGACCTCCATTCAGTGGCCGATCCCAGATATTTTTTTATATATACAATGGACGCTTTTACACCACGTCAATCAGGTCCTGTGGTAAGTTCTCGAAGAACTTGTGTTACAGGTACCAGACAACGGAAATATATTTAATACTATTATACTATACATATATCTAAGATTTTTATTGTATAATACACATCCATGACCCAGGATCACAGAAAACTTTTGGTTGTGGGAATTGAACCCGCTACCCATTGAGCCACAGAGGTCACAGAGGATCGGTCGTCTTTACTTTAATTGATGTTGATAATGAGTCAAGTTGGCACAAGATGATGAGTTATAGGAAACGCGAAACCTGATTATAAATAGTCAGTGTCGCCCATGAACACAAACTAGCCCAGCAAACCAAGTGTTGCCTATCCTGAGACGTAAGATTTCCGACACAGCAAAACATTTGACGAAAGAAGCAAAGTTAGTGAGAGGTAGTGCCATGCTGCATTGCATCCGAACTGGGCCGGCACGACCGGGGGTACTTCTCGAACACCGGCGTCAAGTGATAGCTATGTCGCGTTTCATACGGTTTGTGAGTTTCCGGTGGCCCATTGGGGGGATTGGGAAAAGGAGGGCGGCGCATCTGCGTGGCCTTGGTTGTGCGGATATATATGGGCGACGGCCCCGTGAGGCTTCGACTGCTCGTTTGCCCCCCGATTACATAAAAAAAGCAAGCAGGATGGTGGTACCCATGCAGACGGGACCGCACAGCGCAACCAAGACAGGCAGTGTAATTACTGGCAACGAGACTTAACATCTCATGTCTCAGGATAGGCAACACATAGATGATTTGCCTGGGCTTGTTCCAGGTAAACTAGTTTATGTTCATGGGCGACGTCGACCACTTACCATCAAGTGGTACGTTTGCCAGTTTGCCTATCCAACTAACATTTAAAAAAAACCTCCCACTGGTAAAGTCCCTTGTTTATGTTACAAGGAGGCAACTGAGCAGTCGGAGCCTTTGACTACCGACGCCCATAGACATCCGCACAACCAAAAGTTATGCCGATGTGTTGTCTTCCTTTTCCCTATCCCCCCACGAAACGCGACAGCATATCTGTCACTTGACACCGACGTAACGGTGTTATGCGAGCGATAGATACCACCCCGGTCGTGCTGCCTAATTCGGCTGCAAAGCAGCATGACACACTTAGAAAACGCTACGATGAAACATACATTTACATATCCCCCTAAAATCTTAATCCCTACTTTGCTTCGCGGTAAAGAGGTTGATAATGATGATGTTATAGGGCCCATTGTGTGCCCTAAGTGTTGTTTTAAATTGGCTGGAGAGCACATCAAAAGCTGGTCGATGTCGAGCGAGCCCTTTCAGCAGAACAATTAATGAATATGAAACAGGTACTGAGGTGCCGTCTAGCACTCTTTAAATTCAACAGGTTGCATGGTAGCGTCAGCAAATAACGACAATAATTGTTGTGGCTTGAGTGAGTGTAAAAGTGGGTCATAATTGTTTGTTTTGATGAATGAGGACGGTCTATAATTCAATCTTTCAAAATAATTTTCCCCACCGACCACATTGAGAATATTTTTTTTCTGAAGCATTTTGTAAGAGGTAGGAATTGAGCCGTTACGATCGGGGTGGTACCTCTCGCTCACATAACACCAGCGTACAGTGACAGCTATGGTGTCGCGTTTCATGCGGTGTGTTAGTTTCCGGTGGTTTTTGGGGGGATAGGGAAAAGGAGGGCGACGCATCTGCATATTCTCTGGTTGTGCGTATGTGTATGGGCGTCGATAGGCTTCTACTGCTTTTTTTCTTTAACGCCGGTAAATGCTCTGAGGCATCCCGCGGGGGAGTGGGTCTCCCCAGGCGGGTATGTGGAACTCGCTGCGCACAAAAGGTGGTAAGGGGACGCAGCTCTACCCACTAAAACTCGGCGAGTGCCACAAATGCCGCCTTTGGTGAGGTGCCGCGGATCTGTTCAGAAAACAGGGCACCTCGACGGCTAGTCAGTCTCTCAAGGGACCGACGCCACCTCCACACTGCTGTTGGTGCTGGGCTCACCTTAGGCTACTGAGCCCCACCGCCACGACAAGGCTTGAACCATAGTGGGGAGGATTCAACTGCACGTATGGCCTCCTATGCTATAAAAAATGACTAACTATCTGTTGCGCCTAAAACAACTATAGCCATAATTATATTGAAGCTTGGAGTTTTCGAAATCAGGTTTGCTATGAGTCTTTTCCTGCCATCAATGTCCACTACAGGGCACTGTCCCTACGTTGAAATCTATGATCTAGTCTAATTGATATAGTCGCCTCTGAGAGGTCTAAAATTGGGAATGCCTCTTGGTCAACAATTGTAATGGTGGAATCAGGAAAACATTTTAATGATTAAGAACAATAAAACTAGTAACAGTATAAGGAACCTTCGCCAACTGACATAGGGCCAGTGTAATAGGACGATATAGGGTACGATAGGCAAAATATATTTTTGGCTTCTTAATAATAATTAACTAATAGTCATTAGTGGTTTCTCAATATCTTAAGATACGCCATAAGGTCTTGAAATATCTCAGAACAATACTGATATACTTATACAACCCACATTAAATAATAATCATACACAAACAAAACAACAAATGCGGTGCCTACGAATGTTTACATCGGTCAACAGATGAAAATGTTAATATTACATTTTTTCTGGAGAATTTTGTTTTTTTATCTTATTTAGCTTTTAGGGTTCTGTAGCTAGCTATCATTGGCTCAAAATGCCAAGATCCCGATGTGGAAGTAGCCCAATCTAAAAGGATAGGTATTCCATTATGACTTTTATCCTATTTTGCTTTTAGGTATCTGTGGCTGTATAAACCCCTTTCTTTTTTTTTTCTTTAACGCCGGGAAATTCTCTGAGGCATCCCGCGGGGCAGTGTGTCTCCCCAGACGGGTATGTAGCACTGTACCTGAGAGGTGGTAAGTGGACGCAGCTCTACCCACTAAAACCCGGCGAGTGCCACCAATGCCGCCTTTGGCAGACGGACGGACACCTCCACAGAGGGGTTGTCCCGCACCACAGTACAACCCCTCCCAACGTCGGGACAGTACAATGGGCTGAGGTTTCTATCCTCGCCCCTTGTCTCCTGCTCTTTAGTCCCCTCTTCTTATAATAGGGGTACAAAGAGCCCCTCGGTTCAATTAGCTTCGCCCAAGGTGCTGGGCTCACCCTAGGCTACTGAGCCCCACCGCCACGTCAAGGCCTGAAACATGGTGGGGATGATTGAGTTGCTTGGGCTAGTTCCAGATGTTTATGTTCATGGGCGACGCTGACCGCTTACCATAAATTGGCTCCTCTGCTAGTTTGCCTGGATTCAAACTTGCGACTTTTCCGATCAGAGTAATACTTGGGAGAGCCTTACACTACTAATGCGTAGAAAATATATTATAAATAATAAATTTAGAACAAACATAATTTTGGGTCATTGAATATTCATCGATTAATAAAGTTTATTTATACTATTACGTGTATAATACATAAATATAAATAAGTAGTGAATCAATCTATTCCCAAAAGATTGACTCAGAAAACAAAATAGTTGTGTACTGCCTTAGGACAAGAACAGGAAGAAAGATGAAAATGACAATTATTATTTTTTCTCTAATTAATATTAATATACTAACGGTGCGTCCCGGCTTCGCTCGGGTAAACCATTCATAGCTATATTACTCGCTGATAATGTGGCATTCTATACATGAACGAATTTTTCAAATCGGTTCAGTAGTTTCAGAGCCTATTCAATGCAAACATACAAACAATCAAATCTTTCCCCTTCATAATATTAGTATAGAAAAGTTATGTTTCTGAGTTTTGATACCTATTGGATAATCTTCTAAAGTACTCATGCGATTTCAAAAAAGGTGTGTGTGTACACGCGTTAGAAAATAAATACATAGTACAATTTCATTACACTGTAACCTTTTTGCTTATAGTGTAGTTAAAAACTATATCTTCTTCTGACGACTATACTTATGTGAAAATAATTGTTCTATAGCTAACTTCATAGTGTCGGATTTTTCGTGACGGAGTGCGCGCGCATCGCATTTACTCTCATCATTTTTCCCTAACGCGCCAAAAGAAGTATAACTTCAAAAATCTGTCACCAGTATTATTCTACTTTATCATAAAATAATCATTATGTCAGTCTGGTTGTAAATCTACTTGAACGCGAACGAAGTTGCCGGCAGCTAGCATACAATAAAATAATACTATATGTAGCCCACGTTCATATAGTCCATACTAACCGATCTGTATTTTCTTGAATAAACCTATGGAAATAACAGTTTTTCGGTAATTTTATGAAAATCTGTATAATAATAATAATCGTTTATTTGCTTATATTGGTAATGGGACTCACTAGATATTGGTTACACGTTTCTAAACCCGAAGCATTGAATAAGACATGCACGGATTTAAATCAACATTGAAATAGCCTACACAATAACAGAATGCACGCCTTTCAGAGGCTATTTTAACTTTCAGACACGATAAAAGTAATAAATCAACAGCCATTTACCCTTACGCATCGTATGAACAGTTTTAACTAAAGGCCATTTAATTCGAAGTCACATACATATACTCCTATTGTATCTGTTAGTATAGGAAAGTATATATTTTTTTAAACTAATGAAAAAGATCCAAAAATTATAAATAAATGTGAATACTGAAATGCTTTTTACTCTGACGCTACACAGTTACAGGGCAGTATATAAGCGGCGGCACTATCGTTTGAAAACCACAACACGTTGAATTGACAAGAGGAACACATTGTTAGCATTATACGTGCCATAGACAAGTTATAGTGTAGTTATGTTCTGAGTTTATGGTGAGTTTTTTTTTTTTAATTTTAAAATAATCATGTCGAAGATATGAGCATTCTTAAACCAGTAGAAGTATGTTCTTGTATATGTATCTCAAATAAATCTTAAATAGACTAATTATATAATACAATAAAGATTATATTATAAATCTGGGTGTAAATGATTTTGTTGGGTTCTAAGTTATTTTTTAAATTATTTTTAAAGCGGGTTAAATAGACAATTATATAAAAATTCGATATTAAAGATACATTAGTGTTCAGATTTTTTATAGGAAATAAATTAAATTTTGCCAAAAAAAGGAAAAATCTAAATAAAAAAATAAAGAGTATTTTGAAATATTTAGTCGCTACTTAAAAGGCCCTTAATTACTATAAACAAGATTTTAATATTGTGGTCAACTCGCACGAGGCTACTAAAAGAAATGGGCTAATTTTAAAGTACTAATTTTTTTATTACAAACCAAAAAAATGGACTTTCTGAATTTCGAGCTCATCAGTGTCAGTCTCAAAATAATTAATTCAAAAACAACATAATATTCATAAAAGTATTAATAATTTTTCTTTTTGAACGTCAATTTACCATCACTTCCAAGACGAGGCCACTGAGAAGAACTGGCGAAACAAACTTAGTGCTTATAATCTTTTGAATATTTTATAACAAATTTAACATTTTGTCATCCTGAAATGTCCTGGGAGAAATGCCCATATACCCAAGGCACTACCCCTTCTAATAAAATAATATATATATTTTAATTTCCTATTTTAGTAGTTATAGTCGTGATAAACGTATTGTTTCCTCAGTTTTAGCATTTTCTGTAATTTTAAGGATAAGGAAGAAAATAAGTCTTCACATATAGGCTAAGTTTACTTCAAGTAAAAGTTGTAGATTCATGAATTTGGTAAAATGGTGGAAAGGAAAGGCTGTGGCGCGCCGTCTGAGAATACCAACATCCTGCTTATTTCTTGCGTCGAACAGCTTTGCTGTTCCGGTAAGGTCAGGATATATAATAAATATTAAACACCAATCACACCACGTTAACCTAGCCCAGTAGTAAGTTCCCCACCATGGTTCAGGCCTTGACGTGGCGGTGGGGCTCAGTAGCCTAGGGTGAGCCCAGCACCTTGGGCGAATCTAATTGAGCCGAGGGGGCTCTTTGTACCCCTCTTATAAGAAGATGGGACAACAGAGCAGGGGGCAAGGGGCGTGGACGGGAACCTCACCCCATTGTACTGTCCCGACGTTCGGAGGGGCTGTTCTGTGGTGCGGAACAACCCCTCTGTGGAGGTGTTGTCGGTCCCTTGGGGGACTGACTAGCCGTCGAGGTGCCCTGTTTGCTTATTACATCCGGGGCACCTCACCAAAGGCTGCATTGGTGGCACGCGCCGAGTTTTAGTGGGTAGGGCGGGTTGCATCAGAGCATTTCCCGGCGTTAAAGAAAAAAAAAGCCCAGTAGTAAGTTAGTAATAACTTGTATTACAGGTACTAGGAGCGAAATTAATTTAAGAAATTTATATAAATAGTATTAGCATGGACATATGTATTTATTAAATACATACATACACGTCCATGAACGGTATACATCTATATTCATCATACAAATTCTTGGCGGGATTCGAACCCGCGACCGCTGCGTAAAGTATTCAAACTTCAATGGCCTGACCACTCAACCAGCCGACCGTCAAAATATTGTAATTACTACCTACCAAAAAACAAAAAAAAGATAGTTGCTGATGGTCTTCTCTAAGATAATTTTATAATATAATTATTTTAAAAATTATAGCTCTGTATGTATTATCAAAGTTTATTTTTTACATTTTTACATTAAAGTTTATTAAGAAAATATATGTAGATCATAAATATTTACGAAATATCCTATTAAAATGAGTACACTTTAATTTAAACAAAAGAACCAATTACCAAGCTCAAGAAACGCATAAATAAAATGTTCTTTTATGTTACATTAATTGAAATTTAAATTAAGACGTAAGTAATCAGTTTTTAAGTCTCGGTGCCAGTAATTACACTGCCTGTCCTGCCCTTCTCTCCGAAACACAGTAAAGCTGTTTCGCGGGAGGAACAAGCAGGACCGTGGTACCCATGCAGAAGGGAGCGCGGCACAGCGCATTCCTCCCACAATAACCTCATTTATGCGTTGTCTATCTTGACGGAAGGAATAAGCAGGGTGGAGGTTACCATGCGGACGGTGGAAGGGACGCGCTGGTGACAGTCAGTCGATAATTTGGCTATTAGGTACTGTGACACTTCGGTGATGGGTACAAAGACAGACAAAGTACATTATCACATATTAATATATCGATATGAGACAAAGGTCTTAAGAATCTTATTAAGAATATTGGTTGTCTGTAAAGTCAGTTTACGGACGATAGTTTTACGTGTGACGTCATAAAGAAACATTCATGAATAATCAATTATCTTTTTGCCGTTATTTTGAGAAAAATTGTTAATTGAAATGAACAATTATTATTACATCTTATTAAATAGTAGAAATAAACACAAAACACGTTGACGCGTATTTGTTATAAATAATGGTTTCCAAGCCAACGCTTGGGCCTGTCTATCGTTAGACAGAGTCAGGCGGAACGGGACACTTTTTCTTGCTCGCTGCTGGTGTTCATCAATTTATAAGACGTTATCACGCCAAAAAAAACTTCTCTCTAGATAACGGGTGTAACCTGTTTTCAATAATCGGGCTATTATATCAAAAATGATTTTATAGGCTCTTGGATGTTCTAGAGATTAGCGCGTTTAAACAAACAAACGAAAAAAGATGAAGGCTTTATCATATTGGTATAGATGTCTTTGGTCTTTGAGTGAGAAAGAGACTTATCTCAGGGAAAGGAATAAGGTCGGTAATTATATGATGATCATGATGATCACAGCTACCCGTGCTATTGTGTGAACCATGGAAGCATGTGTTGTATAAATTGAACCCGAAACCCTCGACTGACCCCGAGCGTGCATTACAAAATAGCACTTTCACATCCTTAGGGATACCGTTTATTCCAGTCATGTTAGTCATTGAAGAATTCGACTTTGACCTTCTGACATATTAGTTTTGAAAGGTATTGAAATGATATAAAAAAATGTACGTATTTCTTGGGTTATACTAAAAATTTCAGCCACCACAGAAAAGCATTTCATGTCTTTTATGTTGTAAAAATATAATATAATATTTCTTTTATACAATTATATAAGGCTAACTGGTGCCCGCGACTTCGTCTGTGCAGGATAAGATTTTAGTTTTTTTTATAAAAAGTATAGCATAAAACATAGGGTTGAGGTAGATGGGCAGGAAATACATTATGTCGATGGGTACATCTACTTGGGCCAGTTAGTTTCTTTCGAAAACAGGCAAGAGAGAGAAATCGATCGCCGCATCGATAATGCCTGGAAAAGCTACTGGTCCATGAAGATACTAATGAAGGGACACCTACCGATCTCCCTGAAGCGAAGGCTTTTCGACATGTGCATCCTCCCCATCCTAACCTGAGCACCGTGCTCAGACCTGGTCACTGACCGGTCCCAGAAGTTCCGTCTCGGGGTTTGCCAAAGAGCTATGGAGCGCAGTATCTTGGGCATAAAAAGAACAGACAGAGTGCGAAACACCAGACTGCGCTCATTAACGGGCATAACCGACGTGGGCATGAAAGCTGCTAAACTGAAGTGGGACTGGGCAGGTCACGTCAGCAGAATGCACTCCGACCGCTGGGCAAACATCACTACATTTTGGGTGCCAGAAGATGGACGACGTCGCCGAGGCCGGCCCCGAAAAAGATGGCGTGATATGTTAGATTCATATCAGGCTGACTGGCCGGCGGTGGCGAAAGATCGCAATGTATGGAAGAGCTTGGGGGAGGCCTTTGCCCAGCAGTGGGACAGCATAGGCTAGTTATAATAATAATAATAATCCTGTATTACTTCTAATACTTACCTCCAAGAATATGTGTACAAAGTTTCATGATGATCGGTTAAGTAGTTTTCACGTGAAAGCGTAACAAACATCCACGCTTTCTCATTTATAATATTAGTAGGATCATGTATTCCCGTGGTAAACGAACCCGTGGTTACTATTACGATAATACATTTATACACCTAAATTACCGGTGTGTGCCGCGCTCCCATCTGCACGGGTAATACCATCCTTATTTTTTTCTCCCGTGAAACAGCTTTGCTTTGAAAGAAGGGCAGGACGGGCAGTGTAATTACTGGCACAGAGACTCATTATCTTATGTCTCAGGATAGGCAACACGTGAATGCCTGGGCTAGTTCCAGGTTAACTTGTTTCAGTTCACGCTGACTATTTACCATCATTTGACTCTTGCTGAGTCCGGTCCGTATTGAACCCTTCCCTTGCCACTTGCATGGCATCGTCCGTCTTGGCGTTCATTGAGTGAGGCCTATGTTCAGCAGTGGACGGATAGAGGCTGATGATGTTGACGATGAACTAGACGAAAGGGAAACAGTCGCAATTTTTTAATAAGGTTTCAATTTTTTTTGCTAACGCCTTTGCATTCTGCCAGTGTTAAATATGCGAAGTGAATTTCCGTAAATAGCAAGTTTTTGTGGCTGGTAACATATTGCTTGTCAACAGAATCAATTTATTTTCCGTGGGCCACATCCTAGTGCTAAGCTATTGAGATTTGACCACAAAATTCAATTCATTCTTAATTACTTGCAGGGCTGTTAGGTTGTTGATTTTGAACGTAAAGTACGTAAATTACTATGCTAAATAATGATATTAATTGATACCAATATACTTAAGCTGGAGCGTTTGTCTGTTTGTTTGAATACGCTGATCTCCGTCACCAGTCTGAGTTGTTTTCTTTTTGCTTTGATAGCTTTTTCTTTTTTTTTCTTTAACGCCGGGAAATGCTCTGAGGCATCCCGCGGAGGAGTGGGTCTCCCCACGCGGGTATGTGGGACTCGCTGCGCCCGACAGCTGGTAAATGGACGCAGCTACACCCACTAAAACCCGGCGAGTGTCACCAATGCCGTCTTTGGTGAAGTGCCCCGGATCTAGAAAACAAACAGGGCACCTCGACGGCTAGTCAGTCCCGCAAGGGACCGACGCCACCTCCACAGAGGGGTTGTCCCACACCACAGAACAACCCCTCCCAACGTCGGGACAATACAATGGGGTGAGGTTCCCATCCTCACCCCTTGCCCCCTGCTCTTCTGTCCCCTCTTCTTATAAGAGGGGTACAAAGAGCCCCCTCGGCCCAATTAGCTTCGCCCAAGGTGCACCGCTCACCCTAGGTTACT
The DNA here is from genome assembly GCA_963853865.1 of Helleia helle. Classification (NCBI taxonomy): domain Eukaryota; kingdom Metazoa; phylum Arthropoda; class Insecta; order Lepidoptera; family Lycaenidae; genus Helleia; species Helleia helle. The sequence goes on from OY971435.1 coordinate 1,903,015, forward strand.
GAGCCCCACCGCCACGACAAGGCCTGAACCATGGTGGGGTTGCTTTGATAGCTTAGTTATTCAGGCTTCTTATTTTAGAGTTTTAAATTTTGGGACCCGAACCGCCCTTAAATTCATTATAAACCTTGCTTTATTTTTTTATATGGACATGCGAACTGACAGCTAATTGATAAGTGGTCTAAGTCCTATGAACTCGTAGTGTGAATTCACCTTTTTTATAGAAAAGGGGACAAACGGACAGTCGTTTCACTTGTTAACTGATAAGCGCCATGCACAGACACACGCTTGCCGGCCTTTCAGATATGAAATGCTCTTTTCTTGAAGGAAAGCCTTTCTCTTTCTCTTTTCCTTAATTTCATCTGAACTGATCCGAGCTATATACGCTTCCTATCCTTAAACTCAAGATGGTTCTTAGTACTAGTAATCTAACTGTCCCAACCAAAATAGTAGTTGCACAGAAGAAATTTGTGGACACCGGCAACGGATCATATACGACATTCATTAATGATCTATGGATTGTTTTACCAACAATATTAAAAGCCTCGCTAACAGGCTGACGGACCTACCGCTGGTAGTCGACGTCGCCGATGAACGAACCAGTTCATCTGGATTTACCTCAGGTAGGTCATACCATGGTTTGTTGTGGCGGTGGGGCTCAGTAGTCTAAGGTGAGCCCAGCACCTTGGGCGAATCAAATTGAGCCGAGGGAGCTGCCCTTTGTACCCCTCTTATAAGAAAGGGGGACAAGGGGCGAGGATGGAAACCTCACCCTATTGTACTGTACCGACGTTGGGAAGAGTTGTTTTGTGGTGCGGGACAGCCCCTTTGTAGAGGCAGCGCCGGTCACCTTAGCACCTTTCGAGCGCAGCGAGTCCCACATACCCGCCTGGGGAGTCCCACTCCCCTGTGGGATGCCTCAGAGCATTTCCTGGCGTAAATAAAAAAGGTAGTTCATGCCATGCGTTGCCTGTCAGAATTTACTCTGCCAGTCCTGCCCTTCTTCCCGAAATAAGAATAAGCTGGTTGAAGAGGCAGGTCACACTCAGGAGAACGGACGGCCGATGGGCCAATAAGGTTCAAGAGTGGAGGCCAGTGAGACAGCGTGCAGTACAATTTCATAGAATTAAAACGAAAAATAAAAGCGTGGTAAAAAAACGTAGAGACCATCACACACCATCTTCATATCCGGAAGTCCACAACATCTCGATTTTTACGGCATTTCCTGCCTCGCACCACAAATATATAAAATCAGCTGCCACCTATGGTGTTTCCGAACCGATACGACTTAGGGACCTTCAAGAAAAGAGCATACTCATATATCTAAAAGGCCGGCAACGCACCTGCTGATCCTCTGGTATAGCGGGTGTCTGTGGATGTCGCCTTTCACTTACCATCAGGTGAACCGACTGTCCGTTTGCCCCCACTTCTATAAAAAAAAGCGTCGATAATTATTATCTATCCTGGTATACAACATTATATATAAAAACATGAAATAAAATCTATAAAAAATTGATAAACAATCAAAAACGCTTTATTATTATCAAATTAATATATTAAAACGATATTAATATTGTTTGTATGAAAACATCTTTGTGTTTTCATTGAATATTACCTTCTTAATGTCCGGAAGCAATTTGCTGTTGCCGACGGCTTCGCCATTAGGTTTGCGATCAAATTAGAAAAAAAACATACAAATTTATTATATATATAGGAGGGGGCAAACAGCTGTCTGTTATAATATAATAATATATAAAAAAAAGGAAAATAGCCCGTTTTGAATATTTTAAGAAGAAATTAGTTTAAAAGGAAATATGCATATTATTTTAAAATCTTATATAAATTGAAAAACATGGTAAATATCCCGTTTTAAATAGTTTTGTAGTGAAAATAACTATGTCAATTCCAAATCTTGTTTTCTATTTTTTACGCAAATATTTTACTCATTATAAAGAAACAACTTTTACGGATTCTATCGCGGTTTATTAAGATTTTTACAAGCCCGACGTTTCGGATACTTTACAGCAACTATGGTCACGGGAGGACTGACCCTTTAGATGCTCCCGAAACCATGGTTGCTATAAAGTATGCCAAAATAACCCGTCAAAAATGTAAACGTCGGCCATGTAAAAATCTTAATAAACCGCGATAAAATCCGTAAAAACTGTTTCTTTATAATAGGTTAGTATTTTTAACCGACTTCAAAAAAAAGGAGGTTCTCAATTCGTCTGTATGTTTTTTTTTTTTTTTTTTTTTTTGTATGTATGTATGTGACACGATATCTCCGCCGTTTGTGAATGGATTTCGATGGTTATTTTTTTGTTTGAAAGCTGGTGTTTCCAATTTGGTCCCATATTAATTTTATTAAGATCTGACAAGCCGTTTTTTAGTTATTCCCAATAATGCCTATTTGGTTGGTTTTGTTTATCTTGTTGATATGATAATTTTATTACGTGTCGATGTAACTAACAATTGTATAGGATGCTTTGGTAGCACACCATAGTATGTCGCGGACATCGTAATCATCATCATCATAACCATCATCATCATCATCCTTTATCTATCCACTGCTGAACATGCCTCCTTCAATGAACGCCAAGACGACGAATTTCGGAATCACTAAAAATTAAGAAATAAAAACATTTTACAAAAAATTAAAACCGACTTCAAAAATACTAAACTAAAAAGTAATAAAATAACAGTTTCTTTAATTTTTGTGCTTACAACATATAATCAACTTAATCTTCTACTAATGTACAAACTTTGCGTTTACCACGTCATTATAGTTACTTTTGGAGTCGGTGTCGTATTTGTTGCTGTACATTACCTACCTACCTTGGCTGACCTTATAAGAAGAGGGGACTAAAGAGGTTCCCCTCTTTTATTTGTTGTTTCGCCCATGGGGCGAGGATGGGAAGCTCACTCCATTGTACTGTCCCGACCACAGAAATCTAAATAATTATTTAGATTTCTGTGGTCCCGACGTTGGGAGGGGTTGTTCTGTGGTGCGGTACAACCCCTCTGTGGAGGCGGCGTCGGTCCCTTGAGGGACTGACTGGCCATCGAGGTGCCCTGTTTGCTCCACAGATCCGGGGCACCTCACCAAAGACGGCATTGGTGGCACTCGCCGGATTTTAGTGGGTAGAGCTGCATCCACCTTACCACCTTTCCGGCGCAATGAGTCATACATATCCGCCTGTGGAGACCAACTGCCCCGCGGGGATGCCTCAGAGCATTTGCCACAAACCTACTGAACATACCTACGTATAAAATTTCATCAAAATCGGTCAAGCCGTTTCGAAGCAGTATAAATACTAAAACTGAGACACAAGAATTTTATATATTAGATTAAAAATTGCTGATTATCTACATCATCATCATCATCATCATCATCAGCCTCTATCCGTCCACTGCTGAACATAGGCCTCCCTCAATGAACGCCAAGATGGCCGATCCCTATTATCTACATAAACAATGAAAATTTAAATAAAACATTTTTTTATATCTGCTATAAAATCCGACTTAAAGAAAAAAAACCGATGAAAAGACGGACCAACACAAAAACGACTTTAATTTATACTATGTAAAGATGTAACAAATAAAAAAGTAACAAAAACTAACCCAGCGAACAGTGCATAGGTACATTACCTACAAAAGCACTATGCAGTAGGTACTAGTCCTAAGGTCGTAAAAACTTTATTATGGGTATTAGACATGGTAATTATTTTTAATTTAAATAGATATATGTATAATAAACATGTTTCATGATCATCATCAGCCTCTATCCGTCCACAGCTAAAAATAGGCCTCCCTCAATGAACGCTAAGACGGCCGATCCCTTGCCACTAGGGCAAGGGATCGGCCGTCTTAGCGTACCGGCATAACGAACCGGCAACCGCACGAAGATCATCTTCCCACCTTGTTAATGGCCGACCTAGAGGCGGTCTCCACACGTTTGGCTATATTATGTTTTTATAATATTAAACATATCTGTTCTGTACATCCGTAGATGTGGGTTTTGAGGATCAAAATTCAAACCGATTCTGAATTATGTGCGTAGGTTTCGTGCTTTGCAGATTCATGGATACCTTCACCTCGTTTAATCATCATAATTATCAGCCTTCTTCCATCTTGCTAGACATATCCCTCTTCCAATGAACGCCAAAAAGCCGATCATATTCATTTTGTAAGAGGTAGTGCCATGCTACTTTGGAGCCGAATTGAGCCGGCACGACCGGAGTGGTACCTCTCGCTCTCATACTGCACCGATGCAAAGTGACAGCTATGCTGTCGCGTTTCGTGCGGTTTGTGAGTTTCCGGTGGCCCATTGCGGGGATAGGGAAAAGGAGGGCGGCGCATCTACGTGGCCTTGGTTGTGCGGATGCGTATGGACGTCGGCGCCGTGAGGCTCCGACTGCTCGTTTGCCCCCTGATGATATTAAAAAAAAATCTAACCAATCTTTCTACATAAATATTTGACCTTTTTATTAAATAGTATCTTTTTCCTTTCAGAACCATGTCGCACTACTGGATTCTATTATTTTCCTGGTTCGGTGTAGCCAGGCTGCAGTACATCAACACCGCCGGCCCGGGATCCGGGTCACTCTTGGATCCCCTGGACTCCACCATCCACTACCCCCCGTTACCCTACGTCAATTACCTCAACCTGCCACTCATCAGAAACGACTATGAAACATTTCAAAACTCTGAACACGGCCGCAATCCCTTCTACGGCCAGAACAGCGATGCTGAGATCCAAAGAAAGAGGAGAACCGCGGAGGAGATGGAGAATGACAAAGAGAAGCGCTGGTCTCCCAACCTTATAGACAAAGAACAATCCAATAACCGAAACGATGAACAATTTCTTATAGGCTTGGGAGGCGCCATGGACGATAATTCCACGGAGATACTTACCGCCATTGAGAAAAGAAGTTTTAGCCCCTGGGGTGGAAAACGAGCGGACATCAACAATATGTGGTCATGGAAGCGCTCTCCGTATGTTCGAGAACCGAGCATGCCAAAAAGGGTCCGATTCAGCCCTTGGGGAGGCAAAAGAAGCGGCCAAATGGTTTACAAGCCCGAATCCAAAAGTCCAAAATTAATTTTTACGGCTATCGTACCTGAAGTACCCTTAATAGTTTCAAACTACCGTCCCGGTGCAGAGAGATTGAATATAGCTGGGGTTCAATTTACACCGGCCATAGACAAACGACATCCGATCAAGGTACTACCTTTAAATAGCCTGATGGACGAACAAAATTTCAAAGATGTGCCATTCAAGAGATTTTTGGAGTCCCTACCAAAGTACTTTAGGCCTGGCCAAACTTACTCTAACGTTTACTTGAAAAAGGATGGGAAGAGGAAGTTGAAATTCAGCGCTTGGGGCGGGAAAAGGGCTCCTCCAATCATCGGTCCAATCTGGGCGCCAACAACTCAAGAAATGAAAGATTCGTCTCTGGATAGAATAGTTTTAATCCGAAATACTCAGGATAAAGACACGCCGAAGGCTATATAAACAAAATTGAGGCTACCAAGATCAATGCTCGATTAACGATTTGTGATATTTCAATGAATAAAAAAATATCAGCTTGTTTTAAATAATATATCATTCGAAATTACACAAGGAAACGTCACTATAGTCTTTGGCAAAATGGCTGGATTTGTCGAAGACAAAGGAATCAATTGTATGATGCCAATCTGTGGTACAATCTACATAAATATTTAGATTATAGATTGATATTAAGTAGAATGTCTCATAAGGCTAGGCTCATATTGATTTCTGAAAGTTCAAATCGTAATTAATTTTATATATTAGTCAATTGTGAACCTATAATTATAAAAATCACTAAATAAACTGTAATCAAGCTGAGTTTTTGATTATGTATTTAATATACTGTTAGTAAATAGATAAATAAATTTATTATAAGTTATATCAAACTGTTTCTAACATTTATTTCACTATAAATTACATATTGCTTAAGCCCGGAACAAAGCAATGCAACTTTTCCTAGCTAGTCCAAGGTAGAAGGAATGACAGGCAATGTACTTCAACATGGCAACCGAGCAGTCGGAGCCTTATGGTGACTAAGGAGGTCCATAGACATCTGCACCACCAATGTTATCTGCAACGCATCTGCGCGTTGCCCTCCTTTTCCCTATCCCCCCCAATAGGCCACCGGTAACTCACAAACCCCCACGAAACGCAACAGCATAACTGTCACTTGGCCGCGGTGTTATGTGAGGTACCATCCATGAATAGCAACATGTCACTACCTCTTATAATGTACTTACTCTTTCTCGTCCACTGTTAAATATAGGCCTGCATGTTCCATTCAATGAACTCTAAGAGCCTATGACTGACCATGGCATAGAGATTTTTCACGTGTTTTTTTTTCATCTATCTTATTTTCATGTCTATGGTACATGAAATAATATTATAAAAATTATAACCAAATATTATAATTATTAGACTAGTCTACAAATTATAACAGGTTACTCATTCCAATTACAATTAAAACTTTTTCTGATTCTGAAAACAGATTAAAAATAAATTCTGTATATTTTATTATATATAGTTATTGCCCAAAAGGAAATTACTGGTGTGAATCGTATGTATGTCTGAATTATTAGGGTACATCAGGCCTGTGCCCTAGGCGCCATGCTCACATGGTCCCTAAAATACGAAGACATATTGTGTGTACTGTTGTTCTAGTAGTATATTAAATACTTCTGCTGATCAAGTACTTAATGACAAGTAGTATACTTATAATATGTAAGTTTGTAAAATTTTGTATGCCTTGGAGCATACAATGGCCCTGACTTTATTGTGTTATTAGGACCTTTGTAAAATTGATCTTATTTAAAACCTCTTATGATAATATTTTGTTTGTTGCAAATTTTGAGATCTACCAGTTAGATTTCAGATATACTTTCTGTATTTTGTAGTCCAGTTATAGGGGAAGGCTATTTACAATGAAAATATTATTATGACTTGGAAAGGGTGAGGTACAGTTACTTATACATTAACAGAATTTAGTCACATCATCTAAGTTTATTTTTATATATGAATATCCATATGTATATGGTATTGCAAGCATGCAATTGGATAGGTAAATGGTCAGACAAGTCACATGATGATAAGTGGTAAGCGTCGCCCATAATCAAATTACACAAACAATACAGAGCAACCCTCCCACTGGTAGATCTCTATTACTAGTTACATACTTTGCAGTCTAATATTATCTTTCCTAAATAATTTACAGGGGCCAGACCTTGTCGTGGCGTTCATTAAGATAATGATGATGATACTTCATTGGTGGCATACTCCCAATTAGTAGAATATATTGAGAGATCATGTGCTAAAACTAAGTTATCCCGTACTATTATAATAAACACTAACAACTACAGTTAACAAAGTAAATTTCTGCCACATCTTGTTTACTTTGAAAGTTATTAATTATTATTGTAGTATATTATACAATATTACATTGATGTAACTGAACACTGTGGCTTGGTCACCACAGTTAATTTGTCTAAATAACAATGTACCGGTGAAAATATCAATGTAGGTACTTGTGCTTTGTATGTAGTCGACTATTTCTCCATAGACTTTGTATTATTAATGTATTTGAGATTCTGAATAAATATATTTTACAAGAAACAATATATTATCTGTAGTCTTAAAGCTGCAGATTTTCAAAAGTAGACTGGAAATTATTGCTTTATTCATAATCATCAATAAATTACTGTATCTGTCCACTGCTGGACATAAGATGCATGGAAGCCAAGATGGCCATCTTATTAAACATGAACCAGTTACCAACTTCTTAATTTTTTTAATTCTCAGCCATATTTTCGCTCTCTCAGCACCCTGGCACATTGTTTAGTGTATATTGTGCAGGTTTTATATGACATAGGCTACTTTCTTTCACAGGTGACTATTAATAATTAATGTAAAATATAAAAGCTCAATTACAGATTATAGCAGTTATTTATTATAGAATCCAAGTCTCGTCTTAAACAGTTCTCAATATAATGTGGTAACCCGACTCAGTCTCAATTGGCTTGCTTAGCTGTCCTACTTTCAACTTGAATGCCTCTTCTTCAAATGCTGGCTGCATTTGTCCACGACCAAACATACCCAAGTCCCCACCACGTTTTGCTGATGAACAATCAGAATACTTCATAGCGAGTTCCGGAAATGATTCTTCATTGGATAATATCAGTTTACGATAACTTTTCAAAATATCCAAAGCTTCCTCTTTTGTTCGTGTTATATTTTCTTCCCTCCATGATGAAGGTCTTCGGCTCTCTGCGTGTTTGACCAGGATGTGACTACATCTGACCTCTCCCTGGTCTGCGGGCGCCTCAGGGCGGTCCCATTGAGATTTTTTAGTGTACGTATTGAGATAGTACGTCATTCCAGTTGAGCGGCTAGTTCTCATTTCCCACCCATCAGGCAAAGGTGCTTCGTTGTCGTTCGTCATTCTGGAATAGGTTTTTAACAATTGTGTGCATTCTGTTTTCAGAAATCAAAACATGAACTTTAGGAACACGCGAACGATATAAATCAATAATTTATGCGCTAACATAATAAAATACAGGTAAATTTAATGAATAATATTGTCTTGTTATGAAGTATTAATAAGTAAACTCATGAAGCCTAATAAAGTCAAAGAAAGTTTTAACCAGCTTAGAATGAGTAACCTATCGTAATTCAACAAATAAAGGAACTTACCTAATAAATAACTCGATGAAACGGTGATACAATTAGGAAATCTTACGTTATCACCACTAATTATTGTATTTATAATTTAGCAAGTTTTACAAACACAATAAAGTGTTTATGACCCAAAGGTCGTAAATCGCGCTCACCGCGCTCGCGTCCTTATTTGACAGTTCACAGACTCTGTGGCACAGACTACTTAGATGCTTTGTGGTTCACAGTTTTTACCATAGACTTATAATATACTAAATAGGTCGACCACCTGACAGCCCGAAAATGCGTGACGATTTTTGAAAAGTCAATGTGTGCACAGCACACGCACACATTGACACACAGTGATGTATCTTTTACTATCGATACTCAATAGTACAGCCCGTTCGAGTAAATTGTAAACATTGTTGTTTGGGGTGAATTTTCCAATGGTCTGATATATTATGGTTTATATAAGGCCTTTTTAAATAAAATTACCTACGTTTTTACAACTTTTCAGACCGTACTTTTGAGTATCGAAATTTATGAATCACGTCCTCTTGCAGATATTTGAAAATATTACCTCCGAGATAGTACACTGAATGTTGTAAAGATGTCGTTACGAGGCATATAAAAATAATATAAGAGGCATCTCTTATTACAAGTATAGGTACACATTTACAAGAAATGTCAAGAAACATTTACGCCGACCAACTAAACATCGGGATTAGAATAAAACCATAAACTTAATATACCTAGCGGAATATATTATATTATTAACTTTATGAATTATGAATAAAACAGAATGGTCTTGTGGCGCCATCTATCATTTTAAGGACTTACTTAAGCTGAATATTCTTGTAAGACAAATTTAATTCATAGATGTCATTGTTACAAATCCTTAGGTACAGACAGCCATAGACTTAGAATATAATACATATTTTTATGCAGACAGCGAACCAAATGAGGTTTTATTATCAGCCAATTACGAAAGTACCTACCGTACTGGCAGGCATCTCTCGGTTGTATCATAATCCCGATTTTGAAAATAGGATTTTTTAAATTTAATCCCACAAGGCTACAATTTTAATATGTTTTATTTTACATATTACTATGTTTAAGTGGTAAAATGACATCATAATTTGATGGTTGCTAGTATGTGCCAGACAATAGCAAAGTTGTCATCGGGATAGTAATTCAAACCTGCTCCCGCCTCCCACAATGCTCATAAAAAGTAGGTACCTACATGTATTTTTATGACGGTGGCAACCGAGCAGTCGCAGCCTTATCATATGGTGACTACAGACGCCCATAGACATCCGCACAACCAAAAGTTATCCAGGTGAGTTGCCGGTGGTGACGATGACCACTTACCATCAGCCCCATTAGACTAGTATGACATAATGTGTAATGACTGTCATAAAAAAAATGTGTATTGACAGATTGACTAGCATAAAAAAAAATACGCCCACCAGGACGTAGCGGACTATCAGCTATATCAATTTAGACCGCTAAATCTGATAAAATAAAGTATGCTGATGATTCCAATGAAAGGCCTATTACTATATCCAATAAAGTATACAAATCTATTTGTCTACTAAGTACTAAGTTGAACTGTCCACTAGATTCAGGCCGTCATTCCATCAAGACTCAAGCCCACTATAAACCTTATGATAATAGTTTTCCTGTGACCCTTACGACCAGTATTTACGACCGATCCAACTTTCTTCTTGTTCTGACAGAGAGGATTTTATCTCAACTCTTAAGTGAATAAATCGTAGGGGAAAGTTTGCAAACGAATAACAAGACGGCTACTTAAGTGTGTGGATTGTATATTAGGATTAATTAAAGCACAAAATGTACATGTATATTAAAATATTACTATTATTATTAAACCAATTATTAATTTTTGTAATGTTTGCAATGATTAATAATAATGTCTAATTGTTAATATTTTTATACATTTAAAAAATATTTGCTTCAAATTATAGAATATCTAATTTCTTTGCTGACGATAGTAATGCAAGGAGACGATACCATGTAAAAATAATAATTATAATATTACACTAAGGGCTTGTTCAGACACGGCGATTTCAGAATCGCGTGGGATCCGCGTAGATATATTTTATTTTCGGCTTGTACAGACATGGTACAGACACGCGGGAACCGTACCTAATACTACCCACGTATTACCACGTATACCACGTATAAACACTGAAAATGTTTAGAACTGGCCAGTTAGAAACTTTAAAAATGAAAACTTTTTTTGAATTTCAATTTTAGAACTCTTTGGTAACCTAATTGTAGTATATTGCATTCATTTGTCATTTGTTTTTGTGAATTGGCGGCAAATCTAAAACTCTTGTTACACGTGAAAATGAACATAACGCGAGAAAAATTTCGGTCAATGATTTATTATGACTTTCGTTGTGGGCTTACTCAACAACAAAGCTATGATAGGCTTTTTTTTTTTTTTTTTTTTTTTTAATGCAGCGGAAATTTGCAGACCAAACCATAACTAGGACCGGGGTGAGTTTTAAACCTAGCCGTGAGTGGGGTTCGCACTTGGAGATGCGTTATCCACTAAAACCGCTGCAAGTGCCCTCAGCCGCCTTTTATGAGAGTCCCGGATCATGCAGGCAACGCAGGACCCTCGGCGACAGGCTGGCCCCGGCGAAAAGGCCAGACTCCTCCTCTAAAGGGGGACTGCTCGGCTGTTCGTTTGATTCGATACTTTTAGCAGTCCCCGACGACGTCGTGCCTGTCTGGACCCAGGTTAACCCCAGCCTCGGCCCGACACGAGCACAGGGGCGTTACTGGAGGCGCATTAAGTAGCGCCTCCTACGCACCCCTGTTCGTCGCCTGCGGTGGGAGGCCTCGTCGGCGGCCTCCTCTCTCACCCGCTCAGCTATGATAGGCTGCGATTAGCATTTTTTAATGAAGCCCCATCTCGTGCCACTATTTACAATTGGTTTAACGAGTTTAAGCGTGGACGTAGCAATCTCAGTGATGATCCGCGTGAGGGACGTCTTTTAACAGCGACTACTGAAGATAACATCAGTGCGACGCAAGATAGAGGAAGATAAGAGAGTGACCTATCAGCAGATACGGGCAAGCCTAGGCATTGGTATGAGTCAAGTTCAAAAAATATTACACGAATATTTAGGCGTCAGGAAGCTTTGTACCAGATGGATTCCCCATACTTTAACCGACGACCAGAAACGCCTCCGCATGGACTGGTGTCGCCAAATGTTAGATAAGTTCAACGGCGGTAACTCAAATGTTGTATTTGACATCATCACAGGTGATGAAAGCTGGATATATTGCTACGAACCCGAAACCAAAAGACAATCAGCTCAGTGGGTGTTTCCTTTCGAGGATCGGCCAACTAAGGTAAAGAAAGGAAGAAGTCAAGGAAAAAAGATGATTGCCTCATTCTTTGGTCAGAAAGGTCAGTTCGCGACGGTGGCTCAACGAAACTCCGTTTTGGCCACCACACTCAATCTAAAAATCTAACGCGTGGTTGCCCTCAGGGTTCGGTTTTATCACCCTTTTTGTGGAATATAGGCTTCGATGACCTGTTTTCTTTACCTCTACCAGCTTCATGTGAATTAGTCGGTTATGCGGATGATGCACTACTTATTATACAAGCCAACACGCGATCTGAAATCGAGATTAAATCAAATATATGTCTAAGTCTAATATATAAATGGGGACAACGAAATCGGCTAGAATTTGCCCCCCACAAACCTTATCAAATCCTCTTAAAGGGCTCTTTACAATCAACTCCTTGTATCAAATTTAACAATATATCAGTTAAACGGAAAGAAACTCTTTGCTACCTAGACTAATACTTGAAAATAAATTCACCTTTTTAGAACATATAATTCAGACAGGAGAAAGAGCAAAACGAAATTTTTATGCATTTACTAAAATATCATTTTCAACATGGGGTCTTTCTTTTAAAACATTAAAATTAATTTATTCCGCAACATATTTAGGCAGTATATGCTACGGAGCACCCGTGTGGGCTGATAGGTCCACCATTGGAGCAGCCCGTCGTAAATTATTACAAAGCCAACGTCTGTCACTAATATTCTTATGTAAAGCATATCAAACAGTTAGTACAGAGGCGTTACCAGTTCTTGCCGGAGTACTACCAGTTGACTTAGAGATACAGCGCCGCGCTGCCTTGTATTATCATTCGCGAAATATTTCTAGTGCTGACTTCTTAAGACAACAAGACCGACAAAAAATTACCAAACTTTTTGACCCTATAGAAAAAACCACTCAAAATTTAATTAAAGAATGGCAATCCCGATGGGATAATACAACTAAAGGACCTTTATAACTTCTTTCCATCTGTATTCGATCGTTTATCAAAGGATTGGTTAGAGGTTGACCACTGTGTCGCTCAGTTCCTTACCGGTCACGGAAACTTTAGAAATAAACTATTTGGCTTTAATCTCGTACCGTCTCCCTTATGCGGCTGTTCGACGGAAGGCAGTGAACAGGAACATACCGCACATCACATTCTTTGGGAGTGCAGTCTTTGGCAAAATGAACGAACAGTAATGCTCGACAACATCCGTAGCAAATCGGGAGTAACTTATTACAGCGATCTCGTGGACGATGTGAGAAACTTCCGTGCATTCAAGCGATTTTGCCACAACTATTACTGGAAACATAACATATCCCCAAGTCATACATAAATAGCTCATAGTTAATATACACTAGTATATTACTTCACTATGTAGATATTAGTTGACTTAAAAATACAAACCAACTTTAAAACAACAATTATTATTTCAACCATGATAATCACTAAGTTATACATAATAACTCATAGTTGATATACATGTATATTAAACAACATACTTTGCAGATATTTGTAGACATAAAAAAATTCTCCGTGGTGCATTGCAGCTGGGCTTCCCCCCGGCTGTCTTTTCTTGACTTTTGTTAGTCATTGCATTCTTGTACTGTTTCCCGCTTTAACCGGGTAGGGAAACTGGAAATTTTTCCTACTCCTCCTGAATACTTCTGATTAAATTCGTTGCGGGTCCCAAAGCAGTTTTAACGTATCCCTCGGGCTCCCTGAGATCGTATCAAAGGGTCATTTAGTGGTTACCGCTGTCGATCCTGGCTATACAGGAGTAGTAGCGGTGGGAACGAGCGGTGGGCCTAGCCCGTAAATAAAAAAAAAAAAAAAGTCCCGGATATGCAGGCAACAGACAGGATCGCCTCGGCGACAGACTGGCCCCGGCGAAGGCCAGACTACTCCTCTTAAACCCGACACGAACACAGGGGCGTTACTGGAGGCGCATTAAGTAAGCTGCTCGACCTTGACTATGAGATTAGCGGTCTCACCGTTTAGGTAGAGCAGCTCTCGTGGCCCTCCTGACTCCCGTACCTAAAAATGTTAAATTGTAGTAAATCATCTTATACAAAAAAAAAAATATTTTAAGTCATAATGCGTTTTTAAAATCATACAATACCATTTTTTATTTTCATTGTTGGCGCAAAGGTCCTACAGCTTTATTCATTCTGGGCAGACGTTTACGGCAGATGTTTATTGTCAGCAACTGCAAACCATGATGGAAAAGCTAGCTGCTATACAACCGAGGCTAGTCAATTGCTCCAGGCCACTGCTGCTTCAGGAAAACGTTACACCAGACACTGCACAACAGACGACTACCAAATTAGATGAGCTTCAATTGGAATGTCTAAGACATCCACCGTACACCCCGGACCTTTCTCCAATAGCCTTGCTCCAAATTTCGAAAAAATCTTTTTTTTTTTCGAAATTAGGGTAACTTCTTGCCAGGGAAAAAAATCAACTCCATTGGGGCAGTCGAAACCACCTTTAAACATTTTACTATCCCTTCCAAATGGTTTTTTTAGTAAAGGTACCTAAGGAAAAGGAACTACCTATGAAATGGCAAAAGTGCATACATAACAAAACATACTTTGATTAATAAAATATATTTTAAATAAAAAAAACGACTTTATGTTCCAAGCGGTTCCAAGCATACAAAACGTCAATTTTATATTATGTATGTTCCTTTATATATGAATTAGCGTCTTGTATGGTCGTAACATTGACTAGCCTTTTTCTTCTATAACGCCGGGAAATGCTCTGAGGCATCCCGCGGGGGAGGTGGGTCTCCCCATGCGGGTATGTGGGACTCGCTGCGCCCGACAGCTGGTAAATGGACGCAGCTCTACCCACTAAAACCCGGCGAGTGCCACCAATGCCGCCTTTGGTGAGGTGCCCCGGATCTAGTAAACAAACAGGGCACCTCGACGGCTAGTCAGTCCCACAAGGGACCGACGCCACCTCCACAGAGGGGTTGTCCCGCACCACAATACAACCCCTCCCAACGTCAGGACAGTACAATGGGATGAGGCTCCCATCCTCGCCCCTTGCCCCTGCTCTTTTGTCCCCTCTTCTTATAAGCTGCTCTTTGTACTCTACAAAGAGCAGCTCCCTCGGTTCAATTTGCTTCACCCAAGATGCTGGGTTCACCTTAGGCTACTGAGCCCATCGCCACGACTAGGCTTGAACCATGGTGGGAAACATTAAATAGCCTAATATTTATACAGCAAGACATATTACGCTTTTCGTCTCATGCAAGAATAAAATATAATCATAGTCATAAAATATCGAGAGAATATAAAACAAAAAATTGAAATCGTTTAAATCATTGAAACTAGGTATTTAAAGAGTCGCAGCCAATCAAAATGTGGAATATGACAAAATCCATCTGTTTCCATCTGTAATTACTTTGGGACCCCATTATAAGTTATTGAAGGATAAACCGAGAGAAGGGATAGCCAACAATTACAGATTACCCTTAAAACAATCCTTTCCTTGATTAATTATTGTCACTGGTAACTTTAATCCTTATTCCTTACTAAAACCTAGTGAAAGTAGTTTTTACTTTATAATAATTACATTTTCATCTATCTGTACATCTGTACAGATAAATAAAATTGGAGTGTCTGTTTGTAATATTAAAATAGCCGCTTTTTACTAAATGCATAATATGGATGTATACACGGTACATATACCAAAATAGGCTTTTTACAATTTTTGTCTGTCTGTCCGTCTGTCTGTCCGTCTGTCTGTCTGTTTGTTCAGGCTAATCTCTGAAACGGCTGGGCCGATTTTGATGGGAATTTCACTGGTAGATAGCTGTGAATAGGGAGCAATCATTATAAATCCGAGTACGGCTGTAAATCTAAATTAACGCGGGTGAAGCTGCGGGCAACAGCTAGTACGTAATATTATAAAGAGGTAAAGTTCATAATTCAAATATTTAGGTGTTTGTGGACATTTAGAAAAATCCATTTTAAGGCATCATAGGGTCAGGATCGAACCCAGACATCTCACTCAAGAGGCCGAGCCACGTGAGATACCACGTGAGTAAATAAACGGACATACCACACCATTGCTGACAGACCACCGTCACTCACATTTTTTTTATTTTAGTATGGATTTTTAATTTTATGATAGATAGTCAACTTTCTCTATCAAATTAGGAACTTTGAAAAATACTAATTATAATTTATACTGTCTTGTGTTGTTCCATGTCCCGTAATGTTCAAATCAAAGAGGGGACCTCTCTCCCTAAACAGGTTTTTGAACTTAAAAGAGACTTCTTAAAAAAACTCATGTAATATGAACTAATAAGGGATTAAATAAATATATAATTTACTTTTTGTTTTTCATATTATTGGAGACAATATGTCATCTTTTGAGTATGTTTTTGTAATTAGTGCTCGCGCAGGTGTTGTTTAATGGATCGTAGGAGGGTAAAAAAGAATATTTTCAATATTTTATTCATAATACTAAAACTACAATTTACAAGAAATACCTCTTGAGAAATAAATATTGTTTCAAGCTCTTTTAACTTTCATATAGGCATAATGAAAAGGGTTTAATCATATGTATGTATATTCAAAATTTAGTGATTATGCCCTATACAACCTTACTCAAATGAACTTATTTATACGACTTATTCTTTTTTATTTTCATTTTTTTAGTCGGGTTATGCCTACCACTTGTTTCCACCGCTGCTACTGCTAAGCAAGGATCGACAGCGGTAATCAAATGACCCTTTGATACGATCTCAGGGAACCCGAGGGATACGTAAAAACTGCCTTGGGAAAAGGAATTTAATCAGAAGAATTCCATAGTAGGAAGTGTTGTTTTGATTCAGTTTATCTATTATGTTTTTACTCAAAAACTATTGTTATTGAATAGACTATAGAGTATACAATATAAAGTCTTTTAGCTAGGCGGTTTACCACATAGAAATCCCTGCATCACGTGGTGTGCTAGTTACGAGAGTATAGAGACTTACAAACTGAAAGTTATCCTGGGACTCCCCCGGGATCTTGTCACCAACTATTCACTGATCTTTATCCTATAATTAAACTAGCTGTTCCTCGCGGTTCCACTCGGATTTTTTTATTCAAATAAATTGCCTTTATCTTTCATCATCATCATCATCAACCTCTATCCGTCCACTACTTATTTATTTATTTATTTATTTATTGGAAAACCAACAGCGTTACAATTCGTATACATATAATCTAAAGTAATATTAACAGTAAGGCCAATAATAGGTTTCCCCTATCTAAACATCTTAGTACTGTTATCACAAACATTAGTAAACACACATTAAAATTAACTATTAGTATGTACCTATTATATTGAATTTATTACGTTTATATTGCTACGAGATTCCTAATTTACATTTTATTTTTAAAAACTCTTATTATATGACTTTTTAGCTGAGGTTTTGAATTTACAAATATATCTAGGTCCTTACACAATTCATTATATAGACGAGGTAGTCTAGACAGAACAGAATTGGCGGAATAATTGGTACTACACTTTGGCACATATAGCAGCGGTGTATGTCGGGTACGACGCCTGGGTGCGCAGTATGATATCGCGCTTACAAGTTCAGGACAATCCACGCGGCCATGCACTATATCATATAATAAAGAAAGGCTAAGCATTTTACGACGTTCCTCTAGCGTAAATAGATTATTGAGGTGGCAATCTTCAGAATAAGATAGG
Organism: Helleia helle; assembly: GCA_963853865.1. Classification (NCBI taxonomy): domain Eukaryota; kingdom Metazoa; phylum Arthropoda; class Insecta; order Lepidoptera; family Lycaenidae; genus Helleia; species Helleia helle. The sequence continues at coordinate 1,920,801 of OY971435.1, forward strand.
GAAGGTTGTCGGCTTCGATAAAGAATGTGTTTGATAATTTTTTTTTGGATCCTTTCCAAACGATCTATAAAAATGTTATATTGCGGGGACCAGATAGGACACGCATACTCGAGAACACTTCGAACATATGAAGAGTAAACACTAATAATCGCATTTATGTCATTAAACGGCCTACATACGCGCAGAACGAATCCCAGATTTTTAAAAGCTTTTTGTAGTATTGTTGAATTGTGAAGCGATAATGTCATTTTACTATCAAAATACACACCGAGGTCCCTAATGTGGTTAGTTCGTTCAATCACTTTGCCATCAAAATTATAGGAGAATCTTATAGCATTTAATCTGCGCGTGAACGTGATACATTGGCATTTTTTAATGTTGATATTGATCTTATTTCGCTCGTAGTACGCATAAAGTGAATTCAAATCAGACTGTAAATGATAGCAATCCTCTAAACTTTTAATTCTGATGTATACTTTTTTATCATCGGCGTACATCAAACTTTTGGCGTGCTTTAAGCAGGCTGATATGTCAAATAGGTAGGAGTTGTACAAAAGAGGTCCCAAATGTGATCCCTGAGGGACACCTGTAGGTATTTTAGCGTAGTCTGATTTAAAACCGCCTATTACGACTGCCTGTGAACGATTGGTAAGATAGGATTTTATCCATCGTAACAGGTCACCGTGTATTCCCAACCTCTGTAGTTTGTGCAATAGTATTATGTGATCCACACGGTCGAAAGCTTTCTCGAAATCCGTGTAGATAACATCTACTTGCCCACCCTTCTCCATATTAGATAGTACAAATTCTGAAAAACATGTAAGATTGGTAATTGTCGAGCGCTTTTTAAGAAATCCATGCTGGTTATTAGGTATGCCTTTAACGATGACCGGATATATAGCATCATATACACATTTTTCGAATATTTTACCTATTGTATTGAGTATGGATATACCTCTATAGTTCTCAATTTCTACCTTAGAACCTTTTTTGTAAACAGGTACTATATGTGCATTTTTCCATACAGTGGGAAATACGCCTTCTTTTAGAGATTTATTAAATATGAAGGTGAGAGGGGCTGACAGCTGTTTAGCACATTTGCGCCAAAACAGTGGAGGTATACCGTCGCTACCGGCTCCTTTGTTAACATCTAATTGTAATAAACACTTTTCTAGTGTGTCTTTATCAATGTGCAGTTTCGAGATCGAGTCTGACGTAGGCGTATGTTCGTCGATGTTTAACGTAAGATTTATGACTGAACCAGTACCAAAAACGCTTTGGAAGAATACGTTAAAGGCCTCGCATATGGATTGACCATCTGCATATTTCCTGTTATTTTATGTCATTATTTTCGGATAACTAGAGCCACCACGAATAGATTTAATATATGACCAAAATATTTTTGAATTTTCTTTAATAGAATTTTGTATGTTATTAATATATCTATTATAACATAATCGCTGTACTTGTTTTTGTCTATTACGAAGCATACAGAACTCATTGTAGTCCCGATAGTTATTAAATTTTTTCCATAGCTTATGTGCTTTGGATTTTTCTTTAATTATATTTATCAACGCTGAACTAAACCAGACAGGATATTTACGATTATTACCGTGTCGTTTTGAAAATGGTATATATTTACGTATGGATTCGTTTAAACAAGAGTAAAAGTTATCAAGCATACCGTCTATTGTGTTTGAACTCAATATAGTGTCCCAATGCAACTCGGTAAGATACTTATTTAGGCTGTCATAGTTGCCTTTCCTAAAGTTAGGTCTAGGTACCGAGGATTCAACGAGTGGAGTTATATTGAGGTCCAAAATGTCGATCGTAAAGGGTGGGTGAGCTTTATCTATATTTGAGAGGGGGTATGTAAATTCCGTCACTTTCAAAGTTATATTAGAAAAGACTAGGTCCAACGTATTTCCCGCATAGTTCTTTAATACGTTGTATTGTTTCATGCCTAAGAACGTTAGACTCTCAACGAGGTCGATACTCGAATTTTGCACTTCAATAGTAGAATTTTTTATATAGTTAGGGCCGTAATTATTCCATCCTACGCATGGAAGATTAAAATCTCCCGTCAGTAAATAATTATTAGTTGTATTTAAGTTGTATAAACTTTCCATAATTTTTATCAAATGATCTATGTTAGAAGGTAAACGAGCGGGATCGGGCGGTAAGTAGACAGTAATTATTTGTAAATCGGCGGAAGCCGAAAGGGCGCGCGCAGGTATGGTTATTATTAGTACTTCTATCTCGGAGTAGTCATCCACTGCAACGCTCAACGCACCCAGCTCGCGTCGCACCAACATCATCACCCCGCCTCCAGTCTTTTTATTAACAAGCGTAAGGTTTCTATCCCGTCTAAACACGTCGTACCGCTCGTCTGCTATTTCTCGGTCAAAGATACCATCACACAACCATGTCTCCGTTATAATTACTACGTCATAGTTATTGCTTAACAAACTTAATTTGAAGTCAACACTTTTAGTCCTTAACCCGCGAACATTCTGGTAATAAATGTTTAAACTTTTATTAGCCATTAATACAAAATATATAACGCCAAGAGAACATACATAGGAACATTAATTTAACTGGAATAATCAATCTCCAACATAGTTCAAACAAGGTATATTTGTTTATTATATTATGGATTTTAAAATATAAAATTCTAAGTAAACTCGCACAATATAAGTGTTTGCGGGTGGACGAATAAAAATTGCATTCAACTTGTTCAAGAAACCGTTCGTTTAAAATATGATGTGTGATAGCACGTTCGCTTAATAGTTGTGCACAACTTATCTTTAAATATAAACATATGTAATACCAAACATTAAAAATTAAGATTGTCGGTACATGATAAGATTTTTTTATAGTTTGTAAGAGTTTTTGTTTATTGTTAGACAAAAAACGTACTTAAAAAAATATTACAGTACAGTCTTGCAAATGAGAAGGAATCGGAAAACACGAGAATTCATGTATGTGTGATCTAGTAAGCATGTTTAATAATATAATTATAAAGCTAAAAATTATAAAACCATACGTACCTATTTCATTGTTATGCGTTTTAAAATAGTGCACTCTCATGGATCGTATATACAGTAACACAAAAAACGATTTGTGAAGACTATACCGAGACAAAGGACACATAATACTTGCAAAATTAACACATAAATCAATTAATATTTTTAAAATGTAGCGGATTAAATTTATTACAATTTTAATATGTCCTCTTCTGTTTGTATTTGGACAGCTGGACTCAGGTTGTTTTTCCTCGAATAGATCCTTCCGTTTTTTGTCCAGACATATTGAATGGCTTTGTTTTTGGCTACATTCTTGAGCTTTTTAAAGAGAATTTTATTATAAGGAGTCAGGTGTTCATTCACAAAAATAGGTACAGGATTTCCTGGCATATCTATACTTTTTGTTGTAATCCGATTTTTACGTGCTCCAGTTAATATATTGTCTTTTATCAATCTTGATCGGAATTTGACAACTGCGGTTCTCGCGCGTCCTTGCATCTTAACACGCGGTGTCACCCTGTTGGCCTGTATTATGTCGTAGCTATTTATGGTGACATTGGCTGCTTGTGCAATTTTTATTGTCAAGTCATGTAAGTCTTCATCTTTTGCTTCAGGTATACCAACAAATTCTAGATTGAGAAGTCGGTCCCTCTGATCATTTATATTCAACATTGTCTGGAGGGCACGGCATTGATTTTTTAACTTCAATCAGCTCCGTTTCCATTAATTCTATTTTTTTAATCTCATTAGAGAAGGAAGACAATTTTACATTCATATCATCATATTGTGTGCTTGTAAACTCCACAGAAGAACGTAATGATAAAAACTCTTCTTTTTTCAGTTTTTTCAGTTATCAAAACTGAAAAATCTCGACTTATTCCTGCAACCTCGCGCTTAAGGTCACTAGTATTTGATGATAGCTTATTTAATTCTCCCTTTATATCATTAATGACAAGCTTGTTAAGGTTTTTGAGTTCTTGTTCAAATTCTAACTTCCATGACTGTAATGTGCTTTTAATGTCGTCCTTAAACTCACGAAACATATCGGTGAGTTCTTCCCCGTGTTTCCTTTTACGTTCGTTTTTTCTTAAAGTTATATTAGATTCTAAAGCTGGGAATTTCGTTGTTTCGGCGATGTCTGTTTCGGATCCATATTGTTTGTTGGGAGATCTTATCATTTTTGTTTTAATATAGCTTCTTTTAATATTGCATATACTATACTTCGGTTTGTGTGCAGAGAATACGTCCGTACGCAAACAGGTCTTCAAACTAACTACTGAACATAGGCCTCCCTCAAAAAACGTCAAGACGACTGATCCCTTGCCACTCGCATCCAACAGGCACCGGCCACTGTACGGAGATCGTCTTCCCACCTGGTTAATGTTGTAGTGGCAGTGGGCTGATAACACACTTAAGAGAACGGATGGCCGATGGGCCAATAAGGTTCAAGAGACTGCGTTTAGGTAGAAGAACTTTTGGTCGGCCATTAACCTTTATCTTTGCTCAATAATAATAATTTTTGATTTTTAAAATCTTTTTGGTAGTTCCGGAGATAAATGCGTTTAAGCAAACAAACTTTTCAGCTTTATCATATATGACCTATACATAATATAGATTTACAGCCGTACGCGTATCGATGATGATTATTTTTATAGTCTAAGTTACTCCTTATAACATCAGCTTTTTGCCAGTGAAAGTTCCATTAAAATCGGCCCAGCTATTTCAGAGATTAGCCGGAACAAACAGACAGACAAAAATTGTAAAAATGCGATTTTGGTATGTACCATGTATACATTCATATGCATTGATTAAAAAGCGGTTATATTAATATTACACACAGACACTCCAATTTTATTTATCTGTATAGATACGTCTACTGGATATCCCATCTATGTTCGTTGTAATGAGTATGATAGCCGGTGCTTCGGTAAAGTTGATTGACTCGTGTTTCCTTGTGTTAGTAGACAGTACTAGCTGTGGAACTACTTAGTCATTATCATAATCATCATCATCATAATAATCATCAGCATCACTATCAAAAAAAATATATTCAAAATAGTACTAATACAGTATCTTTTTGAACGTCAATTGAATCTACCACCGGTTCCAAGGTAAGCCCACTGAGAAAAACCGGCGAAACAAACTCAGTGGAACTAATCTTTTCAAATAATATATATTAATAACAATTTTAACATCTTATCTTGAAATGCCCGGGAGGAACGCCTTATTCCCAGGGTGTGGTATCTTCCATGAAATCTTTTACTTTATAATATGATTTACCACACAAACTCTCTTTAACAACTTTTTTGATTTTTTTTTATGGAGAGCTTTTGAACGTCTTCTGGGATCCTATTGTAAAAGCGTATACAGTTGCCTTTAAAAGAATTGCTTACTTTCGAAAGTCTAATCATTGGTGCATGTAACCTGTGTCTATTACGTGTATTCCTACTATGAATATCACTTTTCTTACAAAATTCATTTATGTTTTTCCGGACATACAGTAAATTTTCTAAGATGTATTGAGAGGTGACAGTCAGAATTCCTATTTCTTTAAATTTTTCTCTCAAAGATGAATAGGGAGGCAACTTGTAAATTGCACGAATAGCCCGCTTCTGCAGCACAAAAATGTTGTTTATGTCGGCCGCATTTCCCCATAAAAGTATGCCATAAGACATAATGCTATGAAAGTAGCTAAAATATACTATTCGCGCTGTATCTACATCAGTAAACTGTCTTATTTTTCTCACTGCATATGCTGCTGAACTGAGTCTATTCGCCAATTTAGCTATGTGGGGACCCCACTGCAGCTTAAGATCTAGAGTTATTCCTAGGAAAACTGTGGAGTCCACCAATTCCAAGTTTTCACTGTCTAAGAGTACATTTGTTTGCAGTTGCTTAACATTTGGCAAGGAAAATTTTATGCATTTAGTTTTTTTACTATTTAAAAGCAAGTTATTAACGCTAAACCAATGTACCATTCTCTTTCGGCCTTTTTCCGTCCACTGCTAGGCGGCCTTTTTCGATGAATGCTAAGACGGCCGATCCCCCTCTAAGTGCCACCGATAAGGACTGGCCACTGTACTTGGCCGACCATCGGTCTTCCAAAACGTTCGGTAACAGTAGTTAGTATTATCGTACAGGATTTTTCTCCTTCGAGGCGTATATAACGTAAAATTACTATTATGACTATTAATGAGATATGTAAAGCGCCCTGGGCCCGATGAATAGTTAAGTGGCCCAAGACCCTGGGGGAAAAAGTTTGAACACGGCACACACTATCGAATTACATTTGAATATCATCATATTGGGGGAAGAGGTCAGGTGTGAGGCCAACCATGATCTCAGAGGCCCTTTACATATTTTTCAAGTTATTCCATACAGCTAGAGGAGACTTGCGGTGGTGACGTGTCCTTTTTTTTCTTTAACGCTGGGAAATGCTCTGAGGCATCCCGCTGGGGAAGGGGGACTCCCCAAGCGGGTACCTATGTGGGGTATATTCCACATATATATGGGTATATACGTGGCGCCCGAAAGATTTTAATTGGACGCAGCTCTACCCACTAAAACCCAGCGAGTGCCACCAATGCCGCTTTTGGTGAGATAGCCCCGGATCTATTGAGCAAACAGGTCCCTCAAGGGACCGACGCCACCTCGGGTCGAGGGGTTGTCCCGCACCACAGAACAACCCCTTCCAACGTCTGCACAGTCCAATGGGGTGAGGTCCCCATCCTTGCAACCTGTCCCCTTCTACTTTTTTGTCCCCTATTATTATAAAGAGGGGTACAAAGAGCAGCCCCCTCGGTTCACTCTCTCTGCCTGGCGTACCTTCTTGCACGATTTTGAAATAAAACAGGGTATCGCTATCTTGCATTATTCTTTCGCTTCAGTTTTGTTCAGGAGATTAAGAATCTTGCTAAGACTTAGGTTTAGGCAATGACGTAGTCTAGGATTTATTCTGTGAGGTGCACTGTGCCGCAGCATCATGATACTTATTTCTAGCTATAGGTAGATAAGGTTTAAGAGTGGAGGTCATTTGGGTAGACGAAGTGTTTGTCGGCCATTAACCAGGTGGGAAGACGATCTCCGTGTGGTGGCCGGTCCGTGTTGGATGTGAGTGGCAAGGGATTGGCCGTCTTAGCGTTCATTGAGGGAGGTATATGTTCAGTAGTGAACGGATAGAGGCTGATGATGATGATGATGAGGGTATCCTGCTTATTACTGCCACTAAGACTTACCTATTACGTCTCAACATAGGCAAAGAATTAATGAGTTGTCTGGGTTAGTAGTTAGTACGTAATATAAAGCATAATATCATGTGCTATGTGATTTTGATAAAATGATTTCTTATTAAATTTAAATAATAGGTAATACATATCTTTTATTTAATTGTCGATTAATAACGATGGTAATTATTCTCAAATTGGCGGTTTATTACGACTAATTAATAGAAATTACAGCGTAAGGATATATATGCCTGCATTTTAACATGTCAGACATAAGTTAATATTTAATAATACAATTATATGAAGAGTTCGCTTGAAGGTACCAGGTACGGATTTTGAACAAAATTAAAACTGATTTTACATACTGTATTTCTCGTTTATCCGGCTCGAAGGACTAATTTTAGGATCTTATAAACGTGATAATTAAAGAGGTACCTTGCATTTTTCTGTTTCTTTCATTCATTAATTCTATTTATTCCCAAGAGATTGCCAATTACAAATATAAAATAGTAAAAAAATACACCAATATCCTGTTGGAAAAATTTAATGTTAAATAATTAATAGAAGTTTTATAATTTGTGACCTTTAACATATTAGTCCTCTAGTGATGCCATATCCAGTGAACGAAACAATATCTAAATATTTATAAATCAAGAAAAAAACCTGGATAATCCCGAGTTTGAACCACGTGCATTTCAGTTTGAGATTTTTCTACTTTAATTATTATGTTATAAGCTCTATATCCTTACCAGATTCCATGCTTCTATGTCAGTGAGAAGTACCCTGTTTAACATACCATACAGATGGATAACGAGGGTTCCCTTTTGTCGTTTTCAGGAACGGAACCCTAAGAATGTAAAAAATGATTATCTATTATAAAGGAAATCTATTTATTTAGGAGAATAGAAAATAAATTAAAATTAATCAACATTTCACATTTAGTTAAATACTATTTTAAATTAATTACATGTATGCTAGTTTGTCTCTGGATATCTTTGAATATATAAACTAGTTTCAAGGGATTCTCAGTGGCATACACGATGACGGAATCGACAAAAATCGCTGAATTTATGAAAAAGATATGCGCAATATGCTATTACTGTGGGATACCTAGCTTATGGGTCTCTGGTACCACAAAGAAATATTTCAACTTGTTGCAAATATTGATAACAGCATACATAATCATTTTTATCATAATTGAATGGCTGTCTTATAACACCCAAACCAACTTATCCGAAAAACAGGAGACAGACAGATTCATGTTTTGTTTTTCGCATATCATTTTCCTGGCGTATTATTTTAATATTGTTTGCTATAGAGATGAGGTTATGAATTTACTGTTTAAGCTGTGTGTGACGTTGAAGAAAGACTACAACGAGCCGGAGATAGAAAGGGCCATGATAAGAAGGAACATCTTCTATTCGTGTGCCTATTTCTCATTTGTCGCATTCGCCTTAATTTCATATGCCTTTGATGCTTTGCATCAAGCGGTGAGTGGAGGTAATTATTTTAGAATATTTGTTACTTAGCACAATTACTACCCACATAGTCATATACATGTCAGTATACGCATATGCATGCATGATGCACGTCCTCCTTTTATACGCTGCATAATTAATAAGCGTTCTCACAAGTGACAAACCCTCCCATGCAATATCATAAGCTACAATGACATCGTTTATATAACCGGATAGTGTAGTTAATTGAGCCATGATATTCCAAAACTGGTCAGTGATTTGTCACTGATGTAATAGCAATTTAACCAACCAGTGATCTGTATGTACGTCCCATCGGCCAATCTTCCGTCAATGGCCAATGTAAGTCGGCCAATCAGAGTGCAGAACCGGCGCAACGTCGCGGCACTTTGGCGGTTTTCTTTTATTTTATAAAACGCAACATTAATTACTGTTCTATTCTGGTTATATTATGCTCGCTGAAAAATGAAGATCACCAACATCGTCAGTATAAGCACTTTCTGCGAAAAACTGACTATTTTTGTCGATGAATCACATTGGAAATATGATGATTGCAATATGATATTAGGACGTCTGAGGCCTCCGACCTCACCCCACCATGGTTCAGGAATTGTCGTAGCGGTGGGGCTCAGTAGTGGGAGCCCAGCACCTTGGGCGAAGCTAATTGAACCGAGGGGGCTCTTTGTATCATATATAAGAAGAGGGGACAAAATAGCAACCTCACCCCATTGTACTGTCCGGACGTTGGGAGGGGTTGTTCTGTGGTGCGGGACAATCCCTCTGAGCAAGTGGCATCAGTCCCTTGCGGGACTGACTAGCCGTCAAGGTGCCCTGTTTGCTCATTAGATCCGGGGCACCTCACCAAAGGCAGCATTGGTGGCCGGGTTTTAGTGAGCAGAGTTGCGTCCACTTACCAGCTTTCCGGCGCAGCGAGTCCCACATACCCGCCTGGGGAGACCCACTCCGCTGCGGGATGCCTCAGAGCATTTCCCGGGGTTAAAGAAAAAAAGGCCTCCGACCTCACATGACCATGGCCGTCTCTGAAGCGTCAGAAATGTAAAAAACCGCGATTAATTCTGAAGTTAGAAGGCTAGTAGTTTTATTGTAATTTTCATTTTAGATTTGTTTCCTCTTTATGTAAAGCATGATTTTTTTTTGAGTTCCCACTCCTCAGTAGCCTTCATAGAAATATTTATCCTCAGGGATTAATATTATATCCTATCTTCTTGACAAACTTTATCCAAATCTAATCAGCAATTTACGCGTAAAAAGATAAAAGATACAATACATTACCATCAATTCAAGGTCTTACGCTTATTAAAAAGATAACAGACAGATTAAGAGGACGCCATAGACAAAAAAATGGTCTCCGCTACGCTACGACGTCGTAGCGCAAAATCTCCAATGCGTCCTGCATTGGAGATTTTGGCGTCAATAATTTCATTTTATTTTAGTAATTCCAAAACGAATGAAAATATAAGTAGGTGACCTAATAGTTGGAAACTAATAAAAAAACCTTATTTTATTAGTTTTAAATACGTGTTTAGGTAACTTTAGTAACAGAGAAAAAAAAACAAGTACCTCTTTTTAAAAAGGGATTCACATCTTATGGGTAAACGAGATCGGTTTAATATTGATAACAAAAAACCGGCTTAGTAATGTCTATAACAGTCATCACAATCGATACCATTTACAGCTGGACATAGGCTAGGCGGCCTATCCCCACCCGCTGGCATCCAACTATCATCCATTGGATATCTCTGCGTGTTAAGTGGAAGCGAGCAATCGGGGACCTGATGTTCCAGACTGTAGATGGGTGCATGGCTCGCTTGTTGTTCCATGATCAGAAGGTTCCCCACATTCATTTACACAGCATATTCATGCATGACCTCCCGACTCTAAGCCCGTGTGAACTCATCCCCCCTTGATTCCTATTATTCTATCTCCTACCACTTTTCCCTATCCAGAACGTTGGCATTAGAGCATTGTGCGTAAACAACTTGCCCTTAAGGCATATCTCAAAATACTTACTTCTGTTGGAAGTCTTTTAGGGAGGCAGAATTATCAGGTTAGCGATTTCCACGCGAACTCATCTATTCTTGATTTTCTTCCACTATCGCTACTCCTTTTTATGTCCCATCAACAACAATATTCAATCATTTTTCCTCCCAGTTCTACTTTTATTTCAGAGGGTACATTCACAACTGTCGTGACGGTCTGGCCCGATGTCACAGACGCCAGCACCAGCGCCACCGTGTTCCGCATTATTGGCTACCTATTCTGGTGGACCTTGATGATGAGGGTGTCAGCCATTTACATCATCGTCATGTGCGTCACCATCACCATCAGCTACCAGTACAAAAACATCCAGAGCTACTTTTACAGTCTCAACGACTTGTTCGAAGATGACTTGAAGCCGGAAGAAGTGGAGAAGAGAGAGAAGTTGTATGAAGAATCCATCAAGATAGGGTTTAGAATGCACGCTGAGATTTTATGGTAAGATTCTTCTTATCATTGATAAGAATTAATAGTAAGAGGTAGTGCCATACTGCTTTGCAGCCGAATTGGGCCAGCACGACAATGGTACCACACCTCTCGTTCACATAATATCGGCGTCAAGTGACCGCACGAAATGCGACAGCTTAGCATTTCGTGCGGTTTCTGAGTTTCTGGTCGCCTATTGGGAGCCAGAAGGAAAGGAGAGACGTTATTTAATCTATTCGTTGAACATTATTATTTAATTAGCTTAATTGTATTTTGAGTCTTAAGTAAAGATAGTTAGACCAATCACATAACCATATTAATGAGCAAAATCTTATTTTCAAAAACGGAAATAAATAAAAACCTTTTTGAAAAAATCTAGTTTTTTTTTTTTTTTCTATATATTTAGGGTACTTGACAACTTGGACTAACATTTAATAATCTTATCCGTTTGAGGTGCGCAGAAAAATGTCAACAGACGTGCAGCGCGGTGTACAGCGGACAGATCCTCATCAACGTGGTGATCATGTGCATGTTGCTCCTACAAATGGTGGTGAGTGGCACCATGTCCAAAATTGGCATAGCGAAATGTAGAATTATAAATGGTCATGGTGAGCGACGATGGCTATGAGGATACCCTCATCATCGAGCCCATACGGGCTCGGCCTCTTAGTGAGAGCCGAGAGGCCCGGGTCCTGTCCCCTGACGCCTAGAAATGGGTTTTTCTAAATGTCTGTGTACACCTGAACATGAGACCATTGCTTGCTCACCGGTGAAGGAAACATCGTGAGGAAACCTGAATGCCCGATGAGATTAAAAGTCTTTGAAGGTGTGTGAAGTTCAGTAACCCGCATTGGGGCATATCCCTTATATGATATTATTATATAAATGTTTAGGATTTTTCAGTCTTTGTTTGTTAGTAATTTCCTTTCTAGCCTCATTCGCTGATCCGAGTTTGACTTTTTTATTGCATAGGAGGGCAAACGAGCAGTCTAATTCTTTTGGCGACTATCGACGCCCATACACATCCGCACAACCGGAGATTATGCAGATGCGTTACCCTCCTTTTCCCTATCTCCCCCCTCGATGGGCCACCAGAAACTCATAAACCGCACAAAACGCATAGCATAGCTGTCACTTGACGCCGGTATTATGTGAGCGAGAGGTATTACCTCGGTCGTGCCGGCCCTACCTCTTACAACTGATTTTACGATTTTATATATTTTATAATCTAGACTAATATTATAAAGCTGAATAGTTTGTTTGTTTGAACACGCTAATCTCAGGAACTACTGGTCCGATTTGAAAAATTCTTTCAGTCTTAGATAGCCCATCATGAAGAATATAGGCTCTAGTAGTATAAGGCTAGGTATCTAACATCACGCTTTGACTAACAGTAGTTAAGTTGAGTAAGTTAACTCGGGCGAAGCTGCGGGCAATAGCTAGTAACTTAATAATTCGACACGATGGGATCTTCAGTCCGTTTACGCATGTGCTTCAGTGCCGATCTTCTGCTGATCTTTGGTTTTATCTTCAATATTTTTAGCGTGTCGTTTCTCAAAACGGCAAGATGGAACTCTTATCGGATCACTCGTCACTCCGTTGTCCTATCACTCTCACCAGTAACCGATCTTTATTTCGGACTTTGACGTAACAGATTGTAGCCAGAACATAGGGCATGTAAAATACTTAATAAACTGCGATAAAATCTGTAAAAGTTAGAAATCAAAAGTAGAATCTATTAGAATATTATAAAGCTGAAGAATTTGTTTGTTTGTTTGAACGCGCTAATCTCAGGAACTACTGGTCCGATTTGAAAAATTCTTTTAGTGTTAGACAGCCCATTTATCGAGGAAGGCTATAAGCTATATAACATCACGCTGTGACATATAAGAGTTGAGTAACGCGGGCGAAGCTGCAGGCAACAGCTAGTTTTAGTAAATAATTTGAGTGGAATATTCTAGAATTCAGAACGCACAATGATGAACGCCGTGGCGATCGTGTCCACGTCGACCGCCGTCCTCATCAGCAACGGCTTCCTCATGTGGAACGCGGGAGACATCACCATTGAGGTATTTGCAATTAGCTTGCGAGTAGCAGGAGAGTTGGATTTAGTCGTTGCCGCTTTAATTCGGGAAACTAAAAAACATTATATACCCCTTCTGCATTTTTCTGATGAAATTCGTTGCGGGTCCCAAGGCAGTTTTAAGGTGGGTTGCCTACCTCTCATCTGCATGGGTACATCATCCTGCTAGTTTCTTCCGTGAAACAGCTTTGTTGTAATCGTAATTACCTACTGGCACCGAGACTTAACATCTTATGTCTCAGGATAGGCAACACACGGATGCCTTTTTTTTCTTTTACGTCGGGAAATGCTCTGAGGCATACCGCGGGGTAGTGGGTCTCCCCAGGTGGGTATGTGGGACTCGCTGCGCTAGAAAGCTGGTAAGAGACGCAGCTCTACCCACTGAAACCCAGCGAGTGCCACTAATGCCGCCTTTGGTGAGGGCCTCGGATCTGTTGAGCAAACAGGGCACTTCGACGGCTAATCAGTCCCTCAAGGGAGCAACGCCACCTCCACAGAGGCGTTATCCCGCACCACAGAACAACCCCTCCCAACATCTCCAACGTCCGAACAGTACAATGGGGTGAGGTTCCCATACTCGTCCCTTGTCCCCCTGCTCTTTTGTCCCCTCTTATTATAAGAGGGGTACAAAGAGCACCCCCCTCGGTTTAATTAGCTTCGCCCAAGGTGCTGGGCTCACCATTTGGTTACCGCCTATCCTGGCTACACAAGAGCAGAAGAAGGAAAGAGTGGTTGGGGTAGCCTGGTAATATAATGATGATGTTTCAGGCGGCCCTCATACCGACCGCGATGTTCCACTCCGGCTGGCACAGGTGTAGGGGTCCCTCATCCCCCAGGATTAAGAGGATGCTGGTTACAGCCATGAGACAGAGCCAGGTATTCAGATTCCGTATATACCATGTCAAAATAATTATTGTGAGTATAAATGATTGTAAATTCGTACAAATCAAATTAAAAAATACCCATATAATAGCCGACCTTGAAACGGCTAAACCTATTTTGATAAAACATGAAAATCTTTCAAATAAAAAAATCGCATCCACATCGGCTCATCCGGCTTTGCTGTGTTTCGGAGAGAAGGGCAAGACAGGCAGTGTAATTACTGGCACCGAGACTTAACATCTTACGTATGTAACTCAGGTAAGGCAACACATAAATGAGTTGCCTTGAGCTAGTTCCCGGTAAATTAGTTTTAGTTAGTTCATGGGTGACGTAGACCATTTAACATCAGGTGGCTCGTATACCAGTTTGCCTATCCAACTAATATAAAAAACGACAGAACAGTGAAACTTATAACACCGCCTCTTTTCGTTTAGGGTAAACGTAGTCGACATTATACGAGAGCGACATAATATAATAAAAATTTAAACTTAATTTTTAAAATGGAACCCTTTGCCAATAATATTTGTATATGGGTCATGTATGGGCACTCTAAAGTGTAAGTCCCACGTAGGATCAGTGTAACCTAGCTACATGCATAAAAAGCATTTCCCTTCGTCGTCAAAATCATCAAAAAATATATCTGAATATATAATATATCTTATACCCTTAGTTTGTTTCGGCGTTTTTTCTCAGTTTTCTAGCTTTAGAATTGGACTCAATTTGACGCCCAATAATTTTTTTAAATATACCTACCTACGTTGCATTAAAAAAATACTTTTTACTTACAGATTCTAACAAAAAATACATGATCGAAAATTGTTTTATAATTCTTATCAGCAAACAATCTGCCATTTTTCAGAAACCCGTCGTGATTCGAAGCTTTGGGATTATAGAACTGTCCTACAAATCTTTCTTATCGGTGAGTTCTGGTTTCTTTCATGTGTATCATGGGTGGAAGTGATGCGCAGTATTGCGTCGTCTACCATGTAGACGACGCAATACTGCGCATCACTTGCTTGTTTCTCCTGTGAAACATTTGTTGTGTTTCGAAGAGAAGGGCAGGACATGCAGTGTAATTACTGGCCCCACCCCAGGGTGAGCCCGGCACCTTGGGCGAAGCTAATTGAGCCGAGGGGGCTCTTTGTACCCCTCTTATAAGAAGAGGGGACAAAAGAGCAGGGGGCAAGGGGTGAGGATGGGAACCTCACTCCATTGTACTGTCCCGACGTTGGGAGGGTTTGTTCTGTGGTGCGGGACAACCTCTCTGTGGAGGTGGCGTCGGTCCCCTGAGGGGCTGACTAGCCGTCGAGGTGCCCTGTTAACTTAACAGATCCGGGGCACCTTACCAAGGGCGGCACTGATGGCACTCGCCGGGTTTTAGTGGGTAGAGCTGCGTCCACTTACCATCTTTCGGGCGCAGCGAGTCCCACATACCCGCCTGGGGAGACCCACTCCCCAGGCGGGATGCCTCAGAGCATTTCCCGGCGTTAAATAAAAAATAAAAAAAAAGTGAAATTACTGGCACCGAGACCGTATGTCTCATGATAGCAACAGGTGAATGAGTTCCAGGCAACTAGTTTCGGGTTAATTTGTGATTTTGTGGGCGACGCTGACCAATAACCATTGGGAGACTCATATGTCAATTCTATCCTACTAACATATTTCAAAGTGTTGGTCGGCCGTTAACCAGGTGAGAAGACTATCTCCGTGCAGTGGCCGGTAAGTGTTGGATGCGAGTGGCAAGGGATCGGCTGTCTTGGCGTTCATTGAGGGAGGCCTATGTTCAGCAGTGGACGGATAAAGACTGATGATGATGGTGATAATAATGATGAACATATTTCGTGTGCTTTTATATGTCGTGGAATACTTCACGCCACCTAGCGCTTAGCTGACGAAACTTCATACAAGTGTACTTAAATGACTACACTTGAGTCTCCTCACTTTTGTACGACCATCGCAATCAAATTCTAATTTAGCGCTTGCTGTGAATGGAATGTTCGCATTTTTGTTTTTTATTTATTGTCACTTGAGCCAGACAATAAGTATTAATTCTGGCAAAAACCGTGCACGGTGACACACCATCAAACGATTCGCCTGGCTCTGACTGTCTTCACTAACATAAGCATAAGCGTATGTCTCACTGATAGACAAGGGCTTGTTCAAAATAAGGGTGCAGCTCCACCGCTGCGCACGGAGAGGCTACACACGTTTGTCAAGTTTCGCAGTCGCATTCCATGAAAATGTATGTGATTGTTTCCACTGCTACCCATGGACACGCTAAGCATTAATTGACATTTTCTTACAATTGATATTTCAATACACGTGCGTAGCGTCTGCGTGCGCCACGGTGGAGCCGCGCCTTTAGGCAATGAGCGTTCAGCGTGGGATAGTTCTCCTATGATATTATTAATTATTAAGATATTATTTATTATTATTATTTTCAGATCGTCAAGTCTTCATACTCCGCTTTCTCACTGCTATATTAAACAGATTAATATTTTGTCTTCTCGAAGAGATTATTACATACTTTTTAGCTGTAGATTGGAACAAAAAAAATAAATTTATAATTGCAGTGCTATTTTCATTTTAGCTATGGCTCGAAGCTTCGTCTGCGTTGAATTAGATTATTAGAATGTTGACCGGTGGTTGTAGAGGTCCTTGGTGGGCTACGTCCAGCAGTTGAATATATTGGCTGAATGGAAGAATAAATGAATGAATGAATGATTGAATGAAGGAATGAATGAATGGTGAATGAATGAATTAATCGTTAGTGATGATGATTATAAAAGTGACTCAGTTACTTAGCTTTATACTGGTGACAAAATTATTTTAATCGTAGTAGTTTCAAAGATTGAACACTTCCTAAATCCTACATCCAAATGTTTTATAGAAGAGGGGGCAAATTGACAGCCGGTTCACCTGGTGGTAATTGACAGCCGGTTCACCTGGTGGTAATTGACAGCCGGTTCACCTGGTGGTAATTGACAGCCGGTTCACCTGGTGGTAATTGATCAGCTACATCCATAGTTTATATCCTTCTTACTTACTCTTGTGTTTATCTCCATACGAGCAAAACTTACAATTGTGGAACATTTACCTATATTATTATTTTATTTTATTTTTTTACAATATTATAGTGAGAAAATAAATAATAATAATTATTATTATTATAATAACTATTATTATTTAAATAAAATAAGAGTTATACACTTATTTGCTTAAATAAGTTGTGATTAATAAATCAGAAGTTGAAACCGGAGCCTTGGAAACAACGGATATCTGTTTAACAGAATGTTATTACTAGGATTTGAAATTTTAATTGTAATTACACGCCCAAGCTGTGATTTTGGGAAAATCTTTATAACAGTCAGTTTATATTTAATTAATTATACCTTCATATTAAAATTTCGCCTCACGTTTATCCGCGAAATTCTTAAACTACTGGATCGTGAAACAGCTTTGCTGTGTTTCGGAGAGAAGGGCAAGACAGGCAGTGTAATTACTGGCACCGAGACTAAACATCTTATGTCTCAGGATAGGCAACACATAGATGAGTTGCCTGGACTCGTTCCAGGTAAAATAGTTTATGTTTATGGGCGACGTCGACCACTTACCATCTGGTGGCACGTCTGCCAGTTTGCCTATCCAACTAACATAAAAAAACCTATTTTAATGAAATTTTGTACACTACGTACAAGGACGCCCAATTTAAGAGTTAGGATATTTTTCATGAGACTTTTGGAGGTAAAGTTTGTACTCTAATTGTATATTAATTAATGATATAGGTATTTATTAGAACTATATATTTATTTATTAATATCTACGAATAGCATAGCAAGAGTTAGTGCCATGCATAATTTGCAGCGGAATTGAGCCGGCACGACCGGGGTGGTACCTCTCGCTCACATAACACCGGCGTCAAGTGACAGCTATGCTGTCTCGTTTCGTGCGGTTTGTGAGTTTCCGATGGGCAACACACCTGCATAACTTTTGGTTGTGCGGATGTCAATAGGCGTCGGTAGTCACCATAAGGCTCCGACTGCTCGGTTGCCTCCTTGTGACATAAATAAAAGCATTCGTAAGTTCTCTACGCTTCGATTCGTAGGTTCTCTACGATTACTAATAGTAGAGTCTATCTACAACCTGGATGCCTTGTTGGCGGGGTTTAACGTGCGTTGATTGCGTGGTGGTGGTTTTTATTGTGGTGTGACAGTGGTGGTGCATGCAAGTGTACGCATGTCATGTGGGAAAGAAGGGAGGTGCTTGGATGCATACGCGTGCTAGGCAGTAAAGATTGCATAGTTCGCGGAATTGTTACTAACTATTTTTTTATTTAACATCTTATAGATATTTTTATATCATAGGAGGGCAAACGAGCAGTGGAAGCCTTTTGGTGACTATCGACGCCCATACACATCCGCACAACCAGAGATTATGCAGATGCGATGCTCTCCTTTTCCCTATCCTGACACTGGGCTAATGGAAAGTCACAAACCGCACCGATATTATGTGTGCCGGCCCAATTCGGCTGCAAAACAGCATGACACTCTTTTATTTGATATCTATTTTTATATATGCCTGCAGCTTCACCAGCGTTAACTATTTAACTTACAGCCGTGTCTGGAATGATGATTATTATTTTTAAAACCTGTCACTCAGTGGTAACGCAGCTGTACTGGTGAAAGACTTGTAAATGAGATGGGTAATTTTAAATTTCGAACATTCTTACATCTGAATTTCCAAATATTATCTCTCTATATAATATTATAATAGATACCTTTTTATTGGATTTTATAACAGGGCAATTTAAGCAAATCCGGGTGTAAATGCTGGACACTTATAATCTACATTTTAAGTGCATCAAAATGAGAGCCCTCCAATAAACGCCAATCAACCGACACAGATAACCTAATAACAGATAAAAGAAAATTCGAACTATTAGTACAGATTAAAAAGCAAACATGAAAAACCTATTAAAGTTGTAAGTGTCTCGCCTTAACAGTGATTGGCTGGTTGAGTTGAACGGAGGCGTATGACGGCCCTGATTGGTCGGTTTGTGATGTAAGTACTGGTGTTTTCGCGCGCTTTGCACCAGTTGTCCGAGATTTTCCCGCGCGTAACAGCGTTGGCGCGAACTTGGAACTTTACGAACGAAGTTATGAATGTATTGTGATTAGTTGTTGAATCCTGTTATAAGGTAAGTGTTATAATTATATTTTGAAATATTCCGTTGTAATGCTAAATTTAATAAATTAAGAATAGCGGAAAAATTAAGAACGCTATGTTCGATGATTCAAAAAAAATATTATTAACTTTTTGATAAAATATGAATTTTTATGGTAGTTAGATAGGAGAGTTGGCAGACGTTCCACATGATGGTAAGTGGTCAGCGTCACCCATGAACAAAAACAAGACTTGAAACTAACTCAGGCAACAGATATAGGTACCTAGGTTTAATTTATTACTTTTATAAAAATTAGTTATTGCGTACTTTCAGCAATAATCTAAAAGGGTTATTAATAAGTGGGGTACAGACGTAAAAATATCATGAAAAAATTAAAAACATAGCTACTAAAACAAAGAAAAGTAGAACAATATATAAAGCTACAATTTTAAGCACATGAAAGCTATCATGCTGGTCGCCTTCTTCAATTTAAAAAAGAAATACGTAAGAAAAGAAGAAAATACACTTTAATATAATTCACTCACAATCTAATACACATTTCACAGTTTTGATACAAATAGTTTAAATATCGAAATTCGACTTAAAATTGCCTTAAGCAAATAAAAAAAATTAAAACCGACTTCAAATTTAAAAAAAAAACTTAAAAGTAATAAAATATTTTCTTTGTGCCTACAATTTATAATCAACTTGTTTTTCTACTAATATACAATCTTTGCGTTTACCACGTCATTATTGTTACTTTTGGAGTCGGTGTCAGCCAAGGTAGGTAGGTTAGGAGGTAGGTACATCAGCAAATAGGACACCGGCTTCAAAAGTAACAATAATGACGTGGTAAACGCAAAGATTGTATATTAGTAGAAGAACAAGTTGATTATAAATTGTAGGCACAAAAATTAAGGAAATTATTTTATTACTTTTTAGTTTTTTTTAACCGACTTCAAAAAGGAAGGTTATCAATTCGTCGGAATCTTTTTATTTTTTTATTTTTTTTTATGTATGTTAGCTGATTTCTCGAAGATGGCTAGACCGATTTGAAAAATTCTTTTTTTGCTCTAAAGGGTATACTTTCCAAATGGTCCCATGATAAGGAAACCAGGATCTGATGATGGCATCCCAGAGATACCTAGGGGAACTTTCGAAAATCGTAGGGGCGACTAGTGCGTTTGATATATTTTTTTTAAGTGTTTTGAAGTCGGTTTTAATTTTTGTTTAAATTTTTTTTTAAATTTGAAGTCGGTTTTAATTTTTGTTTAAAAAAATTTTATTTCTTAATTTTTAGTGATTTCAAAATTTGATAACTGATTTTATTTGTCTTAAATATGGGTAGAACTATTAAACGCGTTGCTCAGATTAAATAGCGCTGTATTAATGAGATGAACGTAGAAAGGGTTTAATTCATTACATAACAAATGAAAAAACCGAAATGGAATTGTGTAAAACTTTATATAGGTACATGTAATTGCAGGCAATCACGGCAGATTTGCTGCTATTCGTTAAATAATTCTATTATATCTATATAGGTATAGAACATCACCAATATATTGATATAGAATGGATATTATGATGACCTTGAAAAACTATGATGCGCTTCCAAGGCACAGTTGTTTTTTGTTCATTTAACAACGACAAGTAATAAAATTACATGATTTTAGCATAATATTATTTACCGTATGAAGTAAGCCCAATTAAAGCTGTAAATCATCGAGGATTCTCCTCGACTGTGTATGGTCTCCATCATCACACCTGTAATGGCGCTTATAACCCATATGGGTACAAAGTTCTCTTCAATTTAAATTAATTAAGTCCAAACACAAGGTAGCTACTGTAAACTGTTGAGGAGTTCCCTTAACTGTCCTTTGTCTTCATCATCAGACCCCTAATGACAACAGTCATAACCCATCTAGGTGTAAAGTTCTCATCATTAAAAATTAATCAAGCCCAAACACAAGGTTACTGATGTAAATCGTTGAGGAGTTCCCTCGATTGTCTTTCGGCTCCAGCATCAGATCGACTCCAGACCTTCATTAAATTGTAGTCCTTCAAAACACTTAATAAAAAAAATATCAAACGCATGTTTGTCACATGGGATGTCATCATCAGATCCTGGTTTCCTTATCATGGGACCATTTGGGAAGTATACCCTTTAGAACAAAAAAAGAATTTTTCAAATCGGTCCAGCCATCTTCGAGTAATCAGGTAACATACATTAAAAAAAAAAAAGATTCCGACGAATTGATAACCTCCTCCTTTTTGAAGTCGGTTAAAAATCGTTTTGTTTTCAATAAAATTTACATTGTAAATTAGTGGGAAATCCCAGGACCTGTCTATACTCCAGTGATAAAATAAGATTGCGATTAAAATAATTACTTGACAATAGTAATCCCGTTGTAATTAATTGCCAGAAAAAAAAACCTACAAATTCACCCACGCTTCTTTTTTTAATTTCAAATGCCGTAAAAATATGGACAGTTTCTTGTAACTTTAATAATACTATCAAAATTGTTGATATAACTTTATTGACACAGATTTTGAAAACAGAAATTTAAACATTCTATCCGCAAATTAGCAAAGTTGTTTGGCAGAAATCAGTAGGATGGTACTCTGATGGGCCCAGCACATATATTGCATATATTATGTAACGCTTCTTAACAAAATAACTATAATTATCTATCGTATTCTATATTTAGTACTCAAGAACCGGCACCAACGCAACACTAGCATTGGTTGTCTTCAACTATCATAACGATAGACCTCACCATAAGTCAAGCCTTGTCGTGGCGGTGGGACTTAGTAGCCTAAGGTGAACCCTTGGGCGAAGCAAATTGAGCCGACGGTAACCATGCATCAAAATTTGGTTTTTAAATATTTTTAAAGATTTTACTGTCACAGGCTCTGGATAGGAAGGCAAATTTTGGAATTACTTAGTTCACAAGTCAATGAAAATTCTCTAAAGGTATGTTAAAATCCTTAATTTAAATAAATAGATCTATTCTCTCGTCGTCTATACCGCAGAGTTTGAAGACGAAAGTCTATAACGTCTATACCAATGCGTTCTCCCCGTGATGACCTACAGGGCCGAAAAATTATCCAAAAGTTTGCCGTAGAAAGATACTGAAAGATTTGACACATTTACGAGCATACCAACAGGTTAAGCTCTTTCATAATAATCGCCTGTGTCGACTCACAGAATTGGATTAACTTCACCTAGAAAGGTCGTCACTCATCACCACTCATATAATATATAAATAAATATTGTTACGGGTGCTTACCGCGTTTATAAGTTTTATTGAGGGAGGAGTTAATAAAAATATAATAATAATTCCGTATAATCCTCGGCTCAATTAGCTTCGCCCAAGGTGCTGGGCTCACCCTAGGCTACTGAGCCCCACCGCCACGACAAGGCCTGAACCATGGTGGGGACCTTAGGCTACTGAGTCCCACCGCCACGACAAGGCTTGAGTCATGGTGGGGTCTATCGTTATGATAGTTGAAGACAACCAATGCCAGTGTTGCGTTGGTGCCGGTTCTTCAGTCTTGACCTCACGAAAAGCATCAATTGAATGTATGCGGAACTGCGCTGCGGAGAAAAAACCACCAGGCTGAAGTGGAATTGGGCTGGCCATGTGCGTCGGATGCACACAGACAGATGGGCACGGATCGTCACGCATTGGGTGCCTCAGGACGGGCAAAGACGTCGAGGCAGACCCCGAAAACCATGGCGTGACGATCTGGATGCCTATAATAAGACCTGGTCGGAGTTGGCACAGGACCGTGATAGGTGGAGCAAAGCAGGGGAGGCCTTTGCCCAGCAGTGGGATCCAATAGGCTATTTAAAAAAAAAACCTCGCGGTTTCACCCACGTAGTTCCACTTTCCGTGGGAGTACAGGGATAAATTATAGCCTATATCAACTATATTATGCTATTCTAATATATAAGCTATGTAATAACTATACATCCATTCATTTTTACAAACTCTCTCCTTTATAATATTACTAGCTATATTAGTTTATGATATTACAGTAGGAATTTATCCTCGTATCAAAACTACATTGTTCATTAAGATAGGTAGGTATATGTGTGGTATAAAATATTTTAAATGACGAATATGTAATAAAGATTCAGGAAATAATTTAGAAAAAAAAATTAAAGTTTATTTTATTTTTCTCGGATGCGACTGGCGGGGAATCAGCCATCTCAGTGTTGCTTGGATATTAATAAATTGAATGAAATTCATTTATTTAAAAAAAAAAAGTATGGAAATTATGACACAGACTGTATTGATCATGTAACCAATACATAGACCATGGTTTATTTAATAATGAATATTTATTACATTTCTTACCAACTTTTACTTATCCAAAAAATGCAATTACTTATCTGAAAATTGCGAATATATAAAATGAAGATGTTTTTATTAGATTCATTTGGAAAGTTGTAAAGTTTGAAGGCGAGGGATAGGGGTGAAGGAAAAATACTTACTTACGATAATTTATATATCTATTATAATAATATAATAATATTAAGTATGACATGACCGCGTTATGACGCGGTCATGTCATTTATTAAATATGAAGGGTATGCCCTTGCCTAGTAAAATCAACTCAATGCTGTGACAGCATTGAGTTGATTTTACTACCAACGCGCCAATAGATGTTTCTTAAAAACTTATAACTTGACTTATATTTAGTTTATAATTTTTATTATTATTTATATATAAATGAATTCCTATTTCCTTTGGTCACGCCATCACGCGTGAACGGCTGGACCGATTTCGCTAATCCTTTTTTTGTTGTGTTCGTTATTGTCAGGAGAAGGTTCTTATGAAAGAAAATATTTAGAATATTGCGCGGAAAATAAGGAAATTTAAGAATACTTAACCACCATATAAAATTTTAGATAAGGCTAGATTAGAAATAATTGTCGTATAGCATTAGAATATTAAACACTTTTTAAAAATATTTTTTTATTAATTATACCAATTCGAATTTAATATTTATAATTAAGGCAGGACTACGTCTGTCGGGTCAGCTAGTGTACTTATATAAACTGTTATTACAATGCAATTAAATACATCATCTCTGCACAAACAGTATTTTGATCCGTTGCCATAATAAGACTTATTGCTATGTAAACTCAATAACCAATCGATAGAGGAAACAATACCTATTCCTATAATAATATAGCTAGATAAGTCATCTAATGAAAAGTGGTCACCACGATCACCGATCTAGCATTTCTAGTGCCAGACAAACAGTCACAGACTGTATTTACCCGCGAACTACGAGTAGCGAAATGTCGTTATCAGAGTAAGAGAAGAAGGCAATACTGTTATGGACTTTAACTTTGAAATCGTAGAATTTGGGTGCACGAGGATAAAATCGAGGAAGAATTTATGAGTAAGCCGATTATGCCATGAACTCGAGTCGCGTGAAGATCATTTTTATATATATTTATGACCTCTTGAATTATTTTTATGTAAAATTAGCGTTTTTAATGATAGTTTTTCTTTTAATTTTGTTGAATTCAACAAACGCGTGTTTTGCTACGGTGCCGCACACCGGTGGTGTAGCAAAACTGCGGCCGGAGCACGAAAGTGTAGCCGGCGTCGGAGAAAATAGATCTGGGCCTGTAGACAAAGTGACATCGCTTTGTAGCCGAAATTCGTTATCGTCTTTGAAATAACGATAATAATTTTCTAGCCAATGATCAATCAAAGATCGTGACAGTGCAACGACAACCACTGTCAAGTGTCAACAAAGTTCGACAAGAAGTGTCAAATCGGACCAAAAAATTAAAATTAATATCTATGTAAATAGACCTCATACACACTATAACTCATAAAAATTGTGAGAATGTTGCCCTCCATGGCCCACGCCCACGGATAACCAATCAATATCAATAATAAAATAACATAAGTTTGACATAAGTGTTCGATATCCAATTGACAGTTTATGATTTTGTTACGAATTTTGACATTGTCTACCAACTTGCGATAACGATAACGAGTGACATAATTGACGACGGCTTATGTCAATTCCATACATTTTATTCTTTTCGAACTTCGTTATCGTTTTTTTAATGTTACTTTGTCTAAGGCCTCAGTCTCAGTAGTGACTGTTGAGACTGTGAGTCTTGTTTGTTCAGTCTCGGATATAACTTGTTGCTTAATTTTTGAATTGTAAACTTCTTTTAGCGCGGTACGCATATTTTTAGATGAGATAAAATCTCTGAACTCGCGACACCGCACACGAAACGCTGGAGACACAGTTTGACGTTTATATGACGTGGACTCGCGACACCGCACGCGAGCCGCTGGAGACGCAGTTCGACGTTTGATTTATTTATATAAGATTATGCAAGAACGCACAAAATGCGGCCATTTTGTGCGTTGTTTAAAATGTATAGGTTGTCATAATCTTTTACAGTCTGTATTATAGGTATTTGAATTTAATTGTTTTGTTTTCACTTCTATCGGCAGTCCCTGTGACTGGTTGGGTTTTTTTATAACTTTCTTTTTTTATAGCATAGGAAGGCAAACGAGACTATTGACGCCCATACACATCCGCACAACCTGCAGAGATTGCCAACCTTTCCCTATTCCCCAAATGGGCCAATGGAAACTCACAAACCGCACATAGTTGTCACTTGACGCCGGTATTATGTGAGCGAAAGGTACCACCCAGGTCGTGCCAGCCTAAAATAGCACTACCTTTTACAAAACTTACAGTATAATCATCATCATCAGCCTCTATCCGTCCACTGCTGAACATAGGCCTCCCTCAATGAACGCCAAGACGGCCGATCCTTTGCCACTCGCATCCACGGACCGGCCACCGCACGGAGATCGTCTTCCCACCTGTAACACTTACAGTATAATAATTGATAATAAAGAAATGTCTGCAAAAGACCAATTTTGATCACTAGACTCAGTACCTAATTAAGATGGTTTGATTCCGTCTATCCCGAATACAATATGATAGCTGATTGTCGAAAGAAGACAATAGTACAACATAATATGGAGACTTGCGCTTGAGGGAAAATTAACTGGTACAACTTCTACTATATATACAATACATGTATTCTAACCCGACGCCAGGAGGCCGTGTGGTCACAGACTTCACGGTTGGCGGGGGGCAACCCCTCACTGTTACAAACCAAAAGTAAGCAAAATCGGCTCACACTAATCCGATGTAGCATTAGGGCCTTTGGGCCGTTAGCATACCTAGATCATTCCGAAAAAAAAGTAAGATGAACCTATTCTATTGAAGAGTTTTTAATGGTCTTACGAGAAAAAGACAATATTAAATTCAGTTCAAATTCAGCAATTCCAAAAAAAAATGACCATTTACACTTAATTGTAGATTTGCTCTTGTGGATTTATGGACATAAAAAGTAATTTACAATAGCAATAAAAACGCGATTGTGCTCAACCCTGGGGAGTAGGGTTGGCCAGAATGGGAGGATACGGCACAACTTCACTAATAAGCAATGTGATTGATATTTACCAATTAAGAGTTATGTTGCAACCCTGATTAACATAGGGCTGTGATAATAAATTTTAAAAATATTTTTACTAAATATGAAAGTGAAATGAAAATAGATTTGAAATTATAATTAAAAAATGATATATCATCATCATTATCATCATCAGCCTCTATCCGTCCATTGCTGAACATAGGCCTCCCTCAATGAACGCCAAGATAAATTATATCTAATAATGCTAATTTACTAAGTGTACCTACTTAGAAAGATTAAAACGGGATATTTACCATGTTTTTTTTATTACATGGAGTTCAATATTTCGAGATTATTAATAATTATTCAATCTCGTGAACGTAAAGTAAATAGTTTTAATAATCAAAATAGCCTTGTTAGTTTATAAAACAGTGGGAGTTTTTATCTATTCCATACTTACAACTCATAAGGTATATTTTTCAAGCGTTTTGAATATAAATATCCCAACTAAAATATTCTCGATTTCATTATTAAAACAAAAACTATTAATAGAATTTTATATAACTTTAAATAAACATTAAGTTTTAATCATGCTAGTATATTTGGATGTAACTAATAAGCTGTATATTAATTTCGTTTGTTATTCCAGCATATATTATAACTCGAACAAAACACACCAATTTTCGCCGTTAGGTACGTTTGTAAGGTTTCCAATCAAGTTAATAACCAAATTTGATTATAGTGCGTGTAGGTGGTTGCCAAATTACTATAATTTAAGATTATTGAATAACGCCTAAAGAGCAAGGTTTTAATTTTGAACTTACTTCTATCTGCGATTTCGGCTTTATCTTAGGCTGCCTATCTTGAGATACAAGATGTCTCTGTGCCAGTAATTACACTCTTGCCCTTCTCTCCGAAATATGGCAAAGCTATTTCACAGAAGAAACAAGCAGGATGGTGAATTAACACATAGCATTATTAAAAATATTTATCCTTGTTAATTCAGATGTCTGAAAATGCATCATCTAAATAAGTTAAGTTTTGGCGTGGTGGCAAAGGACAAACAATATTGAGATAATTAAAATATATCGTCTCTGAATGGATAGCTTTCTTAAGAAAAGAAAACAGTTAGACCACTAGAATAGTAGAATGGGTAAGTCATGTGGATCAACAGTAAAAATGTTAGTACCGGGGAAATAAAAAAAAAGTGCGTGCGTACATGTCAGAAGTGTAACTTATTTGGGAAACTAATTTTTAAATCTCGTTTATATTTATACTAATCTAAAGCTTTAAATTTCCGAGACTTGCGATGCGACATTCGCCCTTTGTCACTCTCTCTCAATCGGTCTTAATCCTTAGAGTATACACTCAATCACTCTCTCCTTCTTCTTGGACAAAAACGTTGCACATTTTCGTGACATTTCATCCGTAAAAATTTTACCCTCACGCGCCCAAAGAAGTTTCACTTCAAAAGTATTGTAATAAATCTGTTCAGCCATTTACCCATCATTGAGTGACGCAAACGAACAATATCGCCCTTCACATTTTATAATACAAATATTTATATGTAAAATTTCTTCTCACGTAGTTTGTCTGCGACAAAGGTTCTTTCTACAGAACCGATTAGAATGAAATGTGTTACAATGTGTAGTTTCGTAGTAAGGATAGTGTTGGCCACATAGTTTTAGTCGCTGTTGTTTCTATATTGCATTACTGTCTGATTTTTAGTGATTTTCACTAATCATAATGAAACCACTCTTTACTTACGTTATCGCGGCTCTTAAAGACTTTTACACTCCTAACGTTACGGACCATGCTGCAGGTTATCCGTTCAAAGATTTGTTATGATATACTAGCTGTTATACGCAGCTTCGCCTTAACTTATATTTACAGGCGTGCCCGGACTGATGATGTCTATTTTTATAGCCTTTGTTTGTATCTATATTCTATTTGATAACGTAGCATTAAGGCGCGGGTCTATCGCAACGCACGGAAAGGCTACGCATGTTTGTCAAGTTTTGCTTTGCAAGGAAATGTATGTGTTCGTTTCTACTGCAACCACAAACACGCTACGCATTAATTGATATTTTCTTGTAATTGACATTTTAACACACGTGCGTAGCCTCTGCGTGCGCAGTGGTGGAGCCGCGTCCTTATGCCGATAAAATATTTTTTAAATCGGAGGTATAGATACTAAAGATTGATACTTTAATACAAAAATATTACTTGATACAAATATTAGAAAAATATTTAATATCAATACATTTGCCGGCCTATCGAATGATCCGAGTTATCTACGAGATGCAAGTTACGCAAGCTGTCAGCGGTGGCCTGTTGGTCGGTGGGCAGATGAAGGAATTTACGTAATACCTGTCTCGATATGCGATACACTGGAATCTGCTAAATTGTGGAATACCGATGAAAAATGGCCGTTTCTTAACTTGCAATTCAGTTGCGCGATATTGGATTATTCGATTTTCGATTTTAAAAAGAATCTTATGGTCAAATAGTGTGTTCAAATATAAAGACTGTATACAGTTACTGTCAGATGCGAGTGGCGAGGGATCGATCGTCTTGGCGTTCTTTGAAGGAGGCCTATGTTCAGCAGTGGACGGATAGGAGCTGATGATGATGATGATACAGTTAATGGTAATGGTAACTGTTTGTTAGTGGGTCGGTGAGCTGGTGGGCCGGTTGTCCGGTGGGCCGGTGGGCTGGCGGGCTGGGGGGTTGGTGGGCCGGTGGGCCGGTGGGACCGGTGAGCTGGTGTCGGTTTCTTACTTTATATAATTCGAATTTAGATAGTTTCTTGTCACTAACTAATATTTTTTTATGGATTTCATCGCGATTTACTAAGTTTTTTACAAGCACTGCACGCATTGAGTGCAATGGTGATCACAAGAGGATTGCACCTGAAAAAAACTCAATTGAAACGCGATAAAACCCGTAAAAGTAATTTCATAATAATTAGATAATATGATGTTCTCTATTCTGATACGCGAGTTGTTTTTGTTACAACAACACAATTTTTACAACAATTTAACGTGGTACTAGCTCAGACAACTCATTCATGCGTTGTCTATCCTGTAATTGTCCGTGTAATTACAATCTATCCTTTTTTCCCGTTGGGGAATGACCTTAGTACCGGGCCCTAGGAAGCCCGGGGTTTCTGTGGGACTCTCTGCGCCCGAAAAGATGGTAAGGTGAACGCAGACTCTACCCACTAAACCTCAGCGGTCTTCTCCTCGTCGTCTGGCTGGCCCGGCGTGAAATCTGTGGATTTCGAGTCACTGTCTATCCTGCCCTTACGAAACACAGCAAGGCTATATCGCGGTGTAAATAATTAGGATGGTGGTACCCTTACAGAAGAAAGCGTCACAGCGCATCCCTTTTTTTTTTTTTTTTTTTGATGCAGTGGAAATGCTTTGTGCATTCACCCGGGGATGGGGCGTCCCCGGGGATATGTGGGACTCCCGGCACTCCCCCCCCCCAGCGCCGGTATACCGCACTAAAACCACTGCGAGTTGCCTTCAGCCGCTTGAAGGGGAGTGTCCCGGATCTTTCTAACACAGAACACACCCCGCGACCGGCCGGTTCCCTCAAAAGGGCTAACCGGTCTTCTTCCTAGTATGGGGGAGCTCCGACAACCTGGAGCACCCCCGCCGACGCCGGAACTTTTCTCCGGGGCAGGTACCCAACCTTACCCCGAGTCCCGTTAGGCAAGAGGCCGGAGGTGCGCGTAGCGCCTCCTCCGCACTCCTGTCCTACGTCGACGGAGCGGGACGGACGTGGCGTCGTCCTCTCTGTCCCGCTCCGCGGCCTCCTTCTGCGAAATAACGCTTTCGCAGAAGGTGACCGCCGCCTGCCAAGTCTCATCACTCTCGAGCATGCAGCGCACCACACTCGAGAGCGAAAGGTCCCCTCCAAGCACAGCCACGAGATCTTGACGCTGTGCGGCCCATCTATCGCACACCTCTAGGGTGTGCTGGGCCGAGTCCTCCACAGCACCGCACTCGTGGCAGGCTGGCGTCGGCTCCCTCCTGGCAACACGACACAGGTACGCACCGAAACATCCATGTCCGGTAAGCACCTGTGTCAAGCGGAAGGTGAGGGGTTTCTTCCGGCGACGCATCCACGCTGCCAGGACCGGACGCAGTGCCTCGGCCGTACGTTGGCCGTACGGCGACTGTGCCAGGACTTCCCCCCACCCTCGCAACAGCCACTGTTGCCCCAACTTCCGCACACGTGAGAGCTCCTCCCAGCTAGGTGACTCACCGAATTCTGACCTCCTCTGCAAAACGAGGAGGCGCACCTCGGCAAGCACCAACGCCACGAGCTCCCACGGCGGATCTCCAGCCAGGGCAGTGGCTGCCACCCAGGAGACCGTACGGTAACCCCTGATTACCCTCACCGCTATGACCCGCTGCATTCTCCGCAGCAGGGCTTTATTGCGAGTGGTGAGGGAATCCGCCCAGATAGGGGCACCATACGTAGCCATACTCCGACAGACTCCGGAGTACAGCCGCCTGCAGGCTTCGCTGGGCCCTCCTATGTTTGGCAGGAGTCGGCCCAGCGCTGACGCCACTCTTGTGACCTTCGGCCCCAGTTGTTGGAAATGGGGGCCAAAGGTCCACCTCCCGTCGAGGGTGAGTCCCAGATACTTCATCGTGGGGCTCACCCTGACCTCCGTCTCTCCAATGAGAAGTCGTGCTCCCGGTGGGGGCCCTTTCCTCCCAGGTCCGCGGAAGAGCAGGGCTTCGGTCTTGTCAAAACGGACCCGAAGCCCCAGTCGCTCTATGCGGCTGACAACGAGGGCTACTCCCGCCTCGGCCAGCCGCGCAGCCTCCATGTACGTCCGTCCCCGGGATAAGACTAAAGTATCATCTGCATAGCAGATGACTTCCATCCCGGAGAGAAGGCCGCTCCGCAGGACCCAGTCGTAGCCGACGTCCCATAGGGTAGGACCCAGAACCGACCCTTGCGGGACGCCGCACTCAACTCGCCGCCTCACTAAGGACCCCGATCGGTCCTCGTACACGACCTCTCTATCGGAGAGATACGCCCTCAACAGCCTTCCGAGATACGGAGGCACGCCGAAATACTTCAGTGCCTCCCGTATTACGCTGTGGGGAAGGCTGTTGAAGGCGTTGGCTATATCCAACGACACAGCCACCACCACCTCTCCCCGGCGTTCTGCCTCCTCCGTCACCGACTTAAGGCGCCCTAGGGCGTCGACGGTCGACCGGCCGACCCGAAACCCAAACTGAGAGTCAGACAGTCCAGGCCCAGGGCCCTCCTCCAGATGCTGAACGAGGCGGGAGGCCAAGATCCTTTCCAGGGCCTTCCCCGCCTCGCTCAACAACACAATTGGTCGCACCCCCGACGCGCAATCCGGCATTCGGCCCCGCACGAAACGCGACAGCATAGCTGTCACTTGACGCTGGTGTTATGTGAGTGAGAAGTACCACCCCGGTCGTGCCGGTCCAAGTCGGCTGGAAAGCAGCATGGCACTACCTCTAATAAAATGCCTCTGATAGTCGTATAGTAAGGGACAGATGTCGCGGGTTGAGGTCGATCCCGACATAGGCACTTACATGAGTGACCCTTATGTTCCACTGGGCACGGGTCTTCTCGAAATTAGGAGAGGAGCGGCTAAGATGGCGAATCTGACCCAATATAGCAAACCCCTCACAAGGTCTAAAGTTTTTAATCTCAATCAAATCAAAGACTTTTGATCTCATCGGGTATGCAGGTTTCCAACGATGTTTACCTTCACCGGTGAGCAAGCGATGTTTACCTACATGGTCAGGTGTAGGCAAATTTTGAAAATAATATTTTTGGTTTTTTGTTTTTGTTTTCCAACGGGAAATGCTCTTAGGCACATCTCACAGGGGAGGGGGTATCCCCAGGCGGGTATGTGGGACTCGTTGCGCCCGAAAGATAAGTTAAAGGTAAGGTGGACGCATCTCTACCCACTAAAACCTGGCGAGTGCCACCAATGCCACATTTGGTGAGATGCTCCGGATCTGTTGAGCAACAGGGCACTTCGACGGCTAGTCAGTCCCCCATTGAAACAACGTCACCTCCATTATGGAGGGTTTGTCCTGCACTACAGAACAATCCCTCCAAACGTCGGCACAGTACAATGGGGTGAGGATCCTATCCTCGTCCCTTGTCCCCCTTACTCTTTCGTCCCCTCTACTTATAAGAGGGATACAAAGAGCAGCCCCCTCGGTTCACTTGGCTTCGCCCAAGGTACTGGGTTCACTTTTGCCACTGAGCCCCACCACCACGACAAGGTTGGTAGCCATCACGGCTACTTCCAACCTGCTTCATTTTTCCGCGAAACAATTTTGCTGAATTTCGAAGATAATGGACAGGGAAATACCATCTTAGGCCTCAAGATAACCCCCACCATGGTTCAGGCCTTGACGTGACCACCTTTCGGGCGCAGCGAGTCCCACATACCCGCCTGGGGAGACCCACTCCCCAGGCGGGATGCCTCAGGGCATTTCCCAGCGTTAAAGGAAGAAAAAAAAAGGCCTCAAGATAACACATGCATAAGTTGACTGAACTTGTTAATGTTTAGGGTGATTTACCACTTACCATCTTCAAGGCCGTCTTTCCCGCTGGGCACTCTCCACGATCCATGGGGCCCCATTATTTCTATCAGAATATGATTGAGTGATATTACAAAAATGATTGCTGATTATAATACCTAGTACTGCCCTTATTACTAGGTTTATTCTTGTCTAGTCAGTAAATCAGGCTCACAGATCTTAAAATTGTTGTTTTCGTCGGGGCTCTATTATCCTACTGCCCAGTGCCCCCACCAGGTTAAAGGGGGCATAGACCATCTCGTGGCTTGCCTGTAAGAAAAACATCACATTTACCGTACTTTGATAAAATAAAGACATTTTTTTATAAGTATATGGAATGTCTATATTGATAGGGGTCTGTGGCAGGATGTTGACAGGACGAGTACTAATATTACAAAAGTCTCAATAAAAGATAGCCCATAGCGATAGACGAGGGTTTCCGATAGTGAAGGGTCTTAGATTTCATTCTAAATATATTCTTAGGGATACGAAATAGTACCAATAAGTTTAACAAGATTTTATTTAACTTGCAATGGTATGTCTTGTTATAGGTTGCTGACTTGTACATGATTTACGTTATTGAGGTTATTGAGGTTAAAGTCAAACCTTATATGTCCCACTGCTGGGTCCTCTTCCTCGAAATCAGGCGAGGAGGGTGTTGGACCATAGTTCACCGATGCGCTGATCCAATGCGGGTTGGTAAACTTCACACACGTTCAAAGACTCTTAATCTCATCAGGCATGTAGGTTTCCTCACGATGTTTCCTTCACCGGTGAACAAGCGATGGTCTCATTTTCAGGTGCACGTAGAAATTTAGAAAAAACCATGTCTAGGCATATCAGGATCGAACCCGGATCTCTTGCCTCTCACTCAAGAGGCCGAGCCCACATCCACTAGACCATCGTCGCTCGCTTTCAGTCGTCGTTGTCGTTGAGGTTAAAAGGAATAATAAACTATATTAATACTTACTTAACTTAATTTATATTACTCACAGCGTGATGTTATAAAGCCTATATAGCCTTCCTCGATAAATGGGCTATCTAACACTGAAAGAATTGTTCAAATCGGACCAGTAGTTCCTGAGATTAGAACGTTCAAATAAACAAAAACTCTTCAGCTTTATATTAGTAGTATAGATTATGTACTACTTAGATATTGTGTCAACTAAGATACAGATAATATACCTTATTATGACACGTAATGTATGTTAGGGCAAAATCTTGCAAGTGGATTTTAAAGCGACTTTCCTCAACTGATTTAAATGAAATTTTGTATACACATCTAGCTTAGATGACAACGCATGGTTAGTTTAGTGACGTCATTCTAAATCCATTATGGCGGACGGTTCAATGGAGGACTGGTTATGTTACTAAAGTTTAAAGCATTTCGTTTATTGTTTTTTGTGTAAAGTTTTTTGTGTGTTGTTTTTACCGGTGGGAGGGAAGCGCTGTGCCGCGCTCCCGGCTGCATGGGTACCACCATCTTGCTTATTTCTCCCGTGAAACAGCTTTGCTGTGTTTCGGAGAGAAGGGCAAGACAGGCAGTGTAATTACTGGCACTGAGACTTAACATCTTATGTCTCAGGTTAGGCAACACATAAATGAGTTGCCTGGGCTCGTTCCAGGTAAACTAGTTTATGTTCATGAGCGACGTCGACCACTCAACATCAGGTGGTACGTTTGCCAGTTTGCCTATCCA
The DNA here is from genome assembly GCA_963853865.1 of Helleia helle. NCBI lineage: Eukaryota > Metazoa > Arthropoda > Insecta > Lepidoptera > Lycaenidae > Helleia > Helleia helle. The sequence continues at coordinate 1,955,913 of OY971435.1, forward strand.
ACTAACATAAAAAAAAAGATTGGTAGAAGATATTTTTATGCTTGTTGAGATAGATAATATCCTAGTGGTTAATAAGCCTAGACAACACGTTGCCTACCCTGTCACGTAAATGTTTTCTATACTCTGACCTTTATTTCCGAAAAAGGCTGTTTTTAGTATAAGTAAGGACGATACTGTGTAGATTATAATTATTTATTATGACATCTACGTGAGCACAGAGTTAAAACTCTGTTAGAAGTGACCCGTTATCTACGTAAATGTATTTTGCATAATACCGACTCACGCGGAGTATTTCACTGATATGAGTTCTGTGATATATTCGTTTTAGAACGGTTTAAAATATTAAAATGGAAGTGTTATTACAGTTTTCATATTGGTTCGTAAACTGGAAGACCAGATGGTAAATTTAGCTACGAGTATGAATAACTAGGTTGTTTTTTGTGATTTATCGTTGCCGATCATGATTCTTATATTTTTACAAATACCACCAGGACTATCGACGCCCATATACATCCGCAGAACTAGGAATTATGCAGATGTGTTTCCCTTCTTTTCCCTATCCCCCCAATAGGCCACCGGAAACTCTCAAAACCACACGAAACGCGACAGCATAGATATCACTTTACGCCGATGTTATGTGAGCGAGAAGTACCGACCCCATCGTGCCGGCCCAATTTGGCTTCAAAGCAGCATGACACAACCTCTTACAAAAATTTATGAGGTTATGTGGAACTCGATAACTATCGACGCTGCAGATGTCATCGGCCATCATAGCTGGAGCCCTGGATCTGTCAGTTACAGGCCAACTCCGCCACTGGCTCCCTTAAAAATATGAGTTGGTTTCTTCATTATGGGTCAGGTCAGGTCAACTGGAACAGGCCCTGGTGACATTGAGACACTGCAACAGGATCAGGCTTACTCTACTTGCCCTAGCGTCTCCTTAGTAGGAAATTTAACCAAGATACCATAGGTGATTCCCCCATCAAAGGTTTATTTTATACTTTTATAAACATTTTTTTTCTTTTGCGCCAGGAAATGGTCTTTGGCATTCCACAATGGGGTGAGGTGCCCATCCTCGCCCCTTGTCCCCTTTTCTTATAAGAGGGTTTCAAAGAACCGCTCCCTCGGTTCAATTAGCTTTGCACAAGGTGCTGGGTTCACCTTAGGCTACCGAGCCCCACCGCCACGATAGGGCCTCAACCATGGTAGGGTCTAACCATTTCTCCCATATTGGTGACTAACCAAAATGAATAACCCACAACCCAATTAAACTAAGTAGCTACACACATATCGCGACTTTGAATTCCGTCAAAGAAAAGAAAGAAAAAAGCTTTAACACTTATTGCTATGAGAAAAACATATTTATACTCTCACAAATTATATCATTGTGTATTATATACACATATACTTACGTGTTGGATGCGAGTGGCAAGGGATCGGCCGTCTTGGCGTTAATTGAGAGAGGCCTGTGTTCAGCAGTGGACGGATAGAGGCTGATGATGATAATGATGATGATGATAATGATGATAGTGATGATGATGATATGATAAAAATATATAAAGGTTTATGCCTGATGGCCCAAAAAGTTTGATAAGTGAAAAATCAGTTAAATTGAAACCCTTTCTGGCGACGGTCTTTATAACGTTAGTCAATGATCAATTTAAAAAGTCAAGACGAGTAAGATTTATATCCGCGAGGACTTTGGAAATACGAAATCTCGAGTAACAATGAGAGGTCTTGTAAGGGAGCGTGTTCATTGGAGTTAAAAAAATAAGAGATTTTATTTGAGCGAAACTAGATTTGAGAAATTGATATAGCCTGATTCTTAGGGTATTTATATTTTTAAAGGCATGTGAATTGGGACTAGCCAGTAATAAATACTTATGTAGAACAAAATATATACATGTCACAATCATGCCACTTGCAACCTCGTCCTGAGGCAAGCAGTGGATATAGATAGAGCTTAATATTATACGAAAAAATATATAAATATCGTGAATACAATTAAATTATTAATGTAGAAAATAATAAACTTATTTGTTAAAAAAATATTTAGAAGAAAACATTAATTTTTAAAAAAATATTTAGTTACTACAAACAAAATGTCAAATGCATAAGAGACGCTTTTATAAAGTGCAAAACATTTTATAAACAAAACAGAAAATTCTAAAATAGCATTCAGGTATAAAAAATTGTTTAATAAGAATTTATTTGAAACTTATTAAGTAATATTTAAACAACTACGTGCATGCCTACCTTTTTTTTCTTTTTCGCCGGGAAATGCTCTTAGACATCTCGCGGGGGAGGGGGACTCCCCAGCAGGGTATGTGGGACTCGCTGCGCCCGAAAGGTGGTAAGGTGGACGCAGCTCTGCCCGCAAAACCCGGCGAGTGCCACCAATGCCGACTTTGGTGAGGTGTCCCGGAGCAAACAGGGCATCTCGACGGCTAGTCAGTCACTCAAGGGACCGACGCCACCTCCACAGAGGGGTTGTTCTGTGGTGCGGGATAGTCCCGTGGTACGGCGTGGGGAGACCCACTCCCCGCGGGATGCCTCAGAGCATTTCCCGGCGTTAAAGAAAAAAAAATACCTACTATATCATACAAAAAAAATATTTACGAATAAATTAAAATATTATTTAAAACGGGATATTTACCATGTTTTTCATTTTTATTTCGCGGATCTCGATATTTCGACATTATCTATGAATGTCTTGTTCACGAGACTGAAGTATGCGGGTAGATTTTGACGGCATTAGAGGTGTCTGCACCGGACTACCTCCTTTCTCGTACGTTTGCTGCGTAAACACTGGTCACCACTACTATTGTCTTTTTCACCCCTACTATTGTCACTAATCTTGCGTACACTCAGGATTCGTCACCTGATACGATGTTGTATACAGCATTCGAGGATCCTGCGTGGAATCTTTCGAGAGTTCTGATGCACCAAGTAACGCGAACCGCTTTTTGCTCTTCACAGAGAAAATCCATCGGGAAAACAACTTTTTTACACCTTGTTACACTTGTTCAAGCAAGATTATTTGTATTTGACTCATGCCAATGTCTAAAGTTGCCAGAATTTCGCGGTATGTTACATGTCGATCTTCCTCAATCAGCTTACGCACATCATCAACGTTTTCTTGGGTGACTGCAGTTTTGGACGACCTTAACGGGGATCATCACTGAGCTTGACACGTCCACGTTGAAATTCAGCAAACCAGCGATAAATTGTGGTTTTAGATGGGGCTTCATCACCAAATGCAGAAATCATCTGGTCAACACACTGTTTTTGTGTTAAACCACTTCGAAAGTCATAATAAATCATCGCTCTAGAATTTTCTCGAGTCAATTCCATTTTCTCAACGGCTAAACAAGTTTGAAAAGATCTTGTGACAAGATTGAGAATCTTTTTTTAAATAAATAAATGGTATTCGATTTTTAAAACCAAGGAGTTTTCAATTAAAAAGATTTTAATATGACAGGAACAGTGAAAATATTCCATTCCCGATACTTTTAGTGCAGCCTATGTATTCCAACACGCATATGCATTCATTTGTTGCTGCATTTAGTTAATTTAACATTACAAACAGACACTCCAATTTTTTATTTATATAAACCAGTAATTATAATTATTGGTTAATATTTATTTAGTTATGTCTTAGATCGTAGTGTGTAAGCACCTTTACCAGTTTCCACCGGGTATTGACCAATGTTATTTTATCGTCGTTTGACAAAGTGAAGTCCGGGGGTGAATCTTTTCACCCTGTAGTTCGATCGAGAAGGGTATGATGTCTTAATATCTTTTGTCACCCTAGTGGGCTGCGCGGAGATGATATCGGCACAAAGGCTGTTTATTGGAAACTGATGTGGAAAGTTAGATTTTTATTAACGTTTTTTTTTTCATTTTAGTTGGATAGGCAAACTAGCGGGTTGATAAGTGGTCAAAATCAGCTATGAACGTAAACTAGTTTACCTGGAACCCAGTTAACTCATTCACGTCTTTCCTGAGACAAGGCGTTAAGTATCTGATCTGTGCCAGTTACACTAACTATCCTATCAAAAAGAAGGCAAAAAGAATATACAAACATGCAAATATACAAACATACTTACACATATACAAACATGCAAACAAGCAAATACGCAAACACGCAAGCACGCAAACATGACAACACACAAATATACCATCTGTTCTGCCACATGCATTAAAAAATCTTAAAAATCCTTCTTCATGTCATTGATTCTAATGGAAAAATCAACACAGGGTGTTTAAATAAAATTTTTAATAAAAATAGTGTTGGTCACAAACAAACATACAAATATACAAACATACATGCAAACAAGCAAACACGCAAACACGCCAACATACAAACATGCAAACATGCTAAATATGTTCGCCCGTTCGGTCTTGTAAACCATACTCAGACGAAGCTGCAGGCAACAGCAGTTGTTAATGTAGTAACTTTAATACACCCTTGGTTCAAGCGTCGAAGTGGTGATGCAAGCTATTGTTAGATTGAGTTTGGAAACTGTATTTTGATTGTTATACCAAGTTTCACCTGACCGACGACGGCTAAAATTTACCTACATTATCGGTTGTAACATCGTCATCAACAACCCTAATATGTGCCACCGTTGGGCACGGGACTACTCGCAATTAAAAATAAAAGGGTGTACTCGGAGATAAAGAAATTATCAGTTGAATCCTGCAGATGATCGACGATTCCTCGGTGTGATACTTCAATGCCAGAAATAATTTTCCGACAGAGCTCCGTACGCAAAGCACTCTTTTCGCTGGACATTCATAAGTCGAGTGGGCCTGACGGCATCCCTCCATTAGTGCTACGAACTTGTGCTCCTGAGTTGGCACCCGTCCTAACTCGTCTTTTCCGGCACTCTTACTCATTAGGCGTCGTCCCATGCTCGTGGAAGACAGCTTTGGTACACCCGATCCCTAAGAAAGGGGACCGCTAGACCCGTCCAACTACAGACCAATAGCCATAACTACCTTGTTCTCAAAGATTATGGAATCCATAATCAACTGCCAGCTCCGGCGATATTTGGAGGAGCACTAGCTGATTAGCGATCGCCAATATGGCTTTCAACGGAATCGCTCAGTTGGTGATCTTCTAATATTCCTAACGCAACGATGGGCGGAAGCAGTTGAAAGGCGCTGGCGGTTAGTTTGGACATAGCGAAGGCCTTTGATCGGGTGTGGCATAAAGCACTTATTGCAAAGCTACCATCTTATGGGCTTCCCGAGAAATTATGTATGTGGATCACCAGTTTTTTGGCAGGCAGGAGCATTAAGGTCATTGTCGACGGTGCATGCTCGGACCTCAAGTCTGTAAATGCTGGTGTTCCCCAAGGCTGTGTACTATTTCCAACCCTGTTTCTTCTGCATATCAATGATATGCTGAAAACCAGCGGCATTAATTGCTATGCGAATGACAGCACTGGAGATGCCTTATACACTGGCCGCTCTAATATTTCTCGGGAACAAGTCGATGAGTGTCGGAACAAACTTGTGTCTGAAATCGAGTCTCTGTTGACCAAAGTCTCGGAATGGGGACGACTTAACCTGGTCCAATTTAACCCCAACAAGACACAAGTTTGCGCGTTTACCGCAAAAAATCACCCTTCGTCGTTCCTCTACGATTTGAAGGCACTCCCCTAACTGCCGCCGCCAGCATTGGGATACTTGGCGTCGACATATCGAGAGATGTGCAGTTTCGTGGTCATTTGGAAGGAAAGGCTAAATTAGCCTCTAAGAAACTTGGCGTGCTCAATAGGGCGAAGCAGTATTTCATGCCTTCACACCGCCTTCAATTATACAAGGCGCAGATCCGGCCTCACATGGAATACTGCTCTCACCTCTGGGCTGGAGCGCCCCAATATCAGCTCCTTCCCTTTGAACAATCGACGACAATGTTATCTCCAATCGGCTTGATTCTTTGGCGCTGCGTAGAGATGTCGGATCGCTCTGCATCTTCTACCGCATCTACCACGGGAAGTGCTCTGAGGAATTGTTCGGACTAATACCTGCAGCAGAATTCCACCACCGGACATCGCGGAAAAACTCCAAATTTCACCCACACCATCTCGATGTTCGGAAATCCACAATATCTCGATTTTTACGGCATTTCCTGCCTCGCACGACTAGTATATGGAATCAGCTTCCTCCTACGGTGTTTCCGAACCGATACGACTTAGGGACCTTCAAGAAAAGAGCATACTCATATCTGAAAGGCCGGCAACGCACCTGCTAATCCACTGGTGTAGCGGGTGTCTGTGGATGTCGCTCTTCACTTACCATCAGGTGAACCGACTGTCCGTTTGCCCCCTCTTCTATAATTCTATAAAAAATAAAAGATGAAATCTTCTTTCTCTTCTGAAAAATTGTGATACATGAACGTTTTCTGGACATACTCGGGTAATCTTTTTATAGTGTATATCACAAAAAACGTATCAAAAAAATATAATTTTAATCTTTGTATTCACGTGTGTATATGTCATTGAACTCCTAAGCGGCTGGACCGATCTTGATGATTTTTTTGTGTGTGTTCAAGTGGATTCGAGAATGGTTTAGATTTAAAATAAAATGTACAGGACAACGTCTGTCGGTGCCACTAGTAATATAAAATTTTAATTTGAACCGCACTATGTCCAATGTTTGTGTAAATTAATTTTGACGAAATAAATCATTCGACCGATCTAATCTTCTACTAATGTACAAACTTTGCGTTTACCACGTCATTATAGTTACTTTTGGAGTCGGTGTCAGCCAAGGTAGGTAGGTAGGTAATGTACAGCAACAAATACGACACCGACTCCAAAACTAACTATAATGACGTGGTAAACGCAAAGTTTGTACATTAGTAGAAGATTAAGTTGATTATATGTTGTAAGCACAAACATTAAAGAAACTGTTATTTTATTACTTTTTAGTTTAGTATTTTTGAAGTCGGTTTTAATTTTTTGTAAAATGCTTTTATTTCTTAATTTTTAGTGATTCCGAAATTCGTCGTCTTGGCGTTCATTGAAGGAGGCATGTTCAGCAGTGGATGGATAAAGGATGATGATGATGATGATGATGGTGATGATGATGATGATTACGATGACCGCGACATACTATGGTGTGCTACCAAAGCATCCTATACAATTATTACATCGACACGTAATAAAATGATCATATCATCAAGATAAACAAAACCAACAAAATAGACATTATTGGGAATAACTAAAAAACGGCTTGTCAGATCTTAATAAAATTAATATGGGACCAAATTGGAAACTACAGCTTTCAAACAAAAAAATAACCATCGAAATCCATTCACAAACGGCGGAGATATCGTGTCACATACATACAAAAAAAAAAAAAAAAAAAAAAAAAAAAAAAAAAAAACATACAGACGAATTGAGAACCTCCTTTTTTTTTTGAAGTCGGTTAAAAAAGGCTCTCAAATAACCTTTTACATAAAATAAAGCAATTATAAACTTACGTATCTATAGATATATAGATAGATATTCAATTAGTACGGGTTTATTTAAAAACATACCGATTTTGTTTCAGATCATTTAATAGAAAGAAATTGGTGAATATTTCACAAATTTCTTTTTGTTTTTCAATTTAAAAGCCTTTTTTCAATTTATAAGTCGTTTTCCGTCAACGGACTTCATCGCATGTTATTTATGACTGTGTGTGAAAATGTGTTGAACTCAAAGATTATTTCTTTTTACCTATCAAACAAAAATAAAAAATAATTATATACGTGGAATCCATTCTGGATTTTCTTACTCTAACTCATAACATCATTAGATACTACTAAATATTCAAATTTTCGCATAATCATAATCACAACACATCCCTAGCTTAAATACACATTATTATTATTATTAACCAACATAGAAATAGCAGTTACTTAAGAGTACACGCAGCATTAGCACCCGAAACAAATCATTTGGAAAAAAAATATTAACACTGTCACATGTGTTTTTCACATATCAAGAAATAGAGTGTTTCAGAGTACGGGTACTACGGCTTGTTACTCCGTGACTTCCATTCACGTGGCAACGAGGATAAAAGTTAAAACCATAGACACGAGTCAGCTACAATTTACATATTATAATAAAAACCAGGTCCCTCTAAGACTACTATTTTGTATGCATCCGTGCAGACTATAGTTTAGAACTGTCCAGCTTGTACACTATGTTAGCGTGACATTTTCATAAAGACCTTTGTATATTTTATCTCTAAACAGCATCATTTTTACAAAGTTTCATATGTACGAGTACGTGAGATTTTATCCAGATACGCAACTTGTTAGAAAACTATGTTTGCCTACATTTTAGGTAGTTGTAATATTCTACAGCTACTAGAGAAGGGCAAGACAGGCAGTGTAATTACTGGCACCGAGACTTAACATCTTATGTCCCAGGATAGGCAACACATAGATGAGTTGCCTGGGCTCGTTCCAGGTAAACTAGTTTATGTTCATGGGTGACGTCGACCACTTACTACCAGGTGGCACGTTTGTCAGTTTGCCTATTCAGCTAATATAAAAAAAAAACTTCCTCCAACGGTGACGCGGCACAGTCCCGCCACAGAAACAAACAGGAGGCCGTATGGTCGAAGACTCCACGGTTGGCGGGGGACAACCCCCTTCTCATAATAATATGTAGGTGAGCCAGCTGGTTCAGTGACAAACTGCCAAACCTTAGGGCCATTAGGCCAGTAGTATAGATCAATCTGAAAAAAGACTCTGGTTACTTGAAATAAATACCCACTAGACATTGCGCACAGAGAGTCAAGCGTAATCTTAGATATACAGCCGTATCCGTTTAGGTAGACGTGTTGGTCGACCATTAACAAGGTGGGAAGACGATCTCCTTGCGGTGGTCGGTCCGTGTTGTATGCGACTGGCAAGGGATCGGTCGTCTTGGCGTTCATTGAAGGAGGCCTATGTTCACTAGTGGTCCGTCCTGAAAGGCTGATGATGATGATGATCCGGATTGATGATGATTGTTTTATATCCCATGTCACTTAGCAATGACGTAATAATACTGATGAAAGAATTTAAATGTGATATGTCAATTGGTGCGCATCGGCGGTAATTGCCGTGACGCCAGTCATGTCGTGATGCCCCTACTACGCCACCACTTCGACTCCTTTGTATCTGCGTATTTTATTCTATCTTTCTTATAGATTGTAGTTAATTATTATTAATGATAATAATAATTATTATTATTAATATAATATATTTATGATACATAATATATGTCTAGTTTCAACAATTATCTCTTACATCCAAACTCACAATACCTATTTAAACGTTTATAGTATACATAGGTGAACCTGTAATGGATCAAACATGTTCAAAATCAATACAGCAATGTTTATTTGTGTGTGTTTGTTAAAACAACAGATGGTGATGTTTCCATTGGTACTTTAGTTCATTGTTTTTGTACTTTGTACAAACATAAGCGTATAATAGTGAATTCGAAAAAGTATTTTGATAAACTAGTGGAAATTTGGATTTTCGTTACAAGTTTGAAATGTATATTATGTTAATTTGTTTAAAACAGGTTTTCTATTATCGATATATCGAGTGGGCAATAAGGAATTAGGATTTTTCAGGATAAGTGTAGGGACCTTCAAGATAAGTCCTATTTCAAAGGTCAGTAATACACCTGCTAATCCTCTGATGAAGCTGCATGTCGCTAAACACTTACCACCAAGTGAAACGACAGTCCGTCTGTCTTTCTGCTATGTAATAAAAATCAACATTTTGGAGTTTCTTTCTTTTTTTTTAAGTTACTTGGATAAGCAAACTGGAAAACGTGCCACCTGATGGTAAGTGGTCGACGTCGCAACCGACGTCGACGACGTCGAATAATAATTTATTCAGTCAAAACTCTATCAAAACAAATTTCCAAAAAAAATCCGTCATTTAAAACTTTACGAATTTAAAACTAACTCGACTGTAACTTCATAATTGGGGAGGGAACGAAATTATAACATTTAGACCTCATTATGGCCTCAATCTAGATTGAGGTCTTTAATTACAAAATCCAGCTGACATTTGAGATAAAAGTAAAACGCAGGTCACACTTTTTTTTTTCTCTATCGCCGGGAAATGCTCTGAGGCATCCCGCGGGGGAGTGGGTCTCGCCAAGCGGGTATGTGGGACTCGCTGCGCCCAAAAGCTGGTAAGTGGACGCAGCTCTACCCACTAAAACCCGGCGAGTGCCACCAATGCCGCCTTTGGTGAGGTGCCCCGGATCTAATAAACAAACAGGGCACCTCGACGACTAGTCAGCCCCCCAAGGGACCAACGCCACCTCCACAGAGGGGTTGTCCCACACCACAGAACAACCTCTCCCAACGTCGGGACAGTACAATGGGGTGAGGTTCCCATCCTCGCCCCTTTCCCCCTGCTCTTTTGTCCCCTCTTCTTAAAAGAGGGGTACAAAGAGCCCCCTCGGCTCAATTAGCTTCGCCCAAGGTGCCGGGCTCACCCTAGGCTACTGAGCCCCACCGCCACGTCAAGGCCTGAACCATGGTGGGGCAGGTCACACTATTCGTTGATAATCATCAGTACACTATCATCTAAGTTCTAACGCAGTAACGGGCGAGGGCAGGAATAAAAATAATATGCGTTTATTCAGAAACAGGTATCAAAATTAAACATACTTGATGTTAATTAAATAGCAAACGGGTGGACCCACCTGGTGGTAAGTGAGTGTCATTCTGGAACATAAGCGAGTGTACTTGGAACTAGCCCAGCCAACTTAGTCATATGTTGCCTATCCGTAGACAAGATGGTAAGTCTCGATGTCAGTGCCTGCCTGTTCTGCTCTATCTATCTGCCTATCTCGAGACAACCCCACCATGGTTCAGGCCTTGACGTGGCGGTGGGGCTCAGTAGCCTAGGGTGAGCCGTTGCACCTTGGGCGAAGCTAATTGAGCCGAGGGAGCTCTTTGTACCATCTTATAAGAAGAGGGGACAACAGAGCAGGGGACGAGGACGGGAACCTCACCCCATTGTACTGTCCTGACGTTGAGATGGGTTGTTCTGTGGCGTGGGACAACCCCTCGGTAGAGGTGGTGTCGGTCCTTTGGGGGTCTGACTAGCCGTCGAGGTGCCCTGTTTGTTTATTAGATCCGGGACACCTCACCACAGGCGGCATTGGTGGCACTCGCCGGGTTTTAGTGGTTAGAGCTGCGTCCACTTACTAGATTTCGGCCGCAGCGAGTCCCACATACCCGCCGGGGGAGACCCACTCCCTCGCGGGATGCCTCAGAGCATTTCCCGGCGTTAAAGAAAAAAAAACGGGGGCGACCCACTCCCCCGCGGGATGCCACAGAGCATTTCCCGGCGTTAAAGAAAAAAAAACCCCAAGACAAGCTGGTAAGTCTCGATGTCAGTGCCTGCCTGTTCTGCTCTTTTCGAAAGACAGCAAAGCTGTGCAAAACAAAAACAATATGTCACAATTAATGAACCATCCATCATAAATTTAAAAAAAAACTTTACTTTTAGTTTTATTTTAGTAACTTTTTAAACTTTTAAATACTTTTAATTGTATTTTGACCGGTTCCAAGTATTTTCAATCTTACTGTTTTAGATATATTTTTTTTTTTTTTATAGAAGAGGGGGCAAACGGATAGTCGGTTCACCTGATGGTAAGTGAAGAGCGACATCCACAGACACCCGCTACACCAGTGGATTAGCAGGTGCGTTGCCGGCCTTTCAGGTATGAGTATGCTCTTTTCTTGAAGGTCCCTAAGTCGTATCGGTTCGGAAACACCATAGGAGGCAGCTGATTCCATATATTAGTCGTGCGAGGCAGGAAATGCCGTAAAAATCGAGTTGTTGTGGATTTCCGGACATCAAGATGGTGTGGAATTCTGCTGCAGGTATTAGTCCGAACAATTCCTCAGAGCACTCCCCGTGGTAGATGCGGTAGAAGATGCAGAGCGATCCGACATCTCTACGCAGCGCCAAAGAATCAAGCCTATTGGAGATAACATTGTCGTCGACGATTCGAGCCGCCCGGCGTTGAATGCGGTCAAATGGAAGGAGCTGATACTGGGGCGCTCCAGCCCAGAGGTGAGAGCAGTATTCCATGTGAGGCCGGATCTGCGCCTTGTATAATTGAAGGCGGTGTGAAGGCATGAAATACTGCTTCGCCCTATTGAGCACGCCGAGTTTCTTCGAGGCTAGTTTAGCCTTTCCTTCCAAATGACCACGAAACTGCACATCTCTCGATATATCGACGCCAAGTATCCCAATGCTGGCTGAGGCGCCATATAAAATTATTCTTCTCACACAAAAGTGTGGTAAAGAAATTATTGTATCATTCCTAAAGTCTATTTAACCAATATCAGAAGGGCAGTTCATTTCGAAAATTCAAAATCGGTATTTCTATTTCGGGTGTTTATTGCGACTGTATATCTTGAAGGCGTTAAACATAATGCTCGCTGCCTTGAACGAGACAAATGAAATACCCATAAATGGTGGCCGTAAAGATTTTCAGGGTCAATGGTATAAATTTGCGGACCATGAGGTCTGATCTCTCGGGTCAGGTACCATTCTACAAATTTTATATAATATTATGTAATACGGATCTACCGTAGCACCTAAACCACTATCTTCTATAAAAAAAAAACTTTACCATTTGATAGGCTGTAAATTGATTCCTTACCTATTATGGTCAGTGTTATGGAGGCTTCATTTTGCTTTTAAGGGGTAATTAAACGACTTCGAAAAGGAGGAGGTTATATGTTCGTGTGTATTTTTTTTTAATGTATGTTCACCGATTTCTCTGTCAATTGTGGACCGATTTTCAAAATTCTTTTTTTATTCTTTATTTTATTTTTTATTTTTATTCTGAGGTGGTCCCATAATAAGGAAACCAGGATCTGATGATGTCATCCCAGAGAAATCGAGGGGAACTTTCGAAAATCGTAGGAGCAACTAGTGCGTTTAATATTTTTTTAATTAAGTATTTTAAAGCACTACAATTTCATGAAGGTCTAGAGTTGATCTGATGATGGAGCTGAAAGACAGTCGAGGGAACTCCTCAACGATTTACAGCAGTAACCTTGTTTTAATTCGTATTGGGGCCACTATTTTTTACATTCTGTCTGTTATCTGATTACTTTAGCTATAATCAATATTTAAGCTTCCTTTAATGCCAAGAAGTTTTCGACCACTGTGGCTGTTTTAAAATTATAATAGACATTCTAAGGCCTCTTTTGCACACACGTTTTTTCGGCTTGAAATTACGCAGCGAAACCAACGGCGATGCCGTGACGTAGCGCCCTCAACAAAGTCCCTTAGTGATCCATACAACCTTCATACAACACTGTCAACCGTGTTTACACACGGCAAATTTATCGTAAATTTTCACGCCGAAAAAACGTGTGTGGACAAGAGGCCTAACAGGTCAAAGCTTCGCGTTTGTCTGGGACAAACGTGAATCTGACTCACGCGCTGAGGGTTCCGAAAAACGTATTTTTTATATCATAAGAAATTTACAGTTTTCAGGTTTTCTTTATAGTTGTGAGATCTAGATTCTTACCATCTCATTATATGTCACTGGGAAGTACTCTAGGTTTTGGTTTGACAGCAGACAATAGAATAATTCGATGGTTCGGTTTTGTTATTTTAAGTAACGGAATTCTAAAAAAATCGGTTCTATAAACTATTTGTGAAAGGCCGGTAATGCGTCACTTATCATCGGGCCAAACGATTGTCTCTTTGACCCTCCTCGCCACTTCTATAAAAACACCAAACAAACTGGAGACTGACTCGCGGGCTGGGGTTACAAACCCTATAGGTTTTGGTTTAATAGACTGACATACAAACAGACAGGCGGACAACGAAGTGATCTTATAAGGATTCGTTTTGACATTATGAGCAACGGAACCCTAAAAATATTAGGTACTGATAACAATACTCTGAATAAATAATATAATAATATCAACCCTCATTATGTCCCACTGCTGGGCACAAGCCTCCTCGAAAGGCGATGCGAGTTGTGTGCCGTAGTTCACCGATACGCTAGCGGCTAGCCTAATGCGGGTAGGTGAACTTCACACACCTTCAAAGACTTTTAATCTCATCAGGCATATAGGTTTCCTTACGATCACCTTCACCGGTGACCAAGCGATGGTCTCTCATGTATATGCACGTAGAAATTTAGAAAAACCCATTTCTAAGTGCCATAGGGGTCAGGATCGAACCCGGACCTCTGACTCAAGTGGCCAAGCCCATACCCACTAGAGTCTAGACCATCGCTCTCGCTGACTGCTCTGAATGCGTATGTAATATTGTAGGTACTTGTATCAATCAAATCAAGTAAGAGGTGGTGCCATGTTGCATTGTAGCCTAACTGGGCCGGCACGACCGGGGTGGTACCTCTCGCTCACATAACACCGGCGTCAAGTGACAGCTATGCTGTCGCGTTTCGTGCGGTTTGTGAGTCTCCGGTGGCCCATTGGGGATAGGGAAAAGGAGGGCGACGCGTGAGACTCCGACTGCTCCTTTGCCCCCTGATGACATAAAAAGAACCTTCGACTTGACCAATCTAATCTACAAATCGAATATCGTTGGGAATAACCACAAATCATTTCATCCATCAGCATCCCGTAATAGGCAACTTCCTAGCATTCTAAATTGGCTATGTGGGACTAAATATCCTGAACTAAGTCAAGATGCGAATCAAGGGTTAACGACCTATTAGTAGCCGAGGTTTTGATTATACACCAATCTTGAGATCTAAATGTCTAAGCATAAGGCAAACTCTAAGGCCTATTCCTAGACTAAAATCTAATTATAAGGCAGACGTCTTTGCAATGTACAAGTTACTAACCCGTGACTTAAAACGCGTTTTAAATTTGCTGTTTTTTCCGGGTTGTTTTTTTTTTAATGTTAGTTGGATGGGCAAACTGGCAAACGTGCCACCTGATGGTAAGTGGTCGACGTCGCCCATGAACATAAACTAGTTTACCTGGAACAAGCCCAGGCAACTCATTTATGTGTTGCCTATCCTGAGACATAAGATGTTAAGTCTCGGTGCCAATAATAACACTGCCTGTCTTGCCCTTCTCTCCGAAACACAGCAAAGCTGTTTCACGGGATGTATGGTCATGTAGCAGCTTTCACACGTACGGGCGTAATTTGCTTACCTACCTACCTAGCACCGGCATAACTTCGCTACCGGATAACCGGCGCCGGCTACCCGGCAACCGGCACGTGTGAAAAGGGACTAAGGCTCCGACTGCTCTGTTGCCTCCTTATGACATAAATAATCGATCTCCGTAAAAAGTGTGTACGACGATTGTCTGGTTAAAGCCAAGCTCGGTAAACCACACAAAAGGCTTTCAAATATTTACAATTACAAAGTTAAACCATTGAAAAACTGTTTAAAATACCGGTAGCGACAAAACTTTTACAGTTTTAGTTCCCGCTGGTATTTTAACAGTTTTTATTGTGCAATAACAACTGTTAGCACTGTTCGCATACACCTTTATTACCCGAATTCCTCAGAAGGAGGGTTGTGTTTTGAGTGTATGTATGGTTATTTCTTTGGTTCGGTCTGTAGCCTGAACCTGATGGATTTTAGCTTAAGAGGTTTCCATAGATTTTTTAATAATAAATAAAAAAATATTTGGCAAACAACGGTTTGCCAAATATTTTTTTGATATACTATTTACTACTAAATAACGGTCTCACAAAAAATATGAGAGACACTCAAACAGGTTAAAATAATAAAAACATTTTACAAAAAATTAAAACCGTCTTCAAAAATACTAAACTAAAAAGTAATAAAATAACAGTTTCTTTAATGTTTGTGCTTACAACATAATATAATCAACTTAATCTTCTACTAATGTACAAACTTTGCGTTTACCACGTCATTATAGTTACTTTTGGAGTCGGTGTCAGCCAAGGTAGGTAGGTGTATGTAATGTAATGTACAGCAACAAATACGACACCTCCTTACGTCCATTGGATTGGACATTATTATGGGCTAGGCCCACCACTCGCTCCCTCCGCTGCCACTCCTGTATAGCCAGGATTGACAGCGGTAACCAAATGTCCCTTTAATACGATCTTAGGGTGCCCGAGGCATACGTCAAAACTGCCTTGGGACCTGCAAAGAATTTAATTAGGCTTCAGGAGGAGTACGAGACGTTTCCAGCTTAGCACGGTTAGAGCGGGAGATAGAACAAGATTGCAATGACTAACAAAAGTCAAGAAAAGACTCGAGAAGACCAGCTGCAATGCACCACAAATATCTGCATTTTAAGATTAACATAGATATGTATCTATGTGACTCATCTATGTTAATAATTATGCTGGATATATGCCTCTTCCAACGAACAATACGGCCGCTCCCTCGTCACTCGCCTCACAGGACCGGCCGCGATTCTATATACAAATAAAATCAACCCGATTTTTTTCCAGTGATTTATTCAATAAAAACTTCCAAGCGTCGTGTTACCAGAATATTCCGCGCACGTAGTACGGGGAGCTCGTAAAAACGTGTCTTTATCAATTATATTGTGTACTCAATTTCAATACCAACACAAAATGGCCGATAAAACGTCATTTGAGAAAAATCTCGCTAAAATCGGGCTAGGCTATACGAAGGATGATAAATGCTTTAGTTATTTTATCTCACCCTCAATGCAAAAGGTTTTAAGTCTGTGGCACCATGGTTCTTGATTTGGTAAACCGATTAGGATTTGGATTTCAAAGCTTTGCTAGTGATGATCTTGGACAATATTTTATCGAAATAGGTTCAACCATTTTTACTTTTCAACTTTTGGTTATGTAAAATGTATGTTATTGTTGACGTACATAGGTAAACCTTTAGTAAAGAGGTTAACCTATGTACGGTTAGAGGCTGATAATGATCCCACCATGGTTCAAGCCTTGTAGTGGCGGTGGGGCTCAGTAGCCTAGGGTGAGCCCAGCACCTTGGGCGACGCCAAGTGAATCGAGGGAGCTGCTCTATGTATCTCTCTTATAGGAAAAGGGTACAAAAGAGCAGGGGAGGACAAGGATGGGTCACTTCACCAAAGGGGCATTGGTTGCACTAGTTAAAGGTGACAACCCTAACAGTATAGCCTTTGTCAGCTGTACTAATTAAATGTTAGATATAAGCAATTATTAATGTATATAAACTGTAATATTTTAGTAATAAGTCGATTACCATATTTGTATTAGCATAAGAACGTCACTCTGTTTGAATAAATAAATATTTTTTTTGTAAAGTTAGTACCAAGTATTTATCTGGCGCAGCCGGTAGGATATCCTGAAGTTGTTTTCCTTATCAAAATCTAAGGACTCAACGTACGTATCAACGTTTAAACAGGATATCGAATCAAAAATAGAAATCTGTTAAATACGAGGGAAAACTGAAGCCGAGCAGAGTCACGAGCAGCAAGAGGTAATCCAGGGCATGGCGAGATCTACAGGTCTGTGAGTAATCAAATTCTTATTCACTATCCTTGATTTCCTTCATTCTATGCTCCTTATTTTTTTTTGTGTATACGTGTTTGTCTATAGAAGGATTCTTAATAAATATTTATATCAATTTTAGTTAGTAAAAGTTTTAGTATTTGTTTTCTTTTACATAAATAAGTATAGATTTTTTTTTCTCTGTTTTTTCGTGTATTTTTTTTTATTATATATAGAAGTTCCACTGGTAGACAAGAACACTTATACATATTATAAAATTATCCCTATTCCCATATATAGCTCCCTCTCTAAAAGTACTGCTATCATATTTCCCGAATTTCCTTACCTTCTCGTGAATAAGTTACTCTATCGGTCCTTGAATAGCCCATGTGAAGAGATAGATCATGATGTATTTCTATGCAATGAGAATAAAGAAGCACAATACAGAGAAACATGCATCGAACAAATAATGATGTTAAAAAATAATTTTACAAATTGCAAAACACATAGTATCAAATTAGAAGCTACTAGAATATACAAAATTAACAGTAATGGATGGCTTTTATATAGTACTCCGGAAACAATTATAACAGAAAATTGTAAAGAACAAACATTTAAGACAAAACTTCAAGGAACCTTCATTATTACAACTGATCCAGAATGTAACACTATCATTGGCGATACTTATGTTGGCCAAGTGTCAAACACAACGGGTAGCAGCATTCCGGAGGCCTATATCCCCCTTCCTGAGGTGCATTTGGATGTTCCAACCGTCGATAATCATTTAGATCTTCGAAATATAGACTTTGAAAGTGCGAGACAATGAGTGAATAATATGAAGATACAGTATAGTGATAATAAAAGTGTTAATAATAATAATAGTGTAAAAACGTGGACAATAATTCTAAGTGTAATAACCATTTTTACAATTGTATTAATTTGTATTATGTTTCTTTCTTTATATTATAAATTCAAGATTTTTGATATTTTAGATATGAAAAATTTTCCGAAGCCAGTTTATCCGTCTCCGGATAATTTTTCTCTAGGGGAGGGAGGAGTTAAAGGTGACAACCCTAACAGTATAGCCTTTGTCAGCTGTACTAATTAAATGTTAGATATAAGCAATTATTAATGTATATAAACTGTAATATTTTAGTAATAAGTCGATTACCATATTTGTATTAGCATAAGAACGTCACTCTGTTTGAATAAATAATTTTTTTTTTTGTAAAGTTAGTACCAAGTATTTATCTCACTCGCCTGGTTTTAGTGGGTAGAGCTGCGTCCACCTTACCATCTTTCGGGCATAGAGATTCCAACATACACACTTAGAGAGTCCCCCTTCCCCCCGCGGGATGCCCTAGACCATTTGGCAAAGCAAAAGTAAAGAAAGAGGCTGATAATGATGATTATGGATATTACGTAGGTAATTAGCTATTATATTTCGTATGACTTATATGGATAGATATTATGTGAGCGGCAATGGCTTAGTGGGTAGGGGCTCGGCCTCTTGAGTCAGAGCCGAGAGGCCCGGGTTCGATCATGATGATGATGAAATGGCTGTGATGGCTAGAAATGGGGTTTTCTTATTTCTACGCGCATCTGAACATGAGACCATCGCTTCCTCATCAGTGAAGGAAACATCGTGAGGAAACCTGCATGCCTGATGAGGTTAAAAGTCTTTGAAGATGTGAAGTGAAACCCGCATTGGGCCAGCGCATCGGTGAACTATGGCCCAAAACCCGCCTCGTCTGATTTCTAGGAGGAGACCCGTGCCCACAGTGGGACATATAAGGATGGATTTTATTATTATTATATAGATGGATAGATAGGTAATATAGAATCCTGAATGAGTAAGATATGTATTTGTCAATTGTAAATCAAAATAAGCTTTAAGAAAAACAACAGAAGCTTAAAGAATGTTCACAATCATTCCAAAGCTAATATCACATATTTAATACACTCCTCGCGTAATTTCGAGGACCCAAAGTCGAATGAGACACAAGTTAATACAGCTGTTTGTCTTCATTATACAATCTCTTAAGCGTATCCTTTACTTTAGCCGAGTAAGTTGTTTCGGGGTGGAATCTAGCTTAACTGGGAACAATAAACAGTGACGTCTTCGAGAGAGTTGAGTAAACCGCGAGGTGCGGTCCCAGTGACAGCTGGTAGGGTGGGATCCCAGTGGTAGCAGTTTCACACGTGGAAATACAATCTGAGCTACCCCGGGGCGTATGATCGTAAGAAATTTGGTTCTCTGATCTCCAAACTTGACTATGAAGATGGCATGCGATGATGATGATGACGCAGCATTTGTCCTACGGTACAGCCTGAAAATGGGGTCTGTATTTGATCCGGGCTAGTACGCTAGTAAATTAAATCATCGCGTGAAAAACTGCAACGCTTATAAATTTGAAAGTGATAGGACCAGCACATAGTTGAACTCTGGACCAACACCTTCCTTGCCTGATTTCGTGCCCAGCAGTGGGACTTATAAAGTACGCTTATGATGCCGATGATAAAATCGATATCTTAATATCGGCCAATTTTACATATTACTGAAACAGGCAATACAGAAATAAAAATTTAATATTTTTAGTATTGTCAAAACAATTACAAAAATAATATTGGAATGTTGCATAAAAATCACGACTTGTTATTACATAAAATACAAATACCAATTTTCATTAATATCTTCACAGCTGTTTCCGTTTCACCATCAACATTTGTAATATGTGTGTGTATAACTGTATGTTAAGTTACACAAATATAATATATAATATAACTAACGTTAGTTATATATACTTAATAAAAACGAATCCAAAACGGGTTAGTTTTATAACAAAATATTTTTATACTTTTCGTTAAAAAATCTCAGAGTGAATGTTGTCACTCTGAGAATTTGTTTTGACTCTGAAAACACTCAAATAAATTTCCAAGGAATCATATCCTTAATAAATATACATAATAATTTTAACATCCACGGAATATGCAATTTCTAAAACTTCTACTAAGAAATCGCTAAATACCTTAATAAACCGCTGATCCGCTAAAAAATCTATTACTTGCTTATGAAATCGCTGATTCGCTTATGAACTCGCTGATTCACTTAAGAAGTCGCTGACACTAGGACTGCTGGTACAAGGTTGGAAAAACGTTTCACTAAAGCATTTGCTGTTGTCTCTCCGTAAACAACTTACCGGTGTTTTATTTATGAGCCTGCACTTAGAGATACTATCTGGTGTAGCCATCGTCAACTCATTACTTGAGCTAAGGGGTTATCTACTCAAAAGGAATAAATAGATTCACTTTATTTTTAGAGGTTGCCTACTTAATAATAAAAATAAAAATGAAGGAAACACACATAAAGTGTATTGATACACAGAAAAAAGTAAAAGTGTCTAAAAATAATGTAATACAAAAATTAAATTAAAAACAATAATCGCATACAAAGATTTGTAATATAAAGGTGTGGGTCAAAATGATCCAGTTCAGCAATGTGTCAGGAAAATGAATAATGATGCTGATTTTCAACTGAACCAAGAATAAACCAGGTTACGGATACCAACCAATATGCCTACAATTTTATCCGTTGTTTTTTATGTTAAAACGATTACAGTTCAATATAGGTTAAATTCATTTTTATAAGAACGGCTAAGTTATTAAATTACCTAGATGATATTCTTGGTCTGGATCTATTTTATAATAAATATAACACTTTAAAAAACCAAACGAAATGACAAAAAACGGCTGAACCGATTTTAATAAAACTGCTAAAATCCATTGGAAAATCTTCTTTCAAATAAAAAAACTGCATTCAAATCGTTTCACCCACACACAGCGGTCAAATTTATACCACCTTTTGGATTGGTTAAAAACAAAATTAATTCAATTATTCACAAACATCCAAACATCTCTTTGGGTAATCCAACCTCAATTTGTAGTAACGATTGCGACGCGTTTGTTTAGGGTGACTTAGGACACTTGGTCCTGGATTACTGGACAGGATTACAGGTGAGTGCTGAGCAAATGGTCGAAGGTCAACTGAAAATGAGACGTGTCAAATGTTCAATACTTGAGGGTTTTACCCTTAGCTCGGTCCCCATTTCAGACTCTCTCAGCCTCACTTTTCGGCCCATTGTATTAAATTGGCAATTGAGAAAATATATGCATTTAATTTTACATATTATTATAGATAATAATAATATGTAAAATTACGTGAAACAGCCTTGCTGTGTTTCGGAGAGAAGGGCAAGACAGGCAGTGTAATTACTGGCACCGAGACTAAACATCTTACGTCTCAGGATAGGCAACACCTAAATGCCTGTTGCCTGGGCTCGTTCCAGGTAAACTAGTTTATGTTCATGGGCGACGTCGAACACTTACCATCAGGTGGCACGTTTGCCAGTTTGCCTACCCAACTAACATAAAAAAAATAGATAAGTGAACAGCGATGGTCTAGTCTCTAGTGGGTATGGGCTATATCTATCACTGAAAGAGCGGCTATATAACACTGAAAGAATTTTTCAAATCGGACCAGTTCTTGAGATTAGCGCGTTCAAACAAACAAACTCTTCAGCTTTATAATATTAGTATAGATGTGAGAATTACCAGTGAAAGAATTAAAATACCTACCACAGCTAATTTTGGAATAAAATTGACATAAAAGTTATAATTGATATCAATGCATTTATAATTGATTGAGCGTCCTCGGTTATTATTGTTTGACTAATTTGATTTGGCCTGTTAAGATTTAATTATCAGTTTAGTTTTAAGCTTATTATAGTTGATATTATATTAGGACAAATCAATTTTCATTAGAACTCTATATTTAGCACCAATACTGTAAATCATATTGAATTTTATTATTTTTACAATAAGGGAATCGATTTAAAAAATAACGAAATTCAAAATTAATACAAAAAGCTACATCGCTGTTGTCAATGACGTTTTATTTTTTATTTTATAGCATAAGAGAGCCAACGAGCAGTCCAAGCTTTTGGCGACTATCGACACTCATACACATCAGTTTTTGCTATGATCTGTCAAATGTGAAATGTCTTTTTCCACATTTGGAACTCCTCCATTCGAAAAATAATGACCTCTCAGTTGAGTCCCTTAAACACTCCACAAAGTTAACGTAAGGCTAAAAGACAAACGGCACAGTGTGTCCCAAACAATCACAACTTTTAGGTTGGACCTAAATGCATACTGTGTGAAAAATTTCATCAAAATGGTTCTTTTTTTTCTTTTACGCCAAGAAATACACGGGTATGTGGGACTTTACCCGTAAGGTGCTAAGGTAGACACAGCTCTACCCACTAAATCCCGGCGAGTGCCACCAACGCCGCCTTTAGTGAGGTGCCCCGGATCTGTTAAGCTAACAGGGCACCTCGCCGGCTAGAATCAGTCCCATGTCTGTAGTTTAGAAGTTTAACGCGGACAAAAAACAAGACACAATTTTTTTTTATTTAATTCATACAGACACTAACAAGGCATGGTGTCTGATAGAATGCCTGCCCGTGGCGGGGTTGGAACTCGGGTCTCTAGCCCTGGGCCAGGAAAATAAAACAAGTTAAAAAGTCCTTTTTATACAAAATTATATTCCCAATTAGAGGAAACCCGATATTTATACATATAATGAAAGAGTAAGAATTGAAGATATATTTTAATCCTTATGTTTTAATTTTCCTGTGAGTCCTTTTTCAAATTTAGTCTATTTTGACCTTCCAGTATATATTATTTTACTTTTAGCCTTTTTTAAATTAATTTGTTAGGCAAATGGGAAGACGAGCCATGTGATTTTAAATAGTCAACAAGTTCACTTAGGTCTTGTCTTGGTAACTCATTTCCATGCTGCCTATCCTAAGACATAAGTTAGTCTTACCTTTCTTTTCGTATTTTAGAAGTTTCGTTTCGTTTTTTAAAAGGCATCTGGATTCCATCTCATGTGTTTATAGTAGTTTATTTAATGGAAAAAGAACGACCGGACCAATAAAATTAAGAAGAGACTACATAAGACACAAGTTGAAGAATCTATAGAGAGATAAATAAAATTAAAGTGTCTGTTTTTAATTTCAAAATCAACTAGTTTAGTGTAATCTTTATATTTATATATATAATTCTTCTGTGCGTGTGTATGTCACTGAACTCCTCCTCAGCGGCTGGACCGATCTTGATGATTTTTTTTGTGTGTGTTCAAGTGGATTCGAGAATGGTTTAGATTCACAATTCAAAATTATTTTGTACAGGACAACGTCTGTCGGGGCCACTAGTACATATATAAAATCAATGCCACTTTTTGTTGTAATTTTATAACTCAAGAACGGGCTCACCAATCCCAACCAAATGTTTAGGCTTTGTTCGGACTATTTAATAGATGGTTTATGTGAAGTTTGCACAAAATCGGTCGAGCGGTTCTTCATTTATCACATTTTTTTAAATCAATAAATGGCGGATCATATTTTTAATATAGATTTTGCTGTCAAATTGAAACTTTTTCAGTTGGGGTCATAATGAGACTTTTTTCAGTGTAATTTGATGTTCCAATTTTTTTTTTCACTTTATACGTAGCGAAGCACGTACCGGGCCGCTAGTAAAGCATATAAAAGTATAAACGGTTCTTACATCAAAAGAGCATTTTTTATTTTTTTTCCATCCATCTGTCTGTCAATCTGTCTGTTTGTTGCGGCTAATCTCTGATTGACGGCTAGACTGATTTTGACGGAACCTTTACTGACAGATAGCAGATATTATAAGGAGTAACTTAGGCTTAAAATAATCATTATTAATCCTGATACGGCTGTAAATATAAGTAAACGCGGGCGAAGCCGCGGGCAACAGCTAGTTCCTAATAAAATACCACCTTATAACCTACTCATTTTTATCACAATGACACAAGAAGACAATATCTACCTCTAAGGGCATTTTAAAGTGTTTCCCAGTTAAGTTCAACAACCCGCATGGCCAGCAAAAACGACCTAAAGCTTAAAGACCTACACGACCTAATAAGAAATAGTATATTAATTATATAATAATAATATGACGACCTCTGTGGCTCAGTGGTAAGCGCGTTGGCGCTCAAGCCG
Source organism: Helleia helle (assembly GCA_963853865.1). Lineage (NCBI taxonomy): Eukaryota > Metazoa > Arthropoda > Insecta > Lepidoptera > Lycaenidae > Helleia > Helleia helle. Next base: position 1,980,471 of record OY971435.1, read on the forward strand.
GAGGTTGCGGATTCGAATCCCGCCAGGGAACAAAAATATTTTCTGTGTTCCTGGGTCAGGGATGTGTATTAAATATGTGTATCATATAATAAAAATCTTAAATATAATATGTATAGAGTATAAAAGTATTAAATATATCTCCGTTGTCTGGTACCCGTAACACAAGTTCTTCGAGAATTACCACGGGACCAGATTGACGTGGTGTGAAAGCGATATTTTTATTATTATTATAATCATCATTATCAACCTTATTCCGTCCATTTCATGACTTGGCAGGTGTCAGGAAACACCTGTCAGTTCTACTCGATAAGTTTAATTTTAATGAGATTATTTTAGATGGCAGGTACAAAAAGTTACATAATGTTCAGGATAACAACGTGTAAAATTTTCTATAGAATATTTGAAATTATTAGTTCTACTAAGTTTGTTTCGCCGGTTCTTTTCAGTGGGCTCGCCTTGGAACCAGTGGCCATTTTAAAAGATACGACACTATTTTGATTTTTTTTCATACAACTTTCTCGATAACCTGGTTATATTCTATACCTGTATATGTTTTAAATAACCCTATCTCTAGCTCTTACAAAATTTAACCAGATTCTAAAGATTAAATAATATTTTATTTACAAAGAAAACGAACGTTTAATTTCAAAGCAAAATCCTAAAATTAAAAATTAAAGATAGATTCACCATCTTGCACCCGGTCTCTGTAAATTTATGCTCTGGGGTGGACTTTTATTCATTAAATCGCGATTTATAATCCACTCTTACATTTTAATTAAATTATAACTGATTCAAGCAATCAATAAAGGAATGCTCGCCGAAATTTATTGCCATGTTTCGCTGGAGTCAAAGGTCTATTGCAGTGAATTTTGAGAGAATTGCTTCAAATTAACATGGTTATTTTTAATATTTAAGCGGGATGTTTTTAAAAAAATATTTCGCGGCGCTCGATATTTTGACATTGTACAGGAATGATCTATTAAAATATACCCAATATGTGAGTCTTCTGAACGAGGCATTCGTAGACAAAGAGAAAATATCGAGGTCCGCTAAAGAAGAATGAAAAACACGCAGTCCCGTAATAAAAACTTTTAACACTAGTGGAATGGTCAGGTCACAGCGACAGCTGTAGCGGGTTTGAATCTTGTCCTGTGGTGGGTCAATATAGTTCGGTAGCATCGAACATATAACCGGAATAGAGCGATAATATTATGCATTTGTATAAAAACAAATTTCGCCTTATACTTCGACACTGCGCCCGTTCTGCGCTCTGACTGACCGACTGATGTCTATCAATGGATTATTGGCCTATGGGACATATACACAGAACACTCGCCGGGTTTAGTGGGTAGAGCAGCGTCCACTTACCATCTTTCGGGCGCAGCGAGTCCCACATACCCGCCTGGGGGGTCTCCCCAAGCTGGATGCTTCAGAGCATTTCCCAGTGTGAGTTTTAGTTCTGACCTATCAGAACAATGGCTAGTACGGGGTTAATTCGCTAATACTTGTTAACATTATTACCAGAAGCTTTACAGTTCAGATCAGTATCTATTTGTCTATTTATACATCTATTTGTCTATACAAGGTTGATAAAAGAGAGAGGCATTACATTAAACCACGTATACTATGTACCATTTTCAGGCTACACACCAAAACTTAGACCAATAGAATCAATAGTTTAGTCACAGGATGTATGTAGTTTAATTTAATGCCTCTCGGTTTTATCAACCTTGTATATTTGGTTATCTATTGCCATCTATTGTCTATCCGCTATCGGATAGTCAAATATTTCATAACCCGTTCCAAGCGGATAGACCGAAAAAAAAACGAATCGATGCGCACGTAATGTTTACGTGCCGACTGTTTTGCGAGGTTTAGCGGAGCGGATGAAAACAATACTCGATTACGAGCACATCACTTACCATCAGGTGAGCGAGTTCTTATACGGATGGTATAAAATCTCGTTCTCTTCGCGCACATTGGTACCATGTAACTACTAAGCTTTTTAAATATAACTCACCCTAAACCCAACCTAAACCTAATTAAATTAAATTTATTTTAATATTAAATTAAATTAAATTTTGAATTTTAAAAACCAAAAAATCTAAAAAAAACTTACAATTCTAAACAACTATTATTTTAATTTTAAATAAACGAGCCTTCAACAAAGAGCTTAAATTTTTACACGCTTTTTATTAGCTTCACCTGTATGTTTGTATGTAACCGACTCTTGGGGCTTGATTTTGACCCACTTTAAGACGTCAGATTAAATTTAAAATTAGCACATTTTTCAAAGACCGATAACAATACAAGTTTGTTCCAATATCCTGATTATGATAATTTATTTTCTTACGACAACGTACCAGGCAGCTCTCCAGTGTAGTGTGTGGCTGTGGCTGACGATGGTCACTACCATCAGGGAAACCGACTGCCTTTTTTTCTTTAACTCCGGGAAATGCTCTGAGGCATCACACTGGGGAGTGGGCCTCTCCAGGCGGGTATGTGGGACTCGCAGCGCTCGAAAGGTGGTAAGGTGGACGCAGACTAAAACCCAACCAGTGTCACCAATGCCGTCTTTAGTGAAGTGCTCCGGATCAGTTGAGCAAACAGTGCACCTCGACAGCCAGTCAGTCCCCCAACGGACTCGACAACAGGGCAGGGGTTATACCCGCAACACAGAATCCCTCGACGTCGGGACAGTACAATGGTGTGAGTTTCTCATCTTTTTTGTCCCCTTTTGTTATAAGAGTGGTACAAAGAGTTCCCTTCTTTGGCTCAATTCGCTTCGCCCAAGGTTCACCACAGGCTACTGACCCCCACCGCCACGACAAGGCTTGAACCATGGTGGGGCGAACCAACTGCCTTGCATATCACATGGGAAACATTCACGCACTTCTTAGGAAAAAGATTAATCATCATCGTCACCATTACCAACCTTTTTTGCTGCACATAGGCCTCTTTCAATGTATGCCAAGACGATATAAATATAAGACTCCACGGCGAAGCGACCGATATATTCCTGTATATTATATAAAAACCCTTTAGCTCTCCCTATATCATTAACGCAATAGTATACCTAAGCAAAAACCTAATTAATCGGTTTCTTTGTAAATCAGCTTAGAGCGAGCAAATCCGACACACACTAATAGTGCGATTATGTATAATGCAAGCAAAACCACTTAGCTGGGGAAAATAAATAATGAGCGACGTAATGGCGTGTCACACGGAATTGCGTTGCAGCTATAAGTTTTTAAGTTTAATAAGTTTAATAAGCCAGCAGTATTCTAATTTTTCGCCAAACTGTGACAGCACTAAACTTAATTTTTGGCACCAAATTAGCACTATTATTTAATTACCTATTGCGCTTTTTTAAGCAATTCTACTTTGCCGTGCTAGCTTAACATACGTCTAAAATTATATTCTTCTGTCTATATTCTTATTTCTTATCTTTCTTTTTAAATGCTATAGCTGCTTCTACAGCAAGTATAATTCTTTTATTGTTTTTTTTATCTATTCTATTGTTGATAAGGAAATTTTATGACACAATAATAGATTCTGTACACAGATACGATGACACATGAATCCGTAAATTGACCGTAAACTGCCTTCATCATCATCGTCATCAGCTTTTATCCGTCCACTGCTGAAAATAGGCCGATCCCTTGCCACTCGCATCCAACACGGACAGTATAACTGCCTTGGTATAACATTAGTTGTCGTACGAAATAAAATTATAACGGTTGCACTTGTCTTGATGACTCCACACGTACATGAGAAAAACAGTATTTGCCAGATCGACGTGATAATAAGAGTCCCATTTCTCCTCATCCACCCACGGAACCCACTCACAAGGTAATGGAAGCTTTTATCTCCATATACAAATTAATTTAATAATTGCATTTAAAGGTACCGCAAATAATTGAATTGTTTAGAGGATGTTCGGCCGATTGAATCGTGTCTTATAATAATACTGAACACCGCTCAAGTTACATCAAATGTTTGTTGTAGACCTACACGTGGTAATAGGTATTCAGATTTAATATTGTAGTACTTTACATTAACTGTAATATTATAGTAACTTCATGTTCATATAGAAACATCTGTTGGCGCGCGTTGGCGAAAGTTGACTCAATTACTGAGAAGAAAGCTGTTGTGTTGTGTCACTTCCTTGATTCCCGAAATGTTCAGTGCCGCCCTCGTATACTATAGAAATCTTTAAGTAGTACTGTTGTACATTCATTATTTTTATCTAACTTTGTGATATCGTTCAATGATGCGCTGATTCACATAGTACATTCTTTTTTTCTTTTTTTCTGTCTGTAATCAAATTGCCTTCTACCCGAATCACAGTAAAGCTATTTTGTGGTATTAATGAGCAGGATTATCACGAGATAATCTTTAATCTACTCATGATCTATAGCCAACTGCCTGTGACCTACGACCTATCAATTATGACCTCTGAAATGTGACTTGTAAGCCTGTTACCTATATCCTATAACCTATAAGTTATAACTGGTAGCTGTAAAGTATCCGTAACGTCGGGCCATGGAGCATATAATCGGAATGTTATGTGTTTTATATTAAAACAAATTCCGCCAAATTTGTGCTGCGACGCTGCGACGGTTCTCCGCTCTGATTGGCCGACTGATGGCCATTGATGGATGATTCGCCGATGGGACGTACATGCAGATCACTGGTTGGTTGAATAGCTATTACGTCAGTGACAAATCATTGAAAAGTTTCGCTTTTATGCTCGATGCGTCGGGCATATCTTAATAAGTCGCGATAAAATCCATAAAAGTGGCTTCACAATAAAACGTGCTAGGCCCAGCTCTCGTTCCCACCACTGCTGCTCCTATGTAGTCAGGATCGACAGCAAAAACCAAGTGACCCTTTGATACGATCTCAGGGAACCTGATAGACTAAAACTACCTTGGGACCCGCAACGAAAAACCCGACAAAACGAAAGAGCATACAAAAAATTGAAAGGCTAATCCTCTGGTGTAGCTGATGTCATGGATGTCGTTGATCACTTACGAATAGGTGAACCGACAGGACTATTAAAAAACAATTACATTAACAGAAAACAATATTCATCGGTATACTGACAGGTTACTGTAAATGCATCAAAGTTCACGTATCACTTTAAACTCCCCCGGTGGGAATTTCAAACTGAATCTGTAATAGTCTCTAACTCCCGAGCTCTCTCGGGAACTCATAACGTGTACGGGCTGAGATCGTTTTCAACGTTCACCTTCAAGTATAAGGTTCCTTGTTCAATTGGGTTCAGATATTAACTTTTGGGTTCAAAAATTATAATCCTAAAATACTTCTTTACTTGTAGGTTAAAAAGTTAATCAACTTTTTGGTTAAAAAAATTATGATGTTTAAAATACACCTTACCTTGCTATACCTGTATATGTGTAGATTTTGTGTATACAGACAATGTATTTTCTGATAAATATTTTATATGGCAGATTAATATCAAATAAACGATGTAAAAATATTGATATTTATATTTAATATGAGAATGATAGCGATTATCACATGTATTCTTTTACATTTCCATTCCATCCATCCATTTGTATACAAATACTGGTGGTCCATTGCCCATCCCCCAATTGTAAGTAGTACTTTACTTTTGGAGTCGGTGTCAGCCAAGGTAGGTAGGTAATGTACAGCAACAAATACGACACCGACTCCAAAAGTAACTATAATGACGTGGTAAACGCAAAGTTTGTACATTAGTAGAAGATTAAGTTGATTATATGTTGTAAGCACAAAAATTAAAGAAACTGTTATTTTATTACTTTTTAGTTTAGTATTTTTGAAGTCGGTTTTAATTTTTTGTAAAACGTTTTTATTTCTTAATTTTTAGTGATTCCGAAATTCGTCGTCTTGGCGTTCATTGAAGGAGGCATGTTCAGCAGTGGATGGATAAAGGATGATGATGATGATGATGGAGATGATGGTGATGATGATGATGATTACGATGACCGCGACATACTATGGTGTGCTACCAAAGCATCCTATACAATTGTTAGTTACATCGACACGTAATAAAATCATCATATCATCAAGATAAACAAAACCAACCAAATAGGCATTATTGGGAATAACTAAAAAACGGCTTGTCAGATCTTAATAAAATTAATATGGGACCAAATTGGAAACACCAGCTTTCAAACAAAAAAATAACCATCGATATCCATTCACAAACGGCGGAGATATCGTGTCACATACATACAAAAAAAAAAAAAAAATTGAACCTCCTTTTTTTTTGAAGTCGGTTAAAAAGGGCAACGCGTGCGGATGTCTATGGGCGTCGGTATTCACCATAAGTCTAAGCCTGCTCGAGCTGTCGAAAGGAGCAATCGAATTGCCTCCTTATACCCATAAAAATTCACATGCTTCCCAGGTTCAAATCCCACGAAAGAAAACAATTTGTAAATCATATATAATATTTCCGCGGGTGTCACGGATAATAATAATAATATCTTGTGACAACTAACACACGGCCATCTGATCCCAAACTAGGCAGAGCCTGTTCTTATGGTAACCAAACGACTGATATATACTTATATATTTCTAAATACATACATATTATAGATAAATAAAGTACACCCAGACACAGAAAAAATGATAATGCTCATCACACAAACATTTGTCCTGGGTGAGAATCGAACCCACGACCTTCTGGTTTAGCAGTCAGGGTCACTAACCACTAGACCAACAGGCCAGTCATATCTATTACATATAATTATTGTACATACAGATTATTGTATCTATGTATTCGGTAAGCAATGTTAATGTGTCATATCCCTGTACGAGCACGAATGAGCCACAAAAGTAACCGTTTGTTTGTGTTACCAAAGACCCAAACATGTGCCTTAATACTTTATGGTCTATTTATTTGAAATAAACAACGTTCCGTCCGAGAAAATATGTGCTCCGTTATGAATCCTATATATTTTGGGGTTTTTTAATGACTTCATATTTAAAGACCAAGTTGTTACGGTAATTATTGTAATTTACGGTGTAAATTCTATTTTTAATGTGTTGTTAGTATTTTTATATTGGTAAGAGGTAGTGCCATGCTTTGCGGCTGAATTGGGCCGGCACGACCGGGGTGGTACCTCTCACTCACATAATACCTGTCGCGTTTTGTGTGGTTTGTGAGTTCCCGATTTGGGGGGAGATAAGGAAAAGGAGAGCAACTCATTTGCATAATCTCTGGTTGTGCGGATGTGTATAGACGTCGATAGTCGCCAAACGGCTTCGATTGTTTGTTTGCCCTTCTATGATATAAAAAAAATCAATCCTCATAATTATTCAAATTGAGAAATATTTGGCGTAGGTTTTTGTTTTGTAAAATACATATAAATAAAAATATACGTATAAATATAAAATAAGATATTATCTTTAACTAACGGGCAGAAATCGTCCTGCAACATTCAACAACAGCGACAAATCGTGTCCTAAAGTATTAAGAATATAATCTTAGTGACCAAACTGCACTGAGTGTACATAATTTCATTAAAAGTAGGAGTTACTCGAGAACAAACAACCAAACGAATGTTTTATACATAAAAGATGTATCATCATCATCATCAGCCTCTATCCGCCCACTGCTGAACGTAGGCCTTCCTTAATAAGACGGCCGATCCCTTGCGGCTTGCCACTAGCATCCAACATGGACTGGCCACTGCACGGAGATTGTCTTCCCACCTGGTTAATGGCCGAGCAACACTCCGTCTACCTAAACCTGGCCTCCACTCTATCTTACTGGCCCATCGGCCATCCGTTCTCCTGAGTGTGTGCTCAGCCCGCTGCCACTTCAACGAGCTTATTCATTGCGCATATGCAGTAACAGGATATACATATACTAGCTGTTGGCCGCAGCTTCGCCCGCGTAAACTTAGATTTACAGCCGTACCCGGATTGATGATGATCATTTATCTATGGACGGGCGGAGGACTTAGTATACAATATGTAGTGATTAATACCGTATTTGTGTAAGTAAATAGCTTTTACATTACCGCTTTATAATTGGCAATTTTTTTTAATGGATTATAAATGGATATAGGTAGTATGTTATCTTTAACATATAGACGTATGCCATCGCGGAATTTTCAGTAGGCATATTTAGTATACACAATTCCACCAATAATTTAATTATTGATATTAAATTTTTATTGTTATAATATTATTAAAATATAAAAAAAAAATTGTAGCCATAATAATTGGTGTCTGGTTGGCATACGTGACCTGATAATATACTCTTGATTCATATATTGTTTTCTAATGTTTACGCGAATTTCACTAATTATAATAAAACAATTTTTTACGGATTTTATCGCGGTTTATTAAGATTTTTACAAGCCCGACGTTTCGGATACTTTACAGCAACCATGGTCACGGGAGGTCCTCCCGTGACCGTAAATAAAATCCGTAAAAAATTGTTTTATTATAATACTCTTGATTCAGTTGAAAATCAGCGTCAGGAAATATTTTTCTGAGACAATGCTGAACTGGACCATTTTGACACATCTTATTATTAAAATTTTTTGTTTGCAATAATTATTGTCTTTATTTATTTATTTATTTTTGTCTTATTTTAAGGTTTGTGCAATCAAAATTGTTTTTCTGTGTACCTATCTCTCTCTCTGTCTCTGTGTGTTTCCTGTATGTGTCGAATAAATGTTTCTTTCTTTTCTTTCTTTCTTTCACCATACATTGATATCTATACAAATAAACAAAATTGGATGTATACACGGTACATATACCAAAATAGCCTTTTTTTAAATTTTTGTCTGTCTGTCTGTTTGTTCCGGCTAATCTTTTGACGGGCCTTTCACTGGCAGATAGCTGTTATTATAGGGAGTAACTTAGGCTATACAAATAATCATCATCAATCCGCGTACGCATGTAAATCTAAGTTAACGCGGGCGAAACTGCGGGCAACAGCTAGTATTATAAATGCGAAACTAACTCTGGCTGTCTGTTATTCACGTCTAAACCACTGAACAGATTTAGATGAAAAGTGGCACAAAGATAGTTTGAGACCCGAGAAAGGACATAGGATAGTTTTTATCCCGGATATCCAACGGGAACAATATTAAACGTGTGCAATACAAAAGTGTGTGCCTCATAAGGATTCGCATCTTGTAATAGATAGCGTGAACTACGTTTTGAGTAAACGCCATCTATTGACACATTTTAAAAACATCTAGTTACACTTATACATCTTATATCTTACCCTTACTCAAGCTGTCTCTATACCCAACATTCAAATCGGTTCGGTGGTTTAATAAATACCTACACAGTCCCGGTGTTTTACCTGCACAGCTCGTAATTTTTTTACCTGTAAAGCCCGTGGGATTTTCATAGCGGGATAAGAAATTTATATCCTACGTTAAGTTCCAAAGTATCTTCATATCAAATTTCACCCAAATCTGTTCCGTGGTTTAGAAGATAGATAGTCCTGGGGATTAACCCGCATAGTTTCCGTTCCCGTGCGATTTTCAGGATAAGAACTATTTTAAGTTCTACGTTAATTTTCAAAGTATCTTCATATTATCAAATTTCACCCAAATCTGTGCCGTGGTTTAGAAGATAGACTGTCCTGGGGTTTTACCCGTATAGTTCCCGTTACCGAAGGATTTTCAGGATAAGAACTATTTTAAGTCCTACGTTAAGTTTCAAAGTATCTTCATATCAAATTTCACCTAAATCTGTGCCCTGGTTTATAAGATAGACAGTCCCGGCGTTTATCACGCATAGTTCCCGTTCCCAAAGGATTTTCAGGATAAGAACTATTATAAGTCCTACTTTAAGTTTCAAAGTATGTTCATATCAAATTTCGCCCAAATCTGTTCCGTGGTTTTGAAGATAGACAGTCCCAGCGTTTTACCCGTATATATCCCGTTCCCGTGGGATTTTCAGGATAACAACTATTTTATGTCCTACGTTAGGTTTCAAAGCATCTTCGTAATAAATTACACCCAAATCTGTTCCGTTGTATAGAAGATAAACAGTCATTGACTTTTCCCGTATAGTTCCCGTTCCCGTGAGATTTTCAGGAAAAGAACTATTTTAAGTCCTACGTTAAGTTCCAAAGTATATTTATGTCAAATTTCACCCAAATCTGCTTCGTGGTTTATAAGATAGACAGTCCCGGGGTTTTACCCCTCATAAATCCCGTTTCCGTGGGATATCCGGGATAAAAACTATCCTATGTCCTTTCTCGGGTCTCAAACTATCTTTGTGCCAAATTTCATCCAAATCTGTTCAGTGGTTTAGGCGTGAAGAACAGACAGACAGACAGACAGACAGAGTTACTTTCGCATTTATAATATTAAGTAAGGAGTAAGGATAAGGAAAAGTAAGGATTACGGCTTCGATTTTATTTATTAAAGCATAAAATATAATGTTTTTTTATTAGGTGTCTTGGACTGCACGTTTAAAGTTATAAGATTTAGGCTTAAGAATTCTGTCGATCCTACTTAGCCCTAAACTATAATAAATTAAACAAAAACCCTACAAGAAGACGTTAACTCGTAAATATTACCAAAGTTGTGAAGACCATTGTGAAATTAGCCTTATCGTTAGTTCAAAACTTTAGCTAACTAAACTTAGCGGAACAGAACTTAACGGGATTTATGCGACTAATAAAATCTTTTGGATTTTTTTTCTGTTGCAGCTAATGAAAATAGCAGGAATACAACAGGCGTCATTTTAAATGTTTATAACTTTGTTGTTTGTTGTTCTAAGTACATACCTACTGTTGTTTTTGTTGAGAATAATCAAATCAAATTTTTCCATACTAAAAATAACTATTACATTACTTTTTACGAATTTCTCTTCTCCTGTGTTTACCGGCGCAACGTTATTGTAAAAAATGCAGTAAAAATTTCATTAACAAAATTAGACAACTGTTAAACTCTTGTAGAACTAACTGGTTTCATGATCCTAACTTGTATCAAACCATTTCACAAAGCATATATATTATTTTTTAGTTGGCTATTTTGTAGCTCCAAGTGTCATAGAGTCCTCGGGTATACAATATTTAGCGTTCTTTTAGAAATAAAAGAAAGAGAATGAAGATTTCGACGGTCGAGTGGTCTGGCTACTGGACACTATAAGGAGCGGTCGCAGGTTCGAATCCCGCCAAGTGCAGACGGGGGTAGGTTAACGTGGCGTGTTTTTTTTTTTTGGATCCCCACCATGGTTCAGGCCTTGTCGTGGCGATGGGGCTCAGTAGCCTAGGGTGAGTCGGCACCTTGGGCGAAGCTAATTGAGCCGAGGGGGCTCTTTGTAACCCTCTTATTAGAAGAGGGGACAAAAGAGCAGGGGACAAGGGGCGAGGATGGGAACCTCACCCCATTGTACTGTCCCGACGTTGGGAGGGGTTGTTCTGTGGTGCGGGACAATCCTTCTGTGGAGAAGACCCACTCCCCAGGCGGGATGCCTCAGAGCATTTCCCGGCGTAAAAGAAAAGAAAGAGAGAGGTGTGATTTTTGGTTAATATTTACCTATTTATAATCTAATGCGTGCTTGTTAGTCTAAATTAGTGCATATAATAAAAACTAAATCACGCCAAATGGGTATTTAAAAAACCTACGCTCAGTTTGAAAATTTAATTATCGGATTTGAACAAGTTGAACAAATATCTTGGGCGATTGGAGCTAAAAGCTTTTCACTGGAGATATTCTGGCACTCATGAAACTTTAACGGATAGATATTTTTTTAGTTCGCAAAACAAGTTCTATCAACATTTCATTATCATCAGCCCGTTATCATGCTGGCAAATATATTTTCCATGTAACGTCCTGAGAGTACTGTTTTATACCAGTATATGGTATACTATATAGCCAGCTGGCCACCATGGTTCAGGCCTTGACGTGGCGGTGGGGCTTAGTAGCCTAGGGTGAGCCCAGCACCTTGGCCGAAGCTTATTGAGTCGAGGGGGCTCTTTGTACCCCTCTTATAAGAAGAGGGGACAAAAGAGCAGGGGGCAAGGGGCGAGGATTGGAACCTCACGCCATTGTACTGTCCCGACGTTGGGAGGGGTTTCTGTGGTGCGGGACAACCCCTCTGTGGAGGTGGCGTCGGTCCCTTGTGGGATTGACTGGCTGTCGAGGTGCCCTGTTAGCTTAACAGATCCGGGGCACCTCACCAAAGGCGGCACTGGTGGCACTCGCCGGGTTTTAGTAGGTAGAGCTGCGTCCACTTACCATCTTTCGTGCGCAGCGAGTCCCACATACCCGCTCCTCAGAGCATTTCCCGGCGTTAAGGAAAACAAAGAAATATATATATATATATATAATATTAAACCGCTTTGAGCTGGCTATATATATATATATAGCCAGCTCAAAGCGGTTTTATAACTAAAAAACTATTATTTATTAGTCACGCGTATATCTTTTTTAAATATCAGCTAGATAGGTTGGCAGACTAGCCACGTTGATAGCCGTATGATATAATAATCTATCACCTTGCGTTTATTGAAAATCGGTTTAGTTTTTGCGTTGTGCAGAACAAACTAACAAACGCATTTGCATTAAAAAAATCAATAATATTACCAATGAAGTATATTTAAAACGTCAATTGAATCTACCACCGGTTCCAAGGCAAGCCCACTGAGAAGAACTGGCGAAACAAACTCAGTGGAATAATATTTTCAAGTAATATGTATTCTATAATAAATTTTACATGTTTTCCTGAAATGACTGGGAGGAACGCCCTATTCCCAAGGTGTACTATCTTTGATGTATCTATACAGATAAATAAAATTATAGTGTCTGTTTGTAATATCACAATAACCGCTTTATTATATAAAACCATACCAAAACCATATACCAAAATAACATTTTTACATTTACAATTTTCGTCTGTTTGTCTGTCTGTTTGTTTGTTCCGGCTAATCTCTTAAGCTTCTGGGCCAATTTTGGCGGGACTTACACTGGGCGATAGCTGATGTTTTAAGAAGTAACTTAGGCTATAAAAACAATCATCATCACTCCGGGAACGGCTGTAAATCTAAGTTAGCGCGGGTGAAGCTGCGGGCAACAGCAATTTTATAATATAAGTATAGATTCTCATGATCATCATCATCACCATTACTAGCCCTAAACCTATCCAGGCGATTGCGTGATAACCAGGAGACAATAACGGCCTGATAATGATAAAAATGAGCTTCTAAATTATAACTTATTAAGTGGAACAGTCACGCTACGTGCTTTTAATGGTGTCAGATTTGAAGGTGTGTTGTGATCACGGGGAAGGCTTTTGTCATATGTATTACTAGCTTTTGCCCGCAGCTTCGCCCGCGTTTACTTAGATTTACAGCCGTACCCGGAGTTATGATGATTGTTTTTATAGCCTAAGTTAAGGTCTGGCCAATGCAACTCCTTGATTGGGTGCCTATTCTATGACGTCATCATCAGTTAGTTATCATCTTGATGTGATGATGGATCCTATATACCACTGCACGATCTCTTTCTTAAAACCTTGGTTCTTGGTCCGCAAGCGAAAAAAAGTCCCCCGTCTAGGGTCTTCTAAAACAGTTTTGTGACGATAAACCACGCCAGCGTAACTAATCAATCTATATTGATATAAAACTAATAATATAGTTTGTTTTGCTGAACGCGCTGTTCTTAGAAAACACTAATAGGACAGAAAATATATTATTATAAATATTTCCTTTTTATTTCTTTTGCGCCGGGAAATGCTCTTAGGCAACCCGTGGGGGAGGGGGGACTCCCTCGGGTATGTGGGACTCGCTGCGCCCGAAAGATGGTAAGAAGGACGCAGCTCTACCTACTAAAACCCGGCGAGTGCCACCAATGCCGCCTTTGGTGACGTGCCCCGGATCTGTTGAGCAACAGGGCACCTCAACGGCTAGTCAGTTCCTCAAGGGACCGACGCCACCTCCATAGAGGGGTTGTCCCGCACCACAGAACAACGCTTTCCAACGTCGGGACAGTGCAATGGGTTAGGTTCCCATCCTCGTCCCTTGTCAGCGAAGGGTACAAAGAGCAGCACCCTCGGTTCGATTGGCTTCGCCCAAGGTTCACCTTAAGCTACTGTGCCCCACCGCCATGAGAAAGCTTGAACCATGGTGGGCATTATAAATATTTATACACAAGGAAGATCTTAGGCTATTTATTGTAAAATTTATTTACTATTTCGTGGCGGGAACGAGTTAGTTACATAAACCTCCGAATCATTCAACGGACATAACATTTTATGACGACGAATTGTAAAAGTAATTGTAAACGGACTCTATTGCAGTGCAATAATTGTAAGACATCAAACTGTTGTACATAAACCACCTAGGCAGCGATAAAACAACAGATTGTTATAAACTTTACGGCGGGGTATATTGTGCAAAATATTTATTGGTTTTACGAGCCGCCGTCAAACGATAGTAAAAACCTAATTATGTCTGTTATTTAACCTTTAATCATCGGAATGACTTCACTGGCCTTTTACCCGGCAAGGAAAGGGTTATGATTTTGGCAGTCTATGTATGTATGTTCCACTGTAGCGCGTAAACAAAGTACTTATCCGAATTAATAATTGAGGCGTCAAAAAAAAAAATGTTTGTGGTCGGATTGAAATTTTAAGCTTTTTACGTGTTATAGATTTATTTATTTAGTATAAAACAAGTTACAAAGACAAATACATTTTACACCGATACCTAAAAAGACTGGGAAGCAGTCTGTACATCAGGCACCAGCACCCCTCATTCGAGAGTGGATCTAAGTGAGTGTATTATAGGTTTAAGCCGAGCCGACCTACAAATTCGAATATAGGTACTTTGTTCTTCACTGTTACTATCACTTTCGTTCTTATTCTTAACTGTCTTGAAAATTTCCGTTTATAAAATAAGAAATGCGACACATTTTTATAGCTTGTAGTAACTGTATTGTGTAATAAATGTTTGCAATATAAATATTGCAAACATTTATTATTCCAAATAATCTAGCCTTCTGCTATTTTCTCTATCCAACTAACAAAAAAAAGTGTATGCAATCCACATAATATGGCAGAAGTAAAACTTCAGAATAAGCCCTTTTATAAATTCTGTAAGTGTTAAAGAAAAAAGGAAGAATTTGAAGATGATACTGGTAATGAAAGATTTCAAACGTCTCAGTCCAATGGCCAATGATAACTTGAATAAAGTTCTTAACTTGGCCATTTCCATCGAGATACTGGATCTAACTTTTAACTGTTATGTTACTGTTATCGATGAATAACTAAAACTAGATAAAAAATGGATTCAAAGAATGGATGGAAAGTTAAAATACAAAAACCACGAAAAACAAACTATAAATTGCATTGAAATCTTTTATTTATACTAACATTAGCTGTTATCCGCAGCTTCGCCCGCGTTAAATATTTAGATTTGCAGCCGTACCTGGATTGATGATTATTATTTTTATAGCCCTATAATAGCAGCTATCTGTCAGTGAAAGTCCCGTCAACATCGGTCCAGCCGTTTCAGGGATCAGCTGGAACAAACAGACAGACAGGCAAACAAAAATGTTAAAAATTGCTTTTTGATGTAAGTACCATCTATAGTTTAATATGCATTTAGTGAAAAGATGCTAATTTGAAATTACAAACAGACACTTCAACTTTATTTATCTGTATAGAATACAAATGAGAAAAGAAAAGGATGCCGATATTTAAAATTTAGCAAGGATTGATTATAAGCTGAAAGCACACATAAGGTAAGTAACACAGATAATAATATAATATACATTTATACATCTATCTATACACATAAAAAAATTAAAACAAAAATTATAAACAACTTCAAAAAAATAAAACAATTAAAAAGTAATAAAATAATCGCATTCCTTTAATTTTTGTAACTAATAATCATCTTTTTCTTCTACTAATGTACAATTTTAGCGTTTACCACGTCATTATTGTTACTTTTGGAGTCGGTGTCAGCTATAAGTTAAATAGGTACAGCAACAAATACGTCACCAACCAACCAACAAATAGGTACCTACCTACCTATTTTATGATACAGCTAGTGTATCATAAAATGAAACTTTGAGGTTGTTACACAATTACGAGGCTCAAAACTGCATAAATAAACATGAAATCTTGTCGTTCATCGATAGACACACCAATGTCTAGCAGTGGACGGAAAAACGTTGATGATGAAACCGATGATGATGATGAAATGTCATAAATCTGGACCCTCGGGGTTTTTATGTCATGTCATTGGGCATGTCGGATGACAGCGGTCTCATTGTTATTGAAATCAGCTGCTGATATCACGAGACCCTACCCTACGGCTCATCTAAATTCATACATCTTCATAGTTTGATGAACTTAGTAGTAGAAACTATGAATTCCTGTGGTTTCATATGTGTTTAATTTTTATTGTAATGACATTTAAAGTTCGACGACCTCTGAGGCTCAGTGGTTAGCGCGTTGGCACTCAAGCCGGAGGTTGCGGGTTCGAACCCCGCCAGAGAACAAAAAAGTTTTCTGTGTTCATGTATGTGTATTAAATATGTGTATTATATAATAAAAATCTTAAATATAATATGTATAGTATAAAAGTTAAATATATTCCCGTTGTCTGGTACCCGTAACACAAGTTCTTCGAGAACTTACCACGGGACCAGATTGACGTGGTGTAAGCGTCACATTATTATTATTATAGAATTAGACAATAGGAACAATAGACACGACTAGGAACACGTAACATAAAAGAGGAAACATTTAATGTCTATTTTGCCTAAAGATAAAAATATATGGCGGACATTCCTCAAGAGCAATCTTACTATAATTAACGAGTTTACCTCCGCCCGCCGGTTCATCTACTCTTAATTTTACATTCACTTTTAACTGTTTATTTTACTTAAATATTTATATGTCCATTTGTTTGTCATGCTTCTACTACAACTAGGCCAAGTTAATAATATAATAATATGTATGTAATAATCAACCCTTCAATAATAATAATAATAATAATAACAACAATAATATGTCCCACTGCTCCACGGGTCTCCTCCTCGAAATCAGGCGAGGAGGGTTTTGGGCCATAGTTCACCAATGCGCTGGCCCAATGTTGGTAGATGAACTTCACATCTTCAGAGACTTTTAATCTCATCAGGCATGTTCGGTCGCATGTTGACTGACGTTTTTTCTAAATGTCTGCGTACCAGGTGTACGCAGACATTTAGAAAAAACGTCAGACGTCATCTATTGTTTGACATTGTCGTCATTATTCAAATTTGAATGTGTGCGTATCGTAGTGTTACATTTTATTTAATTAATTTAATGTATTTATAATGCATATTGCACAAAACAATAACTTTCTCCAATTAATCTTTAACTGTACGAAATATCGAATTCCTCCATGTACGAAATCCTCTTAAAAAGGGGTATAAAGATTTTTGCTTCACGTATTAATAAATAGATGATTGAAGGAAAGTGATGAAGACACTTATGCCGAGATTCAAACCCGCGACTGTACTAGAGGTTGCATAATCTTAACCTTTCGATATTAACCTTTGGAATACGTTCCAGCTAAACTTACAATTGTCTTGGAGATCTTATGAATTAAATTATAATAACAAAAAGGTTAGTCGACATCACAGCTACCTCGGACAAAGAATTAGTCTAGAAATTCAAAGGGGGAACGCTGCCAGTATCTTCGGGACCTTGCCTAAAGGGACTCCTTTTTATTAATATAATTAAGTTATTATATTATATTTTTTAAGGTTTTTTAGTTTTAGTTTCTTTGTAATCTTTAAATGATAACAAGTGATATAATTATAATATTAATTCTAATATCACCGATGTAGCGGTGTAATGAAAACCAGAAAGTTTGAACAAATTAGTTTTAATATGATTGTAATTTTAACTTTTGTAATTAATTTTTAACATTCTATTAGAAAGGAATACAATTTTGTTCAGCGCTACGATATTATATGTATACTTATCCTACTAACACTATAAACGCGAATGTTTGTATGTATGAATGTTTGTTACAATTTCACTCAAAAGCTATTGAATGGATTTTAATAAAACTTAACAATAATATAGCTATACATCTCATAGGTTACAATTTACTCCCACGGGAATGGAAAGTACGCCGGCAAAACTGCGGGCCGCTGCTAGTATTACTATAGAACTAAATATAATGTTGTAAAGCGCAATTTTGTTGGATTGAATGCGTAAATCTCCCAAAGTACTAGCCGTAGTAAAATAATTTTGAGAACTATTTTTCTATTTTGAAACAACAGAGAAATACTTACTCGTAATCATCATTATGCAAGAGGGGTCAAAAGAGCAGGGGGCAAGGGTCGAGGACGGGAACCTCACCCCATTGTACTGTCCCGACGTTGGGAGGGGTTGTTCTGTGGCGCGGGACAACCCCTCTGTGGAGGTGGCGTCGGTCCCTTGGGGGACTGACTAGCCGTCGAGGTGCCTTTTTGTTAATTAGATCCGTGGGACCTCACCAAAGGTGGCATTTGTGGCACTCGTCGGGTTTAGTGGGTAGAGCTACGTCCACTTACCAGCTTTCGGGCGTAGCGAGTCCCACATACCCGCGTAGGGAGACCCACTCCCCCGCGGGATGCCTCAGAGCATTTCCTGGCGTTAAATTAAAAAAACCTACATGCCTAAGATTCAATATCTTTAGTGTTAATTTCACTAAGTGAACATCGTAAATATCTATAAATATCTACCTCGTTTCATTTCGAGGAAAATCCGTTCCCGACCGTGATATATTCGAACAAACAAACCTAGCATGTCTATATCCATAAATATGTTTTTCTTTCTTGATATATTGTACTAATGACCTTAGGTGGGTGTTTGGGTTTGAGCCAAAAGTATGAACACAATTTAAGTTGGGGTATTCAAGATAGTGAGCCATATTCCCTGTCAGAAGTTGTGAGTGATTTAAGAAAAATGCCTGTTTTGTTTGCGCCTACACGGTAATAAATTATTCTTCAGAGGAGAGAAGTACACTCGCTGAAATAAATAAAAAATACAACATAGTACAATCATCTTATTAATTGTCGAATCGAATATGCACTACCAATGCAATTTGTAGAACCGGCGAAACAAACTCAGTGTAAATATTTTATGATATAACTAGCAGCGCCCCGCGGTTTCACCGGCGTACTTCCATTTTACGTAGAAGTACAGGGATAAATTATAGCATATATGTTATTCTGATGTATAAGCTATCTTTATTGTAAGTTTCATTAAAATCCATTTAGTAGTTGTTGCATGAAAGAGTAACAAACATCCATACATCCTTACAAACTTTCGCGTTTATAATATTAGTAAGATGCGATAAGACTAAAAAGAAACAAATGCCTATTCCCAAAGAGGGAATTAAAATATAAGATAGATAATAGAATAGACATATTCAATATATTTTTTAATACCCTTTACCACACTAAATATATTACAGTATGATCACTTGTGACCACTTTCAACAATTTGGACTCAAGTCTCGAATTTGGAAATAAAAAATAATATTCAGCTTCCACGAGCTTTTGACAAAGAATGACCATCGTCGGAAACTATTACTTAAAACATACACTTATGGAAAAAATTAAGGATAAAAGATCCAATAGGGATTTCTAAAATTGTTTATTGCTAAAAATAGTTATTTATTAGTCGTAAAGCAGATTTTAGTATTTTAAATTTAATATTGTAAAGCGAAAAATTAAGATTTATTTATTTGGTCGTATGAGTTTTTTTTGGTTTTTCGAGGTTTAATCAAGGTTTGTGAATGGCTTGAAAAGCCATTCACAAAATCAGTATTAAGAATATATTTAGCCGATTGTACCCATAGCTGCTGTTTATGGACTGATAATTTACGCGCAAACATGAGAAATTAAGTTGTTGTGTTAAAGAGGAAAGTTTTACACAAACACTTAAGCTTCTCCCAAGATTGTAGCGTATAAGTGATATTGTTTTGAAAATAATTCATATTAGCAGGTTCTTCGCCAACTTGTTGTATAGGTAATACTTTTAAAAGAATTAAGAAATATGTGTTATGATTAACGATAAATAATCATTACCTAATAATATAGGCTAGGCTAGCAATCATTGTCAACATAGGCCAGCATGGGAATTGTTTATTTAATAAGAAAAATTGTTTATTTAATAAGTAATAAAATCTGTTACAGTAATACAAATTTTAACTCAAAAGTGATATTCCACCAAATAACAAGACGCTACAGCTAATTTGTGAAATATAATACTACAGATGCAACTTTTGCTACAAAATGCTACAGTCTGCTACATTATGGTACATTGTGCTACAGAGTGCTACAGTTGGCTACATTTGGCTACAGAATGCTACAGTTTGCTACATTATGCTATAAACTACATTCTACGAGATATTTCTGTAGCACAGTGTATTGCACATTGTGATACAAATTGCTACGATGTACTACGGTTTACTATAGAATAGGTACAACAAAGTGCTAAAGCGGTACGGTCTCCCGAGTCATAGCAACATATACCAACAGAACAATATACAAAGAAGTTGTTGTCATTAACGAAGTTTTTCAAGCGATTTTTTTTTTTTTTACTAATAGCACTGTTTTTCTTGACACCCTTTGATTGACAAATCAATCAACGAATAGATAGTTAGATCTGATCAAAATGTCTAGATGGGTCATTTTATTTCTGGTCCGGCTATTGCTATTCTTTCAGAACAAGAAATCGTCCAGTCAGTCATAATATAAATTGTAAATTTATATAAGCCTCAGAAAACTTTAGGAGCCCTTTAACACTCGGCAACTGTATTAACATGTACAGATAATTTACTCGTTTAACAAGTTATTGCCCACTCAAATGTACTTAGTGTAATTTATTGAAATATGAAAAATAAATAAGAAATATGTAAATATTATAATGATACTACTTTTTCAGATTCTTTCGTCATTTGTTAAGTTTTAAATTTACAAGGTTTCGGATATTATAATGTATAATGTTATGTATATGTGGTGTACTACGCGACGGTAGGCATTTGTACCACCAATTTTTTTTATAGAAGAGAGGGCAAAGGGACAGTCGGTTCACCTGATGGTAAGTGATAGCGACATCCACTGACACCCGCTACATCAGAGGGTTAGCAGGTGCGTTGCCGGACTTACAAATGGGAGTATGCTCTTTTCTTGAAGGTCCCTAAGTCGTATCGGTTCGGAGACACCGTAAGTGGCAGCTGATTCCATATATTTGTCGTGCGAGGTTAGAAATGCCGTTCCTCTCGAAAATCGAGTTACCCTCCTGCTTGAATATGCCTCCCATGAAATAGCCTTCTATCATTCAGAAAGAATGGCAGAGCAGCTATACAATTACTAGCAACTACTTATCTTCTTACCCCTGTCAAAAGACTTATAAAGCATTAATGTTACCATCAATTGGCGCACCTGAAAGTTTGCTCTAATATAAAATTAAATATTTTTTTTGTATTCCTTCGCTATCACGGAAGAGCTTCACGTCATTAAATGAGCGACTCACTTCGTTTCCTCCTCTAAATCAACAAGGGGATATTATATTATTAGTAGAGTATTCCATAGCTCTTGCATGCCCAATGCAGGTTAGCCAAGAGCAGTACAGACTTAATCATATCCCAGTTACATGACGAAAATTCCTTATCCTTTTTGGTGAGCTCAAAAATAAAGGAATACCAAAAGCGTTCTCCTCAAAGGAATTAAAAGTGAGCGCAGAGGTGAATTACAATCAGATAAACATCCCAACCGGTTTACTGAACGGTTTTCAATCAAACTGCTTTAAGTTTTAACTGCCAGTGATCCTCATGACACTTTGTGACAAGGATCTATGCTAATATTATAAAGAGGTTTGTATGTTTGGATGTAGGTTATCTTTAAAACTAGTGATTTGATTTTCTTTAAATCACATGTATGACGCTGTTGCTGAGTGACGAAAAATAATCGTTTTCATTCCGGATACGGCTGTCAACAAAACACGGGCAAAGCTGCAGGAATAGAATAAAGCTAAATGTCGTTTTTTGAACAAACTTATCTCAAAAACCAATTTAGACTCAAGTCTCGAATTTGGAAATAAAAAATAATATTCAGCTTCCACGAGCTTTTGACAAAGAATGACCATCGTCGGAAACTATTACTTAAAACATACACTTATGGAAAAAATTAAGGATAAAAGATCCAATAGGGATTTCTAAAATTGTTTATTGCTAAAAATAGTTATTTATTAGTCGTAAAGCAGATTTTAGTATTTTAAATTTAATATTGTAAAGCGAAAAATTAAGATTTATTTATTTGGTCGTATGAGTTTTTTTTGGTTTTTCGAGGTTTAATCAAAGTTTGTGAATGGCTTGAAAAGCCATTCACAAAATCAGTATTAAGAATATATTTAGCCGATTGTACCCATAGCTGCTGTTTACGGACTGATAATTTACGCGCAAACATGAGAAATTAAGTTGTTGTGTTAAAGAGGAAAGTTTTACACAAACACTTAAGCTTCTCCCAAGATTGTAGCGTATAAGTGATATTGTTTTGAAAATAATTCATATTAGCAGGTTCTTCGCCAACTTGTTGTATAGGTAATACTTAGGTAATACTTTTTGGTGAGCTCAAAAATAAAGGAATACCAAAAGCGTTCTCCTCAAAGGAATTAAAAGGGAGCGCAGAGGTGAATTACAATCAGATAAACATCCCAACCGGTTTACTGAACGGTTTTCAATCAAACTGCTTTAAGTTTTAACTGCCAGTGATCCTCATGACACTTTGTGACAAGGATCTATGCTAATATTATAAAGAGGTTTGTATGTTTGGATGTAGGTTATCTTTAAAACTAGTGATTTTTCTTTAAATTTTTCATTAAATTTCAATAGTAACACTTTACAAACAGCTCAGTTAGCGAGTTATAGCTAATAGCTTAGCTAAAGCTTTTTGGGAGTGAAAAAATAATACTTGTGCAATATTGTACGTGATGGAAATTTTATATCGGATTTGTCTATTGATTTACAGTAACTAGCTCTCGCCCGCAGCTCTGCCCGCGTTAGCTTAGATTTATAGATATATATGGTGATTACTTTTATAGCTTAAGTCACTCATTAGCATTATACTTGTGGGAAAAAAACTGGCATTCATAGGGACTGCCCATAGAAGTGAAAACTTTTGATATGAAATTTTAAATTTTAATACTAAATATTTAAAATTTTATTGACTGACTGTGACTAGGACACGAGTTTTCGTTATGATGAAGCGAGTTGCTCAACGCGCCTAAAGAAGTCTCCACTTCGACAAAAATTGGTTAAATTAGATTGTTTCGCAAACTATCTCGTATATGCAAACCTTTGTCCTAGGTTTCGGCTAAGCCGCGAGCGCATCGACCCGAGAGGTCCTGGAGTCTAACAGATGCACCCATAAAAATTTCTTTAAATGATTTTAACAACAATGTTTTTTTTAGAAGAGGCAACGGACACATACACCTGGTGGTAAGTCATGAACGACATAGATAACTGCTACATTAATAGCAGGTGCGATCCGGCCTTTCAAATATGCGTATGCTCTTTTCTTGAATGTATCTAAGTCGTATCGGTTCGGAAATACCGTAGGTGGCTTGTTCCATAGTGGTCGTGCGAGATAGGTAATGCTGAAACATCGTTACTAGGACAACAACATTACCCGCTGGTGAGGAAAAACGTAAAAAACCTGCATATTTTGTACTCGTACAATCGGTAACGTGTTTGCTGCAGTTATTTTAAATAGACAAGTAAGCCTAATTGACACAAGTTTGGCGATTTTTTTATAGGAGAGGGACAAACACACAGTCGTTTCACCTGGTGGTAAGTGATATGCGACATCCATAGACACTAAATACGTAAACGTGAGACATAACGTTTTCGGAAACACACACTATAGTGTGAATTTCAGGATTTTTCTATTAATTTGTAATCGTTAATAGTTGAAAGAGAATAAATTGGAGGCACTTGTAACTTGTACAGTAAGTAAGTAAGTGTAAGAGACAGGAGGCAGATAAAATTATTTCTTAATAAATAATAATAATAAAGCAAACTTTACGTACTCCAACGTAAAGTTTGCTTCGGATTGGGCCAGCGTTTCGGCCATGCATTAGACTCTCGACCGATTTAGATTAGGATACTCGTGCTCCCATTGGGACGTATGAGGGCCATAAACCTTTCTGCTTTACACTTTTGACATAACATATATAACCGGAGGGGGGCGTCCCCCTTTCGATTATTTCTTAAGTGAGCCATCTGCTCATTTACTTTTGAGCTTAAAGGCCATCAGGCCGAAAAGTCTAGCCCTTCTAAAAAATAGAAATGCCCCTGATTTTATTATCGGGGCCTCCTCTTTAATATTATTATTATTTTGTAACATACTTTATGTAATACGCTTTATTGAACTAATATAAATAATCTGAATAATTACAGATATAGGTATATCATTGTCGTTCGTAAGGAGTAAACTCCAATCGTGCGTCGGAACTGACAGACACACACTTTTTTTTTAATCCATTCATCAAAAATAAAGCTTGTATAACCCAAATATTATATGCTATCTCTGACATGCCGAGTCATAAATCAAAGGTTTGCCTCATAATTACAGGTTACCCTGAAAAGGTAAGGTCACTGAATATTATCAATATGAATTTATTGAATGTACGTTTTTAGAGATCCGCAAATAAATGAATATTGACCGATTAATACACAACGTTTACGTAATCCCAGGATATTTTTTTTCGTTAACGACGGGAAATGCTCTTAGGCATCCCGCTGGGGAGTAAGTCTCCCCAGGCGGGTATGTGAGACTTGCTGCGCCCGAAATCTGGTAAGTGGACGCAGCTCTACCCACTAAAACCCCGGTTGGTGAGGTGCCCCGGATCTAATGAGCAAACAGAGCACCTCGACGGCTAGTCAGCCTCTCAGGGGACCGACGCCACCCCCACAGAGGGATTGTCCCGCACCACAGAACAACCCCTCCCAACGTCGGGACAGTACAATGGGGTGAGGTTCCCATCCTCGCCACTTGTCCGCTCCTACTCTTTTGTCCCCTCTTCTTATAACAGGTACAAGGAGCAGCCCCCTCGGTTCATTGGTTTCGCCCAAGGTGCTGGGTTCACCTTAGGCTACTGAGCCCTACCGCCACGGCAAGGCTTGAACCGCGGTGGGGTGTAATTGTAGGTACAGAAAAGTAATATCAATGCGGCAAAGTTTCTCTCATCCACTATTTACCATGTTATATTGTGTGCAAATACAAAATAATTGAATCATGATCATCATATATACCTGATTACTCCCACCGGTAAAGATCAGTATCTAAATCCGATACACGCTTGACCAGTTTTTTTAATTAGTCATCCCCTAAACATCGGAACGATCATATTTCACGCAGACGTCGAAACGCATTTTTCACCGTCACCCGTTCAATGCTGAATTGAAATATTTTTTGAATGTGACCCACCGGATATTATACGTCACGTGAACAAGCGCACTACGTTAAACCGAGGATAACATAGGTACATTCCCGACGTTTCGGATATTTTATAGAAACCTTGATCACGGGGGGACGGTAGGTACGAGAGGAAATCTAGTAAATTTGGATTAATACAACGAAATTCAGAATTAAAATTTTTCTTAAATCAAAATTACAAAGAGTTTGGATGTTCGTTGATCTTTCACGGCAAAACGGCTGAACTGATTTGGATGAAAGTTGAAATGGTGATAGATTATACCTTAGATTAGGATATAGGCTGTAAAAATAATAATCATCAATTTGGATACGGTTGTAAATCTAAGTTAACGCAGGCGAAGCTGTGGGCACCAACAAGTATAAGATATTGCATGTTTAAGTTAGTATAGGAGAGAATTAATAAACGAGCTACCTCGTGATATTTGATCATGAACGCTAATTAGTTCACCCGAGCAGTCCTGACAAGTCATTCATGCAGTGCATATTCTGAGACAGCGATTGTAAGTTTTGGTACCAGTTATTACACAGCCTGTCCAGCGCTTTTATGTTAGTTGGACAGGCAAACTGGCAGATGTGCCAGAAATTACACCCGTCCTGCCTTTCTTAACGAAACACAGCAATGCTGTCGGAAGACTAAGCAGGGTGAGGGTACCCATGCAGAGGGGGAAGTTCTTTCGTGGTAGAAAAAGCAAGACTACCCGAACAGATGTACTACTCTTCACCTATCCTCTTTTCTTCCATCCCTTTCTCTTCGAGTTCAAGAAAAACCAAACTCATATCTCCTATCTCCTACCCTTTTCTTTATGATTTCTGGTATGAAAATCACTTGCCATGAGGATTTTATTTTAACACTCACATCACGGCCATATTAACACCCTTCATGTTATACAGTAATGATCATTAATTAAAAACTTCATTAAATAAATAATTTTTAATGACTAGTTGTTGCACGATATTGTTTGCGTGAAATCATATGATTTAGTAGTTCCTATACTAGCTGGTCTCACGGCTTTTTATTGAATTACAAGTGGAACTTTCAACACAATGCTATGAATAGATGGTTTGCTTGGTGTTTCAGTAGCTGTCCTTCCTCGGATTGACATGTTTCAATAACCACGAAGATAGACGATTGTACAGATTTTTTTTTGTCATCGGAGGCAATCGAGCAGCCGGAGCCTTATGGGGACTACTGACACCCAGAGACATCCGCACAACCAAAAGTTATGCAGATGTGTTGCCCTCCTTTTCCCTATCCCCCCAATGGGTCCCTGGAAACTCACAAACCGCACGAAACGCGACAGTATGGCTGTCACTTGACGCCGGTGTTATGTGAGCGAGAGGTACCACCCCGGTCGTGCCGGCCTAATTCGGATGCAAAGCAGCATGGCACTACCTCTTACAAATGATGATGAATTTTTAATGTGCTACAAAAATCTTGTTGCTGAAAAAAATTCTGACGTATACAGGATTTTTGAGACGGGTCAGTAAGGGTACTTTACTTTGTACTTTACTTTTGTTATGATTTAGGTTTTATGTACTTATTATATGTACAAATTCAAACAATTCATTTTCTCCATTGGATAAAATCTTAAACAATTAAACGTGAAATATCATAAAAATCCACAAACTAATTGTCAATAAAATTAAATGCTCATCCATTACTACATCAAGGCCAATAACCATAAAATACCTGGCCACTGAGCCCAGGGGGTTCCCCTCACAGTTGACACGACTTTATTGCGCTTTTAATTGCACTTCGTGTTTATTAACTTTGACGTAAGTTAAGAGATGAACCCTGTGTTAAATCTTAACGTATGAAGATAAAAATATTTTAGTTTGGACAACCATTACCAGAAACGGCCTACGTCCAGCTGAGGATGGTACAGTGGATGGTTAAACATTGGTAACGTATATAAAATGGACGGCTGGTCGAGTAGTCAGCATTGCGCAGCGTTCGTGGGTTCACATCCCGCTAAAAGAAAAGAGATAATATAATACAATAAGATAAAAGAAATAATATGATTTTTTTATTTAATTTCGTTCTTAGTACCTGTAACAAAAGTTCTTCCGAGCCACGTTGATAGGTTAACGTGGTGTGATCGTTGGTTAATTATTACCTGATGTGGCAATTATTTTGTGCCTAATTATTTCTAATGAATATTTTTGCTATTAAAAATAGGATAAAAATCTGGGGTGATCTGGATTTAATATTTTACTCAAACCTACCAAATATACAAAAATTACCCCACATCACAAACAAGGCATATATATACGCTTTTACAATAGGATCCCAGAAAACGTTCAAAAGCTGTCCATTAAAAAATTCAAAAAGTTATTAAAGAACGTTTACGTGATAAGGAATTAAGGATATTTATTATAAAGTAAAAGATTTTATAGAAGATACACCTTGGGTATGGGGCGTTCCTCCCAGGCATTTCAGGATAAGATGTAAAAATTGTTATAGTCCACTGAGTTTGTTTCGCCAGTTCTTCTCAGTGGGGTTGCCTTGGAACCGGTGGTAGATTCACTTGATGTTCAAAAATTTACTTTATTGGTACTGTACTATTTTAATTTTTTTTTTAAACACCGTGACATGAGTTTTTTAGTCATTTACTATATTGAGATAATGAATAGAGACGATGAGACCGCCCACTACGTACTCTGTCGTACTCTGTCGTACTCTGTCGTAATCTGCCGTGAACCACCAAAACTAATCCGCGGTGATGGATAGACTAATGTACTGCTATCGTAAACTAACAGTATTATCGGGTACACTGGCGCACTAAAGTGCTAATCATATTTTTATGTAAAATAATTGGCGTGACATGCAAAAAATGGAGTGCCATGGCCGCAATCGATATGATGTCATGTATTTTTTTTAATATATTCTTTATTGCATTCCATATTTTTTTATAGATATTAATTATTAATTCTAATTTTAAAAAGATGTTTCATAGTCGGGCGTCTCGTGACGTTCAATGTTTTAGTACTTTTACAATTTGATAGGCCTGCCTTTACCAACAACCATGTAGTATATAACCGGATAGAGTAGTAATATCAGCCATGAAATTCCGAATTTGGTCAGTGATTTGCCACTGACGCAAAAGAAATTCAACCAACTAGTGATGTGTATGTACGTTTCATCGACCAATCATCCATCAGTTGCCCAATCAGAGCGCAGCATCGCAACACGATATTGGCGGAATAAACGACATTCTATTATTTATTCTGTGCCAAGAGGCAGATCTCTCGGTTAGCGTCACCCATGAACATAACGAATAGGACTAGCACAGGCAACTTATACATGCTTCGTCCATCTGTACGAAGAAGATAGGACTTTTTTTTTTAAACACTTCTAATCCGAAGCCCATATGGACGCATTAATAAAAAACTTCTCTTGAATATGTCTCGAACCACGACTCGATTACGATGTTTATCTTGATAATAGGTTTCCGTATGATAATATTTTAGTAAGAGGTAGTATCATGCTGCTTTGCAGCCGAATTGGGCCGGCACGGCCGGGGTGGTACCTTTCGCTCACATAACACCGGCGTCAAGTGACAGCTATGCTATCGAGTTTCGTGCGGATTGTGAGGTTCCGGTGGCCCATTGGGGCATAGGGAAAAGGAGGGCAATGCATCTGCATAACCTCTGGTTGTGCGGATGCGTATGGGCGACGGTAGTCACCATAAGGCTCCGACTGCTCGGTTGCCTCCTTATGACATAAAATTGTTATTTGTAACATGATTTTCTCAAGAGTTTTACCCGTCCAAAAATAAAATAGAATCACTAAAATAAATAAATAGCCTATAATAATCTGCCTCAATAATATAGGCTAACTGCAAAAAAAAAAAAAAATCTGATTGGTAAAATTCAGAAGATTTGCGCTCTAATAAAATAATAAATATACAGCTTTATAACATTAGTATAGTTAAAACAACCTGCGGACAACAGATTACTGAAGCATATTGAGTTGTCCATCTTGCTGATGATAATGATTGTGATAAAGATAATGATTATAATAATGATAGGTATTTCGCACACGAGCGTACTTAAGCACTAAGCGTATAGCTATTTGTTTAAGATACCAAGTATCGGTTTATGAATCGCTCGTTATTGCGTGGTAAAGTGTGCTGTGAAGTGCCTAGACCCAGGAAGTGGAAGGGATCTATGCCCTAAGGATCTAGACCAAGGACATAGGAGCAGGGATCCTTAACTTAAAAGGTAATATAACTATACTGCGATGGACCGTTGAAACTGGTCGACGAAGATCTCTGGATATCACTCTGTATGTTTGACCATTTCTTCGCATTTCGAGTGCCCTGGCAATCTCCGTTGGGACTAAGTCAGGCATAATTCAGTTCTCAACTGCAAAAAGATACGCGATTAAAAAAAAACTAACAAAAAACAGTATTTCAATAAAATTTTAAATCAAACTCAGAAGGAAGAAATACTCGAAGTTCGCTCCAGATAAGGTGTATTTGAATAAAATTAAAACAATTGCATAAAATGTGATGTTCAGTTGTTTTCTTAATTTGAAAATATTTCTTTTTAAATTAAATGACGTATAAACGAGCCAGCAACCTTATATGATACTGATATCAAACCTTTATTTTATGTTCCGCTAAATATGCCAGTGTGTGTATTTAACATTTTTATCTACACTAATATTATAAAGCTGAAGAGTTTGTTTGTTTGTTTGTTTGTTGAAAAATTATTTTTGTGTTGGATAGACCATTTATCGAGGAAGGCTATAGGCTATATAACATCACGCTGCAACTAATAGGAGCGAAGAAACAGTGGAAAATGTGTAAAAAACGGGGAAAATTATTCATCTTTGAGGGCTTCCGTTGCGTGAGCTGCGAAAACGGTTCAAGATACACAAAATATATGTGTGAAAGAATTATTTCACTTTAAATGATCTAAAAAAAAGTCCGTGACAGTATATGTCTATCTTTTAAGATTAACTCGCAAGAAAGTAAAAGTCAGAAAAATTTAAGCCGCTTGTAGCTTACTTTCAAAACGCAGCCTTATTCACTTTAGAGATATAACAAAAAAAGTAGAAAAATTATCATCATCGGTACGGATACGTCCGTAAATATAAAATAACGCGGGCGAAGCTGCGGGCAACAGCTAGTTACATTATACACATATTTAATACACATCCAAGACCCAGGAACACAGAAAACTTTTTTGTTCCCTGGCGGGATTCGAACCCGCAACCTCCGGCTTTAGCGCCAACGCGCTAACCGTTGAGCCACAGAGGTCATCATGATACTTAGAGATTTCTAAGAAAAGAGCATACTCATATTTCAAAAGACATACTGACGAATTGAGAACAGTCTATTTTAAGTCGGTTAAAAAGCCGGCAACGCATTTGCCAAACGAAGGGTTGGTCTATGGGTGACGGTTATTACTTACCATCATATGAACCGATTTTCCATTTGTTCCCACTTCTATAAAAAAAATATTGTTTGGATAACTGAAAAAAAACATCTTTTATAGCAAACCGAACTAAAAATAAAAAAATATTTTTTAATATAAGCATTTATTGTTTTTTATTATTCTTCACATTTTATAGGATCTTTATATTGATCACTTATAATCGTCTTAGCGACTGAATTTATAATGAGGGTTCGCAACCCCCCCATGTCAGAGAAGATACCCGACCGACAGACAAGAAACTCTGCATGGGATCCTATCATTATTTTAGTTGTGATTATTATTTCCCAAAAATCACTTAAATCTGGAGCAATTAATTACCCATCGTTTTTTTATTATATTAAATGGATTACCAAAGAAATTGATATCATTGTAAAGCGTGTTCAAAAGATATAATGTGAGTTTGGATGTAAGCGGTAATACTCCAAAGTACTTCTACTTGTTTTGCTTTGGCTCCCTGAAGGATTTTCCAATAACATACTAATCTGATTTAAAAATCTTTTACCACCACGATGTTACGTTATGACTGATGACATGATATAAAATAATCATCATCAATTCAAATCGGCTTTAAGTTTAAGCTGGCGGGCGAAGCTGGGGGCAACAGCTAGTATACAATTTTATTATTTAAACAAACATGATATTGCGCTCGTCTTGTCTGATATTGCGACATTATGAGGTTGTTTCATAACGTAAGCTCCTAATATATTTATTATTTACGTAATGTCTACCTGAGGCTGTCACGGTAGGAAATATAATGATAATATATTTTTAGATAGGATAGCCACGATTACGATAACTTTAACAAGAAATTCATAAATTAAGCTTTTGCTTAATTTTTAGAATTTAGATTATCTTTGATCAGCCCACTTAAGATGGACCCGACATTTTTTCATAGAAGAGAGGGCAAACGGACAGTCGGTTCACCTGATAGTAAGTTATACCCGATGATATCGGGTGTCTGTACACCCGCAATCGTTAAATTCCATATTAAATCCTTTCCTTATTAAACTCCAGGCCTTTCAAATATGAGTATGTTCAATTCTTGAAGGTCCCTAAGTCGTAGTGGTTCGGAAACACCGTAGATTGCAGCTGATTCCTTAATATAATGATCATACAAGTCAACAATAGAATAGAATAGAATATGTTTATCAGGCAAAAATTTTAAACAAAAATTATAACCGACTTCAAAAAATAAAATAACTTAAAAGTAATAAAATAATCGCGTTTCTTTAATTTTTGTGTCTACAACTAATAATCATCTTGTACTTCTACTAATGCACAATTTTCGCGTTTACCACGTCATTATTGTTACTTTTGGAGTCGGTGTCAGCTAAGTTAAATAGGTAGTAGACCAGGTACAGCAAAGAATACGTCACCATCGTCCGTCACCGGTGTCGTATTTGCTGCTGTAGGTACCCAACTACCTTGACACCGACTCCAAAAGTAACAATAATGACTTTTGTTTCCTTATCATGAGACCATTTGGCAAGTATACTCTTTCAAACAAAAAAAGAATTTTGAAAATCGTTCCACAATTGACGGAGAAATCGGTGTACATACATAAAAAAAAATACCGGCCGAGTTGAAAACCTCCTCCTTTTTGTTGAAGTCGGTTAAAAAGAAGTGCCCATATAATATAGTTAGTGTGTTAGTTACAAAATGAACTTATAAGTATGTTAGTAGTGTTAGTTTTTGACAATAAATGTATTTTTTATGCCATTCCATTGACTACCCTTACATTGGGTAAGGGTAGTCAAATCTATCCGCAATAACTTTCAGAATGCTGTTGCTGGCATTTCGCAGGCGCTGCAGCATAGAAGCTGTGTGTTGCGTATAACGGCTTTAAAACCGTCGATGTGAGCTACAGCAAACGTTCCTGATACGCTGCAGCGCCACGGAAGCCCCAACAGCATTCTGAAGCGTTGTTATACTGGACACGCAGAGTGGCATAGGATCGACGCTTATACCTCACCCACAGGCCACTCGAGTAAAATGACTGGCAGAATGCTTTGAAAAGCGTAATTTTTATTTGTACTGTACATCGTGTGAGCCGACGGGCGAGCATATTGCTTCTCACCGCCAACGCTCTGCGTTCTCTTTCTATGTCCTCGTCATCCCTGAGGTCATCAGTCACAATATGACCCAGATACTTAAAATGTTCAACCTGTCTTTAAGCCCCTTATCTAAAACCATCTTGCTTATAATTTCTGTCAAACAACTTTGATGTGTTTCGGAGACAAGAGCAGGCAGCGTAACTACTGGCACTGAAACTTACAATATTTTAGGATACGTGAATGTGTGGTCTGGGCCTAATGATCTGTAGTTTTATTGTATCCCTGGCACCGCACCAACTTTTATTCTTGATAGTCGTCCCGGGATGAGCTAGTCACGTCGACTTGCATGAAGACTTCATCTGTCGATATGTTTTTATATACTAGCTGTTGCCCGCAGCTTCACCTGCGTTAACTTAGATTTACAGCCTTATCCGAATTGATGATGATTATTTTATAGCCTATGTCCTAATCCAAGGTATCACCAATCAACATTTCAACTTTCAGCCAAATCAGTTCAGCCATTTTGCCGTGAAAGAGCAACAGACAACCAAACTTGTATAAATATTAGTAAGATAAGAAATTACATAATGCAACTTAATATATATGATGAAAGAATTATTTCAATAACTTAAAAAATTACAAAACGAATAAACTTTTGCTTAATCCCAAACGCACGCACAGCATTTGCTCTGTGATGTCACAAGTCTCGCAAGTTCAACGGTATGGGTAAGGCGGTACTCGACTCGAGAGTGTAGCCGTGGGCGAGACTTGTGACGTCAGAGGCCGCGCGCCGAGAAGTTTTAAAGCGGACGGGAAAAGTATCATAACTTCGTCATTTATGGAGATAATTGTAAAAAAATCAATGGGCTTTATTGTGAGTTTTGTGGTATTTTTAAAACATAGGTAAATAAAAAATGAAATATCTTTATTAAAAATATTTAAGTTGTGAACTATAACTAAACACTCTCCCTGAGGTGACAACTCTTATCCAGCTAAGTCGTATAAGTTTTGCATAGTAAAAGTATAAGTTTTCGAGGATGCAATCTATGACCAAACACCTGATTTCGAGGAAACAACTTCTACTCATAGAACGTATGAAAGTCACTAATGTTAAGTGTAGTTAAAACCGGTTGGTAACAGTTATTACTAAGATAGTTATATATAGTTAAAACCGGTTAGCAAGATAAGCCCGGTCCATTCCCCATACAAATATTACCTTTTATCATTGGGTTTGATAACAACAGAATGTTACAATTAGATCATTTTATATGGAGATTATCATCTTTAGGTAGGTTTGTTTGAGTGTGTTAATCTCAACAACTACTTAGTAGGTTCTAAAAATTATTTTTGCATTTGATTGTTCAATGATATACCGGATGTATTTGGAACGCTTGCGAAAACGAAGAGGTATGATAGTGTTGGCATTGCCTGACATGATACAAGTGAAAAAAACGCGTTTTCTTTTTTTTTTTGGTTGCCTTTTTTTTGTATAATCCGGTTTAGTAAACATAATGTTACAGGAATTTGATGATAATGCTTTAAAATAATGTTTTTTTTGAAAAAAAACAGCAATGTAATAAACTTAACTTTAATAAACGGCTAGCGGACTGAATCAGCTGATAGCGATCGCTTTAGTCGTTCATGGTTTTAGTTTTTTCTAATACATTGCAGGTTTGCAAAATACACAAGTCCTAGTAATTTTCTTTAAAAAAGGTTTCTGAGATAAACGGTTATATGCATTATATAGTATATAAATAGTATATTATTAGGGTTTAATCTTCTCAAGTGTTCCAAATACACCCGGTATATAAGGCTTTAGGTGATTTTTAATTATGATTTTTAATAATTTATTTTATTGTTTTTTTTCTTTTCTGTTCTTATATACATTAAAATTTAAAATGTACAGTTTACCACAGATGTTATATTATAATCAATAATGTGTCAGGACAGTGTGTTTACCAAATAAAGTTTTATTTATTATTTATTTATTTAATATTTTTTTTTAAGTAAAAAGTTTTTTTTTTCATTTTTTGGGCGAATTCAACCGTAGGAACTAGCCGGTAACAATATATTACTGCTTACTGCTACCCATAGCTGAAACCGTTCTAAATTAAGATAGATGAGTTCTTGTAGTCTAGTAGGTCTCGCCTATCCCTATAGAATAAAACCAAACCTATCCATCACGGATGAATGATTGCCTTCGTTCACAGGCCTATAATATTTAGGTTTTTAAATACACGACTAGGAACCTAAAATTATATATAAATATTCAAGTGCGATTGTTTGTCTATTCGAAACTAAAAACAAAAATCTCAGACAGTGTTAATAACAAATAATTCACGGTTTTTTGAATTTTCCCTTTACCTATGCGAAACCTAGCTTCTTACCGAATTTCATGATTATATGTCATATATTCGGATCTATACCTTACGTTTAGATTTTGGTTTGACAGACCGAAAGACAGACAGACGGAGTACGCAGTGATCCTACAAGGGTTTGATTTTGTCATTTAATAATAATAATAAATCTTTATTTCGTCTACAGATAGGTTTTTATAATAAGTGGCATGAACCTTCTTTTAAGCATAGGAATGCCTGTATTAGAAGGTTCAGCTCTTCACTAACAATGGTTTCTTAAATTAAAAGATTACTGTGTACATAAAGAGTGCGTGCGTGTGGGTGTGTAGGTATGTGCGTGTGGGTGTGTGTGTGTGTGTGTGTATGTGAGTGTATGTGTGTAATTTATTTAATTAATGCTTTTTTTATTTTATTTAATTAGTGCTTCTGTTTCTTCGTATGTGAGCGAAATATGTCATTTGGAGAAACGAAGCAACTTTATATAACTTGTTCTTTTGTCCGGGACTCGAACCCGCGATCACGTGAAGCAGGTCAACGGGGCACATCAATAAAATACATTAAAGGTAATAGACGCTTATAGTATAAACGCTGAGGGCTTCGGAAAGCGACAATTACTCACAAAGCGCTGAACTCCGCTTCAAGCGCTCTCCAGCCATTGTCGTGTGAGCTAACGACGGCTCCAATTAGGGCCCTTTGTAAATATTTATACACCTTTCTGTCTGTATCAATCTTATATATGTGAAACTTTAGCTAGTATCTTCGCCTTGACTTATTTACAGCCTTATCCGGAATGATGATGATTATTTATTGTCTATGTCATTCAGTATTAAAGTAGCATTCTAATGATGAAAGAATTTGAGTAGTTTTTAAGTTAATTCGTAACCAACAAAAAACTTTTCCTCGCTTGCTTTGATAAGAACATTG
Organism: Helleia helle; assembly: GCA_963853865.1. NCBI lineage: Eukaryota > Metazoa > Arthropoda > Insecta > Lepidoptera > Lycaenidae > Helleia > Helleia helle. The sequence continues at coordinate 2,016,738 of OY971435.1, forward strand.
ACGTCTTAGAAACTTGCCCTTGTTAATTACAAAGCCAACAGTCAATCCCGTATCAAAATCCGTTTAGCAGTTTAGAGGATATTGATGCACAAACAGACCAACATAAAAAGCTTTTTTTTCTTTAACGCCGGGAAAGGCTCTGGGGCATCCCGCGGTGGCGGCGGTGGTCCATGGTAAGTGGACGCAGCTCTACCCTCTAAAACCCGGCGAGTGCCACCAATGCCGCCTTTGGTGAGGTGCCCCGGATCTAATTAACAAACAGGGCACCTCGACGGCTAGTCAGTACCGCAAGGGACCGACGCCACCTCCACAGAGGGGTTGCACCACAGAACAACCTCTTCCAACGCCAGGACAGTACAATAGGGTGAGGTTCCCATCCTTGCCCCTTGCTTCTTGCTCTTTTGTCCCCTCTTCTTTTACGAGGGGTACAAAGAGTCCCCTTGGCTCAATTAGCTTCGCCCAAGGTGCTGGGCTCACCCTAGGCTACTGAGCCCCACCTCCACGTCAAGGCCTGAACCATGGTGGGGGACATAAAAAGCTGCTTTATTTTATTCTATGTAAAGATATATATTTTTTTATGTCATAGGAAGCAACCTAGCAGTCGGAGCCATTGTGACTACCGACGCTCATAGACATCTGCACAACAAGAGGTTATGCATATGCGTTGCCCTCCTTTCCCCTATCCCACCCAATGGACCACCGGTAAATCACAAACCGCACGAAACACGAAAGCGTAGCTGTCACTTGACGCCGGTATTATGTGAGCGAGAGGTACCACCCCAGTCGTGCCGGCAAAATTCGGCTGTAAAGCAGCACAGCACTACCTCTTGTCAGAAATATATAAAATCGTTGCACGATAACTTAGATTTTTAGTCGTATCTGGAATAATGCTTATTATTAGGGTTCCGTAGCCAAATGGCAAAAAACGGAACCCTTATAGATTCGTCATGTCTGTCTGTCTGTCCGTCCGTATGTCACAACCACTTTCTTCCGAAACTATAAGAGCTATACTGTTAAAACTTGGTAAGTAGATGTATTCTGTAAACCGCATTAAGATTTTGACACAAAAGTAGAAAAAAAACAATAAATTTTGGGGGTCCCCATACTTAGAACTCAATTTTTTTTTCATCAACCCATACGTTTGGGGGTATCTATAGATAGGTCTTCAAAATTGATATTGATGTTTCTAAGACCATTTTATTCTAAACAGAATATTTTGCGCGAGAGACACTTTCAAAGTGGAAAAATGATAAAACTAAAAAAAATATATGATGTAAGTAGTTTTTTTTATACGTCATAAATCGTAAACCGAAATTTACCTTTCATGCAATCAACTCAAATATATAAAAAAACATTTAATTCCATAAACATAAACCTTAATTTTTGTTAAAGTGTCTAATGTTGTATATTATGTAATGGAACGGAACCCTTTGTGCGCGAGTCCGACTAGCACTTGGCCGGTTTTTTTTATAAACCTGCTCTGATAATACAGAGGAACGACAATTTGTAAAAAGGAATCGATAAGACGCAACTTTGTCGATTCCCTTTAACAAAATATATAGCTATACCGCTGTCACTCACTGGTCAGCTAGATGTGACTCCTGCGAAGTCAAGGACTTCGTCTTTTGTTCTTTTTGACACTGACGAGGAAGAGATTCACAATGTGCTAATGAAGCTAAAATCAAATAGTGCCCCCGGATGGGATTGCATCCCAACTAGTTTTCTGAAACTCGCTCGGTATCATATTGTGCCTATAATATGTCATCTTGTAAATCTCTGCTTTGAAAAGGGTGTTTTTCCTTCCGCATTAAAAGAGTCTATTATAACGCCCGTATTCAAGGGTGGGGATGAGCACAACATTTGCAACTACAGACCAATCTCATTATTAACAGCAATTTCCAAAATTATAGAAAAAGTAATAAATATACGCATTGTAAATTACCTAAACAAATTTAACAGAATAGCTCAAAATCAATATGGTTTCCAATCTGGTAAATCAACTGCGGATGCTGTTGAGGTCTTGACATCTGTTGTTGTTGATGAATTAGATTCCAAACGTAAGTGTCTAACAGTTTTTCTCGACCCTAAAAAGGCATTTGATACCGTTTCCATCCCGATCCTTGTGAAAAAGCTTGAAAATATTGGCTTTAGAGATGTTTCACTTAAACTCCTTAAGGACTATCTCAGTAACAGGACTCAGAGGGTTAGGGTCGGTGAAATTGTGAGTGAAGGAGAACCAGTAGATTACGGAGTACCACAGGGAAGTGTTCTAGGACCTACCCTGTTCCTGGTGTACCTAAACGATCTATGCAATCTAAAAATTGGAAATGCTCGTATCTTCTCGTATGCGGATGACACTGCTGTGATATTCACAAACACAACTTGGGAATCAGTTAAGGCTGATGCTGAGACCGGGCTATGTGTGGTTGCGGAATGGCTAAGAAATAATTTGCTCACGCTTAATACACATAAAACAAATTATATTACCTTCTCACTTTACAATAGGACACAGCCCGAGACTGACCTTAACATTAGGGTGCATCAGTGTAGCAATATCCAACGCGCTACAGGATGTGACTGTCCCACACTACTGAAAGTAAACACTGTGAAGTATCTTGGAGTCATGTTGGACCAAAGACTTTCATGGCAATCTCATGTTGACCTCGTTGCTTCCAGGTTACGAAAGTTAATTTGGATCTTCAAGATTCTTAGGCATGTTGCGACGAAAAAATCTTAATAGATCGAATTTATATTGCTCTGGCTCAGTCCATATCCATTTACTGTATAACGGTGTGGGGCGGGGCAGCAAAAACTAAACTTATTGACGTGGAACGAGCCCAAAGGGCCCTGCTTAAAGTGTCCTATTTTAAAAGTCGAAGATATTCAACACAGACCTTACACAATATTACCGATACTCTCTCTATTAGAAAACTCTTCATATTGCATATCATTTTGAAAAAACATTCAAAAATAAAATTCGATCCTAAAAATAGGAAAAAGCGAAGGGATTGTAAAGTGGCTAAGGTTGGTCAGTCACGCACAAAATTTGCCCAATGTCAATTTCAGTATGTCTCATCGTATTTATACAATAAATGTAACAAAATTCTACAAATCTATTCCCTAACCCAACGCGAATGCAAACCAAAAGTTACAGCCTGGCTAAAGTCCTTGAACTATGAAGAGACTGAATCTTTATTATATAATATATATTAAAAAACTTAATACATATTTCCACACACATTTTTATATTAACACTCACTCACGCGCATACACACACACACACTTACACACACACACACACACACACTTACACACACACACACACACACACACACACACACACACACACACATTCTACTGCTGATAGTATTTTCAATTTAGTAATAAATTTTAATTTAGTAATTAATTTTATTAGTAATATTTCATCTTTGCCTAATGTTAGAGTGTGTTAAGGAAGAGTGACCTTTTCTGGCACAGGTGCTCCTTGCACTTAATAGAAAAGGTTAACCCTTGTCCAATTTAATGTCTGTGTAAGAAAATTTGATGAAATAAATTATTATTATTATTATAATTAAATATAATACTGAATTGTCAAAATGACACCATATTAAAAACATATAAAAATAATTCCAATTAAATTACAAAAAAGGTCTAATCATTTTACATGTCCTCACCCCCAGGAAAAAAAGTTCCCCAAAAAAAATCTTTTTTAAATTCAAACCGCACGAAACGCAGCGGTCACTTGATGCCGGTGTTATGTGAGCGAAAGATCGTGCCTACCTCTTACCATCAATTGTATGAATTAATGATTATTACATCAGTATATAATAATCGGACGGGATAATTTGCTCCGAGACAGAGAAAACGACATCGTCTAAATACTTTGTCCCTTACGAATTAATAATAATAATTATAAAAAAGAACAATGACACCACGTCAAACTATAGGTAAACTCTTAAGTTGATTTACGGGTACTTAGTGACTAACTTGAAGTCTATAAAAAATACATGAATGTTTTTGTCGGACAAGCAAACTGCCCGACGAGCCTCTGGCGGTGAGTCCATCTGGGAAAGTCCATCTATCCAAATTCCCAAGGCCCAAGCAAGTAATTCATATGTTGCCTATTCCGAGACAGATATATGTCTCTATGCCTCTCTGCTTGTCCTACCCATCTTTACAAGTTAAAGCAGAGCTGATTTAAGAAGAAAATAGGGTATAGTGGTAGATGTAGACGGGAGCGTGGCACAACCGATCCCTCTAGTACAAACTGTTCACTTACCGGTAAACTACGATAATTTTGAACTAAAGGGATAAAACTGTTAGCTTACATGTAATCGTCCCCACCATGGTTCAGGCCTTGTCGTGGCGGTGGTGCTCAGTAACCTAGGGTGAGCTAATTGGGCCGAGGCCCTCTTATAAGAAGAGGGGACAGAAGAGCAGGGGGCAAGGGGTGAGGATGGGAACCTCACCCCATTGTACTGTCACGACGTTGGGAGGGGTTGTTCTGTGGTTCAACCCCTCTGTGGAGGTGGCGTCGGTCCCTTGCGGGACTGACTAGCCGTCGAGGTGCCCTGTTTGTTTTCTAGATCCGGGGCACCTCACCAAAGGCGGCATTGGTGGCACTCGCCGGGTTTTAATGGGTAGAGCTGCGTCTATTTACCAGCTGTCGGGCCCAGCGAGTCCCACATACCCGCGTGAGGAGACCCACTCCCCCGCGGGTTGCCTCAGAGCATTTCCCGGCGTTAAAGAAAAAGCTTACATGTAATCGTAATCTTTTAATATTTTTAATGACTTTTCCCAAATATGTTTCCCTTTACAAAAACTACAAGCTTATCCGCAGTTAAGTACACGTAAGATTGTAAAACATGTTGCCTGTTCAGATTCGAACCCTGAACCCTGAATAATCATTTCAGAACCCGTGACAACTTATCATTAATGCTCCTTTTCCTTTAACCCAGCACCTTGGGCGAAGCAAATTGAGCCGAGAGAGTTGGCTCTTTGTACCCCTCTTATAAGAAGAGGGGATAAGAGAGTAGAGGGGACAAGGGGCGAGGATGGGAACCTCACCCCATCCACTAAGGGGACTAGCCGCCTAGGTGCCCTATTGCTCACTGGGAACCTCACCCCATTGCACTGTCCCGACGTTGGGAGGGGTGCGAGACAAGCCCTCTGTGGACGTGGTCTTGGTCCCTTGGGGGACTGTGGCCTGTTGCTCAACAGATCCGGGGCACCTCACCAAAAGCGGCATTGATCGTACTCGCTGGGTTCTAATGGGTACAGCTGCGTCCACCTTTAGGGTGCAGCGAGTCCCACATACCTACCTGGGGTGTCCCTCCTCCCCCGCAGAATACCTCAGAGCATTTCCCGGCTAAAAAAAAGAACCATTGTATGCTTATGACATCTTGTATAATTAGAAAGTATGAATAGTTAAATTGATTATATTTATAAGGTCACTAAAATTTAGCAAATATTATGCATAATATGGCATTTGTTGCCAAGGGGTCACGTTTTTTCATTAAAACAAATACGTGTCGAGAATGCCCGAAAAGTAAGGACTTCAAATGAGGATTATTTTCCTTGGACCAAATTATGTTCATATCATTTTATCGTATTATGATATTGTGTAATTTTTGTCCTCTTATTGCTTACAAGGTTTCTTAGGGTCTCGAAGTCTCTGTCTAGTTGTAGGTACATTTCTTAAGAACTTTACTTTAGAACTTTCTTGTCACTTCGTTAAAAAAAACACTTTGCTGGTACATTTTAACATTGTTTTATTAATTAACAAAACTAAAATAGGTACAGCTTGGCAAAAAAGAGTATGACGTGGTGACAGGTGGAACTAAATATTTTACTAAATAGAAACCTATGATGTTGACAATACTTCGCCGACAAATACTAGATTTTGAGTAAAGCTTAGTGTTTCACATTTATTTTTAACGATTTGATTAAATTATCTTACTGATTTTCCATATTATGATGATACCTAAGTGAAAGTGGCGCCCTCATTTTTTCCATACTCTTTTTTGCCAAGCTGTACTTGTATATTTTGGCTCGAGATTTTTATACAACCGCAACAGCCTGCATCACAAACGAGTGATTATTAAATCACGTTACTAAAGAACTTTTATTTCAATAAAAATCACATTTTTTTTTTAAAACATCCACTATTTTGGCGCTTAGCAACGTGTATAGTGCCCCGGATCTAGAAAAAAAAACAGGGCACCTCGACGGCTAGTCAGTCCCGGAAGGGACCGACGCCACCTCCACAGAGGGGTTGTCCCGCACCACAGAACAACCCCTCCCAACGTCGGGACAGTACAATGGGGTGAGGTTCCCATCCTCACCCCTTGCCCCCTGCTCTTCTTACCCCTCTTCTTATAAGAGGGGTACAAAGAGCCCCCTCCACCCAATTAGCTTTGCCCAAGGTGCTGGGCTCACCCTATGGGCCTGAACCATGGTGGGGAGCAACGTGTAAAGTAGTGCAACAAATTCCAATCCAATATATCATATGCTTTAGATTCTAATGGAAGGTAGTGCATCCAAAATTTATCTAGTCACCTACTAGGGGGAAGCGAGAAGAGAATTGATATTGTTTCCTTAAAAGCCTGTTAGTTGTCGTATTATAGATGAAAATAGAAACAATTGTATTGTCTTTAAAAGGAATCATCAAATTGAAACGTAAAACGCAAATGTAGACTAATTCTAATTATCATCCTGTCTCTTGGAGTTCATTGATTAATCCCATGCCAACGGTGATAAAACTTTTAAGTAGTATTAATAAATATAAATAAATAAATGTTATCAACAATTACACCATGTTAACCTAGTCCCGTAATAGGTCCGAAAGAACTTGTGTTAAGGAAGACTAAAATAAAAAGGAATTTATATAAATACACATCCGTTCATCGTCATACAAATTATCGGCACTTGGCGACCGTGTGATGTCCAATCACCTGACCTCCAAACTCGCCGATTTATTACCTTATTAAGTAAAACAATCCATCATCATCATCATCAGCCTCTATCCGTCCACTGCTGAACATTGGCCTCCCGACGAAAATCCAAACTTCAACAAAACACTTCAACAAAAAAACAAAGAACGACAAAATCCATACTTAAGTTTATTTAACTTTTTAGCTATTATAGCCCGTTGGATTTAGATATTAAATTAACAAAACGTGTACATCACGCTTTGTTAATTTAATTAAATTCCGTAGAAGATTTTCGAAAATTATCGAAAAAAAATAATTACCTTCGAAGTATTTTTGGTAATTTAATACAGTCTATAAATGTAGAAAACATCATTCGCAAAAAAAACATAGTTTTGGCCCTCGAGAGCAAATAATGAAAGAAGTCCCAAAATTACGAAGTTTTTTCGATATTCTCTATTTCCACATGTTTTTCGAAGTTGCAAATTGGAATTCACACTACTCTAACAGATCCATACAACATACCAAAAATGCAAAACTACATCACGCTTTGTTAATTTTGCCACTTTTTTGTTTATTTCTGCCTTAAGAAGGTATCATTTTGACTCCACTAAGCCTTTAGGGTCTTTTTTCCAAAAAAAAAAACTAACATAGTTACGATTATTTATTAAATTTCGTATTCAGCTAACCACTTCAACGAACTGTGTTAATTCGAATGCAAACAAGTGCGTGTCTATTTTTGCGCGTTGGGGGTTCCGTGGAAAATATGTTGTGTAATTAAACAACAAATTAACGGTTTTCGGATTTACTACGTTTTCTGGAAAAACTTACTACACAGTACAAGCATGATTCTAAGTCAATGAGCAGAAGATCATATCTAGAAGAGATTCATAATAAGAATCCTACTAATATTCCAAAAGCGAAAGTTTGTAAGAATGTATGGATGTATGTTTGTTACTTTTTCACGCAAAAACTATTAAATGGATTTTAATGAAACCTTACATCATCATCATCATCATCATCATCAGAGGCCTCCCTCAATTTGTTGAAACCTTACAACACCATAAGAATAACATATAGGCTATAATTTATCCCTGTACTCCCACGGGAATAGGAAGGAGGCAGATGACACCACGGAGCACTGCTAGTCAATTTCATAAAAGATTAATATGATATTTAGCATGCTCCTATATGAAACAGAAAGGTAAATTACCAATTATTTTTGACCCAAAAAAAAACAAAATGGGCAAGCTAAATAAAACAGTTGAAAAACATAATACCCTTACTGTCTTTTCCTTTCTTGTTGTTTCACTCACCCAGATCGCATGGGTAGGAGATGATGATGATGATGAATCATCAACCATTTATTTACATATAATTTAAAATGCCAGTGTATTTAAGAGTTTCTTTTAAGTTACATTAACATGCTAAGTACATTTACGAAATAAAGGATCTTATGTACCTAATAGGAATAACTTGGCGTCAAGGTAAATAAGGCAAAAAAGGTCAGAAAACGAAATTGAAACTTCTTTGCGCGCATGAGGGTAAAATTTTGACGCTCGAAACATCACGAAAATGTGCTACGTTTTTGTTCAAGAAGAGGGAGAGAGTGAATGAAGCACATAGCTATGGAGTGAGAAACCCATAGGGAGCAAGTAAGTGAGAAAGATCGAGGGAGAGAGTGAGATAGAGCGAACGTCGCATCGCAAGTCTTGGAAATTTAAAGCTTTAGATTAGTATAAATATAAACGAGATTTAAAAATTAATTAGCCAAATAAGTTTCACTTCTGACATGTGTACTTTGTACGCACGCATTTTTTTATATAGCATATGTTGACCCTCGAATAGAAACAGTCTAATGATCATTATAACGTAATCTTCGTCATTCTACTTAATGAATGATATGTGATGCGTAAAGTATTTTCTGCCCGCTCCTGTCTCCTACCCGCAACTCGACGCTTACGTTTAATGTTTCCTTAAGTCCCACCTGGCACCTGATACCAGGCCATTTACCCTATCATGTTGGCTTAAGGTAATATAAGCGGTAGTCGAGTGGTTATAGGTCTAGAAAGTTCGTATCTGTCATGTTGTTGCTGGTCATGTTTAAGACTTCGCACAGAATTCGCATCTCAATATGTTGACTTGCACTTTTTCAATCGTGCTCACTAATTTCACAAAAACTACGAAAAATATTTTTTTATTATAATTTTATGTTACTTCGATAGGAAAACTGGCAGACGTGCCCACACCTGATGGTTGGTGATCAGCGTTGACGTGAACATAAACGCGTTTACTCGGAACTAGCCCGGCAGCTCACTATCTATGTCTCGGATAGAAGGGGACTTGTCTCTGCCGAGCGTCATCACCGCGATGCTCGGTGACTACGAGCCCTGGACTGCGATGGTCTCCTTCTACAAGGCAGTAATGTCCCAGAAAGAAGCCGACGAGCGGGTGAGAGAGGAGGCCGCTGACGAGGACACCCCCGCGGGCGACGAATGGGAGTGCGGAGGAGGCGCAACTTAATGCGCCTCCAGTAACGCCCCTGTGTTCGTGTCGGGTTCAGATAGAAACCTGGACCTGTATAGCACGACGTCGTGGGGACTGCTTAGTAGTGGCCGGACAGTCCCCCCTTACGAGGAGTAGTTTTTGTAGTAGCCTTCGCCGGGGTCAGCCTATCGCTGAGGTGGTTTTGTCTGTTTCCTACATATCCGGGACCCTCATAAAGCTGCTGAAGGCGCTCGCAGTGGTTTTAGTTAAGGCATTCCCAGGTGCGAGTCCCGCATTGAGTCAGGATTTACCCAAAGAACCTGGCTGCATCCATAAGGATTTCCCTGCGAAAAAAAATGGCCACTCACTCATAGGTTGCCTACCCCTAAGATGTTAAGTCCCTGCGCTTGTAATTACACTGTCTTTTCTGCTCTTCCCTCCGAAACGCAGCATAGCTGTTTCACAAAAGAAATAAGCAATATGATACTCATGCAGATAAGAGTGCGACGCAGCGCAACCCTGAACCCTCCCACAGGTAAATGTCCACCTGTAGGATGTTAGGATTGGAATTGGGTGGTCACTTCTCTATTTCTAAGGTAACATCTATCTCTATAATATATTCTAGGTCTTTTTGTTTCCTAGCCATCTAGTATTCCATTGTTTCCTTTGCCCCTATTTTAAAGTACTGCGCCACGCATGTGAATATTTGAACGTCCCCGTGGGTATCGTCAAAAATAGAAATATTTTAAGTGACCTCTAAATAATTGAGTGTGTCCCTGCGTGGATACCATCATAATCATCCTTGATACAGTGAGTTTTTATGTCTAAATTAGACCGATCGTCAAAATATACACGATGTAGATTGTTGATTAATTATATAAGACCTCATCATTGACAACCTTTTTCCGTCTACTGGATAGAAGCCTCTATCAACGAACGCTGAGACTATCTCACCTCTATTGTAGTGTCCACTCCAGGACTCTATTAGCCAGTCAATAGCCCGTTCTCCGTTAATCGGTTTGTCTGTTTGTCTGTTTATCTGACCGGTCCACCACTTCAACGGCCTAAATAGCAAACGTTGTTATTGTTACTAGATGGCAAATATGTTTTTGATGTGAAACATTATTCGCGGTAAAATTGACTCGACGGTCTTGACATCAGATGACACGAAGCTGCTATTTCTTTATTCAATTATTTCAATACTTATCATCTTCGGTATGGATTTTATTATTATGAATAATTATTGATGTGAAAACTTCTTTAGGCGCGATACGCATACTTTTAGATGAGATAAAATCTCTGGATTCGCGACACCGTTACCACCGTTATGAGACGCTATTTGACATTTATATGATGTTTGGTATTTATATAAGATTATGCTATATTTGTTTACATAGCCAATCGTCAAACACACTGAAATCTCAATGTCATGCGGCCATTTTGTACACCGTTTAAATTGTATAGGTTGTCATAATCTTATACAGCCGGTATTATAGGTATTTAAATTGAATTGTTTTGTTTTAACTTCTATCGACCCCTGAGACTGATTGGGTTAGTTTTATTTTATTTTATAAGATGTAGTGCTATGCGGCTTGTAAGAGGTAGTGCCATTATGCTTTGCAGCGGAATTGGGCCGGCACGACCGGGGTGGTACCTCACATAACACCGGCGTTAAGTGACAGCCGTGCTGTCGGATTTCGGTTTGTGTGTTTCCGGTGGCCCATTGGGTAGGATAGGGACAAGGAGGGCAATGCCTCTGCATAACTTTTGGTTGTGCGGATGTGTATGGGCGTCGGTAGTCACCGTAAGGCTCTGACTGCCGATTGCCTCCTTGTGACATAAAATAATATTATAATATTCACATAACAAGAATCGTTATTCACATCTGCCGTCATCGTCCGGGGACGGTTAACTTTTTATATATTTATGTATCGTTTATTAGTTGCCAAATGGGGATAAGCCATGATGACAAGTATCCCTACCATGGTAGGGATACTTGTCATCATGGCTTGAACATGGCAGGACAAGGCTTGAACCATGGTTCAAGCCTTGTCTTTTCGGTGGGGTTCAGTAGCCTAAAGTGAACTCATCACCTTGGGCAAAGCTAATTGAGCCGAGGGAGATGCTCCTTGTACCCCTCTTATAAGAAGAGGGGACAAAAGAGCAGGGGGATAAGGGATGGGAACCTCGCCCCATTGTACTGTCCCGACGTTGGGAGGGGCTATTCCTTGGTGCAGGACAATGACTCTGTGGCGGTGGCGACGGTCCCTTGAGGGACTGACTAGCTTTCGAGGTGCCCTGTTTGCTCAACAGATCCGGGGCACCTCACCAGAGGCGGCATTGGTGGTACTCGCCGGGTTTTAGTGGGTAGAGCTGCGTCCACCTTCCCACCTTTTGGACGCAGCGAGTCCCACATACCCACCTAGGCAGACCAACTCCCCCGCGGGATGTCTCAGAGCATTTCCCGGGGTAAAAGAAAATAAAATTATGACAAATTTGTCACATATTGACATAAACTAGTTTACCCGGAGCATATTTTCCTGTTCTTCTTTTCGGGACAATTTTGAATTAGTTATTAAAACAAGTTTACAGTACGTGCTACAGCAGCGCTGCAAGAAACAAATCAATAGATAAATAAATATTAAACAACAATCTTAAATCAATCAATAAATTAATTAACAACAATAAAACTCGTAAGTACTTTTATTACTCGTACAAGGAACGGAAAAATAAATGTGAGAAAATTATATAAATACATACATACATACACACAAACATACATAAATACAAACATACATACATACATACATTCTTACATACATGCTTACATACATACATACACGTCCATGGGCCGGTCTACGTTTATGATACAAATTATCTGCACTCAACGTGATTCGAATCTGCGACCACTGCGTTAGCAGACTGACCACGGCCTGTAGACAAAGTGACATCGCTTTGTAGCCGAAATTCGTTATCGTCTTTGAGATAACGATAATAATTTTCTAGCCAATGATCAATCAAAGATCGTGACAGTGCAACGACAACAAGTGTCAACAAAGTTCGACAAGAAGTGTCAAATCGGACCAAAAAATTAAAATTAATATCTATGTAGATAGACCTCATACACACTATAATTCAAAAAACTCATAAAAATTGTGAAAATGTTGCCCTCCATGGCCCACGCCCACGAATAACGAATCAATATCAATAATAAAATAACATAAGTTTGACATAAGTGTTCGATAACCAATTGACAGTTTATGATTTTGTTACGAATTTTAACATTGTCTACCAACTTGCGATATCGATAACGAGTGACATAATTGACGACGGCTTATGTCAATCCCATACATTTTATTCTTTTCGAACTTCGTTATCGTTTTTTTAATGTTACTTTGTCTAAGGCTTTGTCTAAGTTCTTAACCTTTAGGTCATGAGGGACCATTTTACATAATATTTGTCTTGCCGGGGACCACCCAGTTGGTTTATTGGTATTATACATAGTCTTGCCCTAAATATTGTTAAAACAATTATTGCACGTATGACGTAACATTTATTAACAGTGTGTTAGATTAATAATATAAACCATTTGAAAAATTGCATTGAAACTTTGAGAATCACGTACTCTTTCCACGGGAAAATTCTATAATTACCATGGCATTTAGAGTAAGTCATACTCTCTAAAACTGAGCATAAATCATAATCCAGGATTACGATCCAGACTAGATGACGGCCAATCCACTGCGAGCGCCTTCAGCCGCTTTTTGAGGATCCCGGATCTGCATTCAACGGGATTACCTCAGCCACAGACTGGCCCCGGCGAAGGCCAGACTACTCCTCGTAAGGGGGGACTGCCCGGCCGCTACCAAGCAGTCCTCGTGACGTCCTGTCATACTGGGGCCCTGTGCCCAAGTTCCCATCCTGAACCCGACATGATCACAGGGGAGTTACTGGAGGCGCATTAAGAAGCGCCTCCTCTCTCACCCGCTCGTCGGCCTTCTGGGACATAGCTGCCTCGCAGAAGGAGACCATCGCCATCCAGGACTCGTCGTCATCGAGCATCGCGGTGATGACGCTCGCCATTCTATCTCGTCCGATGACTCATGTCAGATTGCGACACAGCACCGTCCATCTCGGGAACACCTCCAGGCTGTGCTGGGCCGACTCGACCTGCACCATAATTGTAACACATTGTCAGTTGTCACTGGCTCCCTATGGGCCGTCCGGCACAGGTATTCACCAAAGCAACCATGCCCGGTGAGCATCTGTGTGAGACGGAAGGTGAGGGGCTTGCGCTTACGGCGCACCGGACGCAGAGCAGCCGTTAGGCTTTTGCCATACGGCGGCCATGCCAGATCCTCCCCCCACCTCCGCATTAGCGCCTCTTGTTCTAGTTGGCGGACCCGCAGGATCCCGTCAAACGTAAGGCTCTCGCCGAGATTTTTTTTTTGATATCGCAGGGAAATACTTACGAATGCAGCCAGAATCATCGGGTAGATCCTGAACCAAAGCGGGACTCGCACCTGGGAGTGCCCACCCTAACTAAAATCATTGCGAGCGCCTTCAGTCGCTTTTTGAGGGTCCTGGATATGCAGGCCTGCTGCCAGGATCACCTTAGCGACAGGCTGGCCCCGGCGAAGGCTCCTCGTAAGGGGGGGGACTGCCCGACCGCTACTAAACAGTCCCCACGACGTCGTGCCATACAGACCCAGGTTCCCATCCTGAGCCCGACACGAACACAGAGGCGTTTCTGAAGGCGCATTAAGTAGCGCCTCCAACGCACCTCTATTCATCGCCCGCGGGAGGCTGCCTCGTCGGCGGCCTCCTTTCTCACCCGCTCGTGGGCCGGAGACCATCGCCGTCCAAGACTCGTCGTCACCGAGCATAGCGGTAATGACGCTCGGCAGAGACAAGTCCCCTCCGATGACTGACGTCAGACTGTGACACAGCGCCACTCATGTCCGGCACACCTCGAGGGTCTGCTCGGATGAGTCCATCGCCGCGTCACAATCGTGACACACTATCAGCGGCTCCCTGAGGGCCGTCTAGCATAGGGAACCAAAGTAGGTAGGCTCACCAAAGCAACCATGATTGCCCGGAGCACCTGTGTCAGACGGAAGGTGAGGGGTTTGCGCTTACTGCGTTTCCATCGCTCAAGGACCGGGCGCAGAGCAGCCTCCGCCACCGTATGCTTTTACCATACGGCGGCCGCGCCAGGTCCTCCCCCCATCTCCGCATTAACGCCTCTTGCCCTAGTCGGCGAACCCGCAATATTCCGTCCACTTACCAAGCGACCTCCTATCCGACACATAGGAGTGCATCTCGCCAAGAATCTTCGTCACTAGCTCCCACGGGGGTCACCGGCCAGCGCATTGGCTGCCACCCACGAAACCGTACGTTACCTCCGGATCACTCTTACCGCGATCACCCGCTGCACAGAGCGCTGTCGCCTTCACAACCCTCGGTCCCTACAATAAGAATTGTGGGCCGTAGGTCCACCCTCCGTCAAGGATGAGCCCTAGATATTTGATATGGGCGCTCATCCTGACCCTACCCCTCTGATCTGGAGGGCAACCCGCGGAAGAGAAGGGCTTGAGTCTTCTTATGTCTGACCCGAAGCCCTAACCTCTCTATGCGGCTGATCGAGCCACGAGGTCGAGCCGGGCCTCGGCCAGCCGCGCCCCCTCATTATAGCCTCCTTCACGGCCATACACGAAGATGTCATCCGCCAAGCAGATGACACTCCAGGACAAGATGACGGCCAATCTTAAGCTCTGATGAAATACGGAACGTTGGTTTCTAATAAAGATTGGGTGGATCGAGCGTTACGACCTCGCGCCGAGTCTTGCTGAAAGGACCATTCTTGGTTATTAAACATGGTGTTGTTATGGAGCTTAACTACCTTCTCAAGAATGGTATTTTGATACATTTGTGCCGATGTTTTGATGCCTTTTTCACAAAAATATGGCTCAGTTACTCCTTCATAGCTTATACCCCAACAAACCAGCACTGAAGTCGGATAGTACTCTGTTGACTAATTGAGAAGCTTCCTTAGAGCTTTGAGCATAAATACGGACATTTTTTTTGTTAAAATATTGCTCAATTGTATAAAAATGTCACCCGTAAACAACATTTTTATGTGTGTGCCGATTAAGGACGACCATCCGATTTCGATGTTTCGATTTTTGTTATTCAGAAGCATCGACAGATGGCTTCGCGGACCACCTGGAATGCCTCCAGGGACCACGAGTGGTCCGCGGACCACCGGTTAAGAAACACTGGTCTAAGGCCTCACATGCCAACGGCCAAATACAGTCTATACAATAATTATAATATATTGAAAATTTATTCTAACAGTTTAAATTTTATTGTTTTATTCAAAAAGTTGTGGAGTAATTACAAATGTTTTTAGAAGTAAGGATAAAACACAATAATAGCCCACGGGGGTTGAAACATATTAACATAAATTCATACTAATGCGGAGACCGACTTTGCATAGATATTTCCCTATTTCTTGTTTGGGGTACGTCGTCATTTGTACATACACCCTAAATACAAATCTATATTAACTATGTGTGCCCCGCAGTTTCGCCCGAGCGTCATATTAAAGCCGTAATTTGATTTGGTGCTATGGAGTGTTGCGATGTGCTACGAAGGGCTAAAAATGGCTACAAAGGACTACGAGGATGGTGCTGCCCCTGTCCCGCTTCGTCGACGAAGGACGGAAGTACGGAGGAGGCGCTACGCGCAACTCCTGCCTCCCGTCTAACGGGACTCGGGGTAAGGTTTGGTACCTGCCCTGTTAGAAAAGTTCCAGTGTCAGCGGGGGTGCCTTAGGTGGTCTGAGTTCCCCCATACTAGAAGGAAGCCCGGTGAGCCCCTTGGAGGGAACTGTCTGGTCTCGGGGGGTATCCTTTAAAAGTCCTGTGTTAGTTGTATCCGGGACACTCCCGTTCAAGGGGTTGAAGGCAAATCGCAGTGGTTTCAGTGAGGTACACCGATGCCGATGGTGGTGGGGGGCGCTAGGAGTCACCAGTCAGGAGTCATCCCCGGGGCAATGCGCAATGCATTTCCACTGCGAGAACAAAAAAAAAGAGCTACGAAGATACAGTTTTTTAATGTTAGTTGGATAGCCGAACTGTCAGACGTGCCACCTGATGGTAAGTGGTCGACGTCGCCCATAAACGAGTTAATCCGGAACTAGACCGGGCAACTTATTGTTTGTTGCATATCCTGGGACATAAGATGTGAAGCTCTGGCACTCTCTGGGCTACTAATTACACTGCCATTCCTGCCCTTCTCTCCGAAACACAGTGAAGCTGTTTTAAGGAGAAATTAGCAAGATGCGGGTACCCATGCAGACGAAAGCGCATCACTCTCACGTAAAAAAAAGTTAACGTAATCCTTGGAAAAAAGTAATTAGTTAAGTGATTAAAATACCTAACTAGTAAAAACCTTGTCCTTAAAACCACATTTTGTGGAGCCTATTTCGGTAAAAACATCATACATATACAAACACGGCCATTATTCTTCCCACGGGAGAGTGTAACTATTTTGTCAGTGTTCAGATAAAGGTTATCGCGCAAAAAGTTATTATATACATAATATAATCAAAGTTAATACTTTGATTATATTATGTACTAGCTGTTGCCCGCAGCTTCGCCCGCGGTAACTTAGATTTACAGCCGTACGCGGATTGATGTTGATTCTTTTTATAGCCTAAGTTACTCTTTATAACATCAGCTTTCTCCTCCTACCAGCTCACTTGAAACAGCTTTGCTGTGTTTCGGAGAGAAGGGCAATACAGGCAGTGTAATTACTGGCACCGAGACTTAACATCTTATGTCTCAGGATAGGCAACACATAGATGAGTTACTTGGGCTCGTTCCAGGTATACTAATTTATGTTCATGGGCGACGTCGACCACTCACCAACAGGTGGTACGTTTGCCAGTTTGCCTATCCAACTAACATAAAAAAAAGCTATCTGCCAGTAAAAGGCCCATCAAAATCGACCCAGTCGTTTGAGAGATTAGCCGGAACAAACAGACAGACAAAAATTGTAAAAAAAGCTATTTTGGTATATGTACCGTGTATACATCCATACGTGTATGCATTCAATAAAAAACGGTTATTTTAATATTACAAACAGACACTACGATTTTATTTATATGATGATGATGATGTATAGATAGCATATATTTTAGCTGTGGCTTCATTAGAATGTATTTTTAATAAGAAAACTTTTTTTTACTAATTTAGACCAAGATATTAAAGGGTGGCAGTAAGATGTGGTATCTTCATCTTGGTCATTTTTACGGGTTAAGTCCACCACACGTTCTCACCGCTGCTATTCCTTTTTTTTTTCTTTAACGCCGGGAATTGCTCTAAGGCATCCCGCGGGGGAGTGGGTCTTCCCACGCGGGTATGTGGGACTCGCTGCGCCCGAAAGCTGGTAAGTGGACGCAGCTCTACCCACTAAAACACGGCGAGTACCACCAATGTCGCATTTGGTGAGGTGCCCCGGATCTAATGAGCAACAGGGCACCTCGACGGCTAGTCAGTCCCCTAGGGACCGACACCACCTCCACAGAGGGGTTGTCCCGCACCACAGAACAATCCCTCCCACCGTCGGGACAATACAATGGGGTGAGGTTCCCATCCTCGACCCTCGCCCACTGCTCTTTTGTCCCCTCTTCTTATAAGAGGGGTACAAAGAGCTCCCTCGGCTCAATTATCTTCGCCCAAGGTACTGGGCTCACCCTAGGCTACTGAGCCCCACCGCCACGTTAAGGCCTGAACCATGGTGGGGACCGCTGCTATTCCTGTGTAGTCAGGATCGACAGTAGACCATTTGATACTTTCCTGAATTTTTCGAGATAAAATATAGCCTATGTCCTAATCTAAAGTATTAGCTATATCAACTATCAGTCAAATCAGTTCAGCCGTTTTGCCGTGAAAGGTGAACAAACATCCAAACTTACGCCTTTATAATATCAGTAAGACTAGTAAGATGTATTATTAAACCCGGTTCTCATGACAAGCGTTTAAGGTTACACAAGTCGCTCATCTTTCCATACAAACGCAGAACAGTAATTACTACAATGTTTGACGTTGACCATGAAAAACTAAGAATAACATAAATTGATCTCATCGTTATCTATGACTGTATGTAGGTACCCAAAATCGTTAAAAAAATATACATTTAAAAAATACAAGCTTCTAAACTTTCGTATTTCAACACTGATTTTAGCCCAACTTTGGGCGAAAATAAATAGTATACGAAGCTCGGAAACTCAAAAATAAAGCCCGTACAAACATAGTTAGTTAGCCCGTATAAACATAGCTATTCAAAATATGAAATAAATTTATTTTAAAAAGATACACTTAATAGTTTTTCTATAAAGACTGTTTTACTGAAAGGAAATTTTCCCCACCATGGTTCAGGCCTTATCGTGGCGGTGGGGCTCAGTAGCCCAGGGTGAGCCCAGCACCTTGGGCAAAGCTAATTGAGCCGAGGGGGCTCTTTGTACCCCTCTTATAAGAAGAGGGGACAGAAGAGCAGGGGTCAAGGGGTGAGGATGGGAACCTCACCCCATTGTACTGTCCCGACGTTGGGAGGGGTTGTTCTGTGGTGCGGGACAACCCTTCTGTGGAGGTGGCGTCGGTCCCTTGCGGGACTGACTAGTCGTCGAGGTGCCCTGTTTGTTTACTAGATCCAGGCACCTCACCAAAGGCGGCATTGGTGGCACTCTCCGGGTTTTAGTGGGTAGAGCTGCGTCCATTTACCAGCTGTCGGGCACAGCGAGTCGCGTGCATTTCCCAGCGTTAAAGAAAAAAAAAGGTGAGATAGCATTCATTCAGTTGGAGTTCGCGCCGTCAACTTGTTCAACCTAACGCGCGTTTTGATTACGTCCGCTTACAATTACAACGCGCATTGAATGAAATGAATGTGGTTGTAAACGCGCGTTATCACAACGTGCGTTAAACGCTAGTTATGGGAACCGGGTCTTATTATCTAACATATAGTGCCGATATAATTACACAACGTACATTAACACAACATTAACAGTATTATTATTTTGATTTCAGATCTAACAAAATGGGTGCAAAGACCTGTATCCTGTTCATAACCATCCACCTGGTGTACGCCGTGTCAGCCCAGGACGTCCTAAAGCGGGTTCCCCAGGGGTTCGTCGGGATGCGCGGCAAAAAGTACCTCGAGTCCAGCGAGAATGAATTCTACAAACGCAAACCGCAGTTCTTCGTCGGGGTGAAAGGCAAAAAGAGCTTCGACGAACCGGACTTCGACAAACGAGTCCCCATGGGCTTCGTCGGAATGCGCGGCAAGAAGGAACTCTACCCGGAATTCTATTACCCTGAATATGAGAGGCGAGGCTCCATGATCGGCCAGATAGAATACGCGGCAGATGACAATGGCATCGAGTACCCAGTACTTGATGACGTCATCAACGAATTCCTGCAAAAGTTACAATCGAACGAAGTGCCCGAGTCGAGCGCGATCGAAAACGATTCGAACGAAATCGAAAAACGCGCCAAAATGCACCAGTTCTTCGGGGTGAGGGGTAAAAAGTCCCTGCCGGAAAAAAGGCCGTACGATCTTACCTTTCGGGGTAAATTCATTGGGGTGAGGGGTAAGAAGGATTTGAAAAACGCTAAGGCTCAGGAGGTCAAGTTTTTGCTAAACGGGCCCTGGCCGAAGAGAAGAGGGCAGATGGGCTTCGTCGGGATGAGGGGCAAGAAATGGATTGAGGGTAAGGATTTTAATTCAACCTCTTTCGTGTAGCATCTTTGTGGTTCATGATTACATACCAAATACCTAGGTATCTAGATATCTATTCTTAATTCACAGTTTAAACATTTAAAAAAATAAGCTTTTAGTATAATTTTTATATGAATTGAATAGGCAAATTGACAGGTAACATGGCCAATTAATGCGTTGCCTGTCCCTGATATGTAAGACGCCTTATTTCAAAAATATATCAAATCAAAAGAAATAGTCAGGATACTGGTACCCACGCAGACAGCACAACGCACCCCTCTCACAGAGACATACGCCTATATCCATATAAAAGTTCTGATAATAATTTGTCTGATCATTTCTTTGTCTATAAAGATCTTTGCCTGAAACTTGATCATATTCTAGTAACAGACATATCCATTATATTCCAAGATTTTAGATTCATTTATTCATCAAAGAACATTGTTTCTCCTATCTTTCTGAAATAAAAAATAGTATCCAATAGCCATACACTGCCACCCTTCCTTTATGTACGTTGGACAGACCAAGGGACAGGCGAGCCACGAGACAATAATTGATCAGCGTCGCACATGAACATAAACAAGGTAACCTAAAATTAGTCCAGGCAACTCATTTATGTGTTGTCTACCCTGACACGTAAGAAGGCAAGACTCAGTGTCAGTAATTACATTGCCTGTCCTGCCCCTCTCTCTGAAGACTGTTGCACGGAAGAAACAAGCGAGGTGTTGGTGCCAAGACAGATGGAAATGAGGCACCATCGCATCCTTCTCACCAGAAAAGACTTTCATTTCTTCGTCGAAGATTTTCGCGATGAACCTGAGCATTTTAGTTAGCAGACATATCCATTTTATTCCTATTCATGAGACTGACACACAATGGCGCTCAATGTTCCACCACTATTCTTATCAATGGTTGCTAAAAATGAAACGCTAAAATTATCCGCATTGTCAGTACACGTGAGGTCTTAGGTGCCTTTCACCATATACCCGTAGGAGGTTCGTTAACTCAAAATATATGAATAAATGTGAACTTTAAATTACTAAGTGCAATGAATCTTTTTGGTCTAAGATTAGTTCCAATAACCCATCATTCAATACAAGCTATTGAACAGTGGCGTAGTTTGTCCTGGTCGAAAAAAAATGTCTTAGGACCCAATCTTTCTGAGGATGCCCAAATAGAGGATATTTTTTGTATTTTAGTCACATATGGGGCCCGGGCCCCCCGAAGGCTGATATGGCGGTAGCTACGCCCCTGTTTTGATATAATACTTGGAACTATAAAGTCATGGAGACACAATTTTACAAAAAAAAAACATGTTTTATTTACGTTTTCATGTTACTTTCGTGTTGCAAAGAGATGGCATACATCTCATAATAACACAAAAGAGTTGGCCTCTCCTAGTAAAAAAATATTGCCAGCTTAGGTATATTATTCAATTCATATTGATCTTCATTGTTGTACAACGCTAATTTTATTTCTTAGTTCGTACAAGAAAATATTTGTGTTAGTATAAAAATAATATGTAGCCTACGTAAATATAATATATAGCCTTGGAGTATAAAATTGCCACTAATCATATGCAGATAATGTGTAAAAACATCCTATCTTAATGTAAAAAGTAATAAACTATCATAGAAACTCGCCTTCTATTGTTTCGCTGGTAAACGCTCAATAGTGCTTTTGCTAATTGCTTTTGTCAGGCGCTATAAATTCCGGTGTTCTACCCCGTCATAGTCTAATTCAATGCCCTCGTCATATCCATTAATTATATAATCGAAAATACAGGCAATCTATTTTATTGAACAAACCGTTTATTATTTTTAGAGGTTCCAAGATAGCTTAGAGCTTTAGGGAAAACCTTTGTCAGATTTTAATAAAATGTTTATACCTACCAATGAGCTTAAATATTTATTTAGCTAGTCAGACTAGGCAGAAAAACGTATAAACTGACCCGTTAAAATTTCAATATTCTTGTGTGACCACATTCTTAGGCCGAGCTGGTATAAAATAAGGATAGTAATGGTAGATTAGGACGCAAGTATTATGTACCTACCTTAATGCTGAAGATGGTACAAAGCCTCATATTAAATTAACTATCTCAAAATTATTAATTAAAATCTATTTGTTAGTGGCCGGCCGGGACCAGCCTGTCGCTGAGGTGATCCTGTTGCCGGCAGATCCGGGACCCTCAAAAAGCGGCTGAAGGCAGTGGTTTTAGTTTACGGGTAGGGCACTCCCAGGTGCGAGTCCCACATAGGGTCAGGACTCAGGATCTTCTCGAGATTCTGGCTACATGCATAAAAAGCATTTCCAAAAAACAAAAAAAAAGGTAGGCTCACTAACTCTAGTCAAAGTAGCTTAGCCTACTTTTTTTTATTTACGTCGATTGTCTTTGACACATCATCGGCTTTGTTATATCCACGTGAAGCTACAGGTTGTAGCTAGTCTTGAGGTAAACGCAAAGACGGACAATCCGCTGATACTCAGATGTACAATATATCCAATAATGATTCATCTCAAAATCATTGGGAATTTAATCTCCCGTAAACAGACGGGAGATGTTGGGATTTCCCCCGAGAACAATGAATCGTTAGCGAATACTTTTACTCGGGTAAAAGACAAACTCAGTGGCACTAATCTTATAACTTATAAGTATTATTTTAAAATTTTTACTTGTTGTTCTGAAATGTCCAGAAGTGTTATCTTCCATAAAATATTTTATTTTTTAAAATATCCTCTACCCAGGGCCGTTTTTCCCACTCCAATGGGCCGATCCATGGGGCCCCATTATTTCTATCAGAATAATATGATTGAGTGAAATTACAAAAATGATTGCTGATTAGAATACCCAGTACTGCCCTTATTCCTAGGTTCATTCTTCTCTAGTTCAAAAATCTGGCTCACAGATCTTAAAATTGTTGTTTTTGTCGGGGCCCATTTATCCTACGGCCCCGGGCCCCCAATCCCCAGAGGGGCATGCCTCTACCACACAAACGCTCTTTATGACTTTTTAAAATCTAGCTAACTACATTTGTCAATGTTGTTTTTTATTTCCAGGTACCAGTGAGGAGGTGATGCCAAACTAAATGATGAACATCCACCACAAGATCATTTATTTAGCCAACTAGACATATCTTAACATTCCTGACCTACAGGCCACATATAGCAGGCTTATTCTAGCGTTTCGATCCTTTCATCTAAGACTTTACAAGCAATATAAATTTTGTCTTAAGTACTAAACAGTATTAATAATAATTGTTGTCGCTTTACGCCATGTTAAATCAATATTTAAAAAAAATCTATTTCGGATAAAGTAAGAACAATAAAGTGTATCAAAAGGTAAAAATATTGTATACTTGTTAACGATATACAGTTTTGGAACATACATTTATTTTAATATAGGTATTTTTCTTTAACAATAAAACCAAGATTGTTTACAAATTATCTTTATTCTTGTAAAAATATAAATGTATCATAGAATAAAAATTGGTGTCCGCTGCGCTACGTTGTAGCTTATCGGAGACCAATTTTTAATCTATGAAATGTATGTATTCTTAAATATTTCAGTAGTTAAATTGTATTTTCTGTATATCTCGATGTTAATAATAATATAGGTACATTTTGTGAAGGCTGGCAAAATGATTAATAATAAGTAATAAAGAATTATTAATAAAGGCAGATGTCAATTTTACTCATATTTTATTGAACATAAAAAGGCTTTTAAAGAACCCAATGCAATAACAAGAGATGGTGACCTTGAAACGACTGAACGAATTATGATGCAACATATTACTTAGTAATAACACAGTAATAATAAGGTAACATACTTTGTAAGTAAAAGGTAGTGTCATGCTGCTTTGCAGTCGAATTGGGTCGGCACGACCGGGGTAGTACCTCTCGCTTATATAATAAAGTGACAGTTATGCGTTTCGTGCGGTTCGTAAGTTTCCGGTGGCCCATTGGGAGGGATAGTGAAAAGTATGGTGTATTATCGTCGGGAGTCACCCTCAGATCAAGTAAAAAACGGTAGATAGCGCACTTGGAACAAGAAAGTGAAGCCACTTTTTTAAGTATGTGTGAGTGAATGAAGGGTTACCATTTTTTTAAATATCCCTTAAAATTACATATTAAAAAAAATAGGTAATAAGTGAATATTACACATGAATATTACAGTGAATATTTTTATAAAATACAATAATATTACGAATATGTAGGAGGCGTGTAGGATCACTTTATAAACTGTCTCAATAGATATGTTATTGAGACAATTGTTTTATTTATTTATTTATTCCCTCAGATCAAGTAAAAAAAGGTAGATAGCGCACTTGGAACAAGAAAGTGAAGCCACTTTTTTAAGTATGTGTGAGTGAATGAAGGGTTACCATTTTTTTTTAATATCCCTTAAAATTGCATATTAATAAAAATAGGTAATAAGTGAATGCGACAGTAAATATTTTAATAAAATACAATAATATTACGAATATGTAGGAGGCGTGTAGGATCACTTTATAAACTGTCTCAATTGATATCTTATTGAGACAATTGTTTTATTTATTTATTTATTCCCATGAATGTAGTAAATACATAGGTGATATAAAAAAAAATTAAACAAGATCTATACATTCTACCATAACATGGTGTGTGAAAATAAAACTTTACATAAATAAACAATTAATATAAATTAACAGGAAAAAATAGTTACAATTAAATAAACTTGATAAATACAACATGTCATTAAAATTATTGTCAGAGAATATCAGTTTCAAAATAATTTATTATAATGGTAATTAGAAAGTCACATTTTATCAATACACATTTTAAATTCAATATATAATAATATGTCGTTTTCCATAAAAAAAAAAACATTTAAATTATTATTTCTCTGTAAGCCACGCTGTTACATTTTTTTTAATTTAATTAATGGTAAATCTTTAAATTTATAAATAATTAAATAAATAGTCCCATTGTGGGTGTGGGTGCGTGAGTCCCAAAAAAATACAACATAGGTTATACATATCCTCCTATATATATATATCCTCGTTCGGCCGCCACTCGATGCGGACGTATTGCTGACAGTTACTATTAAGTAAACGTGTAGCGCGGCGTAAGCCGTTGCTCGTGATTATATTCGTCATGAGCCAACAACTTGTGGCGAACGAATTGCTGGCGTTCCTGCAGCAGAAGCTGGACGTGATGGATGAGCTATCCGCCGTTCAGATCTGCTCAACGAAGACGACATCGCCGCTGCCAAGCTGCTGCTGTACAGATCACTCAACAAGAGTCACCAGATGGTGTCCCGCCGGCGTGACGGGACAAAGAAGAGCGTGCAGGACATCATCACGCTGCTGAAGGAGACCGACCCCGACGACGTGCCGACGTTTGTGGCAAAGGACTTGGGAAAACTCCCTTCTGTCCTTCGACCATGTCGATGTCACGAGCCTGCTGAAGGACATTGTCTTTTTAAAGGCTAGCTTAGTGGATGTGCAGAAGAGGTTAGATGCATCCCAGAATACTGTCACTGATTTGCGCAATGAACTCACAGAGTTGCGTAAATCGGTAGTAGTAACTGGGCCACCATCTAATGCATCGAACGTCAACACGCGTCGTGGAGCGTGCCTCGATTTATCGGGCGTCAGCTTCGCGTCAGCAGTTTTGTCTTCGCCGTCACCGATGAACGCTGAGTCTGCTGAGCGCGCACTGTGCACGCCCCGCGACCCCGCTCCCGCCCCTGCAGCTCCTTCTCGTGCTGCACGAAACTCCCGACCAACTGTCCCGGTGCCTGTGTCTGCGAGGAATGAGAATCTCGCCAACAACACCATCGTGAGTATACCAGCTACGAAGCCCCTGCCTGAGAAGGCATCGAAGCGGGGTGATGACGAAGGTTTTATGACGGTGTAAGGAAGAAAGCGCCGTCATAAGGCCAGCAAGAACCGCTGTGGCACGGCTCCCATGGAGCCCAACAGTATACGTGCTGCAGGACGCACACCCCGGTGTATATCTCCCGCCTACACTACACAACTTAGGCGAGACACATCGTGGAGTACGTGCGCCAAAGAACCAAGTACACAGCGAGAGTGCAGCTGCTGGAGTCGCGCCGCAACGTCAACTTCAAGGCGTTCGTGGTGCGAGTGCCGACATGTTTTCTGCACCTCGTCATGCAGGAGGACTTCTGACCACAGGGCGTGGTGTTCCGCCGCTTCCGAGGACAAGTACCACCGGAACGCACCAAGACTTAAGTGCAAGTGAAGTGCTACTAACATAGTTTTAAGTTTTATTTACTAACAACATTGTTTATAATTATGTATAATTACGTTAAGGTCTATCTATATGGGCCTATGCAGCCTGAAAATAAAGATTATTATTATTATTATTATACGAGGTCATTTCGATTCATATAGCGATCAAATAATAAAATAATAATTATGTCACCTCTGTACTTAATTATTTTGCTATGGCTTTGCCTGCAATTGACTTACCCACTATTGGGCTATTAGAAATACTAACTTCTGACAACACTCTCCCGATACGTCATTACGGGGCAATAATATTATTTATGTTGATTAACCACCAATGGTGTTAAAATATCTTAAAAGAATATAGTCTTGTGTTTATTTATGTGTGAAACGATATTTCTTCAGACTCTTTGGTCACTTTTGTATTGTTTTTACACCATAAAATTACACAAAACTATTTTTTTGGCAAATTTACTGCACGAGACTCATAAGATACTACTACTCACACATACAAAAATGAGCTTAGATATGGTGCATGTGTGTGCGTGAGCGCGTGTATTTACATGAAAGGAGCTGAGTTTTGTGGCTTCAGTATTAGCAAAGGCCGTGCGTCATCTACCTTTTTCTGATCTGAGAGAGTACCATTATCTTTTTCATCTCTTCCCTGTTGTCACTCATTTGTTTCAAGAAGCAATCATCCATTCAATCATCCCGCAGCCGCGCTCTTTTTGCCCGCTTAAAAACATAGCTTGGTGGCGTTGTTTTTTGCACATTAAGTTCTGTATTTAAATGAGACATATTATCCAGGTTCGAGTCCATATTAACATCGTAAGAATGTTACTAAATGAGGGTAGTTGTAATATTACTAGTTGTTCTCAGCAATGGGCAGAACAATTTGCAGACAAGCTCGGTCCAATCATAGGCTACTGTAGGGCAGTAGCTAGTATATTGGCGTTTATGCTTATGCGCACGATTGGAGTGTGATTTTGCTTACGTTCGAGGTGGAGGTGAAGGAGGCGGAGACAGCCTCTTGAATTACTAGGATTGTACGATTCTCTGCAGATATGTTAGTCTTCCGATAATTCTCTTGTCTTTATGCACTCCTATTATTCACTTTATATTTCTTCAAACTTTATTAAAATATGAAATTAAATATTATTCAGAAAAAAAATCAAGAATCGTATAGCCCTTGTAATGCAGATATGATCATTATTGTGTTCATATATTCCGTCCACTATGTAGGTACAGCTTGGCAAAAAAGAGTATGGAAAAAATGAGGGCGCCACTTTCACTTAGGTCTCATCATAATATGGAAAATCAGTAAGATAATTTAATCAAAGCGTTAAAAATAAATGTGAAACACTAAGCTTTACTCAAAATCTAGTATTTGTCGGCCAAGTATTCTCAACATCATATGTTTCTATTTAGTAAAATATTTAGTTCCACCTGTCACCACGTCATACTTTATTTTGCCAAGCTGTACCTACCTACTCCATCAAAGACACTTCCGCACCGGTCGCAGGTTCGAGTCCCGCCCGTGCAGATAATTTGTATGACAAATATAGTCTGCACGGGCATGAACGAAGTATTATATATTTTCATAAATTTATTTCCATTCGCCATCCTAACTAACTTCAGCGATGAAGTTAGGTGGTCGGAATAGTACATACAAAATATAGTTAAATTAAAATCATCATTTTCAATGTTCATTATTTTCTCAGATGTTGTCTCAGGGGCCGGAGCCACCTTGAGGGCGAGTCGAATCAAGGTGTCGGATAAATCTGGCAATACCTACCTTCGTTTTTTTATGTTCCTTGGATAGGCAAACTGGCAGTCGTGCCACCTGGTCGTAAATGGTCAGCGTCGCCCATGAACACAAACGAATTTATCTGGAACGAGCCCAGACAACTCATGTATGTGTTGCCTAAGTTGAGACATAAGAAGTTAAGTCTCGGTGCCAGTAATTACCTGCCTGTCCTGCCCTTGTCTCCGAAACACAGCGACGTTGTTTTACGGGTGATATGAGATGGTGTTCACATGCAGGCGAGAATATGCATGACGAATCCCTCCCGGCTCCCACTAGAGAAATTGTCTGCCTGTACCACTTCTTACCACCAATAAACTGAAGTATCATGTCAATACCTCCGCTCCGAGTTACCTCCCCCCTCTTATGATACTATCACCCAATCAATTTAGAAGAGCAACGATAAAGCATGTTAATTTAAAATTCTACTTACAATTTCAAACTAAGATTTGCACTTAATGTTAATTTAAATATTCATGTACGAAGAAAATGAACGTTTTAGATTATCTCTTCGATTGGAGTTAACGCTCTACTGTAATAGTAGGTATATCTATTAATAGCCCAAAGAAAATATTTTAGCCACAAAATAGGTAAAAAAATAGGTAACAAGAAAGTAAGTAGTTGTGATATTTTTTTACTATTTAATTATATTCTTTCTTTCGTTAGTAAGATGTAGTGCCACGCACTTTGCAGCCGAATTGGACCGGCACGGCCGGGTTGGTACCTCTCGCTCACATAACACCGGCGTAAAGTTAAGTAACAGACAGACAGTTTGGTGCATCTCACAAGTAACACTTTTTTATAGCATAGGAGGGCAAACGCGCAGTCTAAGTTTTGCATCTGCTCACTGTACCGATTGAGCTAAGGCCATCAGGCCGAAAAGTCCAGCCCTTCCTAAGCCTTTTGGCGACTATCGACGCCCAGACATGTGTATGGGCGTATCCGCACAACCAGAGATTATGTAGGCATATTATAATGTATCGAATCGTAGGTAATACAAGTTACTTACATGAAATAGTTAACTATTATTAACTTATTGCAAAATCACGCATTTATTGCAATCCTAAAAAATTGACCGGCGGATCATTTGTTATTCGTTGATCCTTCTTTTACAATCCTGTCTTGAATCTTTTTCAGATTTGAAATACCTTAAATAATAATAATAATAATAATTTCTATGGACGCTTTTTACACCACGTCAATCTGGTCCCGTGGTAAGTTCTCGAAGAACTTGTGTTACGAGTACCAGACAACGGAAATATATTTAATAATTTTATACTATACATATATTTAAGATTTTTATTATAAACATACATGACCCAGGAACACAGAAAACTTTTTTGTTCCCTGGCGGGATTCGTACACGCAACCTCCGCTAAACTTGAGCGCCAACGCGCTAACCATTGAGCCATAGAGGTCATTGTCGTAGTTTTTGAGATAGAAGCAAAAAACCAAACCCATTTCGTTTTTCAAATTCAAATTTCTTTATTGTTAGATGTAGTAACAGATAGGTCTTACAAGTATACACAGTCCTTTCATCTTACCATCACTATGGTACACAATTTTAGTTTTAAATTGTTTCTATTTTTTGTAATTTTCGCGCGCATCATAAATTCATAAATTTGAGCGCATCATCAATTTTTTCAAAAACTATCTTGTGATACAAGCGATTCCGAACGACACCTAAACCATATTTTTAGGAGACGGAGAAAATTTTTTGACCTAAAAGGCACTTATTTATACCATAAAAGGACTAGATTGTTGTGGTGTAAAAGCGTCCATTGATATTATTATTATTACTTGTCGACTAGACTACACGTGAATCTATCAACGACAAAAAAAAAATAAAAAAAATCCTTTATAGATTTTTATAATTCTTGCCAAAAATGGCCGTCACCCATGAGCATAAATGAGCGATTAGCCGTTTGTACCAGACAGCCAGGTGATTCAACCTAACCAGCTAAGATATGTTGGTGCCACAGATACTGCATACTCTTTTTCCGGTACATAGTAAATCTAGAGCCATTTCAAACACATTTTTACACGACTTCTTCCCAGCAGGACCTACTTTTTATTGGCTGAAATGAAACAATCATAAATAAAAGTCCACATTAATTTCATAATATTTTTTATTAAAACTTTCTCCTTATAAATCCATTGATTGCTAACATATTAGAATAGAACGTACATAGAAGCCATGTCTCAGTGTGATAATATACATAAATACATACGCAGTTAAACGACAGCTAACAACCCTTTGCACCGGCAAACGTCACAAACAACTGACATCTCGGGCGGCCATCTTAGCATTCATTCCTGCCAAATGACAGATAAAAACTTGATAAATTCAAGATGGCCGCCCGTCACGTCCACATAACCACTATCATACAGGGAAAAAAGGAAATATTACAATATGATCCATACGATCTTCGCGATAAGAACTACATGATTTGCTTTATGTAAGTTACAAAATGGACGATTAGCAAAAATTGTAAATTACCTAGGAAATTATATAACGCGTAATTAATCTATGTCCAACGCGGCGTACACACAGTATTCCAACTAATTCGTGCGCTTGGTAAGCGAATATAAACTTTACTCCTATCAGCTTAGGAATCAAACATCAATAAACTACCAAATAATACATTCACTATATATTAAAATAATTTTGTAAAATGATATATAGCAACATTAAAACTGTCCGAACGAAGAGACATTTTTCCGACTGTACGCCATTAAGAACGTTCCATAGAATAAAGCAGTTATCATAAGAAATAATAAATGGAATATACAACAAGGAAAATCCTCACTAATATTATTACAATTCACTATTACTAAATCGATAAATAGGATGTAACGAAATGATATTTGGATTGTATGAAACATTAGGGTGCGTTCAGAATCATGTAACATGTAATTTTATCAACATTCACTAGTTACATGTAAGAAAACACACGACAGACCTTATCATTAATATTAACAAAACATCATTATATACTGACACGTAGAATGCAATTGATAAGTGTTATTACATTTTCTTTATCATTTGATACAACATAGAAAAAAGTTAAAAAAAAATATTAGGAGCACACCCTAATTATCTGTCAAAATTGTAGATAACATTGATTTTAAAACATGGACCACAGCGGTCATTTGATCCAATTTTGACAGTAATGATTTAACAAAGCGAACATGATTAATGAAGAAGAGACATTTGGAACACTAACTACTTATAATACAATTGTATGCATATGGTATTAATAACCTATTATAGTTAACACTTTGTTATTATATCTTGTAAAATAAGCCCTTCGTAGCTCTACATTACATCATCCCCGAAACTAATGCATACATTGTATTAATGTATATTTAAAACCGGTAAGAAGCAAAATAATCAAAGGATAACATCAGGGGAAATAGATAATATAAGCACCAATATTTAATATCTTTTAGGGTTAGTAGCTGCCTTTTTCACAATTGTTATATTATTTTAATAAATTCATATACATCAAATACAAATGTATGCACAAGATTGATTTGAAACGACAGTCCTTGGCGAGTGAGACATGCAAAATTTGCAATGTTTAACTTTTTCAACCGCAACAATTATCAACATCTAAATCTCTATTCGTCTAAGAGTGACAGTCGTATACTTAACGATGTTAAATACTCTTAATGATATTAGTTTAGTTAGTCATTATTTAATACCTTTATAAAATCTTTTAGACTGACAGTCGGCTCAATTAAATTTTCAATATTTATCTGTCAGTTTGGCTAACTTATTACTATAAGATGAGCAAGGCAGCAAATAATTATTAAATACGTGTTTATACATTATTGGACTATCTTGAAAGCGTATTTGTGACGCATTTAGTACAGGATTATTAAACTCCTGTCGTATATAACTCCATACAAAGTCGTCACAATCAAAATCGGACACTACTGAAGACGATTTCAAAAACCCGTTATTTTTCTACTTATACATATCTCTCGCTCACACAGCTCTTGTCTCTACGGGACGTATAATGCGAAAATTCAATAACTATCTATGAAGCTTAATATACTGACGCTAAAATAGCCTTTATATTCTCATAAGTATCAAAACTGTGTGACGGTACGTTAGCACACCGACGATTTTCGAAATCACATGTACGCGTCTAAGCCGAGTTTATTTTAATAATAAAAAAAACATCACAATAAATAAATCTTATTAATAATAATTTATTGTAAACACTGCGTAATACAGTGTACCTATACACAACCTAGTAATGATACCAAGAAATTAATGATATTCAATTATCAATGAATGGTTAATTTAATTATTTTCCCGAACCTAGTCTGATGACGTCACAATGTGAATATGATTGATGAACTTTCAACAATACAGAGGAACGTTAAGCGATGATTTCTGCTTAGCAAACAAACAGTTACGATATATATTTCTTATTAAAATCGTGGATTTGCGATATAAATGCAATAATTGATAATATATTTTTCATGTACCAACAATCACTCGTAAAATGTCGCTCACAGATTCCCCCCGTTAAATTCTAACGCATTTTATTTAGAAAGAATTCACAAAAAAAAAAATATTCCACACGCTAATAGAATGTTTTGGATTTTTTACTTTGGTTCTCTGAAGAATCTGTTGCGAATATTTTAGAGTACCTAAATACCATTCTTAATACATACATATTGGCTGAGACAAAAAATATTTGAAAACAAATGTTTCATTTTCAAGTTAAATATGCTGACCACAAATATTGACTGATAATTACCTATGTTTGAAAATTGTGTACCATGCGTCATCTCTTCATTTGTTTTAATAATCAATATTTTATCCCGAACAATTTTTTGTTAGTCATCGGAATAAAACGACATCATGTCATCAAATGGCAGCCTCATACTATAAAGTATCTCCCGACATCCCCCCCCCCCCCACAAACATACCCCGTATCGTCCTAGCTATTGAATTTTGTACTTCTAAGTCTAACGGCTAAAACAAACTAGACATTTATAAAAAATAAAATTTCAACGTCTCCCATTGGATAGCACCGAACGTAGGAAAGCTGACAAGTCACTCGTCTGCGTCTACGTCTGCAGCCAATATATATGCACGCTCGCTCGGGCCCCGCCCGCACTCGCCGGGCCTCATCCATACACGCCGAGCCCTGCTCACACAAGCCGGGCCCCGCCCCCACACATGCGGCCACGCCCCTCGGCGATTAGATCGCGTTCTGCAGCGTTAGCGGATGGCTGTGTCCGTTGTGCGTGCTGAAGTCGTCGTCGAGGATCTTGGCGTCAATCTTCTGGTGATCGGCGGACAAACGCTCGGTCTGTATGAAGTTGGCGGATATGTGTCCGATGGAGCTCAGGTTGCCGTTGTTGGTGTTGGCATTGCCGTTGTTCCCGCTGTTCGTGTCCGCTGTGCTGATGATGCTGTTGGCGTTATCGTTCTGTTTTGTTGCTGTCGTCTGCTCTTCGGTTTTGTCCTTTGTCTGGAACCACGATATAATAATTGGAATGTGAACGTGGAAAGCGGAATACTAAAGGCATTGTCCTCGTTTTATATTTCAACTGTGCAATTGGATGATTACTTAAAATAATTCACAAAAATGTTAAATTACGTCATACCACAAATAATAATTGGCTTTGGGTCCCGTGATTCAAAATGTTATAAATGTATTTGTATATTAATTTGAAGCTGAATACACATATTAGTATTGTAATTGAAGAAGGGTTAGTCAAGCAGTGCAAGTAGCAGCAAATAGATAGGTCTAATAAAATATATTGTAATCGTAAACAAAATGAAGTATTAATTATGTGCATGAGCGTCGATAAATCTCAAAGGACATAAAAATTTCTTCATCACCTCAGTTTGGTCGGACAGGCCCAGTAGGTCGGCAGTGACGTTTCCGTTGTTGGGCGTGGATGTGGGTGCGGCCTCCACCGCCGCGCCGGCGTGGGCGGGCTCAGCCACGTGCTTCACCGGCGGACTCTGCTCTTCCGGCTACGATGCAAAAATACACATACGTAAAAATAATAATACTCATACAATATGTTGTACATTACACTTTACACATACAGTTATACTTATTAGTAATAAGTTATTTCTAATAACTTACTTTATTTATTAAGGTCAAAATAAAAATTAAACTAATAAAGTCGGTTTTTGGACGTCAATTGAATGGAACTAATGTTTTCAAATTCAACCAATCTATTTTAATATCTAACCTAAAATGAAATGTAATTACGATGATTGATGGAATATGATATCTAAATAGTGCACCAGTAGTTGTACCTGACTAGACGCGAGCTGTAGGAGGTCTTCAGTGTGCACGTTCCCGTTCCCGTTGCCGTTGTCGGCATGCGAGGCAGGCGCGGGGTCTGCAGGCGTGTCGGCGGGGGCTGCGCCCTCAGACTCTATCGGGTTCTGAGCCGCCTTCAGCTCTTGCGCCTTCTTGTCCTCCTCAGCTTGCTGGAAACAATTACCAAAAGATTATATTGCAACCTTTCGCTATGTATTTCAGTAAGAAAAGCCCTAGCCATTGGCTAAGTGACGTCACAAGGTGATTTTTCTATGTAAAAGGCAACGACACGCTCTAAATTCTGTAAAACTTCAATCCGAGAAGGTTAAATTGTTCTGACTGTAATACTATTCTAAACAACGAAAACCAGTCACGTGATAATAATTATCACACGTGTTTTTTATAAACTTAAGCTAATAGATCGTGGGGCCATCATATTCTGATTTGCCAAGAGATTTAGCAATTGAGCCCATTCTAAGTTTTACGATAACACCTACATTTAGCGTCTGTATAGTTGTATCGTGACCCGTGCGCATCACGCGTCAATCATCTTCTGCATCTATGAGCGTGTCCATCGTTCGCTGGTATGGGAATGTCCCATGTGTCCCGTCCCGTGTCCCTTGTCCCGTGGTGTGTGGACGCAACCCCGTGACCGTGTAGGCGTGACGGGGCGGACGTACCTTCTTGAGTCGCGTGCGCGCCATTATTGCCTCAACACGCTGCTTGCGAGCCAGCCGCTCCTGCTCCTCGCGCGCCGCCTCCTCTCGCCGCGCGCGCTCGGCCCTGTCAGCCGCACGCCGTCGCTCCTCGTCCTCCCGCGCGCGCGCCGCTCGCTCCTCCTCCTCGCGCACGCGCCGCTCCGCTTCCGATCGCTCCAGCTCTTGCTGCGCCTGCAATATTGCATATAAGTAGTACTATATCTACAGCTATCAGTTTGCTATGTGATTCATTGATAAAAAAAAGTTGGCCATCAAGAGCCATCTATTAATATTATAGATGAAATAAAAAACATGACAGCGGTTTGGCATTTACGACCACAGCATTCGAGTGTTTTAGTGGCAACGCTCGCCAATACATATGTCAAATCAAAAAGACAACGTGATCCAACATTACTAGGAATACACATTACATAATATACAAATTTTTCTTTATACTAATTGTCCTATTCCTGTATTCTTGCATTGTCTACTCTTCAATTTTGGGTATACAAAATTATTTAAATGATGGGTTATATCATCATAATTATCATCAGCCCCTATCCATGGCATAGAGGCATGGCAGGAAGGCATAATATGTTCAACAGTGGATGGCCACTGAACATAATTACTATGCCTCCCTCAATAGGGATGTTGACATTTTTCAGAAATGTTTTTAAATCATTTATAAATATCTAATGGAGGCCTAAATATTATTAACTTTTGCTTAAATACGTCTAATGCCTATAAAATTTTGCATTTTATAATGCATTTTAATTACGCTCCAAAAAGCTAACACTTGTCACGTGACGTCATATGTTGTTAAACATCGTAAAAGTGATAAAATGATTCTAGTTGTCGTTAATAAAAAATGGCTTCTAAGTTTTATAAGTGTTGTACGGTGCCTATGTGTCTGTACACTGTCAAAACGCCTGAAATTTGTTTTTACTATATGTACTGCGTACGGAAAATGATGTATAGAAGTACCTCAATATTCTTCCGCTTCCGCTATATATGAACAAGTGACGTCATTTCCGTTTGTTATCACGTGACCTATTTTAAATTTTGTTACATTTTATTTATAAAATATTAATTTAATCAAATAAAAATAAGGGAAAATATTGTATTTTTTCAGCTTTCTATCATATAAACTACCAATTAACATCAAAATTATATTTTTATATGAATAATGTCAACATCCCTAATAACGCCAAGACTACTGAAGAATGGATTATATAATAAAAGTACAGCTTGGCAAAAAAGAGTATGACGTGGTGACAGATGGAATTAAATATTTTACTAAATGGAAACCTATGATGTTGACAATACTTGGCCGACAAATACTAGATTTTGAGTAAAGCTTAGTGTTTCACATTTATTTTTAACGATTTGATTATATTATCTTACTGATTTTCCATATTATGATGATACCTAAGTGAAAGTGGCGCCCTCATTTTTTCCATACTCTTTTTTGCCAAGCTGTAGTTAAACATTGAATATGGAATGTGCATGGAAATGTAAACGCTAATAGCGAAATGGATGAAACACGAAGCAGATAGTTGACAGATATAGGACCAGGTTCAAGTTATATGCTCTCACAGTCAACCTTGCGTTCGTTGGCAGATGTCCAGCCATGTGGAAACATGGATGTAAGGTATATGATTTTGTGCATAATTGTTCATGTCACCTCGATCGTTTTGCGAGTGCGTTGTGTGAGTGCGTGTAGGTATGAGTGTGTGAGTACGTATATTCATTGCTTTCCATGTGCGTCCACGTACATAGACATTCATGAGTGTGCGTGCCTGTATGTGTGAGTGTGCGTGCCTATGTGTACCTCGATGGCCTTCCGTAGCTTCTCTTCTTCCATGCGGCGCTGCAGCGCGGCCAACTCGCGCGCCTCTTCCTCCTCCCGCCGCTGCCGCTCCTCCTCTTGCCGCTGTCGCTCCGCCTCCTCTTCCGCCTCGCGCTGTAGCCTGGGAACACATTAAATTAGTCATTATTATTAAGAAAATCAGCCATTTAATGATAAGACAATGCAAACTGCTTTATTTAGACGTAAGACACCGGTGGGAGGGAAGCGCCACCGGTGGGAGGGAAGCGCTGTGCCGCACTCCCGGCTGCATGGGTACCACCATCTTGCTTGTTTCTCCCGTCAAACAGCCTTGCTGTGTTTCGGAGAGAAGGGCAAGACAGGCAGTGTAATTACTGGCACCGAGACTTAACATATTGTCTCAGGATAGGCAATATATAAATGAGTAGCCTGGGCTCGCTCCAGGTATACTAGTTTATGTTCATGGGCGACGTCGACCACTTACCATCAGGTGGTACGTTTGCACAGTTTGCCTATCCAACTAACATAAAAAAAAGATCTATTACAGGATGCGATCGTGCCGCGCTCCAGTTGCACTGGTACCACCATCCTGCTAATGTCTTCACTTACGTGCACGTGTAATTTTTAGCGCGTGTGTAAGTACGTGTGCGTGTAAGTACGTGTACGCATTAGTACGTGCAAGCACGCTCACCTCTGCCGCTCGAGCTCGGCCTGTCGCTCGAGCTCCTCCCGCGCGCGGCGCCTCCTCTCCGCGAGCGCGGCTTTGGCCTGCTCCTCCGTGGTGATGCGGCGCGACATGGACGCTGTAATAAATCCCGAATTATTGTTACCTAAAATACATTTAGGTTTCAGTTTTACAAAATGACAAAACGGAACCCATAGAATTTAGTACATAGTTGCCATAGAATCATGAAATTTGGTAAAAGGTAGGTTTCACCTACGGTAGGTATGAAGGTTATTAGAAAAAATCTGAAAACCTTTAATTATATGGGCAAAAACACGAACGCTCAGCGCGCAAAACAGATTTGCGCTCGCCTGGGTTGCGTATTTTTTGTTTTGGTTTTAATTAACATAACATTTAGTTATTATGATGAAACAACATTTACGGATTTCATCGCAGTTTAGTTATTGACATGCCCAACAATTCGGATACTTTATAGTGCCCTAATAGTATATAAGTTAATGTATGTATTCAAATAAAGAGTATCATCTCGGCACCCGAGCCTCGCAGACGCCTCCCCTTTCCTTACAACTTTACAGCAAGTAAAAATTTCGCGTCAACATTAAAAAACAATACTTATTACTTGTAATTGAGATACATTAGTAGTAGTAGTCGTTTTGATACAGACCCCACCATGGTTCAGGCCTTGGCGGTTGCACCTTGGCCGAAGCTAATTGAGCCGATGGGGCTCTTTGTACCCCTCTTATAACAAGAGGGGACAAAAGAGCAGGGGGGCGAGGACGGGAACCTCACCCCATTGTACTGTCCTGATGTTGGGAGGGGTTGTTCTGTGGTGCGGGACAATCCCTCGGTGGAGGTGGCGTCGGTCCCTTGGGGCACTGATTAGCCGTCGAAGTGCCCTGTTTGTTTATTAGATCCGGGGCATCTCACCAAAGGCGGCATTAGTGGCACTCGCCGGGTTTTAGTGGGTAGAGCTGCGTCCACTTACCAGCTTTCGGGCGCAGCGAGTCCCACATACCCGCATTGGGAGACCCACTCCCCCGCGGGATGCCTCAGAACATTTCCCGGCGTTAAAAAAAAAAATTGATATGTACAGAAATTATTTGTGAAAATACTACACACATTTTTTCGTTTTTTTTTTAATTTTTTAAACCAACTTTAAAACTTGAATTTATTAAACATTATCTACCTACCACAAGTGTTCTGTGAAGTAGAGACTTGTCTTGAGTGAATAAGTTAATAATTAATATTCATGGCCCACATATGATTGTTTGCAGGTTTACTAATATGAAACTAGCGGACCTGACATACATTATTTCTAACTAAAGCAAACCTTCATCTACCTGATCGGATTGTATTTAAATTAAACCATCTCAAACGTACGTACTCACTCAAATATGGACACAAATTTATTTCTAAATCGGTCCAGTACATGCAGTTTACGAGTTAATTGACAAACACATACACAACAATTTCATATATAAATTAAAAAGAAAATCTATTAAGTACCAGTCATTTCATTCTCCTCAGTCTTTTCCTGCAAGAGTTCCTTTTTCTCAGCTCGCTTCTCTTCTCTCTTCTCCTCGCGTTTCTCTTCTCTCTTCTCCTCGACTTTCTCCTCTTTCCTCTCCTCCACTTTTTCGACTGGCTTCTGTACTTCTATTTGCTTCTCTTCTTCTCTTTGTTCAGTTAATTCTTCGTTTTTCGATTCTTGCTCTACTCTTGACACTGTAGTTTCTTGTGTATGCTGCAAAGGTGGTAAATCATATTTAGGAAAAGATTATATTAGATACGAAATGAATATGTTGCACATAGGTTTTATATTGAAAACAGTTTCTCACTTCAATATCAATAGGACATAGTCTACTTAAAAAAATATGTTCATAATTGGTAACAGTTATGTAGTTATTAGGAATCTAAATAAGTAGGAACTTAGATGGTAGTAGTCGAATATGATATAGATACGATCTATGGCATCCGTCATAATAAATGGCGCTAGTATCGGTTCCAACTTATCCGTATGGAGGGTAGAGACAAGGAGAACCATCTCATATGGGGCGACAATTGAAAAAGTGTCCCGCTGTATACTAACAATAAAGATTCCAGTGCCTACCAAAATAGCGCTGGCGTCCGAAAAACTACGATATGAACAGTTGTTGTAATGACTAGAATAGTTAGTAAAATGTTAGTAGACAAAACCTTAAAATTTATGATCCTATTTAATCTGGATGGGGTGGATACTAAATCTATGGTCCTATTTAATCTGGGTGGGGTGGAAACGAAATCTATGGTCCTATTTAATCTGGATGGGGTGGAAACTAAATCTATGATCCTATTTAATCTGGGTGGGGTGGATACTAAATCTATGGTCCTATTTAATCTGGGTGGGGTGGAAACTAAATCTATGGTCCTATTTAATCTGGGTGGGGTGGAAACTAAATCTATGATCCTATTTAATCTGGGTGGGGTGGATACTAAATCTATGGTCCTATTTAATCTGGGTGGGGTGGAAACTAAATCTATGGTCCTATTTAATCTGGGTGGGATGGATATTAGATCTATGGTCCCATCCACGTGAGGTGGTCTTACCTGGTCCCCGGCGACCTGCAGCGCCGCCAGCTTCTGCGACACCTCCTCGGCGCTGAGCTGACTCTTGTCCGCCGCCCCGTTCGTCTGCGCCTGCCACGTGACATCAGATATAGTTTTAACCTATCTCATTACTTCGACCGTTTTGTCCCTGGGTACAGGTCTCTTCCTCGAAGTCAATGTTAGCCCCCAATACTAACACTACTTTACGTATAGGACCGGATTCTACGAGAAAATAATTTGTTCACAAGTTGTTGTTCAGTGGGAGAGATGCGGTGTGCCGTGTACCCGTCTTTAGGATACTACTTATTTCTTAAGCAGATTAGAAGGTAGGACCTTCTTGGATCTGACGGAGTCATAGGTTGTATGGCTGGCGTGCATTCCCATGACCCTGTCCAATAGCAGAAAGGAGGTACATTGTTGGGTTTTAGTGGGTGCGAGTCCCACATAATCACCGGGTCCCCCCGGGCCTGGTGGTAGGCAAAAGGCATTTCCCAACGTAAAAAAAGAACCTTCTTGGATAAAAAGAAAGGATCTTCGCGTAAAGGAAGGTAGTAGTAGCACCTTCAGGCAGAGAAAAAACCACCTTCCGCAAGGTAAACCTTTGGGTGAAATGGTCCCGTTAATGAGAACTGATCACCCGTCTGGCCTTGCTGGTGTCCCCACCCATAAATAATAAGGTGAACCTCCTCGGGTAGAGGTAGAACCTCCTCAGATAGTCCTCCAAGACCTCAACGAGGTACCTCCTCCCCGGGTTCGTACCTTGAGCGCGAGGTCTTTGTCGACGCTGGGATCCTTGGAGTGCGCGGGCGACGGCGACAGCGTGCGGCCCGGGGACGCCGACAGAGACTTGCCGCGTCCAGACTGACAAACACACATACATTTGATTTTGTATACAGGTCATATTTTTGATGTTAATATACCGGATTATTTGTAAAATGTCAGCAACCTCACAGGACTACATCGCTAACATGAACGTGTATTCTACAACAATTACCCCGCAATATCTAGTTTAGAAATATAAATTATTAAAGGATAAGTAATGTACTTGGTAAGTGATTCTTTTGTTCATCATGTCCAGAGATACTGGACGTTGGCAAAGATTGAGCATGAAAATAGTACTACTCTATATACTACTACTCTTTGAACATTTTTTGCTTAGTAGTCTCGCGACGGAAATATTTCAAAAGATCGTAGTTTTGATAACATCAATATGTATAGCCTGAAGAGAAAATAATAACCCTCGCCATATTGCGGTAAATTTCGGAACTAATTTCTGTGTGGACGATACTATGTGTTGACGTAAAAAAGATACAGTGGCGATACCACGCAGGGTTTATATATTTCTGGTCAGGCTATACTATAGATAATTAAACAGATACTGTTTCGGTTTGTGTGTGTATTTTAAGTAGTAAATTACAATAATTACCCTTTCGTGATCTTTGGATGGCTTTGGTTTCCTGTGCACCGGCGGTTTGCCTTCACCCGGCGCTAGCGGCGTCGCTGCAATAACAAATGCAAAATTATAAAAAAGCAAAAAAAAGCGCGAATCAGATGAGCGGGCTGAAAGTTTTGAAAAAGTTTTAAGGTCAACAAATTAACGGTTTTCAGACTTTTCCCTTTCCTTAAGTTGTAGAGACCTAGCTACTTACCAAATCTCATGATTATTAGGGTAATTTAACGTTTTGTTGTATAAGAATGATGCCAAAAACGCACGACCTATTTCCTTTATACATAAGTACACTTTTTATCGACTTATCACGTAGTGTTTCAACTGTACCTACGAAATTAAATGTAACCGACCTGGCTTGGCGGCGTGCAGCGAGAGGGGGCGGGGCCGGCGGGGCGTGGTCGCGGGGCGCGCCACCACCGTCGCGTCGCGGGACACCGATGGAGTCGTCACCGCGCTACTGGCGCCCGTGTCCGCACCTGCACACAACCACGCTCAGGGTACTATCCCGGGAAAGTTTCAGCGGGACAGTCCCAGGTGATACCGGGGATAAACCAAGAGAAAGGAGAAAAAGAACAGAACAGACATATAAAAAACTCTCAACAGGACATTTCCATGAAACACAAAAAAATACTTTCCCGGGAGAAAAAAGTAAGAAAATGTCGGGAATAGCTTGGTGACAAAGCCGAGAGATACACATGGGACATCGTTCCCGGAACTGAAACCGGCCTGAAGAGAGTACTTAATCAGCCAAGATTAATTACATTTAACATACAACAACCAAAATTTGGCTTATTACAATCAAAACTTAGATAAAAAAATACTTTTTCTTTAAATAAAAGATACATGAATAAATAGGGGTTTCAGTTCAGAAGCCTTTAGTTCAACTACTTATTATTCGACGGTGTTGAACCTTAAAAACTAACACAACACTTCGTTTACATAAAATAGCTTGGTACAACATTAAATTAGCTTACACACAAATAGCAAATATTAATAGTCCATCCCCATATATAACGATAAGCTAATATTAGTCTACTATATTATCTAATACTAGTTTTGGTGTCAGACGTATAGCGCCCGCAACTTATGTCGCAAGTTGCGTGTACGTACGCATGTGTATGCTAATACATATATGAATTATATTTTGATTGTCTGACACAAAAATGACTTTAATATGTACACGTACTATCTTTATATATATATTTCTTGTGTGCGTGTGTATGTCACTGAACTGATTTTGATGAAATTTTTTGTGTGAGTTCTAGGGGATTCGAGGATGGTTTAGATTCACAAATTTTTTCCTCGTATCCTCGAATCCCCTAGAACTCACACAAAAAATTTCATATATATATATATATACCTAACGTATTGTTTGAGGTATTGCTTGACGTATGTATGTGCAATGTATTGATAAATTTTCCTCAAACAATACGTTAGGTATATGATATAGTTTGGGACTTTCCTCATAGAATACACATTTACCCAAACTATACAAAATCTTAACGAAAAAGTCGTCAAACAAGTCGTTGCACATATATATATAACTATATATAATTTGTTATTATATATATATACCCCTGCCCCAACACCAGCCCAG
Organism: Helleia helle; assembly: GCA_963853865.1. Lineage (NCBI taxonomy): Eukaryota > Metazoa > Arthropoda > Insecta > Lepidoptera > Lycaenidae > Helleia > Helleia helle. Next base: position 2,060,125 of record OY971435.1, read on the forward strand.
GGTGACGTAGAAGTCGTCAAAGGGCATTTAGCTCACCAACATCAAGGATGCTAATACTGCGAATCGATTGCTTGGTGTCAGTCTGTCTCATCGTGACAGTGAGATAGACTTGATCACTAAGCATCGATCGCACCGAGTGATGGCGGCACCATCAATCGAATTGGCGGCAGGCAGCAGTGCCGCCGATGCGAATTCATCATCATCTGCGATTGCCAATCCGCCTGCTCAGCGTGGCAATTATAAGCATGAATCCCCTCATGAATTACAGGCACAAGAGACGGCCCCTAGTTCCCGGCCGTCCCACTATTCCTGGTTACGGTAGCAGCCTAGGTTACGGTGGGACAGGGGGTGCTAAGAATCCCCGGGCTACGGATCGCTACCACCAACTTGACCTGGCTACGTATAACGGACGAACGTTGAGACTCGATGACCACCTGGTTGAACTGGAGGTGGAACTGGGAAGTATCCGATGGCACGTTTTGGGGTTATGTGAAGTCCGAAGACAAGGAGAGGACACCATAACTCTGTCTTCGGGTCACCTGTTCTACTTCAGGGAAGGCGACACACCTGGCAAAGCCCCGATACTGTGACGAGAAACGAGATAGACTTTATTATGACGGACCGAAGGCATGCATTCAGGGATGTCTCTGTGATCAACAGGTTCAAAACCGGAAGTGATCACCGACTAGTAAGAGGATCTATGAATGCAAGCTTTCAGCGAGAGCGAGACCGTCTAATAAAGTCTACACTCCGACCTGACTTCCGGCAAACTGTGGTAGGTTCCAAAAAGTTCCAATTGGAATTAAAGAACCGATTCGATAGCCTTAACATATCGGAAACCACAATGGCAGTTGACGAGGCACTGGGTGCCGTGGTGGACTGCATGCGGGTCGTGGGTAAAAGGTTTTGTAGGAGAAAGCGTACTGGCAGGAAATCCAAATTCTCGGATGAGACGCTCGGTCTTATGAGGGAACGCAGAGCACACACAGACGCCACTTCTACAGATGTAAAGCTTCTCTCGAAGCAGATCCGCAAACTAATACGCCGAGACCTTCGCTGCTCAAATACGCAACGGATTACCGAAGCAATTGAGCAGAATAGAGGGCCGAAGGTTTTTGTGGAAAAGCTCGGGAGAAGCCACCTGTCGAAGATTAGGACCGCTACTGGCGCGACCGTTTCTTCTAAGCCTGGGATCTTGTCGGAGATCGAAGATTTCTATGGCAAACTGTACGCCTCCCATGCTCCTCAACCTGATCCCCGAAACAACGATCCGCGTGCTAGCCTAACACGACACCTCTCCGGCGAGCTTCCGAACATCAGCCTAGATGAGGTTAGTCTGGCTCTTAAGCAGCTTAAAGGGGGAGGGCTCCGGGGAGGGACGGAATTACGACTGAACTCCTTAAGGCAGGTGGCGAACCTGTTTTAAGAGAGTTACAAAAGATTTTTAATTTCGTCCTTCAACGGGGCATTTCCCCCAAGGAGTGGCATGGAAGTGAAATCGTTTTGTTTTTTAAGAAGGGTGATAACTCCCTTCTTAAAAATTATAGACCGATATCACTTCTAAGTCATATATACAAGCTGTTCTCGAGAGTCATGACGAACCGCCTCACTAAAAAAGCTCGATGGATTCCAGCCACCGGAGCAGGCTGGGTTTTGAAGAGGATTTAGCACCATAGACCACATTCACACTATAAGGCAAGTTGTACAGAAGACCCATGAGTACAACCAGCCACTGTGCCTTGCCTTTGTGGACTATGAGAAAGCTTTTGACTCGGTTGAAACCTGGGCTGTTCTGGAAGCTCTGCAGCGATGTCAGGTCGATTAGCGATACGTCGAAGTGTTGAGAGGATTATACGACGCCGCCTTTATGTCCGTTCTGGTTCCGGGAGGTCAAACAAGACCAATCCAATTGCATCGAGGAGTGAGACAGGGGGGTGTCATTTCCCCGAAACTATTCACTAATGCTTTGGAGGACGTCTTTAAGACTTTAAACTGGACAAAATGTGGCATAAACATTAACGGCGAGTATCTCTCACACCTTCGTTTCGCCGACGATATCGTTATTCTGGCCGAGTCGTTGGAGGGCTTGCAGGAGATGCTGCACAGTCTAAATGAATCTTCCCGACGTGTGGGTCTTAGGATGAACTTGGACAAGACGAAAGTCATGTTCAACGAACACGTTCTCCCTAGGCCGGTTAACGTTGATGGCATAACTCTCGAAGTCGTGCAAGAGTATGTCTATCTCGGGCACACTTTGCAGCTAGGTCGACATAACTTCGAGAAAGAAGCCGATAGGAGGATTCAATTGGTATGGGCAGCATTCAGGAAGCTTAGCCATATTCTCACGTCGTCTATACCGCAGAGTTTGAAGACGAAAGTCTTCGACCAATGCGTTCTCCCCGTGATGACCTACGGGGCTGAAGCGTGGCCCCTAAATATAGGACTGGTCCGCAAGTTTGCCGTAGCTCAACGTGCTATGGAGCGTGCTATGCTGGGTGTTTCTTTGACAGATAGGATTCGGAAGGAAGACATCCGTCAGAGAACTAAGGTAACCGATATCACGCAAAGAATCAGCTCGTTGAAGTGGCAGTGGGCTGGTCACACACTCAGAAGAACGGATGGCCGATGGGGCAATAAGGTTCTAGAGTGGAGGCCACGTTTAGGTAGACGAAGTGTTGGTCGGCCATTGACCAGGTGGGAAGACGATCTCCGTGCGGTGGCCGGTCCGTGTTGGATGCGAGTGGCAAGGGATCGGCCATCTTGGCGTTCATTGAGGGAGGCCTATGTTCAGCAGTGGACGGATAGAGGCTGATGATGATGATGATGATGAAATAGAAACAGTATGATGTATGATGATGTGTATGAGGATAATATTATTCGCTTATTACTAACTGGATTATTTGCTTTTTTTAAATTTTCAATTTATTGCCAAGTATATTATTTCTAAAGTATTATATTTTTTCTTGCTGAATAAACTACAGCTTAGTAGGTAGTACTACATATTTAGACTAATATTCCAGATGTTAGGCTTTGCGTTTCAAGCAAGTATTTATTAAACTATTTAAATGTAATACTATTTCGTCTGTCAATTTCTTCTTAAGTACATGTAAAACAAATGATAGACAATGAATAGATAGATAAAGAATATAAAACAATCTATCATTTAAAAATTTTAGTTCTGAATAATAGATCGTTTAAGTATTCTTTGTCATTGTACGAGGTAAATCGTACAATAGCGTAGGTTTTGCGAGTCAGCGGTTTGTGACACGCGTTTAATTACAGAATTGCATACAAAATGTAGTCAGTACGTTCCGAGCTATCAAGGCGATCGCGCGTGCTCGCACACCGGGTCATTTGATCGTATCAATATATTTTAATTAATCCTCGTTCGGGTTTCATTTTGATTATCAATTCAAAAGTGTGTACCGTCAATAAAGGACGCTACATACTACTTATATCAAGTAAAAGGTGTGTAGAGTCAAACAAGGACGCTACAGACAAATTGTCTTAAAGATGAATGATCTTTAAGACAATTTGTCATGCAAGCAGACATTAACTTTATTAGTGATTTTGATTTATTTTATCGTCGGTAAAACAAAAAATATACATAAGCAAGTTCATTTTATAAGCACAAATATTTTTAATAAGCCCTTCCATTTTGTCAGCTTGTGTGTCTCAACATGAAAATTATCCATGGGCTGGACCATATCTTACAGCTTACTGCCGCTACTGGTTAAGTAGCCCTCGATGACATAACACATAGATTTTTTTATTAAGTGCAAATGAGTCAATAATTCATTAGGTGGGCCGCGATATTTTTGACTTCCGGAAGAGGAAAAAGTAACGGAGTGGTTTTGACACCAGAAAATTATTACATATGTAATGCGTGTGCAAGACACATATCCCACATCCTTTTTTCAAGAAAAACATCAGTTCATCATGGGGAAAAATATGCTTATGCGATTAAGAGTCAGCTCGCTGAAATTATAAAAACGCGATTTCCGAATACATTAAAATGAAACATTTAATACGCTTATGGTCTAGCCCACGCAATCGTCAAACTTACTGTCACGTCCGAGCACACAACTCGTGTATCGATAACGCGCGACAAACCGCCCAAAGACACCTCATAGCTGCCAGGACTGATCGACTTGGTTCGAACCCGGTATCTAATATGCGCGGTTGTCCGCACACCCAGTAAACACGCCTCATAGATATCGGGTTTATAGTATTGTGTCTAGTACGCGCGGTTTCCCACACGCGCGGCAAACGCGCCTAGTAGATACCGGCATTGTAGTATCTAGTACGCGCTTTTGTCACGCTTATTGTAATCGGCGGTTAGACGCGCGCAATCGATACGCATCTTGATGTTAGCACATTTACCTCGGGGCGTGTTTACGCCCGTACCGGCTATGGAGGCGGGGCGCGGGCGACGCGGCGCGGACGTGGCCCGCCGCAGCACGGCCGTCGCGTTAGACAGCGCGCTGCCGGGTCGCGAACCAGGCGTCGTATCACCGGACCGGCATTCTGTACACGACACATTACATATAATAGATGATACGTATTTAATGTCATATCAAATTTAAAATGTACTTAACGGTACATTGTTAATATTATTTAAAATACCAAAAAAAATCTTTCGAAATATTACTGTTCTTATACTGTCATAATTATTGTGCAATATTTACGCTGTAAATAAAATAAAATATTGTGTGTCTAAAATTCATTGTAACAAAGTAAAAGTATGTCATTTAATTTTTTCAGTCTAGCCTAGATACATAGTTATTTAATCACTTATATACCATTTCCTAAAAATTTAACACCTCGGAGTCGAACCAAGGTAACACACAATTAATAAAACAAGAAATATATCGTACATAATATTATAACAGATAAATTCAACATTAATCACTGATATTAGTAGACTGTAAAAGAAAAAAAGCAGGGTTAGTATAAAAAATAAATTATTTCCACCTTACCTTGACATAGCCAGAGAACCCACGACACCAGAGAGATAAGATACAGGATGTTATAAATAAATGGTCATTTTTAATTGACCTGATATTTAAAAACCTTTTTTAGCCAAAATGTAAAGCGATAGTCGAAATACTCAAAATTAACTTACAAATAACCATTTATTCAACATCCTGTGAAATAAATAAGAGAATGTTACCTGTCGTCCCAGAAAAGGAAATACGCTGCATATATTGTGTTGTCATGTATTTATTGCCTTCGAAATAAATAATTTTGTAACATGAAGTCTGTAAATCCTACATGTTCATTATTTTATTGATATATTATTGATGTCCATTTCATAAATCAATACTTTTTGTTTGCATGTTTTTTCCAATTAACCCAAAATTAGAAACACCAAAAAAGTATTTACTATAACAAAAAATTTCCCAGAATTATAAACACATTAATCACAAATGTTAATATTTTTCTTTAAGCATGAATTAGTCAAAACTTCTTTCATTTAGTAAGAACTACATAGAATGGAATAAAAAACCCACTTAAAAAGTTACTTATACTTATATTAATAGTCTGGGATTTAAAAAAATCGGGACAGTTACACCAGGATAAAGAGCCAGATTCTGGCATCAAGCATTAAAAGCTCCCCAGTTGCAGCATCCATATGCCAGCCTGAAGTATCGAAAGCGCCCAAAGCTCACCGCAATCCTAAGCTTTTGTATTTTGAATCAGCACGTATTTAGCCTACTTAATACGCACACACGCAAGCAAGCACGCGCACAGTCATACATTATTTTTCTACTGGCCGACTAGATAGTCATTACGGTAAATGATGAACACCACTAAAAAGAATTCACCCAGGACTTGCTTTAGGTATCTCGTCCTTGAGTTAAATATTACAATGTCAACATTTGCGTTCTGAACGTAGCTGCAAATAACGCAGCGGACTGTTCGTAGCATATGAATTGGAACAACTTCAAGTCATGTAACTGAAACTTAGGGAATATTAATAAATGTTAAGTTTGTATAAATTCAAAAACATATACAGTCTAACACAAATGACATTAAATAAAGGAATCATTGAAACATGAAAGAGACAGAAACATTTGCAATTCGCTTCATCTTAGAACAATACGTTGTATTTACGCACAATATTTTGTATACCATATAAAATAAACTTACCGAAAATTCTAGAAATAAACTCACGTATTTGTTTATTAACTTTTATTCTAGTAGTCAAATCAGTCAAACAAATAGCGTAGACCTAAATACGTCAGTTAGCCGCATGTACGTGCTGATTCATAGTGCTTGCGTGTTGCGTGTACGTGTGCGTGTGCGAGCGTGTACGTACGGTTGGCGGTCCTGTTGAGGTGGTGCATGGACGCGCCGAGCGGGCGCGCGGACGGCGTCTGGTCGAGCCGCGTCATGGAGTAGGCCCTACCTACGCGCGGCGCCGGCAGCGTCGGCACGAGGTCGGTGCGCCGCCGCGCCACCGACGACCACGGCGCCACCGGCGACCGGTCCGTCTCGTCTACAACAGTCGTTGAAGGTGACAGCGTTCGTTGGCATTTAACGTTCGTCGGAGGTGACAGCATTCGTCGGAAATTAATGTTCGTCGAAGGTGATTTTGTCTGATACTCCCATGTTCTTAATCTAGTTCGTATTGACTTAACATAATTGACTGCGTTCAACACTCATCTACTAGGCCGAGTGTCTTGGTGTTTGGATTGTTATTTAATGTTAGTTAGTGGAACCCCTGAGGTCATTAAAGAAACCAACAACAATGCCCTTCCCAATGAACGAAATAATACGACACTCGCGTGTCACACTTAATACCCCCCCCTTAATTCACATCTTTCCACACTCTTGTCTAGCAATCGTGTCTTAAACCTCCGTCTGATGTTATACTAAATACATAAGTATCAACCAATTTTTTCCTCTCTGTATAAATAATATAAAAACGGATTACTCTGTTTTTCTTATTATTTCGCCGAGCACCATATTTCGGCATTACCTACGAATGCAGTCTCATGAACTAAGCCTTCGAAGATCATACTGAAATATCGAGCTCAGCGAAATAAAAGTGAAAAAATGGTAAATGTCCCGTTCTAAACAGGTTTAATGCAGTGCTTCTTATGTCAGATTAGTAGTAGTTATAAATAGAGTAAATATGATACGTTTTAAGTTACGTTAATATAAAATCTTATAAGACCTATAACTTGGATACAATAATTAATAAAAATAACTTACGGAAACTTGTGAACATGATTCCTTGGTACGCATAAACAAGAGAAGACATTACTAAAATTATTTTAATATATTATAACAATCACTTATATATCTACGAACGTTTGGTATCTAGTGCATACGTGATTCGAGTGTTATATGCTGTCATTATCTGTTACACAACGGATCAGAATCACGACCGGGTGTCGAAATAACTTGGTACATTATCAGAGTCTAGCTTGTAAGATGTGGAACATCTTTTTTTGTATGAAGTGATTAACAAACCTTGAAACTAGACGTGAACACCGTGATATTTTTTTTTTGTATTAGATTTTAAATAACCACGCCGCCGATAACGATACGCCGTTTTTTTTTTTAAATAAAATATCCTTCAATTGTCCTAAGTATAACCCGAGATCAAACCGAAATTATACATTTGCCATTCCAGTCTGTAAAACAAACTATGCTTTAAACAGATTTGTCGTTAGAGCCTGTAAACTGTATAATAATAAATATAATATGCTAGACATATTTTATTTAAAACTCAATAAGTTCAGAACTGCCATCAAGCTATTAAAATAAACTGTAATTGTCACAAGCTATTATTACTGTCATTTTTATTTCGTACAAAATGTTTTGTTTGTAACAAAGTTAGATTCTTGTATAAGTAAATTTATTGCTTACCCAACCAATATTTGTTTATAATTTATTAGTGAAAACTTAATTGGCTTATGTACTATTTAGTCGGTAAGATTCATATGTATTATTACAAGCTGTATGTTTTCTTTAAAAAAATAATAAATAAATAAACAAGTCCATTTACAATAATTATTCATATACAACTTGGAAAAAGACGTATGAATCTTTCTTTACCATAAATCTTTCTTTTCCCACAACTATAGGCATCTAAGTTCCCTATTATAATCCTATTCCAAATTCAAACATAATAGATAGACACACACATATTATAAAAGTGTTTGGTACCGTTACCAACAATATTAATGAAACATACTCTAAGACATGCCAAGCCAGCCCAAATATCCTGGCTATACGATGGCAGGATGCCTATTCTGCCTCCTTATAAAGTATATCATTAATCCTCATCTCAACTATGAACCTGTATTTGCGTGACCAAGCCCCAAGCGGTAAGCAAGCATCTAGTCCAACAGATCAGAATACGACGTCAGTAGAAATTTGATCTCAAATCTAAATTGAACTTGTGATCAAATCCCTCTTGCATAGAAAGAGTTACACGATAACAATAGTGAAAAATAATCATAAACTAAGTACTTATAAATAATTATATATAAATCTGTACCCCTAGTATTGTATATTGTATGTTACTATAAATTTTCGCCTATAAAGTTCCTACTAGATGACGTCATCACTAATTACATAAAATTACCTACATACTGAAAAATACTAGGGGTATAGATACAAATTTGATCACCATTTGTCATTGACATACGGATCAATAAGGTCATGGAGATTCAGTACCCTTATTGACCAGCATGGCAATACATTTCCACATTGCCATACGAGTCTTAACAGTGCGGGCAACGAGATATTTGGGTGTGGTGGGAGTGTCAGTGAGATATTCAGATATCAAGGGGGATTGACATAGGTGGGAAGAGGGAGTCAGAGAGATACTTGTGTGGGTAGGAGTTTCAGCGAGATATTTGAGCGAAAAGGAGAAATGGGAGGGTTCCTCTTACCTTTAGTGTCAGTGTCGGAGGTGTCCAGATGTAGTGCTGAGGCTCGTCTAGTGAGCGGCGCAGACGCGAACATCACATTGGTGGTTGATGCCGCCCTGGAACATACACGCGATATGCTTTACACTTTGAATAGACAAGAACAAACTCCAACGATGGTTAGTATAGCTGCTCCTAAAGAAGTAGGAAAAATGTTAGAAGATGAAATCATTTTCGTTAATAATAAACAAGTGCATACTGCTCTCGTATACGCAGATTCTTTAACTATAGGTACCTAATGAACATTTGGAACTTCGAATAAGGATAGTGAAGTGAAATTATGTATCAGGGCTCAGTGCATTTTACTTTACACTGAAACAAAGTCAAAATTAGAAAAAGGTAGGTTGGACAATAATTGAAATGCAAAAATGTTCTACGTTCTGATTGGCCGACCGATGGCCAATAAAGAATGATTGGCAGATGGGACGTACACACAGATCACTGGTTGGTGGCATCAGTGACAAATCACTGACCAGTTTCGGTTTTTATGACTTACATTACTATTCTATCCGGTTATATCTGTAAAGCTCAATGTATAAAACATATAAAAACATAGTAAGTTAGTAATTAAACATCAAAATCAAGGGAAGGTCATACAGCTAGATCATTTCAGTCGAAGCAACAATAATTTAGGTCATCTAGGTATCTTTGTTAGTGAACAGCATGCATAGATAGTGTGCATGTGGAATTTTTATTATCTGCCATATTGCTTTTTTGCATATTTTATGACCAATTGTGGGAGGCAACGCGTTATGCTGGCAGATGAGTCACTTGGTGCCAAAGTGGTTAACGTCGCCCATGAACATGACAAGTTAACCCGAGATTGAGTCAGCGGTGAAACCTACCAGTTTTGGCCAAAAAGCTTTGCTGTTTTATGTATAGATGTGTTCATGAACAAATATTTATATAGTTCTAACTAAACTTCTTTTTGATCACCAATAGAAACAAGATTGTTGTTCCTATAAGGAGTATAGACAATTTTATAATGACTGTCAACGTCATCGACTCATTACAACCGTGTATCATTAACACAAATCGATGACCTTCTTCTTTTCCTAACCTATTGTTCCTACCCGAAGCTTCTAATATTCATACCTTCTCTGAAATTATCATTCCGCACGGCTGTAAAACCACTGGGCATAAACATTATTTTCCTTACAGTAAAATCCGTACCATATTCAACACCCCATATAACCCCCCAAGGATGACCTCTCAAGGCCGGGCTTGAGAACATCAAAGCCTCAGTAGCCATACCCTTAACCTTTCGTAGTCTTCTCTTGTGGTCACCATAATCACAACCAGGTTCGATCGATGATTTAGACCCTACAGTCAGCCAATTTCCGAAACTTCCCGCTGACGAAATTTGCATTGACAAATTCTCCATGAAACGCAGCCATTGTTACAATAAACAATGCCCCAACCGAAGTGTATCTTGTAGGTCATCGCACCTCTTTTGTTTTTATTTGCACATTTGGACCACGCTAATATTATACACAAATCGACTGTATAGTAGAGCTGAGTGGTTAAAGTGTAGAGCCTCGAAACGAGTGGTCCAAGTTCGATATGAACTGTGCTCTAAATAAAATGTTACCAAGTGTTACATGCACGTTTGTCAAAGTATCCAGTTCTGCGTCAAGTGACGTCATATATTGGTATCCCATAGATAAACTATAGAAAACTCTCCTCGTTAATTTTCGAGGAAATCCATAATCAACGTGATGTTAGAGTATTTTTTTTGTAAAAATAGTTCATGAAATCGTGTCACACAAAATATGAAACTTTAATAGAAGGGGGCTCCTTCCTTTCACACTAGCGTTCCCGCAGACACGCGACAACGCGACGTTCATCGCACGTCTACGCTGAATAAATGTTAGTCTGAAGAGACCTTAAGAGTTGAAGACATGTCCATTTGTTTGAACTCTAGAAAAAATAAGATGCGACGGATTATTTCTGTCCTTGACCAGCAAGATGGTGACTCAGAAAACATCCAAAACTGATGTAAGACTGTTTCGGCTTTTATATAAAATTTCCGTGATGAAGTTGCTTCAGTATTAACTTAATAAATATCGATAAAAATTATCTAATCGATTCTATAGGGGATTTACAGAGGGCTGTTATTAGGTAATTATATCTGCTCCAGATATATTGCAGTAGATAGAAAAGCTAATTCAATATTATGGTAATAGGTATTATTAATAAAAATAGTACAAATTATAATTACACGCCGGCGATATTTAGCCAATCAGACATTCCACTAATTATTCAATAAATAAATAAATATTAACATATCCATTTATTTCAATGTGATGTGAAGAATATTAAGGAGCTCGTGGCTAAATAATAACAGCCGCACGCATCGATCCATCGATCTACGCTTGCCGGGGTTGATCCGTGGATGGGAGCGTATCTTTACATACCGAGACCCCACCGTACCTCGGGAAGCACGGCCGTTGGTTCCGGCCGTCGTTCGTGGATCTTTGACACTAGTTACGGTCGTCAGAAGCCCGAAAGTCTGACAAATAGTCCGACCACGAGGTTGTTGTGGAGATATGATAGTCAGTAGCTCCATTTAAAATACTAGTATCCAGCAGCATCCGGTTAGACTGGAAGCCGACCCCAACATTTATTTTTATTTTTTATGTTAGTTGGATAGGCAAACTGGCAAACGTACCACCTGATGATAAGTGGTCGACGTCGACCATGAACATAAACTAGTATACCTGCAACGAGCCCAGGCAACTTATTTATGTGTTGCCTATCCTGAGACATAAGATGTTAAGTCTCGGTGCCAGTAATTACACTGCTTGTCTTGCCCTTCTCTCCGAAACACAGCAAAGCTGTTTCACGGGAGAAACAAGCAAGATGGTGGTACCCATGCAGCTGGGAGCGCGGCACAGCGCTTCCCTCCCACCGGTGTGGGACCGTTCCCTCTCAACATAGTTGGAAAAAGGCTAGACAGAAGAAGAGTGTGGAATATCAAGGATTCAAACCCACAACCGACGGGTACGTCTACCAGCCCGCTCGGGAATTAAAACAATGAAACGTAAATGGTACGTGTTGTGACCTAATGAGCTAGCTCATAGGTTTATCCGCCTCACATATGACAAGAGACAGAGAGTTAGACAAGAGTATACGTGGGTAACACTGAAATTGTTTAGAACTCGCCAATTAGAAACATTGAAGATGAAAACTTTTTTTGAATTTCAATTTTAGAACTCTTTGGTAACCTAATGTAGTATATTGCATTCATTGGTCATTTGTTTTTGTGAATTGGCGTCAAATCTAAAACTCTTGTTACACGTGAAAATGAACATAACGCGAGAAAATTTTCGGTCAATGATTTATTATGACTTTCGTTGTGGGCTTACTCAACAACAAAGCTATGATAGGCTGCGATTAGCATTTTTTAATGAAGCCCCATCTCGTGCCACTATTTACAATTGGTTTAACGAGTTTAAGCGTGGACGTAGCAATCTCAGTGATGATCCGCGTGAGGGACGTCCTTTAACAGCGACTACTGAAGATAACATCAGTGCTGTGCGACGCATGATAGAGGAAGATAAGAGAGTGACCTATCAGCAGATACGGGAAAGCCTAGGCATTGGTATGAGTAAAGTTCAAAAAATATTACACGAACATTTAGGCGTCAGGAAGCTTTGTACCAGATGGATTCCCCATACTTTACCCGACGACCAGAAACGCCACCGCATGGACTGGTGTCGCCAAATGTTAGATAACTTCAACGGCGGTAACTCAAATGCTGTATTTGACATCATCACAGGTGATGAAAGCTGGATATATTGCTACGAACCCGAAACCAAAAGACAATCAGCTCAGTGGGTGTTTCCTTTCGAGGATCGGCCAACTAAGGTAAAGAAAGGAAGAAGTCAAGGAAAAAAGATGATTGCCTCATTCTTTGGTCGGAAAGGTCAGTTCGCGACAGTTGTGCTAGAAGATGGAAGGACAGTTACTGCAGACTGGTATGTCAATCGCTGTTTGTCTGTTATCTTGGAAAAAATTCTACAGCAGCGCCCTCGAAGCAGGATCCTCCTTCACCACGACAATGCTTCAGCGCACTCCGCAAAACGGACTGTTGAATATTTGACTATGGCAGGTGTCGAGATAATGAGTCATCCGCCTTACAGTCCTGACCTAGCGCCCTGCGACTTTCATTTATTCCCAAGAACTAAAGATAAAATTCGAGGTATTCGCTTTACGAGCCCTGAAGATGCGGTGAAAGCGTACGAAAATGCCATAGAAGAGACTCCTAAGGAAGAATGGGCCCACTGCTTTTCTCAGTGGTTCCATCGAATGCGACGATGTGTAGAAAGAAACGGAGATTACTTCGAAAAACAATAAAAGTATTGGCAACTTTCTACATTAACCCGTTTTTCATTTTCTAAACATTTTCAGTGTTACCTATATCTATATAGCCTATAGCCTATCCAGCTATATAGGCTTATACGAACCCTCCTCGCATATTTTCGAGACCCAGTCATGTACGAATTATATAAAACAAAACAACAACGTGGAATGTTGTCTATTTCTGCACGTCGGGTATGTAGGTCACTTTAATAAGATTCCGGCACACATTAGCTCAGTATTCCACGGGTGTCCGACGAGTGTCCTACGTCCTGACGTAGGTCGACAATCCACAGAGGCTTAATGCTCATATCACACTGACGTTTTATGAGCGACAACGTCACGCCAACGCAACGTTGGAGAAGCGGCAACGCTCGTAAATCGCCAGTGTAATCGGGGCCTTTTTTTTTTTTGACGCAGTGGAAATGCTTTGCGCATTCACCCTGGGGATATGGGTTGTCCCCGGGGATATGTGGGACTCCCGGCGCCCCCTCCAAACTAAAACCACTGCGAGTTGCCTTCAGCCGCTTAAAGGGGAGTGTCCCGGATCTGACTAACACAGAACACCCCCCGCGACCGGCCGGTTCCCTCAAAAGGGCTAACCGGGCTTCATCCTAATATGGGGGAACTCCGACAACCTAGAGCACCCCCGCTGACGCCGAGACTTTCTACCGAGGCAGGTACCCAACCTTACCCCAAGTCCCATTAGACAGGAGGCAGGAGGTGCGCGTACCGCCTCCTCCGCACTCCCGTCCTACGTCGACGGAGCGGGACGGACGTAGCGTCGTTCTCTCTGTCCCGCTCCGCGGCCTCCTTCTGCGAAATGACGGTTTCGCAGAAGGTAACCGCCGCCTGCCAGGCCTCATCGCTCTCGAGCATGCAGCGCACAACGCTCGAGAGCGAAAGGTTCCTCCAAGAGATTGTGACGCTGTGCAGCCCATCTATCGCACACCTCTAGGGTGTGCTGAGCCGAGTCCTCCACAGCGCCACATTCGTGGCAGGCTGGTGTCGGCTCTCTCCTGGCCACCCGACACAGGTACGCACCGAAACAACCATGTCCGGTAAGCACCTGCGTCAGGCGGAAGGTAAGGGGTTTCTTCCGGCGGCGCATCCACGACGCCAGAACCGGACGCAGTGCCTCGGCCGTACGTTGGCCGTACGGCGACTGCGCCAGGACCTCCCCCCACCTTCGCAGCAACCACTGTTGCCCCAGCCTCCGCGCGCTTGAGAGCTCCTCCCACGTCGGTGACTCGCCAAAGAGTGACCTCCTCTGTGAAAAGAAGAGGCGCACCTAGGCAAGAACCAACGCCACGAGCTCCCACGGCGGATCTCCAGCCAGAGCAGTGGCTGCCACCCAGGAGACCGTACGGTAGCCCCTGATCACCCTTACCGCTATGACCCGCTGCATACTCCGCAGCAAGGCCCTGCTCCTAGCGGTAAGGGAGTCCGTCCAGATTGGGGCTCCGTACGTGGCCATACTCCGACAGACTCCAGAGTATAGCCGCCTGCAGGCTTCGCTGGGCCCTCCTATATTAGGAAGAAGTCGGCCCAGCGCTGACGCCACCCTGATGACCTTAGGCCCCAGTTGTTGGAAGTGGGGGCCGAAGGTCCATCTCCCGTCTAAGGTGAGCCCCAGATACTTCATCGTGGGGCTCACCCTGACCTCCATCTCTCCGATGAGAAGCCGTGCTCCCGGTGGGGGCCCTTTCTTCTCAGGTCCGCGGAAGAGCAGGGCTTCGGTCTTATCGAAACGGACCCGAAGCCCCAGTAGTCGCTCTATGCGGCTGGCAACGAGGGATACTCCCGCCTCGGCCAGCCGCGCATCCTCCTTATATGATCGTCCCTGGGATAGTACTAGAGTGTCATCTGCATAGCAGATGACATCCATCCCGGGGAGGAGGCCGCTCCGCAGGACCCAGTCGTAGCCGACGTCCCACAGTGTCGGGCCTAGAACCAACCCTTGCGGGACGCCGCACCCGACTCGCCGTCTCACTAGGGACCCCAACTGGTCCTCATACACCACCTCTCTATCGGAGAGATACGCCCTCAACAGCCTTCCGAGATACGGGGGCACGCCGAAATATTTCAGTGCCTCCCGTATTACGCTGTGGGGAAGGCTGTTGAAAGCGTTGGCGATGTCCCAGGACACCGCCACCACCACCTCTCCCCGGCGTTCCGCTTCATCCGTCACCGATTTGAGGCGCCCTAAGGCGTCGACCGTCGACCGACCGACCCGGAACCCGAACTGAAACTCCGAGAGTCCAGGTCCCGGCAGTGGAATCGGGGCCTAAGTCAACCTAGTGGCAGCCAACTTACATCAAACTTGCTTGTTTCTCCCGTGAAACAGCTTTGCTGTGTTTCGGAGAGAAGGGCAAGACAGGCAGTGTAATTACTGGCACCGAGACTTAACATCTCGTCTCAGGATAGGCAACACATGAATGAGTTGCCTGGGCTCGTTCCGGGTAAATTAGTTTATATTACCATCAGGTGACACGTTTGCCAGTTTGCCTGTCCAACTAACATTAAAAAAAACTTAGATGTACAGCCGTACAGCCTAATGAAAGTTCCATCAAAATCAGCCCAGCCGTTTCAGAGATTAGTCGGAACAAACAGACAGACAGATTTTAATATTACAAACAGACACTCCAATTTTATTTATCTGTATAGATAATAATTCAGTACTTGTAGAAGGAAATAATTTAAATTATAGTATGTGTTAGTGTATATTATAGTTATATGTATTATAGTTGTGTGTAAGTTAAATACTCTAAGATACTATGTTGTCATATAAATACCTACACGTCATCGTATAGTATGTTTGTTTGCCAATAACATTCTTGTGTATAGTCTGACTAATACCTACTCTGTGTGCCATGACTCAAACGCAAAGGCGAACCATTCAGTTGACACTCGTAATTAAACTCTATACACATCGTTATTAGATCGATTTTAGCACATGCTCACAATTCGCTGACAACTGAGTCATAATATTATGTCATATGCAAAGTAAACGACAGGAGAAATGCTATCCAAGTCATCTATATTAATGACCCTGCATGCCTGATTAAAATCTGGTACACTATAGCAAAACTGATAACTGAAATGAATGAATTGAACATATCGAAACGTCGCTAGAAAAACGTCTTTCAAATAAAAAAAACCGCATCAAAATCCGTTGATCCGTTTAAGAGCTACAGTGCCACAGACAGACTCACATAGCGGTCAACTTTTTTTATGGGGGGGTTACTTACTTAACTGCTACACATAAACAGTATTTTCCATATATAAACCACATTTATCGAGAATCGAATTCCTGACCATCAGGTCATTTCCATCCATTGAAGTCACTAAGACTTCCTACATAGAACCTTGAACTGGGCACTAGGATACCATAACGATTAGACGATAGAGCAAATATACCACTAAATAAATACTTGTATTATAATTACATAACAACTTTCAAAGTAATTAAAAATTCTAGTTTAATATTAATATACAAAAAAAAGATTACATTCCGGTATCATGCGAATATGCAGTTAGTTTTAACTAAACACATAACGGCACTGTTAAAATTCTAACTACAAGTATAAACTAGGTTTTATTTGAGTGAATAACAAAACAAAATTAGTAAAGAAAAAGAGATAACAAAAAAATAAAAACTGCTTACAGTGACTCAAAAAAGTTCATCTGATCTATGGGGTTGGTACTGGTGGGGGGAAAAGAAAAAAATAAATTAGTCAACCATACGGGTAGTGCTGATGTTAAACCATCACCTTTCTTAAAAATTAAAAATGAACTTAAAAATAATGAGGGGTAAAAGTAATATATACTAAACAAAGCATTTATCAATTTAAAATTATTCTAGAAATTTGATAAAATATTCGGAAAAATAAAACTGTTATAATTTGTATGGCTATGCCCACACTGCCCTGCGATACGCAGGTAAAACGCAGTGATCACGCGCGGACGCATCATCAGTGTGATGTACCGTCGCGTTACGCAGAACAGTGTGAGATCTCCATTTTGAAATTTGTAATACCTATAATGTCTGACTGACTGACTGACTAACACAATATTTCGGAGCTCTAACATTACTTTAGGGGCATTTGCTCATGGTGGTGTACATACCGACCATACGCAGTATTTTCTATCGCTTGCAAATAATCAAAGTAATCTTTGAAGACGTTTAGACTGCATTTTATTTTCTCCCGGTCTCCATACCTGCGCGCTGCCCAGAAGAATCCCGCAGAGTCTACCGGCTCGAGCAGGCGCGGCGTGGACGAGCCGAACGCGAACGCGGGCCGTGGCGCCGAACGTGCGGCGCGCGCTCGCTCCATGCGCTCGGTTCGGTCGCGTTCGCGCTGCAGCAACGCCTCGCGCCGCGATATGGACGCCTCCCATATCGCGCGTTTGCGTTCTTCAACCTGGAAAGAAAAAACTGATATTAGCATAAAGTACATTTTTAGGAAAAAACAAAAACCGACTTCATGATGTACATATAATATGTAAAAACTTAATTTTGTTTGCATAGATTTTTTCAAAAAGTGCTGAACCAATTGCCATGAAATTATATATGGGACCAACATGACCCTACATAGTATAAAAACATTAAAAAAAAAAACATTTTACGACTCCAAAAGTAACTATAATAACGTGGTAAACGCAAAGTTTGTACATTAGTAGAATATTAAGTTGATTATATGTTGTAAGCACAAAAATTAAAGAAACTGTTATTTTATTACTTTTTAGTTTAGTATTTTTAAAATCGGTTTTTATTTTTTGTAAAATGTGTTTATTTCTTAATTTTTTGTGATTCCGAAATTCGTCGTCTTGGCGTTCATTGAAGGAGGCATGTTCAGCAGTAGACGGATAAAGGATGATGATGATGATGATGATGATGGTGATGGTGATGGTGATGATGATGATGATTACGATGACCGCGGCATACTATGGTGTGCTACCAAAGCATCCTATACAATTGTTACATCGACACGTAATAAAATGATCATATCATCAAGGTAAACGAAACCAACCAAATATTTTTGGGAATGGCATTATTGGGAATAACTAAAAACGGCTTGTCAGATCTTAATAAAATTAATATGGGACCAAATTGGAAACACCAGCTTTCAAACAAAAAAATAACTATGGAAATCCATGCACAAACGGCGGAGTAATCGTGTCACATACATACAAAAAAAAAACATACAGACGAATTGAGAACCTCCTCTTTTTTTGAAGTCGGTTAAAAAGGAAACTCATCTTTACGTTTTCAGTTTGCGTTGAACGTCATTCACGTCGAACAAGAATTTTTTTACAATTCCCGTAAAAAAGTATAGAAGTTCTATCGCTTTGACGGGTCTAAGGTTTTGAATATGACTTACAGAATTCGTTGCACGAATTCAAAGATAGACAAACGTATAAACAAACCTATGCATTAAGCGCATAAAAACAATTAAACTAAACGACTTACTAGCCTTAAGGAAGGAAATACATAAAATTTTAGATTTGGTGCAATTTAGTACAAATCTCAAGATTATTGCTTTGACCTTCATTAAATTGATAGGAAGGCTTTTTGCTTTCCATTAACATAATGACAATTTTATACCGTCATCATCATCATCAATCAACCCAAACCTGTTTTAAGTTTACACATAGGCCTCTCTCTCTCTATTTAAAGCCTTGCTCTTGTCGGTGGAGCAGTCCTCCATACTCCATAATTAGGGCGCTTAGAACGGTGGTTGCCCCACTTGCCTTCCGCTCCGCAGTATAATGACCAATTTATTGCTCGTTGATCTCCAATTCAGAGCCTTACCGGAATCCATTTTCTCGGCCTCTAGCCAGTACTGATACCGCTGCTGCTCGTTATTAGGGGGGAAGCGCTTTATAGTAGCAGCGCTTGCTTGCTACGTCACAAGATCGTCATAGGACCTATGTAGCATTTTATAGGTTAACCCATCCCACTGGACTACCCACTACATCCTGGTAATATTGTCGCTACTAGATCGGGGACTGCTTATTCGTATATTCGCAGCATACCACCATATCTGATGGCTGTTCCATTATCCGCCACTTGTGGACCCCGTAGATAGCATGCAACTCACTCGCTATACTATAATAAACGCCAAGACTTGCATCCAGCTTGAACCGGCTACTGCATTGAGTCATTCCATCTAATTTTATCATATTAAAGTTCATCAAGAACAACCTTCTTTGGTCCACTGCTAGACTGAGGACTCTTAATGGACGCTGTAACGGCCGATTTCCCGCCAGTACAACTATGACAAACCACAATGATCGTCATACCTGGTTCTAGATGGCACACAGAGAGAGAGGTCTCCAATACAAGTTAAGACTCGTATAAAACTAAGTCCCGTTCCTAAAGTAGAACACTTAAAACAGCATAAACTTTAGTTTCAAGAGGATAGTTTCTATTAATTTTATAGACTAGAAGTATTACAGGTACACATTTGCTTGCGTGTATGGAACGTCTTTATGAACTACAAGGTTGTAATGCATTAATGATAAAATCATTAAACTAGGTGGGTTAATGTGTTTTTATTACAATCATCGTTACCATCAGCTCTTTTCCGTCAGTACTGGAGATTGGCCTCTTCCAATGAACGCTAAGATAAAAAGGATGGAAGGAACTGGTGCAGGATCAACCGATCCTGCACCAGTTTAAGATCAAAATACTTTTTCATTGAGTACACCATCACAATATACTAAATTCATATATAACCTAGCAACAGGCAATATTTAATCTAGTTATATAAAAAATACTAAAACAACTGCAAGTGCCTTCAGGCGCTTGAAGGGGAGTGTCCCGAATCTGACTAACATAGGACACCTACGCGACCGGCCGGTTCCCTCTAAAGGGCTAACCGGACTTCCTCCTAGTATGGGGAAACTCCCGATAACCTGTCCCACCCCCGTCGACGACGGAACTTTTCTACAGGAGCAAGTAATCTTAGGCTACATTATCCTACCTCAACAGAGTGCGTAAAAAACGTTCATAAACGATCATGACCGAGAACTTGAACTCGTATACTTTTAAGCCGACAGCAATCACCGCTGAGCTATCGGGGGCAGACGCTGAAAACACAACTTTCTTCACACCGCGTACCGAGAGGTTCGTGTACAAAAATACAGAGCCAGACATAACTTTCACTGTCAACGCGGCCGGCCGATATACTTCCATGAGTGGGTTTTATGTTCACACTTCACAGAATCAATGAAAGTGTACCAAATTTATCATCACTAGCCGTTTCCTTTTACCTGTTTTAACTTAGAGTCGCGGTCGTGTTGGGACTGCTGATGATGATGATTGTTATAGCATTTTTTTTCTTTAACGCCGGGAAATGCTCTGAGGCATCCCGTGGGGGTCTCCCCACGCGAGTATGTGGGACTCGCTGCGTCCGAAAGCTGGTAAGTGGACGCAGCTCTACCCACTAAAACCCGGCGAGTGCCACAAAAGCCACCTTTGCGAGGTGGCCCGGATCTAATGAGCAAACAGGACACCTCGACTGCTAGTCAGTTCCTCAGGGGACCGACGACACCTCCGCAGAGGGGCTGTCCCGCACCACAGAACAACCACTCGCAACGTTGGGACTGTACAATGGGGCGAGGTTCCCGTCCTCACCCCTTGCCCCCTGCTCTTTTGTTCCCTCTTCTTATAAGAGGGGTACAAAGAGCCCCCTCGACACAATTAGCTTCGCCCAAGGTGCAGCGGCTCACCCTAGGCTACTGAGCCCCATCGTCGCGTCAAGGCCTGAACCATGGTGGGGATGATTATTATAGCCCATGTCAGTCAGTGACAACACAGCATTATATTGATAGAAGAATTTTTGAAATCGTATAAGGAATTATGAAGAGTACCTCCTACATGTGAACTTTTACCTATTATACATTAGTATTGATTACTCTGTCCATACACTGTTAGTAATAAAATGAAAAGAGACCTATGAATTATCCGACTACCTGTTATCAACCGCTTACTACAAGATAATAGCTAAGAGCACAAACGATACCAAAAAACAGGCAGATCAACAGTCTGAACTGTGTTGTACCTACTACTCTTTACTGAGTTTGTTTGTTTTTTGTGTTAGTTAGATAGGAAAACTGGCAAACGTGCCACCTGATGGTAAGTGGTCAACGTTACCCATGAACATACACTAGTTTACCTGGAACGAGCCCAGGCAACTCATCTATGTGTTGCCTATCCTGGGACATAAGATGTTAAGTCTCGGTGCCAGTAACTACACTGCCTGTCTTGCCCTTCTCTCCGAAACACAGCAAAGCTGTTTCACGGGAGCAACAAGCAAGATGGTGGTACCCATGCAGCCGGGAGCGCGGCACAGCGCTTCCCTCCCACCGGTGGTTTGTTTCGCCGGTTCTTCTCAGTGGACTAGTTTTGGAACCGGTAGTCACTTGACGTTCAATAAGATACTTTGATGTACAACATTGAATAAAAATAGTTTTTATTTTCACTCTTATTGGAGTATAGTAGAGAAAATAACTAGTCGAAGCTACATGTAAATCAGCGACACCTGACACCCACCGTATCCTAGAGGGCTTAATATCAAGTACGCTATTTTCTTGAAGGTCCCTAAAAGAGTACTGAGGAATATCAGGCACCTAGAACAAATGGTAAAATCTCAAAACATACTCTCAAGTGACAATCTCAACTACTGCTGCTGACAAGCTGATGATGATGATGATAATAATGATGGTGATGATAAACACGATGATGATGACGATAGACTTACATTGAAGAGATAAACAGTATACTAATTACGTTTCAAAATCATAATTAGCATCTTGGAAGGCGTTATCTCACCTCGTTAGCGGTATAATATAACGTTTTTACCATTTTAGAAATTTTTAATAGTAACTTACTAGTTTCTAGAATTAGTACTTTTTTTTTCTTTAACGCCGGGAAATGCTCTGAGGCATCCCGCGGGGGAGTGGGTCTCCCCACGCGGGTATGTGGGACTCGCTGCGCCCGACAGCTTGTAAATGGACGCGGCTCTACCCACTAAAACCCGGCGAGTGCCACCAATGCCGCCTTTGGTGAGGTGCCCCGGATCTAGAAAACAAACAGGGCACCTCGACGGCTAGTCGGTCCCGCAAGGGACCGACGCCACCTCCACAGAGGGGTTGTCCCGCACCACAGAACAACCCCTCCCAACGTCGGGACAGTACAATGGGGTGAGGTTCCCATCCTCAGTGCTCAAACAAACAAAGTGCTCCGCTCACCCTAGGTTACTGAGTCCCACCGCCACGACAAGGCCTGAACCATGGTGGGGCCTCTAGAATTAGTACTAATTCATGCCTAGTCAGATCACTATAATTTTTCTAATCAGTAGCGCTATCTTTTTACTATCTAACATAATCACAATAGGTAAGGCAAGACCTAGTCTTGTAATGTTTCAATATTACATCTAGTAAGTAGCGGATAGATGCTATGTATTCTTTGTAGATGACCAGCCCACTACCTCCTCGCGGTCTACCTTTATTCTTTGATACACTCCAGTATAGCTCTTATCCCCAAAGAAACATTGAGCATAATTCTATAAACTAGTCACTAGACATACTAAACAAAGCTAGTCTTTAAATCTATCGACGATGTTGGTGACCATGAGCCAACGTTCCACAACACGCTACATAGTACGTAAGCACTGACCAATTGTAAAGGCCAATACTATACATCGATAAAAAGTCAACACTATAAATCGGAAATATTGTTAAGGTCAACACTATTTATCGATAAAAAGACTCAATTTATCGATAAACACTAATCTATTTCTGGACGTATCGACATAGTAAAAACTCGACAAATGTTTGCCCCTAAATCTTTCGTTTTATCCAAATGGGTGGTCCGTGCCACGTTTTAACAATTTATTGTGATTAAACTAGTGTTGTAGTGGGTCGAGCATCGATGTTTGACCTGATGAATTAAAATTGATTGAACAAACTAACACAATCAATATTACGGCATATTTGTCTCATACCATTGAGAGCCAATTTAGTCTATAGATACTTATGTACATCGTACTCTGTACATACAATATTTCAATTTTAATGTATTAGAAATATTATTATCATAATCTATCTAAGTTAGAAGCTATTATACAATACATTACATGAGAAATCACATATCCCATACAAAAACAGTAATACCTCAATAACATAAATTATTTAATACCTTATTTGATGTGATACCCGACGTAGGCAGGTCATCTACGGTCTTTTCCGCCATTTTTATTCCATAACTTCTAACCTATAATGAAATTTATCGATAATAATGGTGCAACACTATATTATAAACATTCCTTGCATTAGCAATTCATAATAAGGAGAACGCGTTTGTGCATTTATTTCAATAATAATGTATTCTACCGACTAAGACTGTTGTAAAGAAACCGATAATAGTGATGGGATAATTATCATTTACACGGTATGTTGACTAAGTTTTCATTAGTGATGGGACTGTGAATTGCTAGTGAAATGGTCGTGTTTTAATTAATTGCGCTCAGTATTAGCATTTTCCACTTAATGATAAACAATTGATATGTTTTTACTGTTATTTCATCTCCGTTAAATTACGTACACCGACTTATTATATACTAGCTGGTGCCCGCGACTTTGTCTGCGCAGGATTATATTTTGGACAATGCACACAATATCTTTATAAATTATAGCCTATGATTATTCTCTGATGTATATATCATCATCATCAGCCTCTATCCGTCCTCTGCTGAACACAGGCCTCCCTCAGTGAACGCCAAGACGGCCGATCCCTTGCCACTCGCATTCAACACGGACCGGCCACCGCACTAAGATCGTCTTCACACCTGGTCGACCAACACTTCGTGTAAAACATCATGTATACCTATATAAACTTCATTATTGTAGTTTTCCATTACCGTCCATTTAATAGTTTTTGGGTGAAATAGTAACAAACATCCATATATACTTGCAAACCTTCAAGTTTATAACATTAGTTATCTCCTTGCCAATATCGAAATCCTATCAGCGCTTTGGGCGTAATAAACATACACAGTCTCATACATTAACAATGTTAAGAATTCGGATTCCAGCTCGAAGGAACTTATGTCACGGATATCACACATTAATAGTTCAAGAGCCCTTAAGGGTGCCCAAATACAAGTTCATCGACCCCCCCAGGTGGTCTGGAGGGGGGATATCCTACGTGAATAAATCACAATGGGCAAGCTCAGCGTATAGAGGAAGTGTCGGCTATTTTGGTCGCTCCTCACGGTGGAGTTATTTTAAATGTTTACGGCGGAGGGTTTCCTTAGCGCATTCAGACTATTTGAACAATTTCTGTCATTATGTATTGGAATTAATTGGAATGATATGAATTCCTTTGATTGTTTAAAACTGTTAAGGATTTATAGACTATAAGAGATGATGACGATGAATGTCATATTCTAGTTCACACGCTATGACGTGGTGAAGTTGCATCAAATCCGGTCAATTCATTGTACATTTGAGTTAGAAGCACCATTCATACAATGTTACGAATTAACAACGATAATGTATTTTCGCTTTGGGCTTTTGCGTTATTACGGACAAAGTTACAAATTGGGGTTCACCGAGTGATCCACGACGACCACTCTGTCGGCCAGCTGGTCTGACGCGTGACACGAAAAAGATCTTTAATTATTTACACGAGAAACATTGCTTGAGACAAGAAAACTCTACTGAGCATTGGGTCATTTTAAGCCATAGGTCCATAGGCCCTCCTTTTTTTCTTTTTTTTCTTTAACGTTTTATGTGGGACTTACTGCGCCCGAACTACTGGTAAGTGGACGCAGTTTTACCCACTAAAACCCGGCGAGTGCCACCAGTGCCGCCTTTGGTGAGGTGCCCCGGATCTGTTGAGCAAACAGGGCACCTCGACGACTAGTCTGTCCCTCAGGGGAACGATGCCACCTCCACAGAGGGGTTGTCCTGCACCACAGAACAACCCCTCCCAACGTCGGGACAGTACAATGGGGTGAGGTTCCCCTCCTCGTCCCTTGGCCCCTGCTCATTTGTCCCCTCTTCTTATAAGAGAGGTACAAAGAGCCCCATCGGCTCAATTCGCTTCGCCAAAGGTGCAGCGGCTCACCCTAGGCTACTGAGCCCCACCGCCACGACAAGGCTTGAACCATGGTGGGGTCCATAAGCCCTCCCTATATTTATAGGCGTCGTTGACCTTTGTCCATCATTTTCTCCAACTCCACCAATATATCAAATAAAAATACGCCCACAATTAGTCAGACAAACCACTTTTTGTTCACCCGACCTTGCCGCGGCCGTGAACAAAGCCATTAAAACAGATTTAATGATGCTGTTAAAAAATCATTGTCTTAAGCCAAAATGACATAATGGGAGATTCGGACGTTGATAGCCAAATTTTTTTTGGACACAGTTGAAATAGGCAAGCCGTTCGTCCGTGAACATATGGTGGGCAAAAGGTTGAAATTTGAAATAATGTGGTACCTATTTAAGATATCAAATAAGATGGACGTTATTAGGCCATAGTTCGCATCACCATCATCGATCGTTTCACCGTCCCATTCTGGGCACAGGTCCTCCTCGTAACCGGGTGAGGAAGGTTTTGGTCCATAATTTACTGATGGGCTGTCCCAATGTGAGATAATCTTTGCACACCCTCAAAGACTAATCTCATCAGGCATGCAGGTAACGTAGTTTTCCTTCATCAGTGAGGAAGCGACGTTGACATGGTCAGGTACACAGAGGAACTTTAAGAAACCATTCTAAAGGTTGACCTAGTCAGACTCGAATCCAAACCTCTTACTTTGAAGGTCGAGTCTATACTCTATAGTCTATACCAACTGGTTACTAGACCATAGTCTCTCAAATTATTTAACTCAACATAATACAAAGAAGACCGAAACTATTGCGCATTTAAACGGTCTGATGATGATGCGAGTAACATCTTACTATATCTAGCTTTTCCCAACTATGTTGGGGTCGGCTTCCAGTATAACCGGGTGCAGCTGAATACCAGTATTTTAAATGGAGCGACTTATCTGACCTCCACAACCCAGTAACTGGGTAATACAGGTTGTCAGACTTTCGGGCTTCTGAAGACCCGTAAAGACTGTCAATGATCCACGAATGACAGCCGGGACATCGGGAGTCTCAGTATGTAAAGATGGTGTAAAGATGGACCCATCCACGGACAAACCCCGGCAAGCGTAGTTGAACCTGATGGATCGATCCGTGCGGCTGTTATTACTTAGCCACGAGCTCCTCTTGTCATGCCAGTCGTGATGCGAGTAACATGCACCCTGTATTTCCGTTACCATATAAAAATGTCCAAACAATGTTCTCGGAAACACTCATTCTTAACCGACTTCAAAAAGGAGGAGGTTATCAATTCGTCGGAATTTTTTTTTTTTTAATATACAGTTACGAGATTATAAAACATTTCACGAGTTCGAGGTAAAAGCAGCTTTGATGTCGCCTCGATTTAATCGTTTTTAATAATCACTTATCATATTTTATGATCACAGATCAGCTCTTTCCGGGTCAAAACAATTGACTTACAAACATATTTAATAAGATTATGCAAAATCGTGTCAATATATTCCATATCAGGCACAATTTTGAGCATGAACACACAATCACATGCTTCACTTCGCACAAGATTACCGCGACGTCACTTACAGCTTTTTTTTTCTTTTTCGCCAGGAAATACTCAGGACATACTCGTAGGCATCCCGCGGGGGAGTGGGTCTACCCAGGTAGGTATGTGGGACTCGCTGCGCCCGAAAGCCGACTTTGGTGAGGTGCCCCGGATCTAGTAAACAAACAGGGCACCTCGACGGCTAGTCAGTCCCGCAAGGGACCGACGACATCTCCACAGAGGGGTTGTCCCGCACCACAGAATCCCAACGTCGGGACAGTACAATGGGGTGAAGTTCCCATCCTCACCCCTTGCCCCCTGCTCTTCTTATAAGAGGGGTACAAAGAGCCCCCTCGGCCCAATTCACTTCGCCCAAGGTGCAGCGGCTCACCCTAGGTTACTGAGCCCCACCGCCACGACAAGGCCTGGACCATGGTGGGGATCGTGAGGGAACCTGCATGCCAGACGAGATTAAAAGTCTTTGAAGGTGTGTGAAGTTCACCAACCCGCATTGGGCCAGCGCATCGGTAAACTATGGCCAAAACCAGGTGAGGAGGCACCAGGTTTGGAGGAGGAGATCCGTGCCCAACAGTGGGACATATAAGGGTTGATATTATTAGATATTAATCATGGTAAGTTTGAATAAAGGAGGTAACCTTCAAAACTTCTCGTCTCATTTAGAAAAATCTTTCACCAGTGTAACGTTACATTGTCACTGTAAAAATAAACATCGTTATTCCGGACACGAATGTAGAACTAAGTTAAAGCGGACGAAGCTACGGGCAACAGCTACTACATTATAAATCCATTGTAGAGTGCAGTTTTATCACTTGCTAGTTGCTGTCCTACCGCGGCATGTTTATTTTTCTTCTTACATAAACAACAACAATTTATTTCCATTGCTATAACACTCGCCGAGTCTTTCATTACATTTTATCTCTTTCTTTATATATTATTTAGGGGAGTGTTCTGAGGAAATATTCGGATTAATACCTGCGGCAAAATTCCACCACCGGACATCGCGTAAGAATTCCAAATTTCACCCACACCATCTTGATGTCCGGAAATCCACAACATCTCGATTTTTACAGCATTTCCTGCCTCGCACCACAAATATATGGAATCAGCTGTCACCTATGGTGTTTCCGAACCGATACGACTTAGGGACCTTCAAGAAAAGACCATACTCATATCTAAAAGGCCGGCAACGCACCTGCTGATCCTCTGCTATAGCGGGTGTCTGTGGATGTCGCTATTCACATACCATCAGGTGAACCGACTGTCCGTTTGCCCCCTCTTTTATAAAAAAAAATTCTTATACAAAACTCACTAATTATTAGAATTCATCATCACTATCAGATACCCTTTATCGACCTCTCCCGGACATAGGTGTTTTAAATGAATGGCAAGACGTCGATCGTCGTCCGATCTTAGCGTCAATATTCAAAAGTGAAATACCATTTTGTCCTGCTGACGCATCGCTCTCTCTTCACAATGGTTCGTCCGTCAGTTTCCAAATCTATTCAAAAACCAATTCAAATACTAGAAAGTAATGGTGGCTCACGTTTTTTCGGTCTCCTAAAAACTTTTTCCAGTCTAGTTCGAATAAAAACTTTTGATACTTTTTTGTCGTTCAACTGTTATACAAAGCAGTGATATATATCCAGCCGATGACGCTGTCTGTTTGAGAGCACTACACAGACGTCGAGCGTGCCTATTAAGGGGCGACCTCTAATTGAGAACCTTTACGTAACTGACCCGTCCGTAACGTCGTACAGACGTATTGGAGATCTTTTGATGTACCTACACTATTCACGAATTTGGAATTAAAAAGCGAAGATGACAAGTCATTTACTAACAAAAAACATAGCTCGCAAGAGTTATCCACACTATTATAAAGAGGCAAGATTTGTATGTATGTAACGAATACAATCAAAAACTTGTGGACTGATATCTAAAATTCTTTCACCATTAGAATGCTACAGTGTCCGGATGCAGCTATAAATAGTACTTAATTTATAATTTAATTTCCGCCAAAATTCAAATTAAATTTTTTATTCATAGCAGTAGGTACCAACAAAGTAGCTTTTCAAACGTCAGTTGAATCTACCTCTTAAAAAACATTCAGCCTTTCAGGCTAAAGCAACCAGAGGACATTCCTCAAAACAAGAGGTATTTACAAAAGGTCGTTTGCAGTCCAATAAAACTTGTATTTCTGAAAACTTTTAAGCAGTATATGAATCAAAATAAAGTAATAATTTAATTACTTATCAATCAAACCATTACATCAAAAGAAAAATTCAGGATAAAGGGAAAAACACAAAAAACCTATCGGGAATGCAGATCGCTTGAAGCAAAACGAAGTAAAAACTAGAAACTTCGGATTCCTTTTCTTTAAAACCAATTATGGGTCAGCATGAAAATGACAGAATTCACGTAAGTTTTCAAACTGAAAATACTGCATTGAGTTTTAAAACTTGATCAGTACATCTACCATGAGTTTTGTTACAAGCGTAAATGACATAGCTATAGTAGTTACGTAAAACGCAACACGAATAGAAAACTATATCATACCTTAGTTTTCTATTTGTGTTGCGTTTTGACGTTAACGATAAGTTACGTATATAAGTAGTTAACGTAAAAACGCAACACGAATAGAAAACTATACCATATCGTAGTTTTCTATTCGTGTTGCGTTTTACGTAACTACTATAATTATGTCATTTACGCTTGTAACAAAACTCATGGTAGAAGTACAGATCAGCGATCGAACTGGACAAACACGCCAAAATATAGCAAACATTTTATAGCTATTTGCTATGCACCCAAATCTTGTACCTACTGAAATCGTCATTATTAAAATCTAAATTAATGTGACATCCTCCCTACATCTCATCAATCATCCCATAAACACATTATAAATCAAGTTTTTGGATTAAACATTCATAGGCGACGCTGAACACTTATCGTCACGTGACTCGGCCTCCAGTTTGCCTATCTAACTAACAAAAAACTAAGCATGTAAGCTTTATGAGACGTACTAGCTGTTGCCCGCAGCTTCCCCGCGATAACTTAGATTTACAGCCGTACCCGGATTTATGATGATTATTTTTATAGCCTAAGTTACTCCTTATATCAGCTATCTGCTAGTGAAAGTCCCATCAAAATCGTCCCAGCCGTTTCAGAGATTAGCCGGAACAAACAGATAGACAGACATACAAAAATTGTAAAAAATGTTATTTTGGAGTACATACCTACCGTGTATACATACATATTCATTTAATAAAAAGCGTTTATTTTAATAATACAAACAGATACTCCTTATACATGTATGTATAGATATTATGTTTCTTATGTGGGTATGTATATCACTAAACTCCTCCTAAACGGCTGGCCCATTTTAATGAATTTTTATGTGTTCAAGTGGACAACCACTCTTGATACTTTAGTTTATAATAGTAGAATTAATTCTAAATTCCAATTGGGTCCATTACGAAATGTTTCGTAGAAGACAACTTACTTTATAAGAACTTCCTTTCCCCTCTGGTAGGGTGGTGCAGAAAATTATTTGATTCTATTCTACTTAATAATCACAACAACCGATGTCCAAAAAGCCAATGAAATAGATAGTATTTTTTTTTATGTTAGTTGGCTAGGCAAACTGGCAAACGTACCACCTGATGGTAAGTGGTCGACGTCGCCCATGAACACAAACCAGTATACCTGGAACGAGCCAAGGCAACTTATTTATGTGTTGCCTATCCTGAGACATAAGATGTTAAGTCTCGGTGCCAGTAATTACACTGCCTGTTTTGCCCTTCTCTCCGAAACACAGCAAACCTGTTTCACGGGAGAAGTAATTAGATATTAAACAAATCATTTAAATATCAAATTAGGGATATATTAAACCACTCGCTTCCACCGCTGCTGCTCCTGTATGGCCAGGATAGATAGCGGTAATCAAATGACCCTTTCATACGATATCAGGGCCGAGGAGCTCGAGGGATACGTGACTGCCTCGGGACGGGCAACGGATTTAATCAGAGGGATTCAAGAGTAGGCAATATTTCTATTTTCCCTGCACAGTTGAAGCGGGAGACAGTACAAGATTGCAATGACCAACTAAGAACTAGTCGGCTAGCAATAAAAACACTTTAATTACCACATTAGGTGCGGCGAGAAGGTAATCATTACCTGGCGTTATCTAATTACCCGCTGACGTCACACAACGTGACACGACAGCCAGCGGAGTGACGGGAGATTATGACGAGAGTGTTACGTATATGAACTACACTTCTAATTCCACTTGTGGTAGGTAAGCAGAGTTATGTACAACTGGTTATTACCCTGTTCATCCACCCCAAAAATATCCAATCCAAAATTAAATCCCCACTTCAACTAGACACCCCTTGTAAGCAGAGTTAATATGGAAGTTGCTGTTACCTTGTCTTAGCCACCCAAAAAAAATCATCCAAAATAAATTAACACTCCAAGTTGAGTAAATATCGTTGATACCCTGGTCCCATCCACCAAAAAAATGAATTATCTCATTTGTGAAAATTTTGTAAAAACGTCTAAAATTACCTACATAAAAATAGTCAAGATAATTAAATTAAACTTACCATAAATGTATACTAGGTATATAAAATTAATAACTAAATTGTATTAGAATTCTTTTAGCAGTGTTGTAATCACGAACATCATCATCATTCAGCCAAAAGTCCCTGGACACAGGCCTCCCCCAAGGATGTCGTGATCGCCACACCAGAACTCTTCGTCCCCAGCGGCCATCGGTTCTGCGAGGAATGTGCCCTGCCCATTGCCACTTACGTCGTCACTACGAATATACATACAACTCTTTAAAGGACACCATCGATCTCTTTACCTTAACGAATCTCTCAAATTTTGATCTGCATTTAAAAATAATAGGGACCTATCGTGCTGAGCCTAACTGGGCAGGCCTGGCCGTTCGCCAGGGACTTAATGTCAAGTGCTGAGTCGAGGCACTCCCGGCTCGCTAAATATTTTAACTATTACATTTGCTATTCTTGTGCATGTAAGTTGCAATCCTTTTGTGTTACGGAATAGACTATCTGGGATTATTTTTGTTATTTGCTATCGACAAAACGTATTTATCGACTTTTGGATGATATGTGTAGCGCAAACCTCCGATTATGCACATAAGGAACAAAGAACGACAAGAAGATCAACAAAAACAACGACAGGAAAAGTATAGCCTTTGGTTGTGCGGATGTGTATAGATGATATATTAACCGGTGGGAGGGAAGCGCTGGGCCGCGCTCCCGGCTGCATGGGTACCACCATCTTGCTTGTTTCTCCCGTGAAACAGCTTTGCTGTGTTTCGGAGAGAAGGGAAGACAGGCAGTGTAATTACTGGCACCGAGACTTAACATCTTATGTCTCAGGATAGGCAATACATAAATGAGTTGCCTGGGGTCGTTCCAGGTATACTAGGTTATGTTCATGGGCGACGTCGACCACTTACCATCAGGTGGTACGTTTTCCAGTTTGCCTATCCAACTAACATAAAAAAAGGCATCGAGCGTCGCCAAACGGCTTCGACTGCAGGTTTGGCCTCCTATGCTATACGAAAAAAAAAAAAAGACAGAAAGAACGAAGTAAGATTCACGTTGTGGGAGGCACGCGTTTTGTGCATTACTACCACCTGTACACTTCCACTAATCTTCTTCGCGGTGTATTTACTGTCACCACCTACCATCTTAGGGAGGCACCTAATGAGTCAAATGGGATTGTTCCAACAAGAATTTGTATAAGAGATTAGAGAAAGCTAGACCTAGAACTAGACCAGAAAGGCACTAGTCACCTTGGTTTACCACGAAGGCTAGCAAACACAAATTATTATAGAGGACATGAAAAATTAAAATCTGACGTAAATAACGTAATAGCCAATACTAAAGTTCTAGATAAATGCGAAATTTTAACTAAAATAGACATTAAAAGGAAATTAACAAAAATTTACTTCGAATTTTCTCTGAGCCTGGAAATGACAAGTTTAACAAGATATTGCCGCTGCGAGAATGTCACAAACATTTTTGAGATAAACATTCTTTCTAAAAGCAAGATTTTTAAAATGAGGAAGATTTTAAAAAATCTTGCCTGGACTCGTTGTCCTCAATTTTGCACGACTCTCCCCATCCCAAAAAACCTATAATTTTAATATACATGTATAGGCTATTATGTTTTACTATACCGGCAGACGAGCCACATGATGGTAAGTGGTCAGCGTCACCCACGAACATAAACAACTTCATTCTGGACTAGCCTAGGCAAGACATTCATGCCCACCATGGTTCAGGCCTTGACGTGGCGGCGGGGCTCAGTAGCCTAAGGTGTGCCCAGCACCTTGGGCGAAGCTAATTGAACCGAAGGGGCTCTTTGTACCCCTCTTATAAGAAGAGGGGACAAAAGAGCTGGGGGCAAGGGGCGAGGACGGGGACCTCACCCCATTATATTGTCCCGACGGTGGGAGGGGTTGTTCTGTGGTGTTTTCCCGCACCGCCGGCCGGGTTGCTAACAGGCCTATGTGTCCAGCAGTGGACAGACACTCAGATAATGATAATCAGATCCAAGAACATAAGTCTATTTTATCATATCTTGGACCTAACTGTAAGCTACAAAGAAAAAGTTCTTGGCACCAATAATACTGTCAACACAATTTAGCGGAAGAAATAAACAAGATGGCACCCAATGCAGGCCAGCCGTTACTAAAACCAACAAAGAGAATCAGCTCACATTTTTTGTGGAGCGATTATATTGTCATTGCAAGCTTGAATGCAACGCAACAAAACGTCTATGTAGACATTTTTTTAAAGATTTGACGGTATTGAGCTATCGTTTGAAAAGAGTTAGCCCCTTTTTACACGTTACGGTTGCCGGGTAGCCGGCGCCGGGTAGCCGGCGCCGGGTAACCGGTAGCGAACTGTATGGGCATGTAGCTTTCACACGTACCGGCGTTATTTTCTTATATTTCGCTACCGGTTACCCGGCAACCGGAACGTGTGAAAAGGTACTAAGGATGATGAATTTTAAAGTTAATAATTGCGGAGGTAAGACTGTGACTATTTTAAATTGAACACGGACAAAGCTGTAGGCAACTAGCTAGCTAATAATTTACCGTCAAATGAGACTAATAAAAATTTTGTGAAAAATAGTTTAGAATTATTTTGTTTATTTTATTTTATCTCAGTATAAATATATTCGACTGTGCAGTTAAAAATCGGTCACCAATTCAAAACCCACCAAAAAGTGATTCAAAAGTTGTGGATGTTTTTCATCATGATCATCATCAGCTGTGATATCTACTGAACATATTTTCTGGTAGTTGAATAGACAAACTGGCAGACGGGCCACCTGATGGTAAGTGGTCGACGTCGACCATGACCATAAACTAGTATACCTGGAACGAGCCCAGGCAACTTATTTATGTGTTGCCTATCCTGAGACATAAGAAGTCTCTGTGCCATCTATTGCCCTTCTTTCCGAAACACAGCAAAGCTATTTCTCGGGGGAAACAAGCAAGATGGTGGTGCCTATGCAGCCGGGAGCGCGGCATAACGCATAGTAAAGACCCACCCCACCCCACCGGTAAAGACCCTTTAAAGAAAGCCAAGGTGGCCTATACCTGGCAGTAGACGGTAAGTGATGATCATGGTGATGATAATGATGATGTTAAATACATTTTTAGTATAAAAGAGAGGAATGACGTAAGCCATCACCCGTTACGTGTAAACATATGCACAATGCGAGGCATGACATAAGCCAGCAAGGACGAAGTTATGCAACAGAAGCGAGAATTGGAGAATCGTGTTCGAGTTAATCATAGTGTTAAATGGTTCTGGTCAGGTGATTTGATCGTAGGTCGCGGGTTCGAATCACGCACAGACAAAGTGTATGAATATGGATCATCATAGATGTAATAAACTTGTGTTATCTTTTCGTTGTTTTATATCCTACTAGCTGTTGCCCGCAGCTTCGCCCGCCCGATTATTTTTATAGCCTAAGTTACTCCTTATAACATCAGCTAACTGTCAGTGAAAGTCCAGTCAAAATCGGCCCAGCCGTTTCCGACATTAGCCGGAACAAACAGACAGACAGACATATATTGTAAAAAAAAAATTGGGTATATGCACCGTGTATATGCTTTCAATAAAAAGCGGTTATTTTAATATTCAATATCTTTCTAACCTATTACGGTAGGTTAGAAAGATATTGAAGCTTTGCTAGGTTAACGTAGTGTAATTGTCAAGAATTAATAAATATTCTTCAAAATGAAATAGCGTTAAACATTTCTAAACGATTGGATTCGAGCTGGCACCATTTACCACCAAGCCATTACACCTCGTTCTGACCGCTAAATGACCTTCCCAAGCCCTTTTACATAAAACGAGACATGTCATAAGTACAGCGAGTTAAATATTATATTTTCCTCTTATTACACTCATAGTGATCGCCCAAAGTTGATACAAATGCAAAATTTTGGTTATTACTCTCTCAAACAAACAGTAGGATATTTAATACTCGATCAAACATATTCTACCTACCTACTAAATGGAATTTGAATAAACACTGTTATACAAGTCCGCGGACAGCAGCTAGCAAATGACAAACGAGACATGTCGTAAAAAATCCACCCGGGGACTGAGTCTGCACACGAAAACCCCATATGACTGCTGCTGCATATGAGGCTACACGTGGAAGCCTATTTTGGGACGAAAGAGGATTTGGATCTTAAGGGAGCGACAGAAGAAGAAGGTTCAGAATAAAGCAACAAAGATGACTAAGAAACCGATAAGCAAAATGGCGGTACCTAGACAAGCGTGTGACCTACCACCAATATAACCTTGAGAGCGATATTAGAAGAATACATATCAAAATCAAAAAATCAAAATGAAATTTTATTCAAAATAGTACCAATAAAGTATATTTTTGAACGTCAATTGAATCTACCACCGGTTTCAAGGCAAGCCCACTGAGAGGAAATGGCGAAACAAACTCAGAGGAACTAATCTTTTCAAATAATATGTATTCTGTTACAATGTTTACATCTTATCCTGAAATGCCTGTGATGTGATAATTTCATGGAAGATACCAATGATGTGGTATCTTCCATGAAATCTTTAACTTTATAATATCCTTTACCACACAAACGCTCTTTAACAACTTTTTTGAATTATTTAATGGATAGCTTTTGAACGTTTTCTGGGATCCTATTGTAAAAGCGTATACAGCCTTTAAAATAATTGCTTACTTTTGTGTGTCTATTCACTGGTACATCTAGCCTGCGTTTATTGCGTATATCCCTACTATGAATATCACTATACTATACTATAGTGTTTGGCATTCAGTAATACATCAATCATAAAGAGGCAAAGAGAATAGAGACTAGTAGGTCGGTAGGACTGTAGGACCATACAACGGGTGCAACGCGCACATAACTACGTATACCAGTAAAGTTGGTTTGAGTTCTGACAGTTCCGAGTCGAAACTCTAGCCAGGGTGTGACATTAATTATTATCAAATGAAGATTCTTAACCTGAAAGAGGTCATGTCTACTGCTGCACCTCCCCATCATGGTTCAGGCCTTGTCGTGGCGGTGAGGCTCAGTAGGCTAATAAAAAGGTCGAAGCTAATTAAATCGAGGGAGCTGCTCTTTGTACCCATCTTATGAAAAAAGGGGACAAAAAAGCAGGGGGGATAAGGGGCGAGGATGGGAACCTCACCTCATTGCACTGTCCCAACGTTGGGATGGGTTGGTCTGTGGTACGGGACGACCCCCTCTGTGGAGGTGGTGTCGGTCCCTTGAGGGACTTATTACTAATTAGCCGTCGAGGTTTGCTCAATAGGTCCGGGACACCTCACCAAAGACGGCATTCGTGGCACTCGCCGGGTTTTAGTGGGTAGAGCTGCGTCCACCTTACCATCTTTCGGACACAGCGAGTCCCACATACCCGTCCGGGGAGTCCCCCTTCCCCAGCGGGATGCCTCAGAGCATTTTTGCTCCAGCCTGAAAAAAATTAGGCATCATACTAGGGTCCAACCTGGACATATTTCCTATCAGATGAATTCATCATCACATTTTTTCTTGAAAGAGCCATGTCAGGACTCTTTGAACGAACGCTATGTTCAATACCAACAAAATCCTCCACATCAACGTAGATGTCAACGACCTTAACGCCACATAATAGTTTCGTACAAGCAATTACAACGTGATACCGTATTACAGACGAAATATTTCACATATAACATTATAATGAGATGGTGCTGTTTAAGCGTCATGCGTGGTTGGAACCTGGTATATAATGATGTTGAGAGACAGCCCAAGGAGATGCGATTTAAAGATCACGATGGTAGTCTTTCTATATTTAAAAATATAGCCTATGATCTGCCATTATCTGATTCCAACCCCCCCCCCAAGCAGCTTATAGAACAAACTGAAATATAAGAAGTGTCAATATTACGGACCAATGAGATATATTTTTTGTCCGAACTTGACGAATAACGCTACGCTAAATAGTCTGTCGACTCTATGAATATTTCAAGGGCAACTATCCTGAGAAATGCCTGCCTATCCTGCCCTTCTTTTCGAAACACAGAAAACTGTTTCACAGGAGAAACTAGCAGGACGATAGCACCCAATAAACGGGACCTTCAATACGTCTACGTACATAAAATACGGCCATAATAAAAACAACAAGAGCTATCGATACCATCTCTTATCAGTATTATAGTGATATGGTCTGATAACGGTGGTCATATCGGCGAGATAAAATCACACGACGGATTACAAACTATCGACATTACATGTGCATCCACATATATATACAATGTAATATGCCATGATTCATAGGATTTATGGGTAAGTCTCCTCGAAATCTAGCGAGGAGGTGAACTTGACATCT
This sequence comes from Helleia helle, assembly GCA_963853865.1. Lineage (NCBI taxonomy): Eukaryota > Metazoa > Arthropoda > Insecta > Lepidoptera > Lycaenidae > Helleia > Helleia helle. Next base: position 2,098,041 of record OY971435.1, read on the forward strand.
TCACGATGTTCACGTTATTCGCAGAGCCAGTAAAATCAAGAGCACTTTGTATAACTTATTAATAATAATAATATCTATGGACGCTTTCACACCACGTTAATCTGGTCCCGTGGTAAGTTCTCGAAGAACTTGTGTTACGGGTACCAGACAACGAAAATATATTTAACTTTTATACTATACATATTATATTTAAGATTTTTATTATATAATACACATATTTAATACACATCCATGACCCAGGAACACAGAAAATATTTTTGTTCCCTGGCGGGATCCGAACCCGCAACCTCCGGCTTGAGCGCCAAGGCGCTTACCACTGAGCCAGAGTTCGTCAAAATTAGAAGTACACAAATAAGCAGCCGAGCCAACTGCGAGATTTAGTGCATATCTATACTAATATTATAAAGCTGAAGAGTTTGTTTGTTTGAACGCGCTAATCTCAGGAACGACAGTTCGATTCGAAAAATTATTTCAGTGTTAGACAGCTCATTTATAGAGGAATATAACATCACCCTGTGACTAACAGTAGTTGAGTAAGTTAACGCGGGCGAAGCTGCGGGCAACAGCTAGTAAATAATACATCTATTATAAAATAATAGCGGTTTTTCGCGGTTTCATCCGCACCAAGTAAAAAAAAACAAAAATCTTTTAATATAGACTATCAAATGCAAAAAGAAAGTTGAAATGCGACTGGTGGTTCCAGAGAATACATTACAATACAAACAAACTCTATCGCAGCTGTATATCGTAGATGTAGGTAAACACAAAACCCAGTCATCTCGCTAGGAATGCGAGTGTACCCACGCGATAACTAGCGTACCTAACAATACTATAAGAAGGTAGTGAATACAGAGGGATTCGAGCGAATAGCTTTTAAATGAAATGACACGTTATCGAGTGAGATATACTTTACATAAGTACATACACGAGTCAACTGGCGGTACGTGCCTTCTTTTTCTCTTTTACGCCGGGAAATGCTCTGAGACATTCCGCGGGGGAGTGGGTATCCCCAAGCGGGTATGTGGCACTCGCTGCGCCCGAAAAGTGGTAAGTGGACGCAGCTCTACCCAATAAAACCCGGCGAGTGCCACCAATGCTGCCTTTGGTGAGATGCCCCGGATCTTTTGAGCAAACAGGGCACCTCGATGCCTAGTCAGATCCCCAGGGGACCGACACCACCTCCTCCGAGGGGACTCCCAACGTCGGGACAGTACAATGGGGTGAGGTTCCCCCCTCGCCCCTTGCGCTTTTGTTCCCCTCTTCTTTAAGAGGGGTACAAAGAGCCCCCTCTGCTTAATTCGCTTCGCCCAAGGTGCTGGGCTCACCCTAGGTTACTGAGCCCCACCACCACGACGAGGTCTGAACCATGGAGCGGGGCGGTACGTACCTAACACATTTCTAAAATTCCAAATGAGTTTTTGCCTCCTAATTTTCTAGAACTACCAAGTTGGGTAGTTCTAGAAAATTATGACAATTGATATAAAAAAGGCTAGAAATTCTGACTGAAATATGCCGAAATTGACCTCCCAGGCTGATCACAGAACCCCAGACAGAATACTAATTACTCAATGTCATCTAGGATCGTACACAAAAACTATATTACTCTTATAAAAGTACGTGTTTATGTGATACGTTGTAGTATGTGAGGTATGTGGTCAGAGGTCGACCAGTGGTAGCGGCATATCGCTCACCTGCCCACTACAAACCGGCTAGAGGCATGCACCTGAACGTCATCATCATCAGCCTTATCCACAGTTCGACGTCGGCCCCTTATCATGAACTCCAATATTTATATATTAATATCCTACTAATATTACAAACGCGTAATATTATAAATATAAATGGAATTTGTTACTCTTTCACGCAAAAACTACTGAATGAATTTTAATGAAACTTTACAATAACATATCTCGTGGCTCAATGGTTAGCGCGTTGGCGCTCAAGCTGGAGGTTGCGGGTTCGAATCCCGCCAGGGAACAAAAAAGTTTTCTGTGTACCTGGGTCATGGATGTGTATTAAATATGTGTATAATATAATAAAAATCTTAAATATAATGTATAGTATAAAAGTATTAAATGTATTTCCGTTGTCTGGTACCCGTAACACAAGTTCTTCGAGAACTTACCACGGGACCAGATTGACGTTGTATAAAAAGCGTCCATAGATATTATTATTATATTATTATCATTATTATATCTTATAGATCAGTATAACACATAGGTTATAATTTTTCCCTGTACTCCCACGGCAATGGGAAGAACGCGGGTCAAACCGCTGCTAATCTAAGGACATTTATGTAGTTATTTACTTTGACCTGCGTATTAGCAAAGATGGCTTCGATAGTGTTCTTGCTGATAAAATAAGAATAATTTTATCAAAATCCGTTTACCATTTTTCATTAGGTATTTATTACAAGTGCATTATGATCTGATCAAAATCTAGCATCAATAGCCAAAGCATAGCATATGTCACTCGGTGACGTTCGTGAAACATTTATTTAAATGGAATATGTCGTTTTGAACATTAGATCCATGTAGCAAACATACTAACATTACCTCTTTATTATATTATCATAGATGACGACTGTTAGTATGTCTGTTTGACTGTTTCATCTCATCACGAGCCGAGCGGGTGGTCCTATATCAGTTGTAAGTATGTGTTTAATATAATTTCGTAGTAATGAAGTTAATCGTTAATGGGCGATGACCAATATATTTGTGCTTTCCAATTTTCACCATCGCAGGCGTTATTTACTGGAGTGAAAGTAAATTGTCTATTGCCTACACTTAGGGCTGTCCAATGTTACGTTCAACTATCATATTATATGTAACACAAGTCACAACTAACGAAGGCTATAATTAGACAAACAACCTTAAGGTGCATTTGAATTACAATTATTTATAAAGTTAGAATTCCTTTCAATATTTTTTTTGGCCATAAGAAGGGCAACCGAGCAGTTGGAGCCTTATGGTGACTACCGACGCCCATACACATCCCGCACAACCAAAAGTTATGCAGATGTGCTGCGCTTTTTTTTCCTATCCCCCCAATGGGTCACCAGAAACTCACAAACCGCACGAAACGCGACAGCATAGCTGTCACTTGACGCCGGTGTTATGTGAGCGAGAGATACCGCCCCGGTCGTGCCGGCCCAATTCGGCTCAAGATAAGATTTTGATTACCATAGAAGAGTAAGAAAAATTTGGTTTATGCAGTGACAAGTTTTTAAAGAGATTTTAATGAAACATCGTAAGGCCTTATACAATATTTTACGAACTATTTAGAATAGAAAGAATAGAATAGAATTTTAGACACTTTTTTTTTAGACACTAATAGTTAATAATGTTGTTTACCTGTAATATTTTTTAATTTTCCCTAACATTACGGATTTTACGAAGGACCAAAAGTAGATTTTTACATCAACATCGTTCATATATTTCGATTTCATGAAAATTCATTAATTTATTACTCAATTTATACAAGGACAAACATTTAATAAAAGCTTTTTTTTACATTAACACACACACACAAAATTTAACAAAGCTACAGATAATTAAAACCCCAGAGGAAAATTAAACGCATGTGTAGCAGGTAGACGAGTATGTAGTAAGGTACTTTTATCTTTAATAGATGATTATCATTTTTAGCTAAATACTTACTTTAAAACTTATCAGTTCGCGGTATCATTTAAACATATTGTAATACGCAAAATGAGCAAGCAAAAAGTATTGTATTTTCAAGTCAGTGTAAAAAATATGCTCTATATATATGTATATTCATTATTTATTAAAAATGGTTTTTCGTGAATTTAATTTGGCACAAGAACCTATAATGTGTCTATTCTCATAATTTAATAACTACAGTAGTAATTGACGAAAATAGCTCCTAATACTATCTGTAGATAAATGTTGATATAGATTCAAAACTAGGGTGTATAGATTATTCTCAGTAGAGCACTCGCTTGTTGTTTACGTCGTCGAGTACTAAAACAATAATCTCCTCACTTTTTAAGTCGGTTACAAATGTCAAGTGACAACCCTAAGCATTACCATAGTAAGAGATGATAAGGCGCTTTTATAACATTATCAGCCGATAGCACTCCTGTTTTCATTACTAATCTAATTTTAATTATTATAAGCAATACTAAAATTGTACTATAGATAATAATAATAATATCTATGAAATGTACACAAACACAGAAAGTGTTTGTGTACATTTCATTCGCGCGCGGTGGACCCCCCGATCGGCCGCGCATAGGTCTCTAGCGGCGATGCGACAGGCGACATGTCTGGAGGTTCCCAGGGACGCTATGCCTCGAACACCATTTAGAACCTCCAACGCCAGGATAGCCAAGCTATTGGCTGTCGGACAGGCAAGCTGGGCAGGGGCGGCAGGGCCATACCCAGCCTTCTTCCCTCCGGCTTTTCACACCCTTTTCGGCGTGGTGCAACGCTCGCTGGACGCCCCATTTTGTGGGTGGCGGGTTGCCCCTTCTCCGAGCAGATTGTGCACTTTGGGATGGCCTCCCCGCAGCGAAAACACAACCAGCACCTATTCACCGTCCGAGCGCCACATACCCCAGCTTATGGCACCGAAAGCATCTGAGTGGTTGGACGTCAAGCAGACGGAACTGCACCGACTCCCAATCCACCAGCAGTCTGCCACACGCAAAGATGACTTTCGCCGCCTCCACTGGGATGCAAACAATCGTCGCGCCAAGCCCAGAGGCACTGCGGCCGACCTCGCCACACACCACTTGTTCCGGCGAGCAACGAACGACGAGTTGTAATTGGTCTAGAATAGGGATGAATTACTAAACACCAGATAGTGGCGTGTGACAGCCCTACCCAGATACCCAGAAATATATGAAGCGCTCTACCGCTAATCGCCCATTGTTTTAAGCTTTATTGTATTTACAGTGCAAGTTTAAGATACAGATTAAAGGAATTTATATGAAAACCCAACCCATTATGTACCCTAAAGCTATTTATTTTGTTAAAAAAATAGATAGTTAAAAGTAAGTTATTTAAACGTAAGTATAATATTGTATATATGTAAAAATCTATTTTTACATTATATATATACACGAACATATAACCTCCTCCTTTTCGAAGTCGTTTAAAAATAGCATAAAAAAGTTTGTAATAATAATAAATAAATAAATAGGGTTGAACATGATCGCACATCAAATATGGACGTGTGACAACCCTACCAAATGCCGTAGTGCGGTAAAGATCATTATCAGCGCGTGTTCCACCCGCTCCGACCATTACCGCGTTCATTATGGGTTTCACCAAATTTAGTCAGTTGCGTAACGTTTGTAGTTAGCCGTATAAAGTAGCAATTAACAGGCTTTCAGAGATATATTATAAAAATACTTTGAGATGAATATTTTTGATTTCATTTAGACGTTGTTTGTTAAGATCTTAGACGAGACTTAATGATGGGCAGTTCTCGTATCTGGAGATGTAATGATACTGATAATACTAGATACAGATCAGCAGAAATGCAGCAAGAGGGCAATTGGGTAACGCTAGCACTGTGGATCACCAAGTCTACCGGTCGCATTGGTTGCTATACAACGATGCTGCCTAAACTCTGCAAACTACCACAACTCCCCCCAACCTAAACTCCTCTGCAAACCCCCAGTACTCCTCTATCTCTAACTCCTCACCTGTACTCTCCTGTCGTCATCCTTCGCGCGCTGCTCGGCCTGCCTCTTGCGCCGCTCCTCGTCTCTCTTCTCACGCTGCGCCTGCGCCGCCGCCGCGTGCGCACGCAGCTCGTCCAGTCGTTTCCTCTGCTCGGCCTCGCGTCTTTCACGTGCCAATCTCGCGCGGTCTAGGGCCTCTGCCGACACTGAAAGGAAAGCACGTTTTGTGAACACCCTATACATATCAAGTACCTTATTGCAGAATATAGAATTTAAAGCACATTTTAAGAACATGTAGAAAGTTTCGTAAAAAAGCGCGTTTTGAGAACAATTTGTGCATTTCAAGTTTCATTGTACAATATGAATAATTTCGCCTCTGTCGACAGTAAACGTAAGACATTTTGAGAACACTACTCAATATGTAACTTAAGAAAAATTATATTGAAACGGATTGAAGTGTGACAGAGCCATGAGCAGCACTTCGAAAACATGTTTAATAGTTAAACAGTATGGTTAATTTTAAAGCGATTTCAAGATAATTTGAAAGAATTGTGAGCAGCATTTTGAGAACACGCTGTAGATATAAATAGTACATATTTTTTTCTTTTTTAATAGAACCGGATTGAAGTTTAACAGAGTTATGAGTACACGCTTCACGCGTTTTATAAACGAAAATTACCCTTACGTCATTCGTAGCTAACTTCAGTCAAGTAAAATTAGTTCTGTACATTTTACGCGCACTTGTTTGAGTTTTGATTACTTTTCATTCAAGCGCCCCGAACGTAACGGAAACTTAAGAGGAAGATAACCTACAAAACGCGGAGGGTTATAAATCCACTTTGCTCGATTTCGATTACATCCAATAATAATAACAAACAATTCTAAAAACTAGAATGGACACATAAAACTCGTAATCCACTTTCTGTGTCCATTAAATATAACTTCGCAAATTTATCCCGTTGCCATATGACGTGGTCCCCGTTACTCTGGAGCCTAATAAGGTTTTGAATGACGTACGGACGGACAAGAACATTATGTATTCCTTGCAGGTGCTAATCCATATACATATTTATACTGGCGGTCCCTACAGACGTTGTCCTGTACAAAACTTTTTAGTGGACCGAATAGTGAGTGTTGAACATACACCACAATCGATCCAGCCGTTTAGTAGTTCAGTGAGATACACACGAACAGAATGAGAAAACTAGCTAACTTACAGCCATCATCATCTGGTGTGATACACCAAGAGCGTATATAACTTTTGTCTTATGGTTACACAAGTCGCTCATCTTTCCATACAAACGCAGAACGTTGACCATCAAATACTAAGTATAATATAAATTGATCTCGTCATTATCTATGTCTGTATGTACCCAAAATCGTAAAAAAATTAAATTAAAAAATACAAGCTTCTAAACTATGGTATTTCAGCACAGATTTTAGCCCAACTATGGGCGAAAATAAATAGTATATGGAGCACGAAAGCTCAAAAATAAAGCCCGTAGAGACATAGTTTAGTTATTCAATTGTTGAAATAAATTTATTTTAAAAAGATACACTTATTAGTTTTTCTATAATAAGTGTTTTGCTAAAAGGACATTTTAGGAATTAATCATTGTGCATTTCATTCTGTAACACATGTTCGCGCACTATGTCAGGTGACATAGCAATCATTTAGTTGGAGTTCGCGCCGTTTACTTGTTCAACCTTAAGCCATGGAAGAGTCAAATCATAGTCCTGATGAAAACCTAAAATCAGCGACTGATCATCAGCCCGCGTATCATTAATATATAAAAATAACGAACATAAAAAATATATACAAAACACATAGGTACCTATAAAAAATCGTTAAAAAATAATTGATGTATTTCTACATACACTTTCAATGACTGAATTCGAACCACCGACCAACTCACGTAGACCAGATATAAAAACCCAAATACCGTTCTCTCGACACGCTATATCAGCGGTAACCCAAATCGTTTACGAGCAGCGAACATGTCAGCGAAAGTGTTAATCATCAGGAATCAATTGTTCATGCAATTTAGTGGACATCATCATTATCATCATCATTATTATCATCGTTACAACTGTCATCAGCATTATCATTGGATTACATTTGAGACTGTTGGTGCGACTAGCAGGTGTAGTATGTCAGAGGACTAGAGTCTAGAACGTATGTGAATCCCAAGGAATGAGGAGAGGGTATCAAATTCATTTTTTTTTATTCAAGATATCTTTTTCGAAGAACATCAATTGAGTCCGGTTCCAAGGCAAGTCCACCGAGAAGAACCGGCGAAATAAACTCAGTGGAACTAATATTTTCAAATATTTCGTAACAAATTTTACATGTTGTTATCCTAAAATGCCTAGGAGGAACGTCCTATTCCCAAGGTTTTCCATAAAATCTTTATATTATAATGTATAATATTTTAAGTATCATCCAGATGTGAATATAGGTTATTTATGGGAAGGTTTTTTTTTTCAATTTCAGGGCGAGTAAAACCGCGGACACATCTAATCTATACTAATAATAAAACTGAGTTTAATTTTTTTTAATCTGCGTAACTACGAGTCGAAATTGTAAACTTCTTCCATTCCATATCACAAGGACCCAAGGCTATTTATATAAAAAAAAAAATTTAAATTTGGCAATTTCAGCGATTAGGGATCGCCAAAAACAGCACCGGTGAGACCATATCATTCTATCTACAGACCTCTGTCCTCTTGTGGGCGGTGAGGTCAGCCGCCCACACTACAGACATACGACTTGGGCTGCGAAGACCAATCATATTGACCCCTTCACATTTAAAGTTATATCGAACAACAGTTTGTAGCCCTGAGCCCTGTTACATAATATGCCTATTGTTTTAAATACTAGTATCATAAATGTGAAAGTAACTAACTTTAAATGACTAAGCCATTAGATTTCTATTAAATATGGCAAGAATATAGACATAGCTTTAAATAAGTAACCATTCTGAGTGAGCAAAGATGGCCTTTGAGCGACGATGGCCTAGTGGGTATGGGCTCGGCCTCTCGAGTGAGAGCCGAGAGGTCCGGGTTCGATCCTGCCCCTCCCCCCTGTGATGCCTAGAAATGGGTTTTTCTAAAATTACTAGGTGCACCTGAACATGAGACCATCGCTTGCTCACAGGTGAAGGAAAAGTCTTTGTAGGTCTGTGAAGTTCACCAACCCGACTTGGGCCAGCGCATCGGTGAACTATGGCCCGAAAACGCGAGGCGAGGAGGTCGCCTGATTTCGAGGAGGAGACCCGTGCCCAGCAGTGGGACATAGAAGGGATTAACAAAAAGAGAACCCAATTCAAGTAGTAAATCTTCTTTATCCTTGAATCCAGACCTCTCACTACGAGATTGAACCATACCTACTAATCTCACTACGAGATTGAACCATACCTACTAAACCATCGTCACTCACCTGCACATCACTGAAGCTATCTATAAGTCCTAGCGGTCAGACGTTGTCATGTACAAATCATTTCGCAGTGGACCGAATTGTAAAAATAAACATTCTCGAATCCGGTACCGGTGGGAGGGAAGCGCTGTGCCGCGCTCCCGGCTGCTTGGGTACCACCATCTTGCTTGTTTCTTCCGTGAAACAGCTTTGCTGTGTTTCGGAGAGAAGGGCAAGACAGGCAGTGTAATTACTGGCACCGAGACTTAACATATTATGTCTCAGGATAGGCCACACATAGATGAGTTGCCTGGACTTGTTCCAGGTAAACTAGTTTATGTTCATGGGCGATGTCGACCACTTACCATCAGGTGGTACGTTTGCCAGTTTGCCTATCCAACTAACATAACAAAACCACTTGAACGAACACAAATTGCATTAAAATCGGTCCAGTCGTTTAGGAGTTATACACACGCACAGAAGTATTATATATATAAAGATACTAAGGTTATGAAGCCAAAGATTAGCTAACATTTGTTTCAAGTTCTATTCCGAATTGGTATTGATGAATTCCATCCGCGGGTGAAACCGCGAGTATTATTATGTTATGTAGGCGAGGCCCAATGTCGAGCGACCGACCTCTACGACATATAAGGAAGTGTGTGGTTAAAATTGGGTCAGCTATACTAACGACGCTTAAACAGTTAGAAAATTTAATACAAACTCTTCCCCGCGGTTTCACTTTACTTTGAACATTACCAAAATAAGTCTCAAAAATGGAGTTACCAAATTCAAAAGGATTTTATTCAAACCGACTGCTAGTTCTTGAGATAACAAACAACAAACAAACACAGCAGCTACTACATAGGTATATTTTGGATTGGAAATACTATCAACTACTACATCAATATTACTAATTGGCCATTCTCTGCTGGACATAGTTCATTTTAGTTAGATAGGACCAACGAGTCACATGATGGTAAGTGGTCAGCGTCACCCATGTACATAAACAAGTTAAGCTACTACTAGTCCAGACTACCCAATCACCCGTTGCCTATCCTGAGGGCTGAGACATAAGATGTTAAGTCTCGGTGCCAGTAATTACACTGCCTGTCTTGCCCTTCTCTCCGAAACACAGCAAAGCTGTTTCACGTGAGAAACAAAATAGTACCCTAGCATGTCTGCTATTATACACAGCGCGGCACAGCGCAACCCTCCCAGACGGTAGACAGTGCTTTAGTCCACATTCCTTCTTAAAACTCCTGTATAATTTCTTTTACATACTGTATATAATATAAACTGTAGCGCACAGACTGTCGTGGATTCCTCTCAAGTCTAAAGCGACCTTTCAGAGATTATGTACGTGCATATTAATTTATATTCTGGCACCCCCATTCAAAGAATCTTGCAAACTGGATAGGGTTTAGATAAGCGTTAAGTAATAAGAAGGTTATGATTACTTATAGGTGTATTATTTCTTAGAGTATTTCAGTATTAATATAAGTTGCTGGATTATTTCTTATTGTATAATACCTTGTCAACTGTTCATACCACATTTGCCGAGACTCGTTTTGGAATTCACAATGAGCGCTGATGATGATGCTTGCCGCAACTTAACATGAGACTTAGGAGACTACAGCAACTTAGTTTCACCGCAAACAAAAGGGGGAAACCCTTTGTTACGCGAGCCAAGTACGGCACAGCTAATGGGAAAAGCGGATAGGTCTAAAACAAGCCTTTATAGGGGTCCCTAGCAAAATATAACACTTCAAACATGGTTTTTTTTCATTATGTAACTATTAAAAACAAGATTCGATATGTTTTGACTGTTTTCGCAGAGCTCTATATTTCTATACATTGTCTACGAACGCCTGCCTAATTTACAATATTGATATTATTTTTTGTGTTTTTTTTTTTTAATATTACTAATATTATGAAACAAATATCGACCTACGAATAATTAAGATATATTTACATTTATGTATAAGTGTCTACCTTCAGACCCAAGTACTATGAGAGTTGGCATTACTTTTTTGGAAAATTCTAGAGCTGATGCTGATGAGACGACCCAAGGAGCAAGGAGTACATCCTTTCAAATCTTGGGTCTTAGTACTCTACCTCATAACTTTAGTTCGTATCCATAATTTTCTAGGTCTTAATTCTGCATGAGGGTGTTTTAGGTACACTGTGTCAAGTGTTTAGGAGATAGCGTAAGACATTGCGGATGAAGTAGGCCACGCTCAGGGCAATCTCATTCATTCCAACCGGGGTGACACGCTACGTTGATAGCCTGAGTTTTGTCTGACATAACCATCAACGTTTATAAAACTGACATCCCTAGGTCTTGGCGGTTCTTTCAATTTTGATAATGCAATTTCTCACAATTGCTGCCCTCCCTTTTAGGGAGGTCGGGATTCGTTGGAAATATGTCGGACTATGTTACAAGCATATGTACTGGTGAGAGGAAAGCGGCTTTTCCACGCGTTTGGATGATCTACCTTGCTGTTTCATAAAGAAGGGCATTTTATATTACCGAGACATCATTTTTCGACTGAGAATATGCAATGCATGAACGAGTTGCCTATGCTTATCCTTGGTGACTTCGCATCACGTCATAGGCGACGGTGACCACTTACCATAAGGTCTGGTATTAAAAAAGTACTTACAAATGATTGACCACTTACAAGCAATCAAATTGCTGATTTTTCACTCTCTAGTCATGTACATGACATGGGCTGGAAGCAGATGCAGATGATGATGATGATGATGATTGTGACCAGAGCTCCTAGCTCTCTACAATCAATATTGATCAAACCGGTCGCCACTATCATCAAACACAAGAATGTCCGCTCATAAGGCATTCCGGTTGATTACAGTTCGCATATTTGCATTATCTAGGCTAGACTTCTAGGCCTTTCTACACTACCTTAATACTAAACAATGCTCTAATTACGAGGACTATATGAATCACAGAAAAGCCGGCTAAAACTATTTCGACGCTTATTATTATAAACCCACCAAGGGCAATTTTTTAACATAATTAGTACCTAGTCTTTATATTTTAGATAATTGAAGTAAAAACTTCTTTAGGCGTTTATCGTTAGATGAGATAAAATCTCTGGATTCGCGACACCGTTACCACCGTTATGAGACGCAATTTGACGTTAATGTGACGTTTGATTTATTTATATACCAATCGTCAAACACGCTGAAATGTCAATGTCATGCGGTCATTTTGTGCGCCGTTTAAATTGTATTGGTTGTCATAATGAATATAATGTAATGTCTATATGAATCCGAAAGTAAACCTATCTGTTACCAAAACACCCCTCCCCCCCACCTGGTCAGATTCCAAGAATATTATCACTTCGTCACGTTAAGTCACGTACCTTACCATTCGATCTCAACAGTTCAGCCCATTCAAAAAATTCAAATAATTTAATGTTTTATCATTAACCCTTACGTTAAAAATAGGACCACGCGGGAGATGTTCGGCAGAGTCACTATAAACGTACAGTTATGACACCAAAATCATAAAGTCAATGGCGCACCGCCCGTTCACATCGGCGTAAAACTCGAGCTGTATCGACCACACGTACACTTCCCAGGGAAGCAATCCATTGAGTTTAAACAATAAGCAGATTTTAGAATGGCATTCCACAAAATGACAACAAGGACTTAATAGGATCAGTCCGTTATCCATCTTTCTGTCTGTCTGTCTAACCGAAATAGGGTACTTCCCATTGGCATAGAATCACGAAGTTTGGAAGATAGGTTTGAAAATAAATAAATTTGAAAACCGTTAATTTACCTTCATATTACATAAAAAACGTATTTCGGAACCCTCAGCGCGCGACTCGAACCAGTCCTTGTATGTTTTTTACATTCGCGTTCGGATACTATAAGGCTTACTAAGTCTTTGAAAATAATGTCTCCGGAATAAACGCAAAAAACAGCAATAAAACTCGTAAAAATTGTTTTTCATATTCGAGTAAATTACAAGAAAACAATACATAAATGACAAGATTGCATAAGGATCCCATCAAAGTACAATGTGTACATGTAAAACATACGTACAGGTATATGTAAATGTCAAAGTACAATTTTAACATGTACCTGAGTCACATCCTACTAATATTATAAATGCGAAAATTTGTAAGAATATATGGATATTTGATACTCTTTCCCGAAAAAAAATACTGAATGGATTTTGATGAAACTTTACAATAACATAGCTTATACATCAGAATAACATATAGGCTATAATTTATCCCTCTACTCCCACGGGAATGGAAAGTACGCGGGTCAAACCGTGGGGCGCTGCTTGTGTTTGTATACATACAGACAATAATGATGATGATGATTAGAAATATCTGTATTAGGTATAAATAGGCAGCGTAACTATTTTGACAAACAAAAACACTGGACTGCTTCAAAATGCAAACAATTATAGACAAAGTCCAGAGTACTAAATCCTTGGAACATGACCTAATATGTATAAATGATATACAACCTAAGTAACTTCTTCATGACGGAAAAGACAAACAACTTTAGACAGCGACAAACCAAAACACTGTAAAAAAAAAAGTAACAAGCAATAATGGACAGTCCAGACTTGAGTACAAGACTCTCAAAACATTCAGAGTCCATTGTCAATATCCGGTAGCCTAATATCCGGTTGGGAGTAAAAAACCGCAATCATCTAAAATCTACATCTGTACAAACCAAATTCAGTCTCACCAACGTCTCACCACGGTTTTTGCGCCAGTGCCAATGACATTACAAAGTTGCAATTTCGCTAACAATGGCTTTGTACTTTAAAAATATCTAAACTAAATATGTACAACAAAATGTTAAAAATACATTATTTTAATACCTGGATGACCGAGACTCGGTTTTTTTTTTTACATTTTCTAAAAATGATTCCTAGCTAGATCGATTTATCGCCCCCGAAACCCCCTATATACTAAACATGAAAATCGTTGGAGCCGATTTCGAGATTCCAATTATATACAAGAATTGCTCATTTAAAGATATAAGATAATGCGCTAATGCGACAGGTTCGTACTTCGTATCCTTTTGAGGATCTACATTTGAATATGTAGATGAATACGGAACATCATCAAGAATTATGGATATACCAACTAATTTCTATGGTCTCACTTTTACATATAAAATATCAGGGTCATGGACAGAGGAATCTTTTAATTTCCTACATTAACTTTTTATAAACGTAGAACTAGGCTATTACGATATAAAAACCCAGGCAAGCGTGGTTCAGGGTTCCCAAAAACGAGTTTTTTTTATGTAGGTAATATAACAACAAATTCACTGTTTATAGATTTTTCATTTACTTAATTATTTTGTGAACCTTTTTTTTTCTTAACGCCGGGAAATGCTCTGAGGCATCCAGCGGGGGAGTGGGTCTCCCCAAGCGGGTATGTGGAACTCGCTGCGCCCGAAAGCTGGTAAATGGACGCAGCTTTACCCACTAAAACCCGGCGAGTGCAACCAATGCCGTTTTATGAGGTGCCCCGGATCTGTTGAACAAACAGGGCACCTCGACGGCTAGTCAGTCCCTCAGGGGACCAACGCCACCTCCACAGAAAGGTTGTCCCGCATCACAGAACAACCCCTCCCAACGTCGGGACTGTACAATGGGGTGAGATTCCCATCCTCGCCCCTTGCCCCATGTTCTTTTGTCCCCTCTTCTTATAAGAGGGGTACAAAGAGCCGCCTCGGCTCAATTCGCTTCGCCTAAGGGCACACCCTAGGCTAATGAGCCCCACCGCCACGACAAGGCCTGAACCATGGTGCGGTATTTTGTGAAACCTAGTCTGGTTTCCTACCTTTCATGATTATATAAAAGGGAAGTACCTACTTACCCTTTAAGTTTTAGTTTGATAGACAACAGACGGACAACGGTTTTATCATTCCGGAAAGCGGAACCCTTAAAGAACATAAAATATCTAACTAATTTCTAGATTCTGCGTGTGACGTAGATGACGTTGGCCGACGTTGACGCGATAAGTTCAAATAATCCATATCAAATATCCGACAACCAGATAAAATAATCCTATGTATCACTATATTAAACAAAAATCTTCACATTATCACTCCGTTCGAGCTGTATTTTAAAATTAATTTAAGGTTAAACTTCATTTTAATTAATACGGTAAGCCAAATGGGGGGTTACAATTTTTGAATGCATGTTTATAAGTTATAGCGCGGCTTCCAAAGAAATCTTAAAATATCATATTTTTATGTTACTAATGCCATTAACTTCTATTATTTTCAGATTCAAATTATCTAAGCTAAGTACCTACATTTAATTGGAACAGAATCCCAAATTATAAAAATTTCATTTAAGATATTATGTTAAGATTTCTTCTTTTTTTAAAACTGATAAGTTTCCCATCGTTATTAAAGGGACATGCAGAATAAGTCACATATTGATTTACACATCATTAAAGTACCGAAATAAATATAGACGTTGCGTGCGTGTGTACACAAAATACATCGAAATCACATGAATGGACTCAATTTTATTTTTACACCTCAAGGTCGATATAATATATCGGTCTTTTAAAAGTAAATGCCTCTTATGTAATGTATATGTTATTTGAATCTACACACAGATCTTATACTATTCAATACAGTCTCGTGAACAAGACATTCGTAGATAATGTCGGAATAACGAGTTCCGCAAAACAAATGTGAAAACACGGTAAATATGGCGTTTTAAATAATTTTAGTAATGAAAATGCTTTATAGTGCTAATAAGTATGTTAACTTAAAATCATATACCTACATCATATTTTTCTTATTATAAAAAAAAGAGTTCGTTTGTTTTGTCGAGATAATCTGCAGCAATACCGGTCATATTGAAAAAAAAAATTCATTTTATAGCCCAAATGGGCTGCAAAAGCCCAATGCAACAGTTACAGGTGATTTTAACAAATACTCAAAATGGTAGTAAGTACTCAATTGAGCATGACAGAAATGAAATAGTTTAATTTTACGACTTACATGTACCTGTTTGCTGACATTTTATGTTAGTTCGAAAGGCAAACTGGCAGGCGTGCCACCTGATTGTAAGTGTTCAGCGTCGCCTATTAACAATAACGAGTTCACCTAGACAAGCCCATGTACCAGGGACACATAAGTGGGTTGCGCAGTGCCGCGTTCCCGTCTCCTTGGTTTCATCACCCTGCTTGTTTCTCCCGTGGTTAGAGCAGGACAGGCAGTGTTATTACTGGCACAGAGACTTAAGATGTCTCAGCATGGGCTACACACAAAATACTTGCCTGAGCTAGTCTCAGGACAACTAATGTTCATAAGCGACGCTGACCACTCACCATCAGTGGCTCGTCGGCCCGTTTGCCAGTCCAATAGCCATAAAAATGCCACGTTTAGCATTTATAATATACTAACAACATACCAATGCTAGAGGCGTCATCCGAGACATGATTCCGTGGGCTTCCATCAGTATTCAACACACACAGTTTCCTCATCCGCATGACATAACATATCCGAAATACCTAATCTGCCTACGCGAATTCTAATATCGCGCGATTTTCAACGTTATCACATAGGTAAGAGGATTATATACTTCTAATAATAAAGTCGATTTTCCTTTATATAGGTACCTAATTGCCTCATGAGTTGACAAAATTTCATAATTTGTTCATGAGTTTGACATAATGTGTATGATTATTATTGGGTAAGTATTACCTCGTGAAGATGTAAGTGTATGAAATATTAAGACTAGTTGTTATTGCTCTAGCTATGACCTTTTTTGATGACGCAGGTTAACGCTTTCGAATTTAACGTTTACCTCGAGTAAGGCTTCTGTACCTATGTGAAGACTCGCACTTGGGAATGCACTACCCCTCTAAACCTGCGAGCGCCTTCAGTCATTTTTTGAGGGTGCCAGATCTGCAGGCAACAGGATCACCTTAGCGACAGGCTGGCCCCGGCAAAGGCCAGACTACTTGTCATGAGGGGATACCGCCCGGCCGCCACTAAGCAGTTCTCGCTCCATAATGTGCCCAGGTTACCATCCTGGACCCGTCACCAGCACAAAGACGTTAAGTACTGGAGGCGCATTAAGTAGCGCCTCCTACGCACCCATGTTCGTCTCCCGCGGGGGGAGGCCTCGTCAGCAGCCTCCTCTCACCCGCTCATCAGCCTCCTCCTGTGACATTATTGCCTCGCAGAAGAAGACCACAGCCGTCCGGGACTCGTCATCACCGAGCATCGCCGCCCATCTCGGGAACATCTCGAGGGTGTGCTGGACTATCTTTTTTTTCTATTATCTTTATTTAAATAGGAGTTTTTGTCCAACAAGGCACGTCAACTCCATTGTTTCTACTAATTATACAATACATAAAATACTATAGAAACTTATATAATAGAACAGAATTTAATACATATCTCAGATGTAGGTTTTGATAAAATAGAAATAATTAGACCAACGTCTGACCTATTTAAATTAAATTGTTTTATAATAACTTCTCTTTCACGTTTGTTCCGAACACAATCCATCAACATATGTTGCACATCTTCAATTTTCCCGCATATGTCACAATTAGGAGAGTCTGCTTTCCGCATTAAGAATGCAAATTTTGCTGATTGGAATATCTTATCATCTAATATTATAAATTGGAATATCTTATCATCTAATATTATAAATTGGAATATCTTATCATCTAATATTATAAACGCGAAAGTAATTATGCCTGGTTAGTTTTTCACAACTACAAGGCTGATCGGATTTCAAAGAAATATTGCAAAGATATTACTCCCAGGAAGGATTATATATTAAACTAATAAATCGAACTTAATACCTTTATTTTTACCTCGTATACAATCATCGAATTTATTGATCGATTGATATTATTTTACCACAAACAGGTTTTTCATATTAATATTATTATTAGATAAATAAAAACTGAAAATCCAAAGTGAAAACAATACCCCATTAACATGTGAGAAACTGGATAATAATTTCGTATTACGTAATCGTGAATCTTCATCATAAATATTTTTCATCTAAAACTAGCTAGACTCAATCTATATCTTTGACTACTAGCGACCTTTATTTATCAAGGGCGACCTTAGATATTTAAATTTAACAGTGAAGTAGGAGGGGCGCTACTCCAGCATCTAGAAGGGGGGGGGGATAATGTAGGTATCTAATGATCCCCACCGTGGTACAAGCCTTGATGTGGCGGTAGGGCTTAATAGTCTAAGGTGAACCCAGCACCTTGGGCGAAGCCAATTGAACCTAGGGCGCTGCTCTTTTGTATCCCTCCTACAAGAAACGGGCGAGGATGGGAACCTCACCCCATTGCACAGTGCACTGTCCCGACGTTGGGAGGGGTTGTTCTGTGGTGCGGGACAACACCTCTGTGGAGGTGGCGTCGGGCCCTTGGGGGACTGACTAGCCACCGAGGTGCCCTGTTTTTCAACCGATCCGGGGTACCTCACCAAAATCGGCATTCATGGAACTCATGCGGTTATAGTGAGTATTCGGCCCAGATATGTGCCGCGAGTCCACCCAGGACACTGACGGCGCGTAAAAGCGTAGGTACCCGGTATTAAGAAATAGAAATATCTTATTTATTATTATTATTATTATTATAAACCGACATGCTAACGAGTCTTTCCTATTCATAACAATATTATACAGTGAAACCTGGTTAATTGGGATCTCAAGGGACCAAGGATTTTGTACCATTTAAAGAGGTAATTCATTTATCCAGTTTTTCAATTAGACAGGTTTAAAATTTAATTGTCTCATTTACAGAGGCCCCCGCCTATAGAGGTCAAAATGTACCGTTATTCTATTCAAATGTTTGTAAGCAATCGGGTCGAAACCTGTCCCAACCTGATAAATTGTCTCACTTATAAAGGGAATTGAGCTCCACAGTCCCAATTATAGAGGTAAACATCGAAAAAATCCTAGAAATCAAATCACATTTAACCAGGTTCGAAAAGTCCCATTAACAGAGGTAATTCGATGAAAAAGTGCCGGGACCTCATTGTAGTTTCAATAATAGAGGTTTCTCACTTATCCAGGTCCTAGTCAACCAGGTTTCACTGTAGTATACAAACGATATTCCCACACATAGTAAAATATATCGACAACTAATTGAAATCCTTCCGAACGTTAATACTGCAGGGCAAGAGACAAAATATAGAAAGAAAACCCTCCAAAATATAAGTCATACCTTAAACCTACTCATGCCACCAAAAACTACTAAAACCGACTATCCGGTCCTTCACGTCATTTTCTAGTACGAAGGTCATCTCAGGGAAACCCCGTCATCTGACCCAGTAGAAGTAGTGTTTCACTATAGTCGATCGAGAATGGGATAATTTACCGATGATTTTTTTTAAACAATATTTCCCTGATACAAACAACTTGTCTCTCAAAGTCAAGTCTCTCACAAAGGCTTAGGGGGTGTTAAATTTTAAGATATATACAGTGAATTTCGTTATGTTTACCTAAAAACATTCATTCAGAAATTCATTCATTTATACATTCATTCATTTGAAGGATGCGGCTCATGCCGCAGTTTCACCACCTTCCTGCTTATTCCTTCCGTGAAGCCGGCTGCTCTTTTACACGTAAAACATGGACAGGACAGGCAGTGCAATAACTGCTAAGAAACTTACGTTTCAGGATATGCAACATATACCTAAATGACTTGAATGAGCCAGGGAACAGACAGCCCCACCATGGTTCAGGCCTTGTCGTGGCGGTGCGGCTCAGTAACGTAGGGTGAGCCGCTGCAACTTGGACGAAGCGAATTGGGCCGAGGGGGCTCTTTGTACCCCTCTTATAAGAGGGGACAAAAGAGCAGGGGGCAAAGGGCGAGGATGGGAACCTCATCCCATTGTACTGTCCCGACGTTGGGAGGGGTTGTTCTGTGGTGCGGGACAACCCCTCCGTGGAGGTGGCGTCGGTCCCTTGCGGGACTGACTAGCCGTAGAGGTGCCCCGTTTGTTTACTAGATCCGGGGCACCTCACCAAAGACGGCATTGGTGGCACTCGCAGCGAGTCCCACATACCCCCGTGGGGAGTCCCACTCCCCCGCGGGATGCCTCAGAGCATTTCCCGGCGTTAAGGAATAAAAGAATTAAAAAAAAAAAAAAAAAAAAGGGAACAGACTGAAATTATCTACTGTCACCGAGACTAGCTTACGTTTAAGGATAGGCAACGATTATTGGCCATAGCCAGGCAACAAGGGCTAGTCCAGGATGAAAATAATTAGGTTAATAAGGTCACTTACAAACAGGCGCCTACCAGTTGACATGTTTCAATATTAAAAAGTACGCCTATCAAATGCTAGATCGGTATCCACGTGTGAAAATTCGTTGATACCACTTAGATTTCAAACCAATGATAATGATGAATCGATGATAATAACGAATTTTTTTTAACGTCAAGATAAACATGGTGACATACAAAAATTTACAATTAAGTAAAGCCATATTTAACTTGTTTTGTCTCTTTACATAATACATATTACATTCTCGGATGGGTGTGTAACATTTATTTTTAAATTATATGCATCACACTATTTGCTTAGTATGTGAATGCTAACCAGAAGTGACTAGTGACTAATTCACTATTTTTTTACTTACTTTTTCCAATGTAGTGTATATATGCTTCTATAGTATTATTAAATCATGTGACTGCAACCACTACAGGATGGATTTAAGAGTTGGGACCGGGAGGGTACCTTACATGGTGGCATAGATTCTTTTGATCACTATACGAAATAGGATCGAAATGCATAAAAATATATTTTTTTGGATTTTAGCATTTTTTTCGCTAGTCGTACCTTTTCTCAATAATCAATAAATACAGTTCAGAATATCTTAAAAAGTTATGGATGGTATCCTAGGAACCTACTACCTAGGCCCTTACTGACCCGTCTCAAAAATCCATCATGTAAGTAGGTATATGCAATGTTTCATCACAAATATATACCTACAGTATGATTTCGTAGAAGCTTGAGTTTTATTCAAATAAATACCACTCCTAACATTATATAGGTTTTTTTATGTAAGATGGATAGGCAAACTGGCAGACATGCCACCACTCAATGGTAAGTGGTTTACCTGGAACAAGCCCAGGCAACTCATTTATGTGTTGCCTATCCTGAGACATAAGATGTTAAGTCTCAGTGCCAGTAATTACACTGCCTGTCTTGCCCTTCTCTCCGAAACACAGCAAAGCAAAGTTTCACGGGAGAAACAAGCAAGATGGTGGTACACATTCAATTGGGAGAGTGGTACAGCACCTCTCTCCCACCAGTATTATACCAAGCTACTGGCAATATTCTTGCTTCTTAAATCCTGGTACAAATCTCTGTGATACATATTGTTAGATACACTCACAAAATGTATATTAAAAGCAAGTCAAAATGTATTATTTTCTAATGTTTGCGCGAATTTCACTCATTATAATGAAACAATTTTTACGGATGCAACAGCATCCGTCATGGTTGCTGTAAAGTATCCGAAACGTCGGGCTTGTAAAAATCTTAATAGACCGCGATAAAATCCGTAAAAATTGTTTCATTATAAATCAAAATGTATTAATCTTAATCATATTTCACATGAATGTAAGTTTACTTGCATCATCTCATCAATTTTGGGAAAAATTTACTATACCAGTATTATTCATTACAATAGATACAAGACATTGATTTATCAAGCATATTCAAGAAAATCGACGTGATGTCTAAGTCTATAAATGGATTAGTTACTATCCGTATACCTCTTAGTTAAACTATCTCGAAAATTGGAAATTCCAAAAATCTGTGAAATAATATTGAAATGCATTGTATACAAATGAGACTGTGAAAACCTTCATAGGCAAGTACATGGGCAACAGCTAGTTTCTAATAAAACTTAACAAACTAAAAAAATACTAACATCTCTTCAGGAAGCACTATAATATTTTTGGTTATAGAATGAAACATAATGACACTGAATTTTGTCATTGTACCATAATAAACAATCGCTATCAGTGTGTCATGTAATTTGGGCTGATAATATACAATAAAACAAGGTAAACCTGTATATCTGGTATTGATAACATATTAGGTATTGCGATGAATAGCGAAGACAGTATCAAACATACATATTATTAAAGACAAATAATTTGTCCTTAAAGAAATATATTTCAAGATATTAATATGTTTTAAATAAAAATCTTAGGACCAATAACCTTACTTAAAACTTACCCCTTCTAAAAAGTCCCAGAACATAATTAATTAAACATATAGGGGTTGCAAAAATTTAATAACTAGAAAGAACACAATTTAATAGACCTAGTTTACAGCAGTGGAAGCAAAAATAATGGTACTGCTTGATTTAATAGTTACAACACTATCTAAATAATACACATCAAAAATAATTTAAAATTTTGTGGGAATGGTACTTTAAATTTTGTAGTTTTAATACCCTGAGATAATTTTAGAGCTATACACCCATTCAATACACACCAATTATTATATCATTAACTGGTAACAAAATTGAAGTTAAAGTACTCATTCTTTTATACCGAAGAAGCATTAATCCACATTAGGACAACCACTGGAAACCACTGGACCAACAGGCCAGTCATTGAACTTGGATCAAAGAAAATCAAGATGGGAAAAAAGCATGGGAATTCACATACAATGATACAAATACACCAAGATATTTGTGCTTTACAATCTCATTGGTATCGCTCAAAATATGAAGCATACACTCAAAAAATACCAAACCTCCCTATACAGTACCCAATGTTAAATAATGCGCTGTTGAATAATGCACATCGGACTTAGTCGAAAAAAATCTGTTATTTTCAAGTTATTTTAAAGGAGATGTAATACGTTTTTTTATTATTATTGAATTACATTACTAAGATATACACAATACTACATTACTAACACATATGCAACAGTAGTTACTTGTTGATTTTTAAAAAAAGGCTAAATTCAGAGCTTTTTCATATTGTAGCCCCTACTTTCCTTTTTTGCCTGGGACATGTATGCCTGTACTACACAGTTGGCACATTTTATCAATATTATTTATTATACTTGGATATGCAAATGATGAAATTAACAGAAACAATTTATCTAGAACTAGCTCCAACTCATTAATATGTTTTCATCTCTCTCACCGATAAATGGAAAATATAACATTCCAGTCATATTGTACTTTTGTAAACTTAAATCCATACTCTCTTGTCTGTTGAGTTGGTACCAAATAGCACATACATACTGAGTAAGACGGAGAAGCTATACACCAAAACTAGCTAATGATCTCTTCCAAACTCCAACATGCATTTTATTACCTGTTCTGTAACTACCTACTTTCATATTCATAGCACATAAGTTAACATACCTCTCATATTAGTAGCAAATCTTAACCACTATAGAGAAATTACCTTATATGTAATGAATTTATAATGTTGAATAGCTTCATATTTTAGTCTAGAATTCTAGATAAGCAACAAAAGACTAACAGCTGATAAACAGCACTTAAAATATCAGTCGGTCAGTTTTTGGAAGTTATTTTTAACATGGAAACAACTTAGTTGACAATATTTTTTTCATAATATATGTGTAATATTATTATGATTGTTATAAATATATAGCCTCTAACATACAACAAAAATTACAATTCTGAGATTGTCATCACATGTAACAAGCTCATATTTTCTATTTCTACTGCTGATTCGTAATCTAGATTAACATTTGAATGCAAATTATGGAAAGTAGGTTACTAACTGCAGTTGGCTATGTAATTTTGACTTCTATTGAAAAATAAATATCATTTGCCAAATAATAAGGCCATTTATCTCGTGTTATAAAGATATACAGTCGGTGCAAGGTTGGTTGATGTAGAAACTGTGATAAGATAGAAAGTCTTGCACATTCATTAGCGCTATGCTCGCGAAAATATAATGCACATAATATGTATAAATGCTCACGTACTTACGTCAGAACTTCCAATGTTAATGAAACTTATGACTCAAGAAACATCACTGCGAGGTACATTTTACGAACCCTTACATCGAATATCACACGCAGGCTACTCTCATTTATGGAATAGGACCGTATATAACAAGAAATTCGGCGTTAGACCAAGTGACAGAAGGTCCATCGGTCCTTTTATTTACGGCACATTCCTGCCCACTTCTCACCGTCTCGGAACCGTTTTGCTAATTTTAGAACATACCACAACGTCAAAATACATCCAAATGGAGATGAAAAACAAAACAACGGATTGTGTCGGCCACAACCCACTGCGGACGTTCTCGAAAGCTGAACACGAATCCACGACGTGGGGCCACGACGCGACATAGGGTTAGACGGTTTTGTTCACATTTCACACAAAAACGGCACATATCGATTTTAAATACACATAATACCTTTACTTTCAGCTTTTTCCGTAATATCTTTCACGTCATCAACCATCTTGCTCGATGACAATCTATCACTGTACACTTTTTATTCGAACATATTTCGAAAACTCATACTTCGTTCACTATTTTCAGCCAGACGGCCAGCCCGCGATCTATAGACAGCGTTTCGTTCCGTTCACTGCCAACGACGTACAGACGATGATTGGCAAACAATATCATTAAAAATGGCGACTCTTATAACTCTAAAATCATATTATCGTCTCATCGTACAATAGAAAAATAAATACTGTCTCCAATTTA
Organism: Helleia helle; assembly: GCA_963853865.1. Classification (NCBI taxonomy): domain Eukaryota; kingdom Metazoa; phylum Arthropoda; class Insecta; order Lepidoptera; family Lycaenidae; genus Helleia; species Helleia helle. Next base: position 2,122,845 of record OY971435.1, read on the forward strand.
ATGTAATAAGTACTAATTTAAATCATTCTGGTATATTTTGAAGCAAAGATAGTTATTATTTGTTCAATTTTAAATATTTTTGAAATCAGCAACGACAGAAGGTGAAATTATTTATCTGTTCGTTTAATTTTTGTGTAGATCTGTGGCAGTGATGCCAGATGATGATCTGAAATTCGCCCCAAATCTCCTCCGAAATCCCCTAGGAACAAGTATCATATAGAATTGACAATCGCGTATACCCGAAAGGGACAGGCATCATTTACAGGGATACCACATTCATTATACCAAGTCTACTTATTTTCTTGAAACAAGTGTATTTAAAATAATAAAAAAAACTGGAAAAGGTTGATAGATAACTTTGAGCATTAGCCCTACCCAAACATTTATTGTAATTTTAGACGGCTGCATTTTTCCGGATTATCGAAAATATGTAATGTCTTTATAATAACAAACCGCTAAAAACATAAATAATAAAAAAAGGCTATAAACGTCCTCTTAATATATATGTATGATCTATAGTACTTAGCCTTTTAGGATAGGAAAAAAAATATAAACATATTTGTTTTTATTGTGTTTATTTCAAAGATTCCAGTCATCCTTTTTATATAATACCACATTCTTGGGTAATCTGCCTATAACAAAACTGGTATCGCTATATCTTATAAACCGACCAAACTAAAAAGGAGTACAAAATGACGGACATATTTGACAAACTGTTTGCGAGTGAGAATGTTTGTATGGCATTCAAAATTTATCGTTAATTTTTTGATACAAAGAGTGATATTCTGACAAAAACAAAAGAAAGTGTCGTCTCTGTCACTCTTGGAGTTTTTCGTATGCTGTTGTCTCGTTCCAATACGGTATTATTATTAGCTTGTCAAATCTATTGATACTTGATCTTAGGAAATCCCCCCAAAATGGCAGTATTTTGAGAAAAAACCCCCACTAATTCGAAAAATATTTATTTATTCAAATAAAACCAAAAAAATAATTAAAATTAATTTAGTTATTGCTTCCATGACTGGATCAACATCTCAAACTACGTCTGCGCCTTGAAATACCACTTAAGATTTAATCGCTCTTTGTGTTTTATCAATTTTTTACACAGTTATTGTGGTGCTAGTGAGTGGTTCGATCACGTTCAGTTATAAAAAATTGTAAATTCCCCCCCCCCCGCCGAACCCTCCAAAGAATTTGTCCCCCCAAAAATCCCCCCGTGGTCTGAAAAATCCCCCAAATCTGGGGAGAATTCCCCCATCTGACATCACTGATCTGTGGCGAATGGCGATGATGACAGATAGTTTTCACTTTTCACTTTTCGTCCTATTTGATTAGAGATATTTTTATTAATTTTACAAATCCACTCTAGTGCTCAATATGCATCATGTATTAATATCAAATTATTATTAAAGTCTATTTATCCTAAAAAGAGAATACGTTACTAGTAAAAATAATAAAAACTACTGACATCTATCGACCATATTTAGTACTTTTATAAAAACCAAGTAAACGTATGAGTCTTAGTATAATATCTAACTCACAATAGATGGCAGATTGATGATTTTTTTAATTTGATTTAAAAAAATATATTTTATTAGACAAATTTTTAAAGCGCTTTTTTTTTTTTTTTTTTTAATTTTATATAGAAATATTTTTTTTTCATTTATTTATTGAGTAATACATACAATTCTATATGTAAGTAATATTCAATACCTAATTTGCAAGTTTTATTGCTTTGATAGAAGTTATTTTTGTAAAAGGCTTTATAATATGGCCTATATTTTACTTTAATTCTAAATAAAGGCCCTAACAGACAAACGGGATCTTCAATATTGGGCTAGGGAACCATTAACTGACTGCTTGGACTGAGCGAACAACTCCTATCAACGTCGGGACAGTACAATGGGGTGAGGTTCCCATCCCCGCCCCTTGCCCCCTGCTCTTGTGTCCCCTCTTCTTATAAGAGGGGTACAAAGCACAGAACAACCCCTCTGTGGAGGTGGAGTTAGTACTAGTAGACTCAATCAGTTGAAGATAATCTACTTCAAATTTGAGTTCAAAGATTCCACGGGAACAAACATACTTACTACATACATACATTACAAGTTAAGTAAAAGCTTTTAAAAAGTAACATTCATTCGTAACGTTTTATCGTGTACATTTTTTTTATTACAAACAAATGACACCAGTTTTATATTTTTGAATATTTTATTACGTTATAATTTTGTTTTTTACTACACTATGTTGCGGGATGGTTTTACAGTGGGGACATTGTGAAACCATCAATCAAGCTATATTCGTGACATAGTCTGGATAAAGTAGGTTTCTAATGGTCCCCACCGTGGTTCAGGCCTTGACGTGGCGTTGGGGCTCAGTAGCCTAGGGTGAGCCCAGCACCTTGGGCGAAGCTAATTGAGCCGAGGGGGCTCTTCGTATCCCTCTTATAAGAAGATGGGACAAAGATGGTACTGTCCCGACGTTGGGAGGGGTCGTTCTGTGGTGCCGGACAACCCCTCTGTGGAGGTGGCGTCGGTCCCTTGCGGGACTGACTGGCCGTCGAGGTGCCCTGTTTGTTTACTAGATCACTCCACGTCACAGTGAGGGGCACCTCACCAAAGGCGTCACAGGTGACACTCGCCGGGTTTTAGTGAAAAAAAAGATGGTTTCACAATGTCAGTCTGAATCGATCCTTATGCACCCAAATACACATTCTAACAATTATTTCAAATGTTAGTTGGGTTGGTACCAGACGAGTATGCTAGTGGGTAAACCTCAGCCATGATTTTTTTTATATCATAGGCCCTCCAAAGATATAAAAAAAACATGGGGGTCAAACGAACAGTCGAAGCCTTTTGGCGATTACCGACGCCCATAGACATCCGCACAACCAAAAGTTATGCAGGTGCGTTGCCCTTTTCCCTAACCAATGTGCCACCGGAAACTTACTTGACGCCTGTGTTATGTGAGCGAGAGGTACCACCCCAGTCGTGCCGGTCTAATTCGGCTGCAAAGCATTACCTCTTAACCATGATACCTATATAAAGAAGTCCTGGGATAGGCCCAGGCTACTCATTCATGTGTTCCATAACGTAAGACGCGAAGTCTCGGTGCCAGAACGTACGCTGTAGTCTGTACGCTGTACTATTGCTGCATAGATCGGACTAAAGAATAAATGTTTGAAACCTTCTACGTATTGCTGTTATGTACAAAAACTTCGGCAATGTAAAAATCTTAATATAACGCAATTAAATGCGTTAAAGTTGTATTAAAGTATTGTAAAGAGTTTAGATGTAAAAATCTTAATAAACCAAGATGGAATCAGTAGAAAGTTTTTATGGCAAATATTATCACAGAACTGGCATGACTTTTATCTCCATACCTGTTGCCTTCTTCTTTCTTATCTAGACTTTCTAATCTAGCTTCTAATAAGGAATACTAATATTGCATATTATGATTCCTCTTTAGATAAAAAATCGAAAAAGCCCTATTAAAATGGACAAGAAAGTTACCGCGTTTTCTGCTTTATATCGCGGAGCTCGATATTTTGGTGCCTACGAATGCCTTGTTTCCGACATTTTAGATGTTAAAATGGTAAAATAGCCATTTTAGTTTCAAATCTTGTTTTTATTTATATTTTTAAAATATAGCTGTAATGTTTTCTAATGTTTACGCGAATTTCACTCATTATAATAAAACAATTTTTACGGATTTTATGGCGGTTTATTAAGATTTTGACACCCCATCCAACACAGTTAGCTACCGTGGGTAAATCTTTGTTTCAGAGAGCACAAGGGATCTGTGATGAGCAGCACCTGGAGACCGAACTTTAACATGTCAAGCAAGTACTGCGTGTGAAACCAGCCACCGTCGAGCGAGTACCTGCAGTTCTACCGTTTATTAAAGGCGTCACTGACAAGATTGGCTTCATCCTAAAGCGAGCTTCTATAAAAACTTATTTCAAGCCGCCAAAAAAGATAAGTCAATTCTTACCATCTGTCAAGTGTCATATACCCTTACAAGATGCAGGAGTATACAAGCTTGATTGTGACTGTGGTCTCTCTTATATAGGCCAAACTAAAAGATCCATTAAAACTCGCGTGAAAGAACATATTATAGCTGATTTAAAACACCGTCGCTACACTAAGTCTGCCATCTGTGAACATAGTTTTGACAAAGCTCGCCATTATATCAGATTTGATAAACCACAAGTCCTCGCAAAAGAACACAGATTCCAACCAAGGATGATCCGTGAGGCTATTGAAATTAAAAAACATCCTAATTTCAATAGAGAAGATGGCTGGCTTTTACCACCTGCTTGGGATCCCATTATTAAAATTATCAAATCAAAATCCAAGCATATCTAATATGTCACAGATTAAAGATACAGTTAGCACTTTCTGCGTAGATAGGACTGACCAATATATTGATGTATCATAGGGTAGTTTCGAATAACTTTGTAATGATAGGACGTATGACACCTCAGTCCTTCCGTGACCATAGTTACTGTAACGTATCCGAAACGTCGGGCTTGTAAAAATCTTAATAAACCGCGATAAAATCCGTAACAATTGTTTTATTATAATATAGCTGTAATTTCGATGCAGAAGCAATTTCAGAGTTTGGTAGATAGATTGTCGAGGTTGACTACACGCTAGTTAAGGCGGGGCTGTCCGAGAACTGAATTTAGTATGGAGATCGAAGCCGCGTCGAGGGCTTTGGCAGCGTGTGAAACCACATATTTATTTAATTGAAGGGAGGGATTTATAAAAAAATATTTATGACGACCGACAACGACGACAATTTCTACAAGGTTTATTATGGTATAAGTTTTGTTGTACATAACCTAATATTACTCAAATAAAATGGGGTTTTCATCTCAATTTTGACCTATTTTTGCAATTTTTTTAATGCAGCAAAATATAAGTAATCGTGTATCGAATGACCGAAATATTATGATGAAGGAGTGTTAAATAACATTTTTTTTTCAAAACTTAAATCGGCTTAGTTTCTAAATAAAACAGAATTCAAAATGCCGTTTATCGGGAAAGGCCCGGCTAAATAAAATTTTCTGCCAGTGGGGAATATCTTGCTTATTTCAGCAGACTGGCAGTGTAATAACTAGCACCGAGATTATCTTGCGTGTAATTATAGGCATAGCTAATGAGTTGCCAAGTCTAGTACAATAATTAGTCTTGTTTGAAGTCTAGTTTAATGTAGTTATTTGGCATAGATGAGTCGTTAGTTGTAGCTTGTTATACCTAGTCCTTTCAGTGCTTATAAGCTTACTATTGTACTAAAGCCTATTTTAGACTTTGAACAAAGTTATAATTAAGGCTGTTTTTAAATTGAACTTTCAAACTTTAGTTATCTCTGTTTTCTTATTATAAATTAACATTATATTATATCCACAATAACTTTTGCAATTCACAACTGGCACAAACGGACCATGCGTAAAATATTATTGTAGGGGCCTTGGACTTTAAGGTCTAGTTATTTTGGTAAAACTGTACAAAGGTATGTCAAAATGTTGATTGATAACACAGTTCTTATTAATCTAAAGTTATTACTTCAAAATTAGAAGCAGAGCTGTAACTAGGGCTTTGCCAGCCGTGTTTAGGCACATAGCACAGACCCTAGAGAGGAACACTGTCCAGAAAAAAACATAGATTACAGAATTTTCAGGGCATAATATGGAAGCTAGCACCGGGCAAATAAAAGGCTAGTTACGTCACTACTCCAAAGATGCAATAGCTTAAGCCTGACTAGCCTAACACTTTTTTGTGGCTCTTCGTTTTTGTCCAAAGGCCCAATATTTTTTTTCTAGTTTAAGGCCTAGTTTGCCAGAAGCTTGGTAGGGTTGTAACTTATAATATAAATAGTAAGTAGTTTTGTAATTATTTTTGATGCGATTTGCTTGCTGTAGAAAATAGTCATTTAGCCTCATTTAGCCCAAAAAATAGAAATATCAAGTAGAGGTATATTAGAGGTATTATACACTAGGTCAAGTGAGAATTGTTTTTTTAATTTTAGTTGGATAGGCAAACTGGCAAACGTGTCACCTGATGGTAAGTGGTCAACGTCACCCATGAACATGCAATCGGGAGCGCGGTACAGCGCTTCCCACGGTACCAAATGTGAGGAAAAGATTTTGACAAACGAAGTAGGTAGTTTTAAGGAGCCTGCATTCAAGCGAGCTTATCGTAAACAGCGCAGCGTAAGTTACCAACAATATAAAGATATTTGTATCTGATTCTTACAAAGTTACCAACAATATAAAGATATTTTTATTTAATTCTTACAAAGTTATCAACAATATAAAGATATTTCTATTTGATTCTTACAAAGTTACCAACAATATAAAGATATTTCTATCTGATTCTTACAAAGTTATCAACAATATAAAGATATTTCTATTTGATTCTTACAAAGTTACCAACAATATAAAGATATTTCTATCTGATTCTTACAAAGTTACCAACAATATAAAGATATTTCTATTTTATTCTTACAAAGTTACTAGGTAACAATTTATAGATATATCTAGGTATCTGATTCTTACAAAGTCACTAACAATATAAAGATATTTCGATCTGATTTTAAGTGTTTACAGGATGCTTGTGAATTTTACAGGCAAAAGGATGTTGGGTATTGGCTAACATACAGACAGAATATATTTTACTTGAACCTTGATAATACTATATTTAACTGTACTGTGCAGCGTGCTTCATTGAACATTGTCAAGAAAATATATTAAGTCTTCTGCTTCCTTCTGGTCATGTTAGGGGATCGCAAGCCTGTTAATAAAACCCATGCGTTCAAAAATAAAAATATATTTTATTAATACAAAGTTATTGAAGGAAAAGTTAAAAAACGCATGTGGTCAGTAATTAAGGTCGACAATTCTTGTATTACGAATAAAGAGTTCAATGTTAGAACGATTTCCAATCAAACTAGTTTCCGAACTGCACACTTTTGTTACCATAGCCGATAGCGTGTACATTTTTCTTTCTTGAACGAAAAATGTACACGCTATGGTAACAACTAACAAATTAAAAAGTAAACATGGAACATGTTCGTTTTTTCAAATTAATAGATTTTAGAAATGGTAGCCTTTCCTTGACTAACAAGTTGCACACCTGACTGGCCAGTCGGCGCGCAGTAGACGTTTGACTTTCGAACGGTTCTCAACGCGCCAATATTAACACAGCCGCCATTACCGAACGATCTTTTTTACGATTACAACCAAAATAGATTTATAAATTAAACATACGTTTATTATTTGTGTCATGTGTATAAAATGAATAAAAACGTTTATTTTCATTTTTAAATCGAAACAATTAAATATCGTTTCCTAATAAGTAGTGAAAAGTGTTAATTTTTCCAGTGAAAGTGACTTCTGGATTTTTTAAATATGACGCCTGCGTGTTGTGTGTTCCGTGGATTGATATTACTGGCTGTATTAACAGGTATGTTTAAGATATTTTATGAAAACAACATTATTTATTTTACACTCAAAAAATCTAAAGGCTGCTTGGACTAGAGCCTTAGCCTATTTGGTATAAATTTAAAAAACAACAATAATCAAAAGGGGTAAAAATCTACGCTAAAATTATAAACATGTGAACGAAAATTGTAGGAATCAATGATATTCTAATAAACTTAAAACCTAAAACCTTTTTCATCTCAAAGGTACCTGAATCATGGAGACTAGATACAAGGAATAGGTACAAATGACATAAGTCATTACTCATAACCGAATATTTTTGTGCCACAGATACGAATTGATTTTAATAAACGTATAAAATCGAGATATTTGCCATGATTTTTACGTTTTTTATTTTATATGATCCGCAACATTTAATATGCTAAACTAACACTATAAGATTCTTAACATGAAAATGAGTTAATGTATGCAGTGATGCATGCAAAGAATAATCAAGGAAAATAAAAAAAAAGAAAGCAGATTTGATATAATTATTATGGGAAAAATGGCGGGAAGCATCGGGGCGCGTGGTTGTGTTTTTTTTTGAGGGGCGAAGCCGCGCTCCTTGGGGTTTCCCGCCATTTCTCCGTATTACAGACCGAAAATTGTATTTTGTATGGCTAATAGCCTAGTAGCTAATGCCTTTTAATGAAAATAATAATAATTATTATTATGGCGCCTTTTGTGAAATCTGTATTTTATAACCAAATAAAATGTTTTTTAATAATGCACAAACCGTTATTATTAAACAAAATAATCGAACCTACGCACAATGTGTGTATCAACATTTTTTTGTTTAACAACGCGTTTGTCTAAAAAACTGTAAACAATTCTGATTCAAACCTATGTGTAATAAGTTTGTATCAGAATTGTTTTCAGGTTTATAGACAAATATCATTATAATCAGCCCTTTATCAAGTGATGACTTGATTACGAAATTGAATGATCTGAAGACTAGCCTAGACAGGAAACAAAGTTTAAAGTTTAAACAGAACTAGAGAAATCGTTTCATCTATTCGATGCCTATAAATATTTAATTACGATCAGATTGCATATTAATGTATATATTACCATTCTACATAAATATTTGTCGCATTATTCATGCATGAATATCTACTTTTAAAGATTTAATTACTTTGAATGGGAAACCGTCCTGTTTCTCTACTCTGTGACAGTATTCAGGTTTTGTAGCATATCTAAACTATTATAAAGCTGAAGAGTTTGTTTGTTTGAATGCGCTAATCTCAGGAACTACTGGTCCGATTTGAAAAATTCTTTCAGTGTTAGACAGCGTATTTATCGAGGAAGGCTATAGGCCATAAAACATCACGCTGTGACTTATAGGAGTTGAGTAACGAAGCTGCAGGCAACAGCCAGTTCAAAATAAGAATATAATTTAATAGCCACAAAGTTTATCATTCCGTTGTTTTTTTTTGTTTTTTTTTTTTTCAATTCACCACATATTATGCTTTACCAAAAGAATATTAGTAAGACTGTGTATCCGACCCATTATGCCATACTCTTGTGTCGCATTCGCGCATGTGCCACAAAGTCGACTTAATGCACTACAAATAGTCCAAAATAATTTTTTACGCATGGCGGTTGGACGTGGTACGTAAGAAACATCGACCTGCACAGGGACTTCAGATTAGAGTCCATTAGGGGCCACTTCAAAATGACGTCAGAACGTCACTTTGAAAAGGCACTCCTCCACCCCAACCCACTCATCGTGAGCGCGGCAAACTATTCCCCAGATAGCTCAGTTCCAATTAGACATAGGTTACCTAAGCATGTTTTTACAGATCCAGCTGACGAAATCTCTCAGCTACTAATGCGCGACGCGAACGTCACAACATACTTACACAGAAGTACAACAACACGGTGACTGCTAGGTACACCTGCACACCGCTTGGGCCTCGGGGTCGTAAGCGACGTCGACCCCTACACATGGAAACCACGTCGATCCGGATCGATCGCGAAAGCTTAGGTTCGAATCCGACACAGCTTAGGTACGAGTAGACACAAACCCAGACCGCGCAAACAGCGCTAGCACTACGCTACCGCTAGATTGCTTGGGCACCGCGCATGACCCGCCTCCCTCTCCAGAGGGAGGGATGAGGGCCGGCCCTCATGATGATAGGTTAAATTCAACCGTAAAAGATTCGTCGACCGTATCGGATTTGACTAGTCCAAATCCTGCTCTCCCGAGCAGCGTGCGCGATGAACCACACCCCTTGCGGGGCGCGGAGGGGGACGTCCCCCATTCGAATATTTCTTAAGTGAGCCATCTGCTCATTTACTGTACCGATTGATTATATAATAATATCAACCCTTATATGTCCCACTGCTAAGCACGGGTCTCCTCCTCGAAATCAGGCGAGGAGGGTTTTGGGCCATAGTTCACCGATGCGCTGGCCCAATGCGGGTTGGTGAACTTCACACACCTTCAGAGACTATTAATCTCATCAGGCAAGCAGGTTTCCTCACGATGTCTTCCTTCACCGGTGAGCAAGCGATGGTCTCATTATAATGAAAAAAAATTTACGGATTTTATCGCGGTTTATTAAGATTTTTGCAAGCCCGACGTTTAAAAATCTTAATATTGAGTGAAATTCGCGCAAACATTAGAAAACGATGGTTACATGTTCAGGTGCACGTAGAAATTTAGGAAAATCCATTTCTAGGCATCACAGGGGGGGGGGGGTCAGGATCGAACCTGGACCTCTCGGCTCTCACTCAAGAGGACGAGCCCATACCATAGCCACTAGGCCATCGTCGCTCACAGCTATATCCAACTTTATAGATAATGTTTTACTTATAACTTGTAAGGTATAATTTAAGTTTAGTATATAATAAATAGCAGTGGGCAATAACGGGCTGATGATGATGATCATATTATAATAAAAGAGTATTTGTATATGTATACCTCTGTGGCTCAGTGGCAAGCGCGTTGGCTCTTAAGCCGGAGGTTGCGGGTTCGAATCCCGCCAGGGAACAAAAATATTTTCTGTGTTCCTGGCTCATGGATGTGTATTAAATATGTGTATTATATAATAAATAATAAAAATCATAAATATATGTCTTATAGTATAAAAATATTAAATATATTTCTGTTGTCTGGTACCCGTAACACAAGTTCTTCGTAAACTTACCACGGGACCAGATTGACGCGGTGTATAAGGGTCCATAGATATTAATATTATTATTATTATTATACAAATATAATATTTTTTATTACGAAACGCCGCGGGCAGCATCTAGCTATTACTAATTAGTATATGTGTAAATACATATTCTTCCTTTCCTAGGCATTTCGCGTTATTCAACTATCATTAAGAAATATTTTAATGACAACATTAGTCAATTCGGTGAAACCATTCGTCATTAAATTAAAATATCATTAAGTTGAAATTTCACAAAAATGACTAATATTTATTATTTGGGTTCACATTGACATCTCAGTCTAGAAATGGGAGTATTTTACAAAATGCATGCGCTGTCTAAGAATATTTTATGCTAAAACGGGACCAGAAGATTTGAAGAGTACATAAGGACATTTTTTATATCCCAATTAGGTAACCGAGCACGCGGAGCCTTATGGTGACTACCGAGGCCCACCACATCCGTACAACCAAAAGTTATGCAGATGCGCCGCCCTCCTTTTTCCTATCCCCCCCCCCCCCCCTCATGGGCCACCGGAAACTCACAAACCACACGAAACGCGACAGCATAGCTGTCAGTTGACGCCGGTGTTTTATGAGCGAGAGGTACCTCCCGATAGTGCAGGCCCAATTTGGATGCAAAGCAGCATGGCACTACCTCTTACCAATTCACATTTAACGCAACCTCCACGATCAGAGACTATAATATTTCATAATATGTAAATGGAAATCAAAAATGAACAAATCCAGCTTATTTATCAGTCCTTTTGTGTTTGGATACAAAAAAAAAAGACCGAAATAAATTGAAGAAATTAATAAAAAATCATATTTACACATATACGCAGCCTTATTGGCGGAAGAAACTACACGAGAATCGACTGTCTTTAATACTACGTTAAATAAAACATACATTATAACACTCGTATTATAACAATCTGTATTCATAAACTATTGTCCCACAAACTTTTTGTAAAGCACTCAATCTATTTGTTAGCACGTCAAGTTCGCTTTCATCGCAAATAAAAATAGATAACATCCTTTCCCATCAACTATCTCTTGTATAAAGTTCCATTCAAATTTATGCAGACATTTAGTCATGAGCTTTCACCGTCATTATTGACTATTAACGTTTTAAGGTTTCATTTAATAGAGGTCAGGGTCTTTATTTGTACGTGTTATAATGTAGGTTTTGTTCTGTGGGTCACTAAGGTTTTGGAGAAAAATACATGTTTGGGTGATGGAAGGTCGTTCGACCTCTCTTGACCTCCTAAATAGGCTCTATAACCCATGATAATCAACTTGCTGTGACCTAAACGAGTTGTATGCGAGAGTTACGTCGTCGTTCCAGGAATCATATGAGAGTTGAAGCGATATGACAAAGTCCCCCATGGAACATCGACACCAGCTTTTCAGACAAGGTTTCAGCGTAGTTCTCCCTCACCGCGAGATCCCTTAGCTTCTCCACATTCAAGGACGCGAGTTTTTTATAGGAGATCTACGCGGACGACGGAGGTGGATTTGCAACTTAGTATTTATGTATTGTCATTTAGTAGTAATGTATCTATAGATATTATATGGCGGGTTTTTTTTGAGTTAGATTTTTTGGCCTGTTGGCTCAATCGGAACAATAGAGAGAGTGGAATAGTGAGCAAGGCTCCACTAAGAAAAAAAATATGACAGGATACTAATAAATATAATCAGTCCTCCCGTGACCATGGTTGCTGTAAAGTATCCGAAACGTCGGGCTTGTAAAAATCTTGATAAACCGCGATAAAATCCGTAAAAAATTGTTTCATTATAATGAGTGAAATTCGCGTAAACATTAGAAAACAATATAGGATACTAATACATAATAAAGGCAAATACGATTTTTATTCTTTTCAGACATTTCTCAAATGGTGCTCACCGTTTGAGAAATGTCTGTAGTTCTAATGTCAAGTGAAGAGATATGACAGGAACGAATCAATTTTGTCTCAAAAACTTTTGAATATATTTAAATTAAACTTTATTTAGCTCAACAGTGGAGGTTGGCATAATAAAGTAATGTCTGCGTAGTTTGTTTATTCAAGTAAACGCTGGCGGGCAACTGCGCTTGTTTATGTGGTTGAAAGTGAATTTCAATAAAACTGCAATAGTTTACTAGTAGGTAGAACATTGAAAGTGGCCACGTCCAGCCGTGGCAGAAACATTAAATAACATGTTGTTATATAAAACATGCAACCAGGAGAGATTTAATTGCTTGTTTGCATCGCAAATACTCCGAAAATAATTGACAGATTTGAACAATTCTTTCAAATATAGAAACCCACATTACCAGGGAGTAATTTGCTATAAAACGTTTACTCGTGCGAAGCCGGGGCGGACCACTAGTTGGTTAAAAGAAGCCACGTTGATCATGTTGATATGAAATTCTATGCACCTGTAGATGTTAACTAATCGAAGCTTTTGTATAACATCACATGACCTAACGTAAACCATAGGTTCAACGGTCAGAGATTGTTATCTAGAAACAATTATGAAATTACTTTAAATGGCCTCTAATGGCTGAATAACGGGCTAGAATCTCGATAACAATATATAACCGTTCTAAGATTATGTACCTACAGCTTGGCAAAAAAGAGTATGGAAAAAATGAGGGCGCCACTTTCACTTAGGTCTCATCATATTATTATGGAAAATCAGTAAGATAATTTGATCAAATCGTTAATAATAAATGTGAAACACTAAGCTTTACTCAAAATCTAGTATTTGTCGGCCAAGTATTGTCAACATCATAGGTTTCCATTTAGTAAAATATTTAGTTCCACCTGTCACCACGTCATACTCTTTTTTGCCAAGCTGTACGTGTATTTAATAAAATATCATATATATAATATTACAAGGAAAGAGTAATAATAATAATAATAATAATAGTAATAATAATAATAAACTTTATTGCACACATACATATTCATTTACACAATAATAAAGAAAAAAGTAAATAAGCACAATTGGCGGTCTTATCGCTTTAGAGCGATTTCTTCCAGGCAACCAGTACTTATATTATAAATAAAAATAATTTAGTAAGAGGTAGTACCATGCTGCAATGCAGCCGAAATGGGCCAGCACGACCGGGGTGGTACCTCTCGCTCACATAACACCGTAACTAAGTGACTAAGTGACTAAGTGAGTGCTGTCGCGTTTCATGCGGCTTATGAGTTTCCAGTGGCCCATTGGGGGGGATAGGGAAAAAGAGGACGGCGCATCCGCGTGACCTTGGTTGTACGGATGTGTATAGGGTCCGCGCCGTGAGGCTTCGACTGCCCCCTGATGACATAAAAAAAAATTCGGCAGCGTGCTGGCCAACTCCGTAGTAGTCCAACTTCAACACTCGCCAGTGACCACCACCATGCCTCTGATCAACTGTCTCCCGGTTGCCCTTTCGTCATAACAAATAGGTTACATAATATTTTGTCAAGTTCTAAAAAGTTAACAAGTTGGAACTGGGTTAAGTCGAATCGTGATAGTTTGAAAATGTAGCTTTTAAAAGAATTTTATTGTGTTAAGTTAGTTATACTAAGCTGTGTCACGAAAGACACAATCTGGATAGGTAATAAGGGCGCATCCCACTGGTTTTATAGCGTAGAAATCAATTAGAAAACTATTGAAATTAAAGTCTCAAGTAATATCAAACCATTATTTATTCACAACTACTCGATACTATCAATGCTGTAATGCCTTGCCCTGAACCGTAGCTTCACCTTTGCTATGTAATTCATAGCTGAGAACTACAAACGTACATCAAACGTTTTATTACTATAATCGATCCATGACGATTAAATCTTTGATCACCATCAGCCGTGCTTTGTAAATATCCTACTAATATTATAAACGCGAAAGTTTGTAAAATGTATGGATGTATGTTTGTTGTTCTTTCAATAACTACTGAATGGATTTTAATAAAACTTTACAATAACATAGCTTATACACCAGAATAACGTTTAGGCTATAATTATCCCTGTACTCCCACGGGAATGGGAAGTACGTGGGTGAAAACGCGAGGTGCTGCTAGTTCATATATTATATTATTTCTCGAAGCTTTTTCTTGGTGTCAAGCAGGTGTCAACGCCAAAAGTCTTTAATTCTTCATCAAAATTAATGATTTAAACGCATCATTTTAAAGCATATGTTCCTGGCTATTGACGAAAAATAGGTCTATAGGTCAGCTGGTACTCATATAATAAAGTTAAATAATTTGTACGCATCTCAGAATCTGCCAATCGAATTATAAGTAGGGCATTTACTGTCTAACCCCCAAATACTCAACGAATCTCAAATTTAAGACGTACTTAAACTCGTGTTGTCCCTCTTTTTTCTTTGAATCTGACACGTCGTAGCATGAGTTTAAGTACGTCTTAAATTTGAGATTCGTTTCAGTATTTGGGGTAAGGGCATCTAATGTCCGCATTGACGATAATTGAAGGAAGCCTATGTTCAGCAGTTGACAGTTAAGGCTGATGATGATGATGAAGATGACGTCATCAGCATTGATTCGCCTACCGCTCGATTATACACACGAGCAAAACCGCCCGCTACAGCTATATCGTCCCCCGAAATTCAAACCAGGACTCGATAACGGAACGCGAAGGTCAGCTGCATAATTCAAACATAGCGGTATTAAGTTCAAGAGCGGGTTTTCTGTTAGTATAAAAACCAGCGAACCGAGACCCCTATGTAATGGAGAATTTCTTAATGAATTCAAAAATGTAAAATTGTCCTTATGAGTCCAACATGTATGTATAATAATTAATTACATTTGTACACCAAATGCATTTAAGTTATAAGGCCCTTATTTTTTTAATTAAAAATTGTAATGTAAGAGTTACCAGTTACATGTTTTTTAATGATTTTACGAAAGTGCGACTAGTTGATGAAACACCGAACAAGTGCGAGTCGGGTTGCGCACGAAGGGTTCCGTTTTTTTATAATTAGCCTCTATCTGTCCACTGCTCAACGCAGGCCTCTCTCAAGGAACGCCAAGACGATCGATCCGATTGACATAAAATCATAAACTTTGATAAGAAGCTAGATCTTAAAACATGAGTAGAGATAATATCTGAACACCGTGAATTTGTGAAAAAAACTCAGATTTGCTCTTGTCGGTTTTTTAAGTCGGATGAGTAGTATAGAAGATTGCCTTTTTTTTGTTTTTCTTTTGCGCCGGGAAATGTTCTTAGGCATCCCGCAGGGGAAGGGAGTCCCCCAAGGCGGGTATATGGGACTCGCTGCGCCCGAAAGCTGGTAAATGGACGCAGCTCTACCCTCTAAAACCCGGTGAGTGCCACCAATGCCGCTTTTGGTGAGGTTCCCCGGATCTGTTGAGCACCAGAGCACCTCGACTTCTAGTCAGTCCCGCAGGGGACCGACGCCACCTCCATAGAGGGGCTGTCCCGCACCACAGAACAACCCTTCCCAACGTCGGGACAGTGCAATGGGGCGAGGTTCCCATCCTCTCCCCTTGTCCCCGCCTAATCTTTTGTTCCCCTCTTCTTACAAGAGGGGTACAAAGAGCAGCTCCCTCGGTTCAATTGACTTCGTCCAAGGTGCTGGGTTCACCTTGAACCATGGTGGAGCAGTTTCGAAGAGTACCTTGTACATCTACATTTATACACTTTATCTCTATATAGTCTAAAAATGGATTGCTCTCGTCGGCTGGTTAAAACGGCGCCCATGAACAGAAACGAGCCATGTCTGTGCCACAGCTGGTTCAATGCCTTATACATAATGGTGTCTTGTTACCAGTTATTACTCCTGTACCTACTCATTTCTCAGAAAAGTTAAGTGATTGATTCCGTTCAGATGTACTTACAAAAAGTGAATGGTGGGTATCCATGCACGGTCACACAGCACATTCTAATTAAACTTAGGGTGAGGCCAAACGAGCATATTTTTTGGGCTGTGAGTCGCGTAAAATGATCCGAGTCGCGGAATTTACGCTGGATTCATACTAAAGTCCTGTATGTGCCACACGGCAACGCAAACTCAACAATGCAGCGACTCATTTTTCACGACTTACAAGTCACAGCTCAAAAATTACGCTTGTTTGTTTTGTTAAAAATTACGATCGATTTATCGCCCCCGAAACCACCTATATACTAAATTTCATGAAAATCGTTGGAGCCGATTCCGAGATTCCAATTATATATATATATATATATATACAAGAATTGCTCATTTAAAGATATAAGATACATGCCCGACATTTTGGATATTTTAGTTCTGGGGGCTTAGTTAAGGAGTTCTGGGGACCCATGAGACGTGAGAAAAATAAATTTATTATAAATATTCATAACAAAGTTTTGTTACGGCATAATATCCTACAAGTCCTTACTTCTAAAATCTTGAAAGGGGTTTGTCGGTTATTTTTAATTTCAAAAGTGTTCCAACGGATCCTTCTTCACTGCAACCATTTAGGCAAGGGACTGACAATGCACCATCGAGCATAGAACCGGAAAAGAGCAGTAGGTAATGTTATATTGTGTTTTGTATGAAAACAAATTCCGTCAAATTTGTGCTGCGACGCAGCGCCGCTTCTGCGCTCTGATTGGCCGACTGGTGGCCGTTGATCGACGATTGGCCGACTGGTGGCCGTTGATCGACGATTGGCCGACTGGTGGCCGTTGATCGACGATTGGCCGACTGGTGGCCGTTGATCGACGATTGGCCGATGGGACGTGCATAAATATCACAGGTTGAATTGCTTTTAGGTCAGTGACAAATCACTGACCAGTTTCGGAATTTTATGACTCACATTACTGCTCTATCTGGTTCTATGCTCAATGCAATGCACACACGGTTGCTGTGTGAAATTCGCCTAAACGAAAACAATATGCTCAAAATTTAAACATACCGTGGTTTCGGTAGTAACCTCAAGACTGTCATTAAATATTCTAATCACAATCATCGTCATTACAATGATATATCATTGGTACGCGACCCGAAACATGATAGCCGGCTAAACATTATGAGTTAATAGGAGAAAGTCTAAAATATTAATATAATGCATTGGTTTTCGTTTGGGTGAAAACGGTCTTTTATTGGTTAGATAATATATGTATATGTAATTAATATTGTAATTTTTAATGAATTTTTCTATATTGGTTTGAAAATAATGGCTATGCATGTTACATAGTAGATTATATTGAGTTTCTAAAACGAATATGCTTAAGTTTGAGTATCATAAGAGGTAGTGACATGCTGCTATGCCCGCCACCATGGTTCAGGCCTTGTCGCGGCGGTGGGGCTCAGTAGCCTAGGGTGAGCCCAGCACCTTGGGCGAAGCTAATTGAGCCGAGGGGGCTCTTTGTACCGCTCTTATAAGAAGAAGGGACAAAACAGCAGGGGGCAAGGGGCAAGGATGGGAACCTTACCCCATTGTACTGTCCCGACGTTGGGAGGGGTTGTTCTGTGGTGCGGGACAACCCCTCTGTGGAGGTGGCGTCGGTCCCTTGGGGGACTGACTAGCCGGCGAGTTGCCCTGTTTGTTTTATTAGATCCGGAGCACCTCACCAAAGGTGGCATTGGTGGCACTCGCCGGGTTTTAGTGGGTAGAGCTGCGTCCACTTACCAACTTTCAGGCGCAGTGAGTCCCACATACCCGCGTGGGGAGACCCACTATCCCGAGGGACGCCTCAGAGCATTTCCCGGCGTTAAAGAAAAAAAAAACTGCTATGCTGCCGAATTACACATAACATCGGCGTCAAGTGACAGCTATTCTGTCGCGCTTCGTGCGGTTTGCGAGTTTCCGGTGGCCCATTGGGGGGATAGGGAAAAAAGGGCAACGCATAATCTTTGTGCGGATGTGTATGGGCGTCGATACGCCAAAAGTCTTCGACTGCTCGTTTGCCCTCCTATGATATAAAAATATCGTAAAAAATATTATAACTTAACATAGGTACTGTATTTTATATTAACGCTCAATCTAATATACGAAAGTAAACAGAAATATTCTTAAATTTTATTAAAATAAAACAACAAAGTAATAATTATGCACATCTTTTACGCAATCTACCTATCAGTTATCAACTCTTGCTTGCACAACGGAAGCACAATTTTACATATAAAGATATTAAACAATAAACATAAAAAAGTTACACGAAGAAAAGATATTGATTACGTTTGTATTATTTAACATTTAATTATGAGATAAATTAACAATGAACGAGGAACGGAAGTTACGAGTCCTCTCGATCATGTAACGTTACACTTTCATGTTCACAGTGACTGAGAATCATCAGTTACTAGCTGATTTACGTTAGCGTAATGTTAACGTAGATTTACAGCCCCACCACGGTTCAAGCCTTGTCGTGGCGGTGGGGCTCAGTAGTATAAGATGAACACCTTGGGCGAAGCAAATTGGGAGCTGCTCTTTGTCTCCTCTTATAAGAAGAGGGGACAAAAGAGCAGAGGGATAAGGTGCGCGGATGGGAACCTCACCCCATTGTACTGTCCCGACGTTGAGAGAGGTTGTTCTGTGGTGCGGGACAACCCCTCTGTGGAGGTGGCGTCGGTCCCTTGAGGGACTGACTAGCCGTCGAGGTGCCCTGTTTGTTCAATAGATCCGGGGCACTTCACCAAAGGTGGCATTAGTGGCACTCGCCGGGTTTTAGTGGGGAGAACTGCGTCCACTTACCATCTTTCGGGCATATTAGTCTTGCCGCTATATCAACAAATAAAATAAATATTTAAGGGGTGGCTCTCATACTACAAACTTATTTTTTTTGCCGTGTTTTGCTTGATATTAATACCGGCAACAGGTAGACGTTTAAAATATTCACAGAATATTTCGTTATATATTGACTTTACAATTAAATAATTAGATTAATTGTTTGTTAAATTATCATCCATGTT
Organism: Helleia helle; assembly: GCA_963853865.1. Classification (NCBI taxonomy): domain Eukaryota; kingdom Metazoa; phylum Arthropoda; class Insecta; order Lepidoptera; family Lycaenidae; genus Helleia; species Helleia helle. The sequence goes on from OY971435.1 coordinate 2,142,378, forward strand.
GTATATAAAAAATAGATAAAAATAAAATGAGTAAATAAGAGGGCTCTCAATTAGCAAACGTAATTTTTTTAGATAATGGTACGGAACCCTTCGTGCGCAAGTCCGACTCGCACTTGGCCGGTTTTTTAACACGGTAGCGACACTGATGACTTAAGAATCCGTCGGGCTGACTTAAAAGGCAGAAAAACGTTATATGAACACAAATTACTGTATTGCATAACAGTCAAAACAGTTATACACTAATAGTCAGAGGTCAGTAAACCGCGAGGTCGGTACGTTGCTAAACTATTGTTTAATATTCTTTCATCATGGTGTAGTGTACAGAGGGTATGTCCTTTAACCTACCATTTAAGTAAGCTAGAAAAGTAAAGTTTTTATGTTGGATAGGCAAACTGGTAGACGTGGCACTAGATGGTAGGTAAGTGGTCGACGTCGCCCATTAACATAAACTAGTTTACCTGGAACAAACCCAGGCAACTCAACTATGTGTTGCCTATCCTGAGACATAAGATGTTAAGTCTCTGTGCCAGTAATTACACTGCCTGTCTTGCTCTTCTCTCCGAAACACAGCAAAGCTGTTTGACGAGAGAAACAATCAAGATAAAGAACGGTAAGGTTACTGACTGAAAGAGTTATGTTGTGTTTCAAGATAAGAAACAAACGCACCATGCGATATTACCGACAAACGCCGACGACTGAGAAGAACCGGCGAAACAAACTCAGTGAAACTTATCTTTTCAATATTATACAATATAGGTACGAGGCTTCTATGTATAATTATATCATAATATATGATATAATTATACATAGAAGCCTCGTAGGAAACGCCTTATTCCCAAGGTGTGATATCTTCAATAAATTTATATTAAATGTTTATATTTATACTAATCTAAAGCTTTAAATTTCTGAGACTTGGGATGCGACGTTCGCTCTATCTCACTCTTTCTCTCGATCTTTTTCACTCGCTTGCTCCCTACTCTCACTCCATGGCTATGTGCTTCATGCTACGTTCGCCCTTTTTCACTCTCTCTCAATCGGTCTCAATCACTCTCTCTCTCTTCTTGGACAAAAACGTTACACTTTTTCGTGACATTTCATCTGTAAAATTTTTATCCTCATGCGCGCAAAGAAGTTTCACTTCAAAAATTCGATATCAGATTATGGATTATATGGACTTTTTCATAGCTTTATACAAGCTTTAGTCAAAGCTCTACACATGAGGTCAACTTTTAACGTAAGTGGCGTCCAAACCTAGTTCACTTTCCATTGAGGAAAGTCTGTCGCATCGATTTGCATAACTTCATACTAAGTAAAAGCCATCACAACCGGTTCGGTACAGATTTAATCGATTTATGTATTCGGAGAGTTTTGCTCTGGTGAATTGGTAAATAGGTTTCACTATGTAGGTATTGTGGGTTTGAATTCGGCCAAAGTAGTATAAACGATTATTTCTTTCTGGATCATAATTTATATATATCCTTCTAATCACTAATGTTATAAACGCTACAGTTTGTATGTATGTTTGATACTCTTTCAGACAAAAACTACTGGATAGAATTTAATGAAAATGAAATAATATAGCTTATACTTCAGAATGACACATAGAAATTTACCTCCAATGGGAATGGGAAATACACGAACGAAACCGCGGGAACTGCTTGTTACTTATATTAGCGCAAAATATTTATTATAAAATACAGGATTTGGGTAGCCTTCAAGTATATAAATTGATGTTAGTAATTAGTATTATTAAATATTTACTTATAATTAGGTCTGTAGGAAGAAGAGTTCATGACAAAATTAGTTATGTAACAATTTGCTCATACCTACTTAAAAAAATAAAGGAATAAGTAGTACGTTTATAAGAATTTCAATTTTTAAACCGAATAAGAGTGAAGCATTTATATCATACAAGCAGCGCCCCGCGGTTTTATCCGCGTACTTTCCATTCCCGTGGGAGTAGAGGTATAAATTATAGATAGCCTATGTGTTCTTCTGATGTATTAGCTATGTTATTGTAAAGTTTCATCAAAATCCATTCAGTCGTTTTCGAGTGAGAGAGCAACAAACATACATCCATACATTTTTACAAACTTTCGCGTGTCACATATTACATGGATAAGTCTTATTAATCTACTTTGTCTATGTGTGTGTCAGTGTGTGTGTGTGTATGTGTGTGTGTGTGTGTGTGTGTGTGTGTGTGTGTGTGTGTGTGTGTGTGTGTGTGTGTGTGTGTGTGTCTGTGGTTCCTTGAGTTGCGGCTGGCCTCGATGTACAATGTCACCCGTTGGTCACAATACTATTGACTTTGCAGTTTGTGAGCATTTTATATCAAACTCAATCTCGTTATCGTTCACAATATTGCAGGACAATAAATCATGATGATGATGGTTATTATGATATACCGACATATTTTTTCTTTATTATAAATAATACCTAAAAAATATCTAATGCTCCTATTTCGAAAGAATAGTTCAGTAACTAAAACTCACTTTTATCGGTCGCTTACATGTAGATTTCTGTAAATAAGTAAATAAAGTAGGTAAGCCTTTATGGCTGTAAATTTAACAGTATTTTAACTAATAAATTAATAGTTTATAATAATAATATATACTATATATAAGACTAATAACTAATAAATATATTAAATAATGAAGTAATAAATTGCAAATAATTTTAACAATTAACTAATGATAGTATCAAAAACCGGTTTTTCTTTTAAAGCTTGTCCTTCGACAAAGGCCTCCTCTTAGGCTTTCCATTTTGATCTGTCCCTTGCAGTGCGTGTCAATACTGTAAAAAAGTAATCGGAATTTAATATTTATATTTATAGTATAAAATCATATTAAAAATTGATATCATTATAATCTATACAGATAAATAAAATTGAAGTGTCTGTTTGTAATATTAAAATAACCGCTTTTTATTTAATGCATATGGATGTATACACGGTACATTATATACCAAAAATAGCCTTTTTTACAATTTTTGTCCGTCTGTCCGTCTGTCTGTCTATCTGTCTGTTAGTTCCGGCTAATCTCTGAAACTACTGGGTAGGGCCGATTTTGATGGGACTTTCACTGGCAGATTGCTGATGTTATAAGGAGTAACTTAGGCTATAAAAATAATTATCATTAATTCAAGTACGGCTGTAAATCTAAGTTAACGCGAGCGAAGCTGAGGGCAACAGCTTGTATTTATAAAATCCTTTGTGTCAAGTTTGTTACGCGCGGGCTAGGAACCATTTTTATGTGACTCATTAACTGACACATCTGTCATGTCTGACACATCTGTCATGTCCTTTATCTGGGCCACAGAACCTGTTCTCAAGTCAGAATATCCTTCCAGCTGGTATTAACATGACACCCCCCCTCTCACCGGTAATACATTTCATAACTGACATAATGGAAATGTAGGAATTACATGTTTACATACTTTGTGAGAAAAAGTATAATGCGGTAAACCATACACCGCAAAACCTAATTGTACATTTGAATTTAATATACCTTTGTCAACAGTTCCTTGTTATTAAATTGTAGCTGTTGCAGATTGGGTTACTTTTTAATGGTATCCGGATTGATCATTATTATTTTTAGCCTGTGTCAGTCAGTATTGACATAGCATTAGAACGGTGAAAGTATTTTTGACATCAAATGACTATTTCGAAGATAAGCTCCCAGAATCAAACTCACGAATATTATTTTTATAATCTTCTAATAATTTCCATGTCACAATGTTAGTTACCGTACTCCTCCGAAACGGCTTTACGGATTTTTACCAAATTTTATATGCGTATTCAGTAGGTCTGAGAATCGGCTACTATCTATTTTTCATACCCCTAAGTGATAAGGGTGGTCAACCCCATAAATTTTATAAGTTAACGCGGTCGAAGCTGCGGGCAACAGCTAGTCTTTATATATATAAAATTTCCATGTCACAATGTTAGTTACCGTACTCCTCCGAAACGGCTTTACGGATTTTTACCAAATTTTATATGCGTATTCAGTAGGTCTGAGAATCGGCTACTATCTATTTTTCATACCCCTAAGTGATAAGGGTGGTCAACCCCATAAATTTTATAAGTTAACGCGGTCGAAGCTGCGGGCAACAGCTAGTCTTTATATATATAAAATTTCCATGTCACAATGTTAGTTACCGTACTCCTCCGAAACGGCTTTACGGATTTTTACCAAATTTTATATGCGTATTCAGTAGGTCTGAGAATCGGCTACTATCTATTTTTCATACCCCTAAGTGATAAGGGTGGTCAACCCCTCAAATTTTAAAAGTTAACGCGGGCGAAGCTGCGGGCAACAGCTAGTATTAGTATAGAGTATGGACATAGATGACATAGAAAACGTTTTAAAACTACGTTTAACATTCAAGGCGATGTCTTTTGTAATAATTATATTATGTAATTTATTTAAGAACCTGATATTGTGGTAGTAGGTGTAAATTAAATATTATAATATTTTGTCTTCTTCACATAATTCTCAAATTCTCATCACCATCATTATCACCATTTTCATCATTACTACCACCACCATCATCATCATCATCATCATCATCATCAAGTGATCGACGTCGCCTAAGAACAAAACCTAGTTTACCTTGAATTAGGCCAGGCAACACATGAATGAGTTGCCTTGTTGTTAAGTCTCTGTGCCACTACACTACACTGCCTGTCTCGCCTCTCCAAAAAACACCAAACAGTTTCACGGGAGAAACAAGCAAGATGGTGGTCCGTGGTACTCATGCAACTGCGATCGTTTGCCAGTATACCAATTACACTAACATAATATATATTTAGGCTTTTCTGAGGCTGAGGGTAATATGAAATTATTGCCGGAGGATTTACCTGTGTGCGGTATTATTTATTGTCCTATGAACTAATGTAGAATTACTCTCCTAGTTTCATCATCATCATCATCAGCCTCTATCCGTCCACTGCTGAACATGGGCCTTCTTCAATCCAAGACCTAGTTTGTCAGCTGTAAACTTTATCAATACCCCTCCAGTGGTTATGGTCTATTGATTCTATAAAAATAAGCAGAAATAAAAATAAACTTGCTGTGCCCAGCTCTAGGCTCCATAAAATTAGTAACTCCTTTACGGGTAATTGTATAAGTATATATAATAAACTACCTAATAATATAATAGACGTCAATTGGTAAATTTAAAACTACCATAAAACTAAAATTAATATCAAAATCCTATTGTAATGTAAAGGATTATATAAATGACAAAAACGCTTGGGAATGAATTGCTATAGATTTAATTGACTTTCGTGAAATAATGATCACAACTAAAATAATGATAGGAACCCAGCAGTTTCTTGTGGGAGATATCTGACATGGGCGCGTTGCGAACCGTCATTATAAATTTAGCCGCTCAGACGATCATAAGTGATCATTATAAAGATCCTATATGTGAAGTATAACAATAAACTATAAATATTGGCATCAATTAGTATTAAAGCATTTTTTTATAAATATTAACTGTACACAATATGGCTTATAAAAACAATAACTGTATGTATAATAAAATGTGAATTTATAATATATAGTAATTTGTTATTGTATACACACAAAAGAGAAAGTAGTACCTACATTAACGCGTTACATATAAATACTCTTAACATTCAAAAGATGTGTTAATACTTCATATTCGTTTCAGGGCCGAAAATGGCTAAACTCGTGCAAGGTTGTAACGGCAACATCACGGGTCTGTGGGCAACATTAATGTACTCATTATCACAACCCGTATCCGTTCACTGGATAAAGACTCAAAGTGATTCAAATTCAAAGAGGGATTCAAAGTGGTCTGGCCACTATTCCTATATAGTTACTGTTGGACATAAAAACCCTAAATATATTATTACTGGCTGTTGCCCGCAGCTTCGCCCACATTTACTTATTTAACTCATATTAGTCACAGCGTGATGTTATATAGCTTATAGCCTTCCTCGATAAATGGGCTTTACCACGAAAATTTCACGACCAACGTTCTATTACTTGAACTATGATCTTATCGAGTTAGATCGAACCCTTCGTTGTCCGGAAAGTGGTCATCGGTCTAGAACCTTATTGGTCCATTCGACCGATCGTTATGAATCTTATCGGCCAAAAAAACCCAGAGCATGAGGTGGCACGAGGATGCTGGGAAATTTTACACCAATTCGACTTTAATGCCAAGTTTCGGCCATAAGTACAAGTCGTTAATAAAAATAACTCATTAAACGTTTGGATATAATCGATTCCACAATTATATGTTAATATTTGCACTAAAACATAATTAACCCTGAACATTCCCAGCAAGTCATATATATAAACCACTATACAAATATCAATTAACATTACATATATCAAGGATTTCCATAAAGTAAAACCTGATGTCATCAGACAGACTAAGATCAAAGCGAGCGTCCAGAGTTGGACTTGGACCTCTATTAATAAATACCGAGACGAAGATAACCTATCATTCTTACTCAATATTAGCTAGGTTACAACTTATTTGTTTGTTTATTAGATCCGGAGCACCTTACCAAAGGCGGCATTGGTGGCACTCGCCGGGTTTTAGGCGGTAGACCTGCGTACACTCCCGGCGTTGAAGAAAAAAAAGGGTTATAACTTATAAACCTTTCATTATATTTATTTGTTTGTCACAAATGTAAAACAATAATATTATGGCTTCTTTATCCCGTAGCGGGCTTCCGAATCATTTACATATATTATTGCAAATTAAACTAGATAGAAAAGCAAAAAACCTGAACATAATATTTCTATTTTTATAATAACAGCATAAATATGGGCCAAAACACCGTTGCTTTGATCTAGCAAAATATTTGTGACGTAAAAACGACGACAGCAATATAACGGCAAAACAGGACTCTTACACACAATTTATTATAAATTATAAAAATTACAAAAAGTTTTTATTTGGTATAAATAAAACTATACTTATTAGGTATTAGGTATATCAAAATGTAGATAGAGTCAGGCAAACGAATCTGAACCAAGTAGGTGGATTTTCTTTATAATTATAAATTGGAAAATATTTTTGTTAGATCATCATCATCATCTATCCGTCCACCGCTGAACGTAGGCCTCCCTCAATGAACGCCAAGACGACCGATCCCTTGCCACTCGCACCCAACACAATATTATGTAGTGAAATAACCACTTTTACCACAAGAAAAGTTCACACGGGAGAATAGAGAAATTGTATTTTCCTGTATCAATATGATCTACATGATTATCTGTAATTACCGATTTAGTGGGGAAAGTCATGGGTAAAACTAGTTATACGATTAATTATAAATATAATTGAAAAATTAATGGCGAAAGTAAATCCAATATCGTTTTTTTGAAATTTTAAACTTCAATTAAAATTAAATTCGAAAGCGAAAATTTTAAATATTCTATCTAAGATTTGTATCGAAATATTTGAAATCAAAATTAATTATTTTATAATATGTATAAGTTATTAATAAATAATTGCATACATGTTTTATATTTGAATATGTTTTACATATAGAATATGTAATATATACTAGTGACCGTTACCCGTCTCTCCCTGACCTCTTTGATGTTATTAATTAATGAATTAAGCTTATGAAGCTTAATTCGTTAATGAATTCGATAAACTTGTGTTATTTTTTTTATGTTAGTTGGATAGGCAAACTGGCAAACGTACCACCTGATGTTAAGTGGTCGACGTCGCCCATGAACATAAACTAGTATACCTGGAACGAGCCCAGGCAACTCATTTATGTGTTGCCTATCCTGAGATATGAGATGTTAAGTCTCGGTGCCAGTAATTACACTGCCTGTCTTGCCCTTCTCTCCGAAGAAACAAGCAAGATGGTGGTACCCATGCAGCCGGGAGCGCGGCACAGCGCTTCCCTCCCACCGGTTAAAATGTAAGAGATATGAAGAAATTTAAGATGATGATTAAAAAATAGTGCAGCTAAAATTTGAGTATACACTACAGCTCGTGCCCACAGCTTCGCCCGCGTTAACTTACCTTACTTAACTCCTATTAGTCATATCGTGATGTTATATAGCTTATAGCCTTCCTCGATAAATGGTCTATCTAACACTGAAAGATTTTTTCACGGACCAGTAGTTCCTGAGATTAGCGTTCAAACAAACAAACTCTTCAGCTTCATATTATTAGTATAGATAAAGATATAACAAGCCACGATGATCACTTTGTAAAGGTAGTCGAACTAATACCCCGCCTCGCCTGATTTAGAGGAGTAGACGAGTGCCCAATAGTTGGACGTGTTAGAGTCGTTTATACTTAGGCACATATATACTTTGATACTAAAACCTGGATCAAAGAAGTTTATTTCTTAATTAAATCCCTTCTTTCGATAGGTGTCAGACACACTAGCCAAACTAAACAGTAAAAAAGTATTGGTCTGATAGTGTCTGCGTTGTGAAATTAAATAATGCATGAGAACATTGCAAATTCATATTACAAAATATTGGTGCTAGATTACCATTGAGAAGTTTTAGTATGCACTTGTAATGTTTGTATTAACTCTGTAGATTTATCTGTATTTTTCCCTTCACTTTGTGATTGACGGATGTCGTATGCTCCAAAATGTGTATGGCTTACAACTTTTTTAACAAGCTGCCGTAATATTGGAAGAATTTAAATGCAGATCTGTTTAAGAAGTTATTTAATTTACTATTAGATCGAGTTTATTATGATATTAAATATTACTTTAATAATAATTGTAAATTTAACAATAATTTCAACATTTTCTTAATTATCATAATTATTATTTTTATATAATTTGTACGCCGTAATTCACCAGACATTGTATGAAACTCGTGTTTATAAATAAAATATCTTTATCTTTATGCTGATGAAGCTCATATAACAGTTAAAACATTAGAATTTGATGATCAGGAAGTCAGACGCTATGTCACCTCGCTTCTTCATTTCGGTTCCATGCTTTCGTTCTTTATCTAGAATTTACTAGATTTAGTACCTAGTTCAGAATGCAAGGCGTTTTTAGTAAGACTAATTTATCATCTTAGAAGTATTACTTTGTCCAATGGATATAGCCCCCTATAATCTTTTATTTGTAAGAGGTAGTGCCATGCTGCTTTGTAGCCGAATCGGTACCTGTCGCTCACATAATACCGGCGTAAAGTGCGGCTATTCTGTTGCAGTTCTTGCGGTTTGTGAGTTTCCGGTGGCCCGTTGGGGGGGATAGGGAAAAGCAGGGCAGCGCATCTGCATAACTTTTGGTTGTGCGGATGTGTATGGGCGTCGTTAGTCGCTAAAAGTCTTCCACTGCTCGTTTGCCCTCCTATGCTATAAAAAACCAATTTATTTAAATTTAAAACTACTTCAAACGAGATAACGCAAAAATAGTAAATATACCGTTTAAAATGTGAAAATAACCATATTGATCCAAAATCACAAAACGATTTAATGAGTTCTTATTACAATCATCCGCAGATTTATGGCGATAAATGTTGAAAAATTGGTATTCCACGTTTCTTCTGGCCTTTATACATGGGTTTTAGAGTCAGGGCCGATGAAAACGGCATTGTTGCATCGGTAAAGTCCCACGCGCGCGTGCGGAAACTCACAAGTACCGTAGCACCTAGTACTCCTACTACGGATACCTCTAGTATTCTAATTGCAGTACTAAGGTAAGCGAATAATTTATAATAATAATATTAGTATAGATAGATGTACTATCTATACTCATATTATAAAGCTGAAGGGTTTGTTTGTTTGAACGCGCTCATCTCAGGAACTACTGGTCCGATTTGAAAAAAAAAAATTCAGTCTTAGATAGCCCATCCCATTCTCATTCCCCTTTGTCCCCCCTGCTCGTTTGTCCCCTCTTCTTGTAAGAGGGGTAAAAAGAACTGCTCCCCCGGCAAAATTTGCTTCGCCCAAGGTGCTAGGATCACATTAGGCTACTTAGCTCCACATCCACGACCAGGTTTGAACCGTGGTGGGGCTTATTTGAGGGTCCTAGATCTGCAGGAAACTCCTCGAGGGGGAGGGGGAGGCGGGTACTGCCCGGCCACCACAATGCACGTATCGTATTCATGCATACGTAGAGAACAATGTGTATGTGGTGATAATAATATATTTTGTCATAACATCATCTGGCCAGATTGGAATCGGCGACCTCTCCGCGCACCACTTAGGCCACGGCCTTGGGTCCGTTATTAATTATGTGATTTATGTTATTCGTACGTAAACTAGTTTCAATATTAGGCTTGACAGCTTCTGAATATTAACATGATCATCGTTTCATCATGGCGGCTTCGCTGACGAAACTGCATACAAAATGCTTTACCTAATGATAACATTCCGAACATTTTATATATTATGTTACAATGTACACCTGTTAATCACTTCATTTTTTTTAGTTCTATCATCATTATTATTATTATTTTGAAAAGGTATTTCCTTACGCTCGACTCTAGGTCGGTTATTTTATAAGACTGTGCGAGCTTACGCCGAGTGTCTTTGTTTCACACATTACACAAATAAAAAGTTATTTGTGTAATGTGTCTAGATCTGTATATATAAAGATATATTTTTTGGCCTATTTTCATCCATTCATCATCATCATCAGCCGTCATCCGTCCACTACTGAATTAATAGCCTCCCTCAATGAACGCCAAGAAGGCCCTTGCCATTCGCAACACGGACCGGCCACTGATCGGAGACCGTCTACCTTGCAACATTTCGTCTACCAAATCGCGGCCCCCACTCGTGAACTTTATTGGCCCATCGGGCATCCATTGCTGGAGATGAATACATTTCTAAAATTATTCAAAACGGAATATTTACGTTTTACAATTTTATTTATCAGGGCTCGAAATAAAAGTGAAAAAATTCGCGTATTAAATAATTTTAGTATGTAATAAAAATAGCCATGTTAACTTAAAATCTTGTATGAACATATTTTGATAAACTTCCGTCGTTCGATTCTCTCCAGTTCTCGTCCACACACTGGTAAAAGAAGACAGATCGTCCAAAAATTTTGACGTACCAACTATGCTCTACCTCTAGTCCTAAATTTTATTGAATCAATAACGGTAGCATACGTATGTTTTACCGACTTTCCTTCGATACACTTATGTAATATAGTCTGAGTAGAGAAAGTAGCATCCGTCTGCATATTGGTCTTAATTATTTTTAATAGATGGGAAATACTCAAGATTTTTAAACATTTACAACATTTAGCAAAATCTTAAGGTATTTTTGTCATAATTTTGATGGCATTTACGATTAAATAACGGCATTCTTAAAATTTAACATTCGTATGATATTCAAGTATTATCAATGACAAAATCACAGTTGTCATTGATACCGAATACATTTAGACCGAAATTGGGAAAGACCTCCGGGTCTGTCTTGCAAGATGTATTAAGAAATTGACAATAAAACAGTTGGACACCAAATATTAAATACTGGGTTCATATTATTATTCATAAAGAATGAATGAATTTACAACGAACTAGCTGTTGCCCGCAGCTTCGCCCGCGTTAACTTAGATTTACAGCCGTATAAGGAATAGCTTAGGCTATAAAAATAACCATCTTTTTATAGTCTAAGTTATTCCTTATAGCATCAGCTATCTGTCAGTGAAAGTCCCGTCAAAATCTGCACAGCCGTTTTAGGGATTAGCTGGAACAAACAGACAGACAAAAATTGTAAAAAATGCTGTTTTGGTATATGTACCGTGTATACATCCATAATCCATATGCATTTAGTAAAAAGCGGTTATTTTAATATTACAAACAGACACTCCAATTTTATTTATCTATATATATATATATATATATATATATATATATATATATATATAATAACGAAATGGTAGCTTCATACCGTGTGGTCGTCACGGCTTTCGAGTCTATTTTACCTTCAAGGCTCGCCATTAGATGTATCACCTCAAAAGCATTAACAAGTCTATTGGAAGTGTTTTTAAAATTATTAAAGCGGTTAACACACCCTGGCTAGCAGAATTTCAGTTGACAGTTGCATAACTGTTTGCGTCCACACACTAACCATACGCCATTTTGAAATTATACTTAGCATATTACTTAAATGTGCGGACTTTGTGTGAAAAGCTTATTGCGATAGTCTTTACAATGTACCAAGTGCTAACGAACGTGCTGATCACCCGATAGTCTCGTCGCTTATGAATTACGAAACCAAATAAAATAATTTCTTGCAGAGTATTAACGTACTTCAAGTTTGTGCCTTGGTAAACTAGTATAGTCTAGTTCCAGGTATGTACATAAACTAACATGGGCGACGTCGACCACTTACCATCAGGTGGCACGTCTGCCTGTTTGCCTATCTAACTAACATGAAAAAATGTGTTGTCTATCCTGAGACATAAGATGTTAAGTCTCGTTACCAGTAAAGCCCGTCCAGACATTCTCTCCGAAACACAGCAAGCTGTTTTCCGAAGTAAATAAGCAAGATGGCAGCCCCTCCTCTTAAATACGGTTATTAGTAAACATTAAATTTTAATACAGTTTTATACAACCGCGGCTATTACGAAACCGTCGTCAACAACCATCGGTATCAAGGTGATATATTAGCGTCTGATCAATTAACTGCAGCCTCGAATACTGTGTTCGATTATAACAAGAAATATGAAAAAAATAACAAGTTTAAAATCGATTGAGAAAAAAAATTAACATTCTTTTGGAAGTCGGTTAAAATGTTTAATTACTACAATCATCATCACCGGCATGTGTTCAGCCGGACACGTGCCTATTTCAACGATAATAGTAGTCGTACACTTGATAATAATTTATTATAGCCCAACCAGAAAAATGGAAACTCGCCATATTGCGGGAAATTTTGAAACTAATTTTTGTATGGACGATACTATGTGTTATCGTACAAAAGATACCGAGGCGACATCAATGTAGGGTTCATATATTTCTGGACAGGCTATACATACTCTAGCTTCTCCTACGGCTTCGCCCGCGTGAATTTCGAAAAAGTAGCTTATATTATATTTCCTTGCTTAACTCAATAAAAACAAACAAATAAGTAAGTAGTGTTTATCCTTACTAATATTATTATGAAATACAAAGTTTGTTTGTAACACATTTATACCCTCATTATAAAAGCTGCTAACCCCCAATTACTCAAACGAAACACAAATTTAAGACGTACTTAAACTAATGCTACGACGTGTCAGATTCAAAGAAAAAAGAGGGACAACACGAGTTTAAGTACGTCTTAAATTTGAGATTCGTTTGAGTATTTGGGGGTGAGACAATCATAAGTGATCATTATAAAGATCCTTAGATCATAGATAGATCCTACATGTGAAGAATAACAATAAACAGTATAGGCGAGTCACCGGGACTGGTGGGAGAGCGAGCGTCGGGGCGTCTTGTGAAAACGTAGATAGCATTCCAGTTTTGGGATAAATTTGAATAAAAAAATATAGGACTTGAGATTTAAAAAAAAATGCACGTTCTCTGTTGTAGTATTGAAAATTAAATATTTCCATATAAAAATGATGTGCAAACTTACATATTTTATTAGTAACCTGTTTTCAGGATTATTTATGTTCAAGTAAAGTACATCTTATCGTATAACAAATTAGCACATCCTTTAGACAATATCTTTAGGTGTATCTGATATTTATCTAAAAGTGGACGGGAAATGTTGATAATGGTGATACTGACGAAGTATGACGAAGTAGATCAGACTTGAATGGTGATTTTAGGTCTCGCGCTTACACTAAGTATGCCAGTAGTCATTCAAATATCATCATCATTAAATATCATCATCATTTGAATGTTTGTTCTATGCAATAGTTTTATTAGTTTTGTTTATTTATTAATTATAATAATTATTTCTTAACAATTTTACTATTAATGTTAAACAAATGTACGATTATTTTAATCACAATTATTATGAATCGAAAATATATTGCTAAAGCTATGGCGATATGAATTTATAATTATAACGGGGACATACCTAATTATATTTTTCGTATTTTATGCTTATTATAGTCATTATAGAAATTATTATTCTAATCAAAACTTAAATTTATATTCTCTAATTATAGTGTTAATTAAAATCGCTATGCCCGAACCATAGTGGTTTTAGACTTGGGCACGAAAACGTCTGATCATGGTTAAATGTGTTTTTCTAAATAATAATAATAATATCAATGGAAGCTTTTACGCCACGTCTCGAAGAACTTGTGTTACGGGTACCAGACAACGGAAATATATTTAATACTATTATACTATACATATACATAAGATTATTATATAATACACATATTTAATACACATCCATGACCCAGGAACGCAGAAAACTTATATAAACTTAACGCCACGAATGTCGCTGTGTTTTTGCCTTTGTCATAATATTATCTCTTGCTTACCTTATAAAGGAAAACTTGAAGAAATCCGGGAGGGCCTGGTTGTTATGTGGGACTCCCAGCGCCCGAGAAGATGGACGCAGACTCTACCCACTAAACTCTAGCGGTGTTCTCCTCGTCGTCTGTTTCGCAGCGGGAGCTGTGGACGTCTAAACGGGGCACGACGCGACGGTGTGCCATACGGCACTCTCCTCTGGAGGTGGCGCCCCTTTTACTTCTCCGTTTAAGACACCCGGAACACATAGCGTGCCTTATATGTCCATCTCACGTCCGAGCGGACATTACATCCGCGGCGGATCCCCCAATCGGCCGCGTACAAGTCCCTTACGGCGGTGCGATTGCCTGTCGCCGCCGTGGTCTCCTGATGAAAGAGGCGCCAGAGCGCTTCCTCTCCCGCTACACCTCCTCCTTCCATCACGTCCTCGCAGGAGAGTTCCACCGTCAGTGAGAGCGCATGCCATGGTCATCTGGTATGACTGGTCATCGCTCGGATGACCGCAGGGAGCGACAGACAATGATGTGGGGCGCCCTTGCCTCCGCCCAAGCAGGGTACTTCGCCAAGTTTAAGTATGACCTAATGCGGGTATTATTGCGACCGTATATACAATACGACCATATATCGTGCCCCTGAAGTATTATCGTCTAGGAGATTTCCCGTGTCTGGAATTAGTATATCATAGTGCCTATATTTTTACAACGTGCTCACGCAATTTTTATAAGCAGGAAAAATACTCCTGTGATATTTTTCACTTACTGGATGCATCGTGTAGGATGTTATCAATGTTTATGTTTAGTAAAAAATTGCATCAAAAACCTTAAATATTTAAATGGAACAATTGTGTGAAAATTGAAATTATCATTATCTACACGTTTTATGAAGTTAATTAATAAAACAAGTTTGACCTCGTGCCCCTGAAGCGATAAAATCTAGATTCTTAAATGATTTGGACTAAAACTTCTTTTGCAGGTAATTGATATGCAAATTTGTCTTAAATGAGGTCTTAGAATTATTCCAAATTGTGTAAATTTCACAAGTTTGTATTATTTTACAGATAGAGAATCCAGCTTATACCTTCCATTAGTAGTTTAACGTTTACAAGTAGGAGGGATGCGCTGTGCCGCGCTCTCAATTGCATGGGTACCATCATGCTTGTTTCTCCCTTGCTTTGCCGTTTTTCGGAGAGAAGGGCAGGACAATCAGTGTAATTACTGGCACCGAGACTTAACATCTTATGTCTCAGGATAGGCAACACATAGATGAGTTGCCTGGGCTCGTTCCAGGTAAACTAGTTTATGTTCATGGGTGACGCTGACCACTTACTATCAGGTGGCACATCTGCCCGTTGCCTAGCTAACTAACATAAAAAAGCTTTGTTGTGTTCAAAAGACATAGGAATGGCAAAGTAATTTCTATCGCTGAAATTGTATCCCTGCGTCTCCTAGGCGTGAGTACAGTAAAAGGTACTTACATAATTCGTTTTTGAAGTGAAACTTCTTTGCGCGCTTGAGGGTAATTTTTTTTTTACGCATGAAACGTCACGAAAATGTGCAACGTTTTTGACCAAGAAGAGGGAGAGAGTGATTGAGACCGATTGAGAAAGGGCGAACGTAGCATGAAGCACATAGCCATGGAGTAAGAGTAGGGAGCAAGCGAGTGAGAAAGATCGAGAGAGAGAGTGAGATAGAGCGAACGTCGCATCGGAAGTCTCGGAAATTTAAAGATTTAGATTAGTATAAATATAAACGAGATTTAAAAATTTGTTTGCCAAATAAGTTACATTTCGGACATGTGTACTTTGTACGTACGCACGTACCTTGCGTTGCCTTGGATCCGGTGGTAGACACAATTGACGTTCAAAAAGATACTTTGTTGGTACTATTTTGAATAAAAATTTTGATTTTGGCCTTTTTTGTTTAAGGGTGCGCCTCTATTTAAATATTATGTCTTACCATGGTCTAAATTCTAATGCCAAGACAAGAGCTTTTTGTTTCTTATTTATGCTAGTTGGATTGGCAAACTGGCAGACGTGCACCAAAGGTAAGGGAACGTACCCATACTA
The DNA here is from genome assembly GCA_963853865.1 of Helleia helle. Taxonomy (NCBI): domain Eukaryota; kingdom Metazoa; phylum Arthropoda; class Insecta; order Lepidoptera; family Lycaenidae; genus Helleia; species Helleia helle. Next base: position 2,158,857 of record OY971435.1, read on the forward strand.
CGTGACCAATTTTTTTAGTTTTTTCGACCTCTCCCTCCCCTCGGTGACCACTCGTAGTATATGCCAAGAACCCCCTCCCCCCCCTTTAGTTTTCACGTAGTATGTCTCGGCATATGTGCGTCAGCGCCACCAACTGTGAGTTTAAAAAGCGCTAAACACTGCGCGCTATATTCGAATATAGGTTGAAAAAATACGAGATTTCTCTCAATAAAATCGAGTACGTGACAAAAACCTGAGACGAAAGAATGTCCTAGTGTCAGTAGAATACTGCAAGTCCTACCGTCTCCGAAACACAGCAAAGCTGTATCACGGAAGAAATTAGCAGGATTGTGGTACCCATGCAAATGGGAGTGCGTCGCAGGCGTGTTCCCTTGGTATAATCAGTTTTGTGACACCGTTATAATGACACGGTTGTGACAGCTAATACGGTATAGTTTAATAAAGATAAGACCAATTTGCTGTACATCTGTTATTATAGTGAAAAGCGATACACTTATTGGAGCGCGCCGGCAAATTCACTGTGAAATAACCTCCTTGACACTGAGTGATACGAGAAATGGTCCCAGTGACCTTAACGGTACCTACAATACTCATCATCACCCACCGCTGGGTAGACCTCTCTCAATAACCCCACCTTGGTTCAAGCCTTGTCGTGGCGGTGGGACTCAGTAGCCCAAGGTGAACCCAGCACCCTGGGCGAAGCCAATTGAACCGTGGTAGCACCCCTCTAAGAAAAGGGGACAAAAGAGCTTGGGGGACAAGGGGCTTTGGCTAGGTGGGGAAGAAACAATACTTATTTAAAAAAAATAAAACGGGATAAAGCCTTGCGGACCTCGATATTACAACATCTACGAATGCCTTGTTCATGAGATAATCTCACTTTTAATTGTGATAATAGTCATTCTAATTTGAAAATACAATAGTAAAACCAGCGGCAAATGACAGCTACGCTGTCACGTTTCGTGCGGTTTGTGAGTTTCCGGTGGCCAGTTGGGTTGGATATGGAAAAGGAGGGCAACGCAACGGCATAACCTCTGGTTGTGCGGATGTGTATGAGCGTCGAAAGTCCTCAAACGGCTTCGACTGATCGTTTGCCGTCTTATGCTATAAAAAACCTTTGATTAGCGAATATTTATTTTATTTATGAATGAAAATTCTTATAACATTTTAACCACGAACATCTAAAGACGGATGTGTTTAGGCCGTGAGAATAATGTTGACCATGAATGATCGAATATCGAGCTGCTAGAGGTCGCCTGGTCAAATTTGAAAGGATTCGAAATGACATCGTCAATAAGTTTTATAGATTTACTCAAAAATACATTTACCGGTGGGTAGATGGGTAGATGCGGTGGGCCGGGCTCCAGGCATGAATTGAGCATATTCAGGCAGGACAGGAGCCCGGGAGCCTGTGTCTTCTGTCAAGTAGCTTGACTGGCGTAGTTTTTGACCTAAAGATAAAATTTATTTCTTTCTAGATACCATGTAGATTGTCTTCTTTCTGTTCATATTTCACATTAATACGAGTTTTATACTACCACTAATTCCATATTTATAGTAGCACTAGCAATTTAATACCACCAGTAATTCCATATTTATTATTTATAGTAGCACTAGCAATTTAATACCACCAATAATTCCATATTATAGTAACACTAGCAATTCCTGACAGTATCATCCGATTTTAAATTAAAAAAGACAACCTTTATTACTCGGCTATCTAATGCAAGAATTGTGTTAGTAAGTTTGGATGTAGAAGGTAATCTCTGTAACTACTCATCTGATTTAAAAAGCCTTTTACATATTATACTGTATACCTAGTAAATAATACGATATCACCGACTGACATAGCTTTTAAAATAATCATTAATCTGGATCATATGTATTACTTAGTTGCTCGAGCAAAGCTGCGTGCGAGTTATAAGGTCACTATAATTCAAGTTCTCTAAGCTAGTGATGTAATAACCTCATTCGCAGGGAAATCCAACGTTTCTAAACGTACTTTCCCGTCCTTGTGCAACTTAGAAATTGGCTCGTACCAAAAAGGATTTTATTATTTAACCAAAAATACTAACGATCAAACCTATAAGATACAAGACCATAACATTCTTCATTTTATTAGCTGTTGTTTGCAATAACAGAACAGTACCTGTATGAATATGGCATTCATAAGTGCCTTTTCACACGACCCGGTTCCCGGGTAGCCGGCACCGGGTATCCGGTAGCGAAGTGTAAGCAAATTACGCCCGTACGTGTGAAAGCTGCCATACAAGCCCATACACTTCGCTACCGGCTATGAGGCGACGGCTACCCAGCAACCGGCACGTGTAAAAAGGGACTAACGGCTACCCGGTAACTGGGTCGCCGTTACACGCCCCTACACTTCGCTACCGGTTACCGTAGCGAAATGTAAGCAAAATACGCCGGCACGTGTGAAAAGGGGTAATTTTCACTCACCCAAGCCCATGGATCTTAAATCCCTTCTTTTTCTTTGATCCATCAACAAAAAAGTTCTCAAGTCCGTAATTAAATACATATATTCACAAAAAAATTAAGTAATCGTTTGCTTGACCCTGCTTTGTACTTTCCCTTTGGTATTGTCGGTATATTTATATTAATATTATTACGGGTGCTTACCGCGTTTTTTTTATATTTTATTTTATTTTTTTATAGAAGAGGGGGCAAACGGATAGTGTATATATATATATATATATATATATATCTTATATATAAAATTTCCATGTCACAATGTTAGTTACCGTACTCCTCCGAAACGGCTTTACCGATTTTTACCAAATTTTATATGCGTATTCAGTAGGTCTGAGAATCGGCTACTATCTATTTTTCATACCCCTAAGTGATAAGGGTGGTCAACCCCTCAAATTTTAAAAGTTGACGCGGGCGACAGTTTAATATCGCACACATGAAGTGTGCGATATTAAAAACAATAGACACACAATGATACTTTATACAAACACTTTTGTTATGAAGTTAATCACTTTATATTATATAAAGCCCAATATAATGTGATCCCCGTGAATTCACCCGCCCTAGAATTTAAAAAAAACTTTGCGCTTTAATAAAAAGCTTTTTTATGTTATAAGAGGAAAAACGAGCAATCGGAGCCTCACGACGCCGACTCCCATACACATCCGCAAAAAAATGCCACGCAGATGCGCTGCCCTCCTTTTCCCTATCCCCCCAATGGGCCACCGGAAACTCACAAACCGCACGAAACGCGACAGCATAGCTGTCACTTGACGCCGGTGTTATGTGAGCAAGAGGTACCACCCTTGTCGTGCCGGCCCAGTTCGGCTGCAATGTAGCATGCATTACCTCTTAACCTATTACTATTTTCAATAATTGGACTATCAAGAGCTAACAATTCTTTCAAATAAGACTGACAGTTGTGGAGATTAGGAAATTCAAACAAGCAAACTCTAGTTTAATTAATATAGACAGACAAGACAAGAAACTCATCAAGTGCCTGAATTCGCCAGATACTATCTAGTCAGGTTTTGAAGATGAAAATGTGCAAAAAAATGAGACGAATAGATCTTGGTGCAGTTTTACTTTTTTGTAACTTTTCACGTTTGAGACATATGATTAACAAGTGCTGCTCATTGCCAAAATATTGGCAACACTCTTAAGGACATTATTAGTGACAGCTGTGTCGCCATTCACATACTGACGTGAAGGTTCTCTTTTGTAAGTCCACTGTGACATAATTTGGTAAACAGAAAGTGCTAAATATGTTTTTTATAACTATCATCACTTTTATATCTCGGGGCTCGATATTTTGAAAATTTTATATAAAGTGTGGAAAACATGGCATACTTATCCCTTTTTATTAAATATATAAATCAATTCCTTCCAGATGGATGTCTTGATATGGATGAAAGGACAAAATTATGTTAACCTAGACAGATAAATAGATGTTTGTAATATATCTGTAGATGTTTGTAATGTATATGTAATATATATAATCAATATTGTAATTTTTTTCCTAACAAGGGCATCTTTTCTCTCTCTTAGTTTTAGCGGAAGCTGATTATGAAAAATTTATTTGTGGATACTTATTTGGTTTATGGTTTATGTTTGTAAAATTTAATTGTAATATGTTTATTTTAACTGTTTGTATTCCTAAAAAATAAATAAATAAATAAATAACCGCTTTTTACTTAATGCATATGGATGTATACACGGTACAAATACCAAAATAACATTTTTTACATTTTTTGTTTGTCTGTCTGTTTGTTCCGGCTAATCTCTGAAACGGCTGGGCTGATTTTGTTAGGACTTTCACTGACAGATAGCTGATATTATAAGGAGTAACTTAGGCTATAAAATAATCATCATAAATTTGGGCACGACTGTAAATCTAAGTTAACGCGGGCGAAGCTGCAGGCAACAACTAGTTACATAAAAATGATGGAATTATTGTATTATCTTCGGCTTACATTTAATTTGGTTAGGTACAACAATAATTCTTATTTTAAATGACTAGCAGTAGTATCTACTTCTTTTGGTTTAGTCTATCGACCATATTATAACCGGATAGATAATGTGATCATAACATTCCGAAACTGGTCTGTGATTTATCACTGACGTAATAGCAACTCAACCAACCAGTGATCAATCAGAGCGCAGAACTGGTGCAGCGTCCCAGGACACGGAATATGTCTACATACAAAACACATACCATTGTCTCACTATTCCGGTTATATAATTATTATGCTTTCTGATTTAGTTGGTAAGATATTTTAGCTTTTAATAAAGATTATCAGTTTCAAATTTCAATGTCTTCTAGTATTATTTCAATTGGGTGCTGATAGGTTAATGTTAATAAAGATCCTTGCATGCATTAACTACATTTAAAACTACATTTAAATGTAGTTAATGCATATTATAATCATTACTAAAATTATGTAAAACGGGATATTTACCATGTTTTATTTATACAATAACACATAAAATTTATTTCGCGGAGTTTGATATTTCGATATTATCTACGAATGTCTTGTTCACGAGATCGAGCTCCACGAAATGAAAGGGAAAATGGTAAATATCCCGTTAAAAAAATGTTGTGAGTAGGATAAGGCGTCTTGACGTTCATTCAAGGGACCTATGTTTATCAGAGTATTGAAAAAGGATAATAATGTTTTTTTTTTTTTTATATATATATTTCTCTCTGCTTCGTTCCGAACACATTCCACCAAAATGTGATACACATCTTCAATAATATCACATTCCGCGCATCTTGGAGATGAAACTTTTCTCATGAGGTATGCAAAGCCATTTAGTGGGATGTGTCCAGATCGCAGCCTTAATGCTGTTACAACATCACTCCCAACCATTTTGGTTCCAGTAAACCATGGTGAGCGAGATAATCCAGGTTGAACTGTTCTGTACCATATACCCCTACTTAAAGACCTTTCATCGAAATAAATATTCCAAATTTTAGTACATTCAGTCCTTACTAAATGCAAAAGATCTGTTGTTAAAGATAAACCTTCATAAGGTATACCGTCCCATGCTGCTTCGTTTGCAAGGCGATCTGCTTTCTCATTTCCAAATATCCCAACATGGGAAGGGATCCACTGAAGTTTCAAACTTTTACTAGACATCTGAAACTTGCGAATGCTATCTATTATTGAATAGGCAACGGGAATGCCTTGTAAGTTTGCAGTGCAGCGTAACAAGTGTTGTAAGGCACTTCGCGAGTCAGTTAAAATAACACAATTACTGGCTGTCAAAGACTCGACATACGCTAGGGCCTCTGCAATTGCTGTTAATTCTAAGTTCATTATAGAAATATTAGATATTACTCGTAATTGTACAGAACAATTCAATTGAGGGTCATATACTGCCAGACCAGATACATTATTTCTTTTACAACCATCTGTAAATATTTTATAAAAGTTATTGTACTTTTTGACTAAAAAATTATTGCAATTACATTTAAGACCGAACTTCTAACAGACTTTTTTGGACCCCTCATTTCATCTATATCACAGAAAATTACGTCGGATAAATCCACACTGCTGACCCATGTATCTAAAGAATAATTACCTAGGATAGCGCTTTTATAGAAAAAGGTTGAATTTAATTTACTATGAGCTGTTACTAACAGCGGCTTATTTTTTCTTCTCCAATATAAATTATTACAGATACTATTCAAATTATCTACTATTTCAGTTAACTCGTTATTTGAAAAGGAAGCTGATTTCAACCAAAATTTACCGGCTAAATAGTGTCTCCGTACATGCAAAGGTTGGACATGTAGTTCGCATTCCATCACATGAATGGGCGTAGTCTTTACAAAACCTCCAACTACACGCATATACTCATTTTGAATCTTATCTAATTTTGCCAAATGTGTTTTACTACTATTTCCATATAAAAAGCTACCATAGTCAAGTCTACTACGGATCATGGACAGATACAATCGACGTAAATGTCTTGGGTGCATACCCCATCCTGGTCCTACTAAAGCTTTAAATATATTAAAAAAATTTGCACATTTATTTTAAAGCTCATTAATATGTTTTCCCCATTTTAGAGAACTATCTAACCATAATCCTAAATACTTTACATTATCAACTACCTCAAGGAGTGAATCTTCAATATATTAATTAACAACCTCGTTCCTGTTTCTGTTTCTAAACACGCATACTTTGCTTTTATTTGGCGATACCTGTAGTCCTAACTGGGAAATTGTTTGAGAAAAGACATTCAAAGCAGATTGTAATATTTGACAACCTGTTTCCAAATTATTTTCAGTAATATACAGCACAAAATCGTCAGCGTATTGCGAGATATAAACATTTTGTATACTTTTACATATTTCTATTGTTGCTAAATTGAATAAAATAGGCGAAAAAGGGTCACCTTGAGCTAAACCGCGACTGGTGTTCCGACTTATTGTAATATTATTAATGTTCATTGTAAGAATCCTATCTTTAAGAAAATATGTACACATTTTACCACCTACCCCTAGCCTATCCATAGATTTTAGCATGATCCCAATGTCAATATTATTGTATGCGTCTTGTAAATCTACAAAGCATGATAAAGTTACTCTTCTATCCGATAATGATTCCTGAACTCTAGATACCAGTAAGCTCAAATTATCCATGGATGAGCGACATTTTCTGAAACCGGTAGTAGCAGGGGCTAAATAATTGTTTTTTTCGATGAACCATTCTAATCTCTTAATTAGAATGTTATGAAAAACTTTACATATACAGGAGATCATGGATATTGGCCTGAGAGATAAGCTACCTTGAGAATTAGTGCCAAGTTTTGGAATAGGAATGATAGTGATGTTTTTCCATTGGGAAGGTACAACTCCATGTTCGTAAATTTGATTATATAGTGAGATTAATACTATTTTTGCACATTTAGGTAGGTTCTTTATCATCGAGTAAGATATATTGTCGCTACCTGGAGATGTATCTTTTTGGCGTACGCAACTGCCTAATTCCTGTAAGTAAATAGGGGAGTCCAAGAGAATTTTTGGAAATAAAGGCATGACTCTCCGGTGGTACAAAATCCGGTGTAAGTTTGCTTAACAAGCTAACCGCCTTCTCCTCGTCTATGTTGTGGCATCCCACTGCATTGAAACCTTTAAACCACCTCATCTGACGCCACATTTGATGTTGAGTAATTGATTCGTCAAAGGAACTACAGAATTTCTTCCATGATTCAACTTTAGCGCGGCGTATCATTTTTTGAGTAATCCGTATTTTATCACGCAGCACCTCGAGATTCTGGGGCGTGGCGTTGCGTCTAAATTTGGTAAGAGCTAACCGTCGTTCGGCTACTAATTTGGACAAAGACGAGTTCCAATACGGCTTAGGTCGAAAACTGCTAACCGGGTTAATGTTTACTTTAAAAAAAGGAATATAAGTATCTGCAGCCATATTTATAAATTTCATAAATGTATGATACGATTGCTGAATTCTGTTCGATGTGTCAAAATTTTTAAATAGTGATTCCAACATATTTTTATAACCAACCCAATCCGCCTTTTTATAATTTCGTCGCGATGTTATGTTATTACGATTGTCATTAAATTGAGAAGAAATTTTAATCATGATATGATCACTGCCAAGTGACTCGTTAAAAGTTGTCCAATTAAACTGTAAAGCTACATCCGATGATACTAATGAAATGTCTGGAGAGGATTGTTTATTTACCCCGTTACTCATACTGATACGTGTAGGACGCCCGTCGTTTAAAGTTAATAGTAAGTGGTCCACTAACGCATCGTATATCTGTATTCCCCTTTGATCGGTTTTACTTGACCAATTGGTGTGGTGGCCATTAAAATCTCCAAGAATTAGAGTCTTCCTACTCATTCGAGAAAAGATATAGTCCCAATCATCCTGGGTGGTTCGTGCGGACGGTGGACAATACAAGGACATAATAAAATCAACGCTATCACAGTTACTTACCTTGACACAAATAGTTTCTATTGCAGGATTAATCCCTTGAAAAGTAACAATACTAGCTTTAATAGAGCGATGTGTAAATATAGCGACTCCACCATATGAGTCAGATCTATCCTGTCGGAAGATATTATAGTATTTAACCTGCAAAGTGGAATCCAAATCTAACCAAGTTTCACATAAGGCAGCAATGTGGATTTTCTCTTGTAATAAAATATTTTCGAACTCAACTAACTTAGGTCTAAGACTCTGAGCATTACATTGTAGTAAGTTCAACTTAACAATTTGATTTTTATTAATCATTTTTACTAAGATAGTCTATCACACTTTTAATCATCGGCCAGTCAGAAATATTGTCCGTCACCACCAGAATTATCCACTCAATACACAGCTTGATCATGCGAAATATTTTATGTTGTATTGTTACCCCTTTTAAAAATATAATGTCTTTCAATCTTGATAATAATTCGCTAAAATTTACTTCCCTTGCTTTTGGATCGCGCGTAGAAGTTTGTCCAATATCGGAATCTAGGTCTGTTCTGTCTTCTACAAATTCCGGCTCGAGCGGATCTTGTTCTAGCGGCCACTTATGAACTCTAGCAGGACGAGCGAGTTTGGGGATCTTGTTTAAACTACTTTTGCTTTCTTGCTTATTAAGAATACTAGCATATGTAGGAGTCTCCTTAAATTTTGGTAATGGACATGGATTATTATCATATTGCATTTGTTCTAAATGTGACTGTTTAAAAGATATTTTAATTTCCTTGGGATCTTGCTTGATTGGCGGATCATTTGGAACATACATTGTCAACGCCCTTTTGTACGTACAGTTAAATTCAGCCATAATTTCTCTCAATCGTTTTTCTTTTACAAATGAAGGACAAGATTTGACAAGGGCTATGTGGCTGCCTTTACAGTTCACGCATTTAAAAGTTGTAGCTTCACAATTGGCATGGTTGCCTCCGCACTTTGGACAGTATATTCTAGAAGAAGGACATCTTTTAGTAGTGTGACCCAGCTTCCAACAACGCGTACACTGGGATACAGGAAATATATACGGGTATACTTTAACTTTCAAACCTTCTACATATACATGTGTAGGTAAAAATGACCCTTTAAAGCATAGTCGAATGCACTCACTTGACGACCAGCCATCCTTTTCGGCGCTATTTCGTCTTTTTAATCGGTACACGCTAGCTAATACCCCAGGCTCTGGGCATGAAATGCATTCAAAGATTTCATCATCCGACAGATCCAGATCCACATCTTTTATGACGCCATATGAAAAATTATTTTCCATCGGTCTCTGAATTCGCCAATTCTTGTTCAACAAAGATTGAAACCTTATCAGCCTTTCAGCACAGCTCTCATCCATTATTTCAAGTCTTACTTTATAGGGATTGATGTACTTCACCCGCTCAATGTCGGTTATCATATTTTATTTTAATAATTTTGCCAATGCAAATTGTTTTGGAAGTTTCTCCTGGCTCGAAATGTATAGTTCCTCCTTTTCTGAATGTTTTAATTTTTTATCTTTCTTCCCTACCAACTTCCATTCCCTTTCATCTTCATTATCTCTTTCTCTCTTTTCTGCTTTCGACATTTCATTTTCCAACTCTATATCTTGTTGATCTTGTAATATTATATTATCTTCGCTCATCACACTACTAAAGGCTGACATATTTATAGAATAAAATTAAACGTTTAAAACGCATCCCTCGGCGCCCGGCCGCTTGGCAAGAACCTAACGGTACTCGGTTTACCGAACGAGCGGCAATCGTAATAAAAGAAATACACAGATAAGTAATGCGCACACGGCTACGTCGCACGGTTACCGATGCGACACTGATAATAATGTTGATGATGATAGTTGTCACATGCTTATGATATTACCTACGTTCTGTAAGAGATATCTGTGTCAGTGCTTTCCGTAATGTAATCGTGATGTATCAAATGTTAACGCGATAAACTGCTTGAATAAGCAATCCAGTATCAGTAGTTTTATGATTATGTCATAGGGAGGCAACCGAGCAGTCGGAGCCTTATGGTGACTACCGACGCCCATAGGCATCCGCACAACTAAAAGTTATGATGAGGCGTTGCCCTCCTTCCCCCCCCCCCCCCAATGGGCCACCGGAAACTCACAAACCAGCATTATTTGTAGTTTTTTTTCGGAAGGGGTAGACTCTTCCTTTAAGCTCAATCGGTACAGTAAGTGAGCAGATGGCTCACTTAAGAAATATTTGAAAGGGGGACGCCCCCTCCACGCCCCGCGAAGGGCGCGGTTAATCGCGCACGCTGCTCGGGAGATCAGGATTTGGATTAGTCAAACCCGATACGATCGACAAATCTTTTACGATGCCCAAGCAATCAAAGGTGGCGTAGTGTTGTGTCTACTCGTATCGGATTCGAACCTAAGCTTCCGCGATCGATCCGGATCGATGTGGTTTCCATGTGTAGGGGTCGACGTCGCTTACGACCCCGAGGCCCAAGCGGTGTGCAGGTGTACCTGGCACCGTGGGTTGTAATTCTGAGTATTAGTAGTAGTAGTAGTATCTAGTAATAGTAGTAGTAATACTAGTACTTGACATTATGAATATACTACCGGAGGGAAGGTTAAGTGCTGCGCTCTCGTCTGTATGGGTACAACCGTCGTGCTTCTCGCGTAAAACAAATTTGCTGTGTTTCGAAGAGAAGGGCAGGACAGCCAGTGTCATAACTGACACAGAGACTTATATCTCAGCATAGGCAACACATGAGCTGTCTGGACTAGTTCCAGGTAAACTCGTGAAAAAAGAAAACTAACAAGTTCTATCTTAATAAGATATCATGTAACACAAATTGAATGCTTTCTAAATTGTCTGTAATACAATCTACATGAATCCGAGAGAATTATATTTGAATGTGAAATAGCGGTATTAATAATAATTACGGGTATTATCATGTACCGTTGTGTTTGCTCTTAATCTCATTTTTTAAAACTGGCTACCAGCTTTAAAATTTGGCTTGATGTAAATTTGCATCGAAAATTAGTAAATTATACACCATACATGTAAGCTCATTAATTTGATAATCATTTGTTCTGATACCTAAATATATTTTAAAAATATGTTGAATTTTTACGTGTTGACGTGACAACGTCTAATAAATCGATGAAAGCCGGCTGCATGCGTGAAATAGGATGACTCATTGTCCCGTTACGCCCAGTGTCCAGTTACGCTCATTGTACTCTTGATATGATTCAATTTTATTCATAAAAGTATGCAATAATTTCATCAATGTTTTGTTATGACGCTGTCACGTTAAACTATCGTCCGTAAACCAACTTTACAGACAACCTTTTTAGGGTTCCATTGCCCAAAACGGATACTCTTTAGATCACTCCATTGTCTGTCTCTCTGTCCGTCTGTATGACAGTCTGTCAATCCAAAACCTATAGGGTACTTCCTGAAGATATGTCTTACAAAGTAAGCGATGAAAGAAAACGGAAAACCATGATTTTTTGGTGTCTATTTATTATCTTTGTAACTGAAAATGATTCGTCAAAATGTACCTATGTACGCATAAAACTTTAGAACCACTGCGTCTAACTAGATAATTATTTTATTGTTGTATTGATTATCGTCAGGACAAGGTTTATAGGTGTAACAAAATGCTTATGACGTTAAAAGTTTATGGGTTTTTAGCGCAATTTAAGCCCGAATACTCAAACGAATCTCAAATTTAAGACGTACTCTAACTCGTGTTGTCCCTCATTTTTTCTTTGAATCTGACACGTCGTAGCATGAGTTTAAGTACATCTTACATTTGAGGTTCGTTTGAGTATTTGGGCGTTAGGCTGTTATTATTTTAGTTGTCGACAAATTCTTATAGTTGTTTATTTGTTACAGGTACGGGGATCCAAGTGGTTGTTTTGAGAACATGAGCCATTCACACGTAAGATGGATACTTTTATGTTTGTGTATTTATGGATATGCGACAATTGAAATTACTCGCAAAAGGGCGTTTTTCCACTCACCGGCACGGCCACATCACGGTCACGGCACGGCGGTGGCACGGTCACGGCCCGGCACCGGTGCCGTGGCTTCGTTTTTCCACTGTGCCGTTGTCGATAACGGTTTACGCACGTTTTCGTAGTTCAGTACTGACACGGACTTCAGCAAGACGACACGTAGATCATAATATTATTATAATTTATACATGATGATGATGATAATGATGATGTATATCATCATCGGCCTCTATCCGTCCACAGCTGAACATAGGTCACCCTTAATGAACGTCAAGACGACCGATCCCATGTCACGACATTACATGATGATGATGATGATGATAATATATCATCATCAGCCTTTATCCACCCATGGCTGAAGATAGGTCTCCCTCACTGAACACCAAGACGGCCGATCCCATGCCACGACATTACATGATGATGATGATGATGATAATATATCATCATCAGCCCTTATCCACCCATGGCTGAAGATAGGTCTCCCTCATTGAACACCATGACGGCCGACCCCATTCCACGACATTACATTTATTTATTTATTTATTTTATTCAGGAAACAAACAGTCGTTTACATCTTTCTTAAACTAACAATATGAAAATACTTAAAGACTAATAGTTCCATAGATTTTTAACAACTATAAAAATACGGTATAATACTAAATTCGAACTAGCTACCAAACAAGTAAATATAGTTATTTATTTTTTAACAGATTGCGTAACTTTGTTTTATAAACAGCCAAGCTGTTGCTAAATAAATCTAAATCTTCAAATTCTTCATTGTAACTTTAACACTACGTGCGAGGAAGCTATTACTAGTGAAAACTGATCTACATAGTGGTACAGAAAATGTATTTTTTGAACGAGAACCAGGTCTAGGCACTCTTAAACCTATACTTCCTAAAATGTGAGGAGCGTCAACGTAATTGTTTAAGATTTTAAAAAGATAAACTTGGTCAAACATTTTCCTGCGATTTAAAAGAGTTGTTAGAGAATGTCGACGGAGTGAAATTTCATAAGAAATATATTCGTGATTCCCAACGAACTCTAAAGATTTAATAAATTTCTTTTGTACTCTCTCAATACGGGCAATATGACAAGCGTAGTATGGGCTCCAAACTATGCAAGCAAAATCTAATAAAGAGCGAACAAAGCTAAAGTATAATATTTTTAATGTGTGGGGTCGTTTAAATGGTTTCGAAATTCTTAGTATAAGTCCAAGTTGACGGAAAGCTATTTTAACTATATGATCGATGTGCAGATTAAATGATAATTTGGAATCCATAATTATACCTAAATCACGTATAGTTGTAACCCTACAGAGAGATTCTCCGTTAATTTTGTAATCGAAAATGAAGGGGTTAAGTTTACGAGTATAAGTCATAATAGAACACTTATCTAGGTTGAAGTATAGCTGATTCGATGAGCAGTACTGAGTTAATTCTTCTAAATCCAATTGTAGTTGCATGTAATCCTCTAAATTTGCGATTATTTTAAAAAGTTTCGCATCATCGGCGTATAATAATAAATTTGAAAATTTTATGACATTGTAAATATCGTTTATATATAAAATAAATAGCAATGGGCCCGCATGGGAACCTTGGGGAATTCCCGAAGGAATCTCTATAAATCTAGAAACATAACCTTTTATTGATACAGCTTGGGAACGATTTTTAACATAGGAGGCTATCCAACGAAGTAGGTCGCCATGTATACCGATAGTCCAAAGCTTTTCTATGAGTAAATCATGATTTATTTTATCAAAAGCAAGAGAAATCGGTATACAAGACATCTACTTGTAACTTTTTATCCATAGCATTCATCAAAAAGTTTGTAAAAGTCAGCATATTTGATTCGACGGAACGACCCCTACAGAAACCGTGTTGGTAAACAGAAATGTGACTTTTCAACAACTCCATAAGCTCGCGAGTGACAATTTTTTCAAATATTTTACCAAATATATTAGTTTTTGATATTGATCGATATTGAGACACGTCATTTCTATTTTCATTTTTAGGAATAGGCGTTATGAGGGCCTGTTTCCATTTTGAGGGGAATGAACCCTCGATTAAAGATTTATTATATATAATATACAATGGCAGAACCAATTCATTAGCACATTTACGGATAAATATCGGATGTAACCCATCATATCCAGGACCTTTATAGATATCAATAATTTTTAGTTCTTTATGAATAGCTTCTGATGAATATATAGAAAAATGGTGATGTATAATGAACTGACACTAACTAGTGAATTCAATGAAACGGAATCAACATTATATGTAAGGGGGCGAGGTGCACTATTAACATAAACTGAGTTAAAATACTCATTAAAGAAATTACAAGTGTCTTCACCAGTACTCGAAACACGGTGTTTAAACTTCACTATTTGGGGTATATGACTAGATGGTAATTTCGATTTGACGAACCGCCAACAGTTTCGGACATTTGTTAATATTATCCTCACTCAGTTTTATGTAGTTAATACTCAATGTTTTGAAGACTAGACTCTCTCTTTCGAAGTGTTGAGAATGTGATGTAATCTAATGGATTAACGTAACTTTTCCACCGTGTATGATACTTTCTTTTCTCTTTACCCAATTTTATTAACGGAAAGGTATACCAAGGAGGATAGCGGGCTGTATTGATAATTTTTCGCTTAGGAATATATCTATCAATTATATCATTGATATAGTTATAAAACACCTGTACTATTAAATCCAAACTATTATTATTAGTTGTTAACAATTCAGATTCCCAGTCAATTGATAAAATCTCTGCTTGAATTGCATCAAAATCTGCCAAATGAAAAAGTTTCCTATCTATTAACTTTTGATGCAATGGAAGAGACACGTCTAAGGGTAACTCGATCACTAAAGATTTGTGATGCTCATCCTCAGCGGTCATAGGATCATTACAACTAATTACAGTGCAGTCCTTGTTTTTTTTTTTTTTTTTTTTTTTTTTTTTTTTTTTTTATAGAAGAGGGGGCAAACGGACAGTCGGTTCACCTGATGGTAAGTGAATAGCGACATCCACAGACACCCGCTATACCAGGAGATCAGCAGGTGCTATTGGGGCGCTCCAGCCCAGATGAGAGCAGTATTCCATGTGAGGCCGGATCTGCGCCTTGTATAATTGAAGGCGGTGTGAAGGCATGAAATACTGCTTCGCCCTATTGAGCACGCCAAGTTTCTTAGAGGCTAGTTTAGCCTTTCCTTCCAAATGACCACGAAACTGCACATCTCTCGATATGTCGACGCCAAGTATCCCAATGCTGGCTGCGGCAGTTAGGGGAGTGCCTTCAAATCGTAGAGGAACGACGAAGGGTGATTTTTTGGCGGTAAACGCGCAAACTTGTGTCTTGTTGGGGTTAAATTGGACCAGGTTAAGTCGTCCCCATTCCGAGACTTTGGTCAACAGAGACTCGATTTCAGACACAAGTTTGTTCCGACACTCATCGACTTGTTCCCGAGAAATATTAGAGCGGCCAGTGTATAAGGCATCTCCAGTGCTGTCATCCGCATAACAATGAATGCCGCTGGTTTGCAGCATATCATTGATATGCAGAAGAAACAGAGTTGGAGATAGTACACAGCCTTGCGGAACACCAGCATTAACAGACTTGAGGTCCGAGCATGTACCGTCGACAACGACCTTGATGCTCCTGTCTGCTAAAAAACTGGTGATCCACTTACATAATTTCTCGGGAAGCCCATATGATGGTAGCTTCGCTAGAAGTGCTTTATGCCACACCCGATCAAAGGCCTTCGCTATGTCCAAACTAACCGCCAGTGCTTCCCCCTTGCTCTCAACTGCCTCCGCCCATCGATGCGTTAGGAATATTAGAAGATCACCAGCTGAACGATTCCGTTGAAAGCCATATTGGCGATCGCTAATCAGCTGGTGCTCCTCCAAATACCGCCGGAGCTGGCAGTTAATTATGGATTCCATAATCTTTGAGAACAAGGAAGTTATGGCTATTGGTCTGTAGTTGGACGGGTCTGAGCGGTCCCCTTTCTTAGGGATCGGGTGTACCAAAGATGTCTTCCACGAGCATGGGACGACGCCTAATGAGTATGAGTGCCGAAAAAGACGCGTAAGGACGGGTGCCAACTCAGGAGCACAAGTACGTAGCACTAACGGAGGGATGCCGTCAGGCCCACTCGACTTATGGATGTCCAGCGAAAAAAGCGCTTTACGTACGGAGCTCTGTCGAAAAATTATTTCCGGCATTGAGGTATCACACCGAGGGATCGTCGGTGGTATTTTTCCCTGGTCATCCAAAGTCGAGTTGGAAGCAAAAAGAGAGCCTAGAAGATCGGCCTTCTCCTTCGCGGTGTGGGCCAACGAGTCGTTCCTCATGTGCAAAGATGGTAGGGATGGCTTACAGAAATTCCCTTGAACAGCCTTGGCGAGTGACCAGAATGCACGAGTTCCCGAAGGAAGTCGAACCAATCTCTCGCCAATTCTGTTCACGTACTCCGCTTTTGCCTCAGCAATAGCTCTTTTGAAGGACCTGGAGGCAAAGTTATACTCCTTTTTTAATGCGCTGGTCATTGGCCCAGGCTCGGTAGCTTAACCGCTTGTGGCGTGCAGCCATCTTACAAGTTTGACCAAACCAGGGCTGGGATTTGCCGCCTTTAGGCACACGGAAGAGCTTGGAATAAAAAGCTCCATGGCTTGCAGCACCACCTCGGCGACAGAATCGGCAACGATGTCTGGATCATCCAGCGAGAAGCAAATTCGCCCCCATGGGTAGGATGCGAAGAAGGACCGCATTCCATCCCAATCAGCTGACCTATAGTGCCAAACATGGCGGCAGCTGGCAAAACGTGGCCATGATGGGCGGGCAACTTGCACAGAACTCCGGATCAGACAGTGGTCCGATGAGCCAAGTGGAGCGTCCACGGAGACCACGTAATTGTCCGGGTGATAGGTCAGCAGAAGGTCCAACAGGGAAGGCGTATGATCTTCCACATCAGGGATACGAGTTGGTGATACCACCAATTGTGTCAGATCATATGCTGAGGCAAAGTCGTAAACAGATCTTCCTGCATGATCGGTTGTACGTGAGCCGAGCCACTCGGTGTGATAGGCGTTGAAATCACCAAGTATCACGATCTCTGCAGATGGGATCTGTTGTAGTACGGAATCTGTAGCCATTTGGATGTGCTCTATGAGTCGATCGGTTTCGTCATTACCGCTGTGGGACCTATATAGGCAGGCATAGACGCGGGGATGGTCATCGCTGTCTATGCGCAACCAGAGGATGGAGAGGTCCCTACCTTCAAGACTGCCAAGGCGGCGAGAGCAGACATCCTCTCTGACGTACGCGCAAACTCCAGCCCGCGGTACAAAAAAGTGTTCTAATTTGTACCCCGGACAAGAGAGATAGGAAGTATCAGCCGGAGAAGATATCTGAGTCTCGGTCAAAAAGAGCAGGGCCGGCTTCGCCGTCTGGAGGTGGTAGTGAACAGCGTTGAGATTGCTATGAAGTCCCCTTATGTTACAGAAATCCACGGTCATAGTGGTAGGGGACTTCTGCCGACTGCTCCGTTCACCCCGGGCAGTTTTTGTCTTGAGCACAGATTCGCCCCCCCCAGAATACGCGGGGCTGCCCAGGTTTCCGGGTTTAGGTACGTGTCCTGAGCCCGGAAGCCTAGAGAGGGATTCTCCGGTGCTTGTGCGACCGGTACCCTCCTGGGGTAGTCTTTGCGTAGTCTGTGCTGTCATGTATGTTGGGGGGGGGGGGGATGGGCCACCGGATCTCTCACAAACCGAACGAAACACGACGACATTTGCCGCCATTTGACGTCGATATTATGTGAGAGCGAAGTACTTCCCCGGACGCGCCGGCCCATTCTGCTGCAAAATATTAAATCCAACAATCTATTATTAACATTGAATGATGAACTAAACTGTTTTAAGTTTGTAAAACTCATGAAATCACCTGTCAATTGAACCAGTCCATTTGTATTTGGGTGCATCATCATTGAATTAGATTCAGTATCATAATACCATTCAGCATGAGACACATTAAAGTCACCGACTATAAGAAATATATCACTAGCGTGCTGTTCCATTAAACCACTGATAGATTCAAAGATTAAATCTAATTCTGAGTTATGGCGTTCACCATGCGGTATATATATGCAGCAAATATGTAAAAAGACGGAAGAGGAAGTGCCGGGGACAGTACCAGATTGAGAGAGCGGAATACTTACCCACAAATGGTCAGAATGCATAGTCGTACTCCATTCGTCACGCAAAACAGGGTTTTTATCTTGACATACTGCAATTATGAGTCCACCGCCCCTCTCCACACCTACCAAAGAAACATCCCTGTCTCTCCGAAAGACAACATACCTATCATCAAAAAACTCTGAACTATAGAAATTATTATTAAGCCAAGATTCTGTCAAACAAATAATATCATAATTATTGAGAAGTACTTGTGATAGAAAAGAGTGCGATTTAGTTCGCAGGCCCCTCACATTTTGATAGTTCACCTTGTTTTCACGCACGACACTGTACGTAATTTATTGATAGTCGACACCGTATTTAAATGACGAAAAAATTTTTGTTTGACAAACTCCCTATTTACGTATGTTGTTTGTGACACATTGTATTACATGATAATATATCATCATCAGAATTGATCCACCCATGGTTGAAGATAGGCCTCCCTCACTGAACACCATGAAGGCCGATCCCATGCCACGACATTACATGATAATGATGATATTATTATATACGTATCAGTATCAGAATTGATCTACCCATGGCTGAAAAGAGACCTCGCTCACTGAACACCAAGACGGCCGATCCCATTCCACGACATTACATGATAATGATGACATTATATATATATCAGCATCAGAATTGCTCCACCCATAGCTGAAGATAGGTCTCCCTTAATGAACGCCAAGACGGCCGATCCCATGCCACGACATTACATGATGATTATGATGATATTTCATCATTAGCCTCTATCCGTCCATGGCTGAAAGTAGGCCTCCCTCACTGAACGCCAGGACGGCCAAATTTTTGCCACGATATAGATGGCGATATATTATACTTGATGATGATAATAATAAAATAATAATATAGGTAATAATAATAATTTATAATAATATGTTGGGGATGTGAGTTCACATACGGTCATCTGATCCTAAACTAGACAGAGCCTATTGTTATGGCAACCAGACAACTGATACATACAGTTTATATATTTATAAAAACATATATATGTATTATTGATAAATTACACCCGGACACAGAACAAATGATCATGCTCATCACACAAACAATTGTCCTGGGTGGGAATCAAACCAACGACCTTCTGGTTTAGCAGCCAGGGTCACTAACCACTAGACCAACATTCCAGTCAGTGATGATGATGATGATAAATATTATCATCATAATAATATCTCATATTATCATAATATATAGATGATATTAACTACGAGTCTCTCAGCTGACCGCTCCGCGTCCTTCTACACGCCCCGCGCACTCACACACGCACACGGCGTGTTACAATTCATATACAATACACGTATAGTTTTACCGGGACGGCACCGTGTGGGAAGCTTGCTAACTACGGCAACGGCACGGTACCGTTGGGAGGCAATGCCGTGCCGTTGCCGTCGCCGTGCCGTCGCCGGTGAGTGGAAAAAGGAGCCATATTATGTTTTCATACATTTTTGCTTCCACGGCAACGGCACGGTGCCGTCGCCGTCGCCGTTACCGTGGCCGTGCCGGTAAGTAGAAAAACGCCCAATACCACGCTTTCATCTGCCAAGGTACAACTGTCTAGCTTTATTCTCCCGTGAGACAGTTGTTGTGTTTCGGAAAGGAGTGTAATTACTGGCACCGAGACTTAACATCGACCATCTTAAATCTCATAAGGCAATATATGAATGAGTTGCCTGAACTAATTACAAGTGTAGGTACTTGTTTATGTTCATGGGCGATAATACCGATAATGGGGAGACCCACTCCCCCGCGGGATGCCTCAGAGCATTTCCCGGCGTAAAAGAGAGAAAAAAAAAAGAAAGGCAATCGTTGGTTATCGATTGCTTACTGAGGAAGAATATCTATAACGATAATAGTATTTAAAGGTGAGTGAAGTTGGCGTACATTGAAGGTGGTCTATGTTCAGCAGTGGACGGACAGGTCTGATGATGATGATGAAGTTCACCTACCCGCACGACGACGTGAACTATATCTAAGTACCTACTACCCTAGTGACGATGACGGAATTACATAATAAACTTCTTTGCATAAAATATATAATATAGATAAAATAATTCATGTGAAAAACTTGTATTATTGTATAACAGAATACACTTGTATATCACGGCTGGGAACACTGAAATAGTGAATAGTGAATATATTACATAAAATATGACATAACTATTAACTTTTACAGTTATTTCACTTAAGTATTAAAATAATTACTTTAATTTGCGAATGTCTATGAATAAATTGTTAAGAAAGGCCAACTTATGATTCACGTTTACTGGCTGGTTGGTGATCAAAATCACGAATCGCTCTTGTCGACGGGACATAGCTCAACTAACTCTTAAATGTCCTGTAAGCAGGATTTTGAGTAACACCCCACCATGGTTCAACCCTTGTCGTGGCCCAACCCAAATTGGGACTCTGAGAGTCCCGGTCCCGGGCCCTCCTCCAGGTGCCGAACGAGCCGGGAAGCCACGACTCTCTCCAGAGCCTTCCCAGCCTCGTTCAGCAGCACCACCGGTCGCACCGACGCGGCAGAGTCCGGGGGTCGCCCTGCCTTCGGAAGCAGGCAGAGCCGACCCTCCTTCCATGCCCTCGGGAACTGTCCGGACCGCAGGCAGCGATCGAACAGCTCCCGAAGGCTGTCGCCGAGGTGCTCGAGAGAAAGGGCCAGAACCTTCCCGTGCACCCCGTCTGGACCCGGCGCCCTCTTCTTACTTTGGAGGCGGGCCAGAACCGCCTCCATTTCAGCCTCCGTGACGGGTGGCGGAACACCCTCCTCGTCCAGCGTCTGCCGAGCCATCCTGGGGGGCGTGAAGCCCCCAGGTGTGTCGGGGAAGAGTTCCCCGACAATCCTCCTCAGTTGGCCCGGCTGGAGCGTGTCGGTGAAAGGGGCCGACTGGGCGCGGAGCTTGTTCCGCGCCCATTTATATGGTCGGCCCCAGGGGTCCCTCTCGAGACCCTCAACGAGCTCCAGCCAGGCCTCCTCCTTGGCTCGGCAGATGGCCTGTTTTAGGGTCTTGATCTTTGTCAATATAGACACTGTACAGGCCGTCGTCCCTGTCGACATCCTGGGGGCGCCGCCGCCTGCTCCGGGTATACTGCCTCCTTGCCCGTTGGCAGGCGGCCCGGAGGTCGGCTAGTTCAGCCGACCACCAGTAGAGCGCCCGCCGCGGTGGCGGACGTTTCGCGCGCGGCATGGCCGCTCTGCTGACCGCGGTGAACGCGTCGCAGAGTCGGTCAGCCGCTTCGTCCACCCCAAGCTCCGACAGCGGCGGGAGGCTCCACCGGCAGACTATAGCCGCCTCCTCTGCCAATTCCCGGTCGAGCTTCGTGAGCGCCCAACGCGGAAACTGGCTTCGCTCCCTAGATGTCGACGACGACGACGCCGGACGGACGGGAGTCGGAGACACCTCGAACCTTATGTAACGGTGGTCCGAGAGATTCTCCACTCCCGTCTCCACCCTCCACCCCTCCACTCTGCGTGCGATGGCCGGCGTGGCGAAAGTGACGTCCACCACGGAACCTCCCGACCAACGCACGCACGTCTGGACTGTCCCTCTGTTGAGCAGGGACAGTCCGGCAGCTAGCGCCCAGTATGGGAGCCTTGACCCATTGTAGTCTATCTATGTAATGGTTTGTTTTTATTGTGCGGTTGAGGTGACATTTTAACTGACTCATAATGAAGAGGTCATTGTTCTTCATTGTCCGGTCAATTTTTAAACTTTACTTGTGGTAGCTTATATACTAAAGTTTCTATATCCACGCTACATTTGATTAAAATTAGCTTTACTATTCAAACAGCAAACTTACTTTCATATGGCATTAAATACATTTAGTATGAACATCTCATACCATATTCAAGACGCGTCCGTGTACGGTTAACTAATTTACTTACAATTATCATCCGCAAGTTTTAAAGCACAATGGGTTACTCTCACTGTTTTCTCGTTGAGATAGCTCTCTAGTATGTGGTGTTATTGCCTATTGTGCAGGGAAACGTGGAAAACTGCGTAATGCGGATTTCACGCATGAATGGGTAAAAACAATACGCGAACATGTCATGACTGCTACTTACCCAGACGTCAAAATATTGCTATGCAGATTTACCAAACACCTAATAATACTAGGAGATTTACAATGTTTTTTTACCTTTGCGGAGCTCGATATTATCGAATGTCTCGTTCACGAGACTGGACAGACAGTCTGAATGCCAAAACAGTTATGTGAAAATAACCATGTAAAAAAAACCTAACCAGTAACAGGTACTGCCGATAGAAGTGAAAACAAAACGATAAAATTCAAATACATACCTATAATACAGGCTGAAAAGATTATGACAACCTATACAACTTAAATATTTAGAAGTAACACAATTTGCAAAACAAATATTGCATAATCTCATACTTATGTATAAATAAATAAAACGTCAAACTGCGTCTCCAGCGATTCGTGTGCGGTGTCGTCAGTTCAGAGATTTTATCTCATCTGAAAATATGCGTACGGCGTTATAAGAAGTTTACACTTCAAAAACAAAATAAACATTTAATGTAATTTCTTTAATTTATATATTTCGGCACCAATTTTTTTTTTGTTCCCGCTGGGGAATGCTCTTAAGCATACCACCGGGCCCGGGGGAGCCCGGGGTTTATGTGGGACTCTCTGCGCCCGAAAAGATGGTAAAGTGAGCGCAGACTCTACCCACTAAACCCCAGCGGTGTTCTCCTCTTCGTCTGGGTGACCCGGCGAGGGAGCTGTGGACGTCCTCACCGGGCCACAACGGTGTGCCATCTGGCACTCTTCTCTGGAGGTGGGGGATGGCGTCCCCTCCTCCTTCTCCGCTTAAGGCACCCCGAACACATAAGGGTGCCTTATAGCTCGGGCCTTACACGCGCGCGGCAAATCCCCCGATCGGCCGCGCACAGGTCCCTCACGGCGGTGCGACCACCTGTCGCCGCCGCGCCCTCCTGCGGGTAGGGGCAGCAGTGCGCTCCCGCTCTGCCTCCTCCTTCTGCGACATCTCATCCTCGCAGAAGGAGAGGACCACCTGCCACATTCTCTCACTGGCAGTCATCGCTCGGATGACCGCAGGGACCGACGCCACCTCCACAAAGCGGTTGTCCCGCATCACAAAACAACCCCTCCCAACGTCGGTACAGTATAATGGGGTGCATCCTCACCCCTTGCCCCCTGCTCTTCTGTCCCCTCTTCTTGTAAGAGGGGTACAAAGAGCCCCCTCGGCCCAATTCGCTTCGGCCAAGGTGCAGCGGCTAACCCTAGGTTACTGAGCCCCACCGCCACGACAAGGCCTGAACCATGGTGGGGCCACTCTGTACAGCCTGCAACGACAGCGGTAACCACCAAATGAACCTTTAATACGATCTCTGGGGGCCTCAGGGATCAAGAAGGTAGTTTTACAAATGCCTTGGCACCGAACGAATTTAGTTAATAGAATCAGGCGTTAGATATTAAATTAATTATATTAATTAGCAATTATCCCGCGAAAAACGCAGTCTTTACAACAAATGTGTGAGTGCACGCATATGCATGCATATAGCACCGCCCTCCTTTCCCACACTGCATATGCGTACACTCGCATGCACCACCACCCCACATGCACCACAACCATAGTAAAAGACCACCACCAAACAATCTACGTACGTTTCGCCCCGACACCGAGGCATCCTCAGGATGTAGACTCTACGATTAGTAATCGTTAAGTGCAGTGTCTTCCCTGCTGTCGCAGTGATGACACCCTGGCGAGTCCTCCGCCCCTGCCACCTTCCACAGATACCTTCTGAAGCAGCCATGCCCCATCAGGATCTGCGCAAGGTGGATATTTCGGCACCATGTGCATTGCTGCTGGCCTTCTCCTGGCTGTCTTAATATGTAGGTCATCAATTTTGCACATCTGCTCTAATTAGGTTTATTTACCGGTGGGAGGGAAGCGCTGTGCCGCGCTCCCGGCTGCATGGGTACCACCATCTTGCTTGTTTCTCCCGTGAAATAGCTTTGCTGTGTTTCGAAGAGAAGGGCAAGACAGGCAGTGTAATTACTGACTCCGAGACTTAACATCTTATGTCTCAGGATAGACAACACATAGATGAGTTGCATGGGCTCGTTCCAGGTAAACTAGTTTATGTTCATGGGCGACGTCGACCACTTACCATCAGGTGGCACGTTTGCCAGTTTGCTTATCCAAGTAACATAAAAAAAGGACTCCGTAAAATATTAACACTTTTTCCTCAATTCTTCTGGTTAAATTCGTTCGGTGCCAAGGCAGTTGTAAAACTATCTTCTTGATCCCTGAGGCCCCCAGAGATCGTATTAAAGGTTCATTTGGTGGTTACCGCTGTCGTTGCAGGCTGTACAGAGTGGCCCCACCATGGTTCAGGCCAAGTCGTGGCGGTGGGGCTCAGTAACCTAGGGTTAGCCGCTGCACCTTGGCCGAAGCGAATTGGGCCGAGGGGGCTCTTTGTACCCCTCTTACAAGAAGAGGGGACAGAAGAGCAGGGGGCAAGGGGTGAGGATGCACCCCATTATACTGTACCGACGTTGGGAGGGGTTGTTTTGTGATGCGGGACAACCGCTTTGTGGAGGTGGCGTCGGTCCCTTGCAGGACTGACTAGCCGTCGAGGAGCCCTGTTTGTTTACTAGATCCGGGGCACCTCACCAAAGGCGGCATTGGTGGCACTCGCCGGGTTTTAGTGGGTAGTGCTGCGTCCACTTACTAGCTGTCGGGTGCAGCGAGTCCCACGTACCCGCGTGAGGAGCTCCACTCCCCGCGGGATGCCTCAGAGCATTTCCCGGCGTTAAAGGAAAACAGGCAGTACAGAGTGGAGGTGGAAACGAGTAAAAAATCAAGGGTTTCGAGTAAATCTTTGAAACTGCTTATTACTGTATAATGCTGATTATCAAGTGACATAATTATGCTAAAAAAAATCAATCCGAATACAACTATAAATTAAAAGCGCGAAGCTGCGGGCACCAGCTAGTCTCAAATAAAAAGAGATATATGTCTATAGCCATATACAAACATATTAATCAATGACATCGGGATTTGAACCGGTGACCCCCGTCATTCGTCGTCTTTGTATACTTTAGCATTGATGATCATTGAAAGTAATGCTCATTGCCCAATTCACATACTGATCATGAAGCAAAAATACATACTATTAAATATAACACAAGTATATTATTTATATTCAATGCCAAATTATCATGAGATTGTTGTAGACCATAGCCTTTCTAATGGTACTTTATGAGCAATTTACTATGATTAGTCAAAAAAACGATACTGAAGGTTGTATATATTCGAATGGAAGTTTATTTTCATGGTTTTTAAAATGTATGTATGTGCGTGTATATCACCAATATTAGCTTACTGCTCTAGCTAAATAGGTATTAGTTCTGGGTGAACTCATACCAGTTAAATGTACCAGTGGTAAAAGATTTCCGTGCTAGTAGTTTTATTAGTATTTCTATATTATTATTTCTATATATAATACTAGCTGTTGCCCGCAGATTCGCCCGCGTTAACTTTTAAAATTTGAGGGGTTGACCACCCTTATCACTTAGGGGTATGAAAAATAGATAGTAGCCGATTCTCAGACCTACTGAATACGCATATAAAATTTGGTAAAAATCGGTAAAGCCGTTCCGGAGGAGTACGGTAACTAACATTGTGACATGGAAATTTTATATATAAGATATTATTAAAATTCATAATAATAATCATCATCATCATCATCTACAGTGTCAAGATTTTAACAACCACTGCGGGACATACAACGCTACGACGCGGACGGCCGCATATATTTCATAATAAATAAATAAAACACATGAGTTGCCTGGGCTAGTTCCAGGTATACTAGTTAATGTTATGGGCGACGTCAACCACTTACCATCAGGTGGCACGTCTGCTAGTTTTTCCAACATACAAATAATATTATTAATATTGATAATAATAATAACTATTATATTTATTGCCAAGCAGGAAGGTGTTAGTTTTAATACATTTTATTGCAACAAACAATTTGATAAAATAATACACTTTAAGCGGATATTTCGAAGGTACGCATAGGTATATTTTTTAATTAACTACGACAAGTTTTTAAAATACATTTTAATGGTCTGTTAAGTCACGTGTACAAGTATCAAAATTCAAAAAATCTGAAAAGTTGTTAAAGAGCGTTTGTTGTTGTTGTTGTTGTTGTGTTAAAGAGAGTTGGTAAAGGATATTATAAAGTTAAAGATTTCATGGAAGATACCACACCCTGGGAATAGAGCATGCCTCTCAGGCATATCTAGATAACATGTAAATATAATTTGTTATAGAATAAATATTATTTGAAAAGATTACTTGCACGAGTTTATTTCGCCATTTCTTCTCAGTGGGCTAGCCTTGGAACCGGTGGTAAAGTCAATTGACGTTCAAAAAGATACTTTATAGGTACTATTTGATTTTTTATTATTATTTTGATATGATTTTGTCCCGAAGTGCTTGTTTCTGATACGATATGGCACCACGACGCTCTGTCTCGTGTGATCGCCTCTTAGTTTTCGGCGTTCAGGGTGCGTAGGTTCTTCACCACTTTGTCCAATTCATAGTTTGCCGGGAATCATTAGTTTAGTAGAAAAGGGTACCCATCACAAGGGCACACAAACATCAATATTCATATAGACTAGCATTTAAATATTTTTACCTTTAATGCAAGGTCCTACCATAAGCTGTCGTCACAAAATTTCGAAATAAATATAACCGTAAGTTTCTTTAGATTTTCATTTTAAATGAATATTTGATGAGATGTGACCTCTAAGTGTCTTTCGGTTAAAAAAGCTTGTATTACTTAATTACATATTTAAAGACTAAAAAAAAGTTTTCCTAGATTCTTATAAGTTCATAAACTCACTATTTATTATCCGACTGGGTACTGGGTAGCGGATTCGAATCCTGTTCAATGCAAACGAATATATTTTATTTTCAAACCGTTATTACTTATTATAACTTACATAATAATATTATTCACAGTATTGTACTTTATAATGTACCCTATACTGTATCCGTGTCGGACGCGAGTGGCGAGGGATCGGCCGTCTTGGCGTTCTTTGAGGGAGGCCTGTGTTCAGCAGAGGACGGATAGAGGCTGATGATGATGATGATTGTACCCTATAGAAAAGATACTGTTTTCGTTTCGAAATTAATTTTATGTATACTTGTTAATAGTCTTTCATTATGACACATTTTACGTAACATTCGCCTAGTTAACATTTAAATGTTTTTTAATATTTACATTTGAATATATACCTACATAATATAGCTATATTATGTATAAACTAATAAAATATGCGTTTGCAATATTTTTAAAGAGCCACGGTTAACTGTTTTACATAATACAATTTCTTATGTATCATGTAAGAAGTTATTTGTGTATAAATTGCAATTTGAAGTATAGAATATCTCCATTTTCCGATGCCAATATTCAACTCTACTCACAGACATAAAACTTTATCTTAGCTGTTATGGCTGAGAGGATGTGTATTTTATATGTATCATCATCATTATCCGTCCACTGCTAAACATAGGCCTCCTTCAATGAATGCCAAGACGGACGATCTTTCGCCACTCGCATCCAACATGGACCGGCCACAGCACGGACATCGTTTTCCCACTGGTTAATGTATATTATAAAAGTAAATTTATACTTACCCACGAATTTTTTTTTTATATAAACTATTCTAAGATGAAAAACATCGATTTTTTTAAGACAGGCCCTTTTGAAATCATTTTTTGTTGTTTTTTTTATTTCTTGTAAGTCTTAATTTTTTTATCATATTATCATATCATATCATATTGTAAGAGATATAAAATATGCCTATCTCTACAACAGGAAATGAATTAAACAGTTTAACACAAGATTAATGAAAAATTTCTTAATTAAACCCACACTTGAGATTATGACTTCACTAATTCACACCTAGCATCGTTAATCACTTTCACACAGGTTCCATAAAAACCCTAATTAGTCCTATTGAACGGTAGTTCGTGACGAGCAAAAAGTTCTAATGGCTAGTGTCGTAACGGCCAACGTGTGGAAACCTATTGATGGGCTAACATCGAATTACCGAGTGTCATGATGTGAAATTAATAAATTATATTATTACCGACGCGAGGAAATGTGCAGGTAATTGTTATAGAGAATAAGGGATAATGCAACTTCGAACAAAACAGCCGAGCTTTCGACATTCGCTGTTGGGACAGTAGCTATATAAACTTCTAGCTGATACAGCCATAGCCGGAGTGATGATCATTATTTTTATATTCTACTCACTGTTGCCCGCAGCTTCGCCCGCGTTAAATAAGATTTACAGTCGTACGCGGATTGATGGCGATTATTCTTATAGCCTAAGTTACTCCTTATAACATCATCTATCTGCTAATGAAAGTCCCATCAAAATCGGCCCCGCCGTTTCAGAGATTAGCCGAAACAAACAGACAGACTGACAGACAGACAGACGGACAGACAGAAAAAAATAAAAAAATGTTATTTTGGTATATGCACCGTGTACCTAGGTAACACTGAAAATGTTTAGAAAATGAAAAACGGCCTAATGTAGAAAATTGCCAATACTTTTATTGTTTTTCGAAGTAATCTCTGTTTCTTTCTACACATCGTCGCATTCGATGGAACCACTGAGAAAAGCAGTGGGCCCATTCTTCCTTAGGAGTCTCTTCTATGGCATTTTCGTACGCTTTCACCGCATCTTCAGGGCTCGTAAAGCGAATACCTCGAATTTTATCTTTAGTTCTTGGGAATAAATGAAAGTCGCAGGGCGCCAGGTCAGGACTGTAAGGCGGATGACTCATTATCTCGACACCTGCCATAGTCAAATATTCAACAGTCCGTTTTGCGGAGTGCGCTGAAGCATTGTCGTGGTGAAGGAGGATCCTGCTTCGAGGGCGCTGCTGTCGAATTTTTTCCAAGAAAACAGACAAACAGCGATTGACAGACCAGTCTGCAGTAACTGTCCTTCCATCTTCTAGCACAACTGTCGCGAAATGACCTTTCCGACCAAAGAATGAGGCAATCATCTTTTTTCCTTGAGTTCTTCCTTTCTTTACCTTAGTTGGCATATCCTCGAAAGGAAACACCCACTGAGCTGATTGTCTTTTGGTTTCGGGTTCGTAGCAATATATCCAGCTTTCATCACCTGTGATGATGTCAAATACAGCATTTGAGTTACCGCCGTTGAACTTATCTAACATTTGGCGACACCAGTCCATGCGGAGGCGTTTCTGGTCGTCGGTTAAAGTATGGGGAATCCATCTGGTACAAAGCTTCCTGACGCCTAAATGTTCGTGTAATATTTTTTGAACTTGACTCATACCAATGCCTAGGCTTGCCCGTATCTGCTGATAGGTCACTCTCTTATCTTCCTTTATCATGCGTCGCACAGCACTGATGTTATCTTCAGTAGTCGCTGTTAAAGGACGTCCCTCACGCGGATCATCACTGAGATTGCTACGTCCACGCTTAAACTCGTTAAGCCCACAACGAAAGTCATAATAAATCATTGACCGAAAATTTTCTCGCGTTATGTTCATTTTCACGTGTAATAAGAGTTTTAGATTTGCCGCCAATTCACAAAAACAAATGACAAATGAATGCAATATACTACATTAGGTTACCAAAGAGTTCTAAAATTGAAATTCAAAAAAAGTTTTCATTTTCAATGTTTCTAACTGGCCAGTTCTAAACATTTTCAGTGTTACCCACGTATACATTAATAAATTCAATAAAAAGCGGTTATTTTGCATGCATGCAGCATAGTTCTATAGTTCCTCATACTTTTTACAACAATTTTTGGCGTTTTCACCTCAAAACTGACATGAATATTGATGAACAACAACAAATGATCATTTTGTTGTTTTTTAAAGTGTCATTTTTTGAAGCAACCGCGCCAGAACTATTTGTAAAAAGTATCAGGAAATAGTTCCTGATACTTTTTACATAGAACTATGCTGCATGCGAACAGAACTCCAATAATTTTGTGATCTGCTAAGTTCACGGGCATCGGTTGTCGATGGGCGTCGGTAGTCACCATAAGGCTCCGACTGCTCGTTTACCTCCTTATGGCGTAAAAGAAAAAACCAGATAACTACAGTGACAGACACAGCGGTCAAACTTATAAAACCTTTTTACGCCGCGTCGGGGGTTAATGCGAGGATGCAGAGTGCAGACCGCTCCTTACTCCTATGGGTGGTGAGGTGTGGGGCATTGCATCAGACCGCCCAAAACAGTTGTTTTTTATGTTTTTTTTAGTTTTTGTACCGAAAAAGTGAAATAAATTAAACCTGTATAATCATAGACTACGTAGTTTAAAAGGAAGAAAATATGGAATAAATTTCAAATTTAAAAGAAATATTTTTTCCTTCAAATGTTTACAGACTGCTTCAATTTATGCTATGTTTGGAATTTTTTATGATCGAGTCAAGTTAATCTAATCGTGTAATGAACTTACAAGGGTTCTAGGTAATATCCTTGAATATAACATATCTTTTATCCAGGCCGATAAATTACGCGGGAATAATTTTCCTCATTTTTTTGGCAAGCGCATCTCACTGTTCACTTTCCAATACACTGCCTTAAGAAAGGGAAGTACAACTTGAGTAGTAAACAAGTACTATTTGAGTGGAAGACATTAACATACCAAGCAATTGAAATTGGAAAGGATTTCAATATAAACTTGACCGGCCGGCCAGTTAGTGTAAAAGAATCACATAAATATAAAAAGTAACGATATTTTGCAACTATCTGTGTTCGATGTTAACCTGTTCTTATTTAAACCAATGGAAAAGTTTTGAGTTCTATATAAAAACATTGTTTGTCTAGTAGCAAAAGTATAAGCGACTTTTGCGACCTCGATACCTCGAAATCAGGCGAGGAGGTTAAATAAGTCCCCACCATGGTTCAGGCCTTGTCGTGGCGGTGGGGCTCAGTAACCTAGGGTGAGCGGTGCACCTTGGGCGAAGCTAATTGGGCCGAGGGGGCTCTTTGTACCCATCTTATAAGAAGAGGGGGCAGAAGAGCAGGGGGCAAGGGGTGAGGATGGGATCCTCACCCCATTGTACTGTTCCGACGTTGTGAGGGGTTGTTCGGTGGGGGTCAACCCCTCGGTGGAGGTGGCGTCGGTCCCTTGCGGGACTGACTAGCCGTCGAGGTGCCCTGTTTGTTTTCTAGATCCGGGGCACCTCACCAAAGGCGGCATTGGTGGCACTCGCGTATTTCCCGGCGTTGGAGAAAAAAAAGGGAGGTTAAATAAGTTCGCTGGGTTGGAAAAAAAGGACTCTTTATAGTAAAAGTTTGCTAAACCTCATCAGGTATGCAGGTTTATTTTACCGTTACTTAGTTAGGGCCGAGAGTTGCATAAAGACTTTGACTACAGAGGGACCAGTTGTTTGTGGGTGACGTAAAACTGTACCACCAGTGCGTACCGCGCCTATTCAAGGCTAAGATGTTAATGTGCTGAGCATTTTCATAAAAAACCGGCCAAGTGAACCGAGTGTCCGTTTGCCCCCTCTTCTATAAAAAAAAGTGCGAGTCACTCTCGCGCACGAAGGGTTCAGTACTGTTATGATAATATCAACCCTTATACGTGCCACTGCTAAGCACGGGTTCACCGATGCGCTTGCCCAATGCGGGTTGGTGAACTTCACATACCTTCAAAGACTTTTAATCTCATCAGGTATGCAGGTTTCCTCACGACGTTTTCCTTCACCGGTAGTGTTATATAATATACCTACTACATTAGATACTTAAATACTTATTTTATTATGTTTTTAGTATTTTTTGTTATAGCGGCAACAGAAATACAATATTTTGAAAATTTCCACCGTCTAGCTATCGCGGTTGATATACAGCCTGGTGACGAAGATACAGACAGACGGTCACAGACAGCATAGTTCTTAGTAATAGGGTCCCGTTTTTACCCTTCGGGTACGGAACCCTGACAATTTTTACAATGGACAGTGAATATTGCTAGGTAAAAGATAATTATATTATAATAAAACAATTTTTTTACGGATTTTATCGCGGTTTATTAAGATTAAACACAGATTCCAACCAAGGATGATCCGTGAGGCTATTGAAATTAAAAAACATCCTAATTTCAATAGAGAAGATGGCTGGCTTCTACCACCTGCTTGGGATCCCATTATTAAAATTATCAAATCAAAATCCAAGCATAATGTCACAGATTAAAGATACAGTTAGCACTTTCTGCGTAGATAGGACTGACCAAAATATTGATGTATCATAGGGTAGTTTCGAATAACTTTGTAATGATAGGACGTATGACACCTCAGTCCTCCCGTGACCATGGTTGCTGTAAAGTATCCGAAACGTCGGGCTTGTAAAAATCTTAATAAACCGCGATAAAATCCGTAAAAAATTGTTTCATTATAATGAGTGAAATTCGCGTAAACATTAGAAAACAATAGATAATTATATTATTTTTATAAATATAATTTAATTTAAAACAATAACAAGATGACAAGATGAGATGTTGGAAGAGTGGTTGTCTTGGCGTTCTTTGAATGATATTTATGGAGAGATGGTATACGAATGCCGCGAAGCCTGCTAGTCTCAATATAGACTACAGTTTTATTTTCTTTATCGCCGGGAAATACTCTGAGGCATTCCGCGGGGGAGTGGGTCTCCCCACGTGGGTATGTGGGATTCGCTGCGCCCGAAAGCTGGTAAGTGGACGCAGCTCTACCCACTAAAACCCGATGAGTGCCACCAATGCCGCCTTTGGTGAGGTGCCCCGGATCTAATAAACAAACAGGGCACCTCGACGGCTAGTCATCCCCACAAGAAACCGACGCCACCTCCACCGAGGGGTTGTCCCGCACCACAGAAACCCTCCCAATGTCGGGACAGTACCCATTGTAAAATGATGCGGTTCCCATCCTCGCCCCTTGCCCCCTGCTCTTTTATCCTTCTTATGAGAGGGGTACAAAGAGCCCCCTCGGCCCAATTAGCTTTGCCCAAGGTGCGGGGCTCGCCCTAGGCTACTGAGCCCCACCGCCACGTCAAGGCCTGAACCATGGTGGGGATATAGACTACAGTAGTTGAACAATAAATTAGATTTTTTAATTACCCTAATCTGCCTTTCCAATGAATAAAATATAAAAAAAAACCTAACCAGTCATAGGGACTGTTGATAGAAGTGAAAACAGCAACACAACTCAGCACTGAAGAGCAGCTGACTGTATCTTTCTCGCTCGGGCACACTCGGTGGACCCGAGTTTACCCGATCAAGCCTTCCATCTCCAATCGTGACGGATCAGCCTCACTCACAGCCTACAAAAATCTGCGAAAAGAAGTTTTCCCTTAAAAATTGTCGCGTGGAGTGTTCGTAATGAACACCTAAACTAATGAATCGTTTACTAAATTCCTGCATCCTAATAGTGGTCCAACTTAAGAGATAGGATAGTCTTGAACACGATATGTGGCAAGTCTGCGCGGGCCACTAGTAAGTCAGTTAATTTTATTGTAGAGGCATTTTTAAAACTACAAAGATACAAAGTAGTGCCTCTTGCATCACTTTCACCCATCCCATTCGCTTCACTTATGTTTTTACTATGCTAATGTTATCTTATTATCGTAAAATAATAATAACTGCGATCTCTTAGTAGAACGCATGCAGTTCTGTTCAGTTCACAGTTATTAGTGGTCGCTAAAGTTGAACTAATGTCTTGGATTGAATGTGATTTCCAAAGTCCAAGCGATTTAAAAGGTCAGAAGATCTGATGTGTTAGTCGGAATCATATGAAGAGTTCTTCACCACTACAACATTCAGATCAACTAGAAAAACGTCGAATAAAACACATTCCATGTATGCTAATCACTGGGAATTCTATTAAGTTGTTGGCTTTTTTTAAAGCATCAGTTATGGACAGGTGGAGGAAAACATTAATAGAAACCTGAAAGTTTGATGAGATTAAAAGTCTTTGAATGTGTGTGCAGTTCACCATCCCACTTTGAACCAGCTATAGGTGAACTATAGCCCAACTCCTCTTCTGGTTTCGAGGAGGGCGATCGTGGCAATGATAGGTTTAGGTGTATAGGTGTTACGATTCAAGAGATCCTATGACAGGCGACTCAACCACAACTACTCGATTTTGACGTGACAGCGTCTTATAATTCGATGGAGCCGGCTGCACGGACGAAAAAACATGACGTATGCGGCGTTACCTCACTCTGAGGCGTTCCATTTTCTTATGACGTTGTCACGTTCAACTATCGTCAGTAAACCGACTTTACAGACAACCGATTTTTGACGACATTTCTTGCCTAACACGACGAATATATGGAATCAGCTGCCACTTACGGTGTTCCAAACCGACACGACTTAGGGACTCAAGGAAAGAGCATACTCATCATATTTGAAAGGCCGGCAACCTGCTAATCCTTTGATGTAGCAGGTGCTTGTGGATGTCGCTTTTCACTTACCATCAGATAAACCGATTGTCCGTTTGCCCCCTCTTCTATAAAAAAGGCGATCACGGTAGTTTCAGTAATAGTGGCTTATCGGATTACAGATAGGGTTAGACGTTCGGAAATTTTGCACTTGCAAAATATCTTGCCCGTAAATTAGTTTGCACGCGTATTGAAAGTTGCAGTTAATTTTAACGAGTGACTTTGATGAAACAGGTAAAGTTCACTTTTATGAAACACAATCATTATGAGAGAATCACTTTAATGACGATGATTATATTTTTACCCGACCGCGCAAGGAGTTACAGTTTTCGAGTGTATTGGTTTTATTCGCTGTAGGTCCTGAACGGCCTGTTGAATTGTCGGCTTGAGAAGTGTCGTTTCTTAATTGTTTGAGCGATATGCTCCATAAAATAAATAATAAAAACCAGCCAAGTGCTAGTCGGACTCGCGCACGAAGGGTTCCGTACCATTACATAATTTACAACATTAGACACTTTAACAAAAAATAAGGTTTATGTAGGTGGTTAAAAAACATTTAATTTCATAAAAATTAAATGTTATTTTTTAAATATTTCAGTTGATTGAATGAAAGGTAAATTGCGGTTTACGATTTATGACGTATTGAAAAAAAAAACTACTTACCAGATTTCGTTCAAACCAATTTTCGGTGGAAGTTTGCATGGTAATGTACATCATATATATTTTTTAGTTTTATCATTCTCTTATTTTAGAAGTTACAGGGGGGGGTACACACATTTTACCGCTTTGGAAGTGTCTCTGACGCAAACTATTCAGTTTAGAAAAAATATATCTTAGAAACCTTAATATCATTTTTAAAGACTACTATTCATAGATATCCCACACGTATGATGAGTTTCAGTTCTAAGTATGGGGACCCCCAAAATTTATTGTTTTTTTCTACTTTTGTGTCAAAATCTTAATGCGGTTCACAGAATACATCTACTTACCAAGTTTCAAGAGTATAGTTCTTATAGTTGCGGAAAAAAGTGACTGTGACATACGGACGGACAGACAGACAGTCAGACAGACAGACATGACGACTCTATAAGGGTTCCTTTTTTGCCATTTGGCTACGGAACCCTAAAAACGAAATGTGAATGTCTTATATCGTCAATAATATTTTTGTTTATACCTAGGTGAGATAAATATTTGCTGACGAACATTTATAACGGTTGCTAACTTCCACCTATGTGTGATGGAGCTTCGACTGGCATTAGG
Organism: Helleia helle; assembly: GCA_963853865.1. Lineage (NCBI taxonomy): Eukaryota > Metazoa > Arthropoda > Insecta > Lepidoptera > Lycaenidae > Helleia > Helleia helle. The sequence continues at coordinate 2,195,312 of OY971435.1, forward strand.
CTAAGCCTCAGGTGACTCGGTTGTTTCGGGGAAGAGAAGAAAGAAGAGTTACATTCCCACTTATATATTATACTAATGAAAATCAATATTTTTTCATCTACGTTACCGATCACGCATCATCAGCAAAATCATTATTCACACAATCAGAACTATACATACAGTCGTAGAAAGTTTTAATCATTGATATATCAATATATACAAATGTATATTTAATGCTAAAATATCTCGTTTGTCCGTCCGTGTAGTGCTGCATAGATAAGCGTCGAACACTAGCACATTTTATTTTATGTATTTTACATAATAAAAGAAAGAAGAAAGAAAGTCTAAAAAGCTTGATGGAGCCCGGTGTTGTTCTCTGAATATATTTTGGCGTTCATCATAACAACCGGACTAAAATTATAAACGCGAAAGTTTGTGAGAATGTATGAATGTATCGATGTATGTTTGTGAGAATGTATGAATGTATCGATGTATGTTTGTGAGAATGTATGAATGTATCGATGTATGTTTGTGAGAATGTATGAATGTATCGATGTATGTTTGTGAGAATGTATGAATGTATCGATGTATGTTTGTCGCTTGTTCGTGCAAAAAGTTGAAGTGGCAGAGGTCTGGTCACACACTCAGGAGAACGGATGGCTGATGGGACAATAAGGTTCAAGAGTGGAGGGCGCGTTAGGTTTTACTTAATGATAATTATATGACAATTCGGAGCAAACCAGGTGATATTGCTAGTACAGCTAGTTCAGTGGGCCACTGGCGGTATTGATAGCAAAAACACTGATGGCATTCATCGCCTGGCCGGGTTATTGCCTCGTACCGGTAGAAACTGTCTCAAACCAGTTCACTACCAACCGTTAATAACTTTTTAATGACGTGTATCGTTTACTAGCTGTTGCCCGCAGCTTCGCCCGCGTTATTTTAGATTTACAGCCGTTACCGGAGTGATGATGAATATTTTTGTAGCCTAAGTTACTCCTTATAACATCAGCATCTGCACGTGATCAGCCCAGCTGTTTTAGAGATTGGCCGGAACAAACAGACAGACAGACAAAAATTGCTATTTTGGTATATGTACCGTGTATACATCCATATGCATTCAATAAAAAGTGGTTTATTTAATATTACAAACAGACACTCCAATTTAATTTATCTGTATAGAATATAGATAACTTTACGAAGAGATCGTAAATTTTATTCTAGTCTAAGGTTGACTTGTTTTAATAAAAATGCTTCTGGATCCGCCGATATATAGAGAAGTCGACCGGTTGGTTTCGTGTGTGTCAGAGTACTATAAACAGAAGTCGTGTGTGTGAATTCGGTCTAAGTAAAATTTGTTCAAAAAAGAATGGAACACCGGGCAGATCGAATTATCTATGTTCATATCAAAATTTATAATAAATAAAAGTCAATATCTGCAACGCGTCTGCTTTGTTTTCCGAGGCACATATATATTATTGTTACAACACAATCGTAAGAAAGCGATGTGCCTCGTTGTGGTCGCGCTTACGGGGCAGCCCGAACAGTCTCCTGAGCGCGCTGTGTAGACGATGGGACTCCCAACTGTTGAAGCATTGGATGCAGCTTCATCCTACAGCAGTTCGCTACTATCTTTATAAATTTGTAAAATTTATAAATCGTTTACCAACACTAGAATTAAGGACATTGTTACTGTGGGAAATATAGGTGAAAGGCGTAAAGGGAGATCTCCGACCGAGCGAGATGGTATGCTCGGTCAGGCCGAAGCCCACTTGCTATCAATTCAGCCGTTGTATGTATAGCGACGAGCTGTGGAACTTCGATAGCGTGATTCAAGAATGTGGCGCTGATTGGTCCGCCACAGTTACTAACAAATATATATAAAGTGTGTGTATGTGTGTACTCATTTATGTACACGCGTATAATATAGTATAGTATAATTGCATTACACTGTCACCTTTTTGGTTATTTTGTAACTAAAAACTATATCTTCTTCTGACATCTATACTGTCATTATGAGAAAATTGTTATATAAAATAATGTTGACTATAGCTAACTTCAGGGTGTCGGTTTTTCATAAAGGTGTGCGCGCGCATCGTAAAAATTTACTCTCATCATTTTTCCCTAACGCGCCAAAAGAAGTATAACTTCAAAAATCTGAAATATATTACAACAATATTATAAAGAAATGACACCGTCATACCGCTTGCCGTCACGCATTCGAGTCGCTTTTAGCGCCAAGGCGCTAATAGGTGTTTCTCACAAATCGCTCTTGATCGTGAAATACGACCAACCAAAACCATTCCCAGGCGGGATTTAAAAATGTTACCAAAGACAAACGATAATTACAGTAATTTTACTTGTCAATGTTAATACATGTCTAAACCAAAATGGCGCCTGTGCGGTTGTGTTTAGGTATGTATCAGCGATCCTCTTACATCGCGTGAGCATAGCCGAGTGTGACGTTTGGCAATCACGCATACGTGTCACAGAGAAAGAATTCACAATAGAAAATGTGCAAAAAACGAGTAGGTATCACATGGAATGTGACGCAGTATACAAGTGAGGTGCCGGGCATGAGGGGTAGTGAGTTCAGATCCCATTCACAAAATTTGTGTTATGAAAATTTAAAAGTATAGCAAAATTTTCTGTTATCTGGTGCAAAGTTTTTTCGACCTTACCGACACTAGATGGAAGTCATATTTTTTCCTGGCCTATACTGTCCCACTGCTGGGAAAAAGACTCCCTCGCTTGTCCAGGCGTCGTATTCTGCACTACGCCAGTATTTTCGTAAATCGTCGAGGTAATCGCGCCATCTCCATCGAGGTCTGCCGCGTCTCCGAACCCAGTCTGTAGTTTTCGTGGCCCACATCTCGTTGGGCATCTGGCAGATGTGTCCAGCTCAGTCCCATTTAAATTTAGCAGTTGCCAGGGCTACATCGGCTACTTTAGTTTTGGAGTTCTTAAAGCGATCGCTTAATCTGACGCTTAGAATATTGCGCTCCATCGCACGTTGGAAAACCTTTTTTTTGTGTTAGTTGGATAGGCAAACTGGCAAACTTACCACCTGATGTTAAGTGGTCGACGTCGCCCATGAACATAAACTAGTATACCTGGAACGAGCCCTGGCAACTCATTTATATGTTGCCTATCCTGAGACATAAGATGTTAAGTCTCAGTGCCAGTAATTACACTGCCTGTCTTGCCCTTCTCTCCGAAACACAGCAGAGAGTTTCACGGGCGAAATAAGCAAGAAGAAATAACCTTGCTTAGCGAAAGCTTTTGAGCATTATTGAAAGACCAAGACTGTGCGCCAGAGGTCAGAAGGAAGGATGCACATGTCCACGGCCCACGGGTGTTTTGTTTTAAAGAAATGGGAAGGTCACCCTTCATGGACCAACGGCTCAAATAGATTGAAGTCATAGATAAAAAATACTTATTACTAGAGAAACCGCACGTAAAATGTTACTTCAATCATAGGAGTTATTAGAAAATAAATAAGACAACGTAACTTTAAATGAATTACGTTGTTGATGATGACGATGATAAATAATTTTCTTGTCTATGGCATCCCTCGGGTTTATGTTAAAGATTGATTTGTAGTAAGTCGTAAACCTCTGTTTAGTTTATTATGAGAGTTGTTTGCAGTAGAAAGAGGCATTTTGTAAGGCTTTTTGGAACATCTTCCTGTGTCACTTTTTTTTTCTTTTACGCCGGGAAATGCTCTTGTACCTCAATTTACTTGGCCCCGCCCAAGGTGCTGGGTTCACCTTACACTACTGAGCACCACTGCTACGACAAGGCTTAAACCGTGGTTGGGATCCCCAGTAGGTACACTGATGGTATAGTTAACAATTTCTACTATTCACAAATTCTATCGTGTAGAGGTATCCAGTTGTTTCACGGTCGATCTATATTCATACTGTTATTTAACTAGTTACGTAGTAATAAGTAGACCTTAAAGACCAAGGCTTCGTGTATTATACGCTTCACCTGTTCATCAATATTTTTTTCTTCAAATACTAGTTTATGCCTATCTCTAGTATATTTTTTAATATATGAAATTAATAATATAAAACTATTTAAAACAGGATAATTACCATGTTTTTCATTTTACACAGGACAGTCTCGTGAACAAGACATTCGTAGATGATGTCGAAATATCGAACTTCGCGAAATAAAAGCGAAAAAAAAAATTATTTCTCATGTTAAATAGTTTAATGTGAAAAAAAAACATGTTAATTTAAAATATGAAATACATAAATTATATTTGTATTTAGCGATATTTAAAAATCAGTTAATCGAAAAGTTTGTTATGTTAAAGTTTGATTTAAATTTGAAATCGTGTTTACTGTTTTACAACTTAAGAAAGCTGACCCAGTGATCTGGTTACTTCAGAACGAATGACGTCATAATTTCGTTAAAAAAATCATTAAAATCATCTAATCCACCACTATATAGCAAAGATCGATTATATAATAAAATACATTGTATACCTAAAACGATAGCTTCGTAAACTCTCACGTGATCGTGGGTGAACCTAATTGGTCAAACGAAGATGGCGTTGAATAGGTAGAGAGGTATAAGATGGCAAATAAACATATATAAATAGAGAAAGGATATAATAGCGAACAAGTGCGAAATTGATTAGTGCGTTGGGGGTTCGTTACAAAGTTTTTTTAAACTGTAACAGCAAAATTACATCTATGAGGTAAGAGGTAGTGCCATGTTGCTTAGCAGCCGAATTGGGCCGGTACGACCGGGGTGGTACCTCTCGCTCACATAACATCGGCGTCAAGTGACAGGTATGCTGTCGCATTTCGTGCGGTTTGTGAGTTTCCGGTGGCCCATTGGGGAAAAGAAGGGCAACGCATCTGCATAATCTTTGGTTGTGCGGATGTGTTTGGGCGTCGGTAGTCGCCAAACGGCTTCGACTGCTCATTGCCCTGCTATTCCATAAAAAAAAGAGATTTTTCCTTTTACGCTGTAGGATGTATCTTCTTGCCAAACAAGATTATATGTCAATGGACTCTTTAATAATAAATGTCTGACAGACAGACGGACAGTGGAGTGAAATTATAGTTTTGCCATGTCATTTGTGAAATAAACCCTAAAAATGTTTCTTTATTTTATGATAAAATAAAGGTCATAGAACGCGACCGGCACCAAGTGGGGCAAAGTTATGGTTGTTGCGCCATTTTGGTTTCGTTTTTATAGCCCGATCGTTTAGTAATGTGAGATGTGCATTTTGGGTGGCTCATCGGTTTATGATATCCACTGATGGTTAATGCGTTGGCGCTCAAGCCGGAGGTAGCGGGTTCGAATCCCGCCACGGAATAAAAAGTTTTCTGTGTCCCTCTTCTAATCTCTAAATATTAAATATATCTAATAATCTTAAATATATTATGTATGGTATAAAAATATTAAATATATTTCCGTTGTCTGGTACCCGTAACACAAGTTCTTTGAGAACTTACCACGGGACCAAATTGACGTGGTGTAAAAAGCGTCCATAGATATTATAAAAAAATATTATAAAATGTACCTCTAGTTACTGGTGTTTTCATTCACCTGACCTGTAAGCTACTGGTAAGTCATACGTTTTCAGTTACGCGGTTTATTAATTAATGTACGTAGGCAGTGAAACGCTGTACTCGTACGACATCTTGTTCCTGATATCAAGTATTACTTTTCGCGCTTATTCATTCATCCATCTGATCTGGTGATGTAAGCAACGAGATGCGGATTTCCTTATAATATATAATAATAATATCAAACCTTATATGTCCCACTGCTGGACACGGGTCTTCTCCCCGAAATCAGGCGAGGAGGGTTTTGGACGATATTTCACTGATGCGCAGGTCCAATGCGGATTGGTGAACTTCACACCTTCAAATACTTTTAATCTCATCGGTGCGGGTTTCTTCACGATGTTTCCTTTACCGGTGAGCAAGCGATGGTCTCATGTTCAGGTGCACGTAGAAATTTAGGTAAATCCATTTCAAGGTATCACAGGGGTCAGGATCGAACCCCGACCTCTCACTCAAGAGACCGATTCCATACTATACCATCGTCGCTGGAACTCAGCTAAATTTAGAATTGCAGAGGTTCTTAAGTCAACAAGCTTTGTTCAGGGTAATTTGTAGGTTGTTGTGATAAAAGTATGTACTTTTTCTGGTATATATGTATCTAGATTGCTGTTCAGACTTCAGTCAAAGGTAGTTAATTGTATAATTGATACGGGTCTTTACCGGAGTCCTCCAAAACAAGTTCTTGATGGCGCGGGAAAAGGTGTGATTTTTCATCAATATTAATTATTTAAGATATGGTGATTTCTAAAGGGCGTGGAGATGAACAGATATGAGCCAATGTAACCCGATAGCTTTACACAAGTTGATGAAAGTTATTAACGAGCATATTATGCGGAGTTTGGTAAGATCGTATCACAAGGCTGACCCGCCTCACCAAATTTGATCTTTAGTGAAACTCAGAAACCATACACGCTACAGGTAGGTGTTTAGTGCTGTATGTATAAGGTCTTTATAATCTAAAAGGAAAATATATCAAAATAAAATAACAACCCGCCAAGTCGTTATATACCTACTCAATAAATACCGGACAATGGAGTGATCGTATAACGGTCAGGATTTTATCATTTCACTTAAACGCAATTCATCTTCATCATCATCAGCCTCTATCCGTCCAAGGAACATAGGCCTCCGTCAATAAACGCCAAGACGGCCGATCCCTTGCCACTCGCATCCAACACGGACCGGCCACCGCATAGAGATCGTTTCCCACCTGGTCTATCGTCTTCCCCCGCCGAATAACACTTCGTCTACCTAAACATGACCTCGATTCCGTTAAACGCAATTAAGTATACGAAAACAATTACAAATGTACAAAAAAGTACTCGCACAATCACAAAAAAGAAAAGAATACGTTAATAGATAAAATTAGAACAATAATAGAAATAATATTTACGATTAATTATTTAATTGCTGCCGAACTGGGCTGGCATGACCGGGGTGGTACCGACTGGTACCTCTCGCTCAGATAATACCGGCGTCAAGTGACAACTATGATGTCGCGTTTCGTGCGGCTTATGAGTTTTATGGTGGCCCATTGGGGGGTAGGGAAAAGGGGGGCGGCGCATTTGCGTGGCCTTAGTTGTGCGGATGTGTATGGGCGTCGGCGCCGTGAGGCTCCGACTGCTCGTTTGCCCCCTGATAACATAAAAAACATAAGTAAATGGTAACTTTTTCTAACATAAATATTAACCAACAGCCACACCACGCTAACCTAGCCCGTAAGAATTTGTGTGGGGTAGTAGAGACGGAAATGAATTTAAGAGATTTATATAAATACATAGGTACCTCATATACACATCCATGACCCGGCGCAGACAAAAATTAATAACAATAAGTTTTCTTTTAATATTTATAACTACAATTTATCACTTATCGTACTTTCTAGTGTATGTATGTGTCTGACACGCTCTTGACCGGGTGTGTCAATATCTTAAAACATTACTTGCAAGTATTTATTGTTGCGGGTTTCTCACGTAACGCTTAAACAGTTTATTGAAATTTGTATTGTTTATTGTTATTTATTACATGAAAAATATTGCGTTTGAGGTCTTGGGATCTTCAAATCGTTTGCATACTCTCTTAGGCCTTTAGTCATCTTTAATGTTAAAAAAATAAGATTTATTTTTATTAACTTTTTCCTTAAGGCGAGTCACCGCAGGCGAGTATTAAATAACGTTCACACAAAAAATATCAGATACACCTAAAGATGTGCTAATTGGTTACACGATAAGATGTACTTTACTCGACCTTAAAAAATACTAAAAACATGCTAAAATAAACTAAAACGAATAATAAATATGTACAATAAATATACATATAAAATATGTAAGTTTGCACATCATTTTTATATGGAAATATTTAATTTTCAATACTACAAAGAACGTGCTATTTTTTAAAATCTCAAGTCCTAATTTTTTTTAGTTAAATTAATCCGAAAACTTGAAATTATTAAGACTCATTATATTTAATTTATTGGTAGGGTAAGGTAGTTGGTAGTTGGTAGGGTAAGCCGATCTCAGTACAACGCGAGTAGAGGGGGTTTAGCCGTCTTGGCGTTCATTGAACCTCCATATTATGTCTATCATTTGTCGGTACGGGTTGATAACGATATTGAAAAGTACAAAACATCGTCGAGCCTCGAACATATAATATAGCGGCACTGGACACCACACCAGTCCATCAGACCGGCATCTAGACCGCGGCACACTTATGACGCAACCCGTCATTATAACACCATCGCCATGATGATATGACTCTAATGATTTGACATTGATCGTGAAGGTCTTGAGTATACTGGTAGCAGCTTAGCTGTGTCATCAGGGCGGATATAAGGGGTTTTTTGTGCTGCAGCAGTGAATTCCAGTTCCTTTACAACAGAAAAACAATGGACAATGTACAAATTACCTTTACAATAACAGTCATAAGTCAATAGGCTTCGGCAAATAGGCATAAAAATATCAAAAACTGTTAAAACAATATAAAATTGTTAGAGGATTTTCTTAGGTTTGTTCACTTGGTGTCCTGTGTTAGTCAGATCCAGGACACTCCCCTTCTACCGGCTGAAATAAACTCGCAGTGATTTAGTGCGGTATATCGGCGCGAAGGTAGTGGTGAGCGCCGGGAGTCCCACATATCCCCGGGGATGTCCTATACCCGGGTGGATGCGCAAAGCATTACCACTGCGACAGCAAAAAAAGGTCTGATCACTTAACATCAGTTATGTCATCTGCTAATTTGTCTATCCAAATGACATAATTAGGCATCAGATAATGATTGATGTTATAGGCTTGATATTTTGGATGATTATCAATGGTCTAGACTCTAGACTCTAGGAACTTAGTTATATATCTGAAATCCATCTAATGTGCGATAAAATTGTTTCAACGTGGGATTCAATCTGTATTTAGGATACGACCAAAAAATCGCAGACGTATTCAAATATCAACGCTTTCGTGTCGAAGGCGTAGTTTTAGGAAACTCGGAGAAAGTCAAGCCCAAGGTGTGCCCTGCGGAAGCTCGTAGAATGTCTTTCGGATGTCGACGAATGAAAGTTGCTATTATTAATTATTATTTTAATGATTTTAGCATCCTTCTTGTCTTGTTTCTCGCTAAACAAAACTGTTTTTACGTCACACATCTTTTTTTAAGTGATCAGGGGGCAAACGAGCAGTCGGAGTCTCACGGCGCCGACACCCATATACATTCACATAACCAAGGCCACGCAGATGCGCCGCCCTCCTTTTCCCTTTCCCCCAATGGGCCACCGGAAACTTACAAACCGCACGAAACGCGACACCATAGCTGTCACTTGACGCCGGTGTTATGTGAGCGAGAGGTACCACCCCGGCATGGCACTACCTCCTACAAAACGCTCGACAGAAAAATCTTACCGTGACAGCAAACGGCATGACGCTATCATGGCGTGATGTTCCCTCGACGTCGTCTCTCTCAACTTCTTTGTTGATTATAAAAATTTTTCATTATATATTTTTTAAATTATGAAATCTAATATTAACTACATCTTTAACATCTACCAGGCGTCCATGACGTCTAACTTTTATCTCAATTGTGCACCAGCCATTGTCCGTGGCTCCGCCCCTACTATAACCTTCCTTATAACCTTCGAACTTATTCATATTTCCTAAAATCTTTGATCAATTATTCGTTAGTACTGCATACATACAAATTTCATCAAAGCTGTAGATTTATGAAGTATGTATCAATCAGATATTTTTATCTGTACTATAAGATATTAGAAAAGGATTATTTCGGCTGTAATGCTCTTCAAGAAGAGATGTAATGGTGATGATGAAAATAAAGTAAAAACCTATACGTTTGCCACACATTTACAAACCAATCAGTTTGTCGGCCTAGCGCAGGGTACAATCAGCATAAAATTAACCAAAACTTCAAACTCCTCAACATTATTTGCAAAGTTGATAAAAAATTTGAAACGTCAAAGTAAGAACAAAGCTTCTTTCTTCTCTTTTAATCTCTTTAGAGGTCATCCATAAATTACGTCACATGAATTTCATGATTTTTTACCCCTCCCCGTCCTTGTTACATATAGGTACATTTCACATTTGTGAGATTCCCATTTAGGAGAGTAGTTTATAAAGAGATAATTTTCAAAATTATGTTACATATAATATAAATATATTGTGTAATCATATATATCTTGCATATTTACTATATATTTTGAGTGGAACAAACAGCGTATGTATATTTGTGGAGGCTAACGCGTGACCACTGACCACCGACTTTCACGAGATGGAAAGTGACCCGGCGACGTGACAATAACATGTGTCGTAACATCATTTAATGCTTATCACTTTCTTCGTCTACAGCGATGTTGGTCTAGTGTTGACTCGGCCTGTCAGGGGTTTGGGTTCGATCCTGACCTGGTAGCAAAATGGGTTTTTGCACGTGCACCTCAAGAGAACATCGCTTGCTCACCGGTGAAGGGAAACATCAACATTTTTGAAAATAGTGCAACAACGTTGCTTTTTATATGTGAATTAAATCTAGCACCGGTTCCTAGAAGAACCCACTGAAAGTATACCGATGAAACTCTTTTCAAATATTCTATAACTCGTAAGAAAACTTGCCTCATAAGATTAAGTATCGAGTTAACCCGTTGGGCTAGAGCATAGGTAAATGTATTGGATGAGAGTGGCAAGGGATCGGTCGTCTTGACGTTCATTGAAGGAGACCTATGTTCAGCAGTGGACGGATAATGATGATGATGATGATGATGATGATGATGATGATGATAGGTGAATGACCCTACACCCTCGTCACTTGATTTGAAGGATATTGTCCCGATGAATTTCTTTCTTCGTCTAGATTTGAAAAACGTGTCGTAGTTCGAGGACGGTCGCGGGTTCGAATCGTGAGTCAATTGATGAATATGTGTGCGAGGTCATGGGTTTTTACTACATACGTGTCATAAGTTCTTGACCTTACCGTGATGTAGAGTGAAATGAACTTCACGCTTTTTTCTTACACTTGCCTCACAGTCTCAAAAAATAGTTGCTATGACGTGGTAATTTTTATTCTAAGGAAACATGACTGTTCCAAAATTAGTTGTTGTAGAGAATCTATTTCTGTAACTTAAAAATTCAATATTAAATATATAAATATAAAATATAAAGGCGGCGCTGATTTCCTCTCATATCTATATAATAATAATATCAACTAACACTATCCCGTGGCCAAAGATCGGGATGACAAATCGTATTCGCGTTAAAAATGTATGAAAATAAAAACGCATGGAGTTGCAGGTACGTAAATTCACTAAAATGGCGTATTAGGTGATAAATCGTAGGTTTTACTGTATATACCTAAATTGTGTACATAACTGATGTACAGTCGCGTCCTGTCAAGTGAGGCGCATTCTAGCACGCACTGTATACTGTTGCTTACTGATATAATCTGTTATACTTATACTGCGTTCCTTATATTGCTTTTTCTCTACTTGCATATAGGGATGGGCAACATTCTTCTTGGTCTTGTAGTGTTGGTCGTGTTCTTCCTTTGCTCATCACAACATGTGTCCTAATAAATTTCTGTGCTAATAATCCTTATAATATTGCTGGAAAGTTTGTAAAGTTAATAGTTAGTTTTAATGTTTTCGTGTTTGATAAAATGAAGAAATGGAGAAAGGTTTTTATTTAGTTATTTTGGAAGAGGAGGATTTTGTAAATATTCATTTTAAAGTACAACACTACATAATTTTTAATCGATTATAAGTAATTAATTAATTGTACAGAATCTCTTTGTTTCCTTCATGTTTACATTATTTAAGCATTAATTTTCTTGTCATCATTGTAACAATACGACTTCGTTGGTTTCAATTTGATCAGAGCAGTCTCCGACGCGTATATTATACTGCCGTCCGCTTCTATCGCTATCCCGTACACATCGCTGAGGGTTGCCAGCTTCTCAACAGTCTTCGTATCACTCTTAATGTGGTACAGACCGTATGGCGTCGAGAAGTACAAGTTTCCATCACTGTCAGCCGAGATACCGTTCAAGTTGTAGTCACCCATGTGTACCGCGTAGCCTTTCGACGTCTTGTGCATGTATAGACCAGAACTGTTAGAGAAGAATATGTTCTTGTCGTTATCTATCGCCATCAACATAGCCCTTGTATCAGCGAGCTCTGGCACGCGCTTCGATTGGCCGTTTTTAAACACATACGCCGCTTCGTCCGGGTATGACGTGTAGTAGAGATCGTTCTTGTAGAACAATTGCCAGATATTCGTGTCCGTACCATCTATATGTTGGGCGGTTTTGGTGTCGAAATCGAAGTTGTATATTCCGTCCCTGCCCCCGAGGTAGACGGTGTGTCTTTGAGGGTCAACAGCGTTTGCGAAGCCACCGTTGATACCTGGTATCACACCAAACTCTTTCGTCTTAAGGTTGATATACCCGGATTTGAAGATTTCCCCTTCTTTTGAGCTGTAGCTGAAGAATAGCGTGTTGGTATCGTAGTCTATAGCCAGCTGGTACGCGCTGTCAAGCTCTTGCAGCACCTCTTTCTCATGGTTAATGTTGTGTACGATGACGCCGTCACACTTGTTCACGATTCGGGCGTGAGTAGCGGCTACTATAGCCAACAGGATGCACAGTCTCATCTGAAATGAAAGAACGGCAATCTGTTGTGAATGTTCCGTAAAAAAGGATTAATGTGATATCATCAAGTTAACGTTGTGAGATTTTTTCCTTCAGTTTGAGACCTCGCCAATTTTTTTTATATCATAGGGGGGCAAACGTGCAGTCAAAGCTTTAGACTACCGACGCCCATACACATCTGCACAACCAGAGATTATGCAGATGTGTTGACCTCCTTTTCACTATCCCCCCAATGGGCCACCGGATACTCACAAACCGCACGAAACGCGACAGCTTAACTGTCATTTGACGCTGGTGTTATAGTATGGTGGAGCGAGAGGTACCCGGCCACATCGGCATAGCAGCATGGCACTACTTTTAAAAAATGTTTTATGATTCTATATCAATAGGATGTACCCTATAAGTTCCGATTTGACAGAAAAGGGACATACAAGGGAGTGGGGCTCTTTGTACCCCTCTTATAAGAAGAGGGGACAAAAGAGCAGGGGCAAGGGGCGAGGACGGGAACCTCACCCCATTGTACTGTCCCGACGTTGGAGGGGTTGTTCTATGGTGTGGGACAACCCCTCTGTGGAGGTGGCGTCGGTCCCTTGGGGGAATGACTAGCCGTCAGATGCCCTGTTTGTTCATTAGATCCGGGGCACCTCACCAAAGGCGGCATTGGTAGCACTCGCCGGGTTTTAGTGGGTAGAGCTTCGTCCACTTATCAGCTTTCTGGCGCAGCGAGTCCCACATACCCGCGTGGGGAGACGCACTCCCCCGCGGGATGCCTCAGAGCATTTGCCGGCGTTAAAGAAAAAAAAATTGCCATACGAAGTAGTGTTTTTCGGGACAAACTACGGTTTGGTCTCTACTCTCTGATTTTTCTCATAAAATCATGTCGATAGTCAGCTGCGTATTATATATAGACAAAATATATATAGATAAATTATATACAAAAATAATGATAAAGCATGACCACGACCTACGTATGGAATTGTATTTGTAGATGGACCAGAGTATTAATGAGACCCAAGACAAGTTAATTACATATTAAAAACTCGAGTGGAAAGTAAAAAACCTTCGAATGTCAAACTTTGAAGAAAAAAATGTTCTTGCATTTGATAGGAATATTTTTTTCAATGTAAAAAATTATTTAATAGCATAACTTCAATCGATACAAAATCATAATTAAATCCTTTAAAATAGCATACAACGTCAGAAATTAGGCTTATTAATAATGCAAAAATATTTTAATCCTGGAGATTAACACGTTTGAACAAATCCACTTTTAAGTTTGATATATATAATAAAATAACATACCATTTTATGCTGTACCGCGTCTCGCTGCATCTCATACTGAGCGATAATTTGGAACTCGTTAGACTAGTTAAGAGGTCAGGTCGGTGTTATCAATAAAATATAGTCTTCTCGCATATCGTAAACAACTGACGTTCGTATAATTCCTATAAAAGGAAATAATTGTTGTTCTTATATTATTCAACATCAGGTGCCATCTTCATATTGAAGTTTGAAAGTCAGTTGGCAAAATTTTCTGCGATCCTATGCTTCCTTCAGTTGCGTGTAGCTATGTTTGGCCCAGTCTTTAATGTTGTCTAGCCACTTTCTCCTCTGACGGCCTGGGCTTCGCCTCCCCGGGATCTTTTCTTCGAGAACCAACCTTGGAAATTCATAGAGGGATCCTCTCTGCATGTGTCCAAAAAAGGTAGCTTTTCGTCTCATGATAGTCGATTTCAACTCTCTGCTGCGGTTACTCGTTTTTTTTTATGTTACTTGGATAGGCAAACTGGCTAACGTGCCACCTGATGGTAAGTGGTCTACGTCGCCCATGAACATAAACCAGTTTACCTGGAACGAGCCCGGGCAACTCATTTATGTGTTGCCTATCCTGAGACATAAGATGTTAAGTCTCGGTGCCAGTAATTACACTGCCTGTCTTGCCCTTCTCTCCGAAACACAGCAAAGCTGCTTCACGGGAGAAACAAGCAAGATGGTGGTACCCATGCAGCCGAGAGCGCGGCACAGCGCTTCCCTCCCACCGGTAGTAATCGTAGTCAAAGTCAGGATCTACCCGAAGATCCTGGCTACATGAGCAAAAAGCATTTCCCTGCGATATCAAATACAACATAACCTGATTTATAAAATTGTTTCACCAGGGCAGTATCTTATTACGTTATGATACTGTATTATTATTATACTGTATTATTACTTGGCCTGCATTGTCTAATCTCATTAGAGATTCATCTGAATGGTTCGCAAATTAGATCAGCTTGGCGAAGACTGACTTCCCCTGAAGCGACGACCCCTATGACCAAGTTAAATTGTCTATAATTATGATCATCATCAGCCCGTAGCCCGTAATAGCTAGTTTAAGAATTTTTTAGTGTCGGGTCATTATTGAGATGAGTCCATGGCCACTGGGTACTTGACATTATAATTCCTTTCGACTAGCTGTTTTCCGCAGTTTCAACCACCACAAAATAAAATAAAATGTATCTTAAAAAAATATACCCAAATCCGCAATTTTGCTATCAAATGCAAAAAACAAATCCGACTAATGATTGCAGAAAGAAAAAGGAATTTCTTTTTATTAGAAAGTCATCTTTCCTTTACCTAACAATCTGTACAACAGTGAACAGACCATGGCAATCATTAAAATCGATACAGTATAAAAAGCACTCGTTACGATGATTGTAAAAAACCGGTTATTATAGTAAATGTCACTTTTACTAAATTGATAAAGATTGGCAGAACAATGCGTTTCGCTGCGCAGATTTCACGCCAATTTCATTTTACTTGCAATGCATCGTAATATGAGGATGCATCGACCAGTTCAGGGTGGTTTAGCATTGCCACATCTTTATGTGCCAATGCTATTCTGCGGTATCGACTTCGAAATCGAGTTTGGGATCGAATGACGAATTTACACAGTTCAACGTCCAAATATTGTCAAGAGTGCGAAAAATGAACGAGATTGAGAAATACCAATTTCGATTAGTTACATAAAATTCCACTGTGATCGAGTCAAATCGTGCGCTAGTGTAGCATACAAGAGTACCGATTGACAAGTTCTCGATCCCAATCCTAAATTTCAATAGGATCGAGTGTCAAGAGTAAGGCCGTAGGTACGGCTGTATTTCTAAGGCGAAGCTGCGGGCAACAGCTAGTATCATATAAACTAATAAAGAACTTTTGTGAAATCCAGCCTAAATGTTGTCATGTGTCCTCTAGATGTTAAAATCATAATATGTAATAGTAAGGCAGGCTTTCCCCACGCATCCGTGTTGAGCAAACGGGCAGTGATTCACTTGATCACGGATGCTGAATATAACGTCGACCTCTGTGGCTCAGTGGTTAGCGCGTTTTTTTTATGTCATAGGGAGGCCCGACCGAGCAATCGGAGCCTTATGGTGACTACCGACGCCCATAGACATCCGTACTACCAAAAGTTATGCAGATGGGTTGCCCTCCTTTTCCCTATCCCCCAATGGGCCACCGGAAACTCACAAACCGTACGAAACGCGTCAGCATAGCTGTCACTTGATGCCGGTGTTATGTGAGTGAGAGGTACCACCCCGGTCGTGCCAGCCCAATTCGGATGCAAAGCAGCATGGCACTAACCTCTTGTTGCGTTGGCACTCAAGCCGGAGGTTGCGGGTTTGAACGCACGGAACAAAAAAGTTTTCTCAGTTCCTGGGTCGTGGATGTGTATTAAATATGTGTATTATATAATAAAAATCTTAAATATATGTATAGTATAAAAGTATTAAATATATTTACGTTGTCTGGTACCCGTAAGTCCCGTAACACAAGTTCTTCGAGAACTTACCACGGGACCAGATTGACGTGGTGTGAAAGCGTCCATAGATATTATTATTATTATTAAAATGTTGTTATAATTTTCTTTATTAGTAACATTATATTGTTTTAATATTTGTATCGGTAACTTGGAGAAAAGACGATGGTAAATACTGTCCATTAAATTAAAGGAGTTATATCAGGATCATCCCAGATAACTAGTTTATGGGTCACCTAACCCGAAACGTAAGATATCTTTGTGCAATTACAATGTCGGCAATACTTGCGGAAACTCAGCAAAGATGTTTCACGGATGAAATAAGCAGGACCGTGCACGGAATAATCACAGATCTTCCACCGTAAAACGATATTACTATTTGTACGTGGACGCGGTACACCATAGGGTAACTAGCTTAATGCAGCTCATATGTCTTTATGTACTCATACTTCTACATCTTACTCCAAGTGATGAGTAAAATTGGTCTTGGTCTTGCGAAAGACTAAGGCAGCAAGAACAAGAATAAGTCAGCTAGACCAAGACTAAGTCGGCATGGTCTTAGGCCAAGGTCTTGCTTTATCATCATCATCATTCATCACTAACTCCAAGCTATGTTTTGAAAAACAAGACTGAGTCTCAGGGTAAGCGCCCCATATAAAAGTACTGTGCCTAGTATAAGGATGTATTTCTATTAACGCGGTGCTGATCAAAGAGTGGATCGTGAATAGGCCAATCACACATATGTAGCCAGGATTTTGGGTAGATCCTGACCCTATGTGGGACTCGCACCTGCGAGTGCCCTACCTAAACTAAAACCACTGCGAGCGCCTTCAGCCGCTTTTTAAGGGTCCCGGATCTGCAACAGAATCACTTCAGCGACAGGCTGGCCCCGGCGAAGGTTAGGCCAATCTCACTGTTTCCAGTAACCCAAAGTGGAGGTTTTTAGCACTGTGATTGATTACTTCATGGTCCATTCCATCTACGTCAGTGAAACGATGAGAATCTGTACTATTACGTTGATGGGTGACTTATGGTTTGTCTGTAGATCTATCTAAACTATACAATAAGAAATGCCAGTCTGACCAGCACATAGTATAAGCACATATTATGACATAAGTATCACAGCGCTCTCGTGAGGACTACGCTACTTTCCAAAGTGTAAATGACCTTCACGGATTGGGTTGCCACCTTTTTCTTGCAATTAAAGTACATTGGTTATTATAGGTAAGAAAATAATAATAATAATTTTATTTGCCAGATTGTGGGTAGATAACAAGTTAACAATAATTCAGTACAATCCCTTACACAATCGACTGTCACCGACAGTGTGCAAATATTTAAAGTTGAATTAATACAGTTAAAGACCTACATAGCTAATTAACGCATTATTATATATTTCAATTGCCAAATAAATTTGAAATTGTAATTAAATTGAAGAAATTAAATTACAAGATTAGAAAATTGTAAATTGAAATTAAATATATAAATAAGTATATATAACCAAATATATAAATAACTAATAATAAATAAGTACATATATATTTTTTTAATTTTTTTTAATTAATTATTTAAGTATTATGTTTTAAACATGCAGTTTGTATCAAATTTCTATCTCTACTAAACAATTACAGAGCATCTTTACATTCTATATTTAAATAAAAGGAAATAAGTAATTATTTTTTTTATCAAATTCAAAGATGCTCGGTTATGTTTCGCCTCGCCATTTTTAATCGCAGAAAAAACTCTTAGTGGGAATAGACAAAAAATAACTTTGTACAAGTTTTAAAGATATCGTTACTATATGTATTAATTAAATACTTGCTGCCATTTCTGGGCAGTTGACAGTTCTGCAAAACCCTTTCAAAAACTCAAAGAGATCAAATCATCTTAAATAAAGTATTTTGTGAACTTTATTATTCTCATAAAGACGTAGAGTACAATTACCTGAAATAACGTACAATAATTTATTATAAAGTGCCAACCCTATTCACGGAATGCATTTAAACTGAGCTGTAGCGTTTTATTACGTCGAATGGTACCACCATCCTGCTTGTTTCTTACGTGAAACGGCTTTGCTGTGTTTCGAAGAAAAGGACAGGACAGGCAGTGTAATTACTTGACAGGATAACACATGAAGTTACCTGGGCCAGATACAGTTAAACTAGTTTAGGTCCATGAGAGACGTTGTACACTTACTATCAGGTGGCTCGTCCGACAGTTTGTCTATCTAACTAATATAAAAAATACGATTATTATTTTGTTTACCAAACCAGCATAATATAAGTTGCCAAAACGATTAAATAAACCGAAAACGTGTTTTTTTAATGTAATGTATATTGTATATATATTTGTAATGTTTTTATGTATGTGTTTTTTTATGTAAAAATTTATGTAATGTAAACAATTTAACGGTATTCAGATTTTTATGCTGTGAGACCTTGCTTCTTACCAAATTGCATAGTTCTTTATCAATGGAAATTACCCTATAGGTTTTGATATGAAAGACAGACAGACACAGGGACAACAAAGTGGGATAAGGGCATAAGCTCTTGGTGGTTTGGTTTTGACCAATGAAACTCTAAAAACTGCAAAGTGGTAGGTTGGCAGGAGGAGAAATCTAGGCCGCTCTTATATCCTGAGCCGATCAGTTGCGCAACCGACAATTATTGCTAATTGATGATATAGTTTCCCGTATTAGCGGTGTTGCAAGTATCCTAAACTGTTATCTTGTGTAATTATGGCCTATCAATACAATCAAACCTTAGAGGTTTTATTACTATTACCTTCAATTGCACCGGTGGGAGGATCTTGCTGCTCGTTTCTCCCGTGAAACAGCTTTGCTGTATTTCGAAGAGAAGCAGGACAGGCAGTGTAATTACTGGCACAGATACTTAATTAATGAAGTGAAGTAGGTAGTCAATGTAATATGTAGTGCACAAATTGTGGTGGTTTTAAATCCCGTCAAAGGACATGTTTTATAACCCATACCAATTTATTCATAACTTTTTCGTGTTTATAACAATTAACTCGTAGGATCGTTCTTGGCATTTATAGAAAGAGTCCTATGTCCAGCAGTTGGCGAAGACGTCAGATACCCAGATAAGATACAGAAACCCAGCTTCTACACTTTCGTATGGATATATATTTAAATGATGATATTTTTTTGTTACAGAGATCGTCCAGCCAATCTGCGTGCTGGAGTCAGACTTCGGCTTCAAGATAAACTGCGCCTTCAAGAAGTCCGGGTTGTTCCGGGTACGGAACCTCGGCGGTGTGAAGGCGCACGCCAGCATCGGTGAGTTGCAATCACGTAATGTATCAACTACTTGTAGACCAACATAAATATATAAGACCTAGAACTCTGTTTAGGAAATCCTAGGATGACTAGAACCGCTCTTTTGTGTGAATAGACGTGGTGATGGTAGGTCCTCAGCGGTAACCGAATGGTGACCAAGATTGAGTCGGAAAAATCGAGGACGTTCTATGGCTCGATGGACCGATGTGGTGGGCAAAACAAGATTGTGATAGGCAAGGGACTGGAGATTGAAGAAGGCACATAAATGAATGCCTATGCTCAGCTGTGGGCAATAACGGGCATGGCGGCCATGAAGATTTTAAAGAGGATTGAAGTGTTTAACGCATTTTGTATACAATAATTGAGTTTCAAAGCTTTCATTCTGGCTTATTCAAATCGAGCTTTATGTGGAAATCCCAGAATCGCATCTGTTTTTAGTAGGGTGCAAATATATGGTCTAACATGTTTTTTTGTTTTATATTCTACGTCACACGTATGTTACCTTCGAGAAGTAGAAATCCTAGTCCCATGTCGACTTTGAGACAATAATTATTTAATGAAGATAAGGGTAATGTCTATACTTAATAGTGTCGGAAAGATATCTTAATAGTGTCGGAAAGATATCTTAATAGTGTCGGAAAGATATCTTAATAGTGTCGGAAAGATATCCACTATTTGCCCGCCAAGAAGTTCGATTTTCCTGGGTGTTTTGTGCCATCCCATCCTTTTCTTTTTATAGAATCTATCAGTCCAAAGACAGAAACTTGCCTCAGCAACCTTGGGTAGCTGGGCATCTTTATTTCGACCAATCTAGAACTGCTAGATCTTTCTACCGATTCCAACCTTAACCCTTTCCATATGGTGTTTTAGAGAACATAATAGCCTAATTATTATTTCAGTTTATTATAATCATTATAGTCTATTTTTTGCGTCTAGTTTTTATGGAATTATAAACATAGAATATTTATAAATCCAGCTATAAATAACATTGTGTTAGATCAAAGTTATCCCCCCACCATGGTTCAGGCCTTGACGTGGCGGTGGGGCTCGGTAGTCTATGGTGAGCCCAGCACCTTGAGCGAAGCTAATTGAGCCGAGGGGGCTCCTTGTACCTCTTATAAGAAGAGGGGACAAAAGAGCAGGGGGCAAGGGGCGAAGACGGGAACCTCACCCTATTGTACTGTATGCGTGGGAATGCCTCAGAGCATTTCCCGGCGTTAAAAAAAAAAGATCAAAGTTATCAGCTCATTCCAAAAATGTTTTCTCCACAAAATTGTGTAATCTAATAAAAATATCACGTCTAAACGATTACGTTATTTCATCGATTCTCACGTTATTTACGATATTATTATACTAGTGTTGACTACAACTGGTATAAAATATAATATCGTCATTAATTTGGAATTGGAAACTCCAGTTGAAGGTCAAAGGTTTGGGACATGGAGAAAGTTATCACCATCTATTGTTACCGTGTCCCGCTGCGTTGTCTGCATATTTGATTATATTATGTACATAGGAATTTCATCAGCATCATCGTCATCATCATCATCATCATCGTCATCATCATCATCATCATCATCATTATCATTATCATCATCTTTATTTACCATGGACTGTCGAATATAAATCTTTCAATGAACGCCAAGAAAGCCGATCGCTCGTCACACGAACCTAAGTAATATGAACTAAAACTGTACCAATGGGATTAAAATAATATCCTTACATCCCATTTTTTGAGGAAGGTAATAAGTGTTGAGAATTTAATTTAAAATTTGGGCTATTCGAAACCGTGGTTAACAATTAGTATGATATTAAATGATTACAAATGAACACTCAACTAAAAACTAAAATATATACAATATAGATACCAATCATGAGACATAAGATGTTAAGTATCGGTGCCAGTATTACACTGCCTGTCCTGCCCTTCTCTCCGAAACACAGCAAAGCTGTTTCACGGGAGAAACAAGCAAGATGGTGGTACCCATGCAGACGGGAGCGCGGTATAGCGTAACCGGGGGACGGTTACGCTATACCGCGTCACCAGTAAAACCATACCCAATTGTCAGTAATAATTCTGTTAAATAATTATAATTTCCATTACTCCTTGATACTAAATGACCTACAACGGTAATTGTAATGGCAATGACACAAAGTGGTCATGAAGGCGGAGAAAGCAGTTTCTGCTAATGGGGCCCGGTATATCTTTGAATGACGAAAGTAAGTGTAACAAGTCGTTACGAAAAGCCGCAAATACGTAATCGTACATATTTTTAATGTAACTTTTGTAATAAGTGTACATTTTTGCCAAGAAAATGGCAAAAATGGCTTTATAAGTACTACCAACACACGGAAACTTTGGGTCTGCCCACGCGTGTATGTGGACTCGCTGCGCCCGAAAGCAGGTAAGTGGTCACAGCTCTACCCACTAAAACCCGGTAAGTGCCGCCAATGCCGCTTTTGGTGAGGTGCCCCGCATCTGTTAAGCTAACAGGGCACCTCGACGGCTAGTCAGTCCCGCACGGCACAGCACAACCCCTCCCAACGTCGGGATAGTACTATGGGGTGAGGTCACCATCCTCGCCCCTTGTCCCCCTGCTCTTTTGTTCCCTCTTCTTATAAGAGGGGTATAAAGAGCAGCTTCCTCGGCTCAATTCGCTTCGCCCAAGGACTGAGCCCCACCGCCACGACAAGGCTTGAACCAAGGTGGGGATCACGCAGAAACTAACGTGTGTACGAGTACGAGCTCAGTCTCGTGAACAAGACATTCGTTGACAATGCCGAAATATAGTCTGTTTTAAACAGTCATTAGTAGTAAATAGTAAAAATGTATGAGTTAATCTAAAAAGATATTGTCACCATAAGATAAACTTTAGTAGACACCTTATTGGCAATTTAAAATGTTTCGCTCACAATTCTCAGGCCATCGCAGTTCGCTGAACTAATTTTTCCAACTAAACATTCCAGGATTCAGTCTCGGAGATGAGCTCGGCTTTGAGCAGTCGCTGACCAACCAGGATCCGAGCAGACGAAGATCGGTCACGTTCAAGAACGGGGAGCCCAATATTATTGTGGACACATCCAATCGGTCCACCGTGAAACAAGAGGTAATATATCAATGACACACTTCCCACTAGTTTGTGTGATCCAGATGGGATGAATAGGCATTTTCTCAATGTACCAGGGGATGGATTTGTAGCAGAGTCGCTATTAGACTTTTATAATATAAACAAGTTTGGTTCGTCTACATTTACATTTCAAATTGTGACCGAAAGAGATGTAACACAAGCTTTACGTGAACTCAGATCCAATGCCACTGGCATTGATGACATCTCACTAGATATGTTGAATTTATCGTTTCATCATATATTATGTACGTTAACAACACTCATAAACAAGAGTATATCATCCTCCACCTTCCCAAGTATATGTCGTGATGCTGTGGTTCGTCCTATTCCAAAAATACCTAGCTCCTTAGAATTTAAAGATTTAAGGCCCATAAGTATCTTACCATGTACTTCTAAGATACTTGAAAAGGTTATCTGTAGGCAACTAGTGGAATATCTAGAGCATAATGATATATTGCCCACATTCCAATCGGGATTCAGGAGGCACCACAGTACCACTACGGCCCTTCTCGATTCGATTGGATGATAATGGTATTACTCGATTTTTCTCGAGCTTTTGATGCCATAAACATTGGCTTACTCTTAGCAAAACTACGATTTTATGGATTGGAAGAGGCCGCTGTCTTATGGTTTGCAAGCTATTTACAAAATAGACATCAAATCGTAGAAATTAAAAATGAGAAGGAAAATGTGATTTCGTCGCGGCGCAGGCCCCTTGATAGAGGAGTTCCTCAGGGATCCATACTAGGACCCATATTGTTCAGCATATATTCGGGAGATGTAGTTAAATCTATACGAAACTGTAGGTATAATATATGCTGACGATATACAAATCTATCTGTCCTTCAAGTCATATGAGCTCCAAAAATCACTGTATTTAATTAACAATTACCTAGATCGCATTTTTAACTGGTCGAAATCCAATGCATTGGTTTTGAACCCAAATAAAACTAAATATATAGTTCTTGGAAGCCGACACCAAGTGCAATTGGTAAAAAGCAAAGCCCCTTCTCTCGAAATAAACGGTAGTGGGATTGAGGGTGTATGTGAAATACGGAACCTTGGACTATTGTTAGATGAGAATATGCGATTCGAATCGCACGTGTCTAATGTAGTACGAACTTGTTTTTATAGGCTTAAAGTTTTATATCGCATTAGGGATTCTCTCAATGAAAACCTACGCATAGTGTTATGTGAGACACTAATACTCTCTAAATTTAACTACGTAGATGTCGTTATAGGGCCGCGACTACTAGAGAGAACAAAACAGTCCATACAAAGAGTTCAAAACGCCTGTGCACGCTATTGCTTCTATATACCGCGGCGAGATCACGTCACTTCTTACCTGAATCAGGCGTCCATTTTAAACATGGAGAACCGTAGGCAATTACACTTAGCCACAATGTTATTTGGAGTCATTAAACATGGCGTACCTACGTATCTGTTCGAGAAACTGGAGTGGATACGAGATGTCAACTCTACACACCGCACAAGGTCATCTCTGTACGCCCTGAACTTGCCCATACTCCGTACAGCCGCATTTCGCGGTAGCTTTAAATATACTGCAACGAAATGTTGGAATAATTTGCCACCGCCACTACGTAATTTAACAACCAAATCAAATTTTAAGAAACAGTATAAAATAGTTTTACTTTTAGGGCAACAAGATATTTAAAATTTATAGTTTCTCCATTGTAATTGTGATACATTATATTCATATTTAGTTAGCAGTATATACTTCAGGTGCATTATATATATTGTCATAGTTAGATATCTGTATTACACTTCATATTATTATAATTCATTGTATTCTCTAGTGTATTTATATTAATTTATAAACAAATTTATTTAAAATCAATATTTGTATATGTATAAGCTATTATAAATCAATGTTTGCATGATTTTGTTTAAATTATAAATAAATATTATAACACAATATATGAAACTTATATGTCTTAGTGCTTTCTATTCGCGTTATTGTTTTTACTGTTACTCACTTTACTACTACCGCCAAAATGGGTAAAGCTACGGTGGTCCTGAAAACCAGTGTTAGGGCTTTTAGTCCCGACTATAGCTGAGGTCCCACCTTTTTGTGAAACACACTGTTGCCAACACTACTATCTTCTTTTATTGCTTTTTTTCCACATATACTGTGCCTAAACATTAAGATTTCAAATGTATCGCTTACCACAGATAATATATAATGTGTTAGGGCAGTGTGTTTATCAAATAAAGTTTTATTTATTTATTTATAAGTAGAGAGCTAGAGTGGCGACTGCTTAAGACGAAGCGTTGACCCTCATAATACGGACAGATGATCTGATGAGGGTTGCGGTAATACGCTGGGTAGGGGCAGCATAGAACCGGCCAGGTTGGGAGATCCTTTGGGGAAGTATGACCAGCAGGAGACATCAATAGAGTGAGACAATGATGATGAAATAAGATACACAAACCGGCAGACAAGCCAATTTGTTTTTGTAGGCAAAAGATGATCTTGGTCGAAAGGAAGTTTTGATACTAGTAATTACGTTGCATATCTGCTATTTTGTGTATCTATAATCGTAAGCACAGGCATAATTAAATGAAACATTGTAATAGAATATTATAACTAAATCGATGTGGCCGCACATGCAAAAAGAACATTTTTATACCATTACAAATTTGCTAAACATTCTCGATAATACTAAAAATCTAATGGATCTTTTCAGAAGCGTGGTAAACAAAACCGAATCATGATGCGTCCTATGGCCCAAGTCAATCGCCCGAACCAAGCCGCCATGGAGAAACTCACCACCCTCCATAGACGAGTTGCTACCACGATGCAGCCCATCATAGTCGCTGGACCTAGCCAGGAAACATCAGCTTACTCGAGACCCCAACCCTCCATCACCATGGCTAAACCGATGAAAATGGGAGTGCCACCATTCAAACCCCTACCACCCAAGGATGAAACGCTCAAGGTTCTTCCCATAACATCCACGAAGAAGACCTACACTCCGCTCCAACTCCCTCAAAACGGTCCAGGAATTGTGTATCCAAGTGAGAAAAATTACATATCATCCGATAACGTTAAAATGGTCTCCCGCATGACAGCCATGCAATTCAAACCAATCAGAATAACACCATCGCCATTAATGATCGACTCATCAAGGTTTTACTCATTGCCCACCACCATCAACCCGTTCCTTCCCCTACCAGCGCACACCATCTCGCTCATACCATCACATGCTTTTTCATCAGTTAACCCATCATCTCATTTCTCATCTATTTCTGTTCCAAAAACCAACTATGTTTCTAATTTTATAGACACTGTGCCTCATCAAGTAAACGATCTGGCTAACATGTACCCCGCTTATAACACAAAGAAAGTCGATGACTATAATACTATAAGCGGGTATAGTGATGACACTGCCCTGAAATTGGATAAAGACGACATCAACGCTAAGATAGCTGAGATCGCGAAGGTGGGCAACATATCAATGGAGGCGGTGGAGGCGGCCATAGCGCTAAGACAGCAGCAGCTGTTGAGCAAGTACGCTAGCATTACCGCTCCGTCTACCACTACTACCACCACCACGGAGGAGGCACCGGTGTTCCAGATGCAGCCTGAACCAGAAATTGTTGTGGCGTCCCCACAGAAGCCAAAGAGGTATTTCTTTTGTCTTGTTTCTTTGCGTCTAATTTCACCAGATTTTCATTGTTTAATCGTCGAGCTATGCTGGGTGTTTATTTGACAGATAGGATTCGAAACGAAAACATCCGCCGGACAATAAGGTTACCGATATCACGCAAAGAATAAGCTCGTTGTGGTCTGGTCACACACTCGGGAGAACGGATGGCCGATGGGCCAATAAGATTCAAGAGTGGAGGCTACATTTAGGTAGACGAAGTGTTGTTCAGCCATTAACCAGGCGGGAAGACGATCTCCGTGTGGTGGCCGGTCCGTGTTGGATGCGAATGGCAAGGGATCGGCCGTCTTGGCGTTCATTGAGGAAGGCCGATGTTCAACAGTGGACGGATAGAAGCCGATGATGATGATTTTGACTACTTGACTGTTAATTATTTGCATCTTTTGGCCTATGATCGTCATCTTATCGTGCCACTTCCAAGGTTGTGCAATCTTTCATACAAAGAGAAACTTTTATATTCTTATCCTTATTTTATTTACATTCATCATCGTCACCTTAATCGTCATTTTTGTCTTTATAGGTCATAGGTTATTTTTTTTCTCAAAATTGCAAATCTGATATATTTAAGACTTGTCTAGATATATTTATTCTACCCGTCCGTCCGTGTACCTTATGTATCCGTGTACTCTTGAAATCGTCTTACACGAACCACTGCACATTCCAAACCCTAGTAATGCCAGTTAATTGATATGTTTGTAATATACACAATTTATTTTGATATTCATCAATAAAATTTCGTCGTCTACGTCGCACCAGTCGGTTGACACTTTCTACTTTCCCTAATAAATACGGCCACGATTCGAAGTGTTTGGTCACAGTTCAACTGATGCCACATTCTTTACAATGACCCTCCAAAACCATGATACATTAATCATGTATTTAATCACTTATATTCCTTTTAACGATCGATCGAATAATCGACGATCTCCGTGCAGTGGCCGTGTTGGATGCTTCAGGTATCCCCACCATGGTTTAAGCCTTGTCGTGGCGGTGGGGCTCAGTAGCCTAAGATGTGCCCACCTTGAGCGAAGCAAATTGAGCCGAGGGAGCTGCTCTTTGTGCCCCTCTTTCTATAAGAGGGGACAAAAGAGCAGAGGGACCAGGGGCAAGGATGGGAACCTCATCTTATTGTACTGTCTCGACGTTGGAAGGGATTGTTCTGTGGTGCGGGACAACCCTCCTGTGGAGGTGGCGTCGTTCCCTTGGGGGAAGCGAGTCTCACATACCCGCTTAAGGAGACCCACTCCCCCGCGCGATGCCTCAGAGCATTTCCCGGCGTAATAAAAAAGGAGTTTCAGGTATGAGACATATTAGTCAGGACTAGGAGATCTTTTGCGTCGTATTTTCCCGACTATTGGTGAACATCGTATTAGATTTTTTATTTGGGCGATATTATTTATAATAAAACAATTTTTACGGATTTTATCGCGGTTTATTAAGATTTTTACAAGTATCTTAATCAAAAATCAAAAATCTTAATAAACCGCGATAAAATCCGTAAAAATTGTTTTATTATAATGAGTGAAATTCGCGTAAACATTAGAAAACAATATGGGCGATATTAGTCTACCACTAAAACATTTGTACTATCGTAACCTATCCTGCCGGTTTCTTATCTCTAGATATGTCCACATGTAGCCACTGATGTTTTATATAGTTACTAAACCGTCCGTTGCATCATCTCGTTATCTTGAAGGTCCAGTTTTAAGTAAACACTTTCTACTTTCGCCAATTTTAATAATTTCGTGTTTAACTGAGAGTTTAACTGACGTAATTTTAACTGTAGTTACACAATTTAATTGTAAGTTGTATGTGTGGTGGAAAATTGGCACGCGATGTTCTCGGTTCGAATACGGCTTATTTTATTGAAATTTATTTAATTACTTTAAAACGGTGTTCGTAGAAAGAGCCGGTGCCTCTGGTTTAACGGATGTCTACGGGCGTCGGTAGTCACCATAAGACTCCGACTACTCGTTTGCCTCCTTATCACATAAAAAAGAGCTACATTGATACTTTTTATAGCACAGGAAGGGAAACGAGCAGTAGAAGCCTTTTGGCGACCATTGACGCCCATACACATCCGCACAACCAGAGAGAAGATGCGTTGCCCTCCTTTTCTCTATCCCCCCAAATGGGCCACCAGAATCTCGCATACCACACAAAACGCGACAGCAAAGCTGTCACTTGACGCCGGTGTTATGTGAGAGAGAGGTACCACCCCGGTCGTGCCGGCCCAGTTCGGATGCAAAGCAGAATGGCACTACCTCTTACTACTAGACAGAAATAGAATTATGAAGGCGATGTATGTATGTATATCAATTTAATTTTTCGAAAGTATTTATTTTCACATATTCTGTGTTGTAGAGGCCATAATTTCTGTGGTTGAAGCGAATAAAGCAGTACTTCTATTTCTGCATCTTGGGGTCCAAATAGTTTTTAGCTTTACGGGATAAACTATTCGTCGCATAAAGGAATCGCGTTAACATAAATCATCAGCCTCTATATAGAGATGTCCACTGCTGGTCCCTCAATGAACGCCAAGACGGCCGATCCCTTGCCACCCGTATCCAACACGGACCGACCAGTGTACGGAGATCATCTTCCCACCTTCCCGCCGACCAACACTTTTTCTACCTACACGTGGCCTCCACTTTTAAACCTTATTGGCCCATTGGCCATCCGTTCTCCTGAATGTGACCAGCCCACTGCCACTTCAACGAGCTTTAATAGTTACAAATTGAATGTTCTTAAAAGGTTATACATATTACGTATAACCTTTGGACGCAGAACGAAATTTACAAAGTTATTAGTAAAAATAATATTTGATATTCAAAAAATTAAATTCGCTGCCTCAGACCTTTGCACTGCCAAATCACAACAAATGTACATTTTTAATTGACTAAAAAGAGTATAATGGAAGATACTGCCTTTTCCGGAATACAACAAAAAGAGGCAGTATTGTGGCTATGCTCCAATTAACCACATTTTTATATCGAATCTTCAGTGGAATGTTTGCTGAGCAACGTTCATCGCTGACTACTAGGTTTTTTTTTCGTTTTACATTAACATTAATTAACATCAATTCCATTCGGTATATCATAATATTGGACATAAATCCATTTAGTATTTGTCCAAGTAATTCCATTATGTCCAATATTATGATTAATGATAAAATAATTGGTTATGAATAATTACCACGAATTCCTTTAAACTATTTACCCTTTGGCCACGATAGTAACAAAAATATGTAGCACAAATATACTTTTAAATAATTGAAGTATTTAATGATTTAGTCAAGGAGATTCGTCATATTATATGAAAGACCATTTGTAAAGTAAAGCTTTCACACAATATCGATCGGTATGTTGGCAAGATTTTTGGTAAATTAAAAATCTTATTTCGAAAGACATGCTTACCTTTTTATTTTAACGTCGGGAAATGGTCTCAGGCACCCCGCGGGGGAGTGAGTCTTCCCACGTGGGTATGTGGGACTCGCTGCGCCCGAAAGCTGGAAAGCTGGTAAGTGGACGCAGCTCTACTCACTAAAACCCGGTGAGAGCCACCAATGACGCCTTTGGTGAGGAGCCCCGTATCTAATGAGCAAATAGAGCACCTCGACGGCTAGTCAGTCCCCCAAGGGACCGACGCCACCTCCACAGAGGGGCTTTCCCGCATCAACGTCAGGACAGTACAATGGGGTGAGGTACCCGTCCTCGCCCCTCGCCCCCTGCTCTTTTGTCCCCTCTTCTTATAAGAGGGTTACAAAGAGCCCCCTCGGCTCAATTAGCTTCGCCCAAGTGGCTGAGCTACTGAGCCCCACCGCCATGTCAAGGCCTGAACCATGGTGGGGAAGACATGCTTACCTAATATACTCTCTTGTCTCCGGAACAAGCAGTTCTATTTGAACAATTATTTTTGCATTTTATAACTCGACTATATATACAGTGTAACTGCAAGCAACGGCTATGTATTTATATAAACTATGAATGAACTTCCAGAAACCCCACCGGCGCCAAGGTAATGAACGCCCCCAAAGAGTACTACCCCGTTGGTTACGAGAAGAACTTCGACGACCACTTCCAGTCCAAGGTGGACCTGCCCGACACCAGCTTCCACTGTGGAGACCAGAAGTACTTCCCTGGACTTTACGGGGATGAGAGTTTGGGATGTATGGTGAGTTTCATCATATTCTTTGTAACCGGTGGGAGGATTGCCCACGCTACCATCTTGCTCGAGTACCTCCATCCTTCTTGTTTCTCGCGTTAAATAGCTTTGCTGTGTTTCTGAGAGAAGGGCAGGACAGGCAGTGTAATTACTAGCACAGAGACTTAACATCTTATGTCTCAGGATAGGTGACACATGAATGAGTTGCCTGGGCTCTCTCAGGTTAACTTGTTTATGTTCATGAGCGACGGTGACTATACTTACCATCATGTGGCTTTTTTTTTAATTAATAAAAAGTAGGGACAATAAAATGATACGTGGAAGTTTAAATGGTTTCGGTGAGCATATTCTTTTAAAATTACTCAAAAAACTATTGAAATAAATAAACAATTTTATATGATTGTATACATACATATACAATACTTACATGTTAAATTATATACATATTCAAACTTCATTCTTAAGCCCAATTTTTCACATATAAGTAACCAAGTGGTTACGAAATTAAGACTTAATCTTAATGATCCAAGTAGAATTATGACAAACACGCTCCATGGAATTAAATATTTATGATAGCCTATGATTTTTACTTCATAGAAACATAAGATTCCTATCCACTTAGACTTCTCCAATAAACTGCTGAAACAGCTGACCTGAACTAGCAACTCGATATCGATAATGATTCTATATCAGCAACAACATCAAGTTTCCCTAAATTATATAATACAGTCCATTCAGAATCTTCTTGTATTCGATCAATCTTCAAATAACCCCAAAAATATTACAATCTCTTCCAGGTATTCCACGTGTGTGCCCTCACAGATGACGGCCTGGTCATGAAGTCTTTCCTCTGCCCGGAGTCCACTCTCTTCGACCAGACGATCCTCAAGTGCAACTGGTGGTTCTACGTTGACTGCAAGAACACCGTCAAACTCTATGACACCAACATCCCGGTCTCCAAGAGCTACCAGCTCATGAAGGCGCTTACTTTCTTCTCGTCGTACAAGAAGGAAATGGAAGACGGTAAGTCGAATGACCTAGACAGTAACATTTTAAAGGGAATGTAAGACGGTAAACTAGACGCAGAAAGTAACCTAGAACATAATTAATTATAAACGAACGCTTTCAAGGAAATGGAAAACGGTAGGGCAGACCTAGATAGTAACCTAGAATTTGAATTTTGACCGATCTAATAGTTTTTTTTAATAGAGGAGGGGGCAAACGGACCGTCGGTTCACCTGATGGTAAGTGATAGCGACATCAGTGGATGTCGCTATCACACACACCCGCTACATCAGAGGGTTAGCACCTGCGTTGCCGGCCTTTCAAATAGGAGTATGCTCTTTTCTAAAAACAAAAAAAAAACTAATAGTAAAAGAGCCGTACCTACCTTAGCTCTACCGGATTTGCCAATTCTTCTTAGTAATGTAATATTTAATTGTGTACAATATTTAGCTGAGAAGAGAGCAAAAGATTCACTGCGTAGACTGTAAGGTACATCGGAAATTTATCTATAGGTTTGAAAATAATGTCAGCTTTGAATTACTAATGCTTTCTGAAACTGATACGCTTAGACTACTTATTTCTATCCTACTTATTTTTAATGCCACGGAGGTATAATGTATTTCTGAATGTAGGGGATGACTGACCTACATTCGGTCCTAAGATAGACAAAAAGTGCTTTACATATAAAGAGCTACTCCCGAGGGAACTTATATTTACTTAATTTATATGTGATTTTAATTAATCATTTTCGAAATGTATGTCCATTCTTCAAAATACATCACTTTATTTTGACTCATTAGTAATTATAAATAAACCTTATTAATTCACATTGGTAAAAAACCGAACCTTCTCTTTATAATGTATTTTCGAAATACAAGAAGCAGTCTTTCACTTGACAGATATTAATGCAACTTATGTAACAAAATGAAAGAAACTTACTTACTTAATGTAATTACAGAAAAACCAGTACAAAGTGAAGATGTAGAACAGGGTGTTAAAGAAGCCATCACAATTTTAGAGAATCAAGATCAGAAACCCGCCCCAAGCGACGTAACAGTAACATTCGTTACTCCACTACCCGTCATCGATGAAAGACATAGCAACAGAAAAGACTATTCCAATGTAGCAACAACTGCATCGCCAATCTACCGTGGTAGCAGAAACTATAATTACACAGATGCAAGAAAATCGGATCAAAAACTTCAAGATGTCCAACAATCAACGGTTACAAACTTAAACCAAAGCACATCAACAGAAAGCAGTTCCACCGCAACAGGAACAACAGGACGACGAAAAAGACAAAGACTAATGTATAGAAAGAACACAACATCCAAACAAACAACTACCTCAACGATGCAACCAAATGTAACAGAAATAGAAACTGCAGCATCTACAGTTATTTCAGAGGTAGTGCAGACAGAACAACCAGAAATTAAACAAACACAACCAGCAGAAGTAAAACCAATAGAACCAACAGAAATAGAACAAGCAGTGCCAACAGGATTTAAACTCTCACAACCAACAGGATTTAAACTAACACATCCAACAGAAGTTAAAGGAGAAATAGCAGAAAAACCGATCGATTTACACGATATAGACAGAATGGACACATCCATACAAGAAACTGAAAAATCACCACCAGTGCGAAGATTTTACAGATCAAGCGCGGAATCGCCAGAATTTAGAATAGTCAATAACGAAAAAGTGCAGATAGTACGACCTAGTTCGGACAAATATCAAACCGAACTAGATGAAGCTAGAAACCTCCGAGATAGATACGAAACGCCGTGGCTAGAATCATAGTCCAAATATTACCTTAGTCAATAGCTAATTTTAGTGTCATATAACTTGTTAATTTATTTATTTCTCGGATACGTAAGGGTTGACGAATCTTACTGCGTTTGCTCAATTTTTACGTTAGTCTTTAGTTGAGAATTCAGTCAAGTGATATTACGGTGTATGTTTTTTAATGTTTAGAATAAAATACGTGTTTCCTATATTGTTTTATTTCTTTTTGGGGGTCTTCATGCATTTGAAGAGTCTATCGCAGAACAGGGGGCCAGCTATGATGAGGCCAGCCGCGGTGAGAGCGGTAGCGACGGACAGACAGATCATTGTTGCTACAATGCTACCAATGTATTGTTACCTGAAACAAATAAATTAATGAGATAATTCGCATTCAGCACATTAGATTCATTATCATCATCATCTTTTATTAATATTAACATTGCCAAGATTTGCATTTATATCTTTATTTTTATCTTCCCATATTTTTCCATTATCGTTTCACTTTATAAAAAAATAAGTATACGAGTTTTGGGTAGGCTAATTTAATACTTAATTACTGACACCGAGATTTATCATCTCACCACTTTCAGGATACACAACGCATGAATGCACTCGTTTATGCAATTTTAAACAGCAGAAATCAGCATGTCTACCAATTTTACCTATTCAATTAATATAAACAATCAGACAAATGCGAGTATCACTTGCGCTGAGGTTTACGTAAAGTATTTTTATGTAATCTTCCATGAAATTGGTGGTTAACTAATTTTTCTTCTTTTATGCTGTGAGACCCATCTTCTAATTTCATGATTCCATGCCAATGGGAAGTGCCCTATAGGTTTTGGTTTGAAATAAAGATAGACAGAATGATCCTAAAAGGGTTTCGTTTGGCTAACGAAGTAAAAGTTGTTGGAATGGATATTATGGACCCTATATTTTGGTTTGAAAGAAACTTGACAACGGAGTGATCCTATAAAAATAAATAATATCAACCCTATTATGTGAGCGACGATGGCCTAGTGGGTATGGGCTCGGTCTCTTAGAGTGAGAGCCGGGAGGTGCGGGTTCGATCATGACCCCCCTGTGTATCCTAGAAATGGGTTTTTATAAATTTCTGCGAGCGGGTTGGTGAACACACCCTTAAAGACTTTTAATCTCATCGGGCATGCAGGTTTCCTTACGATGTTTCCTTCATCAGTGAGCAAGCGACGGTCTCATGTTCAGGTGCACGTAGAAATTTAGAAAACCCGAACCAGGACCTCTTGGCTTTCACTCAAGAGGCTAAACCCATACCCACTAGGCCATCGTCACTCACGGACACCGGAGTGATCCTGGCATAACTTTTAAACACAGGCTATCAAGTAAATTATAAATTACCGAGGTTTAGTAATTCATCCCACACTCCGGGCAGGTGGGTGTGCGCGGGCAGGCGCAACTGGGCCTTAGGACCTGGGTACACAGCGGCAGGCACAGGACCAGACAGGCCGCGCTACACAGGCTCAGCAGAGACACGCACAGCATAAGAGGGCACCCCGAGGCTAGTGAACCTAAAGTGATTCTTAATGTTATAAATTGGAGGTTACGCTTTCCTCTATAAACTGCTGAATGGATTTTAATAAAACTTTGCATCGCATAATTACAAGCCTGCAATCAATAATCATACAAAGGATAAAGCTTGCCATCATATCAAATTTGATGGTTTGCAGCCAAACATATGGAAGCATTTTTTTAACTAAAGATATTTTAATATAATATAAAATAAAATAAAAATATTTTTATCCAATGTTGTACATCAAAGTATCTTATTGAACGTCAAATGACTCTACTACCGGTTCCAAAACTAGTCCACTGAGAAGAACCGGCGAAACAAACTCAGTGAAACTAATCTTTTCGATATTATACAATATAGGTACATAATATGATATAATTATACATAGAAGCCTCGTAGGAAACGCCTTATTCCCAAGGTGTGGTATCTTCAATAAATTTTAAGTAGGTATAAACCTACGTTTTACCAGACGGAGGGACACAATATGCCGCGCTCTCGTCTGCATAGGTTTAACCATCCTGAACTATAATATATAGATAGTAACTACAACTACTGGCACTGAAACTTACCATCTTATGGCTCCATTGGTACCACTATATTGCTTTTTCTTCCGTGAAGCAGCGTTGCTGTTTCGTAAAGAAGGGCAAGACAGGCAGTGTAATTACTGGCACCGAGACTTAACATAATAATGTCTCAGGATAGCCAACGCATAGATGAGTTGCCTGGGCTAGTTCCAGGTAAACTAGTTTATGTTCATGGGCGACGTCGACCACTTACCATCAGGTGGCACGTCTGCCAGTTTGCCTATCCTACTAATATAAAAAGGACAGGAAACCCTTAAATGAGCCTGGACTCAGGTAAATCTCAAATTTCTCTTATGCTAATAGGCGACGCTGACCACTTTCGGTCACACGGCTCGTCTGTCTGTTTGTCTGTATATCACAAAACACTTACATGTATCTCGCGTCCCTTAGATACCAAAAGACAGACCCGACAGTAGGATGATCCTAGCACAATTCCACAATAATTTCTCGCTCATTTTCAACTAGAATTTCTTTGACAGATCAAAATTTTGATAGACGTTTTCCAAGTTTGAAATAAAGATTTTCACAAGATTTTTATGTTTGCTTATAGTCTGTCAAGTATTTTTTTAAACGTTATGAGATAATAATATTAAAATAAATTGTTGACTGTTAAAAGTATTTACTTACCGATGAAGTATTTATTTATTTTTCGTATGTTAGTTCCCATTATATGTATAAACGAGCTCACAGAGTGTCCAGACTACTAATACGTGGCTTATCCTGAAACCTCATGAAACCTAAGCTTTGGTGCTAGTCATTATAATGCGTTGCCCCTATGTTTGAAATTGTGATATGGATGAAACGTAAATAGTGTATAAATAAGGAGAACGGTGGTACCCATGGATTCCATCAACCTCCCCTCTTCATTTCCCTTTTATTTTTGAAGTGAAACTTCTTTGCGCGCATGAGGGTAAATTTTTTACGGATGAAACGTAACGAAAATTTGCAACGTTTTTGTCCAAGAAGAGGGAGAGAGTGACTGAGACCGATTGAGAGAGAGTGAGTACACTACTACGAACGTAGCATGAAGCACATAGCCATGGAGTGAGAGTAGGGAGCAAGCGAGTGAGAAAGATCTCGAGAGAGAGAGAGAGAGTGAGATAGAGCAAACGTCGCATCGCAAGGAAATTTAAAGCTTTAGATTAGTATAAAAAAGGAGATTTAAAAATGAGTTTCACTTCAGACATATTGTGTACTTTGTATTTTATTTTTTACAATTATTACCCTGATGTATTTAAATATAATTCAGAATGGCTAGTTTTAGTTGATCTTTGAGTGTGAGTTCAAGTCATCGAGCATATAACCGGAACAGAGCGGTAATGTTATATGTGTTTTGTATGAAGACAAATTCAGCCTTTGTGCTGCGACTGATGGCTATTGATAAATAATTGGCCGATGGGACGTATATACAGGTCACTGGTCGGTTGAAATGCTATTACGTCAGTAACAAATCTCTGACCAGTTACGCCATTTTACGGCTCATATTACTTTTTTTAATATTTTATTTAACGCCGGGAAACGCTCGGGTATGTGGGACTCACTGCACCCGAAATATGGTAAGGTTGAGTTAGTTTTTAATAGAAAAGTCGGACGGACAGTCGGGTCACCTGATGGCAAGTGAAAAGCGACATCCACAGGCACCCGCTACACCAGAGGATTAGCAGGTGCGTTGCCGGATCTGTTATCGTCCTCTCAATCCATCAGCCTTGGATGTCGGGGTAGATACTGTATTATTTTATAAGTATAATATATTTTAATTGATGTATGATTATATAGATAAGCATGATGGGATTGACATCAATGACATAGCCATTCTAGTGTACTTACTAAAATCTCTAAATTAAATAAAGATTTAAAAAATCAATCTCGTCACAATTTTTGCCATTAACGACCATTATACCTATAAATACGGCCCATTTGGGTAATTTCCTGGTCCATGAAACACATAACTTGACTAACCTGTTGCTCTAGTGGTTAGTGTCCTTCACTTTTAAACTGGAAGGTCGTGGGTTCGATCCCCATCCTGGACAACCTTTGTTGTGTGATGAACATGATAATTTGTTGTCTTCTGTCTGTTAGTGTCTGGGTGTAATTTATCTATAATATGTATTTCTTTGGAAATATATAAGTATGTATAAGTTATCTGGTTACTATAAGAAAAGATATGGAAGGGAAAAAAAAATTATGAATATATGAGGGCCTAAAATTATGAAAAGCCTACGAGAATAAATTGAGCAACGCAGCATTATTGTATTGCTAATTACGAAGTATAATATAAACGCTGAAACGTATTCTTATTTCCTATAAGAGTCGCCGTCGCCGTTCATTCGGATATTCCCAAAATAATAATATCAACCCTTATTTGTCCCACTGCTGAGCACGGGTCTCCTCGAAGTTAGGCGAGGAGGGTACCACCAGTAATATAATTGGAAGGCTATGTAGAAATAAAAATCATCAAACAATTACAAAACTTTATTAAAACATAAATTTAGACGTTTCGGGACTTACACTGACTACAACATGGGGAATCGCACTTAGTTTTAGCTGATCCGTACAAATTTTGTAATAAAGAATCCAGGAGAACAGGCCCACAAACCATGAATCCAGCTGCTATAATAGCTGTAAAGAGTGACATACACACTGGCATGGCGTTACTTTTTGCCTCCGAAGCACTTGAGTATTTTGCCAATTTGCATGTGCTTTAAACATACCGGCACACAAGCCAGGACCGTGGCAGATGCTATCAACGCGTAACAAGATAGGCAAATCATCTTTGTTGCACGATTGAGGATACCTCAGTCGAGGAGTCTGCCAAACACTCCTAAAAAAAAGTACATTTTAAATGCAGATTTGGTGGAACCTAAAGCCTAAATAAATTTAAACACCGCTGGTAGCCCAGGTAGTATTTTGCAAACACACAAAAGCGCCACCCACAATATCCAAACTTATCATCTCAGAAATAATGTGCAAAATTTTATTACAATTGGTTCAGTAGTTGAGGTACACGACACTTAAAAAACTGTATAGATCTATTGAAAAATATCATAATTTATAGTACAGGAAATTAAAGATATATTGAATTTAGTTTTACTGATTTTTTGGCTTGCGTTACTTTGAATAAAAACTAGCAACGTCACTCGTGATTTCAGTCCTCATTGGACTTGAGTTTTTTTGCATTGGAGTAAAATATATTTTGCCTCAGCTGTATCACAAATAAAAAAAAGGTAAAAAGGAGCCTTTAATTTGTAGAATTGCAAACGCTCTATTGAATGGATACAAGACTCGTCCAGATCTATGCCACTGTTTCTATTTTGTCTTGTGTGTCTTTACTAGGGATGTATTCTCTCTCTTCAGTCTCTCAATGTTGAGGATCGTGACACCCATTATGCCCATGTGTTGTTTATGGCTTTTCTCCACCAGTTTCGATCTTCAGCTTCGTGAACTGCCCTATGGTTGGTGTGCAATCTGGTATGACCAGCTATGTGTCTATTAGTACAATTAAAATTAATACAAATATATTTACCGTTATATCTTAAATCACGTCCATAACACTACAAATAATTTTATTTCGTCTTATCACATGACACAATAAAACTTGGATAAAATTTGTGACATTCGGTGTTCTGTCACTATTTCAAAACTCTGTTCTTTTATCTTGCTACTGCCAGTTATTAAAAAAAGATATAGAAGTGAATGCGTATTTATTTTTCTGTGCTTCTTTTACAAGGAGAGGTAAGGAACAGTTATCTTTTTAAAAGTGCAATTTTTTTATTCTAATAATTATAGTTTTGCCTACGTAATATAATTCTACTTTGTTTTAAAATAACGCGATCAGTATTCATATTTAAATAAATATTATTTCAGGTGTTTACCGCGTTTATGGTTTTATTGAGGTCCCGATATTTTGGCAATGTTTCGATCGCTATGATCACGGGGAGACTGGGGTAAGCACCCGAAACAATATTTATTTAAATATGAATAATTCTACTTATTTAAATTGGTTTCACATACCTAAGCAGTTTTGAAGGAGGCCTATGTTCAGCAAAGGATGGATAACGGCTGATGATAATGATAAAGCAGTTTTAAAAAGTTTATAAAAGTAATTTACACATAGGCTTTTGAAGGACTACTTGAAGAAAGCTGAGGAGTTTAAATGCGATAATTTCCTGACAACTAATAGGATTTAGAAAAAGAAATCCTGAACAGCTAGTAGAATATTAATATTGTGATTAATATTTTTAATAGAGAGACAACAGAACAGAGTTTCTCGTTCTAGTGAAACGCAGGATTAAATACATAAACTCAAATTTCAAAATGAGGATCCTCGTAGTATTTTTTTTTGTCAAATTTAAATATAGAATTTAGTTTTTAATTATATTCTAATCTAAATCTCAGCGCACCAAATATGGTCCCTCCAGATATCACTTAATCTTCTCTACGGGGAAGTGGGAGGGATAATAATGGATGCATGATAGACATATTATTTTGTCAGTCCGTTGCTGCGTAACGTCAAAACTTCTTTACATAAAGTCTATATACTTTCTGTCCACAATACAAGATTTCGACGCCAATAACGCGTTTTATCATTCTTGATCATCTCATTATTATTTATCGAATTTACTTGTTAGTGTTAAAACTTTTATTATTGAA
Organism: Helleia helle; assembly: GCA_963853865.1. Lineage (NCBI taxonomy): Eukaryota > Metazoa > Arthropoda > Insecta > Lepidoptera > Lycaenidae > Helleia > Helleia helle. The sequence goes on from OY971435.1 coordinate 2,235,667, forward strand.
ATTGTATTCTTTTTAAACATTTAGAAGTATGTCAGACGTCTATCAACTTTTGACTAGTAAGTTTTAGAAAAAAGTTCCTTATTTTAATTTGTAAAATTATATAAATATTAATACATATGCGCGCATCACGCCATAGCGCCGAAGACAGACAAACAAAGGAACACATATAAAAGGTACAAATGAAAGTTTCAGTACTCCTACTTTTAACGGTGCTAGCGACAGTGACAGGATTTCCAGAAGCCAGGATAGGCAGGCAACAACCAGACGAGATAGACGGGAAAGAAAAGACCAGGGAGGTAGCAAGGGACGTGAAACCGAAGTGTGCATCAAGTATAGCGCAGAAAGCCGCTGCCGAAGCCAAGGCAGCTCATGCTGCGCAGAACGCTGCTGGTGCTCAGGCTGCTCATATGGTAAATCATTTCTAGTAATTGTAGAATACTTGAATCAGAAAATGTTCAGTTTCAATCAGGAAATGATTTCTTAAGAGATCCTGAAGAGAAGTTACACAAACATTTTAGATTACGAACGATGCCATTTATTTTCAGTATAAAAGTGCAGTGGCCGGTCCGTGTTGGATGCGAGTGGCGAGGGATCGGCCGTCTTGGCGTTCACTGAGGGAGGAAAAAAGGCCTATGTTAATCAGTGGACAAATAGGGGCTGATGATGATGATGATAAACTTTTTATAACTCGAAAATTTAGGTTAAAACTCAACTAGCGGAAAAAGCGCTTCAAGCTGCGAAAGCCGCTGAGGCAGCGTTGGCTGGAAAACAAGCTGTTGTGGAACAGCTGCAGCAAGAAGTGAAGGAGGCTGAAGCGGTCATTGCAGAGAACACTGGAGCCATCCATCAGCAACAAGCAGCGGTCAACGTGGCAGGACAGGCGGCCCAACAAGCTAACGCGGAGGTGCCTATAAGCTTTGTATAGATGTTGCTAGCTTCGTCCACCTGAAATTTTAACTTCGATTTAACTTACTTCGATTTTAATAAAAATTTTGCACACTGTGTAACGTACACAATCCAAACAGGTCCAATGAGAGAAATATAATATTCTTGGAAACGTAGGATAAGCGCTGTTATGTTGAATATCTGTATGAACTGAATGGATTATCCAAAAAATAATATAGGATATGGTTTTCCCCAAAAACTTTTATATAGTTCAACTTTTGTAAATTGATATGACTTATAACTTAGTCTGACACATTAAATTTGAAAAGTTTTTAGCCTTGACGAAATTTTAACATAACGAAAGTAAAAAATTCCTCAGAGTTGTTCATGAAGTTTGAATAGGTAACAAAAGTAAATGTTTAAATTGGTTCCAATTTTAAAGTTTTTTCTGAAATTTATTTTTCTACTGCATATGAAATACTTTCAATGTATTATTGATTGTATTATATTGTTTATTGCAGCACAAACTCCTAACTCAAGCATTACAACTCGCTGCTCAGCTCGAAAAGACATCATCGTGCGTATTGGAACGGCTCAAGAATGCGTTGCAAGAGAAATGTCATAACATGGCCGAGTCTCGGTCGAGACTGGCGCAGCTACAGCACAAGTTGCAGTGCGCGTGCGCAGAGTGTGCTGCCACCAAACAAGCTGCGCAGGCGGCGTGTGAGGCGGCCAGAGCTGCCTGTGGTAATGCCAGGAAAAAGAAACAAGTAAAGAGAAATGTGTTAGACAGACAAAGAAAACGTAGTCTATGATACTCTATTACTAGTTGGGCTATTGTTTGTACGTGATTAAACATACCAAATACCCGAAGTAATACGGAAGAAAATGGCGCTAAAGAGTTTGATTTAATTTTTCAATGTTCGGAAAACATGGATGCTCTTCACAGATTACTAAAGCTGTTATACCTACTTAATTAAATTTACTAAAGACAAGAAGAAATATGATAAATGATGGGAAAGCGTTTGATTCCATTCTGCAATGTTCTTGTATACACGAATTTAACAAACATTATTGCTCGATTCTCAAGTGTAGTTAATTTGCAACGTGCTTTTGACGTAAATATAATTTATAATTTGTACACGTAGTTTTATAAATAACGTTGTTAAGGCTTAATGTCCGATAGTTTGTTATATTATGTTTATCTGATAATGTAATTAATAAAGATATTTTGTTTGTAAAACTCTAATTTATTTAACTTGGGGTGGATATTTTTAAAATTTAAAAGATGAATAGCAGTGCTTCCTAGATTAAATCTTTTTCTGGGTCTGGCTGCACTATTCTCGGTAATAAGGCGCCAATTCCACAAAGCATGGTCAGTGGTCAGAGTTCCGAGTTCTGCGTTTCACGGAACCTATGTGTAGTGGCTTAGAATCATACATACTGCAACTGTGACGGTCAAAGTGAAAATGTCGAAAACAAGTTTAAGCATGATATGAAATTTTTATAGAGTTAGTGAGAGATCAAACTTTCCTTTATGATTTGGACAACGTGGACTATAAAAAGCGTCAAAAAAGGCAAATATTATTAGATTATTATTGAATTAAAATAAGAACTGATTAGAATAATCAATTAAATAGCTTTCTTTTAACTTATGAAGTACGTATGTGCGTACTTCTGTGCCACAATCGAGCATATATGTAATAGAAATAGAGTGTAGTTTTGGTCTGTTTTGATTGTGGTAAGTTAGCAAATAAACATAAGTTAAACACAAAATACATAAACATAATTATAAAATAAATAGGGGTAATGAATAAAATATTATAAAACATAAATTATTTATTTATTATTATGTTAATATCTCTTTTCTACAATAACTTATATATTTTATTCTTATGCGATATATTTGACTAAATTATAAAAATGCAAAAATGTTTATATTTAAATAAAATGGTACATAGTGAATTATAATAATGTTGAATATTTATCAGGAATATACACCGAGATCTAGTTTATTGAAATGAGTGCATATCCATCGGCCTTGCTTTCCCCTTGCAGATGCTAACGAATACCCAGCATAATATCATGTTTTCGTTATTGGAGGGGCCGAAAAAATCTTAAAGAATGCATCTACTTCTTTAATTTTCTACTTTAATATGTAGCTTACTTTACAAAGGATTCTGAAGGTAAGGAGTAATACTGTAGAGAACATGCTTTGCAGTTATTTTTAATCTTATCAGGTACTAGCTGTTGCCCGCAGTTTCGCCCCGTTAACTTACTCAACTTAATTACTGTTAGTCACAGCGTGTTATATAGCCTATAGCCTTCCTCGATAAATGGGCTATCTAACACTGAAAGAATTTTTCAAATCGGACCAGTAGTTCCTGAGATTAACGCGCGTTCAAACAAAAAACTCTTCAGCTTTATAATATTAGTAAGATTTAGGTTTCTTTGCGATGGTTTTACCACAGGGCAAGGCATGATTGCTTAAACTTGTGGTAAAATCAAAAAAATATCATTATCATCATTATTAAACTTTTTTCATCCATTGCTGGGCATAGGTCTCCTTCAATAAACGCCAAGACGGCAGATCCACCTCTCGCATACAACTAAAACCACTGCTTGGAGATTGTCATCCCGTCTGGTAGTCAACCTACCATAATATTAACGTAATCTAAACTACAGTACACCCTTATACATTTACATACTACGTTTCAACTATACTAAATGCATCGTTCAAGTTCTGAGGACTAAACGCCATGTTGCTGTTTTTATAGTTTACATAAGGAGACATTGTTGCTGATGAGACTCTGTCTGGGTCCATGAAATAGTGCATCGGGGAGAAATCATTGATGTCATAACTGGATTCACTAGGTTGAAACTTGGGTACGTATCTTGCAGGTGGCTCTGCATATCTACCTCCAACTAAAACTTCATCTTCTTCATTATTCTCTTCTTGATTTGCTCTCCACTGCTTAGTTTCCTCTTTGTTCGGTCTCCACGGCTTAGTTTCCTCTTCTTTGTTTGGTCTCCACGGCTTTTTAGCTTTGTTGTAAGGTTTCCTTTTTTCATATTTCGAGTAATTATTTTGGTTGTTTATTAGTTTCAATAGATCGGGGTCTAAATTGGAGTCTTCGTTTGGATAATCTTCAGAATACTCAGGTTTTGTGTACACCGGTCTCTGATTTGTGTGAGCATGGTGGTAGTCCTCTATGTCGTAGTTATGGTGGTTTTTGGCATAATTCTCGAAGTTTCCATCCTGACCATAATTTCCATCGAATTCCTCAGGTTCGTATGTTTGGGTGTACATATTGCTGGCTTCGTTTACCGGGACACCATAATCTGTTGGTGGTTCACCGAAACTGGGTTTTGGATCATAGCCGTTACCGTAGTTTTGTGGAGCCTCAAAATCCCAGGAAGCTTCTGGTTCATAATTGGAATAGGATGGTTTCTTTGGTGGGCCATAAACAGGCTTGTAACTTGGTTTCGGTGGGCCGTATCTGGATTTAGTTGGCCGCTTCTTGCGACTCGGTGGGCCATATTTTGGACTGGTGGGTTTTTTATGTTTCTTACTCGGTTTTCTTTTCACGGTTCTATATTTTGGTTTCGGCGGTCCATATTTTGGCTTTGGATTGTAACGTCTTCGAGTTATTTTTCTATATACCACTGAAGGATGGTTTCGGTAGATTGGTTCAGTTGGAAAGTTGTCTATGATTATTGCTGCGTCTCTTTTGATGAGCCGTTTGTCTGTGTATTCTGTTATTTCTTTTTCGACTGGTGGACCTGCTAGAGCGTATGCGGTTACTGCGGTCTGTAATAGAAATTGGATATTAATATATCGCTTACTATTATTTCGTTGTCGTTGTAAAAGGTATCGTAAAAATATATATGCTCTGTTATATCTTCTAATATACAATTTTAATCTCTACGATCGTGCTATTTTGCGCCAAGAAGCTTACTAAGATCAAGAATTTTATTTTATGATTACATGACATTAGTCTCAAAATTAGACCCCACGTGCGACTTGAGCATTTACCATCACGTTGTATTCTTCAAATATATAGCACTGTAGTCACTTCAACAGTAAATATTATAAAGTGAAATAAATATTTATTGTATATTCGACATAAATCAACAAAATGACTTTCTTATCAATTATCGACAACGGCTGTTCGCTCATTATTTATTAATAAATACAACGCAATACCAATGATAACTGGATTTATATTACTGTTTGTCATGATCTATTTATTGACTTTTACGGGCTATGCATAACTCAGTTTCACTGCTGTGTAGCTAGGATCGCTAGCAACCAAATAACTTTTTGATCTCATGGAGCCTAACCCCTAAATACTCAAACAAATCTCAAATTTAAGACGTACTTAAACTCATGCTACGACGTGTCAGATTCAAAGAAAAAAGAGGGACAACACGAGTTTAAGTCCGTCTTGAGATTCGTTTGAGTATTTGGGGGTAGCATACGTTAACTGCCTTGGCTCGCAACAAAAAATTACAAGAATTAAGGGCTAAGACGCATGAGAGTACACCGGCCGTCTTGACGTTCATTATTATAAGAGACCAGTGGGCGGAAAAAGGTTGATAATGTTCATGAAATGATAAAAGAAAGAAAGAAAGAAAAATTTATTTGTGAAACTACATACTTATAAGACACACACAATTAATATTTAATTTTTTAATTAATAACAAAACTTGTAGTAACACAAAACGACCTATAAAGACACATATTATGCTCAAAGTCCGTCAAATTACGTTCAGAAGCAGCCGTAAAACAATTTAATTCATATAAACCGTCAACCCATTTTTCATTTTCATTAATGAATCTCCATTTTTGAGAAAATTATTGACGGATTAAAAAAGCCATAGTCTTATTTTATAGAAGCAGAGTGCAACGGGGCTAGAGAATTTTCTAAATGTGTATTCCTCAATGAGTACCAGGTAGGCGTCTATAGTCCTCACCATGGTTCAACCCTTGTCGTGGCGGTGAGGCTCAGTAGCCTAGAGTGAGCCTAGCACCTTGGGCAAAGCTAATTGAGCCGAGGGAGCTGCTCTTTGTGCTCTCTTATAAGAAGAGGGGACAAATGAGCAGGGGGGCAAGGGGCGAGGATGGGAACCCCACCCCATTTGCACTGTCCCGACGTTGGGAGGAGTCCCGTTGTCGGAACAACCCCTCCCAACTGACGGACTAGTCGTCGAGGTGCCCTGTTTGCTCAATAGATCCGGGGCACGTCACCAAAGGCGGCATTGGTGGCATTCGCCGAGTTTTAGTGGGTAGAGCTGCGTCCACCTTACCACCTTTCGGACGCAGCGAGTTCCACATATCCGCCTTGGGAGACCCACTTCCCAGCGGAATGCCTCAGAGCATTGCCCGGCGTAAAAGGAAAAAAAGGTAGACGCCTGGAGTGCCACTCTGCCCGACGGTGACGCAGCACAGACCCCCACTGAAACAAACACGACGCCAGGAGGCCGTGTGGTCGAAGACTGTTGGCGGGGCGGTTATTTTCACGAATTCCTGTCGGAATCGGATTGTATGTACAGAGATCGTCATCATATTTAGTTGGGGCTCAAATATGATGATACCAATGATGACGTTGGTGATTTCTCCCTATAATAATTTTGGTATAAATGATGATTACCAAAAGACTAATCAAGAGTAAATACGATTTTAATGATATAAAACCTGATTTCTCTAACTTTCACTTAAACGCCGTAAAACGCTGGAACGGCTTTTATAGTTAAAATATGGTTTATAATTAAACTAACGAAATAGATAATATTTTAAATTTGCATTTTATATAACAACTAAAACTTTTGTTGATTACTTATTAAACATAAATTACGTAATATGTGGAGTAGTGAGGACGCTTTGCCATGGTTCAGGGTTTGTCGTAGAGGTGGGGCTCAGTACTACATTTGTGGCACTCGCCGGGTTTTAGTGGATAGAGCTGCGTGCATTTACCGACTTACGGGCGCAGCGAGTCCCACATACCGGGGGAGTCCCCACTCCCGCGGGATGCCTCAGGGCATTTCCTACAATAAGATAATTTATCCCGGGAATGGGAAGTACGCGGGTCAAACCGCGGGGCGCTGCTGGTATTGATATAATTCTTTCGTGTTTATTCTTGCGAAAAAAATGTTCGAAATAATTTTTTTTGTAAATAAAATATAGAAAATATTTTATTTCATTTGAATAAAAGTGTTTGTATTTAAATTCAAACTTTAATTTATTTCCTTTTTATATTAATGTTTATTACTTAATATATTAATTTTTATTAAATCTGTTTATAATTAAATCTGTATTATAATTTAAAAGTATTGTATTTTTAATTGCTCTTGATAATTACAGTAAGTTTTAAATTAAGGTTAGATACAGGATACGCTTTTATTATTAAAGCGATTAAAAAAATTGGGGAACTATGATCTAAATCCAGATAGATCATGTACAGATTACCTAAATATAGATGTTTAACTTTACGTCACAAGTTATTGTTTTTAACTAAAATGAATGTGTACGACACTCACAGTTGTTGTTTTTAACTTTCTCCGTTAAATATTGTAATTTAACTTCGGGCTCTTCGGGTTTACAGAGTACTCAACAATACATAGTTATTGAGATATTATATTATTATAAATATGTATGTATATAGTGATCGCGTTAGTTTAAAACAATATATAATATTTAAATCGTCACTTTTTAATACTAATAATATAAACAGCAGACATTATGTCTGCTGTTCTACCTAATAATGCTGACCAACAGCGTGGATTCTTATGCAAATTCTCAGAAATAATTTACTGACATGTTTTTGCTTTTATTAAAAATGAAATGTAAAAATAATAAATTATAGTTTAAAAAAACTAAAAAAAAAACGCTTTAATAGCAAACCCAACAAAAAATTTGAAAATAATTTTTAATTGATGAATTAAATGCAATTAAAAACAAAATTACTTATTGTAAAAAAGCGTGGTGCTTGTAACTAAGTTTTTATATTAACTTCACTTTTTAGAAATAGATACCGATGAAATAATTTTAATAATAAATATTGAGCACCTCACGCTTTTTTACAATAAGTAATTTTGTTAACCCATTTAATTAATCTATTAAAAATTATTTTCAAATTTTTTTTGGGTTTGCTATTAAAGCGTGTTTCTTAGTTTTTTTTTAAACTATAATTTATTTTTTACTTTTTAGTGTCGATTTTTTTAATTAAAGATTTTATTAATTTAAAGTACTCAACTATTAACAATCACTTTAGAAATGAATGAGAGGCTAAAAACAATACAAGTGATGTAGGTAACTTGCGCGCCTTACGCCTTCCTAGCATGTGATATCCTGATTATCCTTATTAGGATATTGGAATAATTTTATCAAATTATTGTATTGTCATCGGTCCTCGATAAATCTACAAAGTTTGAACAAAATCTGGTCGTTAAAAGTGGGTCAAAATCATGTTCAAAGATTCCATTACATACATAGATACATAGATACAATCCAAGCTAATATAAAAGCGTGGTAAAAAAAGGTGATAACTCGTGATAAACAAAAATATATGAAAAACTAACCTAACCAGTCACAGGGACTGCCGATAGAAGTGAAAACAAAACAATTAAATTCACCTACCTATCATACAAGTTGTAAAAGATTATGAAAACCTATACAATATAAACGGCGCACAAAATGGCCGCATGACATTGACTTGTCAGCGGGTTTGACGATTGGTTATGTCAACAAATACGGCATAATTTTATATAAATAAATCAAACGTCATATAAACGTTAAATAGCGTCTCATAATGGTGGTAACGGTGTCGCGTCGCGTATCTAAAAATATGTGTACACCGCCTTAAGAAGTTTTCGCTTCAAAAAACTCAATATCAATATAAAAATAATTCGGCCAATTTTTACCGATATAAATTTTAACTTAGCCATAATGTTAAAGTGCACATTATGGCTAAGTTAAAATTTATGGGGGAGACGCCAAATGGGGTTCAAAGATTTCTTTTCATATTTATTATAATATTCTTAATGTTACTAATAATATATTCAGGAAGAAAGCATTATATAATATTAAACTGTCTGTCATGAGGGTACTCTGTGTAACATTAACGGAAGTGGTGTAGCTGTCGCTTACTCGAAACCAAGATCAAAAGTTGACTATTTTTCACTGTTCCTTTACGTGATTAGAGTAAGGTTATATTCGAATATTTTTTTTTTTTTTTTCGGATGGATCTATGCTAATGGCCCGAAGGCCCTAATGCTTCAACGGATTTGTGTGAGCCCATTCGGCTCACTTTAGATTGGGGGGTTGCCCCCCGCCTACCGTGCAGTCTGTGACCACACGGCCTCCTGGCGTCGGTTGTGGGTATATTCGAATATGTCTGTCCGTCTGTCTATGCTTAGCTTGGCTAAGTAACTATCATCATCGTCATGATCATCTTCAGTTTTCCGCCCACTGCTAGTCATACCCAAATATGTCTAACAAATATTTAAAATCAAGAAGTTATAGGTAATGGACATTTACAAGAAATTACAGTAACAAAATAATAACGCGTTTCTTGGTGATTGGGTTTTTGGGTTTTGTGTTTTTTGGAACGAAGTTCCTTATGTGACGTTGCGGAGGGGTCCCTAGCCGCCAAAAAACATAACGTTAAATAAAAGCGAAAGATTTTTGACGTCATCCTACTCAGACACAAATTAAAATTAATATATAATTGACTGACACATCCCTGCGTCGGTAGCTATCTGTATGTTACACTATTGGGGCTGCTTAGCAAAAAAAAAAACAAGTTCGAATCCCACCCATCACAGGTGACTTTTTTTGTTTTTGACGTGACAACGTCTTATAATTCGATGGAGCCGGCTGCAAGAACAAAAAAACCTGACGTATGCGATGACGTATGCAGGGTTACCTCGCTCTGAGGCGTTCCCTTTTCTTATGACGTTGTCACGTTCAACTATCGTCAGTAAACCGACTTTACAGACAGCCGATTTTTTTTTATTTTTTTTTATTTTACGCCGGGAAATGCTCTGATTTTTATCAAAAAAAAAAAACATAATTAAAAAAAAAATATTTTTTTAATTTAATTGAAATTAATATTTTTGTTAGTTGAATTCAGTAGGCAAACTGGCAGACATTGCCATCTGATAAGGTGGCATTGCCATCTGATGGTAATTGTTTAATATATGTAACGAGGTCACCTGTGCTGTGCAGTTGCCTGTGATCACTCACGTTGCTTATCCTGAGACGTAAGAAGACTTTGTGCCAGTAATTACACTGCCTACCCTTCTCTCTGAAACACAGCAGAGCTGTTTCACAGCATCAGCCAGATGGAGGTACCCATGCAAAAGCGAGGCACAGCGTATCTCTCCACAGATACAAGTAAATAACATTTTCAAAGTGTCAAAGTCGCATAGAATTACCATCACATTAGCATGTATTATCTTAACTCAAATTATAATTAATTCACTTTCAATTACTTTCCAATGAAAACAATGGTTGAACTACCGAATAATTATGATATTTGGGTGTCTAACTTAAAACATGACTTGGCATCAGGTGACCCGAGCTCGTTTGTGTCATGTCGGATGTCATGTGTTTGTCTATTGTTCATTAAGTCCGTTTGACAAGCTATATTTTGACCGACATCAGAAAGATTTTTTTTTTTTAATGTCATAAGAAGGCAACCGAGTAGTCGGAGCCTTATGGTGACTACCGACGCCCATAGACATTCACACAACCAAAAGGTATGCAGACGCGTCGCCCTCCTTTTCTCTATCCTCCCTAATGGGCAAGAATTCAAGTTTTTAGGTAGGTAAGTTAATACTAAGCTTAAGTTATTTGCAAATGACATTTTATTACATACTTTACCTATTACCTTTTTCTTTGGCTCGTGTCGCCTTTTCATTTCCTTATTTATTAAGTTTGTAAGCTACTCATGCTATTTTATAAAAAAAAATTCGCTAATATGTATATACTCCGTCACTTGTCACAAAGAGTAAAGTCATTAAGCACAGAGCTGGAATAGAGCGATAGCTATGCAGCTATGCTGTCGCGTTTCGTGCGGTTTGTGAGAATTGTATCTTGGTTGTGCGAATGTGTATGGGCGTCGGCGCCGTAAGGCTCCGACTGCTCGTTTGCCCCTGATAACATAAAAAAATGAAAACAGATTTCGCAAAATTTGTGTTGCGCCGCTGCACTGGTGCTGCGCTCTGATTGGTCGACTGATGACTATTGATAGTTGATTGGCCGATGGGACGTACATACGGATAACTGGTTGGTTTAATTGCTATTACGTCAGTGACAAATCACTGACCAGTTTTGGAATTTTATGGGTCTATCCCAGTTATTTGCAGTTCAGTATATCAGTTTTAAGTGAACTTGCGCGAATAGTTATAATAGAATGATTTATAAACTCGGGTACAGGCAATAGTTTCAAAGGTTTTTGGGGGACAATATTATGTCAGTAGGTATTTATTTGAGGTTTCCTTCCTGGCTAATAGAGTTCTGTATTGGTGGCTTCGTTCTGGGGGACGGAGAGCCGGTCGATGGCGATAGAAGTTTAAAGGGTTCCTTTAGGAACTTTCGAGTATTTTTATACGGGTGGCAAACGGGCCTTACATGGTAAGTGGTCAGCGTCGCCTATGTACATAAACCAGTTAACCTGAAACTAGCCTACTTAACTCATGTGTTGCCTATCAAAAGATGTCTCTGTGCCAGAAATGACACTGCCTAGTGCCTGTCCTTCTCTTCGAAGCACATTAAAGTTGTTTCACAGGAGAAGCAAGCAGTATGGAGGTATCCATGGAGACGGGAGCCCGGGGCGATCCCTCCCACCGGTAAACACGTGTTGTGTCGATTGGTATTCGTCTATACTTCAGCTATTTATACTATCCAAGACAAGATCGTTTTTACTCTACGTCTAATGTTTCAGCGGCTAGTATCTGGTAACGTTTTCTCTGTCCATGTCAATACCGCTGGCTGGTTTACGCATGACTTACAGACTGACACCGTGCGGTGGAGACAACTTACTAGCTAATACTGCTGCTTTGGCTGCCTTAATTACTAGGTATATCTTTCAGTTTTTTCTTTGTTCTTTAGTTATCTTTTAGTTGAATAATAGTATGAGTACCCCTTTCTTTTTTTTTTCTTTAACGCTGGGAAATGCTCTGAGGCATCCCGCGGGGGAGTGGGTCTCCCCAGGCGAGTATGTGGGACTCGCTGCGCCCGAAAGATGGTAAGTGGACGCAGCTCTACCCACTAAAACCCGGCGAGTGCCACCAGTGCCGCCTTTGTGAGGTGCCCCGGATCTGTTAAGCTAACAGGTCACAGCAACAAGGTGAAACAGCTTTGCTGTGTTTCGGAGACTTTTTTTTTATTTAACGCCGGGAAATGCTCTGAGGCATCCCGCGGGGAAATGTGTCTCCCCAGGCGGGTATGTGGGACTCGCTGCGCCCGAAAGCTGGAGGTGTTGGATGGATTGGATAGGTATACATGTTAATCAATGGAATTTGATAACTCAAGTTAAGGTATTATTTTCTTATTTTTGTTTATGGTTAAACTCTAACTTGCCACCAGCTGCCACCTTTGTTTAAGATTTTAGGCCACACGCAAGTAAAGTAAATACTAAATACCCTTTAAGCGTCTTCTAAGACTCCTACCGCGGCTAAAAAAAGGCCTGATTACTTTGAAGCGACTGAACCGATTTTGATGAAACATAATTAAGAAAACAGCTTTCAAATAAAATCCGCGTCCAAATCGATTCATCCGTATCAGAGCTACGGTGCCATAGACAGACACTCACAGCAGTCAAACTTACAACACCCCTCTTTTTGTGTCCGTATTAAAAAATAGTTTTAGTCACTGTATTTTTTTATCAAATGGCTATATACATATTCGAGTTTTAGCTAAGAAACTGGAACTGAAATAAATTATTATTCGATTTCTTTAAATGTTTATTTTAAATTTAGTTTTGAAAATTATTTATAGAATAGTTTATATAATTAATAATGAAATAGTGAAATCATGAATGAATGAAAAAGAATGACTGATATATTTAATGAATAAAGTATCAATATATGAAAAAAAATCTGTGTATCCATAATATGTTTACACGTAAAATTGAACGCACAAACTGTGACAAAATAAAACTAATTGATTAATTGCCGTCTCCACGATATTTTTGTTCCGTCCATTTATTAGGTGAGATAATTGCAAAGTAACTTTCTTTTATATTTTACTAAAAACACTTTATCTGATAATTGAAATTAATTGTTTTCTTATCTTTCACTAATACGGACTACTTTTCTCTGTGCACCAAACCTTGTTTTTAATTGAGGTGTGAGACGTGCCACCTGATGGGAAGTGGTCTGCTTCGCCCATGAACATAAACATCACAATCGAAACCAATTTAAATTTAATGAGAAATCTAATCCTGCTTATTTCTGACAAAGTAAGTTTGTTCGTTAATGGTCTTAGCTATACCATTCATTTTCTTTGTGTTGGTAACGTAAAATTGAGTTCTCCTGAGACTACTCATCCATGTTTTGCCTTCTTTTCTTTCCTTTATCGCCGGAAAATGCTCTGAGGCATCCCACGGGGGAGTGGGTCTCCCCATGCGGGTATGTGGGACTCGCTGCACCCGAAAGCTAGTAAGTGGACGCAGCTCTACCCACTTAAATCCGGCGAGTGTCACCAATGCCACCTTCGGTGCCCCGGATCTAGTAAAATAAACAGGGCACCTCGACGGCTAGTCGGTCCCCCAAGGGACCGACGCCACCTCCACCCAGGGGTTGTCCCGCACCACAGAACAACCCCTTCCAACGTCGGGACAGTACAATGGGGTGAGGTTTCCATCCTCGCCCCTTGACCCCTGCTCTTTTGTATAAGAAGAGGGGTACAAAGAGCCCCCTCGGCTCAATTAGCTTCGACCAAGGTGCTGGGCTCACCCTAGGCTACTGAGCCCTACTTCAACGTCAAGGCCTAGACCATGGTGAGGATCCATGTTCTGCCCATCCTGAGACATAAGATGTACGTAAAGTGGTCGCAGTACTGTAAAAGTATGTCTCGATGCCAGTAATTGCACTGCCTCTCTTGCCCTTCTCTCCAAACACAGCAACGCTGTATGACGGGTGAAACAAGGAGATGGTGGTACCGATGACGGGAGCGCGGCACAGAGGAAGGCTCCCACTGGTAATAAGTTGCTACATCGCGTGTTCCACGGTGAACAAAAACATCATCTTTGAAATTGTTTTCCGCAATAATTTGGCCAGAACCCTGCATACCTGATGATATTAAAAGTCTTTGAAGGTGTGTGAAGTTCACCAACCCGCATTGGGCCAGCGCATCGGTGAACTATGGCCCAACACCTGCCTGATTTCGAGGAGGAGTTGATATTATTATATTTATTTATGGCCTGTATTAATTTAAAATGGAATGTTTCTAATGTTTTTGGCCTATATATTGAGTTCTGCTAAATAAAAATGTAACATTTTGTAAATATCCCGTTTTTAACAGTTTTAATAATATAAATGAGTACATATTATGAAGTTTATAATATATTTGGCAAAATATTGACATTAGTAATAATAGTTTGTAGGCGCGCTTGACGAATTGATCTAGGACTATTAATTAGACGTGTTTTCAAACACTTTTGGTTTTACGTTCTTCTATTTTCTTGACTACAATTACAAAAATTCCAAATATCATTTTCTAAATATTGCTTTCTATTGAAAATCGTATCGTAAAAATCGTAATAAACCACGATAAAATCAGCTAAAAGTTGTTTTAGTATAATTAATTAAATTCACATAAATTCAGAAAACAAGATGTCATCAATCAGATAGCAAATATATATTAAGGTCGGTGATGCTATACTAATATTATAAACCTGAAGAGTTTGTTTGTTTGAACGCGCTAATCTCAGGAACTACTGGTCCGATTTGAAAAAATATTTCAGTGTTAGATAGCCCATTTATCGAGAAAGGCTATAAGCTATCATCACGCTGTGACTAATAGGAGTTAACTTAAGTAAGTTAATGCGGGCGAAGCACCGGACAACAGCTAGTCGTTAATAATGTTTAATTGCCAAACTTACTACTATTTGGCGTAGCTAAAGCCAAATTTGCTTAAAATTTTAGTCTTTTCCTCAGATTTTTCCCCGTTGCAATAATAAAGGATGATAATAACGATGATGTTAATATAAAAATGAAACACATTTTCACACCAATACTTTTTAACTTTATCTACAACTGGCTGTTGCCTGCAGCTTCGCCCGCGTTACTCAACTCCTATATGTCACAGCGTGATGTTATATAGCCTATAGCCGTCCTCGATAAATGGGCTGTCTAACACTGAAATAATTTTTCAAATCGGACCAGTAGTTCCTGAGATTAGCGCGTTCAAACAAACAAACAAACTCTTCAGCTTTATAATAGTATAGATTAACTCGGGCCATTGATGATTATTAATTTTATAGTCACTCAGAGTTAATATACCATTCCAATGGTGAAACAATTTTAAAAATCGGTTTAATAGTTATCAAACAAAAAAAAATCAAATCTTTCTATTATTATAATTAGTATAGACAAGCTTTAGTCTACATTAAATTAAAATACATACCACCAACACAGCTAAGGAGATCACCTTTAAATGCATTTTCAAGTCACTGGCACAAAAACGTATGTACGTCAAATCCGATGGAAAGTCAGGGAGACAGTGCGAGGCTGCGTGGCTGCGTGCTCGGCGGTCGGTGGACTGAGACGGATCTGCTAGGAGCTGATGTTAATAAAGAAAGTATTAAAATAATTTGCATAGAAAAAAGTGCTAGTGTTATTTATGCGCGCCCAGGCTTTGTTGTGTCAGTATTTTGGAAGTAAATAAAAATTCCTCACAATTACAAAGCAGTACATTTTGTATATCGTTCGCAGCATAGCGTATATAGAGCATTATGCCAGCACTGCATGGATGGTTGATACTGATAATGACGAAATAAACACACCTAACGTAACACCGGCGTTAAGTGACAGCTACGCTGTCACGTTTCGCGCGGTTTGTGAGTTTCCGGTGGCCCATTGGGGGGGATAGGGAAAAGGAGGGTGCCGCATCTGCGTGGCCTTGGTTGTGCGGATGTGTTTGGGCGTCGGCGCCGTGAGGCTCCGACTGCAAGTTTGCCCCCTGATGACATAAAAAAAAATGCAGTAAGACATCTTTATTTAGGAATATCTGAATCTAGACTCGATGGCTCAGCAGCTAGCTCTCCGTCCGAAATCATCCCATCCTCGTCAGTTTATAGGTGACGTTGACTTACCATGTCAGCCATTTGTCCTATAATTAATTATAATTAACGATGTAGTATCAGCTCTATATAGAGCCGGTGCGCCTCACTCTCACATCAATTAGATTCTAACAACAATAACGCCTTCGTACTTTTCATGTGTTTTATTAATGCTATTAGGATTATGTTGTTGTAATATAACTTGTAATAATAAAATGGTTATGTAATGTATGTTAAAACGTCTTTGTTTGATGGTTAACGCTTTAAGTTTGAGGCCCTGGTTTTTTATTTATATATTATATTTTATATAATATTTTTACATAATTATACATTGTTTTACTCTAAATTGATATTTGATTTAATAAAAAAAATACGATATAACATTTTAAATAAGAAATGCGTATCATAAACTAGATCTCACTTAGCATTACATAAGTTGCATTTAGCGGCAAAAGATCAAAATAGTTTATTGGACAATTTGATAAATCTATGTTACTTATGTACTCTATGTACTTTGTTTAAATAAACTTGTTATGTAATGAACTTTCCCCTGTACTTTAAAAACTACGAAAAAAAAATGCGAAAAATGTAAATTTCGTTAAATTTATTTGTTTGACCCACGGCTTACGATGTTACGTATGTTATGACATGATGTAATGTTGAAAACATAATCACATTTTCATTTTATATCCTGCGACATGTGTATAGTATGTACTGTAACTGTATGTATATGTATGTCTAGGTGGACGAAGTGTTGGTCGGCCATTAACCAGGTGGGAAGACGATCTCCTTGCGGTGGCGGGTACGTGTTCGACGTCCGTTATCGACCGGTCGTCTTGGCGTTCATTGAAGGAGGCCTGTGTTCAGCAGTGGACTGGAAAAGGCTGATGATAATGATGGTGATGATGATTATGAATTTAGTTTATTTTACAATTTGG
This sequence comes from Helleia helle, assembly GCA_963853865.1. Classification (NCBI taxonomy): domain Eukaryota; kingdom Metazoa; phylum Arthropoda; class Insecta; order Lepidoptera; family Lycaenidae; genus Helleia; species Helleia helle. The sequence goes on from OY971435.1 coordinate 2,252,780, forward strand.
AACTAGGTATATAAAGATTTTTTACCTTTATATATATCATGAAAAATATGGCATCATTAAATCTTCAACAAGAATAATAGTCTAATAAACCTCTTGGCTTGGAAGTTGTAGGCTAAGAACTAACCTTCATAAAGGAAATCTTCAGAAAAGAAAGTGTCAGATTTGAAAAAAATTGTACAAGATCAAAGGATGAATATCATATTCTTTCATTAATATTTTATAGTTTATTTTTTGATCATATAAATTCTTATTTAAAATCAAATAGAAAGTTAAACAAAAATGGGTTTAATTGTGAGTTTTAACACCTCAGAAAGAATAATGAAATCGTCGGGCATGTAAAAATCTTAATAAGCCGTGAATAACATCCGTAAAAGTTGTTACATTATAATAATGAAACGCGATGTACGTACAAGCTGCTGTCTATGGTTTTTATTACTTATTATATAATAATAAAAGGTATACCTAAATCTAGCTAACCGCATGTTAGATGTTTTTTTTTTAGAACAAAAAAAAAAAACTCTGAGGCATCCCGCCGGTGTGCGGGACTTGCTGCGCCCGAAAGGTGATAAGTGGACGCAGCTCTACCCACTAAAACGAGTGCCACCAATGCCGCCTTTGGTGAGGTGCCCCGGATCTAATGAGCAAACAGGGCACCTCGACGGCTAGTCAGTCCCTCAGGGGACCGACGTCACCTCCATAGAGGGATTGTCCCGCACCACAGAACAACCCCTCCCAACGTCGGGACAGTACAATAGGGTGAGGTTCCCATCCTCGCCCCTTGCCCCCTGCTATTTTGTCTGCTCGTCTTATAAGAGGGGTACAAAGAGCCACCTCGGTTCAATTAGCTTCGCCCAAGGTGCTGGGCTCACCCTAGGCTACTGAGCCCCACCGCCACGTCAAGGCCTGACCCATGGTGGGGATGTTAGATGATAGTTCATAGTTGCGTGGTTCCCTCGCAGCTCTACCCACTAAAACCCGGCGAGTGCCACCAATGCCACCTTTGGTGAGGTGCCCCGGATCTAGAAAACAAACAGGGCACCTCGACGGCTAGTCAGTCCCGCAAGGGACCGACGCCACCTCCACAGAGGGGTTGTCCCGCACCACAGAACAACCCCTCCCAACTTCGGGACAGTACAATGGGGTGAGGTTCCCATCCTCACCCCTTGCCCCTGCTCTTCTATCCCCTCTTCTTATAAGAGGGGTACAAAGAGCCCCCTCGGCCCAATTAGCTTCGCCCAAGGTGCACCGCTCACCCTAGGTTACTGAGCCCCACCGTCACGACAAGGCCTGAACCATGGTGGGGTTCCTTTATATACCTACAGAAGCATAATATTGTCTGTTCTGTGGACAAATTTCGATTATTTTTTTGTACTCAATTGGTATAGAATTTTGATTATGTTTTGTTTAGGGGTTGAGGAGAACTCCATTTATTTTATTTTCTATTATTTCTATTCTTCTTCATATTGATATGATTAAATAAGGTAAATTTTTGTTCCCTTCTGTAGACAACTCAATCTCTTCTGTAGAAGTTAAAAAACAAAAAACATGATTAATTCCTTAAATATCCAAGACTGATCTCTGGTGATATTATTGTAAGCATAATATTAACTAACTTTAAATAAATATAATGTTTCATAAGAAATCATGAAGTTTTATTATAATTATTTTGTAATGTTTACTTTTTGTGTATGACCCACATAACAGAGGACGGCATGACGTAATTTCTGGTAATTTTGATTATTTAAAAAAAAATCGTGCCATTTTTTACTTCAGTGTCATGATATGAAAAACTGTACATTATGCACATACATAATTTAAGTCACTTAAACCTACTTGAGTCAGGAATCGTATATTTTAGGCGTCGGACTCTGCAAAAAACTTGTATTCCTGTATAAGTGATTAGGGTGGGCTTTTTCGCAATGGTTACTCCATTGCGAAAAGGAGGTAAAAGTCCTGTCATTTACACGGGATGGATATCTTATAACTCATTATAATGATCTACATCAAATTATGGGATAAGACTCCTCGTCTAGAACACATTTTATTTAATTGTCATAATGTGCTTTTTGGCTTTATGGTTTTATGTAATTGCGCGCCTCTGCATTGGTACCATACTGGTCATTTATTTCCTGAAACACATTTGGTCTGTTTCGGAGAGAAGGGAAGACAGGCAGTGTAATTAATGGTATAGAGACTGGCATCATATGACTCAGAATAGGCAACGTATGGATGACTTAAGGAGCTAGTTCCAGGTAAACTCGTTTTTGTTCACTTTTAGCATCATAGCTCGCCAGTCAGTTTGTCTATCCAACAATCTTATAAAGACGTATCAATACCAATTTAGTTTTCATTAGCTGGTCTCTCTCTGCAGCCTATCCGAAGGCTCTTTTATCAACAAGGTTTTGCGTGGGAAGATAACCCGGATCTAAATGCGTAGGCTTAGCCTTTTTTTTTACAAAAACACACTTTTACATTTAATGGTAAAAGTATTTTAATAGTTATAGTAAAACCTGTTAAGTAACAGTTTAATTGATTAACCATTAGTAAAAGATGTCGAAATATTTTTAACTTCATTTACAATTATATAAATACACTAGCTGTTGCCCGCAGCTTCGCCCGCGTTAACTATGATTCATTACCATATTCAGAGTGATGATGATTATTTTGATAGCCTAAGTTACTCCTTATAGCATCAGCTATCTTCCAATGAAAGTCCCGTCAAAATCGGCCCAGCCGTTTCAGAGATTAACCGGAACAAACAGACAGACAGTCAGACAGTCAGACAGTCAGACAGACAAACAGTCAGACAGTCAGACAGTCAGACAGACAGACAGACAGACGGACAGACAGGCAGACAGACAGACAGACAGACGGACAGACAGGCAGACAGACAGACAGACAGATAGACAAAAATTGTAAAAAAGGCTATTTTGTTATTATTATTCTTATTATTATTAATGTATCTATACTCATATCATGTTGTAATGTTCCGATTCCAGGCCAGAAAATATAACGTCGTACTTTTTCCACACGAAGTTATAAATTTTAAAAAAGTTAACTTCATGATACAGGTCTGGTACTGGCCTGTTGGTCAAGTGGTTAGTTGACCCTGGCTGCTAAACCAGAAGGTCGTGGGTTCGATCCCCACCCTGGACAAATGTTTGTGATGAGCATGATCATTTGTTCTGTGTCTGGGTGTAATTTATGTATAATATGTATGTATTTAAAAATATATAAGTATATATAATATATCAGTTGTCTGGTTGCCATAACAACAGGCTCTGCCTCTGCCTAATTTGGGATCAGAAAGCTGTGCGTGAGTTGCCTCAACATATTATATGATACAGGTCATTACAGGTATCTGTATCATCGCCACCATTAGGATCCGAGCCTTATCGCGGTGGTGGAGCAGCTCGGGGTGCAAGCCCCGGTTGAACTAATCGGATCCAAGCCCCTGTATGTTGTGGAGGAATGCATACCGGGAGCGAAACGTGAGCAGGTTGCTCTACAACTCGCTTCCAACGCAGGCGGCGTTGTGGTTGTGCGCAAACGTGCGTCCGACTGCGCGCTGCCACTGAGGGGACCGCGGGCGGTTTGCATCGGGGGATGGCCGCTCACACTAAGGTCTCGAACGGGACCGCTCCTTCGATGTTCCTTGGAGCCTAAGGCGGAGAATGGTGGCGAGGCATGTATATACATACTACCCAAAGGAGAGCCCGCAAGGGCATTTTCAGACGGCGTTATGGTAGTCCTTCGTACCAATGACCCCATCAACGCGGTACAGAGGAACGTCTTGGGGTTTTATTTTATAAGATAGAGTCCCACATAACCACCAGGCTCCCCCGGACTTGGGGTATCATGATGATTTCCCCAAGTAAAAAAAAGCTATCTGTATCATAAAGTTAACCTTTTTTTTATTATAACACACTTTTATTTTTTAAATAAATTAAATTAGGCTATGTTATTAGCCCCACCATGGTTCAGGCCTTGTCGTGGCGGTGGGGCTCAGTAGCCTAGGGTTAGCGGTGCACCTTGGGCGAAGCTAATTGGGCCGAGGGGGCTCTTTGTACCCCTCTTATAAGAAGAGGGGACTGAAGAGCAGGGGGCAAGGGGTGAGGATGGGAACCTCACCCCATTGTACTGTCCCGACGTTGGGAGGGGTTGTTCTGTGGTGCGGGACAACCCCTCTGTGGAGGTGGCGTCGGTCTCTTGCGGGACTGACTAGCCGTCGAGGTGCCCTGTTTGTTTTCTAGATCCGGGGCATCTCACGAAAGGCGGCATTGGTGGCACACGCCGGGTTTTAGTGGGTAGAGCTGCGTCCATTTACCAGCTGTTGGGTGCAGCGAGTCCCACATACCCGCGTGGGGAGACCCACTCCCCCGCGGGATGCCTCAGAGCATTTCCCAGCGTTAAAGAAAAAAAAAATGTTATTAGGCTGAATGTAAAAAGTGGTGTACGCATGCGCAGTTTGAACTTGTGAAAAAAGTGGCGCCACATCTTCATTTTCCCGCCATTGCCATACGAGATAATTTTTCCGACCGTGTCTATTTATTGTCTGTTCGTGAATTATTATTTTTGTTTCAAAATAAAATGGATCAAGTGAAGTAGTGAGTAGAGAAAATAATGGCATACCTAATAAGTATAAAACTGAATGGTTTGTTTGTTTGAACGCGCTAATCTCTAGAACTACGCGGTTTTGATTACTTTTTTTGTACAATTGTTGTCGAGTCCAAACCCACCGGGCATAACTAGTATGATAATAAAATTGATAAATCAGATGTACATTAGCAACATCAGCCCCTATCCGTCCAATAAACGCCAAGACATAATATCATTATTGTATAAATACGTAATGTGTATTTTATGCATTAATTTATTTACAAAAATAAAATGCATTGTAGATAGTTACAACTGAACTGAATTAAAAATAAATAAAACAAATATTATTAGTCTCTATATCCTACATGACAGAGCCCTCTATTAGAGGCACGATTAACCATTAACTTACTTTCCTAGCACTGTTCGAACATTGGTAGTAGTTTTAATATTATTGAATAGATGGCGCTGTTTTAATAAGCAAATTGAGCCTAGGTTACTGAATCTTCGTGAAAAGCCATGTAGAGCTCGGAACCATAATGTCACCATGTTCATCATTATCAACTGTTTTCGTTCATTGCTGACATACGCCTCTTTGAATGGAACGCAACGCACTTGCTGATCCTCAGATGTAGGGACAACCCCTATAAACTACCTGCATTGAGCATAATATAACCGGAATAGAGTGGTAATGTTATGTGTTTAGCGTGAAAAAAAATCCGCCAAATTCGTGCTGTGACGCTGCGCCGACTCTGCGCTCTGATTGGCCGACTGTTGGCCATTGATGTGTTATTGGCCGATCGAACGTACATACAGATCACTGGTTGGCTGAATTGCTATTACCTCAGTGACAAATCACTGACCAGTTTCGGATTTTTATAGCTCACATCACTACTATATTCGGATATATGCCTGATGACCACCTGTAAACCCTCTGGTTGATAATGTGTCTATGGATGTCGCTAATCACTTACCCCCAGGTGAACCTGTCAGTTTATCCCCTCTTCTATAAAATAAATAAATAAAAAAAGACCCATAATTTTTTTTTTTAATTTTACATTTTTAATTTTACATTGTTGTGTATTTTCCGGCGCATATTTACCTATGTGTATAAACTATATATTAATACTACGTATTCTCATCTTTAAATTGTCAACATTTAATTTACAACTTAACTACAGTTTTTATATGTGCCGTGTAATTTTGTATTAGATTAAGTATATTGTGTATGATTTCCTTAATAAATTTCTATTTTTATTATTATTATTAAATAAGTTCATTCATCATATCATCATCATCATCATAATCATTAATGATTGTAGTAAGCTTGCTAGTAATTTTTTCCATTTTTTATGAATAGAAGAAAGAGGAAAACGTGCAGTTCGCCTGGAGGTAAGAGGTCACCGACATCCATAGACACCTCAGCCAGAGGGTTTGCAGGTGCGTTGCCTTAAAAATATGAGTATGCTTGTAGGTCCAGTCGTATTGGTTTGGAAATACTTGAGGATAGGAGGCAGTTGGTTTCATAAAGATACACTTTTTATGACGTTCTTTTCCACAAAGTCTATTTTAGCATAAACAGGAAACTTCCGAATAAACTCCTTAATACTAGTGCTTTAGAGTTGTACGAAATACGAATAACCTATAAAAACCTATTCAAATAGGCTTAGTACACGTTTCGATCAGATCCTGCGTGGTCTTTTGAGGAAAAAGTCACTCAGACATTGCTTTTTTATCCAGATACCAAAACAGACTTATATATTATTGGTAATATGATGTATTAAGGTGAACAGAATGATGTTAATCTTTTTTTTCGCAGGGAAATCCTTATGGATGTAGCCAGGATTTTCGTGTAGATCCTATGTGGGACTCGCACCTGGGAGTGCCCACTCTAACTAAAACCACTGCGAGCGCCTTCAGCCACTTTTTGGGTCCCGGATATGCAGCCAACAGGCAGGATCACCTCAGCGACAGGCTGGCCCCGCCGAAAGCCAGACTGCTCCTCGTAAGGTGGGACTGCCCGGCCGCTACTAAGCAGTCCCCAGGACGTCGTGCCATACAGGCCCAGGTTCCCATCCTGAGCCCGACACGAGCATAGGGGCGTTACTGGAGGCGCATTAAGTAGCGCCTCCTACGCACCTCCGTTCGTCGCCCGCGGGGGGAGGCCTCGTCGGCCTCCTTCTGGGACATTACTGCCTCGCAGAAGGAAACCATCGCCGTCCAGGACTCGTCTTTACCGAGCATCGCGGTGATGACGCTCGGGCAGAGACAAGTCCCTTCCGATGATTGATGTCGGATCATGACGCAGCGCCGCCCATCTCGGGCACACCTCGAGGGTTTGCTGGGCCGAGTCCACCGCCGCGCCACATAATGATGTGACCCTAGTACATAATATAAGATACCTAGCCTGTACATCTGTCATGGTCTTGATGACAGTCTCACTAGACGTTGGGAATCATCAGGGGTCAGGAGTCAGGATAAGAGCAATCAGACAGAACATCAGTTGCATGAAAAATTTATTGGATTTTTCTTTTAATTACATAATTATGCTATACTAAAATAAATACAGAGACCGTTTCGATATTTTCATCTTAGTTACAAATTTAAATAATTATACATATAAGCGCTTACACTAATTATTTATTTACATTACAAATCCGAATTATTCAAATATTTTATAAAACTGTGTAAGAATGTTGAAGTGGTTACAATTTACTGACACAAATATATTTATTAAAGTTTTTATTATTGCAACGCAACATGTGCATTTCGAAAGTCGAAATTTGTGAGAGTGACATTTCCAAAAGTTTTAATTTTTTGCTTAAAATTTAATTTCACAAATTCATTGGAATAATAATTATTGGAAGATAAATTCGTTAAATGACTCGATGGAAACTCAATCGCTCAACCCGTAATTACAAGTACAAACAATATACAATGCGAAGACCAAACAGTATTATTATACGAAGAATACTCATAATAGAAGAATAATAAGAAGAGTAATTTTAACTGTAAAAAGTTCTTTCACATTAAAGAACTACTAACAGAATAACTGCTCATCTTTAATTCTTACGAAGGTAAAAAATAAACAAAGGTAAAACAAAAATTATCACATTCTTAAAATATGCTAATCTCAACATAAAAAAGGTTTAAAAAGTATTCTTCGCAATACAATATTATAACTAGTCTTACAACTATCCGTCGGAAGATTCGCATCGACGTTCGTTGCCCTGCCAACGCCTCTCACTGCAGCACAACATTGGAAATCAGACATTGTCTACACTATATTGTGAAGGCACGCAAAGTGTATGTACAAGAGTGCTTACTAGTTGCTACACGTTGGCATGGCTGTGGTATGAATGCTCCTAAAATTGCCATAAGTTCCAATTTCATAATTATGCGAATGTGAACATTTTACAATGATTTTTGTGACTATTTCATTAATTACTAATTTAGTAATGAAAATAACCATGTTAACTATAAATCTTATATAAAAAATTTCATTAATGTTAAAGATTGAGTAATTTTTTACTTACTTTTGTTCGATTGGGCAATTTTTTATTTTTACGATAAATTAAGTTTTACTAATTATGTGTATGATTAATAGCATAAAGGTAAGAAAGAATTAGAAAAATATTCTTTGTTGCCTGTTGGGTACTCACAAAATACTAGGTGTACAAGAAACTCTCCTTTCAGTGAATGCTTTTTTCAAATATCAAATTATTATGTAACAACAATTTTACAGTTTTCGTTTCAAATAGTTGGAAGACATTTTCAAGGAATTTATCGGAGCATTCATACTGAAGTGTGAAAATGTTTAACATTATGCATGATATGTATATTTCATACTAGTAATGTTATATTAGAAACAGAACAAAACGAAACGTATGACTGTACGTTGAGAGGATATTCTTCACTGGATTTGTACCAGGAAAATATCAAGTTACTAACTAGATTAAATAAAGCCCAGTCACAATATTTTACTATTGCAGGTTTAATTATGATACGAATATACGTATCTATCATACTCTATATGAATCATGCATTACATAAAATCGATATAGTTTGATAATATTAAAATAAAACGTGAGGCTTTTACTGACCAATATTTAAAGAAAATGGCGTTATTGAGGTTTTGGTGTTAAAAAAACTGAAATTATTAGAGGGAGAAAACAATTACGCTATTTAAGAGTTTTCAAGTCTATGAGATCTGGAGTTCGTCAATCCTACGAAAACATATACTTGTAAATTGAAATACTAAAGTATATCTCTTAATATGTTGATTTACTTTATTTTAATCATATACATTATTTATTCAGTGTGTCACCGTTCAGGCGTCAGTTGAAAATCAGCGCGTCAGCCATTAGTCGCACACGCTGAACTGATTGCCTTTTTGACCTTAACCTTTTTTTACATCATTTCAGATATGTACGTGTATTTTTGTGTCAAATAAAGCTAATTCTTTCTTTCTTTATTTAAGAACAAAAATTATTTGCTTAAATACTATTTTTTTACCAGTGGAATATGTGTCTATTTCGTTTTGCTCTATTCTGTAAGCAATTCTATCGAACACGAAGCGCAAGCTTTATAAAAATAATATGTACATCATCTACACACGGTACTTTGAGAATACTAAAATTTCACTAAAATTATTACATTTGGATAACTTATATACAATTGGTAATGGAAGTAATGAGATTTAAAATCACTAGGTTGTCGCAATGTTGGACATCTATAAAATGGAACTGGAAAAATTAGAATTCATAGATAGTGCTGGAAATTGCACTGTTATAAGAACTATTTTTAAAAGTAGACTTGGTAATTTCTATTTTGAAATTATATATATCCTAAATAGTTTGAAATTCTGAAGAAAGATTGGTGGTAGAATTTAATACTAAAATCATATTTAAAAATATTGATGGAGCGGACAAGAAAGCTGAAGAAGATTTTGGTAACGACAAAGATGTTAAAAGAACTAAAAAAGAGATGTAGATCATTCTTTGGTGACTCGAAATGTCAATCACAAAATGTTAATTCAGACAAGCGTGGGCCTTCCTGATTCCTAAAGACCTTAATATATTATGACCTGACTGAATGACAGCTGTCAAACCAATACTGCAACTGTCTTAGATATCCTATTTGACAGTAGTATTGTCTTGACAATTATCATTCTAATGAATATATCATCTTATTTCAGGGCGTACATATTTTGATACTTATATAAAATAAATTAATAGATTCGACGTCAACTTTTCGGAAAAGTATGAAAAATGGTATTAAGGACAATTTTTCTAAATAACACAACTAGCTCGGAAAATCGGAAATGAGGGAGCTAAAAATATATTGCACACAAAAAGCTAAATAAACTAAAGTCATTGAGTCGCTTCAGCGGTGTGATAATGTGATGGGTAGCGCCAAACCTGCGGAGGGGAGTATTCCACTGAAACCTCTTGAGCCGTCCCCCCAGCGCCCCACATGAGGACCGTCTGTCTGGGCATCTCCTGAGTCTGCATCCTCTCTTGTTCCACCGAGCCGCTGGAACCACCAGGACTGGGGCCCGGAACCACGCTCGGAGACCTCCGTTCCCCCGTCACAGGACTCATGTATCTCCCATCCACGTACGTATACTCTCTCGAAGGTGGCCTATGATATGGTGGAACTTCGTACCCTGGAGGTGCCGGTTCGAGGAAGCCGTTAGGAGCATATGGTGTGTAATGGTAGGAGAGCGGTTTGTATTGATGGAAGAGATTGTCGGAGAGGAATCTATCATCTAGTGGTGGGGGAGCGTAGTGTAATGTTGGGGCGGGGGGGTATTCCCCGTAGGGAGCGGTATATGCGCCGTTGAGGTTGGTATACGCGGCGGCTACGTCCGCAGCTAGATAGTCTACTGGAGGGGCAGCTGGTGTGGTGGGCACGCGTCTTTTGTTCCGGCACGTGGACAAGAAGTCCCGTAACTGGGTTTTATACCGCCTCGGCGCGCGGGGTTGGGGGGTGGTGGATTCACATCCTGAGATCTGTTCCGACTCTGAGAAATAGAGGCTCGTGAGGCCGGTGTCTAAGTAACTAACTTTGAAGTCCATTGTTCTTTTCCCTAGCAGATCACGACCCTCTTCTTCCCTGTAAAAAGTATCAGCAATTAATTAATAATCATAGGGGATTGGAACAGTGTAAATATACTCAACCTCGCACACAAACAAAAGTATGTTTTGTAGGGATGAGCAATATTTTAAAGTCTAGATATATAATCCATGCATTGCCTGTCCTGAAACGCCTTAAGTCTATAGTCCGATCCACTAATTACACTGCCTTATAGGGAAGGTAGTATTGCTGAAATACAGCTAAGCTTTATAAAGGATATCAGCGGAATAGCGACTAAGTATTTTGGACATTTTAACTGTTAATACATTGACAAAAAAGATCTATTTTACTTATGTACTTACATGAGTGGTCTGTGCGTGCTGATGACAAAGTCCGGCTTGGAGTTCTTGTAAACGAGCCGGGAGGACGTCTGCAGCCACTGCCACTGCCCGTCCTTCGTCTGGAACCGGTACGCGATCATCCCGGACGCTCCCGTCTTCAATACTGGAACGAAGAGGAAACATCTTTATTTAGATCTTGTATGATCAGGTGAGATATCATGATTTACACTTGCGTTGACTTGGATTATTATTTAGTGTATTAAGAATAGAAAGTCTTACTCCTTCCATAGGACCTTCTTGCCTTTTATCGCAATTTGATTAGCAGTTTAGGCGTGGGAAAGATGCCTGTTGCCTGGGCTCGTTCCAGGTATACTAGTTTATGTTTATGGGCGACGTCAACCAATTACCATCAGGCCAGTTTGCCTATCCAACTAAAAAAAGAAAGAGAAGACAAAAAAGGGACATAAAAAATAGTTGGCTCTCCCCTGATCCTTTGTTTAGTGATGAGTATGATAAAATATACTAACATTCCTGGTGGGCGCTCGCGACGTACGCCAGGTCGTCATAGTGCACCAGGTCGTAGCCACCCATGTTGGACAACTCAGCGTCCGTGTAGCCCAGCAGCATCTTCCCTCTGAAACGTAAAAGAAAAATATAAGCCGATAAGTTTAAAATAATGATATTTTTCTATCAATTTTGGTAAAAAATAAAAATATGGTTTATATAGTATCATATTATATTCCATAAAAAAAAACCTTTTTTACAATTTTCTTACACACTTAAAATGTCATAAAATTCTGGGTTTCCAACAACTTTGAGTAAATGAGTCACAATCTAAAAATAATGGTGTTATACCCAAAGCAGAATTTGTCACTCCAAGAATGACTCATCTTGGGAACAAGCTGATTTGGGTTATAAATCCGAAATTTCCGTATCGGAATGTGGATCCCTATGGGCCCGTTTCACCGATGCGCTATAACACTGTAAACCATCTGTAATTCATTTGTTACGCGTTTAACAATTATACATTCTGTACGCAATCATACCACATTCCTGGCATTCGATGGCTTTGTGTTAGAATTGAACTAATGGGAATAGATGAGATTTATTATACAAAACAAAGGAATTTTTGAAGATAAGATAAAGTTTATGGTCATTTTATTGCAATGAAAAAGTGGAATGTAACTCCTAAAATACATAAATATGTATCATTTAAATGAAAGACGAAATTTGTTAAAAATGTTTTATCAATAGGCATTTAGCATCGAGGTTAGCATTTGTGAAAACACATATTTAAATATTTAATCAATACAAAAAATTGAGAATAATACTGACTTAACAAAAGAAGCTGTTTATGAGAAGATTAAGAAAAACTAAACAATGCCGGATATTGCTAAACCTTACGGTAGTATCAGACTTAATATTGTTTACTAAGAGTTTCTGCAGATGATTATTGGAAATATATTTCTTCTTACCTTTGGTCCATGGAGACTAGTGATAGGTCCAGTTTGTGTTTGCTCTTGAACATGACTTCCTTCTGTGGGATCTCTAGCAAACTTGGGGGTCCAAACGGAGCGCAGATCGCAAATAACGCCAGCGGTGGCTCTTCTGTCTTCTTATTTTGACCGTGTAACACTTTGATTCGTCCTCGAATGTCTAGCCTCTGAAAATTTATACAGTTTGGTAATTAAAAGTCATCATAAGTTTAACGACTTTTGTCCAGAACTGCCTCTGCATTCACATAATATTCTTTCGTGTTTTTCAGTGTTACGGAACACTGGCAATATTAATAATATTTGTTTGTTGGATATCTCATTAACCTTACATGAATCGCGTTGATTGTTTGATTATATTGATGAGATCTATATAACAGTTTCAATATTAGAAATGATTTCAAAATAATGTCTTACCAAAAATCCTGACGTATTATCCAATAAACATCTAAATCTAACGGTAAAACTTCTCTCCAGGTGGTTCGCTCGGTCTGGCCTCAGGGCATCTTGCAGCGTTAAGTTGTTCACTTCTGGAGGTAGGAATGAGTTCCACAATAACTGCCTCTGAAGCTCCTCCCTGTCTTCTGAGTGGACTAGCTCGTAGACTGACTGGTGAACTATGTCTGACTGAAAACATAAAAGTAAAAATTAATATACTTATTATAGAGTATCTTTTGGTGAAAATGAGCATCACCCATGAACATAAACTCAATCATCTAGGACTTTCTCAGTCTCGTTTGAGTAATTACACTGTCTGCCTTTCTATCTGAAACACGGCATAACTCTTTCCAGCGCATCCCTCCCACAAGCTACTACTATTATAATAATAAATAAAAAAACTGTTAGTGTTTGTTTCCTATTTTATATGTTTTTTAACAAAATATTTATGTTACTAAATAAATTCATAGACAAATGTAAAAACAGTTGTTTTTGTATGAACATAATTCAAAAACCTAAATATGTATATCGATTTCACGCATTAAATAAACGTATAAGCATTAGGAGTCTCCGATAATCAAGATTCAATTACCAAAAATAACAAGATAATCATTCGATTACTGGCTAAAGGCAGACTATTCATCGCATAAAAAGAGCAAGTCACAACCGTATCGTAAATCAATAACCACCGATGACCCGTAAAATCGATTCGAGCCCGATCATTAAAGAATCATCTGTAACGAAGATGGACATGTTAATCCAACGCTTTGCTCGAATCCATTTTCAACTTTACCCATCTAGAATACAGTTTACTTTGTATTATTGTATGGAAAATATGAATTTTAACACATCGTATAACAAAGCATCGTGTAAATAGTGTGGATAATGTGCCGACAACAAATGATGCAAGTAGGAAACTAATTGATAATCAAAGGGGGTTCCGCAAGGTACAATACTCGGTCCCCTTTTTGAACTGACATGTAAATGAATCATACGTAGAAAAATATACCCTAAAGTTGGTAAAGTAGGAATGGGGCACTGAAAATGGAATGTGGGTTTGAACATATTGCGATGGCATTAAATGTCAGAGGATGATTTGTTTGGTAATTGCTTTTGTGCTTGTTCCGGGGTGGGTTGCTATGGAGAATAATATGTTTTGTTGATATTTATTGTTTTAGCCGGTTCTTTTACGTTTTTATAATCGCGATGACTCATAAATAGTTTAATAGATCAAACTTTTATTTTGTATTTTTTTTAATGTTCAGATTAGTTATTATTTTTATTTTATAATCCGTCAAGGTTCAATTTTGAATCTAATATTTATTATCATAATCATCATTATCGACCGTTCACCAACTCCTTATTGGGCGCCTTTGATATTGGAAAAGAAAAAGAAAATAGAAATTATATAGGATAATATAAAAGTTGTCATTTCATATAATTTTATTGCCATCATTACTTGGTTATAGACACTTACTTTACATGCTTTAATTGACCGACAAAAAATATTATAAAACAGTGTCGACGTACTATAGTAACTGTTCAAAATGGTATATTTATTAGTTTACTTTCTTTCGCAATAATAATTCACGAGTCTCGTGTAAATGTTCGATTTAAATATTTTAATAGTGAAAATAACTTAGTTTCAAATGTTAAAAATGACAAAACTTGATAATTAATAATTAAATTTGATTGAATCGATTTTAATTAGTCACTCCAAAGCTTATTTTAATCTATATCGTTCTATAATGTTTAGTTCTAATGCGCATAAAATCTTAAATGACCGCAAGCATTGAAGTGATTATGTTTATGGGCACCTGGACTCAGAGGGAGCTCGGAGGGTCAGGAGGGCCTGGCGATCGATGGGCCACCTGGTGATACGGCTCCAAGTTAATCTAACCCTCACCCTAATTGGAGGGGTGAGAATTATCGTTGTTTTCGAATCAAGCTTTCAGTCAGTGTGCTATTGATATTAAAGGTGTTTTAGGTGAGTTTGTTGGTCGAAATCCGACGAAGCGCAAGTCCAAATAAGTAATACTTGAAAGAAAAATACTTGATGTAAGAAATTTATTAGAATATTGAGTTTGAAAGACCAATTAAGAAGAAGTGAGCCTAAGAGAATGTACGTTATACTATAAAACGCGAAATAAAATTAAAAGTAAATAATATACAACAACAAAACTTCAATCCTGTCCCAACATTCTACTGTTCGACTCTGCAAAATCAGGCGAGGAGTGCCATACTTATATAAATCGACAACTTTGAAACAGGCATTTATATTTATCATAAACTTTATGAACCGGGAATCGAATCCTCTATAAAGAGCTATTTTATGAATATCAATGATAACACAAACAAAATTTTTTTAGACACGACACATCATATACAACCCTTTCATAACCTACCCTCAAAGGTTGTGAAATACAGGTTTGCCAATAAAGACTATTCTACTGTTACCTATGTTTATTACATTTGGACATAATATATTAAAATACTTTTTATGTAATATACCTATTGTAAAAAAATATACTACAGTTGTACAGAACATGTTTTACACATTATAGTTACCTTTAAAGATTGTATACTTGTTCCCAAAGTAATTGTACCTTTACCATTAAGTCAAATTTATAATCGACTCAAGGACGAACGATTTACTTTAATCGTCCATCGGCCACGTGGCAGGAAGTTAGCCGATTAAATGATTCAGAAATCGATTTGGTTTATGCGACCAGCCCTACCGCGTACCGAGTAGATCAGAGATACCATGTTATTGCCTACGCTTTTATATAGTACTAGCTGTTGCCCGCAGCTTCGCCCGCGGTAACTTACTCAACTTAACTACTGTTAGTCACAGCGTGATGTTATATAGCCTATAACCTTCCTTGATAAATCTATCTATAATATCTAATACTGAAATATTTTTTCAAATCGGACCAGTAGTTCCTGAGATTAGCGCGTTCAAACAAACAAACTCTTCAGATTTATAATATTAGTAAAGATATAAATATACTACTAATACTTATATTGTTTTGTAGTGCTTACGAATTTAATTGTAGTAGGACTTTTAAGGATTTTATTGTGGTTTATTTCTTACATTCCTTAATCATTGGAATGAAAAATATTTGCGTCATTAAGATTAACATCTATCATGATACAGTTTCGAATGAGTGTGAGATCAGCCACTGCCACTGCGAGTGACATGGCATCGGTCGTCAATGGCGTTCATTGAAGGAGGCCTACAGCCAGCAGTGGATGGATAAAGGCTGATGATGATGATGATATTATAGGTGAATAGAGAAACTTTACGAGATTTATTGATTATTTGAAAGTACTTATCTCGGGAACTACCAGTCAGATTTAATTGATTGTTTTTGTTAAATGTTATAATGTAATAAAGCTATCTAACTATTTTATTACATCTTCTTTGTGTAAAAAAATGTGTAAATACATTTTTTACAAAAAAAAATTGATAGGTAGAACTGCTTTATTCAGTGCTAAAATTATAGATTACACAAACATTTATCAAGATTTAACAACAAAACAGAAAATACAAATAAAACAAACAATATTAATTTTTTTCATTAATTCGTTATTGTGATAGGTAGAAAAATATAAAAACGAAACATCTAGAAGTGATATAATCTTTGACGATTCAGGTAACTAAAATTTGGATTCAAAAGTTAATAAAAGAAAGAATTTACGAACGAAAACTTTACTGTTAGGGTGGGGTAAATTAGGGGGTATATTTCACTGCGACTTTAGGGGGAGGGGGGTAACGATTGTCGCCAACTTTTTATCATGTCTGTGTTTAAGGTCATGCTGTATAATATGTTCAAATTGCTTTGTTTGTAATTATTTTTATAATCCATTTGTGATAAAAACGCCAGGTAATAAACCTTACGCGTATGGAGTATATAAAAGAGTTTACTTCTGTAACTATTTTAAATGGGATATATAAGTACTATGTATCTCATGTTTGTGATAAAAAATCGAGCTATGCGTAATAGACCGGTGGGAGGGAAGCGCTGTGCCGCGCTCCCGGCTGCATGGGTACCACTATCTTGCTTGTTTCTCCCGTGAAACAGCTTTGCTGTGTTTCGGAGAGAAGGGCAAGACACTGCCTGTCTTAATGTAATTACTGGCACCGAGACTTAACATCTTAAGTCTCAGGATAGGCAACACATAGGTGAGTTGCCCCCCCCCCCCCCCCCCGCGGTGTCTCCCCAGGCGGGTATGTGGGACACGCTGCGCCCGAAAGCTGGTAAGTGGATGCAGCTCTACCCACTAAAACCCAGCGAGTGCCACCAATGTCGCCTTTGGTGATGTGCTCCGGATCGAATGAGAAAACAGATCATCTCGACGGTTAGTCAGTTTCTCAGGGGATCGACGCCACCTCCACATGGGGGTTGTTCCACACCACAACAATTTCTCTCAAAGGCGGGACAATACAATGGGGTGAGGTTCCCGTCCTCGCCCTTTTGTCCCCTCTTCTTATAAGAGGGGTACAAAGAGCCCCTTTAGCTCAATTCGCTTCGCCCAAGGTGCTGGGCTCAACCTAGGCTACTGAGCCCCACCGCCACAACAAGGCCTGAACCATGGTGGGGACGCATAGCTCGATATTGCGACACTGTCTACGTATGTCTTGTTAACGGGACTGGCGAGTTTCGCGAAAAAAAGTGAAAAACGCATAAATATCACGTTTTAAATAGCATCGAATGAGAAAATAGCCATGTTGATTTCAAATCCTATATGAACGAGTTTAATTTGGTGGGTATTTTGTTTACCTAGATGACTTGCCTTGCCCAGATAAACGCGGGCGAAGCTGCGGGCAACAGCTAGTATAATATATAACGTAAGATTACAAACAAGTATTTAGTGAGGTGAAATAAATATAAATACTGTTAAGCTGCACCTGCAAGTTACAAAAGGGCGATAAACGTACTTTTATTAATTTATCTGTTTAAATAAATAACTTGACACCTTAATTGCTTTTTTAAGACCACAAAATACAAGACAACCAGATGCTAAATGTCGGTAAATAAATAACGCCAAACACAACGTAAGTATTAACTTTTATTATAAAAATGCGATAGTTTAAAATGATAAATTATGATTATCCATTCTTTTCTTTTTTACGTAAATTGTAAACAATTGTACACATTAAAAACGTTTATTACTCTTATCATTATTACAATATTTCTAAAGGATTTTGTCGGGGCTTATAGGACATTCCCGACGTTTCAGATACTTTCTCCTGAGAGAAGCGCTGTGTCGCGCTCCCGGCTGCATGGGTACCACCATCTTGCTTGTTTCTCCCGTGAAACAGCTTTGCTGTGTTACGGAGAGAAGGGCCAAACTGGCAGTGTAATTACTGGCACCGAGACTTAACATCTTATGTCTCAGGTTAGAACACATAAATGAGTTGCCAGGGGTCGTTCCAGGTATACTAGTTTATGTTCATGGGCGACGTCGACCACTTACCATCAGGTACGTTTGCCAGTTAGCCTTTCCAACTAACATAAAAAAAATATGGTCACGGGAGGAAGAGAGTTGTTTAATTATGACTAAAATTCGCGTAAACATTATAAATAAAAACCGGCAAGTGCGACTCGCGCATTACGGGTTCCGTACATAAATCGCAAAAAATCACGTTTGTTGGGAGTACCTCAAATATTTATTTTATTTTAATTATTTAGTTTTAAAGTGAATATACAACTAAATATCCTATTAATATTTCAAATGTTTACCTGTTTTATTAATACCTATCGTTGCTCGATACCGCAAAAAAGCACGTTTGTTATTCTGTTTTTAGTATTTGTTCGTATAGTGGACAGTGGAAAATTTCAACTATCTAGCTATCACGGTTTATGAATGTCTGGTGACAGACGAACGGACGGACACCGGAGGCTTAGTACTAGGGCTCCGTTTGGCATCCGTACAGAACCCTGAAAACAATCAGTTTTCTGCCCCAAATTTGTAAAAAAAAATAGATTCAAAAATAAATAACCTTTCTCATTTATCAAACACAATTTTTTTTTTATCTGAGTGGTTTTACCGAGATTGGCGCGTCAGCTTTGTATAAAGCTTGATAGTATGGTCATTTAAATGAAATTCCGTTTACATAATAATGGAAAAAAGCTTGCATGTTTCAAAAAAGTTTGTATATCAATACAATATAATAAAAATGTCATTTACGTTTGTTTTATTTCGATACGAGTATAACTTACCGCTAAAGCATTTTTCGGGTCACTTATCAAAGTAATTAATATTTTTATAGTCGGTATATTTGAATAGCTTATAGAGGGTTAAGTAAATGAGTATAAAAGGCATAAAGAGGGTTATGAGTTGTTAACTGAAAACCTGTTTATGAAAAACACAAAACATATTTTAAGCTATTTTTTAGTATAAAACAAAATATGATAGTTCCGTAAATTACACGTGAGATTCGAATCCGTGCTTTTGAACGTACGCCCGAAAAATTAGTAAGACGAGAGAGAGAGACAGAGAGAGAGAGAGAGAGAGAGAGAGAGAAGAGTTGTAATAATGTTTTTCAAATGAGTATCTAAGAAGTTTTTAATTATTAATTATAATAATTCTTAACGGAGTCAAAAAGCTGATATGTTTTATCGTATGCATGTATGTAGGTTTGTCTATATTTTATACGTTCTGCAGCCGTTAGATTCGCCTTAATTGTATCAGTGACATCAGGTATACCAAAATTATATAAATAGCGGATTTTGGCGCCAAATAATGTGACCGATCCGATTTTTTTAATTTCACTTATTTCGTTTGTGATTATTGTCTGATTTCTGTGATAATTTCTGCCTAATATTATTCCAACTGTACTCCACCCCATGCCGTGACAGCGACGCGGAAGTCTTGCGTTAGTAATGAAAATTTGGATAATTTCGGTAATGTTAGCAATTAATTATAAAATTATTATGTCGACTGTACCATTACACTAAAAGGTGAAGAATTTTATTAATGGTCCTCCAGCGGCTACTTTGGGAACTATCATCATCACGTCATCGGGCAATACTTTTGGATATCCAACTTTAAATCATCACCGTTTATATTTTCAACCCCCAAAGGAAAAACAGTGGGGGGAGGTGTTATAAGTTTGACTGCCTATGTATGTCTGTGTGTGGCACTTTAGCTATCACACCGGACTGGTAAACCGATTTAGATACCTTTTTGTATTTCAGCAGGTTTTTTAGCGGTGGTTCTAAGTTCTACCAAAATAGGTTCAGAAGTTTCAAATTCATCAACTCAAGCCTCAACCGGTAAAAGGAAACATAGGCATAAAGGAAAAGTAACAAATTTGTTTAGAATTTATATTTCTAAGTTTCCATTGTCGCTATGATATTATAAATCGTACACGATATAACGTATCTCTCTTTCTCTCGTATATCTATATGTATTAAGAATGCGTGTATATATAAATAAAAAACGATGCTTATTATTAAACAATAACAATAAATTAAGGTTCTAAAATTATGCGCAGTAGTTTGAATAAAAACTGTTTTTTAACATGTTTTGCGATATTTTGCGGCATAGTCTTTGAATGTTAGCCCAGTCTCGTGCTGAAATATCGACCACTAAGAAATTGAATTGAGAGTGAAAAAAAATATGTATGCTATTTTAAATAGTTTTAATATTAAAAATAACCATGTTAGTTTAATATCTAATATTCTTACTTGATGGAAGCCTAGGTAGCTCTCGATGCTGTGTGTCGCGAAGAACACCTCTCCGTCGCACGTCAGTATCATCAGGAAGCCGTTGAGAGCCTGCAAATGATTATTCAACAATATGTATGACATGTATGTAATTTCAAAATGTATATGAAATATACAAAGATTGCAACGCGAGTAAATCCGCGGATCACAGCTAGTTTTTATGCTATAAGGATATGCAAACTGACAGACAAATATAATTCAGTTCATCTGGGTCTAGCCCAAGCAACGTATCCAAGCGTTTACTGCCCTGAGAATATGTCTCGGCCTCTAAATCTGGGTTGCAGTAAATACACTGCTTGTTCTGGTTTTGTTTCGAAACGCAACCAAGTTGGTTCGATGGATGTATGGACGAAAGTGATAAGGTAGTGCCCATACGGACGGATAGAAAAGCCGTATAAGTACCGAATACTTAATTCCCGTCTCAACAACCACAGAAAGAATTAACATAAAAATAGAAATTCGTGTCGTCCAACAACGGACCCGCGCACATCGCAAAGTCGAAAACGTGAAATATTAAACACAGGCTGTCAGGTTTATTTACGATTTAGCGTTTCTATTGATTTATTGTGGACCATAGGACTTGATTTATACGAGGCAACCCGGGGCGCTGACATATAGCTACTGTGGACTATCACCGTGACAACAAAACTAACATTAAAGAAAATATTTTATTATTGGCTCAAAATTATAATTTTGTAATAGCAAAAGAAACGGGTTTGCAGGTTGGGGACGGATAGGGATTCATGATGATGAAACGTATCAAATTACGACTATTAGGTGATGCGATTACAATATAATTAAAACTATTATGCGATGACCTCTGTGGCTCAATGGTTGGCGCGTTGGCGCGCGGTAGCCGGAGGTAGCGGGTCCGAATCCCACCAGGGAACAAAAAGTTTCCTGTGTTCCTGGGCCATGGATGTGTATTAAATATTGTATAATAACAATCTTAAATATATGTATATTATAAAAGCATTACTTAAATATATTTCCGTTGTCTGACCTGTAACACAAGTTCTTCGAGGACTTACCACGGGACCAGATTGACGTGGTGTAAAAGCGTCCATAGATATTATTATTTATTATTATACCTCACCCTACTTGTTGCTTTCGAATATAGTAAGAATAATAGTTAATCGATCGTCTTGGCATTCATTGAGGGAGGCCTATGTTCAGTAGTAGAAGCTACCAGTATAGTGATAATAATAGGATGGGCAATGTAATTGGACTTAGCCATCGTGCCTCATTTTGTTCAGTTCCAGTTTATGTGTGACGTTGACCACAATCCCGTGGCTCGTCAGCCATTGATGATTGTTGAAGCTCCAATAAATAATTAAATACCTGTAGTTATAATATGCCTAAGCCAACTGTAGGGATTTTTATTGACAACATGCTCCACGTTGTTATAAATTCCACTCTACTTTTGTCTACTCTAATTCTATGACTCTACATTATTATAAAAACATAAAATCATCCAACAATCACACCACGTTAATCTAGCCCCGTGGAAAGTTTGTTAAAGCTTGTGTTACGGGTACTAGGAACGAAATTAATGATGTTTATATTAATTTCGTTCCTAGTACCCGTAATATATATACACGTCCATGAACGTGCATACATCACTTGGCGGGATTCGAATCCGCGACCGCTTTTTTTTTTTTTTTTTTTTTTTTCGGATGGATCTATGCTAATGGCCCGAAGGCCCTAATGCTTCAACGAATTAGTGTGAGCCCATTCGGCTCACTTTTGATTGGGGGGTTGCCCCCCGCCTACCGTGCAGTCTGCGACCACACGGCCTCCTGGCGTCGGTTGTGTCCGCGACCGCTGCGTAATGTCCAATGCCTGACAAAACAGCCAGCCGTCAACTATACTACCCTAATTTACATTATTTTTTCTTTATTTAAATTATTTTGCTTTTACCTACTCTGTTCTCTACTTGACTCTACTCTACTCTACACTTTTCTCTACTCTATTCTACTTCTCATCCAGTATACTCAATCGTACCTGCAGGAACATCTCTCCGTCTGGCATGACATGGTCGTAGTGCGAGTGGTCCCGCCGGTGGGCGTGCAGATCCTCCTTCTCCTTGTGCATCACCACTGCAACAGAAATACATCATCATCATCATCATAATTGTTTTTTTTTTCGGACGGATCTATGCTAACGGCCCGAAGGCCTTAATGCTACATCGGATTAGTGTGAGCCCATTTGGCTCACTTTTGGTTTATAAAAGTGGGGAGTTGCCCCCCGCCAACCATGCAGTCTGTGACCACACGGCCTCCTGGCGTCGGGTTGGACACTAATTGTGACGGTCACAATAAAGTAACAGATTTGTATGATAATCCCAACCATCTTGGGAGGGTGTTCCTTATATGGTACCTAATATAATCAAAACATCGAACATAGAGCGGTAATGTGATGTGTTTTGAATGAAACCGAATTCCGCCAAATTTGTGCTGCAACGCTGCATCGGTTTTGCGCTCCGATTGGCCGAGTGGTGACTATTGATGGATGATTGGCCGCTGGGGTGTACATGAAAATCACTGGTTGGTTAAATTGCTATTACGTCAGTGACAAATCACTGACCAGTTTCGGGATTTTATGGCTCACAATACTGCTCTATTCGTATATAGTTATATGCTGTAATCCTGTGACCATCAGTGTTTTGCTGTGTGAAGTTGGAAAAAAACGTCGTTAAAATTCGTTTGGTAAGACAAAAGTCATTAACAACCAACAACAAATTAAACCAGTACTGTATAATATATGGCCACAAGTCTTCATCGCTTGATTTTTAATATGCCATAATGCCTATTCATGATCGCAGAACTTTATTTAATAATATACTTTATGACCATACCAATAAGAATGGAATTCCAATATTATATCAACCCTTACAGCATCACTGAGTGACGAGATCTGATTTGTCGTAAGACCACACCCCCTGTGTACATATGCAGGGGGAAGTCTATAGTATACCTAAATATGTAATGGGATAGCTAGCTCTTACTACACAAGTTAATATTTTTTAAACTCCTGGCCGTGAAACAAACTTAATAATATAAAGCTGAAGAGTTTGTTTGTTTGAACGCGCTAATCTCAGGAACTACTAGTCCGATTTATAAATTCTTTCGTTGTTAGATAGCCCATTTGTCGAGGATGGCTATAGGCTATATAACATTACGCTGTGACGAACAGTAATTAAGATGAGTAAGTTAAGGCGGGCGAAGCTGCGTGCAACAGTTACTAATTAATATATATACATACAGCGTCATTGAGTTTGCAGTCACGCCATTTTAGTCGGCTTTACTGCCAAGGGGAGCCTAACTAAAATATTTTTTTATCATGATAAAAATACGATTGCGTAATTTTTTTTAACTAATAAGCTTTCAAATTCACCTTAAAAATCTGATATTATTTGACGGCTAAAATTTTAGTAAATTTTATACCGGTGCAGCGACGCAGCCCAAAATTTGTTTTCATACAAAACTCATAACATTACCGCTCTATTTCGGTTTTAAGCACGATGTGCGTCGCCTACCTTGAGGTAAGATAGCAAGTCTCGGTGCCAGTAATTACATTGCCAGTCCTGCCCTTCAAGCAACCTATAGTGGGAGCAAAGCGTATCACTCCTACTGCTTCCTACATGTTACTATTTAAAAAGTTCTCACAAAGTCAGAGAATCGAACCTACTACCAACTATCATAGCATAGTAAAGGTGTATCGAATTAATGTGTTCTGTAACACAATCAGACATACGGCGACCGGCCAATTACCGCTCACGTGGGATACGCCATGTGGTGCTAGGGCTGGGCCGCTGATGAGATAAGGAACATCGATATCGATGATCGTAGAAATAATGTTTAAAGCTTTGTGCCTGTAAGTTATATTAGACACATATAAATAACATAGAATTGTGGTAATAATTTAATAAAGTTGACAATTGAAAGGTTTATTATTTAGCAACTTGATTGGAGTTTTACTGTTCCTTAAATCCAATCAGGATTGAATAACTCCAAATTAAATGAAGTTAATAGTTTACTATCTATTAATATTTAGAAATATCTTATTTCCTATTTGCATTACAGTATGCAAGTTTTTTTTAAGTTAACAAGGTTAATTTCATTACTAAAATAATTTAAAACGGGATATTTACCGTCTTTTTTACTTTTATATTGTGTGTTCTACAATATTATAAAAGTACACAAGGTATTTTAGAATTGCCTATGAATGCCTTGTTCAAGGGAGATCTCGTAACTATTAAACAATTTTAACTTCATAGTTTTAATAGATTTAAATATATACATTAATTATATACAACAACTAACATTGATAAAACCCTACTTTAATTTATATTCTAAACAAATGTACTTTTGCCCACATTCAATCACCCGGACCATTAAACCAATGATAGATCAGTATAAAATGATAAACATCTAATACCTAGGCTATATATTTTATAGTTTTTCAGAAACAGAAAGTTAATTTATCGTTTTTCAAGCGTTCGGATCAAGATAAGAAGTCGGGTAATCGAGTCGATTTATCGATAACGTCTACGTACGTCACTAATCGAAGGTTTTATCGTTGGTTATGATCATGGCCTATGGACGGTTCTTTTTTATTAAATTGAATATTTCAAAACTACTATTGTAGAATCGGCGATATTTGCGTTGATTGGGAGAGTCCAGCTGTCTAGCAATGGACAGTTGATAATGATGAAAGATAACAACGAACTACCTGATGATTTTTTTTTAACGCCGGGAAATGCTCTGAGGCAGGCTCTGGGGGAGTTGGTCTTCCCACGCGGGTATGTGGGACTCGCTGCGCCCGACAGTTGGTAAATGGACGCAGCTCTACCCACTAAAACCCGGCGAGTGCCCCTAATGCGTCCTTGGTGAGCTGACCCGGATCTAGAAAACAAACAGGGCACCTCGACGGCTAGTCAGTCCCGCAAGGGACCGACGCCACCTCCACAGAGGGGTTGTCCCGCACCACAGAACAACCCCTCCCAACGTCGGGACAGGTCAATGGGGTGAGGTTCCCATCCTCACCCCTTGCCCCCTGCTCTTCCGTCCCCTCTTCTTATAAGAGGGGTACAAAGAGCCCCCTCGGTCCAATTAGCTTCGCCCAAGATGCACCGCTCACCCTAGGTTACTGAGCCCCACCGCCACGACAAGGCCTGAACCATGGTGGGGATACCTGATGTGAACAGAATCACGCAATGGTTTTTGATGATCATGAATATGAAACTTCATCCGAACTTTAATGGGATTAAGCTCCTACTTCCTACTGCATTAATTAGAATGTACAATTGCGTTTTCATCAGTAGACAATCATAGAGATTGTCTACTACATCTCAAAAAGGAGGATTAGCAACGAAGAGTGTAAGATGTACAACGTGTACCAATATTCGACTTATTTCTTTTTTCCAGCAGCTTTGCTGTATTAGTGGAGTTGGCAGATATGCTGTATTTTGGAATAGGGCAGGCAGTAATTACTGGCCGAGACATACCATCTGGCGTGTGCCAGGCATGGGCGAGTAGCCTGACCTTGGCACAATATGGGTTTGTGGGGTGAATTCGTTTAAGTCGTTGACCACTTACCAGTTTGCCTATTAAGCATAAAACGATTAGTGAACATACCTATTACTTTCCTTCAATGATCCGAAGACATTCCTCTTAAATTTTGAGATTTTTTAATGCATGTATAAATTATTTTGACAATTATTTTATTTTAGCAACCCTACGTTTTACTGGTTTTTCTTAACCACATTCCAAAGGAGTTTTTTATTTGCAAAGGTTTTATTTACTTTTAGGTACTATTTGACGTGTTTCCAGTGGTTCGATTTTTTTTAACCTACGAAATGAAAATATTTTGAATTTGAATTTGATGAGTGATATAATCTTAAGCAGTTTTTTTTTGTCAAACTTCAAAAGTATGGACATAATACGAAGTAAATAATCCAATGTTCTCAATGGTATTACGGCTTATAATTAATTTTATAACCAATGTCACTCAGAGATAACAAAACATTATGTTCAAAGTATATATATTTACAATAGGTATAATAGTTTCGGTACATCCAAACTGAGTTTACCTTTTTATTATACATTTATGTTTAGATTAAGAGAGTTGGTTAACAAACTGTCATTCATATTACTATGATGATGATGATGATGATATTGTAAGATTCGATTTATTCTAGGTGTCCGTACACTATGGTATGTTAATTAAATGACTCTTTTTTCCAGGAATCATTTCCATACACTCAATAAACAGCTACATAATTATTTCATGCGTGATGGATAAATAGACACGCGAGATTTTTTATTAGTTATAAGTAAAATATGCCAAGATCGGGCGTCTTGGTGTTCTTTAAAAAGCCTATAGACTGGACTGAAGAGTTTGATACGGATGATGATGATGATGATGATGATGTTGATAGGTAAATAAGCAGACGAGCCACCTGATGGTAAGTGGTAAATATTGCTTATTAATATAAAGAGTTTATTCGTGACTAGCATAGCTGAGCCCAAAAAACCACGCCTATCCTGGGACATAGCATGTAAAAAAGTCTCGGTGTCAGTAATTACACTGCCTGTCTTGCCCTTCTCCGAAACACAGCAAAGCTGTTTCACAGGAGGAACAAGCAAGATGGTGGTACCACAGACGGGCATAGCACAAGAGCGTCGGTAAATGATGACGCGATTTTTTTGATGAGACAACTTTTTACGGATTTATTAAGATTTTTATATGCCAGACATTTTGTATACGTCTTTACAGTTGCCTTTTCTGGACGTGACCATGGTGTGATTGTTCATTTATTTTTATTTTGCACCTTTTACGACTGGACCACCCTCAGCTTCAATAAAATAACTATTACGGGCTTTACGAGATGATTATACATAAGGATCTCCAATACTGGCGTTTTTGTTTAATTTGTGTCAAATTTTAGGGTTCCCTATTTCAAAATTAAAATTCAATGAAATTTCTGTCGGATTTGACTATTGTATTGAAGCATAAATAGAGTAGGTAGTTATAGCAACCCAGCTCAACCCAGCTATTTCTTCGGTTTCACTCACCAAAATTTAACAAGCTCTCTTCTAAAATAAGTAGCCTTTCTTAATAAAAATCCCACACAGTAAATGACCTAACAAATTCAAAAATAATCTTTTTATTCCCAGTCGGAGCGATACTAAAAAATCTTTATAGACACATGACGTATTGTTTTTAGAAGCAAACGACATTAACGAAGTCAATTGCTCGGACATATTTTTATTAGTGAGTGTTATTTTTATTTTTTCCTAAAGCTTTTGTTATTAATTCAAATTTCAAAACATCAAATTACTTTATACGCGAAAATTTGTATGTATGGACAATGGACGTTTGTGACTCTTTCAAACAAAAACGACTGAATGGATTTTAATAAAACTTTACAATGCGCAGACGAAGTCGCAAGCACCAGCTAGTTTTATTATAAATACAGTACGGAACCTAGAGCGACCACTTTAACTTATCATGCACCTGGAAGCTACTGTTTTACTTAACTGTGACATTTTCGTCAATTTATGTATATTGCTAATAAAACAGTCGAGAGAAATGATATCCATTAATGAGGTAAGGTCATTTAATAATATTGGTACTTAAACTATTTAAAACTTTTTCTTCTTCCATAAATCGTGCTGGTTAAAACATGACACACTATATATTATTTGAAACTATTTACTGTTTCAAATAATATAAAGGGGAAAATAACCAAATACAGTTAAAAAAAATAAACAATCATTAGGTACCCCGCTAGTTATTATATTGTTTCCC
The DNA here is from genome assembly GCA_963853865.1 of Helleia helle. Classification (NCBI taxonomy): domain Eukaryota; kingdom Metazoa; phylum Arthropoda; class Insecta; order Lepidoptera; family Lycaenidae; genus Helleia; species Helleia helle. The sequence continues at coordinate 2,281,277 of OY971435.1, forward strand.
CGTTTCGTATGAAATATGAATCATCATCACCTATTTCGTCCATTGATGCCATCCATCGAGCATATAACCGGAATAGAGCGGTATTGTGGTGTGTTTTGTACTGCACCCCGCGCCGGTTCTGCGTTCTGATTTGCCGACTGATGGCCATTGATGGATGATTGGCCGATGGGACGAATACACAGATTACTGGTTGGTTGAATTGCTATTACGCCAGTGACAAATCACTGACCAGTTTCGTGATTTTATGGCTGACATTACTATTATATTACTTATATTACTATTCTATCCGGTTATATGCTCGATGTTTCCATCAAACGTTACGACAAAAACGTCAAATTCTGATAGAATCTATTTAATAGAATTGTTTCAAAAATAAACGTAAGACCATAAATAAATGCATCACAGAAGACTTAAAATTATGTAAATATAAACTTCATGATGATGATGATGATGAATAGAGAAGTGGACAAAAGTGAGCTTTTTCTCTTTTTCTAATTAACAATTATAGTTCTCTCTAAAATACCACAAAAATAACTAAATTGTTAATATTTAAGCACGGTTAAGTTTAACCTAATAGTAATACCTCACGAATACGTTGTTATCGGCCGTTATTTATTTAACTAGAAGTAATTATTTAATTACCTATTTAAGGTATACGGTGAGAACTTTTATTATTGCTTAACGTGACTGTTATGAAAGGGTTGATAAAATATAATGTGCCTTAAGGCAGTTGCCAAATTAATATACTGGTTGTTCATTGTGGCGTTTCGCCTGCGTATTTGAACGACGTCGAGGCAAAAATTGGAAAATATAGAATCATAAATCTATTACCAGGTAACAAAGTAGGTATTACAGTAGAACCTCTCTCTATAAGTCAAATATTAAGAGAGATGACAATAAAATATAGAATCATAAATCTATTACCGGGTTACAAAGTAGGTATTACAGTAGAACCTCTCTCTATAAGTCAAATATTAAGAGAGATGACAATAAAATATAGAATCATAAATCTATTACCGGGTTACAAAGTAGGTATTACAGTAGAACCTCTCTCTATAAGTAAAATATTAAGAGAGATGACAATAAAATATAGAATCATAAATCTATTACCGGGTTACAAAGTAGGTATTACAGTAGAACCTCTCTCTATAAGTCAAATATTAAGAGAGATGACAATAAAATATAGAATCATAAATCTATTACCGGGTTACAAAGTAGGTATTACAGTAGAACCTCTCTCTATAAGTCAAATATTAAGAGAGATGACAATAAAATATAGAATCATAAATCTATTACCGGGTTACAAAGTAGGTATTACAGTAGAACCTCTCTCTATAAGTCAAATATTAAGAGAGATGACAATAAAATATAGAATCATAAATCTATTACCGGGTTACAAAGTAGGTATTACAGTAGAACCTCTCTCTATAAGTCAAATATTAAGAGAGATGACAATAAAATATAGAATCATAAATCTATTACCGGGTTACAAAGTAGGTATTACAGTAGAACCTCTCTCTATAAGTCAAATATTAAGAGAGATGACAATAAAATATAGAATCATAAATCTATTACCGGGTTACAAAGTAGGTATTACAGTAGAACCTCTCTCTATAAGTCAAATATTAAGAGAGATGACAATAAAATATAGAATCATAAATCTATTACCGGGTTACAAAGTAGGTATTACAGTAGAACCTCTCTCTATAAGTCAAATATTAAGAGAGATGACAATAAAATATAGAATCATAAATCTATTACCGGGTTACAAAGTAGGTATTACAGTAGAACCTCTCTCTATAAGTCAAATATTAAGAGAGATGACAATAAAATATAGAATCATAAATCTATTACCGGGTTACAAAGTAGGTATTACAGTAGAACCTCTCTCTATAAGTCAAATATTAAGAGAGATGACAATAAAATATAGAATCATAAATCTATTACCGGGTTACAAAGTAGGTATTACAGTAGAACCTCTCTCTATAAGTCAAATATTAAGAGAGATGACAATAAATTATAGAATCATAAATCTATTACCGGGTTACAAAGTAGGTATTACAGTAGAACCTCTCTCTATAAGTCAAATATTAAGAGAGATGACAATAAAATATATAATCATAAATCTATTACCGGGTTACAAAGTAGGTATTACAGTAGAACCTCTCTCTATAAGTCAAATATTAAGAGAGATGACAATAAAATATAGAATCATAAATCTATTACCGGGTTACAAAGTAGGTATTACAGTAGAACCTCTCTCTATAAGTCAAATATTAAGAGAGATGACAATAAAATATAGAATCATAAATCTATTACCGGGTTACAAAGTAGGTATTACAGTAGAACCTCTCTCTATAAGTCAAATATTAAGAGAGATGACAATAAAATATAGAATCATAAATCTATTACCGGGTTACAAAGTAGGTATTACAGTAGAACCTCTCTCTATAAGTCAAATATTAAGAGAGATGACAATAAATTATAGAATCATAAATCTATTACCGGGTTACAAAGTAGGTATTACAGTAGAACCTCTCTCTATAAGTCAAATATTAAGAGAGATGACAATAAAATATAGAATCATAAATCTATTACCGGGTTACAAAGTAGGTATTACAGTAGAACCTCTCTCTATAAGTCAAATATTAAGAGAGATGACAATAAAATATAGAATCATAAATCTATTACCGGGTTACAAAGTAGGTATTACAGTAGAACCTCTCTCTATAAGTCAAATATTAAGAGAGATGACAATAAAATCGAGTTATAGAGTTATCGATTTATAGATAATTTAGACTTAGGCGGATTTTGATTCCACTTACGAGATTGAGATTTATTCTTACTGAGTTAGAGAGGTATAATGAAATATAATAATTCAAGATGCAGAGGTGACACACATATTTTCTTTTATTAAAAATCAACTTTACACAACACGCTAAAAGAGGGTTCAGATTTCGAGTAATAGAGGTTTTGGTGTTAGAAAAGAAGGGAACAAAATATTTTTTCGAGATGTGGAGGTTTTCAACTTATCGAGGTTCGACTTAACGAGGTTCTACTATATATATTTTAATCCGAGTCGTGGCCCATCTTTCCGTAAAATTCCATACAAATGTGTTTAGTAGTAGACGCTTATATTTTATAGCATAATAATTATATTCTTCCTCAAAATATAACATGCATTAAGCTAATCAGCGATTTAAGCGTAAACTATTAATATAACTTTTTCCATAAAACAACATTTCGAATTGACATAAAAAACAATACTGACCATAATCCATAAATAACAAAATCTAAAAGGTGCAAACTAAAAAGTGGCCCGCAAACAAAACACCCAATTCGATGGGCCATTATAAACGAATAAACGGCCATCTGGCCCAACCGCTGTACAATATGGCACGCGTCACGGTACCCTGCCTGGTATCACCGACGCCACCCCATTGTTTCACTCCGCTACTTATGGGATTATGTTATATTTGGTATTTTGCAAAATTTTGTTTCCCAAAAAAAAAAAAACGATGAGGCATTAAAATCCGCGAAAGTGACAATTATAATTAAATTGTATCCTCGAAAAAAAACGAGGTGGTATATATATATTAAGATTTTTGTACACTATTTAAAAAGATTTATATTTTAAAAAGCATGTATCGGGAGAAGTACGACGCTTGAAGTTTTTTGGGTTGATAAGATTATAAACTCTATAATGTCCGACTGTCTGACAGATGGTCAGTCAAAAGGCTCCAAGCCCAATGACAGACCCCATCTGATCAAAACATTAGTAGGTAATAACGGTAAGGTATTCTCCTGTAACTGCCACATTAAATACCTTAAGTATTTTATTTAGCTGTAGTTCTTTTATTATGATAGTTGGTTGGTTGGTTGGTAAGTGGTCAGCGTCGCCCATGATCATAAACGAGTTAACCTGAGCCCAGGCTACTCATTCGGGTGCTGTCTATCCTGAGACATAAGATAGTAATTACACTTCCTGTCTTGCCCTCTCAAACACAGCAAAGCTGTTTCACGGGAGAAACAAGCAAGATGGTGGCATCCAAGTAGAGAGCGCGGCACATATAATACAGTATATTTAAATAAAGTGAAATGAAGTTGAATGATTTTATAAATCAATGCTGATATAATATAATATAATAATATATAATAATATCAACCCTTATATGTCCCACTGCTGGGCTCCTCCTCGGAATCAGGCGAGGAGGGTTTTGGGCCATAGTTCACCGATGCGCTGGCCCAATGCGGGTTGGTGAACTTCACACACTTTCAAAGACTTTTAATCTCATCGGGCATGCAGGTTTTCTCACGATGTTTCCTTCACCGGTGAGCAAGCGATGGTCTCATGTTCAGGTGCCCGTAGAAATTTAGGAAAATCCATTTCTAGGCATCACAGGGGGGGGGGGGGTCAGGATCGAACCCGGACCTCTCGGCTCTCACTCAAGAGGACGAGCCCCTACCCACTAGGCCGTCGTCGCTCACAATGCTGATATTAAAACTATAAAAAAACGGTATGTTACCTTGATGTTACCATGCTGTTCACTTTTATTTTGCGAGACGCGATTTGATTGCATTGCCTACGGATGCCTTGTCTACGAGACAATCTATCGATAATAATTAGTGAAACGATCTATTTTTACTGACCATATTAGGTATTGTTATTATTATTAAGAAATTATAGAGTAATTAATATTAATTTGTTTACATCGCCTTGAAATAGAAAAAGAACGTTGCGCAAAAATGATTTTATTTTCTACTAGCTGTTATTTGCAGCTTCGCCTGCGCTGTTGATGATTCCTATTTTTGTCCGTGATTATACCATTAAAAATATTTTAAATGAGTTAGATGACATTCTACACCCAAACTTACATTATCTCTTGGCAATATTAAGAAAATGGCAATTAAGACACAGATTCATAATACTGGCATTGTAAAAAAAGGTAAGAATATTGTCTCTGGCCGGGTATTGTCATCGTGACTGTGTATAATCTGTATCACGACACGCGATGGTGTCAACATCGGTTTAACGCCCAGAGGCCCTCGTTAGTTCAAGGGTCAAACCCTTTCGGGGGTTACGTCGTTTCACATTCTTTGTAATGCTACTTTGCATTATTTGTATTCTTACGGAAGTTATAACAATTACTTTTTTAAATTTTTACGCCAATTTCACTCAGTATTAGAACAAAATTTGCGGATCGCGGTTTGCAACGTTTTTGCTAATTTGCTTTTTTCCTGATAAGTTCCATTTTTTTGATGACTTGAGAATATTTGAACAATTTTCCTGAACCCATCTTCTCTAAGGTTAAAATTATTATTATTTTTTTAAATAAAAGGTGATCTGAAGAAACTACAAAGTCATAGGAAAAAACCTCTATGATCCGTATGATCCCAGTTCTGTCGTTAACTTGATTTAGGATTTCCATTTTGATAGATTTGATTGATAGATTTTGTAAAATTTTGTAGTTTCACCTCACGGAGTTTTAAAGTTCAAACAGACCGTAAAATATATCCAATTTAAATATTAATGTACTAGGGTGACATAAATCGCTATGCGATCAACAAAATTTTAAAGTAAACATATCGGTGTAATTTCTCCCTTATAAATCACTGCTGAATGTCTTAATACTTTAATAATTTCACCGAGAGGGACAACGATATATGAGGATTGTATAACTGGTGTGTTTGAAAGAGATGTCGAGAGTTTCTCATTTCGTTTTAATTAAGGAGTGATGCTGGGATAAATCAAGGGCCGTCAGCGCTCCCTGCGGGACTCCGAGACTTATTGGGACTTCTAAATTTACAATTACAGTTTTGTAACTTCGGAATACTTTGAATGTCTATTGCTCTCATGAGCGTTACGGAATTTCTATAAATATACTGCTACAATATTTTGAAATTTGTTTTTCAACTCTTTAAATCACGATGTCTAAATTTCTTTAAATAAGTATATTATGCGCACTCAATTTATGTATGTATTGTTTTTCAGAAGGTTAAAAATAATTATAAGTTTCGCCAAAGTCGAACCACCTAAACTAGTATTGATATTATCTTTAAATGTAGTAAATTAATTTATGATCCTTGTGCATTTATCAGATTTGCATAATCTTTTAATATGTACATAATGTTACACGTATGTGTTAATGACCAATAAAATGAACTAATTAAACAAACACAATATGTACCTAATGGTAAGCAATATAATCTTTAGTTGTTACGAAAAAGTGCCATCACTGATAAAAACAAAATAACAAAACTATATTAATCAAACTATAATCTATATTATTACATTTAATCCTAATATGAATATGCTAATTATTAAAAATACGTTGAACATGAAAACAGGGCTATTTAATACATTATAAAAATTCTAATTACAAACGTCATACGTTCCGTTCGTCATAACAGATTATCTATGCCAACTGTCATGTCAGTTGCGTGAAACGAAACGTCAGTGGCGCGATAATCGAGATTCGAGATCACTTGATACCAGACTGTCATGGTCTGCGGACGTACGTACGCATGGGGATGATATAAATATCATCATCATCATCAGCCTCTATCCGTCTACTGCTGAACATAGGCTTTCCTCAAAGAACGCTGAGACGATATAAATATATTTCTAATTAATTATTTTAACAGACTATTCAATACAACAATTATATTAATTAAAAAATATATTAATACCTATATTTTTTGACCGAACTTGAACGTCGTTTATCAGTGTGGTAGAGCCGTTCTTATTAGCGTATTAATAACAAAAAATATATATCTACCAGTTAAATTTATGTATTAAACTAACCCAAAATATTAATACAAAAATGACCCTAGATTCTCAATTATCAGCGCATATTCAATACAATCATGTACTATATACTAATTTGTACCTATTATCCGACCCGTCTTTAGTTACCTAGTACCTAGTAATCAGACTAAAGACAATTATTTTTGACAATCTATGAGATTAATAATGTTACCTATCTCCTTGCAAAATTTTGCAAATTGACCAATAAAGTCAGTCTTAATCCCTTTTCACACGAGTCGGTTGCCGGGTAGCCGGCGCCGGGTATCCGGTAGCGAAGTTTATGGGCGTGTATAGCAGCACCTGCGCCGGCTACACGGCAAGCAGGACGTGTGAAAAGGCACTTACTGTGGCAGTAAGTCTACTAGGCAGTAGGTACAGTAGACCTACGAAATATAAAATGCTTCACAAATATAAAGGGTATAAAATATACAATTACCGATATAATGCCGGAGATTTAAAAAGTCATTAATTAAAAACGTCGAAGGGATATTTTGCCGAAGATTGCCTCGTCGGTTTAATTGATAGCGCAGAGGAATCCGAGTGAAGAAACGGTCGTTAGCTTATCACAATACTGATTTCACACCGCTCGGGAGGTGGGTTTACATGGCGACGAACAGAAAACGTATTAACGTGAGAGCCTTTTTTATATAAATGTAAGTGTAGGTCAAAAAAGTTAAGATATTATGTCAAATGTCAAATTTTAGTGTAAAGTTAGCTAACTTCTGAGTATGTCAAAAAGGTACGCTCTTGGACCTTTGATATTTATGTAATTGATATTCGTGATAAACCTTTAGCGTGCATGATAGCAGATTTATAATTACTTGTCTATGCGCTTACTACACCGATGAAAAAAAGAGGACAGAAAACTGATTTAGAACAGAAAATAATTTATCATCCCTTCACATAACACGACTATTCCACACAATATTACATAATATTAGTGTTAATCAGAGATTTAGAAGATTAAGTTGTTTTATAAAAAAAAATACTAATGAATAATTAACAGTGGACAAAACACATGAGTGCCGAAAAGAGATCGAGACAAAAAAAATCCTTTTCCGTAATATTCTAGGTATCAATAACTCCGTCGATACTAAAATTAATTATTATTTATAAGTGACATAACAATGAAGTACAATCATTAATTACTGCGAATATAATAAATACATTGGCATTAACCTCGATTATTTAGCCTACAGACGTTAAATTATTAAAAAGTTATTTCCAAGATGGCCGATCATGTAAGCCGCACGCGACAGGAGTCTCTGTCAGGTCACGCTTCGCGCCAAACTAAATAAAAAGCAGTCGCATTAACACAGGTAAAACTGTTTGTTTGTTTTACTCGGGGATATAGACTGATTAGCGGCTGCATGTTTTAATGACTTTATTGTTACGCTAAAATATAGAGAACGTTCTAGTACATGGGATTTATTATGAGATTAGAATAGTTATATTACTATTTACAATAAGATTTTAGATTAACACGTCTTAATGGGGCAAACGAGCAGTCGGAGTCTTATGGTATCGACACCCATACACATCCGCACAACCAGATGCACATGCGTTGCGCTCCTTTTCCCTATCCCCCCAATGTCACCGGAAACTCACAAACCGCACGAAATGCGACAGAAAAATTTAAGGGGTAGTGTCGTGCTGCTTTGCACCTGAATTGAGTCGGCACGACCGGGGTGGTGACCTCTCTCTCACATAACACCGGCGTCAAGTAACAGCTATGCTGTCGCGTATCGTGCGGTTTGTGAGTTGCAGGTGGTCTATTGGAAGGATAGGGGAATGGAGGACAACGAATCTTTTTTTTTTCTTTAACGCCGGGAAATGCTCTGAGGCATCCCGCCTGGGGAGTGAGTCTCCCCAGGCGGGTATGTGGGACTGCGACCGAAAGATGGTAAGTGGACGCAGCTCTACCCACTAATGCCCGGCGAGTGCCACCTGTACCGCCTTTGGTGAGGTGCCCCGGATCTGTTAAGCTGACAGGGCACCTCGACGGCTAGCCAGTCCCGGTTCACCCTAGGCTACTGAGCCCCACCGCTACGACAAGGCCTGAACCATGTTGGCGAGGGTAACGAATCTGCGATACTTTTGGTTGTGCGGATGTCAATGGGCGTCGGTAGTCACTATAAGGGTTCGACTGCTCGGTTGCCTAAGTTTATTACATAAAAATATATCTTTAAAACAACGTTTATTATAATTATATTAGTCCTCTGATCTCATCGCCCGTGTGTCCCATTTTAAAACGATATTCATTGGTCATTTATTTCATTGATTAAAAAACCTATTTATATATTATAGGCCAGCCCGGGGGTGAATCAGTCGAGATATTTTACGGTGACATAAAACAAACAGAAAACTTGTATCAGCTGTGAAGATCTGTGATATAAAGGTTTTGTGAGATGTTCTGCAACCAGTTGGCTATTTTAGGATTTTGACTTCGAATGGACTATTGGCTTTTGTAACATGAAGACTTTTTTAATTGGAAAAAAAAAATAGTTTTATGTATTGCAAATATATCATCATCATCATCAGCATCTATTCGTCCACTGCTGAACATAGGCCTCCCGTAATGAACGCCAAGACGGCCGACCCCTCGCCACTCGCATCCAACCTGGGGTAGGCTCTTAACCCTATATGGGACTGACACGGCTGCGTTTACACAAACTAAAACCACAGCGAGCTTTCAGCCACTTTTTGAGGGTCCTGTCATCAGAGCAACAGGATCACCTTAGCGATATACTTTTTGCCTGGGTGAATCCCAGGTGAATTCATTTATGGTCATCCTGTGCGACATTGACCACTTACATTAAATTGCTCGTCTGCCGTTTGACTAGGTATCTAACATTTATAATACAACTTAAGATAACATGGCGTATACGATGTAGTATACATCAGCATAGGTGGTATATAATTTTGTACTAAGGGGCATTGCTGTTTATGAAATGATGGAAAAGCATTTGAACTTAATATCTTTAGTCTTCACATTCAAAACTACTCACCATTAAAATGTTACCGTTGATGAGCTTACCACTTACCATCGATACCTATTTTGCCATTTACGACATTACTCTTCACCATATCAAGACAAAACTTTGTCAAGAGGCAGTGCCTGCTTTACAGCAGAATTGGGCCGGCACGACCGGGGCTGGTATCTCTCGCTCACATAACATCCGTGTTAAGTGACAGCTATGCTGTCGCGTTTCGTGCGGTTTGTTTGTTTGTTTCTTTCCGGTGGCCCATTGGGGGGATAGGGAAAAGGAGGACAACACATTTGCATAACGTTTGGTGCTGATGACGCCGTTTTCCAAACCTTAAGTGTTTGCCACTTTCATTACAACCTTCTGTTAAATACGTCATATCTATACTAATATTATAAAGTTGATGAGTTTGTTTGTTTGAACGCGCTAATCTCAGGAACTACTGGTCCGATTTGAAAAATTATTTCAGTATTAGATAGCCCATTTATCGATGAAGGCTATAAGCTATATAACGTCACGCTGTGACTAACAGTGATTAAGTTGAATAAGTTAACGCGGGCGAAGCTGTGGGCAACAGCTATTTTGAATATAAAAATTGCGCCAACACATTGTTTCTTTCATAAACATCATACATCCCCGCAAGCCGTGTGTGAATTGTCGCGAAATGAGAATAACTTTTGGCGGGAAGGGGTCGTAAATCAAGAGTACGAGTGTAGCTCAATTAAAGGTCCGTATCGGATGCACTCCCGTAACGGAGGCCATTTTATTTTTGTACGGCCTTTTTCTGTCAACCGTTTTTCGGATACCTTTTTGTTCCATTACTGTATGATAAGTAATTTCTGGATTTTAATGGGGAACTAAAGTTGCATTGGAATGTGTATTTTTATGGTTTATGGATCACTCTGGTTATATAGTCAGTGTAAAAATCTTAGCACTATGGTTATTAAAAGCTAACATATTTGCTCTTTTTTGTTTGTTAGTTGGATAGGCTGATGATGATGATGAATGATGGATGCTTTGTCCTGAGACATAAGATGGTATGTCCTTTCTTTCCGAAGTACAACATAAGGTTGTTTGACGGAAGAAACAAACAGGATGGTGGAAGTGAGGGAAAGAAAGAAGTGGAGAAAACCTTATTTTATTGGCACAATAACCTAAGCTTATTACAATTTCCAGTTTTTAGTACATACTCTTTAGGTATGTATTACTGGTAGGTAGGTATTTAGGTATCTGTTAATTCATTATATAGTTGAAACGCCTCATTCTTTTTTTCACAATTTTTTGTATTATATTATTATTATTATTAGTTAATATATATCCGGATGATAATTATTTTTATAGCCAAAGCTACTCCTTATAACATCAGATATCTGTTACTGAAAATCCGGTCAAAATCCGCCCAGCCGTTTCAGAGATTAGCCGGAACAAACCGACAGACAGACAAAAGTTTTGAAAATTGATTTTTTATTTAGTGACTAGCTGTTGCCCGCAGCTTCACCCGCATTAACTTATATGTACAGCCGTATCCGGAGTGATAGTGATTATTGTTGTAGCCTAAGTTACTCCTTATAACATCAGCTATCTGATAGTGAAAATCCTGTCGAAGTCGGCCCAGCCGTTTTATACATTAGCGGGAACAAACAAACAGACAGACAGACAAAAATTGTAAAAAATGTTATTCTGGTATGTGTACCGTGTGCCCCACCACGGTTCAAGCCTTGTCGTGGCGGTGGGGCTCAGTAGCCTAGGGTGAGCCCAGCACCTTGGGCGAAGCTAATTAAGCCGAGGGGGCTCTTTGTACCCCTCTTATAAGAAGAGGGGACAAAAGAGCAGGGGGCAAGGGGTGAGGATGGGAACCTCACCCCATTGTACTGTCCTGACGTTGGGAGGGATTGTTCTGTGGTGCGGGGCAACCCCTCTGTGGAGGTGGCGTCGGTCCTTTGCGGTACTGACTAGCCGTCGAAGTGCCCTGTTAGCTTAAAAGATCCGGGGCACCTCACCAAGGCGGCATTGGTGGCACTCGCCAGGTTTTAGTGGGTAGAGCTGCGTCCATTTACCATCTTTCGGGCGCAGCGAGTCCCACATATCCACCTGGGGAGACCCACTCCCCAGGCGGGATGCCTCAGAGCATTTCCCGGCGTAAAAGAAAAAAAAAAAAAAAAGTGTGTACCGTGAGTACATCCATATGCATTTAATAAAAAGCGGCTATTTTAATATTACAAACAGACACTACAATTTTATTTATCTGTGTAGATTAGTGAAAAGCTTTTAATTTGAAATTACAAACAGACACTACAATTTTATTTATTGGCATTGATTTTATTCTATAAACGTAGAACTTGCTTAGGAGAGCAGATCATATTATAGACAATCGTGAACAGGTTGCGACTTATCTGTTATCAATATTAATTGCCATATTCATACTGTATATAAAATTCATACTAAAATTTCGGTACTGTCAGTCAAATTAAAGTGTGATTAAATCGTAACCATATTGGCAATTAAAATAAATGATAGGCAATATTGATTGGGCGATACGGTTCCGATCGTAACTTTCGGCTATTAACATCGGCTGTTAAATTCAGAAACTCGATAAAATCCGCCAAAATCGATGAGATTTCGAGTTTCGACGTTATTCTGTGTACGTAGAGTGTTGTTTTGTTTGTTAGTTTGTGCGATACGCTCAAAAGTGGCTCGTGCGCTTAATCAATTACGAGAAACGATTTGATCCCAATCGATAATAGCGAGTTTCGATAACGATAATGTCAAGGTATTTCGCGTAATGTGCTAGTTGTTTCGGAAAGACGGTTTTTAAGTGGAGTCTTAACTTGAAATATATAGTTCTACTAGCGGTCTCCGTAGATCTTGTACAAATTATATTGTAGTGGATTGTGAATATGAACCTTTCTTGAATCCACTTGAAAACACGCAATTATTTTTATCAAAATCAGTCCAGCCGTTTAAAAAAAGAGTTCAGTGACATACACACTCATAGTTTTATATATGAAAAGATATAGATTATAGAGTAAAGATTTTTTTTTATTCGACATCTTATTATAATATAGTTCTATACGAGAAAAAAGGTAATAACAATATTATTACATTGTTATATATATAGGTAAATTCGCAGACGTGTCACCTGATGGTAAGTGGTCAATATCACTCATGAACTATCTAGTTTACCTGGAACTAACCCAGGTAACTCATTTATGTGTTGCCTATACTGTGATATGAAATGAGACGTACCTATACTATAGCTGGGTTTGAACCCGCGATACCCGTACACCACCATGTAAACAAACTCATTGTAGTGAAACAACTTTTACGGATATTATCGTGTATATACATCTCGGTGTTTCGGATACTTTACAGCAACCGTGATTACGGTCTTAATAAACCGTCATAAAATTCGACAAAAGTTTTTTTTTTTTCGGATGGATCTATGTTTAAGGCCCGAAGCTCCTAAAGCTACATCAGATTAGTGTGAGCCCATTTGGCTCACTTTTGGTTTGTAAAAGTGGGGGGTTTCCCCTCGCCAACGGTGTGGTCTGCGACCGCACGGCCTCCTGGCGTCGGGTTGGTCGTCAAAAGTTGTTTCATTAGAGTGAAATAGTGAAACAGAAAATAATATGTTCAGTAACTAGGCCAACCAAGCCCTCAGGTACAGTCACATAAATCGCCATCGAGATGAAGATGTCAAGTGTATAATGGAACGTCAAAACAGTCAGCGCGGCTGCCGTAAATCGCGCGGAGACTTGCTGATTGTGCTGGTTTATTGCCTGGGTAATGGCTGGAGTGTGGGTTTTAACGCGGCCGACTGTACATTTATTTTAGTAATGAATAATAATATACAACATTTGAAGAAAATGTTGTTGAATTGTTGTCAGTTCAAATAAATGTTGTTGAATTGTTGTCAATTCAACAAAATGTTGTTGAATTGTTGTCACTTCAAATAAATGTTGTTGAATTGTTGTCAGTTCAAAAAAATGTTGTTGAATAAAAAGGTGTAGTAAAAACAAAAAAAAAACTCGTTTGGAATGCATGAATATAATATTATTATCATTGAATAAGTGGTAATGAAATTTCGCTTAGAAATGAAAAATCTACATCACAACAGAGAGCTTAAATTGTTTACAGCAATATGACTAACATAATTAGATTTCATAGGTACTGCCGTTAGAAGTGAAAACTTATAACTTAGAATTATGATATTAAATTTCAAACTTTAATACTAAAATGTGAAATTTCATAATGTCTTAATACCACATTAGCAAGTTACTGACGCGAACCTGTAAGATTTTCCGGATTTTTCCTACCAAAAAGTGCTCAACGCGGCTAAAGAAGTTTTAACTTCAAATATTACATATTTTACTCATCAATTATTAAATTATTGGTCCTATGACAAAAGTGATATTAAAACAAAAGAAGAAAGAACAAGAAGAAACAAAAACAACAAAAGAAGAAAGAACAAAGTGAAGAACAAGCGCTCCGAGGTTAATGACATTCACACAAAAATGGTTTTGAATTTAATGTGATTTCGTTGAAGTCGCTTACTCTAAGGTGACGGAACACAGGGAAAAAACCTGCATCCGTCAATATTATGAGGTTTTCAGGTACTGAGCCCCCTTTGCTTGGTATTACTACATCTAATTTTGAAAATTCTTGATAGAATAAGCTTATCAAGAATTTTCGAAGATATGATACAAAAACGGGCTATATCATTGAAGCTATTAGACATCTTTGTTGAATTTCAAATTACTTAGTCATACAAAAAGTTGAAAGGTTAAGTACTTCATCATCATCATCAGTCTCTATCCATCTACTGCTGAACATAGGCCTCCCTCAATGAATACCAAGTACTTACTGTATTTAAAAATCTATGCAAGTACCATAGTAAATTTGAAAATAGGTAACAGTATTTTTCCTTCAGGCTTTTTTATAATATATATATACAAAGTAATAAGATAAAACAAAAATGAGTTGATGGAACATATTTAATGAAAAACAGCGAGTGAGTTTTTAAATGTAATGTAATGGTAATACATATTATACTTGCAAATAATACCTAACATTGTCATGTAATGTAAGTTGTAAACAGCTGAGTGTCAACCCTGGAATAAGAAATGCAGCTAATTATGACACGAGTAGCCCTGAAAGATAGTCGGAGTCGAATTGTAAGGAATAATAGTTAAATGGCTGGGTTTTATATAAAGAGGCTTTAGGTATGAATCCCGCAGGCGTGTGACAAATAGATATTATTACGGAGCCATATTGCATGTGTGTTGACATAACTTTTCAAACCTTCATCCTTGTTTGTTTGTTCATTAAGTTCTTTTGAAGCTAAAAGGCTTACTTAAGATTAGAAAAAGGCCATTAAATAATATGTATTATTATTAACTAGCCTTTTTTCGTGTCTTTAAGAACTTCAAGAATAATGTCAATTTTATGAAATACGAATTCCCGGACTGGGCTTAGAAAGGCTATAGACAGAGTTGCAAAATGTAATATAGCATCTATACAGATAAATAAAATTTGAGTGTCTGTTTGTAATACACACGGTACATATAAAAAATAACATTTTTTACAATTTTTGTCTGTCTGTCTGTTTTTTCCGTCTTATCTCTGAAACAGCTGGGCCGATTTTCCTGGGACTTTCACTGGCAGATAGCTGCTGTTAGAAGTTACTACTTCTATGTTACTACTTAGGCTATAAAAATAATCATCATCAATCCGGGTACGGCTGTAAATCTAAGTTAACGTGGGTGAAGCTGCGGGCAACAGCTAGTATTTAATATAAGAATTATGTATCAATGATTTACAATCAAAATGGTAATGTATCAACCCTATCCAAAAGGGTAATGTATCAACCCTACTCAAAATGGTAATGCAGTGTCAACCCTGAGATACGGCCAATTTCGTAATAATGCGTAAACAAGTCGCAGGTTTCCGGCCCTGTAGGCCCGGTGCGGTAAATCCTAATTGCTAATTTTAATACCCTTAAATTTTCCCTTTTAATTTCTCTGGCAGCTGGCAGCCATTTTTTTTCGAGTTATGCGACTTTTTGAAATGCCAAGCCTCAGCTGTCTGTTGCACGGCGCGCGCTAAAAACTTTCTAGCGCGATAATCGCAGGTGGTCTTGATTTAGATCTGGATTATTTAAAAAAAAATGTGTTTTTTTATTCATCTTAAACTTATATTTTTGTATATATATATTATGCACAAATTACCTAAATATTAAAAACATCATTCAGTATCGACACATCTTTTCCGTCCACTGCTCTACATAGGCCACTTTCAATAAACGCCAAAACGGCCGATCCCCGCCACTTGCATCCATCTAGGACCAGACACGGGGGTCATCATCCCATGTAGTCGACCCTCCGTTTTACCTTAAATATATTTTGATAATAATTATGAAATAACGAGATTAAATAAATTTAAATATCTATAGTAGTAATATAAAGCTTTATTTTATATATTTGAAAAATTATTTCAGTATTAGATAGCCCATTTATCGAGGAAGGCTATAGGCTATATAACATCACGCTATGCCTAATAGAGGTTACCTTAAGTATGTTAACGCGGGCAAAGCTGCAGGCAACAGCTAGTAATTTAAAAATCTCTTTTTCAATGACAATATTTTTTTGCTGCGATATGGAATTATATATAAATTGTATATCTCGAACTTATGAAAGAAAATATTCTTGATTATTCTATATTCATACTTTATTTAGTCTTATAAATGTAAGTTTTATTTTAAACTATTTTTTAATTAAGGGCGTAACTTTCTACGGCCCTCGCAATATAAAAGTGATGATAAGTACGCGTATCAAAGGGCTAAGGTATTTTATACGACCTTTAACTAAATCTACCTTTTATAATTACTTTCA
The DNA here is from genome assembly GCA_963853865.1 of Helleia helle. NCBI lineage: Eukaryota > Metazoa > Arthropoda > Insecta > Lepidoptera > Lycaenidae > Helleia > Helleia helle. The sequence continues at coordinate 2,297,962 of OY971435.1, forward strand.
TATTTTATTACTTATTAATTACTTTAAGTACATGATCGTAAAAGTAATGACTGTAATAAAAGGTCAGGTCGTCTGGAACTGATGAAAGGCTCCTTAACATATAAGGCAATGTTAATATAATCTACCATCGTCATCAGCCTGTCTCCGTCCAATGCTGACATAAGCCCCTATCAACGTACGCCAAGACGGCTGATCCCTCGCCCTGAGAGGAAGCCGCCGTCGAGGACTCCCCCCATATGCGACGAACATGGGCACGTAGGAGACGCTTACTTAATGCGCCTCTAGTACCGCCAGTCGGGTTCAGAATGGGAAGCTGGGCTCAGTATGGCACGACGTCGCAGGGACTGCTTAGTAGCAGCTGAGCAGTCCCCTTATACGAGGAGTAGTTTAGCCTTAGCTTGGGCCAGTCTGTCGCTGAGGCGATCCTGTTGCCTGCAGATCCGGGACCCTTAAAAAGCGGCTAAAGGCACTGGCTGTGGTTTTAATTTTTTGGCCGATCCCTTTTTCACTTCAGATCAGTTTTGGGCCATAGTTCACCGTCGCGCTGGCCCAATGCGGGTTGGAGATCTCTACACACCTTCAAAAACGTTTAATCTCATCAGGCATGCAGGTTTCCTCATGATGTTTCCTTCACCGGTGAGCAAGCGATGGTCTCATGTTCAGGTGCACGTAGAAATTTAGAAAAACCATTTCATAGCATCACTGGGGTCAGGTTCAAACCTGGACCTCTCACTCAAGAGTCCAAGCCCTACTAGACCACCGTCACGTCGTTGTGCGTAATCTTTTTAATGTTATTAAATTTTTTTGACGTGACAACGTCTTATAATTCGATGGAGCCGGCTGCAAGAACGAAAAAAAATAACGTATGCGATGACGTATGCGGCGCTCCTCGCTCGGAGGCGTTCCATTTTCTTATGACGTTGTCACGTTCAACTATCGTCAGTAAACCGACTTTACAGACAACCGATTTTTTTTCCTGAAATAATTATTTATAAAATCTTATCATTCTTTTTTAGATCAAGTTCCAGTATTCTTGCCTATTGGTCTAGTGGTTAGTGACCCTGACTGCTAAACCAGAAGGTCGTGGGTTTGATCCCCACCCAGGACTAATGTTTGTGTGATGAGTATGATCATTTATTCTGTGTCTGGGTGTAATTTGTCTATAATATGTATGTATTTAGAAATATATAATTATTTATCAGTTGTCTGCTTGCCATAAGAACAGGATACCTAGTTTGGGATCAGATGGCCGTGTGCGAGCTGTCCCAACAACATAATCCACAGAAACGCTCTTTTATAATTTTTAAAGAAATTGTAGTAGGGAAAAAAAAAAAAAAATCTGGGATGCAATAATTGTAAAATCGTCTTTCAAAGAGTTGCTTATTTTTATTAGTTCTATGATTGAGTTATTTGCAATTCCCACCTCATTTTCCACCTGTTTCACAATGATCATCGCCGTTACAATTTTTTTTAATTTTTTTTTATTTACAATATAATGTTCACAATTAACTTGAAAACGAACTATTAGTTCCGTGACACAGCTGTAAGTTAATATCTTGTATTTAATTTTTTGTAGGACCTCACACGAAAACCCAATATATTACCAACACTTAATTAAGATATATTTGGGCAAATAACCGTGTTATGTGAGTTTAACGCATTTCTTCAGTGAACAGTTAAAATTAACTACATTTCTTTAACATTAATTGTATATATTATGAAAGTTTAAATGTCCAAGAGACATGAAAGTAGCATTTGTTTCTGATAATGAGACATATTTTTTTATTTTTGAATATGCCTTACGGGATCGAACCTGTGACCCTCGCGTGTACAGCAGTATCCATAAACATTGCAGGACGTTCTATACATGTCCACATATAGTTTAAATATCGCTTTTTCCTATTTTTATTCTATTTTACTATTTACAAAAGTATTTACTAATATTCTTATATCAATAAAGTGAATTTATACGTAATGAGGATAACAGATAACAAACATGGCCATTTTCATTTTTTACGAATATTTTATTTTTTTCCTGGACCTCAATATTTCGCCATTGTCTACGAATGCCTTGTTCACGAGACTGTCTCGTGACTTAACAAGCCGTAAAAGTTGAAACCATGGTACATATCACAATATTTAAAACAGTTTTATTAGAATTAGCCCTCAACTCCCCAACTTCAAGCAGTGTAGTTTTTTAGAAGATATAACTGGTAAGATATCCGATGAGATCATTTCATCATCATTTCTTGATTGATGAAGTATCCGTCCACTTAACATTGGCCTCTTTCAATGACAACTGAACGGCTGCTGCAAGCTACTCGCGAATACCAGCCACTGAAGACATCTCATCCTCTCCATCTATGTATAATAATTATATACACAAGCTTATATATTTCCCGCGATTTTATCTTCACCGAAATTGAAAAAATAAATCTATACTAATATTATAAAGCTGAAGAGTTTTTTTGTTTGTTTGAACGCGCTAATCTCAGGAACTACTGGTCCGATTTGAAAAATTCTTTCAGTGTTCGACAGCCAATTTATCGAGGAAGGCTATAGGCTATATAAAATCACGCTGCGACATATAGGAGTTGAGTAACGCGGGCGAAGCTGTAGGCAACAGCTAGTTTTCTTATAAAATAATTACATTATAACCTTCTTTAATAGTTGGACAATCAATTCAAATTAATCTCCTTAAATAGATAAATAAAATTGGAGTGTCTGTTTGTAATATTAAAATAACCGCTTTTATTAAATGCATATGGATGTATACACGGTACAATACCAAAATAACATTTTTACAATTTCAGTCTGTGTGTTTGTTCCAGTTAATCTCTGAAACGGCTGGGCTGATTTTTATTGGACTTTCACTGGCAGATAGCTGATGTTATAAGGAGTAACTTAGGCTATAAAAACAATCATCATCCATCCGGGTATGGCTGTAAATCTAAGTTAACGCGGGTGAAGCTGCGGGCAACAGCTAGCTATTGGTAAACAATAAGAACTTATTTAGTTCACGTACTAAGTTTTACATATTAATACGTTATATTAAATATTCATTCGCTATAATAAAACTTCATCTATCAATCCACACATATAAGGAATAATATTGTATTATGATTCTGCTCTTATACAGGAATGAATAATTCTTATGACTATCCGAATAAATATAAGTATTTATGGTACTGAAGTTAATTTAAAATACGATAGATAATAGAATGTACATATAAATGAATTCACCTCGGTCTACCCGCCTGGCCGTTAGCTTTAGACGTACACATAAAACTATCTTTTTTATCAAGAAATAAATAAATTTTACATGATTTTTTACAAGCTGTTTTATAAAAAAAAAGAAATATTTCGGCCACAATTCAATAATCATGGCGAATGCAAGTTTTAGTTTTGGGAAATCAATGATTGTATCAAATCTTAAATAACGTCCATTCCCAAGTATCCAATACAATGAGTATCAAGCAGATGTCGTATAAAACCGCAATTATTAACAATTAATAATTTTATATCGAATCTGGTACTTTACACCTTGCTACCGGGAACATAGGAAATGGTTTAGGGACCCCAGCTGAGTTTTTATAGGCATTAGGTACAATATAACGGACTATGACCACTGGTGTAGCCTGGATCGACGGTAACCAAATGACTCGATACAGTCTCAGGGGCCTTTTTTTTACGCCGGGAAATGCTCTGAGGCATCCCGCGGCGGAGTGGGTCTCCCCGCGCGGGTACGTGGGACTCGCTGCGCACGACAGCTGGTAAATGGACGCAGCTCTACCCACTAAAACCCGGCGAGTGCCACCAATGCCGCCTTTGGTGAGGTGCCCCGGATCTAGAAAACAAACAGAGCACCACGACAGCTAGTCAGTCCTGCATGGGACCGACGTCACCACCACAGAGGCGTTGTCCCGCACCACAGGACAACCCCTCCCAACGTCGGGACAGTACAATGGGGTGAGGTTCCCATCCTCACCCCTTGCCCCCTGCTCTTCTGTCCCCTCTTCTTATAAGAGGGGTACAAAGAGCCCCGTCAGCCCAATTAGCTTCGCCCAAGATGCACCGCTCACCATAGGTTAGTGAGTCCCACCGCCACGACAAGGCCTGAACCATGGTGGGGCTAATAACATAGCCTAATTTAATTTATTTAATACTACCTGAGGGATACTACCTTATCCCCGCAATTCAAATAGAAGAGTACAGGAAGAAGAAATAAATCCTCACAACACACAAGATTTACACAAAATTGGAAGACCAGCTGGTGGTGATCCTCTTTTTTGGACGAACTTGGGCCGATATTATAATATCTTCCTAAAAGGCTGGATGAATTTGTGTCCCAGTGTAGACATTCATTATAAAAATATCTGTACTGGGATTTGAACTGGCGACTACTGCGTAAAGTGTCCAGAAGCCTCACCACTCGACCAGCCGGCCGTCAGTTTATTGAAACCTAGCCTTGGATATTATTTTAACGGAGGAAGGGATGCATTGTGTGTATATGGTACCACCGATTTTTGCGAAGCTGTGTCCCAAAGTGGGACAGACAGACAGACAGTGAGGAGAGACAAAATGACTCACTGGTACCAATATGATACGTTTCGATGCAGAGGCTTCTGCTAATAACGGGATAAATAAATATAATAAATAGCATAAAAACGGGATTTTGATGCTTATTAATTTATCCCGTTCTTATATTTTTTTTTACAAATAAAAATAAATTTTAGCACGCACCGGCCATACCATCTCCAACACCACCATGGTTCAGGCCTTGATGTGGCGGTGGGGCTCAGTAGCCTAAGGTGAGCCGCTGCACCTTGGGCGAAGCTAATTGAGCCGAGGGAGCTATTTGTGCCCCTCTTATAAGAAGAGGGGACAAAAGAGCAAGGCACAAGGGGTGGGGACGGGAACCTCACCCCATTGTACTGTCCCGACGTTTTTCTGTGGTGCGGGACAATCCCTCTGTGGAAGTGGTATTGATCCCTTGGGGGACTGCCCTGTTTGCTCATTAGATCCGGCGCACCTCAAAAACGGCGGCATTGGTGGCACTCGCCGGGTTTTAGTAGGTAGGCAGAGCCGCGTCCACTTACGAGCTTACGGGCGCAGCGAGTCCTACAAACCCGCGTGGGGAGACCCACTCCCCCGCGGGATGCCTTAGAGCATTTCCCGGCGTTAATGAAAAAAAAAACCATCTCCAAAATATTTTAATTGACAAAGAAAGTGATCAATATAATTTCATTTTCATTTAATGATACATAATCATTAATTGTGATCACGATGATATCGTGTGGTTAATCATTATAAATCGGCGGTATTAATTACAAATAGGAATTGTGAGCATGTTTGTCTGAAAATATAATTGTGATTATAGTTTGGTATTTGTTTATTACGGTAAAAGTTTCGCAATGCCAGGTTTCACAAACGCTGATGTAAGTCGGAATTGATGATAGTTTCAATTTTTTTTTAATTACTTTCAAATGTTAATTTTAATCGCATTAATTACATGAGATTTTTCAGAGTGCCAAATCTCACGTTATCACACTGATGGGCGAGAGGGGGGTAAAAAATCGTCTAATTCGCCTAACACGATTAACGGATGCCCCCTTTATTTTTTTCTTATTCGCCAATAAATCCCGCGCCCGAAAGATGGTATGGATGGGATGCACTCTTCTTATAAGTCTCCTTTTCTTAGAAGAGGGATACAAAGAGCAGCTCCCTCGGCTCAATTTGCTTTGCCCAAGGTGCTGGGTTCACCTTAGGCTACTGAGCCCCACTGCCACGACAAACTTGAACCATGGAGGGGAATGAATGTTATATACCTCCTCCTGGAATAAGTAGGCATGTTTCTCCATGGTATAATGAGCACATTCGTGAGTGGGACAAGGAATTATGGCCGATGGTGTAATATGGTTTTGAAGTGGAAGCTGCGCTCTAATTACACAATTACACTGTCTGTCCTGCCTTTATAAAACAGCTATTTCATGGGAGAAACAAGCAAGATGGTGGTTCCCGTGTAGACAGGTGCGAGGCACAGAGCAGCCCCCCCACTGGTGGAATTTGTCTACCTTAACGACATAGCAGGACGATCATTAAAGTATCCGTTCAAAGTTTGGTGTCGAGACGTTTGATGATGATGTAATGGTGGTCATTCAATAAAATAATATCAACCCTTATATGTCCCACTGTTGGGCATGGGTCTCCTCCTCGAAATCAGCGATAGTTCGATCACCGATGCGCTGGCCCAATGCGGGTTGGTGAACTTCACACACCTTCAAATACTTTTAATCTCATCAGGCATGCAGGTTTCGTCACGATTTTTCCTTCACTAGTGAGCAAGCGATGGTTTCATGTTCAGGTGCACGTAGAAATTTAGAAAAATCCATTTCTAGGCATCACAGGGGGGCAGGATCGAACCTGGACCTATTGTATCTATCGTCCTGACCTATCGTCGCTCACGGGTCATTCAAGGATGACATTAATTATAAAAGCCATTATAATAAGGTTCGGTGTCAATTGTTAATTAACGCCTTTGCATTTTTTATCAAAAAACTTTAAACATTTAATAATGAGATGTAAAAATTAAGAACCCGATCTTAACAACGGTGTTCATACACTTTTTATTGTGAGTGTGAAAGTTATTAACTCCGTAACAATAGCATATACTATTATAATATGAAGTTACGGATTAAAAAGGACAATGGTGAATTTATAATTGAATTAATTATATTTTTTGTGTCTTTATTATATAATTAAATTAATTATAATATGTCCATTATTGTCATCTTCATTTACTAAGGACACCATCTTAACCTTTTTTTTGCGCTGGAATTGGTCTTAGGCATCCCGCGAGGGAGGGGGGACTGCCCGGGCGGGCATGTGAGACTCGCTGCGCCCAAAAGATGGTAAGGTGAACGCAGCTATACCCACTTAAAACTTTAGTGAGGTGCCCCGGATCTGTTGAGCAACAGGGCTCCTCGACGACCAGTCAGTTTGTCTCGCAGCACAGAACAACGCCTCCCAACCCAACCCCAACCTCCCGAGGTTGCTGTTTCAAACATCGGGAATACGATCAAAATAACGATATCCTTGTATTTTTAATATAGTAAATGTGAAAGCTTGGATGTTTGCTACGCTTTAAAAAATCGCGAAAACTACTTAACCGATCATCATGAAACTTTGTACACATGTTCTTGGAGGTATTAGAAGCAACATAGGATACTTTTTTGATATTAAAAAAAAACTAAAAACTTAACCTGCGCAGACGAAGTCGCGGGCACCAGCTAGTGATATCATAAAAACTAGTTTCATGTTGACTAAAATTCACGCACATTACGATTTTAAGTAAAAAGCAGAAGTGATCCGATAAAATTTGCAAACTGGTACCCACAAGAAAAACGATACTAAACGCCCATTAATATTATTTTATATTAATTATTATAGAAATTACTTCTAAGCTACTAAGTTGGAAGATATTATATAAAAACATTTAAAAAAAAAACCGACTTCAAAAATACTAAACTAAAAAGTAATAAAATAACTGTGTTTCTTTAATTTTTGTGCTTACAATTTATAGTCAACTTAATCTTCTACCAATGTACAAACTTTGCGTTTACCACGTCATTATAGTTTGGAGTCGGTGTCAACCAAGGTAAGTAGGTAGGTAGGGTACAGCAACAAATACGACACCCAATAACTAAAAAACAGCTTTTCAGATCTTAATAAAATTAATGTGGTACCAAATTGGAAGCACCAGCTTTCAAACAAAAAAATAACCATCGAAATCCATTCACAAACGGCAGAGTAATCGTATCACATACATACAAAAAAAAAACATACGGACGAATTGAGAAGCTCCTCTTTTTTTGAAGTCGGTTAAAAACATTAATAATGATGGTGGAATATCCATCGTTGTGATTCACATAAACATTGATATGACAAGTCTTCAATATCTTCAATATAATTACTACAATGGAAAAGTATTGTTTCCATGAAAAAATGTCTCCAAGTTGAGACAAGATATTTTTTATTTAAACAATCACTTTTCCTTAAGACAAGTATAATACAAGAAATATATTAAAAAAGGAATCTTCTTTCTTTACCTGAGATATAAGATGGTAAATCTGGTTTTCTCCTGCCCTTCTCCAAAACACAGCAAAACTGTTGCACGGAAAAAGTAACAAGGATTTTGGTACCCATGCACTGAAAGCGCGTCACGACGCACTTGATACGTCCCACAAGTATATGAACCGGTAATATAGGATAGCATTCCACCCATTTTCATACGTTTTTATGTCATAAGGAGGTAAACGAGCAGTCGGAGCCTTATGGTGACTACCGACTCCCATAGACATACGCACAACTAAAAGGTATGCAGATGCGTTGCCCTCCTTTTCCATATCCCCCCAAAGGGCCAGCGGATAATCACAAACTGTACTAAACGCGACAGCTATTCTGTAAGTGATATATAGGCGAGAGGTACAACCCTGGTCGTGCCGGTCAAAATGGTCTGCAAAGTAGCATAGCGCTACCTCTTTTTGAATTATCAGAATGTTAGCGTTGATAACATTTAAAAAGGACGACTATCTTTTAGTATTAAAGAAACGACATTATGAACATTGACAAAAATCCCAATATCATCTTACTATGTACATTAATTGGTAATATTGCTAAACTTAATTAGTATTTAACAAATAAATAATCACAATCTAATAATTCACATCCCGTAAAAAAACGAATCCGTAAAAAAAGCGGAGTCACGACCGCGAAGGCGAGGTGACAAAATGTTTTTACGCCTCGCCCGTTTGTTCGTTTTAACGCTTTTTTATTTTTTACGTGATGGAGATTTAATTAAGTTTTAATTTTATCTCCGGCTCCCGTTTAATTGATCGGATGTGAAATATAGTTGTTTCAAATACATTTTTAATTGTTATCAGATAACGCTAAGGCGTGTATACTATTTTATTTATAAAGATGGAATTAAGGAGAAGGTCACACTATGTTTGGTAATTTTAATATTTTTTATGTTTAAATAGTTTTATCTTACAATTTTCTTATTTTTTTTAAATTAAATAATTTTGATTAAATTAAACTTATATTTGTGTTTTAGTTACAAACTCCAATAATCTCCTACATCTGTAAATAAGCAGCCTCTTCATTTTTCGTCATTTAATAACTACAGGTAGTTTCCTTTCTGTCATAGTTAGTCAATCGAAGAGCTATAGTAATATAGGCTAACTAAGACAACATACTGCTTTTTACTAATTTTACTCGCGAATGATACTTTTACTGACTGTATAGTTGTATAAAAAGCTAAAGAGTTTGTTTTATGAAAGCGCTAATCTAAAAAACTACCATTAGGATTTGAAAACCTCTTGTTGTATTTTATGGTCGATCGTAAAACTATTGCTAATTTATTTTTTCTACTTTCTTAATGTCAAAAATTAGACACGTGTTAGTTCTTTGACCACCAGCACCGAGTATATAACCAGATAGAGCAGTAATGTGAGTCAAAAATTCCGAAACCGGTCGGTGATCTGTCACTGACATAATGGCAATTCAAAAATCTGTGTGCAGGACCCATCGGCCAATCATAAGTCAATGACCATCAGTCGGCCAATCAGAGCGCAGAACTGGCGCAGCACCGCAGCACAAATTTGGCGGAATTTATTTTCATACAAAACACATATAACATTATCGCTCTATTCCGGTTATATACTCGATGGCCACCAGTAATCATACTCCATTTTTACCGTTCCACGAACTTCTTTATTACGTTAAGAAAGAACATACAAAAGGCACGTATCATTACCGTTAATGATATAATATTTTAATGATATTTCGCAACAAGCGAATCATTAAAATGATACGGGCCCGGCGTGTCGGCTCTGTTCCCCGCTTATCTGTGACACAGTCCGACCGGCTACCTGTTATATATGGGATGCAGGGCTAAGTGGCCATAGACTTGTGAACATACACATCGACAGTAAAATAGTGGTTTTTAATGATAATTTTTGGCTGATCCATTTATTTTCTGGGTATGATACAGTAGTTACGCTCGGCTTTGTTCAGATAAAGTCAACTTGAGTCGACATAGTTGTATATTTTAAAATATTTAATCAGGTTATAATAGACTGATGATGCATAGAGCGGACATAAAAAATGGCGGCCTTTATCAATAAATATGTGATTAATTCTATTTTAGTATGCTTTTAGCCCAATATATTTTACCATTTGAACTTATGTGTAGGCAAGAATAGCAGTCATTATCTTAAAAATCATTTATTTCCACCTCAGTGAGACCAGGAAACACGCTAAGTATTTAATTTCCAACTAAATAAAAATAATTTGGCTTGAGGCTTAGAAAAAAAAACATTATACAAAAAAGCATGGATTGATACGGAATACTGTTGGTCGATTTTCGGCTTGTTTGTCATAACATAAAAATCCAGCTACCCATCGAAAGCCGCTTTCTAAAAAAGGAGCAACAAGATAGACTACATCTCTGCAGGAGAAAATATATGTTTTGGATTTTCTCTATTAAAAGTTTCTTCTTCAGAATTAAAATGAGTGGGGAATAAATAAACATGTCTCTACGATCAAAACTCTATAAACGTCTCACTCATTGAGTGGCCGGCTCATAAATTCGACTGAGCTCATTTGAATGCGATTGTGATCGATGCGCCCGCGCACCCGCCATTTTATATTGCCACTTTTGTACGTTATTTAACACTATGTACTGGTAAGTGGCGATTCTTATTTATTGGGAGCTGTTGAAGCTTCGCCCGGGTTTTTCGATTTGCACCCGTAGTCGAAACGATGATGAATACCTTAATAGCTATTCTAATATATCTCTTTGCCAAATTGTATCGCTCCTAACAGTGTTTTAGAAATAAAAATATAGACAAATGATAGAGTAGCTCGATGAAGGATAACGTACAAAAGTGTTTTTATTTATTTTTATGTTTTTTTTATGTTAGTTGGATACGCAAACTGACAAACGTGCCATCTGATGGTAAGTGGTCGACGTCGCCCATGAACATAAACTAGTTTACCTGGAACGAGCCCAGGCAACACAGATGAGTTGCCTATCCTGAGACATAAGATGTTAAGTCTCGGTGCCAGTAATTACACTGCCTGTCTTGCCCTTCTCTCCGAAACACAGCAAAGCTGTTTCACGGGAGAAACAAGCAAGATGGTGGTACCCATGCAGCCGGGAGCGCGGCACAGCCTCCTTGTTGATGTTTTAACAACGACGTTGACAAGTCTGCGCGGGTAAACTCGGGACGATATTTTGTACAAAATACTGGTACTACAAAATACCAGTAACAATCGTATGATTTGAATGTTGAAATAGATATATTTAGTGGTAGTTAATACAGAATGTTTAGTGGGCCAATGAAGTTAATAAGTTTCTATAATAAATTTAACTTCATAATGCCACAAAATAAATACGAATGTGATGCGTTTTAATTGGGGTCTTCGTTCCGGGGGAAGTCAGTTCTCGCCAAGCTGATCTAATTTGGCGAACCATTCAGATGAATCTCTAACGAGATTAAACACAAGAAAAGCCAAGTAATAATACAGAAATAAATTTATTTAAGCCAAGATCCGCACGGGTATTAGCTTGCTTTAGATCTTTCTTTGTACATTTCAAACTTTAGAACCGCGAATGTAATGTACCTTTTGGACGAACGATAGCTGATGATGACGAGTTGAACAGAGGTACCATTCATTTTAAAGTGCGTGAAACTGGCATGTTTAAACCGGAATGAACCAGATTTAGCGCGGGATCAAGTAACAACAAACTAATTTATACAAGTTTCTGGAACGGGTACTGAAAATAGAACTACTGATCACTTCCTACTATGTTTTAGGCAAAGACAGTTTTTAGTTTAAATACCTATTTACCATCATGAGGTTAAGTTATTCTTATTGAGGTTCATCATCATTTTACTATCTTTTTTTTTTCTTTAACGGCGGGAAATGCTCTGAGGCATCCCGCGGGGGAGTGGGTCTCTCCACCGGGTATGTGGGACTCGCTGCGCCCGAAAGCTGGTAAGTGGACGCAGCTCTTCCCACTAAAACCCAGCGAGTGCCACCAATGCCGCCTTTGGTGAGGTGCCCCGGATCTAATAAACGAACAGGGCACCTCGACGGCTAGTCAGTCCCCCAAGGGTCCGACACCACCTCCACAGAGGGGTAGCCCCGCACCACAGAACAACCCCTCCCAACGTCGGGACAGTACAATGGGATGAGGTTCCCGTCCTCTCCCATTGCCCCCTGCTCTTTTGTCCCCTCTTCTTATAAGAGGGGTACAAAGAGCCCCCTCGGCTCAATTAGCTTAGCCCAAGGTGCAGCGGCCCACCCTAGGCTACTGAGCCGCACCGCCACGTCAAGGCCTGAACCATGGTGGGGATCATTTTACTATCTGCATTCTGCAAGTTTTATGTTTTTTTCAGCTTACGTAGTTTTCTCCGAGCTAAATTTTTAGTTGCTTGTTTTTTAGTTAAAAAAAAACTAGAATGTACGGAGTTTTCAAGTTAAGAGCGATGCGAAATAGCCAGTATTAACATTTATATAAGACGACCTCTGTGGCTCAATGGTTAGCACGTTGGCGGTCCAGCCGGAGGTAGCGGGTTCGAATTCGTATCCTGGGAACAAACATTCTTCATTATTAAATATGTGTATTATATAATAAAAATCTTAAATATAATATGTATAGAGTATAAAAGTATTAAATATATTTCTGTTGTCTGGTACCCGTAACACAAGTTCTTCGACAGGACCAGATAGACATGGTGTAAAAGCGTCCATAGAATTATTATTATTATTTGTAATAATCACTGTCAATTCTAAGAGAAGAAGAAATAAGTTATACCTAGATTATATTCGCTTACAACATCTTACAATAATATCAAAGTAAACAATGAAAATAATTGTATAATTTCAATCCATGATTGCCTTACACGTCACGAAAACGGAGGTTTACGTGACACGATCACGCAAGCAAATACACATTATTTTTCAATACCAAACCAACAACAAAACAACAATAAAAATCAATAAAGCAATAGAAAAAAAATACAGTAAACATACTTATATTAATCATCATCATCATCATCATCATAATCATCATCATCATCCCCTATCCGTCCACTCCTGAACATGACTCAAAGAACGCCAAGACGACCGATCCCTCGCTACTCGCATAAAACGCAAATTACAATAATTACATTACACAAAACAATAGTATATGTAGATCCGATCGAACATTAAAATATATACCTAACTAATATTATAAAGCTGAAGAGTTTGTTTGTTTTAACGCGCTAATCTCAGGAACTACTGGTCCGATTTGAAAAATTCTTTCAGTATTAGATAGCCCATTTATCGAGGAAGGCTATATGCTATATAACATCACGCTGTGACTAACAGTAATTAAGTTGAATAAGTTAACGCGGACGAAGCTGCGGGCTACAGCTAGTTTAACATATAATCTTAATACAAAATGAGAAAATAAATAAATCTTATTATTATTAATACGCAAAATATGTAGATACTAAATATATGTATGTATCTATGTAATGTCATTACCGTAATTAACTTTCAGTTTTTTTTCATCTTCGGTCGGCTACATATGGAATCACCTGGTGTAATTGTGATGCTAGAAAGCATGCAAGAGAAAACCGTTTCTACGTTACGTTAAATAATTATTCTATTTGGATCTCATTCTTCGTTAATAGGTCACATATCTTTGTTGTTTATGTGAGCCTACTACTTGGTTTTTTTTATAAGGATTTCAGGATTATTGTGAATCAGGTTACATTTGAGATTTTACAATAAAAAGAAAGTATAAAAAAAGTAAAAATAATTTATTTATACATAAATAAATAAAATAAAAATAAATTTACTAAAGAAAGCCTTACGCCCGAATACTCAAACGAATCTCAAATGTAAGACGTACTTAAACTCATGCTACGACGTGTCAGATTCAAAGAAAAAAAGAGGGACAACGCGAGTTTAAGTACGTCTTAAATTTGAGATTCGTTTGAGTATTCGGCCGTTAATATATTATAATCTTTTGTTATAATTTGTAAACGACGGTCATAACCTATAAAAAGACGGATGGACGGAATTTCGCTAATTGAGGTTTTCTTAGTTACTTACGTAAAGCCTGGTACATAAATTAAGTGGTGGTAGACAAGATACCGATTGGGTAGGAACAATTTAGAATCGCTAAACCAAATTGTCTCATGTGTATAGGAAAAGCACATAGATTATAGTTAGTTTAGCAGAAATGCAGTCTATTTATAGAAACCCCTCGCTACAGTAATGACATAATTACTGTACGCTCCACATCTCTGACACACATCTTTTACACATCCGCACCGCTAAAAGTTAAGAGTGAAAATAATTTAACCGTTTTTTATAATAGCGAAAATATAGTTTACAAACTGACATAACAAACAAGATTAACACTTACTAAACAGTTATTTTCATGTACTTTAGAAACTATGGAAATTAGAATGAATTCTTCTGTATACAGGTTGCGTTGAACCAACGCCTAGATGATGCCATAATCCTCGCCTTATTTCGAGGAGATCTACGTGCAAATGCGGAATGTATTTTTATTAAAGTATAGTACTATGTTAGTTTGCTACTCGTTGTCCCTCTTTTGAGAGGATTTGCATGGATTTTGGCATATACCAGTAAGAACTAGGCCTGTAGTTCTACTACGTTAAATATTTTGACTGTTATGTGGTTATGTTCAATATACGATTTTTAATCTAAGTTTACAAGAACAAAAGGGAGGCTTCATGTTATTAACAAAGACATTGTATGTAATAGATATGTCTTGCTAATTAATAAAATACATATCATTTTGTAATCACAATCAATGTATTAGAAGAAAACACAGTGTATTTTAATTAGTTAAATATAAACAATGTACATGGTCAACATATAATTAATGTTCTTTAAAATTCTGCACGCAATTATTTTGTCTGAGTACAGTCAGATGAATGAAAGAATAAAGCTGGCGACAAAAAATACAAGCGTGGGATAAGTGTGTTTAAATTGGTATAAGAGGTAGTGCGATGCTGCATTGCTGCCGAACTGGGCCGGCACGACCGGGTTGGTACCTCTCGCTCACATAACACCGGCGTTAAGTGACAGCTATGCTGTCGCGTTTCGTGCTGTTTGTGAGTTTCCGGTGGCCCATTGAGGGGGATAGGGAAAAGGAGGGCGGCGCATCTGCGTGGCATTGGTTGTGCTGATGCGTATGGGCGTCGGAGCCGTGAAGCTCCGACTGCTCGTTTGCTCTCTGATGACATAAAATATATATATACATTGCATTTAATTTATTTATTGTCTATGAAAGCATAGTAAAGTAATTCTTACTCGAAAACGAGGCGTATATAGCCAACCCAATGACGAAATATCGAGCTTGGAAAAATTAACAATTAAACCATATCTGTTATCGCCTTGTAAACAGTTTTAAGTGCTAAAATATTGGTTGTCTGTAAAGTCAGTTTACGAAAAATAGTTTTACGTGTGACGTCATAAAGAAACATTGATGAAAAATTAATTAGCTTTTTTGCCGCTGTTTTGAGAAAAACAGTTGATTGAAGTGAATAAAATGAAATTAGACTGAACATTATGGAGGAAATCAATTACATCTTAATAAATTGTAGAAATAAACACAAAAAACGATGTCGCATATTTAAAATTTGTTATAAATAATGGTAGAGGTATCCAAGCCTACGCTTAGGCCTCTTATCATTTGACAGGCTCAAGCGGAACGGGACACTTTTTCGTGAGAGCTCCCGCTGTTCATCAATTATAAGAAGTTATCACGCCAAAATAATAAATTTCCTTCAATTTTTTAAGCCAAGATGGTGGTACTCACAGATATTGAGAAGGCCTATTCGATATCCGTAGTTGTACCCATGCAGCCGGTGGCGCGGCATAGCGCATCCCTCCTACCAAAACTTTAAGGCGTTTGACAATCATTTAACGCGTGAGACATATAAACGAATGTTTCTTATTTATGTACATTCTTAGCACAAGTTTACAGAGTTTAGATTAATATATCACGCAAGCGCTCCTAGCGGAGATTTAGCGGAACTAACATAAAATCGTTACTGTAAAAATGTAAGAACTAAGTAAAAATTAAGTTAATATTAATTTACTACGACCTATTTTGCTACTTGTAAAAAATGCACTTGTATATTCCAACTTGGTGAATATGTGGTTATAATTTGTATTGATAAATGTTGAAGCCGTGTTTTGCACTATATGATACAGATTACTTTCGCACGCGATGGATCGCCAACGGAATAAATTAGGTTTTGCCTTGCCTCCTGAATTAATATATGATCAGAAGATCAAAGGTACACACCTTCGATCAATACAACACATAACACAGACAAAGGATCAATACACATTTTATGTAGAGACTAAATGAAAGATAAAATTACAAAATTACTTGTAATTAATCTTAAGCCATCTGGTGCTATATGGAGGTTTTCAGTGTCAGTCTATAAAGCTTACCTTTTTACAGAAATAGCATTGCTGAAATAATTAATTTGTTGGTAATTTAGATGGAAAAGCGAAGAAAAAAAAATATTGAGAACTCGAATATTTTAATTGTTTTTTTTTTTAATTCAAGTAACTTATATATTTTATCATGTTTATTAAGCTAACTGTACCTATAAGCATAAGCAAGTGATTAATTTCGACAGTAGATAATTGAAATCAATCAATAATGCGTAGAGTGGTTTTAATTTTACGACAGCGCCTGCCAATTTTCTGCACCGTCTGCCATCAACCCACCAGCTAATAATTGGTTGTCATTGTCAATAGCTTAATTATTTACGACGTTTGCGACAACCTTTCATGTACTAGGAATTCATGAATTACAAGTAGCAGTCACTAGACGATTGGAATGTCTTGTGTGTTTTGCTGTAATAACAACCAAACATGCTTTATACACATACTTTGCTTTATTACTACAAGAATTGTTTATGGAAAAGTGTATAAATAAGTTTTATTTTTATCATGTCATCCGGGGACAAACGAGCAGTCGGAGCCTCACGGCGCCGACGCGCATACACATCCCCACAACCACGGCCACGCAAATACGCCGCCCTCCTTTTCCCTATCCCCCCTCCCAATGGGCCACCAGTTACCGTGCGAAACGCGTCAGCATAGCTGCACTTGTTGCCTTTGCTTGCTACAAAGCTTAAAAAACTTAATATTTTTATTTTACTCGAATACGCGTGACTAATTAAGAATTAGACGGAACCCGGTTGATATCAAAATGAGATTATTTTTAAGCATATATTATGCATCCTTAAGGCGATGATACCACCATGCTTACTTTTATCAAAATCTGATCAGTGGCTTATAGGGATAACAGACACATAAATTATTTTCTTATTTATAACTAGCTGTTGCCCGCAGCTTCGGCGGGTTAACTTAGATTTACAGCCGTATACGGATTGATGATGATTTATATAGCCTAAGTTACTCCTTATATCATCAGATATCTGTCAGTGAAAGTCGCGTCAAAATCAGCCCAGCCGTTTCAGAGATTAGCTGGAACAAACAGACAGACAGACAAAAATTTTGGAATGCTATTTTGGTATATGTACAGTGTGTATCCATAAGCTTTTAGTAAAAAGCAATTATTTTTATAACACAAACAAACACACAAACTGACACTCCAATTTTATTTATTTGTATAGATTTCACGACTGTCTGAATTGTGCTAACACAAGTTATGTGTACTTTGTACTCGTGGAACACTTGTTTTTGTCACATCAATATCATAAAATATTTTTGTTAAACTTCCTGATTTAACTTAATTTGCTTGTAAGCGCTTTCAATGAAATTTTATCCTCGTCAGAATATATAATAATATGTACCAGGACATCATAACGTATATGAGCGTTTTAAAAGTTTCGCGTGCACTACCCTTGTATAAAAAAAACCATTATTAAAACATACATGGTGTAGTTTTGCCGATTAGCATAAACTCATTAAACTTGCCTTCCCATAAATTACCGTAATAGGTTAAATAAAAAATAATATTATCTATCCAACGCCCAGGGGTGGCATTAATATAGTATTTGCATACACGACACTTTTTATACCCTTTTATGATATTTTAGAAAGCATTTTTGGTGATATGTTTAAGGACAAATATTTTTTCTAATAATTTAGATAAATATCATTAGATTTAACAAAAAAACCCAGTTAGTGATAAGTTTCTAAGAATCATCAAATGGACATATTTTATCATTGCTACCTCTGATAGCTTTTTTTTTTTTTTTTTTTTTTTGGTTTCGCTGGGGAATGCGTTTAGGCAAACCACCGGGTCCGGGGGGACCCGGAGGTTATGTGGGACTCTCTACGCCCGAGCAGGTGGTAAGGTGGACGCAGACTCTACCCACTAAACCCCAGCGGTGTTCTTCTCATCGTTTGGGTGACCTGGCGCGAGAGCTGTGGACGTCCGTACCAGGCCACAACGGTGTGCCGTATGACACTCTTCTCTGGAGGCAGGGGGTGGCATCCCCTCCTCGTTCTCCGCTTAAGGCACACTGAACACACAAGGGTGCCTTATAGCTCGGACCTTAAGCGCGCGCAGCAAATCCCCCGATCGGCCGCGCACAGGTCCCTCACGGCGGTGCGACCGCCTGTCGCCGCCGTGCTCTTCTGCGGGAAGGGGCGCCAGCGCGCTCCCTCTCCCGCTCCGCCTCCTCCTTCTGCGTCATCACGTCCTCGCAGAAGGAGAGGACCACCTGCCATGTGCTCTCACTGACAGTCATCGCTCGGATGACTGCAGGGAGCGACAGGTCCGCGCCAACCTCAACGATGAGGGGCGCTCTTGCCTCCGCCCACGCTGGGCACTCCGCCAGGGTGTGGTCTGCAGTGTCTTCACTGCTGTTGCAGTGATGACACCCTGGCGAGTCCTCTGCCCCTGCCACCTTCCACAGATACCTTCCGAAGCATCCATGCCCCGTCAGGATCTGCGCAAGGTGGAAGGTGATGATGCCGAGCCGCCGGTCAATCCACTGCTCCAGGATTGGACCGACGGCCAGCACGGTGCGGTGTCCCGCACTAGGCTCCTCTAGCTACCTCTGATAGCTACCGCAATCGAGAATTTTCACACATAAAATTGTTGGGCGTCTCATGAAAACGAAGCTTCTCACGGAAAACTAGCTTGAACCTGGACCATTCCATATAGCTTAAGCATACCAGAAGCTATTTGCAAAGCAAAGTTAATACGAGGCCATACTTGATAGTTGTCCTATGTACTGGCCTATTGCGAGATCGTGAACTTTACTCGCCGTCAATATCTTTTAATACCTGTTGTCACATATGCTAGTTTTCTCACTATGTTAATTTACCGGCAGTTTCTTATATTTAGGCCTATTCCTTTGTTACTTTATTGTACTCAGGCTTAAAACAAAGTCTAGCGACACATGAACAGACAATCAAATAAAAAATAATATAAAATAAAGACTTAAAACCTTCTCTATCTTTCTTCATATGAAATGACAAAGACGACGACAGTTTTATACGCTCGTAATAAAACGTTTGTTTGGAATATGAATTTCTGTTTGATCTGTCCTTTAGTGAAACGAAGCTACACAAACAGTTCCAAAATATTTACGAAAACATTGCTCACAATTTGGTTATAATAAAATTTTCCAAGGCAAGCAGCTTGGATTCATAGAGCTGATACAACCTGACACGAAAATTTTGTTACACGTCAGAGACAGTGCACAGAATTTACTTTATTGTTATTGTACTTAAAAAATTAAGATAGAGGCTGATGATGATGAAATCAATAGTAACTGTATGAGGTTAATTCGTTTTTTTGGCAAGCAGTTCTGCTCTACTTTGGAAGGAAAGTAAAGTATCTGAAACATCGGGCATGTAAAAATATTGATAAACCGCGATAAAATACGCAAAAAGTTGTTTCATTAAGAAAGAAATATCATCTACCTTAACGTTATTCAAACACAAATAAGTGTAGGGCCCATTATTGGTACTAAAAACAATCATATTTCTTTTAAGAGTATTATAGCGGTTTATTAAGATTTTTACAAGCCCGACGTTTCGGATACTTTACAGCAACCATGGACACGGAAGAAACATGGTCCTTCCGTGACCATAGTTGCTGTAAAGTATCCGAAACGTCGGGCTTGTAAAAATCTTAATAAACCGCGATAAAATCCGTAAAAATTATTTTAAGAGTATACAAAAGATAAAAGAATAATCCTGGTCGGGTACATCGAAAGATCGTCCCAGGTACCTAAACAATTTACGTTAATGTACAATATTAACAACTGAGAATGAACTATTATGAAAAAAATATAAAATAAACTGATAAACAAAGTATTTTAAAACCCATAATTACAAATCCTCAAATAACCAATCTGAAAATTAACGAGCAACAATTTGCATTTGTTGTATCAACTCTATATAGATTATTTTCACTTTCACAGGGCAAGTCGGGTCACTGCCGAAATTCTGTCACGCGATCCAGCCATTAAGGGTTGTTTCCACCCCCGCCCCCTCCAAGGAGTCGGCGAATTTTACAAACTACCCTACGTAATTTCGGGCCCTGTTATGTATAGCTCCCCAGCTAGGGTAGATTTCTTCACCCCATTGGTTGCTTCCGAAGAATATTTTTTATGGTATGCACTTTTATAGCAGATTTTAATAGCGATTTGATATTGGGTATTGGGGTTGTATATGGACTTTTTGTTCAGATTCTTGGAGTAAAAGCTTTTTGGCTTTTTGCATCTGCTTATTTACCTAGTATATAATATGTAGTCTAGAATAAGTAGAGCCTCTATTAGAGAGCAATAGCGATCAGGTAAATTTTCTGAATAAGTCATGGGTTCGAATCCCTCTTAAAAGTCAAAATAATTAAAGGAATCTTTTCCAGTATATATTCAAAACTTAAGTTCTTAAAAGCTTATCGAATTAGGTTAAAGTATGCTTAATGGTTGCTTCTTACCACGGTACTAGATTAAAGAGTGATTGCTACTAATTATTTTCATGACTGCTAACAAACATCGTAAAGAAACATGCATTCGAGTGTTTGATAACATGCGAAGTTCATTATCATTCGTTAAATCCTCGCTTATTTTCGAGGTGAAGGCAAGACTAAATACTCTGAAGCCCGTTTCGATGAAAGAGCTTAATAATATAATAATAATAATATCTATGGACGCTTTCACACCACGTCAATCTGGTCCCGTGGTAAGTTCTCGAGGAACTTGTGTTACGGGTACCAGGCAACGGAAATATATTTAATACTTCTATACTATACATATATTTAAGATTTTTATTATATAATACACATCCATGACCCAGGAACACAGAAAATATTTTTGTTCCCTGGCGGGATTCGAACCCGCAACCTCCGGGCTTGAGCGCCAACGCGCTTACCACTGAGCCACAGAGGTCGTCATAATGTAATAATGTGTATTATTATTCAGAGTTGAAAAAAATTACAGTCAGGGACTGCCGATAGAAGTGAATACTTTTTTTGTAGTCTTTATTAGAAGTGAAACTTATAACTTAACTTAGAATTATGAAATTTCAAATTAATGTCACATTGGCATGTCAGTGTCGCGAACATAGAAGATTTTTTTATACCAAAAAGTGCTCAATGCGGCTAAAGAAATCTTCACTTCAAAAAGTTTTCGTCAAAATATATTTCTTAAAAATTGTAAAGAGGAACCCGAACTAAATTAGCTGAGTATCGTTCAAACAGTTCTCTTTTTCCTTTATCCTTAAAATAAGATTTATTTATGTCATCTAATTATTTCGCTAATCAATACCAACAAGGTTATCCTAACCTGGTTGTATTTTTTGCTCCCTATATTAACTAATACCAATTTCGTTAAACATCTCCACAGCTATCTATGTGTACCTGGTACCTCAACGAGACTTAAATATAGGCGGGCGGGCACTTCCGCCCACTGCACAGGCTGTTCTATTTGAAACATGAATAATTACAATTTAAATGATTGTACAAAACCCAATCTATGCGGACATATTCTGACTTCTGAGATGATGGTCGTGGTGTTTTTGAAACTTCTTTCCGTAAAACGACAAAAAGTGATAGAGATAGTAGAGCAAAGTGTGCTAGCAACACAAAGCACGTAATTAATACATGCGTATTTCAACAGCCTGTACTTATAACTCACATACCTGTTTATCTTTTTACAAAATTATATTGCAAATCAGCACAATTTCTTACAACCTCCCTGTATATCTGTATTCAATCAACATATATATTCTAATTATAAAAGCCTATATCTTACACATCAACCGGTATATTTCTCCCAACATTCTGTATATCAAATTCCACATAATATATCCGAACGTATCTTACAACCTGTGTACTAAGGTGAGCTGTAAGCGCCCTGTATTTCGTCTCAAGTTACGAGCTGTTCAGCTGTAACTCGTTACCGATATATAAACCGCCGATACAATTAACTGCCACTCGTAAAATATAACCTTAATTATGTTACGCACAAACTAAAGAGTGGCGTAAGATCATTTGATTGCGATTATACAGAATGATTAGCTATGTGTTTGATTGTATAGGCTGCCTATGCAAATTCATTATATAGGTTGATTCTTAAATACATGTTTACATATGTGTTTTTTTGTACAATATATATAACACACTTCGCTTTTTTCATCATTTGTTGTGATGAAGAAAAATGCATTATGATGATAAGTACGCAAATCCTGAATTCAGATTCTAGAGGATCGACTTTCGTTATTATATTCATCAACCGGTATTAAACATAATTGTGTCATGGTTGCATCCATTAGCGAGATTACAATTATAAGATTAAAGAGCCCACTATAATAAAACATACAATTTAATTTAGGAGATATATATTATTTGAGACACATATTTAACCTTTGTTTAAAGCTAAATATTAGTCAAGAGTAAGTAGATTTTATTTTAAATATGACGTTTTTTTTTAAACATTAAAATATGGAAGCGAGTAGAGCCTTCGTGTTCACTGAAAATGGCTGTAAGGCATACATGCTGATCATACTGATAAAAGCTTATGTCAAATCGTCAGGGGTCATAAATGCCCCTAAAAAAGGCACCGTTTCACGTATTTTACATTATTATTAATGACTAATATAATAATTGTTCAGTGAAACAGAATACGGTACAGTCACAACAAATAATTGAACCAAGTTTAGTTTTTATTGGAAGCAAGTTAAATGCCAGTTTGGCGTGCGACTGAGGTATAATTGATCTGATAAACGCCAACTTAAAACACCTTTTAACTTTACTAGGACTTAGTTTTGTACAGTCACCGTGATAAGTTAGAAAATGTTTTTTTTTGTCATTAAACGAAAATGTGACATAAATACTGTATATTGTTTTCTAAAAGGTCAACCCTTACGTTTAAGGGTTGAGCTTAAAAAATGTATAGGTATACCTATTAGGTAAATAGGTACACCTATACATTTTTTTAATGTTCATTATAGCATCCATTTTCCCAATTACAATATTGGTTATAATGAAACAACTTTTACGGATTACAGCACGTGACCATGGTTGCTGTAAAGTATCCGAAACCTCGAGCATGTAAAAATCTTAATAAAACACGTTAAAATTCGTAAAAAATTGTTTCATTATAATGAGTGAAATTCGCGTGAACATTAGAAAACAATACATCTTTGTCATAATTTACCTATAAAACCAACCTCTTGCATCGTATGCGACTTACTAATGTTTCCTTGGATCATAATTTTTGTGTTTTTATTTTGCACATAATATTATGTTGTTGACTGTACTCTAGTAATATATGCGGCACGTTAGCGGTGTGAACAAGCGGAAAAAATACATGAGAATATAATCTGCTCCAAAATTCACCTCATAATAATGCATTAAGGACATTTTAATTTGCCATTAGGTTAGTAAATTATTCTGTATTAACTAGCTGTTCCCCGCGGTATCGCTCGTAACAAAATTTAATATAAAAATCTTCTTAAACCTTTCTTAATGATTGGGCTTTGAAATGAAATGAGAATTTTTCAACTATAATTGGTAGTTTCAAAGATTTGCATGTTCAAACAAACAAATACACTCATAATATTTATTATACTAAGTAGGTATAGACAAAATACTTTTAGAACCATATTCACAAAAAAATATTATATTATTTAATCCTGTATAAGATTTTAAATTAACATAATAGTTTTCCTTATTCATATATGATTTTTAATAGCTTTTCTTTATTCAAACACTGTTTATTTTATCAGATGAAAGCCTAACCACTAAATACGAAAGCTTCAAGATTCAAAAACAATTATGGTCCGATAAGCCTTGGTGTGACAAATGAGATTTTTTCATAAGTTTCATGAAAAACAATATGGCGGCAATCCATCATGGCGGACTAAATGATTTTTTATTGAACCGTACTTAATACTGAGATTTAATATTCTGATATTGTTTTTTGCTTTCAATGTTTACTACGTGGCGATTCTGCTTAGGGCTGTGAAATAAAATATAACGTGACGGGTCTTATTTATTCTAATACATTAGTTACCTAGGCAACTTTTCATGAACGCCAACAATCCATGAACTTGGATATTATTTATATTTTTACACATCGAGTTTAAACCCAGATAGAGTAGTAATGTGAGTCATGAAATTCCGAAACTGGTCAGTGATCTGTCACTGACATAATAGCAATTCAACCTACTACCAACTAGTGTATAGCATCTGTATGTACGTCCCGCAGCATCGCAGCACAATTTTGGCTGAATTTGTTTTCATACAAAACACATAAAATTACCGCTCTATTTCGGTTATATGCGCGATGTTTTTAGCTATATAAATTCCTACGTAACCAACTTTATCAAAATTGTTGGTGATTATATATTTGTGTTACCGTGGCCATCGATAGGGGGTAGGGGGGTTGGAATTAGCATCAGATCGATATTGTCTTCCGGCCGTGCTGAGTGGAGGCAGGCACGGGGCAGAACGGGGCAGGACGGGGCAGGTAAGGGGCAGGCAAGGGGCAGGCACGGGCAAGCTTCGTATAGGGCTGAAAAGGCCCTTTGTGATATTTATATAATGTTATAAAAAGGTATACGTAAGGTATATAGGTAAGGTGTATCTTTTAATTTATATACCTATCTTTATAATGAAACTATTTGGCGATTTACCGCGGTTATCTTTAACAAGCCCGACGTTTTGTAGACATCCTAATAAACCGCTTTAAAATCCGTAAAAAGTTGTTTCATTATAATGAGTGTAATTCGCATTAACTTTTCAAAAATAATGCGAAACTATAATATATTGTTGTCTGCGTCACTAAGTGGCTGAAGAATTTGGATAATTGTAAAATATACTTTTACTGGATTTTTTTTGAAGGAACCTTTTTATATAAACGTTTTTTTTACATATCGATACCAATCGATTTTAAATGTGATACTAATTTTGTCTTATGACCTTTTCGCCTGATGGTAAGTGGTCAGTGTCGTCCGTGAACATAAACGAGTTTATCTTTGACTCGCCCAGGTATTCATGTGTTCCTCACCATGGTCCAGGCCTTGTCGTGGCGGTGGGGCTCAGTAGCCTAAGGTGAGGGGACAAAAGAGTAGGGGCGAGGATGGGAATCTCGCCCCATTGCACTGTCCCGACTTTGGTAGGGGATGTTCTGTGGTGCGGGACAACCCCTCTGTGGAGGTGGCGGTCTCTTGTGGGACTGACTAGCCATCGAGGTGCCCGGTTGCTCAACAGATCCGGGGCACCTCACCAAAGACGGCATTAGTGGCATTCGCCGAGTTTTAGTGGGTAGAGCTGCGTTCCCCATTTCCATCTTTCGGACGAAGCGAGTCCCACATACCCGCCTGGGGAGTCCTCTCCCCCCGCGGGATACCTAAGAGCAATTACCAGCGAAAAATAAAGAAAAAGTCCATTCATGTGTTGCCTGTACTGAGACGTAAGATGTCTCAGGACAGGCAGAAGTCTCGGTGCCAGTAATTATACTGCCTGTCTTACCCTGTTTGAAGGAAGAAGTAAGTAGGATTTGGTATGAAGCAGAAGGGAGCGCGGTACTAGCGCATCTCTCCCACCGGTAGCTTTGTCCACTGGAGAGTTGATTATAATGATGCGTCTAGCCTGGAAAATTGACTACAATACAGTTACAAGCGAGCGACGATGGTCCAGTGGGTATGGGCTCGGTCCCAAAAGTAAGAGGCTGGGTTCGATCCCGTTCTAAATTTGCCCGTGCAAGTGAGTATTGTTTGCTTACTCAAAAGAAATTATCGTGAAGAATACACGCTTAGGGCCGATTTCACCAATGTCGTATAAATCTTATTCCCGGAATAAGTTGTTAATCACTCGCGAGTAAGCCCATTTTACGTTTCACCAACATTTAACCTAGGGATAAAATCTCTATACTAGAGTAAAACCTTATACCGCCGATTTCGGCCGAGTAAGCTGCTATTCCGAGATTAGTACTATCTTTGATTATATATAATAACGTATTTATAATCAAAGAGTACTATTTAATGTTATGGTATATTATTAATAAGAATAATAATTCTCTCAATTAGAATAATAATTCTCTCAATTATTTTCACATTATAATTAATTAAATATGTCAAATTATAATTGAAATAGATTTAAAATTAAATTTTATTAATAAAAAAAATATTAATCAGCATCGATACTTAAGTACATGCCATTATTTATAAATACATATCAGTTAGCTATTTCACTTTTTTTGTTATTATAAATTGTGGTATAATAATTTTGCTTCATTGATACTCTATCCGGTCTTTTATTTTCATTTGTAATTGTTTACAATCAACGATTTGTATAAAACAATATTATAGATTTGTATACACCGAATAAAAAAGTTCAAAAGTTTCAAAACACAACAAAACCAAACCATATTAAAAAGCGTGCACGGGATCACTGTCAAGTGTCAATTCAACTGTGGAGTTAACGTATTATCCGAACAAATAAAAGAATACGCAACGCTATTGCGCAAGTATACGTCAAACTGTCTATTTTACTTGGGCGCATAACGCATTCATCAATTCTTTCGGTCAACGTCACAGAGTAACTATGCGAGAATAAGACATCTATAGAATAACGTGGTGAAACGAAATTGAAGTTAATCCTCGAATAAATCGACAGAGTAAAGTTATACTGGGATAGCTACTCTAGTGTAAATTCAATGTAGGAGAAATCGGCCCTTAATGAGATAAAAAGTCTTTGAAAGTGTAACGTTCTACCCGTATCGGGCCAGCCCATAGACGGCTTACCTCACCCGATTTCGAGGAGGTCGCGCACACCCATACATAGTCATACGTAGTGTATGAAATTCATATTGAACCAGTACATAGACCATCCTCACCTGATTTCGAGGATGCCATTCACATACATCGAGGTGTGTAAAGTTAATACTGGGCCAGGGCATAGGCCCTCCTCGCCGGATTTCGAGGATGCCGTTAACACACTTTAAGGTGTGTAAAGTTTACATTGAACCAGTACATAGGCCCTCCTGGCCGGATTTCGAGGATGCCGTTAACACACTTTAAGGTGTGTAAAGTTTACATTGAACCAGTACATAGGCCCTCCTGGCCGGATTTCGAGGATGCCGTTAACACACTTTAAGGTGTGTTAAGTTCACATTGAACCAGTACATAGGCCCTCCTCGCCTGATTTCGAGGAATGATGACTGGATACAGTTACATCGATATTTATGTCACGGTGATACCGATAACTCAGCCGCTACCGGCGGTGCCGAGGTCCGCCATAGTTCTTGCGTCCCGCGGCGAGGCGAAAACCCGCTCGGATTTGTAATTGATGCTTCAACAATCGTTTTAATTAGAATTATCGATTTTTTATTGTACACTCGGTATGGAAGATTTGTGTCCAAGTTGAAATGCATTCAAATATTATTTTTAAAGGAGAAAAACGGGAGTCGTTTCACGTGATGGTAATGTCTGATACGCCGCTTGACATAGGCATCTTAAAAGGAACGCCAAGACAGTTGACTTCCCGCCTCTCGCCGCCAGTTGATGATCCAGGTCAGCCCCGGAGGATCCTCCGTCTTCCCGAACGTGGCCTTCACTCCAGAACTATATAGGCGTCTGCCATATCGTCATGATATGGCAGACGCCAAGTTGAAATACAGAAACATCTTCATGTTTTTAAGAGCGTGAATAATATGTAAATAATAATATTATTATATAGGTATATTAGGATGATATAAAATTTTAATGATAATAATAAACTAAGAAAACAATGCACAATAGGTACTTGCAAAATAACTAATATTGAACGCATAAAATAACTTTTTTAAGCCTGTGCTTAAAAAATCTTTTAAATTTTGTCGAATCTTCATAAAATTGATTTATTTTATGACACAATAAAAAATCTGTATTTCAGATATCATATACCTATCTATGTACTCCTTCACAAGCTAACAGTTAGTATTTTTAATTACCGTATTATTCTGATCACAAACCGCATACCTATTCGACATAGGAGTCATTCCGACATTTGCCGATATTGCATTTTTTAATACAGAAGTGCATTTTTAATTATCATCTACCGAATGATTCGTCAAAACCACCGTTATTTCCGACCGACTAATCACAAATATATTTGGCAACCGTTGGTAAAAATAACTACAGATTTGCGCGTGGGACTGTACAGCACGTCGTCGACCCCTAAAGACCTGACTGTACCCATAAAGCATATGCAGCCCCCCACCGACTTTTATATTCGGAAAGGGCATCGATAACTCACCTGCATGCCGGAGCATGCATGCAAAGTGGGCTATGACGATTTACGCGTTTCATTATATATTTTAATTGGTATTTCGGTTCTATTTGTTTATTGGGCATGGATTTCATCATCATATTCTTTGATTTTCTGAATGGAAATGGAACACTAACAATTATCTATAGAATGGGGAATTTGGTTCTTATAAAAGGACAAATGTTATATTACTGCATATTTTATATAAGGTAAAATGATAAATTATCGGTACGGTATTATTAGTATATTATTGATAATATAAGTGTCTTCGGGAAACCCAATGAAGAGATGAAAATCTCCATATAGTTAGCCAGTTCAGGATGGTATGAGTTTTATTTGAGAGAATTTGATACATTTTCTGGTCCGTGTGTGTCCGCGAGTGGCAAGGGATCGATCATCTTGGCGTTCATTGAAGGAGGCCTCTGTTCAGCAGTGGACGGATAGAGGCTGATGCTGTTGATGAAAGGACAGAAGATCGGGAACTAAGAAGAAACTATGTACAACTCAATTATAGTGATTAGGTTGGGTTATTGTATAGAAAGTAAATCTTATCTTATATCTTTAAATGAGCAATTCTTGTATATATATATAATTGGAATCTCGGAATCGGCTCCAACGATTTTCATGAAATTTAGTATATAGGGGGTTTCGGGGGCGATAAATCGATCTAGCTAGGAATCATTTTTAGAAAATGTCATTTTATAAAAATAAAAAAATACCGAGCAAAGCTCGGTCATCCAGGTACTAATTATTAAGTATGGATGAATAATAGATTATATTTGAAAAAAATACGGTTTCATTTTGTCCGTATGTCACAGTTTTCTATATATTTTAAACACTAACGGTTATATTTATTAAAATATTTAAGTTCAAGTAAATTAAAAATAAAACGTGTTTTGCTAAATAGTAATCGCAATTCTATTTGAGTGTAAAAAATGTGTATTTTTTTTTGCCATAGCACGGAACCCTCCGGAGAGGAAAAGCCTTGGTTTTTTTACACGGGCGAAGTCGCGGTTAAAAGTTAGTAAGATATAAATATTACTGTAACATGCTACCGTTCGTACCTGCAATATTGTATTACTGCATATTTTATAAAAGGTAAAATGAAAAATTACCGGTATCATTAGTATTTGATAATATATATTGTTTTGGCTAAGCTTCGGGAAACTCAACGACGGATGAAGAGATGAAAATCTATTTGTAGTAGCCGGATCAGGATGGAAGCAGTTGGTAGCATGGTAGCAGATGGTAGCAGTTCATGACGATGATACCTCTTGCTTGTGTTTTCCTCAATACAACATCACTTAGATCCCGTAAAGCAAAGGACGTGTAATTGCTGTTTCTGAGAACTACCATGTTTCTTTAGTTACTAGCGCAAAGCCCTGTTACTTAGGCCTCAATAGTTTCCCTACTATGGTTCAAGCCTTGTTGTGGAGGTGGGGCTCAGTAGCCTAAGGTGAACCCAGCACCTTGAGCGAAGCAAATTGAACCGAGGGAGCTGTTATTTGTATCCCTCTTATAAAAAGAGGGGACAAAAGAACAAGGGCTGAGGGTGGCAGCCTCACCTCAATGTACTGTCCCGACGGTGTGGTTGTTCTGTGGTGCGTGACAGCCCCTCGGTGGCGTCGGTCCCTTGAGGGACTGACTAGCCGTGGAGGTGCCCAGTTTGCTGAATAGATCTGGGGCACCTCACCAAAGGCGGCATTGGTGGCACTCCCCGGGTTGCAGAGCTGCTTCCATTTTTTTTAATAGAAGAGGGGGCAAACGGACAGTCGGTTCACCTTATGGTAAGTGAAGAGCGACATCCACAGACACCCGCTACACCAGTAGACCGTTTCCGGCCTTTTAGATATGAGTATGCTCTTTTCTTGAAGGTCCCTAAGTCGTATCGGTTCGGAAACACCGCAGGAGGCAGCTGATTCCATATACTAGTCGTGCGAGGCAGGAATAGCCGTAAAAATCGAGTTACCATATTTCAGGCGCAGCAAGTCCCACACTGGTATAGCGGGTGTCTGTGGATGTCGCTATTCACTTACCATCAGGTGAACCGACTGTCCGTTTGCCCCCTCTTATATATAAAAAAAAATACCCGCCGTGGGAGTCCCTACTCCCCCGCGAGATGCCTTAGAGCATTTATCGGCGTAAAATAAAAAGAAAAAAGGCCTCAATAGTTTGGAATTAATTATTTTATTATAGGCGTCGTTGACTACCAAGATTTCATCACAGACAGTCGTTGCTGGGCATATACCATGAACAGCCAGACTAAATCTCACCACTCCTACTCCACCCACTCCGGCTACCGCAAATCCATTTATTCGATTCCAATAACTAATAATCGATGTAATATCTAACGAGATATCGATTTCTTTCCATTGAATCGTGAATTCGATACATCGTAATGTGGCAATAAAATTGGCTGACAGCGGCGGTACGTAAGCGATACGCGGGTATGCAGGTTCTAAGCCCGATAAATTCGCTAAATGATTTAGTGGTTTGTTCATCGTGTATTTCTGCTTCCTCAATATGAATATCTTTTTCGGATTATATTTGTATGCTACTGTACTTTATCATCGATAATCATTGTGTCACCTGGTCATAAACATATTGCTACGAAACAAAAAACTTGTAAGATCTTTGTCATTATTAGAGAACTATATGCGTGAATAGGCAAGTGGGGTCAATTTTTCGCCGGTGTCTTTGTAATTATATACAATCGTAATATTTTGGATAAACTGTCATTATTGTATTATATCTATACACGTATGTACTTTTTCATTTTAGTCCGCGGCATGATTACCAAAGATTTGCAATACAATTAGAAAAACCATAGTATCTGGTATGCTGGAACGAGATAGATAGACCATCTCATGTACACTTTTTTTGTCAAAAAAAAAACATAATATAGCAGCTAAAGCTTTTTTATGAAATACTTCTTACTATAATAAAACATTTTTTTTTTATAACATTAGAAAACAATACTTCTTACTATAAATAATTTTCTTTCGTGAAAGCTTAGGTTCGAATCCCATACGAGTAGACGCCAGACCACGCTAACAGCGGTAGCACTAAGCTACTCTCTCCTCCTCCTTTCCAGAGGGAGGGATCAGGGCCGGCCCTCATGATGATAGATTAAATTCAAATGTAAAAGATTCGTCGACCGTATCGGATTTGACTTGTCCAAATCCTGCTCTGAATATTTCTTAAGTGAGCCATCTGCTCATTTACTGTACCGATTGAGATTAAAGGCCATTAGGCCGAAAAGTCTAGCCCTTCCGAAAAAAAAACACTAACCTTGGAAGTAGCTCTTGGTCCTCAGGTAGCTGACGGAGAGCCGCAGGATGGAGAGGCGGTCCAGTTTACTGAGTATGTTCTGCTCGAAGGGCAGCAGCGACGCCAGCGTGTCCAGCTCAGCGTTGAGTCGCTCCCGGTGCCGCTTGCTGGGGTTGCTCTTGGTCACGCCGTCTTTGGTGGGTGGCTTGATGCTGGAAAGAGGTTAACGGTTGAGATCACCAAGATTATAGGAGGGATGCGTTTGTGGTGCGATCAGTAAGTAGCGCTATTAATGATTATAGTCATCAAGATTAGTATATAGAGCGGTAATGTTATGTGTTTTGTATGAAAACTAATTCCGTCAAATTTGTGCTGCGACGCTGCGCCGGTTCTGCGCTCTGATTGGCCGAGTGATACCCGTAGGTGGATGATTGGCCGATGGGATTTACATAGACCACTGATTGGTTGAATTGCTATTACGTCAGGGACAAATCACTAACAAGTTTCGGAATTTTATGGCTCATATTACTACTCCATCCATATACTCCATACATATGCTCGTGCACGTAGACGCGTCACCTGATGGTAAGTGGTCGACGTCGTCAATTAACATAACCTAGTTTACCTGGAACGAGCCCAGGCTATTTATTTATGTGTTGTATCCTGAGACATAAGATGTTAAGTCTCAGTGCCAGTAATTACACTGCCTGTCTTGCCCTTCTCTCCAAAACACGGAAAAGCTGTTTCACGGGAGAAACAAGCAGGACGGTGGTACCCAAGCAGAAGGGAGCACAGCACTGCGCATCGCTTGCACCGGTAAACGTCTTCCAGTTTGCCTGTTGAACTGATATAAAAATAAAATGATTTCGAGATCTTCTGTCAATTAGTTCGGCTGAAGCTGATCAATACTAAGATCTTTCATAATTCTCATATACGACTTGGACTAGCTCCAGAAATAGTCTAATAATCATCAAAGTTGCCCAAACTGTCCTGATTGAATGAGGAATGTACCTGTTAAGAGTACTTAACTAGCCTATGAGACCCTACAGATAGAATCACTCTACCTACTAAATGGTGATCTATATATTATCGTCTGAAGTGGATGCGTAAGACTTTCCTATCGTTCCTTGAAAACGATTTTTCAAGTGTTTATTATAATAATTGATGTCAAATTGGCTCTACGTAAGACCGTTAGCAATCTTGGATTATAAAACGCTTCTAATTTTACTAAATTTTTATACATTTGTATAAAAAGCCTTCACGACAAAGCCTACCCGCATAAGTTATGCTAACTAGTGTGTTCGCGTGCCTTCACTTACTTTAGTGTCATATGAACTATTAATCTTTGAGGGTGCCGACTGCTGACTTCCTTATTTTTTCTTTCATTATAGAATGAGTTGCCTTAGATTATAGCACTTTTTACGCGCTTTTGGCGCTAGTAACTAGTTAAGAAACTCGCTTTAAGAATATTTTTTTCTACTAAATCAAATCTATTCTTTTGTTTAACTTCTCTATCTCCTCTTTTGTCTTACTTGATCAGTGATTTGTCACTGATATAATAGCAATTCAACCAGTGATCTGTGTGTACATGTTATCGGCCAATCATCCATCAATGGTGATCAGTCGGCCAATCAGAGCGCAGAAGCGTCCCAGCACAAATTTGGGGGCATTTATTTTCATACAAAACATATGACATTACAGAAGGCTTTGATATTTTAACCTTAGGATCAAACAATCTATATTTGTACTTATTTATCTAATTAAAATAAACGAGGACGGCTACATTTTAACTGACTTAGAAAAAGAGACTTTTGTCGGGTCACAGTTTTTTAGACTTGTTACTTGCTTAAATCTCACAAACATCGATTCACAAGTTAGCGATTGTTATAACTTAATCGAGTTACACTATAGAAATAATCGGTTCTTGATTTATCGGTGTTACAGTTATTGTAATTTAAACCGTATTATATACAGTTAAAGTATATTTTGAAATGAGATTAAGAAGGGCGGGATGCATTTGATGACCTTAGAATAAATCAACAAAAACGACGGGCGGTGAGAGTAATAACTAAATGTATGCAGCCTCTCGGAACAGGGGTGGTGTAGAGTCGTATTATGTCTATATTTTTTTTTATTTATTGATACAGAAAGAAAAATATCAGTATTTTAAAAATATCACTAAGAACACGAAGCTCTGTGCGTGATATTATATTATTATATTTGTATTATCATATCAAAAGTGTCCTTATTTCGTTGACATAACATTGAAAGCGAGCCAGAAACTAGCAAAAGTCAACGTAAAAAACAATAATTTGTTTGGTATTTGGAAAAAAATGTGTTAAAATTAGAGCAAATTTGAATATTTGCTATTTTGTAAAACATACCTTATACAATTTATGTCCATGTGAAAATCTTTTTTCATTAGGCTTACCTAAATTATATAGATTTGCGACTGTTAGAAAATAAAAGTAGACTTTCCTTCATCGTAAATCACGTGACTATCATAGTCACAAGCGTGACAGTGCCGTAGCAATTTAGTCATTGTCGATTTCGCGCTTACCTTTAGTTAAATCGTGTGTTACTACTTACAGGTAAACAAACATCAACCTTGATTTAATTTGAGACTAATGGAGGAAATTCTCACTATCATTATTAGCTATTTCCTCCACTGCTAGATATGGACCACTTAATGAACGCCAAAACGGCCGATTCCCCACACTCACATTACCTGATGAGCCATTTTTAAGATGAATGACAATGACAAAACAAACCCGCTCATTTTAAACTTATATAAAAATAAAAAACTTAAAATTCGACCTTTCACTTTACTATCATGTATATTTCAATTCATAAAAAAAACTCATACTTATTCGACTCTCCGTTTTTTTCTGTTCCAGAAATAATACGGATCGGAGACGCGACCACAAATTAACAAAAACAAATAGCGCCAGGTTAAAACTATAATTTATCATTAACGGACCTCAGGGATATACCTCGGATGGACCTCAAATTAATTACTTGCTTTAATGTTGTTTTAATTCTATGGCTAAATGAGGTGGGATTCTTTAGGACAGACTAACTGGCAGACATTTTTTTTTAATTCCAATTTTGCCTTTGGTGAGGTGCCTCGCATCTAATGAACATACAGGGCACCTCGACGGCTAGTCAGTCCCCCAAGGGACCAACGCCACCTCCACAGAGGGGTTTTCTCCCACCACAGAACAACCCCTCCCAACGTTGGGACAGTACAATGGGTGAGGTTCCCGTACTCGCCCCTTGCCTCCTGCTCTTTTGTCCCTCTTCTTAAAAGAGGGGTACAAAGAGCCACCACGGCTGAATTTTCTTCACCCAAGGTGCTGGGCTCACCCTAGGCTACTGAGCCCCACCGCCACGAAGGCTTCAACCATGGTGAGGAAACTGGGTGACATGATAAAACTATGTGTATTTTTTTTCCAAATTTCTTTCTTACAAACAATTCAGAATTTGATCCAGTTTAAACTAAAGTACTAGATAACACCATTAGTACGAAAGAAAGAAAATGCTGCATTAGTAACGTCTTACCGGTGGGAGGGAAGCGCTGTGCCACTTTCCCGGCTGCAGGGGTACCACCATCTTGCTTGTTTCTCCCGTGAAACAGCTTTGCTGTGTTTCGGAGAGAAAGGCAAGACAGGCAGTGTAATTACTGGCACCGAGACTTAACATCTTATGTCTCAGGATAGGCAACACATAAATGAGTTACCTGGGTTCCAGGTAAACTAGTTTATGTTTATAGGCGACGTCGACCACTTACCATCAGGTGGCACGTTTGCCAGTTTGCCTATCCAACTAACATAAAAAAAAATATATATCTCTCTCGTAACTGCGCAATTTCTTATTATTTTCCTCCTATTCCATTGCATGTAAGAATAATTAATTATTTGCAATGTCAATTAGAATTAATGATCAGGTCGATAGTACCGACGGTGGTTAGCTGTTGCCTGTAGCTGCACCTGCGTTAACTCACTCTTACACGTAACCGCACAGATGCTGATGTGACAAACTCTTTCTTAAGCCAAACAAAACGGCTCTGTGCCACAATAGTGTATTTGAAATGACACCAAGAAAATTTAATAAATGAGATAGAGTATTTTCTGAGGCAGGTTATAGTATATAATTTACCAAGACTGTATAAATTGATAAATAGTTGGATAATTATTGTGTTAGTCGGAAAAATTTAAGCCGCTTGGGAGTTTAAACTGAACGCAGCCTTATTTCTTTTATGAAAATAACAAAAAAAGTAGAGTAATGATCATCATCGATCCGGATACGTTCGAAAATTTAAGTTAAAGCGGGCGAAGCTGCGGGTAACATCTATATTTAGTAAATAAAGCTTTCTAGTCTAGTCTTGATGAAGTTTTACTTAACACAGATTGACATTTTATATGTAATTAATAATTGCTTATTGACATTTATAATTTATTATGTCAATTTTTTTTTCTGGTACCTATTTTTTTTCAAATAGTATAGGATTTTTTGCTTAATTGTTTGAAATGTATTTTAATTTGTACGCCTATTAGCAGATCGCAGCGAGTCTATCATTTACTTATTTTAATCCATCTTTTGTTATATAATTTTATTTATTATGAATATATTATATAATGTTAAAATATAATATGATTTACATCTGCCGCTTGTCCAGCTACAGTCAAATGCGATTTATCGAAACGAAAGAGTATAGACAAGAAGATAATCATTCTATCTAATTAAACAGCATTCGTGACAATTTTTAGAAAAAAAAATACTAATAGAATTTTCCAAAATTCAAAATACCATTCTATGAATGGAGTTGTAGCGATAGTAGCAAAGGAAGTTATAACAATTATAGAGTCATTGACCAGACATGCCGTGATGACATGCGAGCGATCTTAGACCAGCGTCACGTAGGGTTTGATCTAGCACGCTATGTGAGGTCAGGGTGGTGAATGGAGTGACAGAGAACTACGTGTACGTGCAAGGCAAATACTATAACTGGCACGGGTTGTACTGTAGCCAAGTTGTCAAGGTTTGAGGTACCAACGAAACCCGTATGATCACTCTTTCTCTCTCTTAGTCTGTTTATCAAACCAAAACCAGGGCTAGGGCTTACCGCATAAGCGAAGACAAAATCTGATACTCTCAGCGCGCGAGAAGGTGTTGTTCTTGTGTCTTTTTTAAATGTGATGTGGCATACAGGCAAACGTCGCCCAAACGGCTTCACTCGGACTAGCTCAGGCAAGATTTTTTTTTATTCGAATAGGCAGACTAGCCCAGGCAACTTATTCTGCCTATCCTGAGACATAAGATGTTAAGTCTCGGTGCCTGTAATTACTCTGCCTGTCTTGCCCTTCTCTCTGAAACAATGTGAAGCTGTTTCACGGGAGAAACAAGCAAGATGGTGGTACCCATGCAGCCGGGAGCGTGGCACAGCGCTTCTCTCCCACCGGTGTTGTAAAGTGTTAAGTTTCGGGGCCAGTAATTACCTGCCTTTATCTGAAAAACAGAAACTGTGTTTCGCTGAAGGCAGAATGCTAGCACAAGTGGCACAAATGCCTCCCACTGGTGCCACGTTAAGAAACGTTGTTAACTCAATATAGTATATTATACGTTGAACAGTGTAAATTCGTCATTCGATTCCAAACTCGATTTCAAAGTCTATACCTCAACGTCAAAATATTGTCAAGAGTGCAAAAAATTTACGATATTGAGAAATACCAATTTCAATTAGTTACATAAAATTCCACTCCAGAGTCAAATCGTGCGCTAGTGTGACGTACAATTAAACCGGTAGGAGGGAAGCGCTGTGCCGCGCTCCCGGCTGCATGGGTACCACCATCTTGCTTGTTTCTCCCGTGAAACAGCTTTGCTGTGTTTCGGAGAGGAGGGCAAGACAGGCAGTGTAATTACTGGCACCGAGACGTAAAATCTTATGTCTCAGGATAGGCAACACATAGATGAGTTGCCTGTACTCGTTCCAGGTATACTAGTTTATGTTCATGGGCGACATCGACCACTTAACATCAGGTGGTACGTTTGCCAGTTTGCCTATCCAACTAACATAAAAAAAAAAACAATTGCACCGATTGACAAGTTCTCGATCCTAAATTTCAATAGGATCGAGTGTCAGAGTAAGCCAGCGGTTCTTGATTTATTAGGCGATCCATCCAATAAGCCTGGAGGTCGTTTTGGTGTCATTAGGCGATCTACAGCCACTAGACTACACTATATGAAGACCATAGTCAAGAATATCAAAACTTTTCATCTATTCCAAACAAGAAATTGGTGCAATTATTTGACCATTAGAAGAGGTCTAAGTGTGGGAAGTTTTAAGTTACACATAACCAAAAGTACGGTCATTTTAAAAACGTTTAAGGTTCAAACGACCTGCTGAACTAAATCTTAAATGATCAAAACACTCGGCTAGTCGAGGGGGTCCTACTGATAATGCAGTGGTCGCGGGTTCAAATCCCTAAGTGCGTTAAGAAGTTTTTTTTTTCTTTTACGCCGGGAAATGCTCTGAGGCATCCCGCGGGGGAGTGGGTCTCCCCACGCGGGTATGTGTGACTTGCTGCGCCCGACAGCTGGTAAATAGACGCAGCTCTACCCACTAAAACCCGGCGAGTGCCACCAATGCCGCCTTTGGTGAGGTGCCCCGGATCTAGTACCTAAACAAACAGGGCACGCGTTTAGAAGTTAAGTTAACGTGGTGTGATTGTAAGATATTATTTAATTATCATGAAGCTAGTATGCCTGTTGGTCCGTTTATAAAAACGTTTTTTTTTAATAAAATTATTTATGAACTGTAAATGGTTGAGAAAATTACCAAAACATAGAATCAAAAAATGGGGTGTTTTATTGTGGCCAATATTAATACCAATTTAGATATATACTGAAATAAAGTAAATTATCAATCTATTTATAATTATGCTGAAAATAATGTCCGCATAATAAATAATAATATATAATATTATTATTAGGTATATTATATTACACTAATAACACATAATATTATTATTAAGCTGAACATGAGTTTGTATGGAGGTTTTTATTTAATATATGTAATATAAAAGAAAGTTAATTTTAATCACAATATTAACACACACAAACTATTTCAGTCAATTCTGAATTCCAAACTGGGAAACGAACGCTACTTTACCACTGTAGATGGTAAGCGATTACATAACTACAAATAAAGTATATTTATTTACGACTCATAATGCTAGGAAATCGATTATTATTTAGCTTGTAATATCGATAATTGCTAATTAATTAATCGTTTATTATGACGTCAAAATCACTGGTAATAATTGGGCTTATTCGACGCAATATCGAATAAAACATATTATTGATTACTTTATATCAGTAATTCCATTCATCATCATGGACCTGCGTCCGTCTACTAAATGACACTGGTGAACGGGCCTGCACGTCGGTAGGTACATGCCGCTGCGTAGGCAATTGATATTACTCATTAGTAAATTAAGTTAGTTGTGACTATAAAATTTACTCTAAATATTTCTATCATTTTATTAATTACTTTCTCTATCAAAAAAAGACTATACGGGTTCGTCTCAGTCCGTAAAACTAGAATGCCCGAGGGCAATTTTATAGGTCATCATCATCATAATCATCATCATCATCAGCCTTTACCCGTCCTCTGCTGAACATGAAGGAGGCATTCCTTCAATGAACCCCAAGACGACCGATCCCTTGCCACTCGCATCCAACACGGACCGGTTACTGCACGGAGATCGTCTTCCCACCTGGTTAATGATCGATCAACACTCAATATATAATAGTATTAAATATGTGTATTATATAATAAAAATCTTAAATATATGTATAGTATAAAAGTATTAAATATATTTCCGTTGTCTGGTACCCGTAACACAAGTTCTTCGAGGACTTACCACGGGACCAGATTGACGTGGTGTGAAAGCGTCCATAGATATTATTACATATTATTATTATATCTTATATAGGTAAATAAGAAAGAAAAGGTAAGCTTCTCTCTCCATGCTAAGTACTCATATTATAAAGCGATGGTTAGTAAAAGGTAATCAATACTAATTGTTAATATTATAAAGTCCTTTTTGTGAGTTCTGCTTAGAATTATTGTTAAGAATCTTCTTATTCAATAAAAAATCACTAAAATAATACAACGTCATCACTGTATGACAGATGCTATAAAAATATCCATCATCAGTAAGGATACGGCTCTAAATGTAAACACGGGTGAAGCTGAGGGCAACCGCTAATTATATAGACCTAACTAGTGGCCTTGGCTCGTAAACGGACAAGAACGCTATCTGCACCAAAACTATCCATACTCTAAAATCGGACCGGCACAGTGTGCAAATATTTATCAAAATTAGTTCAGCAGTTTAGGAGTACACGCACAAAGAAGGTTACACGAAAGGTACTGCAGTATGCAAAAAATCATCACAATCGGTTCAGTAGTTAGAACTTTACGGACACGATTTTTGGACAGAGGATTCTTATAGGGCGTTGCGGAGCCGGCAAAAAACGTCCGTAAGGATAAATGATAAAAGCGTAAGATTTTTATTATATCATTCCATAATTACACCATCTGGTGGTCAAAAGTGGTAAACGCATGGGGGCATTACCGGTGGGAAGGAAGTGCTGTGCCGCGCTCCCGGCTTCATGGGTACCATCACTTGCTTGTTTCTCCCGTGAAACAGCTTTGCTGTGTTTCGGAGAGAAGGGCAAGACAGGCAGTGTAATTACTGGCACCGAGACTTAACATCTTATGTCTCAGGATAGGCAACACATAGATGAGTTGCCTGGCTCGTTCCAGGTAAAGTAGTTTATGTTCATGGGCGACGTCGACCACTTACCATCAGGTCGTACGTTTGCCAGTTTGCCTATCTAACTAACATAAAAAAATAAGGCTATATTCTATGTATAGGTCCGTATGGTTATTTTTCGTTTTTTTTTCTTCATAATAAGGAACGTCGGTCCTATCTGGTGCCCCACGACACCAGTCATCATGGTACTCTAAAGGAATGTGAAAGTAGCAATTGTTTTAGATCTCCAAATGTTGTGGGGCAAAAAAACTATCACATACCCTGTGTTTGCTCGCGAGCGGTATAATTATAAACGTATTAGACGGGTCAACGACCCGGGGTTGAGGCCTCTAAGACCTTTAGTTTCGAGTTTATTTATCGAATTCAAAATACAAAAAATGTGAGTTACTTTTTTGTCATTTTAGGGTTAAAAGATATAGAGGGACCTCCGAGTATTGTTTGTTACTTATGAAAAATAGGGACCTTTTTACATACAAGAGGTAAGTTATGAAGTCTTAATTTGGGTTCATCAATAAGGGAAGGACAGTACACCTAATTTTTTTCTTTCTTTCGTCTTTCTTATTCTTTCCTCGATACGTACCCAAATGTGAAATTAAAAAAGGAAAACCCACAAGAAAATATGCTTAAAAGATAATATAAATGAAACGACACTATAAAATATAAATGAGAAAAAGTGTTTTGTGAAAAAGTGAATTAACTTTTTTATCTCGTATATACGAGATATACGAGATAAAAAAGTTAATTTTTTTATCGCTTAATACTAAATCAGAATTTCTTAATAATTATATCGTCAAGACATACAGTCAAAACTTTGTTTTCAAAAGTAGCTCTTTAATTTTTACAAACAGAGGAACCACGTTTTTACGAGGCTTGAAGAGAGATCCATACAAAGTGACAAAAACTATCTCATTCTTTATCTTTTTTTTGGTGAGGTGTTTTTATTTCTTTAATGCCGGGAAATTCTCTGCGGCATCCCGCGGGGGAGTGTGTCTCCCCAAACGAGTATGAGGGACTCGCTGCGCCTGAAAGCTGGTAAGTGGACGCAGCACTACCCACTAAAAGCTGACGAGTGCCACCAATGCCACCTTTGGTAAGGAGCCCCGCATCTGTTGAGCAAACAGGGCACCTCGACGGCTAGTCAGTCCCTCAGGGGAGCGACGCCACCTCTACAGATGGGTTGTCCCGTACCGTAAAAAAACCCCTGCCAACGTCGCGACAGTACAATGGGGTGAGTTTCCCTTCCTCGCCCCTTACCCCTGCTCTTTTATGCCCTCTTTTTATAAGAGGGGTACAAAGAGCCCAATTCGCTTCGCCCAAGGTGCAGCGGCTTACCCTAGGCTACTTAGCCACCGCCACGACCAGACCTGAATTATGGTGGGGACCACAGAACAACTACTCCCAACGTCGGGACAGTACAATGGGATGAAGTTCCTATCCTCGCCCCTTATCCCTCCTGCTCTTTTGTCCCCTCTTCTTAAAAGAGGAGTACAAAAAGCAGCCCCCTCGCCTCGATTTGTTT
Organism: Helleia helle; assembly: GCA_963853865.1. NCBI lineage: Eukaryota > Metazoa > Arthropoda > Insecta > Lepidoptera > Lycaenidae > Helleia > Helleia helle. The sequence goes on from OY971435.1 coordinate 2,340,452, forward strand.
CGCCCATGGTGCTGGGTTCACCCAAGGCTACTGAGCCCCACCGCCGCGACAAGGCCTGTACCATGGTGGGAATTTCAATTTTTACCTAACTTATAACTACAATAGACAGTACACGTAAATCTGCAATTAAAACGAATTAAATTTACCTTTACCAAATACATCATACATTATTCGAGATGTTCTTGTAAAAATAGTTATAGGCGGAAAAATCTTTGCTAGTTTCATATACTAAACCTTAAGTTGAAGTGGTTAAGTTAAGTTTAACTCGTCAGTAAACGTTCATACATCGCTGGGCAAGTGTGCCAAGTAAAATTATGTGTGCCAATATCATGTTCGTGGTTGATCGCGCACAACCTTCGACAAAATGGCCGTCTTCCTTTAATTTTTCTCATATAATTTACACATTTCTACTCATCGAAGGTCTTATCTGGGAAGTAGGTGGCCAGTGTACCCTTTGCGTCGTCATCAAATATTTATTTGGACCTCATTTCTCATTACGCTGTATCGTCATCATCATCTTCTTCTCCTTCGTCGTCATCATCATCATCATCATCATCATCATCGTAACCATCATCATCATCATCATCACCATCATCACCATCATCATCATCATCATCATCATCATCATCATCCTCTATCCGTCCACTGCTGAACACATTCCTCCCTCAAGGAACGCAAAGACGACCGATCCCTTGCCACTCGCATCCAACAAGGACCGGCCACTGCAAGAAGATCGTCTTCCCACCTGGTAAATGGCGAACTTCGTCTTCTTAAGTACTTATCACTACGCTTTATAGTTAATTCAATTAAAGTATTATAATGAAACATCTCTTACAGATTTTATCGCGGATTAAAAGGTTTTCCCATGCCCGATGTTACGGATACTTTACAGCAAGGGGGGACTAGATAAAATCGTAAATAAAGATTTTTTCATTATGATTCATGATTATTGAAAAAAAAAATCATATAAAAGAATAAGTTCGTTGAAGTGGCAGTGGGCTGGTCACGTGAGAACGGAGCCAATGAGTCAATAAGGAGTGGAGGCCACGTTTAGGTAGACGAAGTGTTGGTCGGCTATTAACCAGGTGGGAAGACGAGCTCCGTGCGGTGGCCGGTCCGTGTTATGTCAGTGGCAAGAGATCGGCCGTCTTGGCGTTCATTGAGGGAAAACTATGTTCAGCAGTGGGCAGATAGAGGCATATATTATGATCTCCACATCAATAGATGATGGCGATGATGATGATGATGCATAATCGGATACTTGAAGCTACAATAGAAGTTCACATCGATAGATGATGATGACGATGGTCATGTTCAGCAGTGGACGAATAGAGGCTGATGATGATTAACTTTTTTCATAAAGCAGGAGAACAATTCTATAATATTCGTCATCTGTTAGGTACCCGTTACGTCAAACACAAACAAACAAAATGGCCGATTACGTCGACCATTATAAATATGCACGGATCACTTAATGATGGTAACTGGCCGTGCAATTTGATGACAATTGCAATGATTCAGTAATCACCTGTCAGCAGGGACACAGGTTACCGTTTGTTCCCGCGGAATGTTCTAGTACAATTGAATGTGTGGACCAACAGTTTTGTATAATGTTTGTTATTTCAAGTCGCTACGAGGTATGCATTTCGATCCCCACCATGGTTCAAGCCTTGTCGTGGCCGTGGGCCTCTGTAGCTTAAGGTGAGCCCAGCACCTTGGGCGAAGCAAATTGAACCGAGGGAGCTGCTCTTTGTATCCCTCTTATAAGAAGAGGTGACAAAAGAGCCGGATTCATGATGGTTATGTTATTTACTTAACTCAGTGATAACGTAGCATGTAAACGTTTTTTTTAAATTGAGTGAGTAGTTTCGGAGATTGCCTCATACATCCAAACTTACTAACATTAGCTCTTTATTATATTAGTATTAAGTTCAGTCCACCCCAATACCTGTATCCATGGCGCCCCCGTGGCGAGTCGCGTGCCGAGCTAGTTAACTCTATTGTTGCTCACCCTCGCGGTAACGTGTATGAGGCATTCGGGAAGACAAGTTATCTACATGGGATGTTATGAGGAAGTTATAAGTTGTTCTTGAGTCTTTATATTTGTAAAACCATAGATTTTGTGTCTGAACTAAACTTGGGTTAAGCTTGGATTAGAAAATATAGTTTTATATTTAAAATTATTGAGGAACGTTTCATATAAAGAGTTTGTGTCTGAACTAAACTTGGGTTAAACTTGGGTTAGAAAATATAGTTTTACATTTAAAATTATTGAACGTTAAAGGTTGTTTATTTGGTGATAAGAAGCTACAAAGATAAGAGCAACCGTAACTTTAGTCTATGTAGATTATATTGTAAATCGAGTATTTTAATGAAATGTAGACTACTATCTTTAGGCGCCAATTTATCTTTATACCAAATTTTCTTGAGTTCGTTGTAGCACGTAGTAGTTCCGACATGAAACAGTATCAAATAAACAAACCATCCCCTGTATGACTCAGACTTCTTTCAGTGAATGTCAAGATGGCATATATTTGTAAATAATATAAGTTAAAAAATATGATAGTTATGGGCCGCTCTACCGTTTGCATTAATACCACCATCTTGTTTATTTCTCCCGTTAAACAGCTTTGCTGTGCTTCTAAGAGAAGGGCAGGACAGGCAGTGTAATTACTGGCACCGAGACTTAACATCTTATGTCTCAGGATAGGTAACTCGTGAATGAGTTGCCTGGGCTCGTTCCAGGTAAATAGTTTATGTTCATGGACGACGCTGACCACTTACCATCAGGTGACCCATCTGTCAGTTTGCCTATTCAAACTAATATCTCAAACAGTCCTTCCTCAGCATAAAATCTTTCATCTTCACTATCGTTTGCTGTTTTGAATTATTGTCAATAGATGAAAATAATAATATGCACCAATCTCTCCAAATCCGAACCCATCTCTGAAAACCGCATCAAAATCGGACAAGTAGTCTTGGAGATAAGCGGCAAAATAGGTTTACACACACAAACTGCCTCTCACCCCAAACGCATATACAGTCTCCGTTCCGTCGCGGGTAAAAATAGACTATAGCTGCTATAATATTACTTAGTATAGATTCGTTCTTCACCTGACGGACAAATCACATCGATGATAAAATACAACTTTTTTGCGACCACTCCTTGTCAGGTAGAGATGTCAGACCCGCGTTGGAACATTAACTCCTGTCACAACAGAGGTCCCCACACCGACATGTACCCCACATAGAGACCGCAGGGAGCCGAACTTGATCTATTGTATTGTTCAGCTCACTACAGTACAATATAACTATTGTACTTAATAGATTAATGTAATTACAAAGACAGGCCGACACACGTGAATACGGACAAAAATATTTGTATGTAGACCTTCTAGAGATTGGCCGTCTTGTCGTTCATTGGTCTATGTTCAGCAGCGGATGGATAGAAGATGATGATGATGATGATGAAAGCTTCTACTAGATCTGATGTCACTTGAGTCACAGACAAAATTCTACTATCGATGTCTAGTCCAACCCGACGACAGGAGGCCGTCGCAGACTGCACGGTTGGCGGGGGGCAATCCCCCACTTTTACAAACCAAAAGTGAGCCAAATGGGCTCACACTAAGCCGATGTAGCATTAGGGCCTTTGGGCCTTTAGCATAGATCCATCCGAAAAAAAAGGATGTCTAGAGAATCAGAATTGAAAAAAAAGAAGCAAATCAGAACGAATTATTGAATTGAAAAGTTGTATACCTTTTTTATAGCATAGAAGGGCAAACGAACAGTCAAAACCTTTTCGCGACTATCGACGTCCATACACATCCGCAAAACCAGAGGTTATGCAGATCCGTTGCCCTACTTTTCCCTATCAATCCCCCCAATGGGCCACTGGAAACTCACAAAACGAAACGCTGCATATTTTATCCGCCAAGTTTTTACTGTATTCGGAAAAGTAGGCTTTTTTACGTCTTATCATATTGGCTCTACATGGCACAGTTTCGTGGATCTAGCGCTATGGATCCTGGGTAAACTTGTGTATATTCTGCCAGTGGCATGTGGGAGGGCTTGCCTACCTTGCTTGTTTCTTCCGTGAAACACGGAGAGAAGGGCCAAACTGGCAGTGTAATTACTGGCACCGAGACTTAACATCTTATGTCTCAGGATAGGCAACACGTGAATGAGTTGTCTGGGCTCGTTCCAGGTAAACTAGTTTATGTTCATGGGCGACGTCGACCACTTACCATCAGGTGGCACGTCTGCCAGTTTGCCTATCCAACTAACATAAAAAACACTCCCAGTATCTGGGCCTTGGGTACAGGCGGGTTTTTCCCACCTATCTCTGTGCCAGTTATGCTGTCTTACGTAAGTTTTATTAATTTTCCTTGCCTTAGCCTTCCTAGTCTTGTTTCACAAGTAACAATCTGTGATTAATAATAAAACATCGCTGCATCATAATCAAACCCGTAATAAATCCAATTAGAATAATAAACACGGTGCCCAGTAATGCGGCGGGGCATTACCGAGCGCCGGGGGCCCTGTTGATTCTATTTTAATGGGGGCCCCGGGTTGCCTTTTATTTGGGGAGTTATTAAACGGAATGAGCCCAAATTTTGATGAAATTATATTCATTTGTCACTTGCGAATCCTATAGTTATTTATATTACCATCTATATATTAATAGCAATTAAGTATCATCATCATCATTATCATAATCAATCTATATCCCATAGGCCTCTTTCAAAGAACGTCAAGACGCCATATTACACGTATGTGTATATTCCGCGCAAAGTGAGTATAATATTTTTCTCCTCTTTATTTCTATGTAATATTTTTCCTTCGATAGGTAATCTGATACGGGGTGATGATGATGATGATGGTGATGATGATGATGATGATGATGATGATGATGATCATGATGATGATGATTGTCATTTTTTTAACTTATTAATATTATTATGTAAGCCACAATAACACCAACCTACACTTACAAACTAAATGAACCAATATAAATACAATAAAATCCAAATTGGAATCCAATATGTCAGGCAGAGCTTTCCAATCCATTACCGGGTTAAACCAGGAGTACTTAAAGGACGCGTGTACCTGGGGTAAGGGTGGTAAAGCCATTCAGAACCGCTTTATTGTTGGTTTGTATAGGTGAGGGCAATGGGTGTCGTGAGCGAAAATAGCTTATTAGGTATGGCCATAGAATTATTGTGAGAGGTTGGGGTTCGATTCCAACTGATGCACCTATGAGATATGATATGATGTGATATGAATATAACAATTCACTTACTCGGTGAAAGAAAACAACGTGAGGAATGCCTGATGAGATTAAAAGTCTTTAAGGGTGTGTGAAGTTTACCACTTCACATTGAGCCATTGGAACATAATATTATAAGGGTTGATGATGAAAATAAATGGTTACTACCTCTGTGGCTCAATGATTAGCGCGTTGGAGCTCGATCGAAGGAAGCGGGTTCGAATCCCGCCAGGGAACAAATAAGTTATCTGTATTCCTGGGTATTGGATGTGTCTTGGATTTATATAATAAAAATCTTTAATATATGTATAGTATAAAAGTATTAAATATATTTCCGTTGTCTGGTACCCGTAACACAAGGTCTTCGAAAACTTACCACGGGACCAGATTGACGTGATGTAAAAGCGTCCAATAGATATTATTATTATTACTGGAATACCTATCTGGAACTAGTATACCTGGAACTAGCCCACAACTCATTTATGTGTTGCCTATCCTGAGACATAAGATGTTAAGTCTCGGTGGCAGTAATTAAACTGCCTGTCCAGCCCTTGTATTCTTCTTGTAGTCTTCTCTCAATGGAAACGATTCCACTTAGGACTAAACCAAGCTGCCTATCATAGGTGTCAGCGATGATGTAAAAAACCTATTAGATAATGATGAATGTCCCATGATTGTATTAAAATCCATCCATCCTTGCCCCAGTGCGGTGGGAACTTATATTGTTTACTAATCAATCGTTTTTATGAGTTATGTCAAGGTAGTGGGACAATGTGGCAAAAAATGTAATCGCGGGTCAACACAACACGAAAAGATCCATTATAATTGCTGTCATATTGACCTCTTCGAATCCGGGTGAGGAGGGTGTGATTTTTTTTTTATTTTTAATAATAATATTTTTTACGCTTTTTTACACCAAGTCAATATGGTCCCGTGGTAAGTTCTCGAAGAACTTGTGTTACGGGTAGCAGACAACCGAAATATATTTTAATACTTTTATATTATACATAATATATTTAAGATTTTTAGTATATAATATACATCCATGACCCAGGAACACAAAAACATTTTGTTCCCTGGCAGGATTCGAACCTGCTACCTCCGGCTTGAGCGCCAACGCGCTAACCACTGAGCCACAGAGGTCGTCAAAGTAAAGTAAAGTCTGTAAAGTCGGTTTACGGACGATAGTTTTACGTGATAACGTCATAAAGAAATATTGATGAAAAATACAAATATAATTACCTTCTTTGCCGCTGTTTGAGAGAAAAAGTTAATTGAAGTAAAGAAAATTAAATTAAACTGAAAATTATGGAAGTCAATCACATCTTAATAATTTATATAAATAAACACAAAAACACAAAACACGTTGTCTCGTATAATTATGATTTAAAAAATTTACATTGTCTCCTCAAATTCATGCAACACCAACATTGATTTGTCTATATCGTTAACATAATATCTCCTCGAATTTCAGCGAAGAGGGCATCCACCATGTGCATAACATATGACATTGTACACTGTATGATATCTAACATTCATTAACAATATTAAAAAAAAAAAACAATAATTTCTAAATGATCTTAGTTTTACTGTCTCTTAAATTATACTGCTTCTATGCAAAGTTGTACAAAATAAAAAAACTGCGCAAGCTGTTTAAGACTCTGATTTTTAACCACTCTAAATCTTTGTATCTTAAAGAAAAACGAACATATCGTCAGGTCATTGGATTCCGATTCAATATCACAATAGCGTATCTTAATGATTTAATCGATTTTAATTAAAATCCAACACCCAACAACTGACATAAAACAAACTGATAAACCTCTTAATTAATTCCCCTAAACTTGAAAAACGAAAAAATCCCTCGTTTCGGTCGATTAACGATATGCCACAAAAAGTGGAGCGGAGACGCGGCAAACAGTAGTTAACTTGCAACCCGATATGCAGATATTGGGGAGATTGTTCACTGTATACGATTTTAAATTAGCAAGGTAATTTTCATTTCAAAAAATTCACGAGTCAGTCTTGTGATCAAGACATTTATAGATACTGTCGAGCTGTGTAATAAAAGTGAAAAACATGGTAAATATACCGTTTGAAATAATGTTAGGATTGGATCCACTGATTGATTAAAACCCGTTTCCAATCTAAATATATGTATCTTTATTTCATAGGTAAAAATCTTTTTGCAATCTTTGTGCAGTTAAAACTCGTCAAATTAAATGTGAGTAAATAATATTTTTGTAATTTTTATTATCTAGGTAGGTACATAGTATTTGTAATAAAAAGATAAAAAAACTCGTTTGAATTGAAGGCAAAAGACAAAACGAGATAAAACTTACGGGTTACTATTTTGTCAAAAAAAAAAAAAGTTCATACATTAAAAATCATATGAGCGAATGTCCTAATCACGTCTTTTTTAACCGACTTCAAAAAGGAGGAGGTTATCAATTCGTCGGAATCTTTTTTTTTTTTATGTATGTTACCTGATTACTCGAAGATGGCTAGACCGATTTGAAAAATTCTTATTTTGTTCTAAAGGGTATACTTCCCAAATGGTCCCATGATAAGGAAACCAGGATCTGATGATGGCATCCCAAAGAAATCGAGGGGAACTTTCGAAAATCGTAGGGGCGACTAGTACGTTTGATATTTTTTTTATAAAGTGTTTTGAAGGACAACAATTTAATGAAGGTCTGGAGTCGATCTGATGCTGGAGCCGAAAGACAATCGAGGGAACTTCTCAACGATTTACATCAGTAACCTTGTGTTTGGGCTTGATTAATTTGTAATGATGTAACAATTAAAATAAAAAAAAATAAAAAAAGTAACAATAATGACGTGGTAAACGCAAAGATTGTATATTAGTAGAAGAACAAGTTGATTATAAATTGTAGGCACAAAAATTAAGGAAATTATTTTATTACTTTTTAGTTTTTTTTTTGAAGTCGGTTTTAATTTTTGTTTAATTTTTTTTTTTACTATGGTGTATGGTCAATGCGGTTAACTGACGTAAGGAATATAATCTGACGCTTCTATAATATTATGTCATTAAGAAACGGGAACATATGTATTTACAAAAACTCTGATGTTGGCAAATCCTAAAGGAAGCTGGAACTTCAAAGATGAAGAAATATTTACCAAAGACTAGGTATAATTTTTTTAATTTATTGCGATTAAGGAAAAAGAAATATGGCATTTTCTTTGCGGCCTTTATTACTTGCATGCTTAGAAGATATAAAGATATTTTGACTAAACCCAAAGCTATCTTGTATATTATTGCAAATATAAAAAAGTATAAAATTATATGTGAATGACTAGGGTTTAAAGTTTCATACTTAATAGTGTTGCTAAATGTATATAGTTTTGACTTGTTCAATGTAAAGGGTCCGCTATAGTATTGAGATTCCGCGAACGTGTTCCGCGCGAGAGAATCCTTCGCCCAGGATCACGGACGATCCGCGCCGTGATAGACTGGCACCTTAACTCGGCTGGAATTTCATTTGTTGGGATTTTTGTTCGTTTTTCTAGCAATGCGATTAGATGTTACAGGTACAACATTTGTTTAAATAATTAAGTATGAATATTAACTAAAAATCACATTACGTTAACCTAACGTCGTGGCAAGTTGTGTTACGGCTACTAGGAAAAATAAATTAAGGAAATTTACTTATAGACTAGAAGCAAGAGGACTGATTTTGTAAACCTATGAAAAATTTTAACCTTCGAAGACGAAAGGGCGTTGACTAATTATGACCTAATACCGTCTTCTCCTTATTACACAGTAGTTACATATAAAAATATTGAACACATTTTATGTCAAAATTCGTCGATCTTTCCATTGTATTATCATTATCCTTTATCCGTCCACTGCTAAACGTAAGCCTCCTTCAATGAACCCCAAGACGACCGATACCTCGCCACTCGCATCCAACACGGACCGGTTACTAACCGGCAAAACAAAATAATTTTTTTAAAATCCAAAATAGTCCTAATACAGTATCTACCTAATTCTAGGTAGTAGTAAAATAGTACTACCACCGGTTCCAAGGTAAGCCCACTGAGAAGAATCGGCGAAACAAACTCAGTGGAACTAATCTTTTCAAATATAATATTATTATATAACAATTTTAACATCTTATTCTGAAATGCCCGGGAGGAACGCCTTATTCCCAGGGTGTGGTATCTTCCATGAAATCTTTTACTTTATAATATCCTTTACCACACAAACGCACTTTAACAACTTTTTTGAATTTTTTTATGGAGAGCTTTTGAACGTTTTCTGGGATCCTATTGTAAAAGCGTATACAGTTGAGATCGGCTCCCACCAGGTTAATGACGAGCAACACTTCGTCTACCTCCGTGGCCTACCTCTACGTGGCTCCACTCTTGTACCTTATTGGCCCATCGGCCATCTGTTCTCCTGAGTGTGACCAGTCCACTGCCACTTCAACGAGCTTATTCGGTTATATACGCTGACCTCTTATTATTTTTGCCCTAGTTTTGGTTAATTTGTAAACTTAGCTTAAGAGTTTTCTGTATAATTATTTTTTTTTGAAAAATAATAAACAAATTTTTTTTTTTTTTTTTTTACGAAATGTGTTTGTTATTGTGGCCAACCTAAGGATTTAAACGAGCATAGCTCGGACAACCACGGGAGTACTTCCTAGAAGTCTTTTTTCAATGTAAAATGACATCCGTAATAAGATTTTAAATAAACATGGCTATTTTCACAATTTTGATATCGTTTGAATTCGGATTATTTTTTTTTATAAAAGAGGGGGCAAACGGACAGTCGGTTCACCTGATGGTAAATGAATAGCGACATCCACAGACACCCGCTATACCAGGAGATCAGGAGGCATTTTATATTACGAGGATATTTACGAGGTTTTTAAAGCGACTTTTCTTCGACTCTCGAGAAAAGGAGGAGATTCTCAGTTTGTTTGTATGTTTTTTTCCCTTTAATTTTGGGAAGCTCGATTAACGTCATCTATTTCGCGGATTATACATTGTCACAGTGAAAAACATGGTTAGTATTATCTTATTTTAAATACTTTTAATTTCAACGGTTTAAGCTAAGAAAAACAGCTATGTCTATATAAAATTATGTAGTGTTTATCTAGTATACTAATATTATAAAGCTGAAGAATTTGTTTGTTTGTTTTTTTGAAAGCGCTAATCTCAGGAACTACTGGTCCGATTTGAAAAATTATTTCAGTGTTAGATAGCCCATTTATCAAGAAAGGCTATATAACATCACGCTGTGACTTATAGGAGTTGAGTAACGCGGGTGAAGCTGCAGGCAACAGCTAGTATATGATAAGTAACTACTTAACTGCGATTCTAACTGACACTGCCAGTTATATGACACTGTGTTAGCATGGTTATTTTCATTACTAAAATTATTTAAAACGGGAAATTTACCAGAGTCTCGTGAACAAGACATTCGTAGATAATATCGAAATATCGAGCTCCGAGAAATAAAAATGAAAAATATGGTAAATATCTTGTTTTAAATAATTTTAGTACTATCAGTTGTTATTATAGATTTGGTTTGATAGAACATGTATTTCTTGTGAGTCCGTTTTTCCCTAGTCGATCGATGCCTCCCTTAAGTGCGGTGAGAGAAAGTAAAACTCAATGCACATAAAACCGCATGCTTGTGTTGTGGCCGGCATGTCTTGACCACTTCTAATGTTATGTAACACTACCCAACGTAGTCTGTGGAAACAGTGTGCATAGAAGTGGCACTTCAATATTAAATACTTTTTGTGACATTTTTAGAAAAAGCTTTGTATATATTTTAACTGAGATTGTGCTGATTATTTTTAAGTTTGTCATGTTTGTTAAGTGATATTTGTATACACTCAAGCTTAACATAAAATATGATGTATGCTTGAGTCTTTGGCTACATTTGGGTACAAATATAATTTTTTGATCGCTGACAATCAGACCACACCTTATCAGGTACTTGTTACTTTGTCGTTATGGCAACTGAGCTACTTACGAACGAGCACATAAAAGCCCTTGTAGTAGGGCCGGTAACACGATTTGTTAACTAATCCGTGTTCTAGCAGAGTTATTGGTTGAGGCGTGACATTTTATTGAAACATGTTCAAGCCTGTTATCTCATTATAACTGCGACCACGCCTCACAACCAATAGCGGGGCAATTTCATTATAATGTTTTCGGATTTGTTAAAAAAAATACTCCACTTATATTACATTAGTCGACAGCGTTAAGTCCTACGACGCCGTATTAAGGTTTACATCGCGTTGGTTTAACATTCTAATTGATTTATTTAAATACGGAACGCACAAAACGCTGTATTATCCGCTCATAAAATCCGCGCGTTTTTTTCCAATATATGTGAAACATTGAATTTCTTACTTTCTAACGAAATAATGGTGCAATCCAAATATTTTGCTTTATATAGAATTTATTGTACTGTTTGCAGTCATCTGATCTTAATACAATGTAATACCATGCCCGATTTGATGACTTATACGAGGTAATAAAAGTATGAAAGCCGTATAAAGAGCTTAACAGTGAATACGGCTAAATCCAAGTTAAACCAATAAAAGGGTTTTATTAAATGAAAACCTATTGGATTGACGGTGACCCGACGTTACAACGTTTGTCGTACATTGATTAACGAAAACGCTGTGTGCGGTAACAACTGTATTTCACATCAATTTAGCTTTCAGCGTATCTTAAAGCTGAAGAAAAGTGAGCTTAAAACGGTTTAGTTTTAAGCACTACGAATCGAATTTAGTGTATCTACAGAGCCCATTATTAATAGAACATAAATAAAATAGCATTTAAATCATGTTATGATAATTTGGTGCGATCAAATTTTGCAACCATAAGTAATTTTCTTACATTAAACGCAATTCACGAACAATGTTATATTGACACCAAACATGGCACACAGGAAATAAAACAATAATTTTCTAACTATAAATAATCCAAAAAGCAAGTATGTCAATTTTATTTAAATTTTGAAAATAATTTATATATGTAAAACTTTGAAAATACTTATCACAATTCGCGACGTTTTTAAAACGCTCGCGAGTCGGCGTTTCAGTGTACGTCCCAACCCTTTCCCTTAAGCGCGGCTTATTTGATTAGTAAATGCCACTGATTGAATTAAGGTGAGTACTGACCGTAGCGGATTGGGTTTTCATAGGGCTTTCATTTTAATACAATATCAATATTATAACATTGTAGATATCCTATTATAATATACCTACGTGTATAAAATACAATTTGACATGTCTGATTGTTCGAAACTCTAGTTTTTTTGTGGGGCTTTGTGGGATTTTTGCGGTTTTGTTTTTGAGGGCCAACCGTTTTGTTTGTAGAAAAAGTTTGAAATACTTCAGACAAGCAAATTTTACACTACAACTAGACGTTATAGTGATCATATATGATTTGATCATGCACGCAAGATACTCTGCTTGCGTTTAACATATTGATTTTCGAAAAAAATGTAGGTCAACTCTATGACCATGTTTGTTATGTTGTATTAATATATTTTAATAGTACATATAGTAGACATAGCAGCTGTACAGACTACCAACCCTTAGCCCTTACTTTGTTGATATTTTTGCCACATGTATGCCAGTATAACTGACATAAAATGACCATGGTTGCAGTAAAGTATCCAAAACGTCGGACATATTGTAACAAATCTTAATAAACCGCGATCTCTCAAAATCATCGTTAAATACAGGAGACATTCTTATGTTTTTATCGAGATCGGCACTTTACGATCAGAGCCGGGTGTGAGGCCAAGCGTGAAGCGGCCAGCCGTTTTTTATCCGTTCAGCAATATCTTACTGGATTCATAATAATTAACATACTTTACAACTTAGAGAGGGTGTGGGCGCAGTGTTAGCGGGGAGCTGTTCGTTAATTGATTAATATATTATTTTTTCTTGAGTAAGTAGTTTACTTTGCTATTAATTTAAAATCAATTTAAATAAATAAATATCAAACAACAATCTCACCGCGTAAACCTAGACCCGTGATAATTTCGCAAGAACTTTTGTTATGGGTACTAGAAAAGGGAATTTTCAGAAATTTACATATTAGTTATAAATAGGTACAAATATACATGTCTATGACCCAGTGCCGTATCTATACTTATCATACAAATCGTCTGAACTTGGCGGAATCGGAACCCGCGACCGCTGCGTAAAGTGTCAAGTAGCCTGACCAGACGGCTGCCAGTCATATTTTCAGCTATTTATGACTGTTAAATAAAGATTTTTCTTCTATTTTTTTCAATGACTGTAATATGTTGTAAGTAGAAATAGGATATTGTGTAATACATATTCAAAATGTGTCAGAAAAAGTTATCCATATCTATGACCTATGATATAGATTTTGGTTTAGGTTTATTTCAAATTTATTCAAACCCATTTATTTAATTACTATTATTATTATTTTTTTATGTTAGTTGGATAGGCAAACTAGCAAACGTACCACCTGATGTTAAGTGGTCGACGTCGCCCATGAACATAAACTAGTATACCTGGAACGAGCTCAGGCAACTCAATTTATGTGTTGCCTATCCTGAGACATAAGATGTTAAGTCTCGGTGCCAGTAATTACACTGCCTGTCTTGCCCTTCTCTCCGAAACCCAGCAAAGCTGTTTCACGGGAGAAATAAGCAAGATGGTGGTACCCATGCAGCCGGGAGCGCGGCACAGCGCTTCCCTCCCACCGGTCTTAAAATTATAAAAATAAAAAAGTTAATATTTTTTCTTCTAAGGAAGGGCTGGCAGTTCAATAATATTTCTTAAAAGTTTATTTTTTCTAAATGGCAAGAATGGACGTCCATTACCATAAGATATGACTGTCCCCATGAATCTAAAACATGTCGTATATCCTCTAAATCGCTCCGCTTATATAATCGCTGTCACACCCGCTCCACCTCTATCACAGCGACCACGTTCGTCTATAATTATAATTGCTAGCACAGTTGCTCGCAGCACGATAATGCCTTTGTTTTGTGTTCGCTAAAAAACGCGTCCTTAACTAAACAATGCGTATATTTACTCAATACATAATTTATTGCAACCGAGATGTTCATGTTAATTCAAGGATACCTTTGTCTAGATATGGTGACTAAGTCTGAAGATACGCACGAGAACGAAAGAGAGATGGACCGGAGAGATGTATTGAATGTATGTATTTCAATAAAAGTCTTGTTCTTCTTACAACACGATCTATATAATTATTGACTAGAGACTATCAAACACAATTAATATAACGAAATACATATATTTTTATAAAACCACTTGCTTTCCAGTGATTTTGGTATTGGTAGCCAAACGTTCTTTTTTAAACAACTCAAACAAAATGTCAGGGTACATTTTCTCTATAAAAATAGTACTATATTTATAGTATGGTAGTCGAGTGGCACTTTAGTCATACGAATTCTCAACTAGTGTTTGTAAAAACAGAATAGATATGAAACGTTTGCCACATGTCTAGAGGGTGGATGGATGCGGGGAAACGAGACGTTTATCGAAGGGGAACTTTTTTATAGCATAACGAGGCAAACGAGCAGTCGGAGCCTTATGGTGACTACCGACGCTTATACGATGCATTGCCTTTTTCTTTAATATCCCTCAATGGGCTACCGGAAACTCACAAACCGCATGAATCGCGACAACATAGTTGTAGTGAGCGGTACAGAGGTCGTGCTGGCCCAATTCTGATAGTATATATAGTAAGATTTAAAGGTCATGTTACTTGGATAAATGGCCAGATGAAAGATGAAGTATGTATAGCGCCGAATTGTGAAACATCGATAGCGTGATTCAGGATTAGTGGCACTGATTGGTCCGCCCACACTTGACAGTAAGAACTTAAACGAGTCATACATGAAACAGACATACTTATGTCTGTTTCTTATGTTAAATTCATATCGATATGTCGTTCCTTATAAAAGTTTTTAAGTACATTATGTTTTCTAAACCATCTTTTTATATCACAGGGAAATTCTTTATGCGTGTAGCCAGGATCTTCGGGTAGATCCTGACCCTATGTGGGAATTTAAAACCACTGCAAACGCCTTGAGCTGCTTTTTGAGGTTCCCGACAGGATGGTCCTGGCGAAGGCTAGACTACTCCTCGTAAGGGGGGACTACCCGGTCATGTTTCATAGACCCTAGTTTATGTTATTGACAAATATTGGCTTGTAATCTTTGAAGATATTGAAGAACACTTTAGCTACAAACTTTATCAATTGGCTAATCCATTTCTCTTTCTGTAGTAGAGTCATTTGACGTTCAATAAGCTACTTTGACGTACAACATTGAATAAAAATATATATATTTTTTTTTTTTTTTTCAATGGACACTAAGACAGCCGATCACCCGCCAAAAACTTACTTATAAAAATTGAGATCCTTAGATTGATAGGGCGGTTATCTTAAATTATCCGTTGCAATAATTGTTTTATTTTCTTAAAATTTCCTTGCGAAATTATTCATTATAATGTGTAACGGTTTTTCATTGCTAAGGTCCAAATAGCTCTTAACTGATAACAATAAGAGTTAGTTTTGTTTGTGTTTAATATCCTGTGACCATCGTACTAAATCCAGTAAAGTAATAATCAGCCAACGAACAAACACTAATTTGTTGTGTCGCAAGTGATAAGCTTAAGCGTTTGAGCTTTGAAAAAAATCCATAAAATATTTAACAGTAACAGCAATTTACTAGTGTTTTATTTTATTTGTAAGAGGAGCTTGTTTTAGTGTTTAAAATAAATAAAAATAAAAGTTATTGCTATCAGAAATAAAAAAAAAATATTGCATCCTTCGCTGCATAGGAAATTAAAATCAATGAATCAAAAATTATTATTAAAAATTATTATAAAATGAAGGTCTAAATTACTTCACCCAATTTAAAGGAGTGAGTGACACAGGCTGTAAAAATAACCAACATCAGCTCGATAATTGCTATAAAATTAAGTTAATAAATTAAAATATTTTTTGGAGTGTCCCCCGTACTATAGTCGCTGGTCGCTCACTCCCCGTACCACGCAATTATTATCGCTGAAACAATCTCAATCCGATTAAACGCAATAAAGCATACTAGTTGTGCATACGAATTTACATAATTAATTGCTAATTAATATCAACCCGCCAGAGAAAAAATGGGGTTTTGTAGAAAGTTACACGCTTATGTACAGATATACTTATACAACTCTGTTCTAATGAAAAAACTTTTTGCGGATTTTATCGTTCCCGACGTTTCGGATACTTTCATCAACCATGGTCACGGGAGGACTCAATAGTCAGACATAACCATGAAGTTCAAGAATCTGTCAATAATTTATTTAGTTGGATCTATGCAAAAAGATCTAACTGGATCTTGCAGCTGTGAAATATTATAAATATTTCTAGTGTTAAAAATTGTATTATTACTAAAACTGTTTAAAACGGGATATTGGATATGTTTTTAATTTTTATTTTCCAAAGTTGTAAAAGTTACCTATGTCAATACAAGATTTAAAAAAAATGTTATATAAATAAATAATTAAAAAAATAAAAGTCAGATACGGACACCTTCAATCAACCCCCCAATTTAACAAAACAAAAGTGAGCCAAATCGGCTCACGCTAATCAAATGTAGCATTAGGGCCTTTGGGCCGTTAGCATAGATCATTCCGAAAAAAAGGATAATGCCAAAATATCGATTAATTAATACGAAAATTATAATAAATAAGTTCTCAATTTGAATAATGAAATAAACCGCGTTAATTAACCAGGTGGGAAAACGATCTCCGTACAGTGGCCGTGTTGGACGTCCGTTATGGACCGGTCGTCTTGTTTCGTCGTCTGGTTTCATTGAGGGTATTTTTTTACCAATATACATGCCACTGCTGGGATAACATTATTGGAATCAGGCCATACAATATAATGCATGTATAACCATAGAAGTTCGCTATGGTTATACATAAACAAAATAATACTTATTATATGAAATAAGTTTTCCACGCGTTTAAATATCTATTTTCTAAACATATACTTCTTTAGGGTGTAATATTGCATATAATTATTATGTATTGATGCTAAATGTGGCTAAACGTAAAACTAAATACCCCACACTATCCCACTGTTAGGAGGATAATGTGACATTAGTTGTGAGCACTGTGTATAATATAACCTGATAGAGTAGTAATGTGAGCTATAAATTCAGAATCTGGTCAGTGATATGGCACTGACGTATTAGCAATTCAACCAATCAGTGATGAGTATGTACGTCCCATCGGCCAATCATATTAGTCGGCTAATCAGAGAGCCGGTTAGGGTCATTTCGCCTTTTTGCGTCCACTTAGTGGAGTTGTCAAGTTTGAAGGAGAAAATGAAAATGTTTTAGCACTAGTTTTGAATGAAAAATTAGTTTAATGTAATAATTGTATAGTATTTTTACGTTTATCTCAAAGTTTTGGTCAAAACATCTGTTTATTTTCTGTAGAAATTGAAAAATACCAGAATTAGGCGATTTACCCAGTTTCTGTCCACAAAATCCAAATTGCGTCCACCCTTGGACCAATTCGCGTCCACCGATTTAAAAAAGGATGTAGGAGAGATTTTTATAAATAATTGTAAAGAAAGATTGGATTTTAACAATTTCTTTATTCAAGAATATAGAAAATCCACCTTTGGGAATATCAAGTTTTTACTTATTTTATTACTTTTTTTCACCATTTATTCCCAACGCTGGCTGACGCCGGTCCCAGCTTATTTGCTCTACCTGGTCCGCGTATATTTATTTTGTCCTATATAGTAGTCTTGGGAATGCCATACTCGTTGCATATTTTGTCTTTCGGATTTGTTATTGTCACGAATATCACTTAACCCCTTATTAAGTTTTCTTCTGTGTATGATTTTTCTTTTATTATATGTAGTCTCTAAGTGTCTCGTCTTAAACGAGAATAAAAAAAATTAAAAATGCAGCACATTTAAATTTTATTATTAATCGTATTATGATCTTTACTACATACTATTATGATATTTACATTAATATTTGTATTACATTAAAAGGTGGACGCAATTTGCTGCATAGTATCCACTATAGGAATAGTTTGCGTTTAACTTCTATGACTTATTTACTTTAGTTATAAATTCTATAACTAAATGACATATTTATAGTTAGACATCTGTATCTTTTTGTACAATCAGGAGACACGTTAATGTCTAGCGCCAAGAACACATCCAAGTAGTTTGGAGTGAGGCACTGTGTATATATTCTCGAGACATATGTAAAACATAACCTCCAAAACAAAAAAAAAATTTTGGGGCTTTTTTTTTTTTTTTTTATTTATTTATTTATTTAGGTAACAAACAGTCGTTTACAATCATTAATAAACTTTATAACTACAACTAGACCTAAAGTACCATAATTTAGAATATAAAATATCAACATTCAGTAGTAACAATGGTATATGATATAATGAACCTTAACCCTACACAACTAATATCAAAAAACATGTTTATGAGCCAAATATTAAGTCTTTTAATTTAATTTTATACTTTCTTAAGTTGTTACAAAAAATATCAACTGATTTGAGATAACTGTTGTAGTAAGAGCAAGATCGCCTGAAGAAGGTATTTCTAGCGTAGTTTGTATGATAGGGAGGAATATAAAAAGTGTCCATGGTTCGTGAGGATGGTCGCGGTATTTTAAAATTAATTTTGTTTAACAGAGTGGAGGAATCAACTTCATTGTGCAATATTTTAAAAAGAAATATACAATCTAGATATTTACGCCTTAAGTCCAACCGCTGAATTTATTTTGTTATTATT
This sequence comes from Helleia helle, assembly GCA_963853865.1. NCBI lineage: Eukaryota > Metazoa > Arthropoda > Insecta > Lepidoptera > Lycaenidae > Helleia > Helleia helle. Next base: position 2,359,551 of record OY971435.1, read on the forward strand.
GCCAAAACACTAAGACTTCACACTATTTTTAATAAGTTTCTTTTTACGAATTCTACACATATTACAAAAAATTATTGGGTCTCAGCAATTATTTAATACATTTCAAACATGAAAATTATTGCTTGCGCCGATTTGCGATTAAAGAGGTTCAGAGAAAATATTTTATATGACGTTACAGTGAGAATTTTGAGTTTTGACATCGAAGTTGGTTGCTTGTTTTTTAGTTTTATCCTATCGGAACAGGCAAAGGCTAGAGGCCATGCTGCCTATCGTTATCAATATACGGTGTTGTATTAAAAATTAAGTATTTCGTTTTTTTTTCTTGTATTCTCTTTATCTTATTTTTATTTATTTTTTCTGTCATATTTTATATTTGATAAAGGTCTTTCGTATAATATATTTTTTCTGTCGTATTTTTTATTTGATAAACGTCTTTTGTTTCATATATTCGTTTCTGTTAAGAGCTCAATCTTCTTGGTTTCTTCCCAGTTTCCCGTTAATTAATTGTTATTTTGTGTTTTGTTCATTCTGAGTGATTTACTAGTGTTTGTTTTAAAAACTGTATATATTGTGATTGGTTGGCGAATATTGTGGAGAACTGTTCTGGAGTGGTTTTCTATTGTAGGACTGTTCTGATGGTTTTCTGTAGTGTTTGTTTTTAAAACTTAATCTGTGTAATATATAATGTGATTCGTTGGCGAATATTATGGTGAACTGTTCTGGGTGAATAGAATGGGAAGTGATAGTTGATTGATGGGTGCTAGAGGGGCAGAGCCGCGCTTTTTGGCATTTTCCGCCGTTTCTCCAAAGCACAGACAAGATATTTTTGTTAACACAACAGATATGGCAGCATGGCCTCAGGTCTTAGCCGGTTCCAACAGAAAATGCCAATTGGAAAGAAAAATGATAATACAGTCTAATTATTTTTCGAGAAATAACAAAATTATTTAACAAAGTGAGATGTACTATCTCTATCTATGTAATTGTGGTGCTTTAATGTGATTTTAATGTATTTTTTTATTTAGTTTCAACCGATTTTATTCGGTCAAAACTCTAAAAATTAGACATAACCGCTTATTAAATGCCGCTGGAGTTTGTTTCTTGACTTCATCTCCTACCAATTAAATTGGTATTAAATTTTTGCTATACTCTAAGCCAACCCTTGATTTACATTTTAAGTTAAAGGAGAAATGCTGTTATGTTTACAATAGAAAAAACAGTTTGGTGGCTGTAGCAAACCAAGAAGATGGTGTTTATAAGTTGGTCATGGAACATAAACAATGTTTTTTTACTCCTACTTCAACAGTAATTAGTGAAGAGTGTCATAGGAGATTGGCCATTTGAATATAAATGACCAGAATAAAATGAAAGATGGAGCAGTTACGGGAATATCATACACAGACAGCAATCTGAAGAAGAAAATGAGGAACCAGTATCATTTACTTTTAGTAAAGGGGGACCCAAATTAAGTGAATAAAAAAGCTGCCAGAGGGGTATAGATTTCCAAATCTATGTACAATGTTGAGTCCAAATGTTACTAATGATCCAGTCTGTGTCCATGAAGCTCTGGAGAGCCCAGAAAGAGACAAGTGGATTGAGGCAATAGAGGAAAAGCTGCATGCAAGATTTTGAAGAAAATGATGCATGGGTTCCTGTGAGTGAATTACCTTTTGATTAAACTTTAGTACAGTGCAAGTGGGTATTTAAAAGGAAATTAAATAGTGTATGTTACAGAGCATGTTTAGTGGCTAAGGGCACAAGGTTACACAGAGGCCTGGTATTGATTATGAATAGACTTTCTCACCAGATGTCAGACATTCTACTTTGAAATTATTGTTCGCACTATCTGTTCAGTTAAATTTAGATATCACTCATTTAGATGTTAAAACAGCATTCTTAAATGGTTTTCTTAAAGAGGACATTTATAAGGTTCAACTAGTTATTAATTGTGATTCAAATAAGAATAAGATTGTTAAACAAAGTAATTTATGGTTTAAAGCAGTCATCTAGATCATGGTATTGGAGAGTGGAGCAATGTTTATGTGAGTTAGGTTTCAGAAGGAGTCGTATAGAGCCATGTGTTTTTACAAAAATGAATAATGATGTAAAAGTTGTTATAGCATTATATGTTGATGACTTATATTTGTTCCAATAATCAAATAGAGACAGACAAGTTAATTTCAGTATTGAGCTCTAAGTTTAAGATTAAGAATTTGGGTCAGGTTCAACAATGTTTAGGTATGAGAGTTAAAATTGATAATCTTACTCAAATATTATGGAATAATATAATTTATGAAAAACTCGCAGTTTATTTATTCGAATATTTATTGCAAATATTTTACACAAATAAATAAGTGTAGTGTCCTAGGTATATAAATAAAAATTATTGTTGAGTAAATTTGTCTATTTTGGAGTCTGTAATCTGTAACTATCCAAAACTTTACAAAAAGTAATGAAATCCAACAAAAAAAAGTTTCACTGTAAATCATCGCACCAACAACTTTAAAATTTATTAAAAATAATCTGTACAGATAAATAAAATTGAAGTGTCTGTTTGTAATATTAAAATACCCGCTTTTTATTTAATGCATATGGATGTATATGTATGGGACATAATATACCAAAATAGCCTTTTTTACCATTTTTGTCCGTCTGTCTGTCTGTTTGTTCCGGCTAATCTCTGAAACGACTGGCCCGATTTTGATGGGATTCACTGGCAGATAGCTGATGCTATTGGGCGTAACTTAGGCTATAAAAATAATCATCATCAATACGGGTACGGCTGTAAATCCAAGTTGACGCGGGCGAAGCTGCGGGCAACAGCTAGTTAAAAATAATTAAAAATAATAATAATAATAATAATAAAGATAAATAAAATTGGAGTGTCTGTTTGTAATATTAAAATAACCGCGTTTTATTTAATGCATATGGATGCATACACGGTACATATACCAAAATAGCCTTTTTTACCATTTTTGTCTGTCTGTCTGTCTGTTTGTTCCGGCAAATCTCTGAAACGGCTGGGCCGATTTTGGTGGGACTTTCACTGGCAGATAACTGATGTTATAAGGAGTAACTTAGGCTTCAAAAATAATTATCATCAGACCGCGTACGGCTGTAAATCTAAACAAACGCAGGCGAAGCTGCGGGAAACAGCTAGTTAAAAATAATTTTGATTATTTACAAAAAATAATGAAATCCTGAAAAAAGAACTAAGTAACTGATTTAAATCGAAATTAAAAAAAATACGTTCAAAATATTTTAAAAAAATGGTGTACCTACTTGGTGTGCATGTAACAGATATCTATACTAATAGCTTATGAGTTTGTTTGTTTGAACGAGCTAATCTCAGGAACTATTGGTCCGATTTGAAAAATTATTTCAGTGTTAGATAGCAATTTAAAATCGAATAGCTATGTAGCTGAAATATTCTTTATAAAGTCGTCAACCGAAACAAGCGGATCAATTATTATTATCTAAGTATTGCGAACCAAGTATATATTTTTGAACGTATTTTTTAAAATTTCGATTTAATTCAGGTTCTTGGTTATTTTTTCATAATAGAACGAACTAGTTCGCCATTGAATTATGAACTTAATTGAGCGCTCTCAGTGGTGACCGATTAGGCCCAAGACTAGTCTGGTATGAACTTATTAATAAGGTACCAAAGATAGTAATGATAGTATGTAGTAGAGGCTCTGCTCGACTTTCCATACAATTTTTATACTACTCGCTAAGGTGTATCGTTCCTGGAAACTCATGGTAGAGGTACAGAGTGGTACAGATCACAGATGTACCACACACACTACCAGGGGTGGTCAACTTCGACATTATTTGAGACCTATTTGGGGGATTGTTCAGTGCTGCAAGCCTATAAATAAAAATGGGTCTTTCATAATAAAAAAAACTTCACAAAGCTGAAGAGTTATTATTAGTAAAAATATTTAACTATTATTATAAGTTTTAAAACATGAATTGTTGAGCATTTTGTGTTTAAAAAGTAAATAAACTTAAAATATATTTAGTGAAAATCCTTATATTCATTTTATGCAATGGTAACATTACTACAATTGAAGTTTAGTCTGTGTTGAAGTTTAAACTTGGAATTGTAAAATGGCTGCTTTGTTTGTTTTCATTTGCTCTATGGAGTTATTTGAAGTGAAGCTGCTAATAAGTATAAACGTTAATATCAGATTTACAAAAAAAAGAAATATCCCACAAAAAACAGTTTCACTGTAAAATGTCGCGCCAAGTACACCTCTAACTATATACACGTATAGCAAAAATAAAAAAATAAACTAATCTTTACAAAAAATATGAAATAAAAATACCCAAGTACACAAAACCTGTCGGATTAAAAGAAACACTCATTAAAAACTGTGAAAATTGAAAAAAACAATTGGTGTAGTATATTTACAAAAAAAAAAAAAAATTTGCAATCTACAAAAAAATATAAATAAAAAAAAATTATTGTGATTTTCAATAATTGCAATATTTTTGTGGCAAATTTTACAATTTAAAACAATTTTTTAAACGTACCTACTTGGCGCGCGTCATTTTCGATGTATTGTAAATGGCTTCACAATATCACTAACGCCCGAATACTCAAACGAATCTCAAATGTAAGACGTACTTAAACTCATGCTACGACGTGTCAGATTCAAAGAAAAAAAGAGGGACAACACGAGTTTAAGAACGTCTTAAATTTGAGATTCGTTTGAGTATTCGGGCGTAAGATAAATTATTAATGTCAACTATCAGTTCGAGAAGTTTGTGTTCCTCAAGCATTCATTAATGTTATAATTTTCAAAAACAATTTAATAAACATTATCTAAGGTAAAGTACCCAGTAGCTGCTCAGGAACCAGTACCTGCCCACTCTCTGCATTTGTATATCTATATTCGAAAATGCAGATATACAAATAAAAAGAGTGGAAAGGTGGTTCTGAGCAGTTACTGGGTACTTTACCTTACACTATAGTAATAAAATCATTTCCTTATTTCTTGATTCAATTAAAAGGCAAGAAAGCGTCATATTCATATGAGTATAAATGTAATAGGAATAAGAAATATATAAAGAAATGGGTACGAGCTTGAATTTTAATTCTAATAGATTTGATTGAAGAGATCAAAATAATCATTAGTGAGGCCAACTACATGGCGTAGAAGGGTTGCAACAATTGTTGTTTTTATACTCCTTTTCCATACCACTTTCCTGGCTGTAGATCACAGAATAATATTACCCTAGCTCTAGATTAGCCATGAAAAAATTTGGGGTACTCAATGACGCGCGCCAAGTACGTTTAAAAAATTGTTTTCAATTGTAAAATTTGCCACAAAAATTTTGCAATTATTGAAAATCACAATGATTACTTTTTTTAATTTATATTTTTTTGTAGATTGCAAATTTTTCTTTTTTTTTTGTAAATATACTACACCAATTGTTTTTTTCAATTTTGACAGTTTTTAATGAGTGTTTCTTTTAATCCGAGAGGTTTTGTGTACTTGGTTTTTTTATTTCATATTTTTTGTAAAGATTAGTTTATTTTTTTATTTTTGCTATACGTGTATATAGTTAGAGGTGTACTTGGCGCGACATTTTACAGTGAAACTGTTTTTTGTGGGATCATAATAATGTGGAAGCAAATTGGCTATTATAATATACATAATAATAACGTTAAAATAAACATAAACCCAATATTTCTTTCATATTTCATCACATAAAAATAATCAACCAACTAGGACATAGATAGACTAGTTCGCGTTCATTGCGGACGCAAAGTGGAATATTTATAAATTTGGTGTAGTAATTCGCGTCCACCATATTTTAACCGTTAACAATTAAAAAATCAAACAAATTCATGATTATTTTTATTTCTTGTTTTATTATTAAGATCTAAGAATAGCTATGTATCTAAATTTCACATGAAACAATGAAAAACTTACCGTGAAACGCGCTGCTGCTCCCTATTTTTTAACTACTATTTCACACTTCCGCTTTCTTTTTTTACATAACAGATACTAATTATTATTTTTAATAGGAAAAATTGCACATAAGGAAACTTTGCCTATGTGTGTGTGCTTGTCTTATATATTGGGGTATTGGCAAAAATTACTTTTAGTTTTATTTTGTGTTGGTATACTTATTTTCAAGCTTTTTTCAAAGGATACCCGTCAAATGGACGCAGCTTTTACAGTCATAAGGTCTGGAATTGACATTAAACTATTATCATCACGGTTGACTGACCCGTCTACGGGACTATAGACGGCTGTAGATTGACAGAGGCCTATATCACTGAATGCCAAGACGGTCAACCAACCTCTTGAATCTCGACGGGTCTTGACACACATTCATGAAAACTGGAATTGTTCCACGACTTTGTAACGTAACGTTACTGTTACACTTAACTGTAAGCTACTTAGATACTATCTTTTTTGTCATGCAATAAACACGAACAAAACAAACGAACTTAAAAACAAAACATTCAAAAAACTTTGGTATACGAATCATAGTTTTACAAAAAAGGAACGAAAAAGACAAAATAGTTCTTCAACTCGAAATAAACGAAGTTGCAGTTTTTGATAAATTTGCAGTTTTTGCAAGCGCAATGCAGTAACTGCCGACCTTCTGTCGCCCTGGTACTAGGTTAATTAATAACACAAATTATATAGAGTGTACTGTACCATGTACCAGTCATATCAGTTTTATGCTGCCTTAGTACATATTGTAGAGGTTCCTCAATTACTGACAAGCTGTTGTGGACTAAATTTTGATATAAAGTTACGTCTAGGAGTTCATTGAAGGAGGCCTCCGGTGGTCAGAAAATGCGATGATTTTTATAAGGAACCAACATTTGATTTTATAGCGGTTTATAAAGATTTTCACATGCCCGACTTTTTGGATACTTTACCGTAACAGGGTCAGGGCAGATTTCCCGTGTCTGTAGGTATGCATTAAAATGCATACTCTTAAACCGCTCTTTGTACTCTAAAGATATTGAAAACGTAATTTTTCTTTGTAATATTAGTAACCAACAAATCTTTTGCATTTTTGACGTGATAATGTCTTATAAAATTGAAAACCGCACGAAAAAGTGTCCCGTTCCGCTGTCAAACGTTAGAACCCAAGCGTTGGCTTGGAAACCGTGATTATATATAACAAACGTTAATACACGACAACGTGTTTTGTGTTTTTGTGTTTATTTCTACAATTTAATAAGATGTAATTGATTTCCTCCATAATGTTCAGTCTGATTTAATTTTGTTCACTTCAATTTACTGTTTTTCTCAAAACAGCGGCAAAAAAGGTAATTATATTTTATAAGACGTTATTTGAAATTAAATAAAGTCAAATTCGAAAACAAGTACGATATTAAAAAACGTTATTAAAATTATGGAATTTTAAACGTAAAAACAATGAGTGTAGAAAGCACCCCCGTGAATGGGCTAGGGTTGCGTGACCAGCCGTTGTCTGACCACCGAGGGGTCAGCTGGGGTGGGCAACGTAATTATGAGAGAAATTGGTTTATATTTCCAATTACGGGCATGACCTTTATGCCCATGTATACCATTTTGTAGTATTGGGTACATGATGTCACTTCGTCTTCATTTTTCACAATTGAAATCAAATCAATTTTTGAAGTGAAAACTTCTTTAGCATCGTTGGGATTTGCAAGTCGATGAAACGTAAAAGCGACAGTAAAAAGAGACAGACATATAAATTCATAAGATTTACCGTGGGAGAAAATGAGATAGGAAGAATTATACAGTGTTTCTTATGTTTGTGATTTTTAAAGGTTTCACCTCTACCATGTTTTTTTTATAGCAATTTTGCATAATTTGAGGAAGTAAAAACTAAAATCTCATTACTAAACTTTCCTAGAAATAATATTCCTAAAATAGTTATAGTAATATCTATTGGACTATCTATTTTATTATATAATACACATATTTAATACACATCCATAACCCAGGAACACAGAAAATATTTTTGTTCCCTGGCGGGATTCGAACCCGCAACCTCCGGTTTGAGCGCCAACGCGCTTACCACTGAGCCACAGAAGTCGTCATTATCAAAATATATAAACATATTGGAAGTGCGTTTTTAGTAAGACTTTTACAATAGGGCCGTAACATAACCAGCGTTATCATGTGGAAATATGTCATCTATATCTACTAATATTATAAAGCTAAACAGTTTGTTTCTTTGAACGCGCTAATCTCAGGAACTACTGGTCCGATTTGAAAAATTATTTCAGTTTTAGATAGACCATATATCGAGGAAGGCTATAGGCTATATATAACATCACGCTGTGACTAACAGTAATTAAGTTGAGTAAGTTAACGCGGATGAATCTACGGGCAACAGCTAGTGTCTGAATAAACTGACAATCTAGACGAAAATACAAAAAGTTAAATAAACTGGGTGACAACCCGTTATTTTTCTTATGTCTCAGGATAGGCAACACATAAATGAGTTGCCTGGGCTCGTTCCAGGTATACTAGTTTATGTTCATGGGTGACGTCGACCACTTACAATCAGGTGGCACGTGGAACCTTTTTTCTGGTCGCAGTGGAAATGTTTTGCGCATTCACCCGGAAACGACTTTAATCTAGTATTTTTATAGCATAACCAGAGATTATGCAGATGCGTCGCCCTCCCTTTCTATGTCCCCCCAATGGCCCATCGGAAACTCAGAAACCTCACGAAACGCGACAGCATAGCTATCACTTTACGCTGATAACATGTGAGCGAGAGGTACCACCCCCAATTTGGCTCACATTTTTCCACGCCCTACATTTGGTGATAGTTATGTCCTCTCCATAACACATCTGCTTTCTGCTGTATCATTACTCTGTTCCTAACTGTAACACTTTTGTGTAGTTGTAAGACTAGTCTTGTTTATCACTGTCAGTATTTTAAACTTTCACATAAGAAAACTAATATATTTCCTCACGATATATTCAGTATCGTTAATCATCACATAGAAGTATGGAGCTGATACATCATAGCTAATTAACTTCTCCCAGGGACTGGTGGGACTACATAACAATGGAACACGCCATGTGCCAATGTGAAAAACATCAATATTATATTTATTAGATAGATGCATCGAGCATATAACCGAAATAGAGCGGTAATGTTTTGTATTAAAAAAAATTCCGCCTTTGTGCGACGCTGCGCCAGTTTTGCGCTCTGATTGTGACGCGTGATTGGCCGATAGGACGTACCTATATATAACTGGTTGGTTGAATGGCTGTTACGTCAGGGACAAATCACTGACCAGTTTCGGAATTGTATGGCTATATGCTAGATGGTTAGATGCGACATCAAGTTACAAATCTAGCGAACTCTAGAGTTGTTGTTCTGTCCAAACATTGGCGTATTGTTAACACTTTATATAAAAGTCATGATACTTAACAATTTTATGTATTTCTTCCATTAATCCCCAAATAAGATTTCATAGAATATTTGAACTACGCCTGGAAAAAAATATATTTTTTTCTGTCTACCTTTTAGTGTGACAAATATCAAATTATTTGTAATGATGAAACGTTATCAGTTGTTCAGAAAATCGGTATTTTTCATGACAACGCGACCACAACGCCCTCTACTGGGTCCATTATTGTAGACAAATCTATCCAGACACTCACATGGAGCTACGAGGCAAACTAGAATTGTACATATTATTAAGACTAGCTGTTGCACGAAGCTTTGCCCGCGTTAACTTACTTGATATAACTCCTATTAGTCATATCGTGATGTTATATAGCCTATAGCCTTCCTCGATAAATGGGCTGTCTAACACTGAAAGAATTTTTCAAATCGGACCAGTAGTTCCCGAGATTAGCGCGTTCAAACAAACAGACTCTTCAGCTTTATATTATTAGTATAGATTATATACATAAAAAATAGTTATAATAAATTAAGTATGATAATAAAAACAGAAAGCTCCTGAATGCGAACTTAAAGCTTAAAAGCTGTCGGCGGGGGTGAATACCCTGCGCTATCTGCACATCTACGGGAATCGAACCCACAGACCAGCGGCCCGTGACAGTGGAACATTTGTGTAACATGTGACTAGCTGTTAGCCGTGGTTTCGCTTGCTTGAACTTTTACTACTGTTGATATTGGAGCATTCCTGAATATAATATTATATCGTAAACTATTCTATAATAAGTTGTTACTGGGAAAAAGTATCCAATGTCCTACCTAGTCGTATAAACATGTGCAAAAATTCATGAAAATCTGCCGTTGTATGTAGTTCATGTCGGAAACTTCGAGCATTCAAAAATCTTAATTAATCGCGACAAAATAAACACAATTTGTTTTATTATGAACGAAATACTAAGTTAATACTTTCTCAAATAATATAGTTAATTTATTTATAGTAGGACTAACAGTATTTTGACTTTTATGGAATAATAGAAAAAAAACCCAATGAGCACTGCTGAAAGTTACTAAATGCGAACTGTTTAAAAAGTACGTAGGTACTTTAACTTACAAAATATTTGACTGAATAAAACATTCCTCATAGACTCGTGAATAAAGTCAGCATTATATCTAGTAAAACATTTACCTACTACATAAGGAATTTGCATTTAAGATAAAGTCGAATTATTAAGAATTTCCCTTTCTCAGTATACATGGAAAACAACCTGAACAAAATATAAAATCGATAGTCTTCTAAAAGAGCAAAATAACTAAATATACAGTGGGGTAGATATAGAGTGAGGTGGAAATAGAGTGGGGTAGAGATAGAGGAAGGAGCTGGCCACGCCTCGTCTTCTGAGGTGCTGGGGTGGTTCAGGGGTAAACTACTTGCGCAAAACTCGCTCGTATACTAAAAGAGTATGATCCATTTTCGTTTGGTGGGTTCATTAATTAATTTCGATTAGGTTTTTCCCGACCCAAAAAAACTTACAAGCTTTTTAAATGAATCAGAGTTGTTTTCTATTTACGCGAATTCCACTCATAGTGAAACAACTTTTACGGATTTAATCGTGGATTTTTACATTTCGGATACTTACAGTCAGTTCTGGTTGTAAAGTATCCGAAACGTCGGGAATTTTAAGACGCACCGCGATAAAATTCGTTATAATTGTTCCATTATAATGAATCAGAGTTGTAAAAGTTCGCGTTGTTTCCAATTAGCTGTGGTAAGAAGTAGTACTGCTTTGCAGCCGAATTCGGCCGGCACGACCTGGGTGGTTCGTGCACCTCTCGTTCACATACCGGCATAAATTGACAGATGTGCTGTCGCGTTTCATGCGTATTGTGAGTTTCCGGTGGCCCGTTAGGGGGATAGAGAAAGAAGGGCAACGCATCTGCATTATCTCTGATTGTGCGAATGTGTATGGGCGTTAATGGTGACTAAAAGGCTTCGACTGCTCGTTTACCCTCCTTTGCTATAAAAAAGCTGTTGTAGTCATGTTCACTATAGAATCAGCTTAGCATTCGATGTGATGATTCAATATAAGAACGGTAATAACTAGCTGTTGCCCACTAGCCGTGGTCAACTTAGATTTAGAGCCATATTCGGATGAGGTACTTGTATGTAGACCCCGAGTTGTTTAAATCAGATAGTTTCGAAGATAACTTCCCATAAGTATAGATTGATAGGTTTTTATGTTAGTGCCTAGTTTATTTGCAAATGCTACAATTAAACTTTTACTGTGGACTTGTATACGTGACTATCGATGGTGTAATGGAGTATGTAAGTAAACAAACACATATTAGGTCTGTTTGCTGCTTGACAAAAAATATTACGTAAGTCAGATGTTTGATGAAACTTAACACATCTACACGTGTAAAACTAGGATATAATATGATCCCCACCATGGTTCAGGCCTGGACGTGGCGGTGGGGCTTAGTAACCTAGGATGAGCCCAGCACCTTGGGCGAAGCTAATTGAGTCGAGAGGGCTCTTTGTACCCCTCTTATAAGAAGAGGGGACAAAAGAGCAGGGGGTAAACGGCACCCCACCATGGTTCAAGCCTTGTCGTGGCGGTGGGGCTCAGTAACCTAGGCTGAGCCGCTGCACCTTGGGCGAAGCTAATTGGACCAAGGAGGCTCTTTGTACCCCTCTTATAAGAATGAGGACATAAGAGCAGGGGGCAAGGTGTGAGGACGGGAACCTCACCCCATTGTACTGTCCCGACGTAGGGAGGGGTTGTTCTGTGGTGCGGGACAACCCCTCTGTGGAGGTGGTGTCGTTCCCTTGGGGGACTGACTAGCCGTCGAGGTGCCCTGTTTGCTCATTAGATCCGGGGCACTTCACCAAAGGCGGTATTGGTGGCACTCGCCGGGTTTTAGTGGGTAGAGCTGCGTCCACTTACAAGCTTTTCGGGCGCAGCGAGTCACACATACCCGCGTGGTGAGACCCACATTGCGGGATGCCTCAGAGCATTTCCCCGCGTTAAAGAAAAAAATCGGTTGTCTGTAAAGTCGGTTTACTGACGATAGTTGAACGTGACAACGTCATAAGAAAATGGAACGCCTCAGAGCGAGGTAGCGCCGCATACGTCATCGCATACGCCATGTTTTTTCGTTCGTGCAGCCGGCTCCATCGAATTATAAGACGTTGTCACGTCAAAAAAGGACAGAACATAATCATTATCAGCCTACACACAGTCAATTGTATAGACTTGCTAGGACTATTGACACGTTTTTATATTTCTTCTCGTGTCTAATTTCATAAAACATTTCATCTGTACGCAATCATGAAGACAATACACAAATACTGCGGTTAATTTTAAGCTATTTTGCCTCGTTAGACGTATTATATTTAATGACAGACAATTTCAGGAAATAAATTTATGTAATAATAGAAAATGCCATGCCACAATGCCATCTTTAAACGCGGTAAGCACCCGTAATAATATTAGTATAAATATGAATAGTGATCGTGTTACATTAAAATTAATTCTAATTTGAATTTCAATTTTAAAACCTCCATCTCTAGGATAGGCAATGTATACTCTCGCGTGATCTCACGACTTACCATCAGCTCTGTCCCATCTACGTCACGCATCCTCCCAGGTGAAGTCGCCCAACACATAAACAAGACAATGTCCTTGGCGCCGTGTCTCCGGAGTACGCACCAGGCCGATGCGTGCGGTCACGTGATCGCGTGACGTGCCCACGTGCGCCCGTCACGCGAGCGTCACTCAATGGGTAGCGTGTTTGGATGCACGGTCGACCTCTATGGGACGTGTCCTGCTTGGTCACGGCGCTCGTTGATGAGCGAAGCAAGAACAAGAGGAGGACCAATGTTGGTATTGGACATGCTTGTTCAATCATGGTCTTGCATCAGTACTTCTAATTTTGCCCTTGGTGTTGGTCTCAGCGTTCATTGAGGGGTTTTAGCACAAGACGGAAAACTGACGGGGTCCCTAATACACTGGTAATTTTAAGGATGACCTGATTTTTTTTATAGAAGAGGGGGCAAACGACAATAGGTTCGTCATCATCATCATTATCCATCCACTCCTGAACATAGACTTTCAATGAACGACAAGACTACCGATGCCTCGCCACTCGCATCCAACATGGACCGGTTACTGCATCTTCTTCCTACCTGGTCACAGGGTCACACAGGTTCGATGACACCATGACGATGATGATGATGATGATCAGGCCTGTGATGACTTGTCAAGTGACATGCTCGATCGTTATGGGCGTTCATAAGAGATTTGATGTTTTTTTTATGGCATATGGTGTGAAACGAGGTGGAAGGGTTGCGCTGTACCAGGCTCCCGGCTCCTTGGGTACCACCATCTTGCTTATTTCTGCCCTAAAACAGCTTTGCTGTGTTTCGGATGGAAGCAAGACAGGCAGTGTAATTACTGACACAGAGACTTAGCATCCAACCCGACGTCAGGAGGCCATGTGGTCGAAGACTTCACTGTTGGCGGGGGCAACCCCCCACTAATAATGAACCATAAGTGAGCCAAATCGGCTCACAATAATCCGACGAAGCATTAGGACCTTTTGGACAACAATTGCAACACATAAATAAGTTGTAGTGGCTAGTTCCAGGTTTATGTTCATGGGTGACGCTAACCACTTATCATCAGGTGGTTCTTCTGCCCGTTTGCCTATCCAATTATAATAAAAAACTAACAGTCGGAGCCTTATGGTGACTACCGACGCCCATTACAAAGGGTGCCTTTGCGTTGCTACCTTTTCCCCTTATTTGACGTCGATCACGGGACCGACGGTCGGAAACGAGGTCTTCGCCACCTACGGCGGAGGCGGTGTTGAGTGCGTGTAATGAGTGTTATATGTGTACTGTGTATTAAGGTGGGATGCTTTAGGATGGAGAGGAAAACGATTATTGGCAACCGTGGTAGGAGGTCCACTGCTATACTGAATTCTATAGCATTGCTGTAACATATTATAGTTGTCTATATACTCGTTGTTACTTATCTGTGTAGGTCTCCCTTGTTCGTCCATATGGGCCCGTATTCATAAACGATCGCGTGCTCTCTCTCTCGCGTGAGCCGCGGCATATGCGTGAGCAAGACAGTAAAGGTCGTGATTAGGTTACGTGTCGTGTGTAACGTTGAGGCCGCGGAAGCTTCCATGTTGACGTTAAGGCCTAAATAAAGAGGTTTAGCAGGGGATGGGTGCTGATGATGATGATGAGAGCCTATAAGAAGGAAGGAAAATTCCTTTCATGACGCGGACAGGTGGCGCAGTTTCATAAGATCATCATCAAAATCAGCCTCTATCACTCCACTGAATATACGCCAAGACGACCGATCTCTTGCCACTCGCATTCAACATGGACATAGCTTCGAGAGGGAAGCCAAAGGAGGATTCAATTAGGAAAGGCAGCATTCAGGAAGCTTAGCCATATTCTCACATCGCAGAGCTTAAAGAAGTCTTCGACCAATGTGTTCTCCCCGTGATGGCTGAAACGTGGCCTCTAAATTTACGACTGGTCCGTAAGTTTGCCGTAGCTCAACGTGCAATGGAAAGTGCTTTCCTGGCTGTTTCTTTGACAGATAGGATTTGAAACGAAGACATAGGATCATAATACAAAATATTGCACTGAAAGCATGTAATGGGTAGAGCAGATGCTCTGATACTTTATCGGCCGAACGCCTTATTCCCAAGTATTATTGTGCGCACAAAATTTCTAATACCTTTTATTGTAACTTCACGTACATAATCAACTGGTGAAATCGGTTAAACTTATAATAAGGGTTGGGGTAATGGGTGTACGGGGCCCGCGGAATTAGCATACTTCATTGTTAGTTGCGGACCCTCATTTCTGGCATATAGCCCCGAGTCTGGCTAATGCCAGGGTTTAGGGAGTTAGCGGTTGCGCTTTTTTATTTAGAATTCCGCGGGTAAATAGGAATATTAAGGAGGGTATTTAAAAAATCATATATACATATGTGACACATCTATGTTCATATTTTAAACTTATTTGATAATATACTAATAATGAATTTAGTATATTTGTATAAGGTCATACAAAAAAACTACAGCCTGTGTTCTGACTCTACCCTTTTGGATTTTAAAGTTATTTTTTAAATAATAAAGACAAAAAAATATGTTGGTTTTGTTTGTAAAAATTTATAATTCGAAACAAATTTTAATTACCATTCAAATCTGTAATTTGAGATCTGCTTTTTGAAACTCCTAGGTTATATATATAAAACTGCGCGGTAGTTTTATCATTCAAAATATTTAACGGAACCCATAGTAATGCATCCTATTCGAACTTCGTAATTTTTAAAGACTCAATAAACTTAATACCCAATTTTCAATATTTTCTCTAATGCTACATTCTTCTTGGCTTAAAAATGTGTTTATTATACGCCTGGAATTAACGTATAGATATTTAAAAAATTCTACAACTGTGTGTATTGTATTGTATTTGTCAAAAGATCACCATAGACATGTCTTTTTTATAATATAAAGTGACGAACGGACATCGGCCCACGGCATAGTAAATGGTTACCGTCGCACTTCGTAAGTTTATCAATCATGATCATCGATCATCGTCATTTAAACTGCTGAACGTTAAGATGGCACGCCGGCTTATAGCATCCAACTTGGAATGGCTATTGCTGCCTTCTATTTTCATGATCAATATTATCAAACTTTGACCAATATACCTGCATAGGCTAACTGGTAGACGTGTCACCTGATGGTAAGTGGTCGACCTCGCCCGTGAACATAAATTAATTAATTAATTCACCTGGAACTAGGCCAGGCAACTCATTTAAGTGTTGTTAATGTTATGTCTCTATGCCAGTAATTACACTGCCTGTCCCTTCTCTCTGAAATACAGCAAAGCTGTTTCGCATGAGAAATGAGGAGGCTGGTGGTACCCATGTAGACGGGAGCATGGCACAACGCATCCCCATGGTAAGGCTGCTAAACAAAGGTCCATTACATGAACAACATGTTCATTTTTTCATATACATCGTTATAGTCAATACGGGTAAGCCTCATTATGCAGTCATTTCGGCTAATCAGTTCGGCTAGAAGCTGCTAAATTGAAAGTCTACCGGCCGATCAGGTTTAATGAGAACGTAAATATATGGTATTGTCTAGTTTTTGTCTTATGGCTTTATGTTTATGGATGATCTGTTTATTGACTCTGCGCCGGTTGGCAAAGTGCGATAACCTACGATCTATTTCAAACACATTTTTTCTTATATGTTGTTTAATGTTTAAGCAAATTATACACATTATAATGAAACGTTAGGATTTTATCGCTGATACCGACATTGTGAGTATTTCACTCACACAGCAATAATGGTCAAGGGTTTTTTTTTATTAATTTAAAATTAATATTATTTTTTATTAGGCTAAGTAAGATTTTTCTCCCTAAAATATTTTTGAATAAATACCCAATATTAGAAATTGAATTTTAAACGTTCGTTCATGAGTCAGCAGTATACTGCACTAATTGATTGTCCGCCATTCATCAGTATTATTAATTGTAATTAGTGTACTAACAGACTGTCATTTCTAGAAATTCACTTTACTATCGTAATTAAGATAAAATGCTATCCTGAATGTTTTAGGTTACTTTTCTTTATGTTATTATGATAGGAAAAGTAGGTGCCTGATGAGTGGTCAGCGTCATGAACTGGGAGTATTCCAGGCCATATGTTTTTTTTGCTTGGTGCAAGCCTAGTCGCTGCGGTATATTTATTGGAATAATTTTAAATGAAAGAGTACGTTATGTGTTCTTGTCAGTATAATTCAACATTATCTTTTTTTCTTCGTACATAATCCTTCATCATATGTTATTTCTAAAACTAAGCTTAATACCCAAAGTTTTAAGGTCTAATATGGTTTATAGACACATAACACCTTCATTCAATGTAAAAAATCAAAAATTTCAAAAATGCTACATAACCCCTTCATCCACCATTACCTGTGGGAGGGAAGCGCTGTGCCGCGCTTCCGGCTGCATGTTGCTTGTTTCTCCCGTGAAACAGCTTTGCTGTGTTTCGGAGAGAAGGGTAAGACGGGCAGTGTAATTACCGAGTTTTGTTAAGAGGTAGTGCCATGCTGCTTAGCAGCTGAATTGGGCCGGCACGACCGGGGTGGTACCTCTCGCTCACATAACACCGGCGTCAAGTGACAACTATGCTGTCGCGTTTCGTGCGGTTTGTGAGTTTCCGGTGGCCCATTGGCGGGGGGGTTAGGGAAAAGGAGGGCAACGCATCTGCATAATCTTTGGTTGTGCGGATGTGTTTGGGCGTCGGTAGTCGCCAAACGGCTTCGACTGCTCATTGCCCTACTATGCCATAAAAAAAAAAAAAGAACCGAGACTTAACATCTTATGTCTCAGGATAAGACTCGTTCCAGGTAAACTATTTTATGTTCATGGGCGACGTCGACCACTTACCATCAGGTGGCACGATTGCCAGTTTGCCTATACAACTAACATTTAAAAAAATCCCCTCATGTCTTCAATCATAATTATCAGAGAGAGACATGAGATGGTTAGTGCTAATAATTACACTGTCTATCTCGCTCTTATTTCCGAAACACAGAGAAGTGGTTAATCAAAAGAAATACGTATATAATAATAAAATATTATTGAACGACGAATAAGCAGATATTCGGTTTAAGCCGTTTGCCCGTCGAGGTCTGCGCTGATATATGTCTCAATTATGAACCAGTGCCGCGCAGTGGGGTCCCGGAGAGGCGACGGTGACCGCGCTACAATAACTTACACCACGTAATTATTGGAAAATTGCGTTTTGATTTATAACATATTTATTTACATATTTATATTTTTATATTGACTTATGGCTTTTGTTTATAATGAGCTTTTATCTAAAGTTTGTATAGTGGATATATAATTTTTTTTTTCACCACGTTAACCTAGCCCCGTAGTACGATTGTAAGGACTTGTGTTACGGGAACTAGGTACATAGATAAATTTAAGGATACGGTAGGATTGATTCGAGCTCTACGAACGATGAGAGTTGCAGAATTTGCATTTAAGAATTAAATAGGTAAACATACATTAAATATCCATGGCTATATTCATCATACTCTACGGGATTCGTACCTGCGACCGCTGAGTGTAGTATTCAGTAGCGTGATAATATACATATCCTATTAAATTCTCGAAAAAAAAATTGGATGCTCTATTTAATGTTTTTTTTTATTTTAATTAAAAATAAATAAAAAACAAAATCGCGTTTTATAATAAAACGTAATATTAATAAAATATAAAAATAAGAGGAATTATTGCTCTAAGCTGACCTATAAAAATTACATCATGATATATAGTAACAAATCAGCAATACTATAATATTAATTATAAAAATTTGCTACGGAATCCACTATAGAAACCCTAAAAATCGAATAAATTTTTAGCCATCAAAAAAATCTTGGCATATTGACCCAACAGAAGTTCTTCGAACCCAACCCGGGAACCGAATTTCGGACATCGAGACTTATTCGTAAGATGACACCCTTACTCGGGTATCGGCCGTACAATAATGACCTTTAACGCCTTCCTACCAAGCCTTAGCCCTTCTAAAGGACTAACAAACATCAAAGAAAAAATAATCTTATAACCACGTGCTAAGGTGTATTTTGGTAGTTTTTGTGTGTTACGAGGTATTCGGTTACTAAACCAGAGTATTTTCCGTACCATTAGGTATCCAACATCTGTATAACAAACGCGTTTAACTACCACTTTTTGGTGGTTACCGATTAATGGAGTCACCACATTTATGTGTGGCTTTAAAGGTCGCGAGTTCGATTCTATAAGTTGTATGGTTCATGTTAATACTAGATGTATAAAGAAGAAAAATTAGACTTTTAATTTTTGTATCCATAATTCAATTTCTTACTTCAATATTTTTCAATGTATTGTAGGTTAGGCTTCATAAAAAACTTATACATTGTTAAAATTAAGGCCCAGAAAGTATTATACTTGTATATTATATAAAATAATATAACTATAGTTTTGAAGAAATACTTCTTAAAAGGATGAATTGAGTACGGCTTATAACTGTCATTTCATCCTAGGTGGCCTGATCACCTTGAAGCCTGGTGTACCATAACCACCTGTATGCTTTCATATTAAAAAAAATAGTATAAAATTTTTATTTAAATAAATATTATTACGGGAGCTTACCGCGTCTATAGGTTTATTGAGGTCCCGATATTACAGCAATTTTTCATGGCGATTGAAACTATAAATGTGGTAAGCTACGAAACAATATTTATTTAAATATGAATAGTGATCGCGTTAGTTCAAAACAATATATATATACTATCGTAGTATATTTTTTTTGTAAGAAACCTAAATCACCGTTTATACAACTTTTACAGTCTACTACATATTATTAACTGCTTATTTCTCATCATGTTTATTAACTATTGTAACGATGGTATTAAAAGCCTTACCTAGATTTGATATCGAGTTATTACCACTTAAAATAATAATCCGCCAGAGAACTAAGGTTACCGATGGCACCGAACGAGCTTATTCTTGGGTGGCAGTGGGCTGGTCACACACTCAGGAGAACGGATGGCTGATGCCAATAAGGCGGTGGGGCTCAGTAGCCTAGGGTGAGCCTAGCATCTTGGACGAAGCTAATTGAGCCGAGGGGGCTCTTTGTACCCATCTTATAGGAAGAGGGAACAAAAGAGCAGGGGGCAAGGGGCGAGAATGGGAACCTAACCCCATTGTACTGTCCCGACGTTGGGAGGAGTTGTTCTGAGGTGCGGGACAACCCCTCTGTGGAGGTGGCGTCGGTCCCTTGCGAGACTAGCTAGCCGTCGAGGTGCCCTGTTAGTTTAACAGATCCGGGGCACCTCACCAAAGGCGGCACAGGTGACACTACACACTAGTGGGTAGAGCTGCGTCCACTTACCATCTTTCGGGCGCAGCGAGTCCCACATAACCGCCTGGGGAGACCCACTCTCCAGGCGGGATGCCTGAGCATTTCCCGGTGTTAAAGGAAAAAAAAGGTGGAAAGATGATCTCCGTGCGGTAGCCGGTCCATGTTGGATGCAAGTGGCAAGGGATCGGCCGTCTTGGTGTTCATTGAGTAAGGCCTATGTCCAGCAGTGGACGGATAGGGGCTGATGATGATGATGATGAAAATATCCAAATAAAGAACTAATTTAATTGTTGTATGACTCTGAAACGACCTATTCGCTTCAATAGCTTCCTCTAAATATCCCACTTAGGTATTTCCAAATTTTGTATGAGACAAAATAGTTAAAGTTTGTGGACCCCTATCAACGCGATCACCATAATTAGCTATTTGTCTAATTTCGGCTTACACGAACATCAAAGCGGAGAATTCTACTTATAATTACCTTTGCACTACACTTTGCACTTAGGTACTACTACATAAAAATCGCCATCTAACTACAAATAATATTTAGCTATTAAATACATTATATGTATTTAATATATTATTTAATAAAATTATTCAAATTTAATTTAATTATATTCATCAACAATTAAAGTTATTTAAATTATTCAAAACTAATGATCTCACACTCATGCTCTAATAATTCATATAAACTGAATTATTCAAGAATAATTAAATTATATTCAACAATTATTGAATTAGATAATTCATAATTAAATTAAATTCAACAAAAATTGGATTGTTAATGAATTAACCGTTTCATAGGAATGATTTCATTGTATAAACGCGCCGGCTCTTCCAGGAATTCCCTGATTCAGTTCAATCAAACCCATTAACCTTTTTCAAGGATCTAACGGGATATTGACCTTTGAAAATGCATATTAGAAACTGAGCAATATATTTAGGTACTTGTGTGGTTGATGATTCCGTCTCTGTGTAGTTGTCTAATAACTTAATGGTTAACATTTTTATATTAGTTAGATGGGAAAACTTACAAACGACCTACCGAATGGTATGTAGTCAACGTCACCAATGACCATAAACGAGATTCCCTGAGACTGTGCACAGCATGTGTTGCCTGTTCAGACGTAAGATGTTAAGTCTGTCATGTTTTTCTTTCTGAAACGTTCCTGCTATCCCTGAAAAGCTGCTTATGAAAGAAATAAGGAGAAAGATGTAGATGTTTCTATGCAGAGCGCGTGGCACCAGCGCTTATCCCTTATATCAATACATTTTTATGGACAATGTGGATCACTTGGATCACTTACTTGGCTTGTACTCTCCCCTTTGCCTACCATCACCAGCAGATCCGCTGATGATGAATGTTTAAATAGACAGTATTTAGACAGAGCAGGCAACAGCTGTGGCTACAATGATAATAATTACGTAATGATAAGTCATTTGGACGCGCCCGGGGAGGGCGAAGGGAAACAGTACCGTCAGCAACGGACGAGGGCCTTGTAGAGCATTACAAATGTTACATTATATGGATCATTTAAAGATTAGGTATTTCGACGAAGCTGCCAAAGGCCGAAAGAGAGTAGGTTATCAACTGCCTAAATGCATTTCTCTGCATTATATAAAAATAAAGGTTATCAACTGACGGAGAGTTTGTAAAGAATATGCATGCATTAATAGAGCATATTTGTTTATTATGTATTCTGACGAAGGCCTAAAGGCTGTAAGGCCCAGCAAAGGTTCAGCTACGGCTCAGCTAAGGGCAGTAAAGGTTCACGTTAAATAGGAATTTGGTCTAAAAAGATAGAACTTTAACATGTCTTAGGCAGTTCTGCGTATGATTTATTAAGCAGGCACGGAGTTTATTTATTTATTTTATTAATATAATTTAGTACAATGTGCAAGCGCTCTCTATATTTTCTACATACTACTAGGAAAACAGGAAAACACAAAAGTTTATAACAATGTGTTTATTGATAAGAATTAAAAAAGATTTCTGTCTTACTTTTGTGGGATTTTTACATATGTATATTAAATATATTTATATAATTGTAATATTTCGAGATACAAACGTTTAGACATTACGCCTAATAGTGGAGAGGCGGACAAATAAAATAATCACAAATAATTGGTACAATTAGGTGTTTTTGCCGACCGTCCAGTAGGTTCGTGGAACGAATTCCGAAGCATTCGTTTGATGCCCCATAATAAGGGACGATTATGAAAAGTTTTTTTCAACTAAACGTTACATAATATATACATAATGCCACTCATTGTGGTGTTTATATAAATCAATGCAACCGTAGTCCGCTCTGGATATGATGGAATCTTCTAGATCACTCTATAGACATAAATATATAGTGATTTGTAAATCCTAGCACCATTTTCTTTTATCATGTTAGTTGGACATACAATCTGGCAGACATGCCACTTTATATGGTAAGGGTCAGCCATATTTTTTTAAAATGTTAGTTTTAGATAGGCAAACTGGCAAACGTGCCACCTGATGGTAAGTGGTTAACGTCGCCCATGAACAAAAACTAGTTTACCTGGAACGAGCCCAGGCAACTTATCTATGTGTTGCCTATCCTGAGACATAAGATGTTAAGTCTCGGTGACACTGCCTGACTTACCCACGGGAGAAACAAGCAAGATGGTAGTAGGCATGAATATAAACCAACCTGGGACCTGTTACCTGGGACTTACCCAGGCAACTTTCTCATATATTTTGTTGCAGCTAAATTGGGCCGGCACGACCGGGGGACCTCTCACTCACGTAACACCGGCGTCAAGTGAAAGCTATGCTGTCGCGTTTCGTGCGGTTTGTGAGTTTCCGGTGGCCCGTTTGGGGGATAGGGAAAAGGAGGGCAACGCATCTGCATAATCTCTAGTTGTGCGGATGTATATGGGCGATGGTCGCCAAAAGGCTTCGTCGACTGCTCGTTTGCCCTCCTATGCCATATAAACAAAATATAAAGTTTCCCATAAGATGTAGGATAGTGTCGGTATGTGGTATAGTAAAGGGATACGTGCTCTTCTTTCCGAATCACACCAAAGCTCTTTTACGGGTTAAGTACCTACGCAGAAATGTGTTACCAATGTATCTTGGACTTAATTGGCCAAATTCAAAATAACAATTAAACTGTATTACGTTTTTTTAAATTAATTTTTTTTTTTTTTTTTCACGGAACTCGATATTCCGACACGTCGTCGTCGGTATAATATATCCTGTTGTAAATAGTATTGGTTCGAATCCGAATCCGATCCTTGTAGACACAAACCCAGACCGCGCAAACAGCGCTAGCACTACGCTACCGCTAGATTGCTTGGGCACCACGCATGACCCGCCTCCCTCTCCAGAGGAAGGGATGAGGGCCGGCCCTCATGATGATAGGTTAAATTCAACCGTAAAAGATTCGTCGACCGTATCAGATTTGACTAGTCCAAATCCTGCTCTCCCGAGCAGCGCGCGCGATGAACCGCGCCGCTGCGGGGCGCGGAGGGGGCCGTCACCCTTTCGAATATTTCTTAAGTGAGCCATCTGCTCACTTACTGTACCGATTGAGCTTATAGGCCATCAGGCCGAAAAGTCTAGCCCTTCCGAAAAAAAAAATAGTATTGGAAGAAACATCTCACTTTCCCTCCATCATCGCAATGGCTCCTCTTAGGCTAAACAATATTAAAATCATCATTATTAACAAAACTAAAAAAAATGCGGATCAAATAAATAAAAATCATCATTCATCGAACTTAAACTAAACAACGGCGTGGACAGCTGATGGTCTGCAGAGAAAAAAAGGTATTAGAAGTGACAAAGCCATTTAAAATCTTATATAAGATATGTTAATATCGATCTAGCGATTGTGAAATCCTCAATTTTTACCATTTCAGGAAAAATTAACAAATTCTCTAACAGTTGTTACAAAGTAAAATTATTACTAAGTAACAATTATTACTAAGTAACAATTACAAATAATTACTCGATACTTTAAAAGATACGTAAAGTTTTTACGCCTTTTATTCCAGCAGTTATACTTGTACATACCTTCGAGTTTATTACGAAAATTGTCTGTAATTATAAACTTAATATACAAGGAAGTTTGCACCGTATTTTAAAGAAATTAAATATTATAATCGCATTCCTGCGATTGACCTTTCCTTGGGGAACACCTGCCTGTAATCAGTTAGGGCACTTACTAAAGGAATCATCGAGAATAGGACTTGGTGCGATTTTTAATGTTTTAAAATATAATAAAAAAACCTTCAAATATCGCAAACCATATATGAAGTTTTTGAAGCGAAAATTCTATGCGCGAAAAAATGGAATTTAAAAAAAAGAAAATGTGCAACGTTTTTGTCCAAGAAGAGGGAGAGAGTGATTAAGACCGATTGAGAGAGAGTGAGAAAGGGCAAACGTAGCATGAAGCACATATCCATGGAGTGAGAGTAGGGAGCAAGTGAGTGAGAGAGATCGAGAGAGAGAGTGAGATAGAGCGAATCTCATCGCAAGTCTCAGAAATTTTAAGTATTATTTTTATGATATTTGGATAGGTAAACTGGCAGACGTGCCACCTGATGGTAAGTGGTCGACGTAGCCCATGAACATAAACTAGTTTACCTGGAACGAGTCCAGGCAACTCATCTATGTGTTGCCTATCCTGAGACATAAGATGTTAAGTCTCGGTGCCAGTAATTGCACTGCCTGTCTTGCCCTTCTCTCCGAAACACAGCAAAGCTGTTTCACGGGAGAAACAAGCAAGATGGTGGTACCCATGCAGCCGGGAGCGCGGCATATGGTCAACTAACCTTAAGCTCGTAAGAAGTATGTCTTGAAAAAACTAGTTTCAACCTTCTTTCCATATTAATTAGACATGTCACAATGAACGTACATACAAATTACCCTTAGGGCGTTTCTTACATACATAGCCTTAAACAAACAAATACTGTCATTTTCTTAACGGATGGTGTAATAAACTAAGTCAATTGTCATTCATGGCAATTAAATTTGCGATGTCTTCATAACGGACTACATGTCAAATTGATAAACCTACGGAACAACCCCTTAAAAATATTATTACCTTTTTTCCGTAATACTGAGCATCATCATCATCATGTGTATCTGTCCACTGCCGAACATAGGCCTCAATGAACGCAAAGACGGCCAATCCCTTGCATCCAACTTTAACATTGGCTTAAAGTATACTGAGCATTTAAGTTCATTAAAGAAGTAGATGGATATCAACCTCTTTCCATCTGCTGGCCACAGGCCGTGTAATAAACGCCAAGAGCGATTCTCCGCACTTGCATCTCCCTCCCCACTGCCGGAACATCGTTCCATCTAGTAGGAAGTGACCTTGTGTCTTCCCGAACGTGGCCACCTCCAGAACTCATTATCACAATTATTGAGTATCCCAGTGGATTGAAACTATATAGTTATGATATATTCAAATTGTAGTGACGCATGTTAAAACCCTGAAGCGTGAGTCTGATTTCCACTGAGGGATCCGGAAAACGCGTTTTTATGTACTTGTAATATAACAAATTCTTCCAGTTCTTTACTCATGTTGTATGCTTGTTACCAAATTTCATGATTTTATGTCAATGGGACCCTACAGGTTTTGTATTGACAGACCAACAAACAGATGAACAACAAAATAATCCATTCGATAATAGTTCTGTTTTGTCATATTGTGAACGAAACCCTAAAAATACAAACAAATAAAGCTCTACTATCCTAGTATATATAATATAATATATTTGTGTAGGAAAAGATGATGATGATGATGTTGTTGTTGACGATGATCATGACGATGATGGTGATGATGATGGCGACGGTGATGGTGATGATGATGATGATGATGATGATGTTGTTGTTGACGATGATCATGACTATGATGATGATGATGACGACGGTGACGGTGATGGTGATGATGATGATGATAATGAGGGTGATACAAAATGAAAACATATCCCAATGACGTCAACCATTGAAAGGGATTTGTAGGCTTTTGTTTCGTTACCGTAAATACGTATAATATATTATCTGCGGTTTCAGGAGACATCTCAGCGACTCCATTTTCGGGACATTTGAAGCATTTTTACTCAAATATATCTTCGTAATCATCAGTCCTCACTCGTCCACTGCTGACTATAACTTTATCAACTACAAGGAGATCGTCCAATGAGATGTTACTCGATCAATTCATCTTCAACCCATATTAGAAACTCTTTGGCTAATTAAGCCAAAACTTTCCTTGATAACATGTGCATAAATATTTTACCCCTTTATCATATTAAAGATGTTTTATAATTAAATATATAACGTTATAAATAAATAATTAATTATATAAACAAAAACTCTTATTGCGGTAGTTAATCAAGTTAAACTGTAATTGCAGATGTCATGTTGCTAATTATTATATGATAAGAGCTGTTGGACTTTTTGCGCTGGCTATAGCTGATAATGTCATGACAGTGGCATGCTGCGTGTGCCAAATGTATCGAGCATGTAACTGGAATAGAGCGGTAATGTTATGTTTAGTATGTAAAACAAATTCCGCCAAATTTGTACTGCGACTATGCGCCGGATCTGCGCCGGATCTGCGCTATAATTGGCCGAGTGATGGCTTTTGGTGGATGATTGGCCGATGGGACAGATCACTGGTTAGTTGAATTGCTATTACGTTAGTGACAAATCACTAAACAGTTTCGGAATTTTATGGCTAACATTGCTACTCCAACCGGTTATATGGCCGATGGCCAAAAGCTAGATTTTATATAATATTATTCATATTATATAAAATCTAGCTTTTGACTTTTTACGATATTATCGCGATATTATTATTTACACTACTTTCCAGATACCGTAGTAATTAGAAGAACTACTGTCTCAAAAACGTTGTTTTCTTGTAATGAATTTTTATTTTTTATATTTTATTGTATACATTATTTTTGACATAACTAATTATAGCGACTAGCTGGCGATCTTTTAATTGCAATATCGTAGATAAGGTGCAAATGTCACGCAGACAAATCGCTAAATTGTGTTCAGGTTTGACACATTAATTTATAGATCAAGAGCCGGGAACTTTTTACCGCTGTGAGATAAGCATATAGATTGGATGGAAATGTCATGACACGCTCCGTAGCCCGCGTCACAAGTTAAATTGTTAACGTTATTACGCAACGATAATCCGATAACTCATTTCACTGTTAAAAAAATCTAAAGATTTGGTCTCTGGTGGTGGCTCTTATCGTATAAAATAAATATATAGGTCATTTTCAACGAATACTCACAGTTTTCAACACTTTTACAGACCAGGTCTTATGGGTGAAGTGCGAATGTGAATTATCGCAAGATCTTTTTGTCGTAAGGCATGTGAACTTGAAACAAGGGCTAATAATCCCAGGTAACACATGGCTTACAAATATATACTAATATGTATAATACGAGTAGTCCTGAAAATTTAAGCCGCTTGAGAGATTACATTTATATTATTTCTATTAGAAATATAAAAAATAAATAAAGTAGAAAATGATCATCATCAGTCCGGAATTAAGTCCGTAAATATAAGCTAACGCAAGCAAAGCTACGGGCAACACCTAGTATTCTTATTGTTTGTCATCTACTAGTGTTAAAAACCTACCCTTAGAAACTTTTTCATATAAGTTAAAATCTGCAAACTAGCCCTTCGGTAAGCATACAGCGATATAGATAATTCATCCGGGTCTAGTGCAAGATCCGGGTGACTCATGACGTCATGCCACTTCATTGACTGGCCAATGACACCCATGAACATAAATAGTTAAACTTGGATTAAATAATCAACTTATTCATGTGTTGCCTATCCGGAGACCTAAGATAGTAAATGGCTACTGTACTAGTAATACTGCCTGCCCTGCCCTTATCTCCTAAACACAGCAGTGATATGAATGATGTTTCACAGGGTGATGATCAAACCTGACCCGTTCAGCACAGGTGGTGCGATTTACGTCTATTTTTGTCTTACAGTTAATATAATTGCCTATTAATAAATGTTAATGTGCGCGCTTGAGTGATTCAGTTAAAAAACTAACCGTAATTACAACTGGGTTTATCGGGGGCACATTTATCATTGTTTAAACAATATTTTATAACAATGATTTAATATATACTTAGTATACACATCAACAATATGCATAATCAATTATTATATATAAAAACATATTATATATAAAACGAGTTATAATGTTTTGCTCTTAAAAAGTTATCGAGTAAAAAAAAATTAATTAAATGATGAGTTTCTTTGATTCATAAGAAGATAAGGGTTACTTTCAGCACTGGGACTGGCTAGGTCGTAGGTAAAATATGTTTTACAAAAAATTCCAATTTTGAAAATGTACGCAATTTGAACATAATAATATACTTTTACACAAATTCACGAGGACTTCAAAATCATAAGGATGCCCCACTTACCTATTTAATAGAGCGTCCCTCGTGTATACAGATTATGAAAATACTGTTGTGAATTTACATTTTTTTACTTTAATACTACGCAATGACGTTTACGACGATGACCTATAACACAGTATAAAAATTGTTATTAGAATCAGTATCAAGGTCTAGATCAAATATAATAACCACACTAAAAATAGAAATCGGAAAACCTAATGCTGAAAGGTCAAGAAGCTAATCAAAATATGCCCTCAGTTTGATAAGAAAATGACCGGAAAACAACGGTCCAGAAGTAAACGACCAAAACTAAAACAAAACGTGAGAGATGCAATTATTTTACAATTTTAATCAAAAATATCACCTTTCACTTCCACTTAACCATTTAAATGTCAATCTGACTTTGCCTTAACATAGACCAAGAGCCGTTACACTTTATTCCCACGTACTTAAATTCAAAATCATGTAATGATTTTTTACAATTACATTTCGTATGATTAATGTATGTTCTATTCTCTATTCTTCAATTCTAGTTTCCATTATGAGGTTTATCTTAATGTGATAAAGACTATTCTCGGTTGGTGTTCAATGGAGAAATCCTGAAGATTTTAAAGAAAGCAGTCGAAAGAAATTGATAAAAATAACATAAGATTGCGCCGAAGTGATGTATAATACAATCGCGCTTATGAGATTATACACACTTTTTGAACAGATTCATCTTGAGCGAATAACAGTTCTCACAAGTTTTTGTTGCCTATCATTCATTTAGATATGATTATATACTGTAGGTGCAGTTATCTAGGTCTTCAATCCAGATAAAATCAGTTCTAGCAGTGGATCAATACTCATGTCAAATTCAAGCTATATTGACGAAGTCTGTACAATGAAAATTGTAAATAATTTCAGCGTTGGTCGAGTACCGGAAAGCACTCCGTTCGAGTCTTGATGCTATAACTCGGAAGACGATGCTTATAACCCTTCGGAATATAGTATACCTGCAGCTTCACCTTTTAACTTAAATTTGCAACCCTATCTAGATTTACAATGATTATTTTAAACCCTATATGACTGTGATAGCATTATTATATACTAAAATGGATGTTCTAGATCCGATGTGTAGTGTGAACATTACCTCCTTTGTCCAAACGAACATTAGCTCGTTTTATATTAGTATAGCTGATCACGGTATTAGTATTCAATGCGGTTGTTAACTTCAGACAATTTCCGCTCACAATTTTTTGTATGTAATATAAATATATATTTTAGCATTAGATGCTACAGTTTTCACACGAATTTCTACCAAAGAAATATTTTTGATTTAACTTAAAAACAATCTTAGACCTTTTTTCTTCCCGCAAAAAAATCACAACATATCATAGACCGAGACGATACAAAAAAGTCGTTAGATCGAACAAAATTAAATTGTCATTATTCAATTTTTTGCACTTCAACTTTCGACCTCCTAATAACTTCAAAACACCTTCATCAGACCAAGCCAACTACCACTTTCTTAAATACACGAACATATAATTACAAAGAACATAAGAAAATTATTGTATATGTATTATCAAATTACTACAATAGTTAAATTATAAAGTGACAGTGATTGATTACCGGGAAATATAATTAAATACAAACCAAATTATAGATCTCCTGGAGATCGTTATTTCTATTATAGCTACTTAAATAATTTGGATCATTTGGACACACAGTATAATACATCGGGAATTTCTTAGAAATGGCCACAAGAGATTATCAAAGTACAAAAAAACGACTATTTTTTTTCTTTTTTATTTATGTTAGTTGGATAGGCAAACTGGCAAACGTGCCACCTCATGGTAAGTGGTCGACGTCGCCCATGAACATAAACTAGTTTAGCTGGAACGAGTCCAGGCAACTCATCTATGTGTTGCCTATCCTGAGACATAAGATGTTAAGTTTCGATGCCAGTAATTATAAGCCTGTCTTGCCCTTCTCTCCGAAACACAGCAAAGCTGTTTCACGGGAGAAACAAGCAAGATGGTGGTACCCATGCAGCCGGGAGCACGGCACAGCGCTTCCCTCCCACCGGTAGAAATGATCTGTCCACGACATTTATACTTCTGTGATTTTGGTTGTAAAAGCTAATGAATCTTTGAAACTATTGATGCGATTTCCAAAAACTTTACACCAGAATAAAGACACGCTATCACTGACTGACATAGGCTATTAAAATAATGATCATCAGCCCGGAAATGGCTGTAAATATAAGTTAAAGCTGCAGAGAAGCAGTGTATAAAAATATTACCAAGTGCCCGTTTGTCTGTTGCACATTTACTCAGTACCCCGTTGTGATTCTTAACTTATGAATATTCAGCGAGTATTTTTATAAAAAGCTATGCTAGATTAAGGAGAAAGGAGTTGTTT
Source organism: Helleia helle (assembly GCA_963853865.1). NCBI lineage: Eukaryota > Metazoa > Arthropoda > Insecta > Lepidoptera > Lycaenidae > Helleia > Helleia helle. The sequence goes on from OY971435.1 coordinate 2,390,733, forward strand.
TTCTCAAACACTTAAATTATATTTTATACAGGTTGCACTCGCTGAGCGAACATCTAAAGGACAGTACAGGCGGCGGGCGAAATTATATATTTTCTAAATTTTCCTCATTATTATTGGAATTTGCATAAAGCATAGACACGATAATTCATTTTGCGATAAGCAATGTAACAAGTTATACATAAAGAAATATTATTTTTTTATTTATTTACGTTTTCAACATTTGTTTTATTCTAGTGTAACTCTTCATATTTTGCTATTCTGTGTGTTTCTTTGACAGATAGGATTCGAAACAAAGATATCCGCCAGATAATTAAGGTAACCGATATCACGCAAAGAATAAGCTCGTTGAAGTGGCAGTGGGTTGGTCATACACTCAGAAGAACGGATGGCCGATGGGGCAATAAGGTTCTAGAGTGGAGGCCACGTTTAGGTAGACGAAGTGTTGGTCGGCTATTAACCAGGTGGGAAGACGATCTCCGTGCAGTGGCCAGTCCATGTTGGATGCTAGTGGCAAGGGATTGGCCGTCTTGGTGTTTATTTAGGGAGGCCTATGTTCAGCAGTGGTCAGATAGAGGATGATGATGATGATAAACTTTTACATTTTGACTATAGTAGAACAAAACCTAAAAGCTAAGATAAATATATTTAAAGTATACATATAAATCATTTTAAATAATGTATAAAAAATTGTGTAAGGAAAAATGAATCAAAGAATAAACGACTAATGGACCTTTTTTCTTGCCAGAATAAACTGTAGTTTAGTATTAATCTTTATTATAGTTATAATAGAAACAAACACACCGTAACGTAGTTTTGACGTGCCACCTGATGGTAAGTGGTCAACGTCGCCCAAATATAAACCAGTTTACTTGGAACTAGACCACCCAACTCATTCATGTGTTTCCTATCCTGAGACATAACATGTTGTCTGTGCCAGTAATTACACTGCCTGTTCTGCTTCTCCGACAGAAGCAGTTGTTTGACGGGAGAAACAAGCAAGATGGTGGTACCCGTGTAGATTACAGTGCAGCACGAACGCATCCTTCCCAACGTTGGAACACTGGTTCAGGAATACTTGTAAATGTTAATTTATAGTATTTATTTTCCGGGCCGAGTGTACGCTCCTAACGGGCGCGTGGACCGTGACGCATATCCCATATGTGTAGTGAAAACTGCAGAAAATTAATTCATATATACAACTGTTATGGACGGCCGTTTCTCTGGCCAGCATTACACACGTGAAACATCATCATGGCATCATCCGAGATCCGCTGATGACGAAGAAAATGGAAGAAAAAGAAGTAAGACACTTTTTCTTCTTTCTCTCTTATAGAGATAAGTATTTTTTAAGTTTAAGGGTTTCTCTATGTAGCATTATATACGCCCTACATCATAATGGCATCATCAGTCAACATCATCATTTTTTTATGTCGTAGGCAACCGAGCAGTGGAGCCTTACAGTGACTACCAACGCCTTTAGATATTCGCACAACCAAAACTCATGCAGATACGATGCCCTCCTTTTCCCTTCCCCCACACCACCGAAACTAACAAACCGCATGAAACGCAACAGCATAGCTGTCACTTGACGCCGGTGTTATGTGAGCGAGAGGTACCACCCTAGTCGTGCAGGCCCAGTTCGGTGCAAAGCAGCATGGCGCTACCCCTTACTAAAATTATCTAGATCCGATGATGAAAAGAAAATGAAAGAAAAATGAGAGAGGAAGATGAGAGGAAGATGAGAGGAAGATGAGAGGAAGAATAGAAGATATAGTAATGATTTTTGGGGAGAGAGAAGAGAATTGCAATTTCGTTTTATTTCAACGATTTTTCGTTCTTTCTTTCCTTTCCAACACATTTCAATTTTCTGCGTATGACGTTTATGTTTTTTTTCTCAAGTGATATTTGTATTGACGGCAAACGCTTCTAAGCATATTAACCACTAAGCAAATCTTTATAGCTTTGCTTAGCAAAGTTTCAAGTAAAGGACATTATAATCACTGTTCTCATAACAAAGCAAAGCTTCGTTTCAAGTTAGAAATAAGTTAAACTCATACTCATACATAGCGAGCGAATGCCTCCGACCATTTCTATTTTCCCATCTTATGGATGTGTAAACTAGATGTTAATTAAAAGTTAAAGTTAAAAGTAGAAAAACGACCAAAGTCAGAAAACGCTTAAAATATCTTACTCAAATGAATATATCTTAATAAAAACTTTTATAGAATTTCGATCGCCGCTAAACGATATAGTAATTATAGTGTAGAAATCAATTAAAAGTAACACCTTATGAAAACTGTGAGGCTTCTCATTACGGGGACAGAAAAACGTCGGTGTTTTAATGAATGAGAACAGTTCTTTTTATGTCAATTAACTTCGACACCTAGCATTGTCTCATTGAAAAGATCCGCTTGTTTCTTATTTTAATTTTAGGGTTCTGTACTGGAAATAACGAGAATTTCTGTACGGAGTACGCATTGCCGGAGGGAGGGATGCGCTGTGCCGCGCGCCAATCTTCTTGGGTACCATCATTACTAAGAGCTAGTGCCATGCTGCTTAGCAGCCGAATTGGGCCGGCACTACCGGGGTGGTATTCGCTCACATAACACCGGCGTCAAAAGACAACTATGCCGTCGCGTTTCGTGCCGTTTGTGAGTTTTGGTTGTGCGGATATCTATCGTTCACGAAAGAATTAAGCAGGATGGTTTTTTTAATGTCATAAGGATTTGTTATAAGGAAGGCAACTGAGCAGTCGGAGCCTTATGGTGACTACCGACGCCCATAGAAATCCGCACAACCAAAAGATATGCAGATGCGTTGCCCTCTTCATCTATCTCTCAAGTCTGATCTATCTCTCAACATAATTATGCGTCAGTTGCATGTTAGTTACTTAGTAAATAGTTTATATTAATGGGGTCTGCTAATTTGTCTATCTAATGTAATAAATGCTTAAAATTTTGTAAATATGTACTAGCAACCCCATCATGGTTCAAGCCTTGTCGTGGCGGTGGAGCTCAGTAGCCTAGGGTGAGCCCAACACCTTGGGCGAAGCTAATTGAGCCGAGGGAGCTCTTTGTAGGGGATAAAAGAGCAGGGGGCAAGGGGCGAGGATGGGAACCTCACCCCATTTTACTGTCCCGCCGTTGGAGGGGTTGTTCTGTGGTGCGGGACAACCCCTCTGTGGAGGTGGTGTCGGTCCCTTGACTGACCTGACTAGCCGTCGGGGTGCCCTGTTAGCTTAACAGATCCGGGGCACCTCACCAAGGCGAGTCCCACATACCCGCCGGGGGAGACCCACTCCCCAGGCGGGATGCCTCAGAGCATTTCCCGGCGTTAAGGAAAAAAAAATACTAGCAACTATGTAATACAGTAAAAAGCAATAAGCATATTTAAAAGTATAACGTTAAAAATTTAAATCCATACGTACCCCGCAAGAATTGTGTTTTTTGTATTTCTGTTAAATCATATTTAAAGCTCAAGACGCTTAAAATATTCAGATCGTTTAGTCATAGGCACTGAAACAATTAAAATAACAATATTTTAAAAAGGAAATGTGAATATATTATATTTTAAATACACCTGCGGAACTCTTCGTGTGCTCAACCGACACGCACTTGACCGTTAATACAATTCTCGTCTTAATAATACATTAGAATAGAATAATAATATAACGTGACTCATGGAGATAATTAGGATAAAATTCCTGTCAATTCTAAACAATAACCAGTAAAAAGATGCGCCTTCTGCAGAATTCTGCTACTTCTTATATTAAACTGTGTAGAAAAAAGAACAAGACAAGCAGACTGGCAGAAATATTATGTCCAAAAATGGGCAGAGATAAACCACATATTATATACGTACTACGCGAACTATGGAGTTCATATATATGAATAAACCAACTTATCTTATATCTTTAAATGAGCAATTGTATATATATATATATATATATAATTGGAATCTCGGAATCGGCTCCAACGATTTACATGAAATTTAGTATATAGGTGGTTTCGGGGGCGATAAATCGATCTAGCTAGGAATCGTTTTTAGAAAATGTCATTTTTTTTTTTTTTTTAAAACCGAGCAAAGCTCGGTCATCCGGGTACTACATATGTATTAAATAAGATACATCTCAGTAACACATGATTTGCTAGTAGGTACTTACAATCCCCTCATCATCACAAATTTACCTGTGCACACATTCTTTAGTCTACTAAAGATACTTACATAATATAGATTATATTTTTTATTGTCTACATAAAAGCCATGCTTAGTCCTCTAATCAGATTTTGATAAAGTTTTAAAATAGGATAGATAGAGATCTGGACGACTATATGCTAATGGTATTGGGCTTGAATTGGATGTCGATGTCTGAATTAGATCCTGATTATGCTGCCTATAAACTGGGGTTTTGTAAATTTCCCTTTGACACTACAACATCGCTCTTCGAAGGAAAATATCGTGAGGAACCTGCATGCCTGATGAGATTAAAAGGTTTTGAGTATTATATGTGAACTTCACCATCCCACGTTGGGCCAGCACACACGCTATCCAACACCCTCGAATGATTTCGAGGAGATGACCTATCAGTGGGGCATATACCGGTTGATTATGTTGTTGTATGCAAAAATAATAAGGCTATTGAAATTACCATCATCATTTGTAACGACTGTAAAAATCTAAAGTATATGATTAAAAGAAATGCGATGAATTATTAAGAATATCTGTTTTTGCGTCGGTAACTTCAGATGTGTGTATGGGGCTCACGCGCGCCTAGGTACATTCTAGGTATTTAAACGAGAATACGTTTTTTCTGTCTTTACATTGTAAACGGCCATTTTTAATTTTTCCTCTCTATTAATAGGCAAAAATAAGGGTTGGAGGAATATAATATATTAAAAATATATATGGTATGGTTAAAGGTCTTTACACCATACGAAATGTCCCAAATGCTCTTGCCACTAAAGTCTTATTTTAAAGGCTTTTAAAAATGTGTGGCGAGGGACCGGTTATTGAAGTAGGCCTGTGAACAGTGGACGGATAGGTGCTGATGATGATGATGATGACGAATTCATAAAAATGAAACCTGGAAGGAATTTTCCTTCCTCTCATCATCCCTTCCCTGCTAAACCTCTTTATTAAGGCCTTAACATCGACATGGAAACTTCCGCGGCCTTCGGTACTTTCCCATATAATTCTACTTTTAAAGTTATCTTCTTTGTTTCTTCTTAACCTATTTTTCTTCTGTGTCAGATTAAATAATCTATTTTAGCAATAACCGGATTAATAATGATTAATTAACAAAAATAACACAAATTCTTGAATGTGCTAAACCTGTTTAATGAGTAAGTTACAGTGACAGCTTTATTTGTTACATAAAACTGGTTGCAATCATTTAAAGTATTGCACAAAAAAAAAAGCAGGTAATGGTGATGATGATAAATAAAATGCTGATAAGGTCTCTCTCTGGATTTACTATGGTACTAACTGTGTAAAACAGGTTAGTACTATTCTACCGGTGGAAGGATTACGCTGCACCGGGCTCCCATCTGCTTAGGTACCGCCGCATTCTGCTAGTTTCTCCCCTGAAATAGTTTCGCTGTGTTTCGGAGAGAAGCAGAACAGGCAGTGTAATTACTGGCACCAAGACTTAACATCTTGTCTCAGGATAGGCAACATGTGAATGAGTTGCCTGGGGCTCATTAGCCTAGGATGAGTCCAGCATATTGGGCGAAGTGAATTGAGCCGAGGAGGCTCTATGTACCCCTCTTATAAGAAGAGAATCCAAAAGAGCAAGAGGCAAGGGGCGAGGACGGGAACCTCACTCCATTATACTGTCCCGACGTTGGTAGGGGTTGTCCTGTGGTGCGGGACAACCCCTCTGTAGAGGTGGCGTCGGTCCCCTGAGGGACTGTCTAGCCGTTGATGTGCCCTGTTTTCTCAACAGATCCGGGGCACCTCACCAGCATTAGTGGCACTCGCCGTGTTTTTCCTGGCGTTAAAGATAAAACAAATAGCGAGAATGAAACTCGGTATATCAATAAAAAATGGCGTATTGTTGGCGCAAATATTATTTCGCACTAGTATTTTTGTTGTTTCCAATAACTACTTTTATTTTAAACTCCGTTCCTCAATATGACAAAACGAAATCCTTCTCCTTAGCGATCACATCATTGTCCAGCTATCAAACCTACTTCCCAATGTGTTATACAACCACGGTAGAAACGCTAGGACGTCTATAATACCAATTCCAAGTTATGTCGTTCGCCTCTGCCCAGACTTAATGACCACACATTACGTCGCCCACCGTACTAATTGTTTGTTATTATGTACACTGTACACCTTGTACAGATCACATTTCACATTATTTATACTTTGTACGGATAACATTTGTTTTTAAACAATTTTTATTAATACTAGCTGACAGACGTTGTACCTAGTTTTTTATTTTAGTTGGATAGGCAAACGGGAGAGCCTCACGCTTTTTTATGTCATAAGGAGGCAACTGAGCAGTCCGGAGCCTTATGGTAACTATCAACGCCCATAGAAATTCGCACAACTAAAAGTTATGCAGATGCGTTGCTCTCTTTTCCCTACCCCCCTTCGGCTGGAAAGCAGTATGGCACTACCTCAAACAGCATTCTGTTCTCTCTCCATATTTAAGAGCCTAGCCTTTATTTTAGCTCTTGTCGGTGGAGTAATCGCCAATCCTGCCTTATCTCCGCCAATTCCTTTACCTCTTGATACGATACGACCCATACCTATTCCTTAATTTGTGTAAATTCTCCTTATCTACCTCTTGTTATAAAAACAATCTGTTATTTGATTCTAAACGCGTAATTTCACCGAATATATTAAAATAGTATAGTCTTATATCTGAGTTAAGAGAGTGAAGCCGCAAGCAAAAGGTAGTTATTAAAATATCTTAAAACAAATAAAAAGCTTATTACTTTTCCCCGGGTACAAAAATTGACCCCTTATTTTTAAAGTCGGTTAAAATGTAGGCCACATCTGGACCACAATTCCGAATCGATTGAGACACCTCATTCAACACCGGTTATATTATAGTTTTGACTCTACAATGTAACATACATAAAAAACGACTAACATGATAACCTTTTGCCACAGTCGGGTAAAAACTACTAACAATAACCTATACTCAAGCGAAGACAGGTATCACAAAACAGTTCCCTAACATAATAAGGCATACTCGGGTGTCAAGCTAATAGAGTTTTGACGGTAATGAGGCATATGATAACAGACAGACAGACAGGTTGTGAGTACAAGGGGAAACGGTCTGACACCTTGGTATACGAAGGTTTGTCATGGAGGTCGGTTTAATATAGATATAAATACTTGAATATTTCAATAGATATTTTTTAATATTACCGGTGGGAGGGAAGCGCTGTGCCGCGCTCCCGGCTGCATGGGTACCACCATCTTGCTTGTTTCTCCCGTGTAACAGCTTTGCTGTGTTTCGGAGAGAAGGGCAAGACAGGCAGTGTAATTACTGGCACCGAGACTTAACATCTTGTGTCTCAGGATAGGCAACACATAAATGAGTTGCCTGGGCTCGTTCCAGGTAAACTGGTTTATGTTCATGGACGACGTCGACCACTTACCATCAGGTGGCACGTTAGTCAGTTTGCCTATCCAACTAACATAAAAAAAAAGATATATTAAAATTCGATCAAAATTTAGATACGTGATAACTCCTCATAAACACAATGTTAACAATGATGCTGTCCAAATTGTGTGGCCATAATCTATACTAATATTATAAAGCTGAAGAGTTTGTTTGTTTGTTTGAACGCGCTAATCTTAGGAACTACTGGTTCGATTTGAAAAATTCTTTCAGTGTTAGATAGCTTATTTATCGAGGAAGGCTATAGGCTATATAACATCACGCTGTGACTTATAGGAGTTGAGTAACGCGGGCGAAGCTGCAGGCAACAGCTAGTTGTCATATATGACAATTTACACCAAACTGTGCAAAATAGTCGGGTGGATACTGGATACTTCACTCAGTGGTCGTGGGTTCGAATGCATTCATAAATGATGAATATGCATATGTCCATGTATATGTGGATCTATGTGGACGGGTGTACATAATTTGTACTTATAATAAATTTCTTAAATTTATTTAACGGCCGGCTGGTCAAGTGGTCAGGCTATTGGACATTTCATGCAGCGCGGGTTTTTTCGCGGGTTCAAATCCTGCCAGGAGTAGATAATTTCTATAAATAATATAGATGTCTACACCGGGTCATGGATGTGTATATATTATGTATTTATATAAATTTATTTCCGTTCCTAGTACCCGTAACACAAGTTCTTACGGTTAACGTGATGTAATTGTTGAATAATGTTTATTTATTTATTATTAAAATCGCATCTGTAGTTTAGGTGTGTATCGTGGACAAACAACCTAATACGAATTTATGTAAAATTCTTGGGTAACGGCTAGTATAATAAATACAAGATAATTTATAACACAAGTAATTGTACTCATTACTTTCAATTAAATTTAGCATTTAAAATATAATAAATTGCTATAAACATAATATGATAATATTGATGTTAAGTATTATAATTTATAACGGCTTATTAAACTTCAGTCAGTAGAACAGATGCCCGCGTGGAGTACAGCCAAGTGGGTGAAGGGGTAAGATATATTATGTAGCTGGTCATTTTATATGAGTGATATTCATATGAAGGATGAAAGTACGGTAGGAGGTATGCCGTATGAGTTTAAGTGTGAAATAGAGTGCCTGTGTTTCGGAAAGGATATTCCAGCATGGTTTTGCCTGGCTTTACTCGTTTCTGGTCAAAAGCGACAGTGTTCTCTTACTATGAGGTCACAATAAAACATAGATGAGTAGAGACGACAAACGACATTTTACCGGTGGGAGGGAAGCGCTGTGCCGCGCTCCCGGCTGCATGGGTACCGCCATCTTGCTTGTTTCTCCCGTGAAACAGCTTTGCTGTGTTTCGCAGAGAAAGGCAACCATGGGATCGGTTACTACCATATTATCGTACTGATTTTTTTTTTATAGAAGATTAGGCAAATGAGTGTCCATTTGCCTACTCTTCTATAAAAAAAATCATCTCGTGGTAAGTGATAGCGAAATACATAGACATCCGCTACAACGTAAGATTAGCAGGTGCGTTGCCGGCCTTTCAGATATGAGTATGCTCTTTTCTTGAAGGTCCCTAAGACGTGTCAATTCAGAAATACCGTAGGTGGCAGCTGGTTTTATATAGTGGTTTTGTGAGGCAGGAAATGCCGTAAAAATCGAGCCGTTGTGGATTTCCAGACATTGAGGTTCACAATGTTCTGTACAAGTTCTTTTTTTTTTCTTTAACGCCGAGAAATGCTCTGAGGCATCCCACGGGGAAGTGGATCTCCCCAGGTTGGTATGTGGCACTCGCTGCGCCCGAAAGCTACTAAGTGGACGCAGGTCTACCCACTAAAACCTGGCGAGTGCCACCAATACCGCCTTTGGTGAGGTGCTCTGGAGCTGTTGAGCAAACAGGGCACCTCGACGGCTAGTCAGTCCCTCAGGGGACCGACGCCACCTTCACAGACGGATTGTCCCGCACCACAGAATAACCCCTCCCAACGTCGGGACAGTACAATGGGGTGAGGTTCCCGTCCTCGCCCCTTATCCTCTCCTACTCTTTTGTCCCCTCTTCTTTTAAGAAAGGTACAAAGAAGGTGGGGTCTGTACAAGTTCTTTTACCGGTGGGAGGGAAGCGCTGTGCCGCGCTCCCGGCTGCATGGGTACCACCATCTTGCTTGTTTCTCCCGTGAAACAGCTTTGCTGTGTTTCGGAGAGAAGGGCAAGACAGGCAGTGTAATTACTGGCACCGAGACTTAACATCTTATGTCTCAGGATAGGCAACACATAAATGAGTTGCCTGGGCTCGTTCCAGGCATACTAGTTTATGTTCATGGGCGACGTCGACCACTTACCATCAGGTGGTACGTTTGCCAGGTTGCCTATCCAACTAACATAAAAAAATAAAAAAATAAAAATTAGCAAGGACCAAAACAGATTGCTGATGATGAACCTAATTAAACTGAAATCCAGATCTAGGCAGCAGCTGCTACAGGTGTCTGCTTGTCGCACACCACACTCCCTCTGCACTTATCAGTAAACGACTATTTATCTTAAAGTTTTGTTGAAATAACATCGGTTGTGCTGAATGTTTTTAATTTACTGACACCTGCTGGATAGCGCGTTTGAATCCGATTCGCAACTTTAATATACTTTTGATCGGATCAGTATTAAATGGTAAGAATCTTTTCATAATCATTATCCGCCTTTTTTCATCCATTCCTGGACATAGAGTTGATAAAGTTCTGAAGTGGAGTCACATTCAAGACGTCGCCCTCGCTCTAGGTAGGACGACGATCTCCGTTCATGCCCTAGCTGGTTGCGGTTTCGGCCGTCTTGACGTTCAGTAAAATACATTTGAAGACAAAGTTAAGAGTTATTTTGATCCCCACCATGGTTCAGGCCTTGACGTGGCGGTGGGACTCAGTAGCTTAGGGTGAGCCCAGCACCTTGGGCGAAGCTAATTGAGCCGAGGGGGCTCTTTGTACCCCTCTTATAAGAAGAGGGGACAAAAGAGCAGGGGTCAAGGGGCGAGGATGGGAACCTCACCCCATAGTACTGTCCCGACGTTGGGAGGGGTTGTTCTGTGGTGCGGGACAACCCCTCTGTGGAGGTGGCGTCGGTCCCTTGCAGGACTGACTAGCCGTCGAGGTGCCCTGTCAGCTTAACGGATCCGGGGCACCTCACCAAAGACGGCACTGGTGGCACTCGCCGGGTTTTAGTGGGTAGAGCTGCGTCCACTTACCAACTTTCGGGTGCAGCGAGTCCCACATACTCGCCTGGGGAGACCCACTCCCCAGTCGGGATGCCTCAGAGCATTTCCCGGCGTAAAAGAAAAAAAAAAAAAGAAGAGTTATTTTGATCAGTGAAAAGGTAGACCACTATGTTGCGTTGCTTCTGCAAAATAGATTTTCGGATAGAAGGTCCGGTGTAATTTCTGGCACCATCATTGGATAGAAAATAATAATAATAATAATATCTATGGATGTTTTCACACCACGTCAATCTGGTCCCGCGGTAAGTTCTCGAAGAACTTGTGTTACGGGTACGGGGTACCAGACAACGGAAATATATTTAATACTTTTATATACTATAAATACTATATTTAAGATTTTTATTATTCTTAAATACATATTTTTATTAAATTATACGACCCAGGATCACAGAATTGCGGGATGCGAACCCGCTACCTCCGGCTTGAGCGCCAACGCACTAACCATTGAGCCACAGAGACAAAGGCAAGTAACTTGGGGGCGATATAGACCAGTCCCATATAAACTTGGTCGATGTTGATGAGGATCGGCCGATCATTAAAATGAACTTTAGTAAAGTCAGTAAGTCAACGAATAACGGCTGCTAATGAAAAATCTATACGCATACAAAATAAGGCATTTGTTTGTTTGAACCTCTGAAACTATTTAGACACAGTTGTTTATTTTTTTTTGCATTGGACAGTCCGACTATGCGGTGATGGGCTATAGGCTATTTGTTTTAAAATTTTGTTTTTGGGTAGGATAAACTTCGTGCAAAAACTATCTTATAATATATTGACACTTTGTTTTACATGGTGAAACAGACATTAGACGGGGGACAAAACAAAACAACACATTTTGATGTATCGACCTGACCAATGACCGTTGGTTTGTGCAAGATTGTGATTTTTTTCCGATTTTACGTATGATTATATTTTTTCTTTTCCTTTGGTATAAGGTACCTTATGTGATTTTAAGTTAACATGGTTATTTTAACTACTAAAATTATTTAAAACATATATAACATGTTTTTGTGAAATACATACCATAAAAGTGTAAAACATGGTAAATATCCCGTTTTAAATAATTTTAGTAATTTCGTTATCTTTTTTTTATTTATACTTCTATGTCACTATTAAAGTATATTAATTATTATTAAACTATATTATTTTCTATATTAATTCTATTCTATTCCATCCAAATGAAGTCACATTTTTCTACAAACCACATTAATAATAAAATTAGTAAATGCAAATACGCGGGTACTGATAAACTTTTCCTTGATATTAAACGCCCACTATTGTAAACTGTTCGATACATTATAATAATTAACAGTAATGAGATATCACGGCACTAGTAATATCAACTTAATATATTCTCCTTGCGACAGTAGGGACGGGACGGGTGGTTAAATGGGTGTAAATGTTTCAATTTTCAAATGTATGATAGATAAGCACTTAGATAAAAGCTACTGTTTTAAGTTTTATGCTTATTCTTAGCTTATACTTACTTTATTGTTATAACTTTATTCATAAATGTTATTTTCAAACTATCAGACTTGCTATTCAAATTACTGTTTCTTTATTTGTTGCTTTCTAAATTAGAATATATAATATTTAATATAATTTCTGTATCGGTTTAAAACAAAATTAGTATGACTCCGTCTTTGGTGCAGTTTGAAAATCGCAAATTCTTTTTTGGTGGGACAATAATTTCTCGTTTCACATATATCATACAAATTATATTTTTACCAATTTTTAAAAATTAAATTATTTGTTAGAGAAAAAAAATATGTTATTTGGATAGGCAAACTGGCAAACGGGCCACCTGATGGTAAGTGGTCGACGCCGCCCGTGAACATAAACTACTTTACCTGGAACGAGCCCAGCAACTCATCTATGTGTTGCCTATCCTGAGACATAAGATGTTAAGTCTCGGTGCCAGTAATTACACTGCCTGTCTTGCCCTTCTCTCCGAAACACAGCAAAGCTGTTTCACGGGAGAAACAAGCAAGATGGTAGTACGCGTGCAGCCGGGAGCGCGGCACAGCGCTTCCCTCCCACCGGTAAAACTTAAAAATCTGTCCTAATTGAAGATCTAGTTAATAAACGTATTCACGGATGATCGATTTAACACTCAGCCCCAATTATCGTAATCAATATAATGGTCCATGGCCAATCGTTGAACGGTTTGTCTGCACGGTTTGTGACCCGTTAACTGATTAGGGTCGATGGGATTTGACTAGCTGTGTCATGCGCTTTGGCTCGCCTCAAAACTTAAAAAATCTAAAATACCTTATAAGCTTTTTAACCTATTAAAAGAAAGAATAATTTAAACTGGCTGTTTACCATGTTTTTAATTTTTATGTCATATAGCTTTTTTTGTTAAGGCGAATCACCGGGACTGGCGGTGTACCGAGCGTCGCGGCGTCTTGTGAAAACGCTGGATAGCATTCAAGTTTTGGGAAAAAATTAAATTAAAGAAATACAGGACTTGAGATTTTAAAACAATAGCATTGTATTAACCTCTTTAGTATTGAAAATTAAATATTTCCATATAAAGTGATGTGCAAACTTACATATTTTATTCGTAAATTATTCGTTTTATTTTAGTTTTTATTTAAGCCTATTTTCAGGATTTATTATGATCGAGTAAAATACATCTTATCGTGTAACTAATTATCACATCCTTTAGACAATATCTTTATGTGCGAATATCTTGTTGTGCGACCGTTATACATAATTGCCAATATCTCAAAAAATTGATTTGGCAAACCATTTTTTTCAACACAATGACAATCGAGTACCGCGAAATATATAAAAACATCGTAAGTAGCAATTTGTGCGGTCATACAAACGAATGTTCTTCAATTTTTATGTGCAGTTAAGCTAATGTCGTTTACTCTGTGGTAAGTACAAATAACTACATGGAAAGATTATTAAATCTTTTACAGCAAGAAAATTTAGTTGATTCGTATTATCACGTGCATAGGTAGAAGCCTAAGCGATGAGTTCTTTGCTTGTTTGAACGCGCTAATCTCCGGTTTTTGCCATGAAAGCCGTTTCTGTGTAAATGATTAAGGAACGTTTTATTCTCCTTTTCGAGCAGACTACACCGGAGGGAAGAGCTAGTGTAATAATAAATAGGAGAATGTTATAGAAGAGAACTTACTTATAATAGCAAAAATATTCCCTACACATTAATTCCTCGGATTTGTTGCGCTTGTCATAAGACGGTTGCTCATCTAGGTGGTTGGCGTTGAAATTCCTATAGTTCAAAGCCTGCATTGCATAACTGACTGTCATCTAATAGCACATTGTCACCGCCTAGAGTCTAGACCAAAGGAGGCGACAATCATAACCTACCTCAAACCACGAACTAAAAAAAAACTCAGTGACCAAAGACTTGTTCATTACCTTCCTTCATAAGTCGGTAGACAAACTAGATTCATTCGAATCCGATACGAGTAGACACAAACCCAGACCGCGCAAACAGCGCTAGCACTACGCTACCGCTAGATTGCTTGGGCACCGCGCATGACCCGCCTCCCTCTCCAGACGGAGGGATGAGGGCCGGCCCTCATGATGATAGGTTAAATACAACCGTAAAAGATTCGTCGACCGTATCGGATTTGAATAGTCCAAATCCTGCTCTCCCGAGCAGCGCGCGCGACGAACCGCGCCCCGAAATCGCGCGCGAAAGAACTAAATCGCGCGCGAAAAAAAAAAACCTAGATTAATCATGTCTAAAGACTAGAAATTACCGTCGCCTAGCGATAATCGAATAATCGAAATCGATGTCCATAAATAATCGATTGGTTCCGATCGATTTTATTATGATCGGCGAATATATTTCCGCGTTAGCTGAAAATGTGAACACGCGCTTTATCAATATTATATATCGAGTAGTTATTCTGACTTAGTTGTAAAAAAAGCTATAATACAATGTAATCTAATAAGTGCCATGAGAGGAATGCTGTGGTCCTAAGTGTGATCAGGTAACTACAATCTCCCCACCATGGTTCAGGCCTTGGCGTGGCTCAGTACCTTGAGGTGAATCCATCTTGGGCGAAGACAATTGAACCGATAGAGCTACACTTTGTACCCCTTTTTTAAGAAGAGGGGACACAAGAGTAGAGGGGCGAGGAAGGGAACCTCAACTCATTGCACTATCCCGACGTTGAGAGGGCTTGTTCTGTGGTGCAGGACAACCCTTCTGTGGAGGTGGCGTTGGTCCTTGAGGGACTAACTAGCCATCGAGGTGCCCTGTTAGTTCAGCCCTTGGAATGGGGCACCTCGTCCAAGGCGGCATTGGTGGCACTCGCCGAGTTTAGTGGGCAGAGCTGCGTCCACCTTACCAACTTTCGGGCGCAGCGAGTCCCACATACCCGCCGGGGATTGTCCCCTCCTCGCGGAATGCCTAAGAGCATTTCCTGGAGCCAAAAAAATTTGTGACTACGATCTTTATAGGACTTACAATCAGGTGTATGCTATCAGTGCTTTAGTTTTATATCTAAGTAGTTTATTGTTTAGTAGGTACTATCAAATAGATTACAGACGTGGGACTTACTACTAATTATATATAATTAAAGGTTTCTAATATGGATGGAATCTATGGTACCTATGTATGAACTAGATTTAATATGATAGGTATATTGATCGTAAAACATATAGAACATATTACATAAATATTAAAAGATTTACATACTTTTAGGAATACAATTAATTATACACAAATTCGACAGCATGATTTTATTGAAACGAACAAAAATATCTACCCCTGCCGACGGCTCGCTCTGATAAAATTCTATGTTTTATTTTATTTACTGTATTTTATATAAAAAATATATTATATTAAAATATACCTATATTATATTAAAATATACCTATATTATCAAGACATTTTCGTCCACAGATCATTGGCCTTCCGTCAACTATATTTAAAGCAATAAATAATTTAATGATTTTTCTAAAATAAAGACCCATAGTTTCTACAATATTAAGTTTATAATTTTTTACCAAAATGTTTATATACTAAAATTGTGCTCACAAATTTCGATATTAAATAAAATACCTACAAGAATTATCATTCATTATTTTTTTATAACTTTCACATGTATATTGGTCCTACCTACAAGTGACCTATATATACCTTTTTATAAAACATGAGACGTTTCTTAATTTTCTGTAAATCACAGAGGCCTCTCATCAATACCAGTGTAATAAAATGATTATGTTAGTTGAATGTGGGTCGTGATCTTAAATAAAAACTCATCCAATTAAAAAATCTATCACCAATACAATGCTACGCGTTAACACTGAGTGACAGTTATGAAATAATCATCATCAATCCGAATACGTCTGCAATATAAACTAACTATCTGACTAATTTACATCTGTCGGATGTCCCATGACGGTAACTTATTTAAAAAAATCTAATAATATAATAATTAGAATTAGAATTTTATTTATTTGCAGAAGCATGGTACATTAGAGATCGTCATTAAACAATAATTTTATAAAATCCATCATGCTTCGCCGAACAATCAGCATGCAAATGTTTACAAAACTTTTTTATAACTAGGTAGTAGGTACATAATTACTTTACATTATAATTGGTATTAAATGTCCAAATAATAGGGTCCCAAGTTAATATAAACATGAATATGGTCCCTATTGCCATTCTACACCACAACAAACATACGTTTTATTCACATAACGTTGTAAATCTGAAATGACCTTAGCTAAAACAGTTAAAATGGTACGTCAACGGAAATAAGTAATTTTAGCTCAAATTGTTTAATTATATCTGAATATCGGTTTCCCCGCGACCACGGCCGTTCAAGTACTAGATATTAGATACTGGATGCGTAGTACCAGAATACTATATCTGACGAACCTCGTGCACTAGATGGATGACATGACTGATGTCTGCGGGAGTCGTAGTTGGATGCGAGTGGGGTATAAGTCTTTGTTCAGCAGTGGACAGGCTTGGTAATAATGGCGGTGGGGCTCAGTAGCCTAAGGTGCACCCAGCACCTTAGGCGAAGCAAATTGAGCCGAGGGAGCTGCTCTCTGTACCCCTCTCATAAGAAGAGGAGACAAAAGAAAAAGAGCAGGGGGACAAAAGGCAAAGATGGGAACCTCACCCGTACTGTCCCGACGTTGAGGGGTTGTTCTGTGGTTCGGGACAACCCCCTTTGGACCAGGGCACCTCACCCAAGGCGGCATTGGTGGCACTCGCCGGGTTTTAGTGGGTAGGAGCTGCGTCCACCTTACCACCTATCGGGTGCAGCGAGTCCCACATACCCTTCTGGGGAAACCCCGTCCCCAGCGGGATGCCTCAGAGCTAGATAATTCTGATAAATACTAGAAAGTTTTAGTGTAATGAGGTAGTATTTATCTCAACAATCAACTCTATTATTAAATATATTTATCCTCGATACTAGCTCTACTATTGCCTGAAAATATTCAAGTTAAACATATAAGTAAACATAGTATGTACTTTCGTTGTTTTTTAAAATGATAGTTTGGGAGGATAATATGCATGGATGAATGTAAATAAATAATATAACAATAATAATATCATTTAAAGAAAAAAAATCAAATAAGATTTATAATAAGGAATATAAAATATAGCATAAGAAATGCAAAAAAAAAAATAGTTCCTGAGATCAATTATTCATAGATTATTAGTAGATTCAATTTAAGAATAGTATGCACAAAAAGTTCCTGATATCTAGTTGTTGATTTAGATGGTTTGGAAGTAACAAAATATAGTTGGTTTTTGAAGTGAAACTTATTTATCGGGGTTGGAAAAAAATTTAGTGTAACATTTTGTCGTTACGCGTCACATTCTTCCGTTACGCGCCATCTTTTTCTTATCCCTACCACGCGTGATTTGAAAAATAACGTCATAAAGAAGTTTCACTTCTTACGAGTGTACGCTAGTACACACACACTTTTTTCATTTTTTTTTTCAATTATTGCATATTCTGTATTATTTTAAGATATAATAAACTCAAACTTCGATCAACAATAAATGACAAAAATATATCGTTTTAATATTGTATTCCCATTGAAAGTACTTACATGGCTACTACTAACTATTACAGAAATGTTATTTTTACGCACTATAATTTACAAGATCTATCAAAGCTATTTTAGTGATATAAACGTCAACGCTTTTACTGGTACAGCTTGTTGTAGCATGTACATGATGATGATAGTGATGGATGTCATGCATATGCAATCTCATGCATGGACATGCGTGCTAAATTTCACGCTGTCAATCATGTGTTCAACTTCAGACTAATCACCAACTTCACAGCGATGTGGAAGCTTGACTGATTGTAATGATATGCTTAACACTTTACACTATACAGACAGAAGGTGTGGAGAAATACTGAATAAAACAGACAAGGAAAATATATTTTGTCAATGTTAATAAGAGTTCTTTGTGAGGAAAAAATATTGACAAAAACAATAGCAGTGAAGATACATTTTTATAATCCGGATTGATGATAATTATTTTTATAACCTAACTTACTTCTTACAACATCAGCTATCTATCAGTGAAAGTCCCCGTCAAAATCAGCCTATACGTTTCAGAGATTAGCCGGAACAGACAGACAGAAAAAAAATGTAAAAAAAAAAAAAAAACGTTATTTTGGTATATTATGTACCTACAGTGTATACATTTATATGCATTTAATAAAAAGCTTGAATTAAATGTAAATGATTATCCTTATGAATGACGTCATGAAGTTTCACAAGAGCGATAGACCATAGCGTCAGATATTATTCCTATCTATTACAATAATAAATTTCGTTAAACAATAATCATATCCATAAGTGAATTAGCTACCTATACGAAAATCAGAATCAGTCTTTTTCTACTTTTCGTATTAAGTGAACTAAATAAAAATAATCATTCTTTAATTACTACTAATATAAATCTTATAAACAACATCCTGTCTCTATCAAGAGTAAACTCTAGATTCTTAGTCAGGAGAATCCTAAATCACCCTACAAAAATAGCCTGTTTATTTTTACTTATAACTATTAAACATTTGATTAGTAAAACTAGACTTCTTCGTTTAAGTTTCTTCTTACAACTTAGCTATGCACTAGGTATCTTGCTAGAATACCCAGCCTTATTTACGTCAGTAAGGGAGTATATAACCTAATATCTAGGTGTCTATTTAGACCTAATCCCAATAGCCGATACTGGGGCAGCAGATACAGTCTCAACCCCTAGTCTGTAGATCTAATACAAATTGAGCCTAAGTCTATCCCCTGTAAGCACTACTCTATCGTAGGCACTCAGGTCTAGTCTAACTTACGTCTAAGTCTTAGGCATGCACTCTTAATCCTATTCACTAACCTCTTCCCATTCCGCCTCCTCCTCTTGGTGGCGTACACCGTGCCCAGGTTGCTGGTGGGCGGCCGGAGCAGGCTGTCCACGCAGTCCGCGTAGCCCGGCCCACCCCAGCCGCCCAGCTTCAGCTCCGCGGCTATCTTGCCGCCCTCCGGCCCCGCCGGCACGGCGTCCAGGTTGTGCAACACTTTGTCAGATTGTACACACACGGGCTGACAATCGGTCAGAATACACTCGGTCAGAATATGTATAAGCTTGTTCAGAATGCATGCGCTTGGTCAGGATACACTTGTGCACACTTTGTCAGAACACACTCGTGCACACTGTCAGACTACGTACACTCGTGCACAACACTCGGTCAGAATACATGTACATGAATAAACACTTGGTCTCAATACATGCACGAAACACTTTGTCAGAATACACTTGTGCAATTGCACATGCCTGATCTAACTAACGCATAATCATAATTGATTCTCAATAATTGCTTTTCATTCTGATAACAATCACATTTTGCGTCAAAACTCCTCGCATCATTTAATATTCGAGAATTAGTGTTCCACTTCTTAAGTTCTGTCTCGCTTCATAGAAGCGTAAATTGGAAATCTAATGCGTGAAAAGATAACAACTGAGATGTTATCTCGGAATAATAAGTCCGTATTATTTATTACGTTACCGCCAGTAAAAAGTTGTTAAACGTTTGAATTAATTAACCAAATCCCGTTTGGCAAAAAATATAATTACATAATTTTATCATCGAATTAATTTATTCACATATTTTTTGTTTGTTTAATATAATTGGAAGATTTTTGAGCTAGATTCGCTTAATGGAAGATTTAACGCAGTCCACGGTCACAATATAACGTCAAACACAAACGGCACAGCACTTTGGTCCCACAGACGTGGCGTCGTACATATGCGCGCGGCGCGACCGCCAAGCGCGTCTTGCCTTTTGGCCGGTCTCACACAAAGACCTCTAACGTGGTGGGTGGGGCTTACACGAACCACGCCCACCCCATCTCAACTGACCAATCACATGCCTCTCGGCTACATCAAACGCTGGGACGTACTGCGTTTTTTTAACGTTTCTTGTGCGCCTTTTTTTTACCAACGCTTTTATCCAGTAGCCTCTGAAATGGCGAGACGTATTGAGTGTTTATTTTTGTTAGTTATTTATTTAAAAAAAAGTAAAAAAAATAGTTTTTTTTGGATTTAGTAAGGGTTTCCGTTTTAGATGTAAAATTGGAAGATCGGAGTCCGTCCCGTGACGTCACAAAATGGCCGCCGGTATAAGGGAGAGTTTCCCATTTACCCCTCGGCGGCCGGCGGCGGCGGTCGCCTCAACCCTTTGTATAATTTATTTAATGCGCACCCTTTGTTGAAAGGTCGATGGAATTTTACAATTATATTTAATATTTTAGTATTTTCGCCGTGGTAACGTTTTGTATATAGACATGTAATATTTTTGTTGAATGTAGGTATTTCATGGAAATTTTTAAGTTTTAAATCCTAGCTCAGATTTTGGGGCGAAGTCTTATCCAAAAAAAGGACGGGACAAAGCCCTCTCTTAATTAAACATTCAAAAATGGGTATTTATTTTAATACTCTATATTTATGAAATATTTTATTACTGGATACATATTTTGTAATGGTAACAAATAAAATGTTCGAGCTATTTATTAATACAACTTATACCTACAGGTAATGACCGTGATCGTGTTTGTTTGTTTATTCTTTAGTTTCCCAGCAACTAACACATGAGTTACTACGTGCACTGTGCCTAGAAGTCACGTGTGGTTTTATCTCGAGAAACATCAATACTTGAAACATAATACCTGGACTAATTTTTAGATATCAAATAATATCTGTTCATCTTTTTAGGGTTCCGTAGCCGAATGGCAAAAACGGAACCCTTATAGATTCGTCATATCCGTCTGTCTGTCTGTCCGTCCGTATGTCACAGCCACTTTTTTCCGAAACTATAAGATCTATAGGTACCTACTGTTGAAACTTGGTAAGTAGATGTATTCTGTGAAACGCATCAAGATTTTTACACAAAAGTAGAAAAAAAAGCAATAAATTTGGGGGGTCCCCATACTTCGAACTGAATCTCAAACATTTTTTTTTATTTAAACCGTGTGGGGTATCTATGGATAGGTCTTCAAAAATGATATTGAGGTTTCTAATACAATTTTTTTTCTAAACTGAATAGTTTGCGCTTACAAAGTGGTAAAATGTGTGTCTCTTCCCCCCCCCCTGTAACTTCTAAAATAAAAAAAATATATGATGTACATTACCATGTACCTTCCACCGAAAATTGGTTTGAACGAGATCTAGTAGGTAAGTAGTTTTTTTTTAATACGTCATAAATCGTAAACCACATTTTACCTTTCATTCAATCAACTGAAATATAAAAAAAAAAAACATTTTTTCAAAATAAACCATATTTTTTGGTAAAGTGTCTTGTGTTTATAAATTATGCAATGGTACGGAACACTTCGTGCGCAAGTCCGACTAGCACTTGGCCGGGTTTTTTTTCAAATTTTATCGTTATCAAAATTGGAGTCAGTAACATTATTAAGATGATTAATATCATCAACAACCTGCGTCCGTCCACCGCAACTTCAACGGCACAAGGACCTGACCAGTAGGATACTGATTACTGATGATAAAGAGATTTTTTACTGTAGATAACTTGGCCTTGAGGACAAAAAGTCTACCTCTTTTGAAAAAACACTTTAAATAATTATAGCTATTGCTTGCCTTGACGGTGTGTTGGTCGGCCATTAACCAGGTGGGAAGACGATCTCCGTGCGATGGACGGTCCGTGTTGGATGCGGGTGGCAAGGGATCGGCCGTCTTGGCGTTCATTGAAGGAGGCCTATGTTCAGCAGTGGACGAATAGAGGCTGATGATGATGATGATGATGACGATTGTTTGCCATAAATAGCATCAAAAATATTTTCTCGTTGTTTATTAGTTATAGTTATTGTTTTCATAATAAAATGTTTAAAGTCTTACAAGATCGCAATATTGCTATATTTTTGCAGAGCATTGGGGCACTCACAAACACAACATCAAACTCTTAAAACTTAGAAGTGAAGATGAAATGCAAATGCAAATTATGTAGGTACCTACTATTAATTCGGTGACGGTAAAAAAATACATATGAAAAACTCCATAAAATAAATAGACTACATATATTCCATAGTATTCGTATATATATATTATATATATATTCGTATCCGTCTGTCCGTCTGTCATACCAAAACCTATAGGGCACTTCTCATTGATACAGAATCATGGATTTTAGTAAGAAGCTAGGTCTCACAACATGAGCAAAGGAAAAAATATTAAAACTGTTAATGAGTTGTTAATAGTATAATAATGTACCTACATACAAACACCCCACCATGGTTCAGGCCTTGACGTGGCGGTAGGGCTTAGTAGCCTAGGGTAAGCCCAGCACCTTGGGCGAAGCTAATTGAGCCGAGGGGGCTCTTTGTACCCCTCTTATAAGAAAAGGGGACAAACGAGCAGGGGCAAGGGATGAGGATGGGAACCTCACCCCATTGTACTGTCCCGACGTTGGGAGGGGTTGTTCTCTGGTGCGGGACAACCTCTCTGTGGAGGTGGCGTCGGTCCCTTGCGAGACTGACTAGCCGTCGAGGTGCCCTGTTAGCTTAACAGATCCGGGGCACCTCACCAAAGGCGGCACTGGTGGCACTCGCCGGGTTTTAGTGGGTAGAGCTGCGTCCACTTACCATCTTTCGGGCGCAGCGAGTCCCACATATGCCTCAGAGCATTTCCCGGCGTAAAAGAAAAAACAAAGGTAGGTTAAGGTAAGGTAAGGGTTAAGGTACCTACAAACACCGTCAGCGCGATAGTTAGTCTCGCACTTGTCTAGGTTTTTGTTAACTAGAACTGCTATTGTAAAAACGCTGTAACTTTGATAAGTTGCATCTGTTGGTTTTGCGTATATTTCTATTAACATACACACATGGTTCAAACGAAGAGCACCTTGCCGCGAGTCCAAGATTCGATTCCCGATAACCACTGCAGTATTTATGTATGGGTTTGCTCGTTTAAATATTTGTTTTTTGCGCATTTTGTATCGGTTTCTATAATTATTATATATGGCTTTGTATCATCAGGTGAATTGTGAGTTCGTTTAATTAATTGGAAATTACTGAATTTTTATGAGTGCGTAAAAAAGACTTGCTAAGTTGCTTGTACCAGGCGAGCTTGGTTGAGTGCCATCCGGCACTGCGTCGCGATCTAACATCGGTTATCGAAGGGGTCTTACCCTACCGTGCGTCATCACCGCGATGCTCAGTGACGATGAGCTCTGGACGGCGATGGCCTTCTTCTCCAAGGCAGTACGAAACCTCCCCCGCGGTGTAATATGGTCCCGTGGTAAGTTCTCGAAGAACCA
Organism: Helleia helle; assembly: GCA_963853865.1. Taxonomy (NCBI): domain Eukaryota; kingdom Metazoa; phylum Arthropoda; class Insecta; order Lepidoptera; family Lycaenidae; genus Helleia; species Helleia helle. Next base: position 2,414,417 of record OY971435.1, read on the forward strand.
AAAAAAAGAAATAAGAAGAAGAAGAAAAAAGAAACAAAGAAGAAGAAAGTTGTTACGGGTACCAGACAACGGAAATATATTTAATACTTTTGTACTATATCTACATATTTTTAAGATTATTAATATATATATACAATACCTAATAATAATAATATCTATGAACGCTTTCACACCACGTCAATCTGGTCCCGTGGTAAGTTCTCGAAGAACTTGTGTTACGGGTAGCAGACAACGGAAATATATTTTAATACTTTTATACTATACATATTATATTTAAGATTATTATTATACACATATTTAATACACATCCATGACCCAGGAACACAGAAAACTTTTTGTTCGCTGGCAGAACCTGCTACCTCCGGCTTGAGCATCAACGCGCCAACCATTGAAGCACAGAGGTCATCAATTATTAATTACTTTATTGAGTCAATTACAATCATTAGAAAAGAAAAAGGTGGGTAATGATGATGATGACACGATCATGATCATAGCTCCCACTGACCCACTGTTGGGCGATCTCATATCGGTATTATATGTCTTCCCATGATGACACACTATTTTCCTTTGTAGTTATATTTCTCGAAAAAATGCTAGGATGGTATAAGGTATTAATTGTGCTCAATTGTCAAAACTTCAACTTCTCGTGTCTCTTTTAACATTAACTAAGGAAACCTTAGGCCGATGGGCCAATTAGGTTCAGGAGTGGAGGCCGCGTTTGGGTTTGAAGGGTTTGGTCGGCCATTAACCAGGTGGGAAGACGATCTCCGTGTAGGCGTTCTCTTGGCATTCATTGGAAGAGGCCTTTGTTCAGAAGTGGAATGAAGGAAACCTTCATGGTCTTCACGATGTTTTCTAAATACATTAATGACAAATGTACGTAAAATAGAAAAATATTTATACAGGATCAAATCGGACTCTATATCGAATCCATAACCACTTATCTATCGCCGTATATTTATTTTATTCTTCACTTATGAATTTATATTATTCTTAACTTTTGTACAGTTCATTAGGGTTTATACAATGAAATAACTTAATTACTGTTATCTTACTTTCAGTTATCTCAAACAATATATCCTTTGTTTTGGCATTTAATTGAAAAACTCGCGTGTTACGTTATTATCAGGTATTTTATTGTAATAAATCATCGCTTTTTATATGTTCAAATGTCATATTTAATGAGGGCGAGACCGGGCTTTGATAATCATCAGTCCGGTCTCGTTTGTACAAATGCAACGATGGCTGTGAAAGATATGCAACTCGTGGACTAGATTTTAGGTATTTAGGAAAAATTACAAGTCTAGAGCATAATTTATACTGAATCTAAGTCAAAATTATGAAACAAAACTTTTAAGAAGTGCCATGCTGTTTTTCAGCCAAATTGGGCCGGCACGACCGCAGTGGTACCTCTCACTCACATAACCCCAGCGTCAAATGACAGCTTTACTATCGGGTTTTGTGCAGTTTGTGAGTTTCCGGTGGCCCATTGGGGTAGGTAAGGTAGGGTCCTGCGAGGCCGCCTCCTCCCCGCGATGGGTGTCATCTGCTACGCGGATGACACCCTCGTGTACGCCCGGGGACGAGGCTAGCATAGAGAGGTTAGGGCTTCGGGTCAGACCTGAGAAGACCGAAGCCCTTCTCTTCCGCGGGATCGGGCGGAAAGGACCCCCACCGGGGGCTGCCCTCCAGATCGGAGGGGTGAGGGTCAGGATGAGTCCCCACATCAAATATTTGGGGCTCATTCTTGACGGAGGGTGGACCTTCGGCCCACATTTCTCAATGTTGGGTCCGAAGGTCGTGAAGATGGCAAGTGCGCTGGGCAGACTCCTCCCGAACCTCGGGGGTCCCAGTGCCGCCTGCAGGCAGCTATACTCCGGAGTATGGCAACCTACGGTGCACCCATCTGGGCGGGTCATCTTACCACGAGGAATAAGGCCCAGCTGCGCTCGGCGCAGCGGGTCATCGCGGTAAGAGTGATTCGGGGGTACCGTACAGTATCGTGGGCGGCAGCCACTGCCTATCCGAAACGTCGGGCTTGTAAAAATATTAATAAACCGCGATAAAATCCGTAAAAAATTGTTTTATTATAATGAGTGAAATTCGCGTAAACATTAGAAAATAACAATACGCTATTATGTCTGCTTTATATTGCTTTATCTCTCCACCACGGTTCAAAACTTGTCGTGGCGGTGGGGCTCAGTACCAGAACCCAGTACCTTGGGCGAAGCCAAGTGAAGCGAGGGGGCTGCTCTTTATCCCTCTTAAGAAGAGTAGGAGGGGAAAAAGGGCAAGGATGGGGACCTCACCCCGTTGCACTGTTCCAACGTTGGGAGGGGTTGTTCTGTGGTGCGGGACAACCCCTCTGTGAAGGTAGTGTCGGTCCCGTGAGGGACTGACTAGCCGTCGAGGTGCCTTGTTTGCTGAATAAACCCGCGGCACTCACTAAAGGCGGCATTGATGGCACTCGCCAGGTTTTAGTGGGTAGAGCTTCGTCGACTTATCATCTTTAGGGCGCAGCGATTCCCACATACCCGCGTGAGGAGTTCCCCCTTCCAGCGGAATGCCTCAGAGCATTTCCAGGCGTAAAAAGAAAAAAAATTATATGTCTGATGCCAAAATCGTAAAAATGAAAATATTTTTTTTATTATTCAAAATAGTACTAATACAGTATCATTTTGAACGTCAATTGAATTTACCACCGGTTCCAAGGTAGGCCTAAAATATTAAACTGTGCTAAGAGATCGTTCCGAGAATGGATTAATTGATGTTCAGCTATCTAAAAATTGAACAGATGATCTTATCTTATACCTGGTACCAATGAATAAGCAAAGAATCATATCTTGAATACAGCGAAGGAATAAGTGCAAAGGAAGGAAGCTTAAAGCGTCCCCGTAGTATTTATATAATGGCGGACAGGTGGTCGCTTATTGACGAGGAAACGTGTTCCAGTCTACATATGTTACTTTGTAAGGATTTGAGTTTACAACCCGTTTAGAAATGTTTTAAAACTAATTATTTTTATATAATTTACCCAGAACGGGAACAGAAAAAGCTTGTGAGCCAAAGGATTTTAAGGGAACTCTAGCAGTTTCTGTAGCTTTTCTGTCGTCCGAAAAGAATGGTATGGTTGTTTGAATTGACTAGGCAGAGCCACCTGATGGTAGTGATCAACGTCGACCAGACACACAGACGAGCTGAAATAGAAGGAGCCCGAGCACCTCGTCCATGTATTGCCTATCCTGAAACCAGTCAGTATAGCTACTGCTAACAAAACAACAATGTTTTTTTAATATCATATAATTTAGATACCATTGACGACCTCTGTGGCTCTGTGGTAAGCGCGTTGGCGCTCAAGCCGGAGGTTGCGGGTTCGAATCCCGCCAGGGAATTCGACTACATCGAACGTATTTCGATGTAGCAGAAAGAGAAGTTTTCTTTCTGGAAGGCATCGTGTTATAACCGTATTAAAAATATAAAAATCTTCAAAACTACCCTTATAGAAAAAGAATCATCTCGCACCTAATCTAGATAATGAAAATTAATAACTATCCAACTTTACCTATTGAATCCTATATTGAAAACCTTTATTGAATCTTAACTAATACCTATACCAAAGATTATTTTTAAAACTAAATAAAATTAAAATAATAATGTCTAAACAAATATCTACTAAAACATATTAATACACGAATGAATAATCCTCCATTATTTTTCGCTGGGGAGTGCGTTTATGCATATCACCGGGTCCAGGGGGTTTCGGGGGTTATGTGGGACTCTCTGCATCTGAGAAGATGGTAAGGTGGACGCAGTCCCTACCCTAGCGGTATTCTCCTCGTCGACTGGGTGATCCGGCGTGAGAGCTGTGGACGTCCACACCAGGCCACAACGGTGTGCCATCCGGCACTCCCCACTGGAGGCAGGGAGGGCGACATCCCCTTCTGCTTCTCCGCCTAAGGCACCTTAACTACATAAGGATGCCTTATAACCCGGACCTGGCGGATCCCCCGATCAGCCTCGCACAGGTCCCCCACGGCGGTGCAACGGCCTGTCGCCGCCGTGCTGTCCTGCGGGAAGAGGCGCCAGTGTGCTCTTACTCTCGCTCCATCTCCTTCTTCTGTGACATCACTACCTTGCAGAAGGAGAGGACCGCCTGGCATACACTCTCACTGTCAGTCGTCGCATCGGATGACCGCAGGGAGAGACAGGTCCGTGCCCACTTCAGCTAAACAGTCTTAAATATACAGTACCTATACTTTATTTTGTTAACTTTAAAATCTATTCCTACACCTTATAATAAACCTAATCGCTTCCCGCTCAACACGTCCGTTCGCAATAACAGTCAAAAATGTACGACATGAACTATGATGCGATACGCGCGGCCTATGTCTCTGAAATTAGCTAGGTGCTCGCGGGGCTGATCCCCAGCCCCCGCCTGCCGCTTTAAGCCAAGTTAGACCTTCAGCCCTACTATTACAGCATAAACTTCACTGCGGTTGACGTAACGTACGACAAACTTATTATATAATATGTTGGTATAGCAGCAAGCATGTCTAGGGATCGAACCGCAAAATTAAGTTTGTTTTTAATGTGTATACTTGTGCGAGATAAAAAGTACCCAGGTTGGTGCCCCGGATAGTAAAGTATAATTATACCAAGTTTCATCGTAATCGAACCGGTAGATTTTGCGTGATGCTTGAACAAACAGACAGACAGACAAAAATTTTGTTTAAAATATTTTTGGGTTTTTTTTAGTTCTCGAGTCACAGAGTCTCGCCTCATGATCTTCATTAGATTCTTGGGATCTCATCATCCTTAATATTTTAGCTGCGCTGGAGTACTGAGAGAGTTTCGACCTTTTTCTAGGCATTGTGTACAAATTAATCTTCAACCAACACTTGACCAATATTAGAATTGTAATATAAATCTCTTAGAAAGATAGAAATAAAGGCTTAAGGCAACCTTTGAAACTTTCTTTCCAATATATACAAAATTAATATAAAAAATTAAGGCTGGACCACGTACGAAACGACAATCCTTACGCAATAACTTTTTTCCCCATCGCGATGTAAAATACTGTCTAAAACGCCATCTACTTTATTTAATACGAATTTATTTAACAGGTAAGAATTGAAGTCGTTATAATATTATTTTGACTTATAATATACTGTCATAGTTAACATTCACTATTATTAGCGCCATCTAGTTGTATAGTATGCTAGACACTGTTTTAGTAATGTTTTACTTTCCCGCGGGAATTCGGAACTTTTATGGGAATACATTGTTTGAATACAACGTCAACATAAGGTATCAACAAATTAAGTTCATAAGTTGTTGTATACAAAGCTGTTTCATTACCTAATTACAGTTTTTTTACTATCCCACGGGAAGTATTTAATTTACCGGGATCAAAAGTATCCTATATGTTGACCAGGGGTATAAGCTACCACCATACAAAATTTTATTCAAATCGGTCCAGTAGCTTCGTAGATCGTCCAGTAGATTGGATCATGAACTATTTCTCTCCTCACCTGATTCTCTCTCCTCGCCTGATTCTCTCTCCTCACCTAATTCTCTCTACTCACCTGACTCTCTCTCTCCACCTGATTCTCTCTACTCACCTGATTCTCTCTTTCCACCTGATTCTATCTCCTTGCCTTATTCACTCTCTCGATCTGATTCTCTCTCTTCACCTGATTTATTTCCTCACCTAATTCTGTCTTCTCACCTAATTCTGTCTCCTCGCTCGATTCTCTCTCCACCTGATTCTCTCTCCACCTGATTCTCTTTCCACCTGATTCTCTCTCCTCACTTGATTTCCTCCACGTGATTCTCTCTCCTCACCTGATTCTCTCTCCTCACTTGATTTTCTCTCCACCTGATTTTCTCTCCTCACCTGATTCTCTCTACACACTTGATTTTCTCTCCTCACCTGATTTCAAGACATTTTCGCTTGTTGTTTCGTCCCATTGCCATAACGTTGCTCTGTTATGAATATTAATATCAAAGGTAGTAGAAATGTTATATAAATTAGTAAGCAGATTATAGACATGACAACAGACACGGGGCGCAAGTAGTTGGCTATAAAGGTTATGATTTATAAATCACCCCCTCTCCCACCCTGTACCCCCGCTTCCCCCACCGCCGGTGACATCCCCGACGTAAATCACGAACGAATTGCCCAAAATCACGCATTTTACCAATGTCTACTTGGGTTTGGCCTAGGGCGTGAGAATCAGCGGTACTGCTGGTCGATGTGTAAGCACAATTTTAGATCCTCCCGTTTTATATATTTTGGTGAAGCTATCTGCTGAATTACCGATGAAGCTCTAAAGGCCATCAGATTAGGACCAATCTAAAAAAAAAACTTATTTTATGTAACGATTTTGCGAGGTTTTCAGAATTCCAGTCACGATTACCTTCCATCTTAGATCACAGAACAACCAGCTGATGATTATTAGTTAAAAGCGACTGAAATGTGAAACGCTGACATCGCGACAGTTTATGCCTTGTACCAAGTGACGCTGTTAAATTTTAGGGGCAGGTATTCATAAAAACAGTTTTATTTTGTAATACTCATTAAATGTCGCATAAAAATTATTTCAAGTTTTGTTGTGAAGGCGAAATTAAATACGGTACAGTCGGCAAAGATTACGTTAGACTCTCGCAAACGAATTTCGGGTATTTAGGAAACAACTTTTCTATTTCGGATTGTAATCGTGACTTTTCTTCTCCATCGCGATAATCCCACACGATGGTCAGACCAGATACCTCAGCGCTGCACTACATCAAGCGAGCGGAACCGATGGCGATAGCTGACAGACAAGATAAAGAAGAGTCACGATCCTCAGCAATGAGGGAACGATCAGGAAGAAGAAGTAATCGTGACTGGAATTCTAAAAACCTCTCAAAACATCATGCAGGCACATGAGTTTTTATAGAAGATGCAACAATACAGTTTACCTTTCACAACCGACGCCAGGAGGCCGTGTGGTCGCAGACTGCACGGTAGGCGGGGGGCAACCCCCCACTTTATAAATCAAAAGTGAGCCGAATGGGCTCACACTAATCCGATGTAGCATTAGGGCCTTCGGGCCATTAGTATAGATCCCTCCGAAAAAAAAAAAAAAAAGTTCACCTTATTGTAAGTGAATAGTGACATTTTTTTTCTTTAACGCCGGGAAATGCTCTGAGGCATTCCGCGGGGGAGTGGGTCTCCCCACGCGGGGATGTGGGATTCGCTGCGTCCGAAAGCAGGTAAGTGGACCTCGACGACTAGTCAGTCCCTCCGACCAACGCCACCTGCACAGAGGTGTTGCCACGAACCACAGAACAACCCTTCCTAACGTCGGGACAGTACAATGGGATGAAGTTACCGTCCTCGACCCTTGCCCCTGCTCTTTTGTCCCCTCTTCTTATAAGAGGGGTACAAAGAGCCCCCTCTCGCTTCGACCACGGTGCTGGGCTCACTCTACGCTTCTGAGCCGCACCACCACGAAAAGGCCCGAACCATAGGGTCAAGATACTATAACCAAATATCTCAAATAAAATTGTCGCCTATACAAAAAGTGACCAATATCTTCAACGGACTGTACTAATAAAATAGTATCTAAATTATATGATATTAAAAAAACATTGTTGTTTAGTTAGCAGTAGCTATACTGAGTCATATTATTAATTGCGTAATATAAGATTTACATATTTTTGTTATTTCATTATTAAATTCGTTATTACTGGGCCCACCCGAAGGGTGATATATTATTAACTTTTAACTTCATACTTGCCTGGTACTTAATGGCGAAAAATATTTTGCTCAGATATTTTTAGCTTAGCCAGCTTTTGTCTCAGCATGGCTTACGTTTAAGTACGATTGGCTTGGACTAGCTTTCCTCGTAGCTTCGCTAAGTTAGAGTTGAGTTGTAGAGTACATTCTGTTTGAAGGGTAATGATAAAAAAAATCCCATATCACTCATTCAATTGAAACTGCCATTCTTCAAGGTCTTTTCATGAGGCTCAATTGTAGTTTTAGTTCATCCCCTTTTTAATAAATAAATAAATTCTATCTATTAGTAGGTGCTCTTGGCACGACCCATTTTTACAGTCTGATAAACAATATAAAATTTTGTAAGCAAAAAAAAAAGTGCGCGCGTACAAAGTACACATGTCAGAAGTGGAACTTAACAAACTAATTTTTAAATTTCGTTTATATTTATACTAATCTAAAGCTTTAAATTTCCAAGACTCACGATGCGAAGTTCACTCTATCTCACTCTCTCTTTCGATATTTCTCACTCGTTTGCTCCCTACTCTCACTCCATGGCTATGTGCTTGATGCTACGTTCGCCCTTTCTCACTCTCTCAATCGGCCTCAATCACTCTCCTCCTCTTCTTGGGAAAAAAACGTTGCACATTTTCGTGACGTTTCATCCTTTAAAAAAAAAAAAAAAAAAAAAAAAAAACAATACTTAGAGGCGTTCATATATTATACTAGCAGCGCCCCGCGGTTTGACCCGCGTACTTCTCGTTCCCATGGGATTACAGGGATAAATTATAGCCTATATGTATAGGCTCTGCCTAGTTTGGGATCAGATGGCCAGTGTGTGAGTTGACCCAACATATTAAAAAAAATACGCTATTCTCATGTACATATTAGGTATGTTATTGTAGAGTTTCATTAAAATTCATTCAGTAGTTTTTGTGTGAAAGAGCAACAAACATATTACATTCTTACAAACTTTCGCGTTTATAATAATTAGTAGGATAATCCCGTAATACAAGTTCTTCGAGAACTTACCACGGGACTAGATTGACGTGGTGTAAAAGCGTCCATAGATATAATGATATAAAAGTGGCAGTGTGCTGGTCCGCGTTTGATACGAGTGGCAAGAGTTCGGCCGTCTTGGTGTTCATTAAGGGTAGTCTAGGTTCAGCAGTCGACGGATAGAGGCTGATGATGATGATGAAAACGATATTCAAAAGAAACTCTAAAATTCCCGTCCGACTATTCGTGGGTTCTACCTTCAATTTATTGTATTTTTTTTAATATTGATATTAAAATACTTCCTTATATTTTATGTGAAAGGGAAAACCCTAAAGAGCTTTTTACATGCAGTTTTGAAAATAACCTTTACACTTTTAATTTTAATGGTACAACCCCATCTATGTCGTTACGTTTGAACTAGTACAACCGTCGAGAGGCTAGGCAGTAATTTACGGTGCTACCACAAAAAATCAATATTAATACTGCATGGTGGTGTATAAATTGTTACGTTAGTATTAAAATAATTGCTTTTATTGTCTATGTATCTGTAGATCTATCTGCAAATAAAATTAAATGTTTGTTATCATCAGCCCAACTTCCGTTTCGAAAGTAGACAATATGAAAAAAAAACTTATTTATAATTAAGAAACCAGTCCCTCCTATCTCATTTCTTAAATAGCTTTTTGTTTCAAAAAAGTAGGTAGGTGTAACGATGCCGGGTTCAGGTTGGGAGCCTCGGCTCAGTATGACACCAGTCACGACGTTGCGGGAATTGCTTAGTGGCGGCCGGGCAGTCCCCCCTTACGAGCAGTAGTCAGGCCTTGTCGTGTCGCTGAGGTATTCCTGTTGCCTAAAGATCCGGGACCCCGAAAAGCGGCTGAAGGCGCTCGCAGGTGGTTTAGTGAGGTAGTGCATTCCCAAGTACAAGCATTACCCGAGGTAAACCTTCTTTTTTCTTTTCCGCTGGGAAATGCTGTTAGGCATCCCGCGGCGGAGGGAGAACTCCCCAGGCGGGTATGTGGGACTTGCTGTGCCCGAAAGATGGGGATGCCTCCACTCCACTCCCCGGCGGGATGCCTCAGAGCATTTCCCGGCCTTAAGGAAGGAAAAAGACTAACTATAACATAATAAATTTTGAAACATATTACATTTTATTATAAGCAAATCAATTCCAAAAATGGCGGCAATTGGCCAATTCCAATCTCATTTATTTTTTCCTTTTAAAATTCAAATATACAATTGGAACATATGCCACGGCATTTCACCGATAATCGTCGGATAATGCTGAGCGATTCGAATTTTTAATCGGATCTTTTTTTTGTTTTGTTTGGCAAAGGCGGCGCGCTCAAGAACTGTCAATCAACCCCTGCATATTATTATTAGGGGTATTGTTATTAGTTCCGAAATTTCGACATCGACAGCTCGATTTGGGGTTCTCTGGGGGGTTTTAGAATAAGGAAAAAATGGCGTTGAAAATGTATGGATTTTTTTGACACTTCAAACATGATTATTGCTCGTCAACTAAAAAAAGTTAATGAAAAGTAATTTTGTTTAAATAAATATGATGTTTAATATTTCCCCGATTACATATTATTTACATAAAAAAATTAAAACTCCTTAAAAATTACACAAAACCATAGATATGACTACAAGTATCTAATAATTTTTTCCTACGTATGAGCTATTTCGAATTGATTTATTTATAAAATATAATTTTAATACAAAATATTTAATATATCTACGCATATTATTTACATGAAAAACAAAAAAAAAACAAAATGGAACCCCAGCCCACATTTCGTTTCCCGCCGCGCCGCCATTGTTGCCAGCGGCAAAAATTGACCAAAGCTAGGACGTAAAAAACGCACTTATAAACGTTTTTTCCTTTAAATTTGGATTTATCCCTAATCTTCTATTGACATGGTAATAAGTCGAAAATATTGTAAATAATAAAGGAAACCGTGGAGTGGGATTTCAAATTAGATGTAATTATTTTAATGATCACATTGAATTGGATACAAAAACGTATTGTTTTATAAATATTTAAGCATTGTACATTGTTGCATCATCATGATCAGTGCTAGTATCAGTACTAAAATAATAAGAGGTATTTTCAACTTATGATGACAATCTCTGACATTCAGTGGATGAAGATAGATGTAAGAGGCGGGCATAGGCATGTTCAACTTGATGGTTATGGGCCATAATACTGATTATTACAACAGTGTCTTGAAGTGGCTTGATGCAAAAGTAAATCACAGCGAGGTTATTGCCGTCATTTCTTCGCCCTTTCTTTGATGATGGAGAATTTACTCTTGATAAGAAATCATTAAACTCAGATGACGAAAATACATCATAAACTGATATACATTAATGACGACCTGTATGGCTCAATGGTTAGCGCGTTGGCGCTCAAGCCGGAGGTAGCGAGTTCGAATCCCGCCAGGGAACAAAAAGTTTTCTGTGTTCCTGGATTATGGATGTGTAATAAATAAGTGTATAATATAATAAAAATCTTAAAAATATTATGTATAGTATAAAAGTATTAAATATATTTCCGTTGTCTGGTACCCGTAACACAAGTTCTTCAAGAACTTACTACGGGACCGGATTGACGTGGTGTGAAAGCCTCCATAGATATTATTATTATTGTGATACTACTCTTCTACACTTGTAGACTAATCCTGACAACATAAATCTAAAATTCTTGGTTGGAACATAGCAAGTATCGTCACGGTTCAAACTAGTCCATGGTTCCTCAAGTGGCCGGTTCCCTGAAACTAATCAGCTTAATAGGCAAATTGGTGTCTCGTCACGCAACCGAACGCAACCTATGATAATCTAGTTGGTTGATAATGACCTATTTTTTCCTAGGGTCCAAATTACGATGGAAAACCTTGGTTGGGCACCCCGAAATTGGTTAAATGCTTGTGACCCTGTTGGTGAGAAGAATGAAATTGACTAAAGAATTATTTCATTATTGCCATAATGGCGTGTAGGCAGGGGTCTATAGACAAATCAAACGCAACAGACAAACAATTTGTATGTTGTATATTACCTACATATACATCTAAACACACAGACATAAAAAAATAATTGTCATACTAAAGAACAGATTTTTATTTGGCACACTCTAGTTTGAACCAAATAATAATGTATATATAGGTACCCGTAAAAGAAGCTCTTTCAAGATTTACGACCGAATTTTTTTATGTCATAAGGAGGCAACCGAGCAGTCAGAGCTTTATAGCGACTACCGACGTCCATAGAATCCGCACAACTAAAATTTGGGCAGATGCGGTGCCCTCCTTTTCCCTATCCCCCCAATGGGCCACCGGAAAGACCGCACGAAACGCGTATAGCTGTCACTTGACGCCGGTGTTATGTGAGCGAGAGGTACCACCCCGTGCCGGGCCAATTCGGCTGCAGAGCAGCGTGGCACTACCTCTTACTGTAAACTTACTGTAGTGGGTAAAGTACAATATTCATTCACATAGTAGGATGTCATATCAAGCTCTATCAACGTCTATTGGACTCCTAGACCTAGATTTCAAACTTTATCGTTGTCTTTCTGCTGCCGTATGCAAGATGCAAATTTAGATGAAATAAAATCTCGGGACTAACGACACCGTTACGAGACGCTATTTGACGTTTATATGACGTTTGATTTATTTATATAAGATTATGCAATATTTGTTTAACCTATCCAATCGTCAAACACACTAAAATGTCAATGTCATGCGGCCATTTTGTGCGCCGTTTAAATTGTATAGGACATCCAAGCTACTCCAAATTTGTTGGTTCTTATTGCTCTTATACAGGTGGCATCTGGCAGTTTACTTATTTAATATAAAAGTAAAGTAATTGCTCTTCAAATGATGCTTTGAAACAATTAGATTCGCAATAAGTTCTTTTCATGACAGAAATCCCGGATTCATCTCTTTTAATTTTTAACCAAGTCCATTTTCTGTTCAAAATAAGACGATTAGAATGTTAGGCCATAATCCATTTATGGGATTGCGACATGCGGAGGAAATTCATTACCAGGTAGCATCCGTATAACTTAATCTTCTACGTAGTTCTTCGCTAATTTTTCCGATGTATTGCAATCAATTATTTACAAATTGCTTTCTAATGTTACGCGAATTTCACTAATTTTAATGTAACAACTTTTTACGGATTTTTCGGGGTTTATTAAGATTTGTACATGCCCGACTTTTTGAATACTTCACAGCAACAGTGGTCACAGGATGACTCTTAAAACCCCCATGGTTCAGGCCTTGACGTGGTGGTGGGGCTCAATAGCCTAGAGAGAGCTCAACACCTTGGGCGAAGTTAATTGAGCCGAAAGGGCTCTTTGGGCTATACTAGCCGTCGAGGTACCCTGTTAGCTTAACAAATCCGCGGCACGTCACTAAAGGTGGCACTGGTGGCACTCGCCGGGTTTGAGTAGGTAGAAATGCGTCCACTTACCATCTTTCGGGTGCAGCGAGTCCCACATACACACTTCTGGAGACCCATTCCCCAGGCGTGATGCCTCAGAGCAATTCCCGGCGTTAAAGAAAAAAAAAGGTTGACTCTAATGACCATTTTTAATTATTAACTTTGTCTTTATGCAACATTGAGAAAACAAACGTAAAACTAACAGACCAGGATCGAACCTGAACTCTGCGTGACAAAAAATCATATTCCGCACCATTAATACTTGACTAATAATTATAAACAATAAAAGTGCAGGTATGCGTTTAATACAGTTTACTTTCCACGAAGATATGTGTTGTGGTCGTTGAGTCGATCGGCGGAACTGAGAACGTCTAGATAGTGCCGTTATAGTCATAGACCATTTAGCTGGGATCTAGATCGACTAGGATATCTAGATGATTAGGTGATGATGGTAAGACAGTGCCATTACTGGGGGTGGAGTTGGGGCTCAGTAACTTAAGGAGAATCTAGCACTCGGGCGGAACCAAGTGAAGCAACGGAACTTCTCTTTGTATCCCTCCTATAAGAAGAGGGGATCAAAGAACAGGGGAGGATAAAGAGTGAGGATGGGAACCTCACCCCATCGCACTGTCCTCACTTTAGGAGGAGTCGTTCTGTGGTGCAGGACAACCCTTCTGTGGAGGTGGCGTCCGTCTCTTGGGTGACTCACAAGCCGTCGAGGTTTCCTGGTGCTCAACAGATTTTGGCACCTCACCAAAGGTGGCATCAGTGGCACTCGCAGTTCCGCTCACCATCGGACCCCACCCAGGGCCGTTGACGGCGCGTAAAGACATTTCCCCGTGTTAACAAAAAAAATATTGCAGCAGGGATGTGCTGTGCCGAGTGCCTGTGCAGATACGACCATTCTGTTTATTTCTTTGCCGCGTGTTCATTCATACGTTTCCTATACTAAGATATAAGATGGAAGTCTTGATGCTAGTATCTATACTGCCTGTCCGGTCCGTCTTCCCGAACGTAGCAAAGCAAAGTAAGGACGTATTCCTTCCATCGTTAAGATATTTAATACAATAATTGTTAAACCTAATAAGGATAACGGAAGACGATCTCCGCGCGGTGGCGGTGTTGGATGCGAGTGTTGGCGTTCATTGAGGGAAGCATATTATGTTCAGCAGTGGATGGATTGAGGCTGGTGATGATGACTATATATAAATATAAAATAATTAAGGAATCAACTGAGCTTCTGTGAGTAAGTACTGAAAGCTTCATTCACTACTTTGTATTAAGAAGAGTTGAAATTCCATCCATTCCAACCAAAATCATTCTTAATAGTTAGATTAGAAATTCCTTACTATTTTTAATTGCTTCTCAGTCTTATAGACAACACGATATTGATAGCTGTAAATAAACCATTCTGCTTAAAAAATCAAGATTCAATTCATCATCATCATCATCAGCCTCTATCCGTCCACTGCTGAACATAGGCCTCCCTCAATGAACGACAAGACGACCGATCCAATTAGGAGATATTAATTCTATTTTCATAATTAAACAAATGAGCGACGACGTCCTAGTGGGTATAGGCTCGGCCTCTTGAGTGAGAGCCGAGAGGTCCGGTTGGATTCTGACCCCCGCGCCCCCTCCCTAGAAATGGTTTTTTTCTAAATTTCTACGTGCACTTGAACATGAGACCATCGCTTGCTCACCGGTAAAGGAACCGGCGCATCGGTCATGGCCCAAAACCTTCATTCCGTTTTGAGGAGGTGACCCGTGCCGAACAGTGGGACATATAATTGATATTATTAATATTAATTAAACAAAAAAAAAATAGTTTCTTGCAAAAAGTCGCAAAAATCGATTGTAACGCAACAGAACGCATGCCATTAATAACTCCAGCCTGAGCGATATGACAAGTACATGTACACGTGATTTATTCCGCTAGTTTCAATAAAACATTCATATTAAAAAACAATTATCATTTTTTTTTTCATTTCGACCGGTTTCGCGTTATGTGTGCAACATTTTAAAATATTATTTCGTGAATATTTTAACAACTACACGTTCATAAAGTTAGCTTATAAATTATGTATATTAGGAGTAGAAAATCGTTTAACATAGAAAAAAATGCGTGCGTACAAAGTACACAATCATGTCAGAAATTTAACTTATTTGGCAAATTAATTTTTAAATCTCGTTTATATTTATGTATACTGATCTAAAGCTTTAAATTTCTGAGACTTGCGATGCGACGTTCACTCTATCTCTATTTCTCTCTCGATCTTTCTCACTCGCTTGCTCCCTACTCTCACTCCATGGCTATGTGCTTCATGCTACGTTCGCCCTTTCTCACTCTCTCTCAATCGGTATTAATCACTCTCTCTCTTTCTGTCTCTCTCTTCTTGGACAAAAACTTTGCACAAAAATGTTACCCTCATGCGCGAAAAGAAGTTTCACTTCAAAAGTATCATCATCATCGTCCACTATCCATCCACTGATACAAAATAAGCTTATAGAAAAAAGTATAAAAAATATATACAGTGGAACATAGAATCTCCTCCTTTTTTTAAGTCATTTAAAAAACATGACCATGGCGGGAAGATGGAGGGTCGCTCGACCACCAAGTAGTTGGGACGAGGATCTCTGTGACGATGACCAGCAATGGACGAAAAAGGACTTGTAATGCTGATTATTGAATTTATTCATTTTATTCATTGGATAATAATATGTTGGAACAACTCACACACGGCCATCTGATCCCAAAGTAGGCAGAGGCTGTTCTTATGGTAACCAGACAACTGATACATACTTATATATTTGTAAATACATACATATTATAGATAAATTACACCCAGACACAGAACAAATAATCATGCTCATCACACAAACATTTGTCCTGGGTGGGGATCGAACCAACGACACACGGTTTAGCAGTCAGGGTCACTAACCACTAGACCAACAGGCCAAGCCATGATATTATAAACCCGGTACAATATAACCACATTCATCAAACAAATCATTTGCGTGATACGAACTTGCAACCCTCAGATTCCTTCCTTCTGCAGAGTTCAATCACCAGAATACAAAATCAGTCAGCCCTTTAAATCTTTAGTCATAAAATCATCATTGTACACGCTTCTAGACTTTCTTGTAATAACTCCTCTACATCCAGACAGATGTTCGGCAGACGCGTCCGCCGATGTGTAGATAGGATGATTTTTTCGTCTATCGTAGGTTTTCAAAGTTGGCAGATGCATCTGCCACAAATCCGTTTGTTGTCGGTTTTCGTGACACGGGTCAAAGGATTTCAGTGTGAACGTTTGGCGTCTGACAGACGAGTGATCGCACGTCGACAGCTGCATTTGCAGACGTCGGGGGATATATCTGCAGACGTCTGCGGATGCATCTGTCTACGTGTAGAGGCTACAAATCATAATGACCTATTCACCGTCCGAATATTCCAATTAGGATCGGGTTTGGAAATTGATCCATCTAGTCAAGCAATTCCTCTGTCTTAGCAGGTTGGACTAGCTACTCAGGTTACCACTGATTGAAGGTCAATCTGACCAAAGGAATTCGTCATCCATCAGCCTTCAGTTCGCCGTATGACCGGCTCCTGCCATGTCAACGTGATCAGCCTTCGCTAGATATTTTTAGAAATAGACGCCTAGTTAGTAATCTAATTCTTTTCATCTCATCAATCAATATTCTTATTTTTAATTACTATCTTAACAGGTATGAAACATGAACACACTCTTTGAATATTTACCAAGTACTCTTTACTCTCTCTTATGCGGTGCTCGATTTTTCGCCATCGTCTGCGTATGCCATCGAGCATATAATGGAAATAGAGCATATAATGTTATCTCCATGGGCGACGTCGACCACTTACCATCAGGTGGCACGTTTGCCAGTTTGCCTATACAACTAACATAAAAAAAATATGTTTTGTATGAAAACAAATTACACCTTTATGCAGCGACCTAGCGGCGGTTTTGCGTTTTTCGATTGGCCATTGATGGATGATTGGCCAATGGAACGTACATACTGATCACTGGTTGGTTGAATTGCTATTACATTAGTGATAAATCACTGACCAGTTTCAGAATGTTATGTCTCACATTACTACTATTTATCCGGTTATATGCTCTATAGGGTATGCTCTGTTCACGAGACATATTTTGTCTAGTTTCGTTACGACTAACTGTTACGCGAACAAAAAATTAAAAAATATGGTATTTGTCTCATTTAAAAAATAGTCTTAATTTTAATAACAGTTACAATTAACTAATTAGGTATTACATTTACACCTACGAGCATTCGTACAATAACAATTGTAAATTATTTTAGTGAATTTATAAAAACTTCGCGTGATCCATATCACATATTACGATGTTGTTTTACGACTATACGATACTCTATATTGTATTCATTAGCATTTCTTTACTTTTTATTTTACCTTCATTTCCTTATGGAACAGAGTGGTTAAGTATTCTAGTCTTGAAATGATTTTTTTTTCTTTAACGCCGGGAAATGCTCTGAGGCATCTCGCGAGGGAGCGGGTATGTGGGACTCGCTGCGCCCGAAAGCTGGTAAGTGGATGCAGCTCTATCCATTAAAACACGGCGAGTGCCACCAAAGCCGCCTTTGGTGAGGCACTTCGACGGTTAGTCAGTCCCAAGGTGCTGGGCTCACCCTAGGCTACTGAGCCCCATCGCCACGTCAAGCCCTGAAACATGGCGGGGTCTTGAAATGAATAGTCCAGGCTCGATTATCGTGTTTCATAAGTTCCATTCATTCATTTCGTTCATATTTCATACTGTATAATATATCAAAAACAAATCTTTTTATGTAAGTAAAACTTTAATACCTTAACCTCTGACGACCTCTGTAGCTCAGCTGTAGTAAAGCGCGTTGTCGCTCAAGCCGGAGGTTGCGGGTTCGAATCCTGCCAGGGAACAAAAAATATTTTTTTCTGTGTTCCTGGGTCATGGATGTGTATTAAATATGTGTATTATATAATAAAAATCTTAAATATATGTATTGTATAAAAGTATTAAATATATTTGCGTTGTTTGGTACCCGTAACACAAGTTCTTCGAGAACTTACCACGGGACCAGATTGACGTGGTGTGAAAGCGTCCATAGATATTATTATTATTAATCTTTCCTAAAGAGATATATCAGTGTACTTCCTGAGACTGACGCGTTTAAACAAACACACAGTTTTTGAAATTGACAAGGTTATTTTCACTATACAAACTTTTGTTTCTAGTTCGATATGTAGAAAATATGTACTTGTTAATGAGACCCTCTTTTTCTCGTTTTTTGCCTTGTTTTCGTGTAAATATATGGATATAGTTCAACGAAAACACCAATTCCATCATGTGAGGCTCTTGAAATTAAAAACTTCCTAATTTCAAAAGAGGAAATAGTACTTACTCTTACTCACGTTGGCTTGGGATCCTACTAATATTATAAACGCGAAAGTTATTAAGAATGTATAGATGTATGTTTGTTACTCCCCACCACGGTTCAAGCTTTGTCCTGGCGGGGCTCAGTAGCAGTAGGTGGGGCGATCCCAGCACCTTGGGCGAAGCCAAGTGAACCGAGGGGACTCTTTATACTCCTCTTATAAGAAAAGGGGCAAAAATGTAGGAGGGGACAAGGGGCGAGGATGGTAACCTCACCCCATTGCACTGTCCCGCCATTGTGAGGGGTTGTTCTGTGGTGTGGGACAACCCCTCTGTGGAGGTGACATCGGTCCCTTGAGGGACTGACTAGCGGTCGAGGTGCCCTGTTTGCTCAATAGATCCGGGGCACCTCACCAAAGGCGGCATTGGTAGCACTCGCTGGGTTTTAGTGGGTAGAGCTGCGTCCACCTTACCATCTTTCGGGCGCAGCGAGTCCCACATACCCGCCTGGGGAGTCCCCCGCCCAGCGGTATGCCTCAAAGCATTTCCCGGCGTAAAAGGAAAAAAAGGTCTTCTTTTGGCATGGGTAAGATGGCGATCTAGTTATACGGTATAAGTTTAATGGCTTTTCTAGCCGGTATTCATAACAAAAACATTCTAGATTATAGCCATTAAATAAAAATTATGGCATTAAATTAATGGCATTAAATAATTAAAACGCTTAATGCCATATTCAGTAAAAAATATCATAAATTATAATATTAATATGTAAAGTAAAAACTTTATACCCCTTTTTAAGAAGATGTCACAAACGGAGGAGTTTGAAATTTGTTACAGTTAAAGAGTGGAAGAGTGTTAGAGTGTAAGTGGAGAGAGAGTGCAGAAAGCTATTTTTTGAGTAGGTACTATGCATTTTAAATATATTAAATTAATTAAATAAAATGTTACACACACTACGATACGCACACATTAAAAGTTGAATAATGAAAATGTCAAAGTTCAAACATGAAAAAATATGTAGTGTTGCTTTAAAATTTATCCCTATTGGGAAAGGCTAAAGAGTGGATATAGAATAGTTCATTCTCCATCTACTGGCAAACGCCGAGGACAAAAGACTATTAAAGTCCATACAACCTAACTTCCTCTTTGGCCTAAGTGTCCAACAATAGATGACGTAAGACGTTTAGTTTTTTTTATAAAAAAGTTTTGAAGCATTAGTTTTTAGGTACTGTCATTTTTTTTCTTTAACGCCGGGGAATGCTCTAAGGGAGTATGTAGGACTCGCTGCGCCCGAAAGTGGACGCAGCTCTACCCCGTCCGAGTTGCCCCGGATCTAATGAGCAAACAAGGTACCTCGACGGCTAGTCAGGCCCCCCAAGGGACCGACGTCACCTCCACCGAGGGGTTGACCCGCACCACAGAACAACCTCTTCCAACGTCAGCACAGTACAAGGGGGGAGGTTCCCGTCCTCGCCCTTACCCCCTGCTCTTTTGTCTCCTCTTCTTATAAGAGGGGTACAAAAAGCCCCCTCGGCTCAATTAGCTTCGCCCAAGGTGCTGGGCTCACCCTAGACTACTGAGCCCCACCACCACGTTAAGGCCCGAACCATTGTGGGGTAGGTACTCTCATACTGTAATGAAGTTGATTTTTTTTTTAAATTGAGATCGTATTTATCGAAATGGTCGCTGGGCTGGGCTTTTGAAACTTCCTATTGTTTTAAAAATATTCATCATTTATAACTTATTTAAGAATGAGAATTAGAAAGAAACGTTAATATTAACACTACAATAATTGATTTCGAAGGGATCGGTAGTCTTGGTGTTCATTATGGATGATGATGATGATAACAAAAACGAGAGTCTCGGTGTTTATTAAAGTCCACCAGTGGACGAAATAAGGCTCATAACAAAAAAACGACATATATAATTGGGTCAGAAAAAAAAACGTGCATAATTTTGATTAAACTTAACAATTACGATGGAAAAACTTATTTTATAAACGCAGTACATGGAAGGCCTCGATAAAAATGAATACTATTAAGATATTGATTGTGCAATTGTAAGCAGGTGAGCGAAGCGCAAAAAAACACAGCTGATTGCCGAGTTATGAACGGGCAAAAACAATCAATTGTACATCATAAACGGTTCGGAATTGTTCAAAATGGATTCTAAATACATTATCTTAATTATTAGCGCTCTCAGTTTTTTGGGGCCAATGATTTTAATTTAAGAAGGTAAGCCGGCCCTTGATGGGAGTGCTCAACGACGCCCATGACCAAGTTACAAACGGATAGTCGGTTCACCTGATGGTAAGTGAAAAACGACATGCTGACGAAAGACTTGCTCTCCTTTCAGAATGACATGGAGATGCACCGCAATACCCATTTCTTTTAATTTTGAACTACGGGTGTCCATGGATTCCGCTGACCACCAGGTAGGCCGATTATCCGTTACAAATTTCAAAATAAAGTACGTAATAGTGAACTTATTGCATTAGGACAAGATGAGAATTTTGATGACAATGAGCTGCAAGATCAGGTCTTAGACTTGAGTGTAGATTTGTCATAAGTCTGGATTTTTAAGCTAGTATTTAACTCAGCAAAGCTGTTTAGCGTAAGAAATACGCATATATAACAGAAATTCCATGGATAAAGTGAAAAATGGATTTATAAATAATAATAATATCTATGGACGCTTTCACACCACGTCAGTCTGGTCCTGAGGTAAGTTCTGGAAGAACTTGTGTTACGGGTACCAGACAACGAAAATATATTTAATACTTTTATACTATACATATATTTAAGATTTTTATTATACAATACACATATTTAATACACATCCATGACTCAGGAACACAGACAACTTTTTGTTCCCTGGCGGGATTCGAACCCGCAACCTCCGGCTTGAGCGCCAACGCGCTTACCACTGAACCACAGAGGTCGTCAATAAATAACAGAATTATTCAACTTAGCCCTTCCCTTGTTTACTCATCTAAATACGCATCATAAAGTCCTAGATACTGAACACGCTAGGTTTACCACTTAGGCTTTTTACAATGTCTGCAATAGACTAATTAATAGAACTACCTTTTAATATAGATAAGTTAATTATATAAAATGTATTACGATTAAGCCTTCTGTCCATTGCAAGGGGAGCGCTTTTACCGCACAATTTTCTTTTGGGTAGCACATTTCTGATTATTTTTCCGTTCAATCAGGTTTCGAAACTCGTTCATATACATAAGTGAATTTTTATAGCATAGGAGGCCAAAGGAGCATTCGAAACCTTTTGAACCTCTGGTTTTCAATTGCTTTTATTGAAGACTAGCTGTTGCCTGCAGCTTCGACCGCGTTACTCAACTTCTATAAGTCACAGCGTGATGTTTTATAGCCTTCCTCGATAAATAAGCTGTCTAACACTGAAATAATTTTTTAAATCGGACCAGTAGTTTCTGAGATTAGCGCGTTCAAACAAACAAACAAACTCTTCAGCTTTATAATATTAGTATAGATAGACTACACCTTGGGAGTAAGACATTCACTGTTTAGGTTTTGCATGGACATGATGTACCTATATGTTTAAACTATGTGTTTTATTTTGATGACAAAAGAGCAACCCTCAAGTTTTTTTCTCGTTTTTCTTAGGGGAGTCTGCATTCCACACGAGTTTTTTTTACTACACCTTTTTATTGACTTTTTTTTTGACGTATTTCAAGTATACAAGTTGTTACCTACAAAATAAAGATATTTTGATTTGATTTGGTGACTATCGACGCTCATAACCAATTTTCACAACCATGCACATTTATGCAGATGTGTTGCCCTCCTTTCCCCTATCCTCAAATGGGCTACCGGTAACTCATAAACCGCACGAAACGCGACAACATAGCTGCAATTTACCCCGGTGTTATGTGAGCGAGAGGTACCACCCCCATCTTGCCGGCCCAATTCAGCTGCAAAGCATCATGGCACTACCTCTTTCATACCACTTACTATCCCTTATCGAGAAGAGTCCTGGGGTGACGGTAAGAATAACACCAGAATTTTTACCACGATATGCCAGTCACTTTCTAGTCCAACACAAACATGCATTAATTTGTTTCTTTCTTTCTTAAAAGAAGGACGAAGACACGTGGAAAAAGTAGTCTGTAAGATCTAAATGGAATTATGAAATAATTGTACAATAAAAGAGTATTCACATTTAATTTGATGTTATAAACCAGAAAATACCGTATTTATCGTGTTTACTCTATTAGCCGTCCCTCCCTGATCCCTCCCAAACCCTCTCAAACCCTCGTTAATTAAAGTCATACATAAAAAGACCATATAAGTTATATTAATATAAGTGCATATGAAATGTATACTTTCACAGGAAAAAGTTATTTTTAAAGGAACATGTACTCTTCATTTCGCTATTAATATTTTTTTGCATAAAAAAATTACAGGAATGATAATTGTTGAGGCACTTAAATGTTATAAATAATAACCGTTTATAGTGTTTTATGAAGACAATAAAATTAAGGTACCCCAATAATCACTAAAATAATTCAGTATTTATTTAATCACCACATAAAAAGTTCGTAAAAGGGATTAAATATAAAAAGTTCTATAATAAATATGCATAAATATTATATTTGAAACTTTTAATATAAAACGATATAAATTAATTTTCCTATAATTATTTCATTCGTCGTCACTTTACATATTATTATGGTTTTATGTGTATTTACGACTGTTTATTGTCTTGTCCGTCTGGACGTTGACGTGATCGCGCGATTACATCATTTATGGTCAAGGCATTCTGTCACGGCGTGTACAAATTTGTTCGAAGGCTCATCCGGTCATATATTAACAGTTCTAGGTCTATCTGTATGATCTTTATTTACATGATATGACTTTTAACTTATTATACTTTACCTCGGAAATTAGGAACCTTTCTGATTATGAAGATCCATTTAAAGTAAGCAGCTGTTCTCATGTATTATATATTTTTGTTTTATATTTCTTAGCAGTATGATATGATCTTGCATTTAATTCCACGTACGTAAACGCCAAGTAATATCAACATACATATACTTTTGTTTGTTGTATATATGAATATGTATGAATAATACTTTGCCCTCTTTATAAATTATTTATCCTTTGTTAGTCCTTTTTTAAGCTTGAAGACCCACTTTATACGAGGAAGACACTGAAAATTAGCAAGTTGTTAGTTTTATTATACCTTTTAAAAATAGTGTAAATTCACATCAATACAGCGCTGCATCCGATGGGTCCACTGAGAAAGCCCTTTATCCACTCGTCCTTAGGGGTCTTTTGAAACTCCTTTTGAAACGCAGTCACTGCTTCCTCGGTGTCCATAAAACGTTTTCCTCGAAGTTTTTCTTTTTTTTTAGGAGTATAATATTAGAAAATAGTTCCATTTTTTAAATCCATTTTTTTTAAATATTGTTTCCAAGTGGCCACTTCAAAGAATTTTCTGTGTCGTCATTGTAGAGTAGCAACTCCTGCATAAGCAGGTTCTAATGCGGTCATCACGGATATGGTCCAAAAAAAATACGGACCGATAGAATTTTCCTATAAAATCAGTTAGTTACCTTACGAACAGCATATAGTTATTTTCCTTTCCTTTCAACAATACAGAACTATTTGGTAATTATATCTGGAAAGTTTTGAAAACAGATTTCGATGTGCTTCTTCCGAATTTAAACTTGTTACCTTGAGTAGAAGCCCTATTTATAAGTCAATCGACTATAATGGCTCGACGGTTTCAAATCTAAACTCAGTCATGAAATAGTCTACTAGTTATAAATACTACTAGCTGTTGTCCGCAGCTCCACCTGCGTTAACGTAGCAATAGCCATACGCGGACTGATGTTTATTGTTTTATAGCTATTATATTTATATATATTTTATAGCTATTATATTTATATATATTTTATAGCTATTATATTTATATATATTTTATAGCTATTATATTTATATATATTTCTATTGGTAAAAGAACTTTCAAAATCAGTTCAGTAGATCCAGAGATTACCCCCACACCCTCACAAACTTTACGTCTTTAATATAATATTAGTATGGATTGGATATACTCATAAAAAACGTGAAAGTTTAACATTTTTATTAGTCAATATAGATGTCAATATAGATCACCATGCATGCTTACGTTTAATATTCATACAGCCATATTCCATATTAGTAAAACATTAACATCACGATCATAAACCCACTCTTTTATTAATCAGGTTATTGTTGCAAAAACTATCGAGAAGAAAAGTTGTATTGGTTGGTACTTCACACAGTAAAATAATATGTGCTTGTATAAAATTATTCTTTTATACGGTAGGTACTTAAGTAGGTTTTTTAATGCTTTCGCATGATCCAGGTTTACCTCCGGTAAGGTTCCTGGACCTATGTGGTAACTCGCTTTTGGGAATGCACTATCCCATTAATCCACCTGCGAGCGCCATTAGCCGATTTTAAGGGGCCCGTAAATAAGACAATGTAAATAAGAATATGGAATTATTTTTTTATGTAGTTTTTTCACGATCGCCTTTCGTGCGGTTTGTGAGCTTCCGGTGGCCCATTGCAGGGGGGGGGGGGGAAAGGAGGGCAACACATCTGCATAACTTTTGGTTGTGCGGATGTCTATGGGCGTCGGTAGTCGCCAAAATGTTACGACTGCTCGGTTGCCTCCTTATGACATAAAAAAAAACTTTCATAATATTTTGAGATTCAAACCAACTACCATCCGAGTGGAGGACAAGCTAACAACTACGACAATTTACCACAGAATAAGTAATAACTGGCGTTTATACCACGATGTGAAATATATAAATCTTGTGAGTCTATTTTATCACAGCTCCGTCTATAGGAAACATTGTAAGGATATTTAAATGAACTGAATAAAGTGATATGAAAAAGTTAGTCATATTATAATAAAGAAAATATTATACGGGTATTTTAACAATATTACTTCTGTTTGTAATAAAAATATTATTTACAAATTTTATCGCTGTTTTGAGAATTACATTCTCGATGTTTCGGTTTCTTACACCAAGTCATCATTATTTATTAAAATATCAAAAGTTATATCAATAACAAAATATAATTCACGAATTATCGCAAAAAACGCATGCCCATATAGATATTCTATCAAGACATTTTCTGAATTGTACATTGTAAGCGGTGCCAGGTGCTGCGCTAGTGCAAAAACGTACGCGTGCGCAGTATTGAAGTGTCACACTGACAGCGCAGATGCTGCGGCGTTCGTACGGAATGCGAGAGGCATTTCACACATAGCGCGGCGGAGCGGATCGCAATAATAACATGTTGAAAAAATAAAATATATTGACTTGATAATTCTGGTCTGCGTAATTGTGTTTGTTTCAAGTTTCAAGTCACAAGTTTAGAGGTATGCTTAATTAATTTTATTTAATTAGTATTTACTAATTACTCTGATGTAGACTATTATAGTATTTTGAAGCGGCACTAAAAAGCAACACTTATATGACGATAGCTATTGTATTCTCCGATTTTTTTCTCTTTCTCATTATAGACTCATCTTTATTCACACAAACATATCTACCCTTATTTTTCATTTCGTTGTATAAAGCAAATAGATACGAGTATGACTCATAATAATAATAATAATAATTTATTCAAGAAAAGTACATACATAGTAAATTATATAGAAACATAAGGTATAATATTATTATAGTTATTAAATCAAGACAATGATTTCGGTTTCAAACTATTTCGTTTACTTAAAAAGTTATCATTTTTAATATAAACTATATCAATTAGGTATTTTTGGGCGTTTTCATTCAATTCAACATGATAATCATCATATTTAAATCATCAATAATGTAGACATATTGACATCCAATTTTTTATCGGTACTTTTCTCAGCGACGCTTACAGAAATCTGATCGTGTGTACGAGAGCGACACTGAATTCATTTAGAACTGGCCACTAATTGTAAATGATATTATAATATTTTTTTAAAGTCTAAATTTTCAAAATGGAACTCTTGGGCAATGTGTATGCCTTTACGTTCCGTTTTTGGCGGCAAATTGAAAATCTTAGAATAATTACACTATAGAATATAATATAATAATTAAGTCCGCACTGCCATTTTGACGCAACTCACATGGAGCCATTATGGCTCCAAGCTCCGGGACGTTCCGTAGTATTCTATGTCAAACCGGGCCAAACATGTCTCCGTAAAATAAATAATTATGACGATTTGTGCAGTTAATTTGTGTCACGACACATCTAAAAAACAAAAGAAGTGTCATAACATCACTTTTCACAGAAAATCTTTCAATATTTAGTAGTATCTTGTAATTCATCATCAATTTTAATGCTAAGTGTTGCCCGATTGTGAAAATATTTTTACTGACTATTTTCCCCCACTGAATAATTTTGAAACGGTTGCTACTGATATTTACGTAGGTACGTGACACGTTCTCTAATTAATGTGTTTGTGTAATTTAACGACATCATATACAAACAGTGAAATAATAGTAGTTAGTGAAATAAAAGTGTTTCATGCTAATAAAAAATAAATATAAAAAATGTATATTTTACTGATTACTATTATTATTATTATTTATTCGTTTCATATAAATAAACATTTTTGTAATATAACAACTTTAAATAATAATAATATAGCTAGTAGGGGCATGGTAATGTAAAGTTGTTATAAATTAATACATAAATAGGTAAACCCGGACATAGCTATTTATGTATTAATTATTATTGCTATAACAAATTGTTATCAGCAGTCGAATCATTTCCCGTTTTCGGGAAAACTTCACTACCACTGGCAACATTGTGAATCGATTTAGTGCTTCATGGGCTGAGCATAGGCCTCCCTCGATGAACGCCAAGATGGCCGATCCATTCTATATGTGTAAAGGAATGAAATACTTTTACATTAGATAAATTAATACATTTTAGGTCACTGAAAAACATTTTCCTTAAAAAGAAGGCCACAATATTAAAATTCATAGGTAATAAAAATATATCAAGTAAGGTGAAACAAAACAAAGAATTAATGAAGCCGTGACTGCTACTTAAGGTGACGCCTCGGTAAACAATAATTCTAAAACCGGGCAGGCGCGCCCCGCACCCCGCACATAGCACACCCCGATAAGTAACGTAAATATTGCAATTTGCGAGCTATCGCGCGCCATGTGTAACATCGTAGACGTCTTGGAGTTGTCATTTTATATATTTTTAATTTTGTTTTTTTGTCATATTTAAACGTCATTTTGTATTTCGATAAATATATTTCATTTTATACTTTCACTAGCTGTTGCCCGCAGCTTCGCCCACGTTAACTTTTAAAATTTGAGGGGTTGACCACCCTTATCACTTAGGGGTATGAAAAATAGATAGTAGCCGATTCTCAGACCTACTGAATACGCATATATTTGGTAAAAATCGGTAAAGCCGTTTCGGAGGAGTACGGTAACTAACATTGTGACATGGAAATTTTATATATTAGATAATATACGATGATTCTAGTTCTTTATCATTTGATAAAGATTTGAAAAATTTGTTCTTTATCAAATGATAAAGAACTAGAATCATCGTATATTATAATCAAGTAAATACTTTTACATTTTACATATTTTCATTTTACATTGATAT
The DNA here is from genome assembly GCA_963853865.1 of Helleia helle. Lineage (NCBI taxonomy): Eukaryota > Metazoa > Arthropoda > Insecta > Lepidoptera > Lycaenidae > Helleia > Helleia helle. The sequence continues at coordinate 2,442,694 of OY971435.1, forward strand.
TGTGGGGTGTGGGTGGAAGCCACAAAGGGAGATCTCCGACCGAGCGAGTTGGTATGCTCGGCCAGGCCGAAGCCCACTTGCTATCAATTCAGCTTATGTATGTATAGCAACGAGCTGTGGAACTTCGATAGCGTGATTCAGTAATGTGGCGCTGTGTGGTCCGCCACATCACTCCCCTCCGAAGACCGGAGGTCGAATCTTGAGTCTTCTTGCTTGATTCGCCAGTGCCAGAGAGTCCCAGTGAGTCGGAACTGTGCTGCTGCTGCACGGGCTCCAGTGAGTCGGAGTGCTGCCGTGCGGGGCCGATACTACGTGCTGACCAGGAGAGATGTGCTCTGCTTGTGACCGGTCGTGTAGTGAGAATGCCCGTTGAAGCCGATGAGGGTTCGACCAGTGCCGCGGTGCGTTGGGCTGGTTGGTCGAGGCACCCGAAGAGGCTGAAGCTATGATGTACAATGTACAGTGAAACACTTTATATAATTATTATTAAGTTTATATTGTTTAATATTATACAATTACTTACATAAATTACTTGCATTTGCAGCTGAATGGGCTGGCGCTTATAAGTGCTTCGCTCTTACATAAACCCGACGTCGAATGACGACGGTGTTATGTGAGAGATCCGGTTGCTCATCCCTCCCTCCACACATGGCAGCACAGACTATGCAAAGACTCCCCAGTAGGGTACCGGTCGCGAAAGCACCGGAGAATCCCTCACTAGGCTTCCGGGTTCAGGACAGGTACTTGAACCCGGAAACCTGGGCAGCTCCGCGAATTCTTGGGGAATCTGTGCTCAAGACAAAAATTGCCCGGGGTCAAACGGAGCAGTCGACAGAAGTTCCCTACCACAATGACCGTGGATTTCTGTAACCTCAGGGGTCTTCTTAACATCGTCCATTACCACCTCCAGATGGCGAAGCTAGCCCTCCTATTTTTGACCGAGACTCAGATATCCTCTCCAGCTGATACTTCTTATCTCTCCTGTTCGGGGTACAAATGAGAACACTTTTTTGTTCCACGGGCTGGAGTTTGCGCGAACGTCAGAGAGGATGTCTGCTCTCATCGCCTTGGTAGTCTTGAAAGTCTTGAAGGGACCTCTCCATCCTCTGTGTGTGCATCGTGCATGACCATCCCCGCGTCTATACCTCCCTATATAGGTCCCACAGCGGTAATGATAAAACCGATCGACTAATGGAGTACATCCAAATGGCTACAGATTCAGTGCTACAACAGATCCCATCCATAGAGATCATGATACTTGGTGATTTCAACGTCCATCATACCAAGTGGCTCTACTTGACTTTAATAATAATAATAATAATATCTATGGACGCTTTTACACCACGTCAATCTGGTCCCGTGGTAAGTTCTCGAAGAACTTGTGTTACGGGTACCAGACAACGGAAATATATTTAATACTTTTATACTATACATATATTTAAGATTTTTATTATATGATACACATATTTAATACACATCCATGACCCAGGAACACAGAAAATAATTTGTTCCCTGGCGGGATTCGAACCCGCAACCTCCGGCTTGAGCGCCAACGTGCTTACCACTGAGCCACAGAGGTCGTCTTAGTCTTAGTTGACTTGGCTCGTTGGACCATTGTCTGATCCGAAGTTCAGTGCCAGTTGCAAGCCCATCACGGCCTCGTTTTTCGGGCTGCCGCTGTGTTTGGCACTATAGGTCAGCTGATTGGAATGGGATGCGATCCTTTTTTTCATCCTACCCATGGGGGCGAATTTGCTACTTTGGTCATCCAGCGGATGACCCAGACATCGTTGCCGATTTTGTTGCCGAGATGGCGCTATAAGCCATGGAGCTTTTCATTTCAAGCTCTGCAGTACCTATAGGCGGCTAATCCCAGCCCTGGTGTGGTCAACTGTGTAAGATTGTTACATGCCATTAGCGGGTAAGCTACCAAGCGTGGGCCAATGGATCGATGTTCCAGGATGTAAAGACCAGCGCATTAAAAAAGGAGTATAACTTTGCCTCCAGATCCTTCAAAAGGGCTATTGCTGAGGCAAAAGCGGAGCATGTAAACAGAATTGGTGAGAGATTGGTTCGACTTCCTTCGGGAGCTCGCGTATTTTGATCGCTCGCCATTTTCGAATTTTTGTAAGCCATCCCCACCATCACATCACATGACTCGTTGGCCCACAACGTTAAGGATATATCCGATCTTCTAGGCTCCCTTTTTGCTTCCAACTCGACTTTGAATGACCAGGAAAAAATACCACCGACGGTTCCTCGGTGACTGGTACCACATCTCAATGTCGGAAATAATTTTCAGGCCGATCTCCGTGCGCAAAGCTCTCTTTTCGGTGGAAATTCATAAGTCGAGTGGGCCTGACAGCATCCCTCGGCTAGTGCTACAAACTTGTGCTCCTGAGTTGGCACCCGTCCTTATCCGTCTTTTCCGATACTCTTATTCATTAGGCGTCGTCTGATGCTCGTAGAAGACCGCTTTGATCCACCCGATCCCTAAGAAAGGGGACCGCTCTGACCCGTTCAACTACAGACCAATAGCTATAGCTTCCTTGTTCTCAAAGATTATGGAAACCATAATTAATTGCCAGCTCCGGCGATATTTGGAGGAGCACCAGCTGACTAGCGATCTCTAATATGGCTTTCAACGGAATCGCTTAGCTGGTGATCTTCTAATATTCCTAACGCAGCGATTGGAGCAGTTGAAACCAAAGCGGAAGCGTTGGCGGTTAGTTTAGACATAGTGAAGGCTTCCCGAGAAATTATGTAAGTGGATCACCAGTTTTTGGGCATACAGGAACATCAAGGTCGTTGTCGAGGGTACATGCTCGGATCTCAAGTCTATTAATTCTGGTGTTCCGCAAGGCTGTGTACTATTTTCAACCTTGTTTCTTCTGCATATCAATGATATGCTGCAAACTAGAGGCATTCAGTGTTAGCAGACGACAGCACTGGAGATGCCCTATACACTTGGCCGCTCTAATTTTTCTCGGTAACAAGTCGATGAGTGTCGCAAGAAACTTGTGTTTGAAATCGAGTCTCTGTTCTGCCAAAGTTCTGGAATGGGGGCGACTTAACCTAGTCCAATTAACCCGAACGAGACACAAGTTTGCGCGTTTACCGCTAAAAATCGGCTATCGTCGTTCCTCTACAATTTAAAGGCACTTCCCTAATCGCCTCAGCCAGCATTGGGATACTTGGCGTCGACATATGGAGCGATGTGCAATTTCATGGTCATACGGAGCCTTTTATCGATCACGCCGAGTTTCTTATAAAAAACTAGGCGTGTGGATAGGGCGAAGCAGTAGTTCATGCCTTCACACCGCCCACAATTATACAAGGCGCAGATCCGGCCTCACATGGAACACTGCTCTCACCACTAGGCTGGACCGCCCCAATATCAGTTTCTTCCATTTGACTGCGTTCAACGCCGTGCGGCTCGAATCGTCGCCGATAGTAAGGTTCAATCAACTTGATTATTTAGCGCTGCGTAGAGATGTCGGATCGCTCTGCATTTTATCGAACACCGACTATCTGGTTGCCCCCTTTTCTATAAAAAAAAATTACCGCATCTACCACGGGGAGTTTTATGAGGAATTGTTCGGACTAATACCTGGAGCTGAATTCCTCCACCGGATATTTACCAAATTTCACCCACACCATCTCGATGTCCGAAAACCCACAATAACTCGATTTTACGGCATTTCCTGACTCGCACGACAATTAAATGGAATCCGCTGCCACCTACGTATTTCTGAACCGATACGAAAGGCTGGCAACGCACCTGCTAATCATCTGCTATAGCGGGTGTCTGTGGATATCGCTTTTCACTTACCACCAGGTGAACCGACGGTCCGTTTGCCCCGTCTTCTATCTATAATCAATATTTATAAATACATAGTAACAAAAACTTATGCGGGCAAGACATTGAGTAACTCTGCGTAATTCGGTAAGGTGTCTTGATTTCTAGAAGATACAAAATAAATTATTGTTTCGGTGATATAAAAAATATAACGTCCAGAAAGTTCAACAGATTTAATTAAAGCTATGAGGCTGATTGTAAATGGACAAAAAGAAAAAAAAAAGGTATTTTTCACCAACCCGACGCCAGGAGGCCGTGTAGTCGCAGACTGCACGGTTGGCGGGGGGCAAACCCCAACTTTTACAAAGCAAAAGTGAGCCAAATGGGCTCACACTAATCCGATGTAGCATTAGGGCCTTCGGGCCGTTAGCATAGCATCCATCCGAAAAAAAAAAGAATTTTTCATACGTGCCCTTTTAAAAAGTTAGCCGACATTTCTTTATTTCTATTGCAATCAGATGACGACTCCATTGTTTCATTCTCCTAACATTGTTCCAACAATTGTTTTCTAAAATATAATAAATATTTAAAATAATACCACTTAATACTTATCAGAATATATTTTGACACAAAAAGAAAGTGAAGTTAAAATTACCTATATTTATAAATTACAAATAAATATTATGATGTAAATTTTTAAACCTCTTTTGTGTCATATTTTGACATTTTGCTAACAAACAATTTAGACATTTAATAAAACCATTAAATAAATTCGTGAAATGAACTAGCGAGGAACTGGCACAGACCCGTCGCTGACAATAGTCACGAGGGGACTGAGCGGCTTGAGCGGGACAAGGCCTTCATATGTATGAAGGCCTAGTCCCGCTCTTTTAGTTATAAGCAGCGTATGTACGCTGCTTATAACTAAAAGACGTAAACGACAAAATGGTTTTTGTTATATTATTGCGTTAAAAACAATAATTGGAGAAATTCATATGACAATTTTAAATAACATGTATAAACTCATCTACAAAGAAAATTAAGAGGCTTAAACCGGACCCGTTTGCCCATAAGATGTAAATCTGTTTGTAACAAGAGGTATGTTTAATATTTTTTTCTCTGTTACAAAAGTTACCTAATCGTGTTTCGAAAATTAGAAAAATAAGGCTTATATCATGAACTATCCAGGTCACCAATTTATATTTTCATGTGTTTTGGAATTACTGAAATAAATTGAAATTATTGACGACAAAATTACCGAGGCGTCCTCTTAACAAAGTAATCGAAAGAGACGGCGTAGTGGGCATATCACGACATGACAACATCATTCCGTGCCGTCACATAATTCGAGTCAATTTTACTGCTAAGATGCGTGCATGCGCATTCTTAGACGTTTAACTGCTAGGTGTGCTTTTTTTTAAAATAAATAAAATATGTGTGTAATAATTAATGAGTTGAGAATCCGCGTTAACGCCGTCAGTGTGAACACCTTAAGCTTTAATTTTAAGACGATTATACTTTTTATTTTGAAGATATGATTGATTAGGCAGTACTTGTGTTCAGACGTTAATAAGTATCAAGTCCATAGCATGATGGTGCAGATGATAATTACACGTGTTTCCAATTTTCTGATGTAAATTCACCGACAATTTCTGTCAATACCTATGCTTTTTGCTTGTTAAACTCTTTCTGTCAAAATACATGAATATTATCAACCGTTTTTGTTAAATGTTAAACATTTTAACATAATATCAATGTTGCCGCGGTATCTTAAAGTTAAAAGCATGATAGTATTTATTACTTTACAAAAGCATTATTTATTTAAAAAATTTAATTCAAGTAATTTACGAACAAAATGCTGCAATGGAAAAAGCGGCTGCCATCTTGTAATTAGAACATTCAAATTTGGAAACGGAATAAGACGGCCATTTTGAATTATGTATTAACTTTCCAATGTAAAAATAGAACGTATGAATAACTAAATAAGGATAAAAGAATATTTGAAATATCGCATAATACTTAATAAATAATTAATAAAGTATAATCTTATGATAAATTTCCGTCGATTGAGACTTCTTGTGTTCAGTAGCGGGAAAAAACAAACATACTCGTTTCGTATCTTCTATCCGAGATACCAAGCTTAATTATTTATTTTTCCTTCACTTTTTTGCTTATCTGTTTTTTTTATTGTTGTTGTTGTTGTGTGAATGTGAAATAAAAATAACTTTTTCGATGCTTTAAAAAATTGTAAATCGCTTAGAGTATTATCATTATTATCACCACTTCGTATATGTAATATTAAGTAAGTATAGTGCAAACTACTAATGCATTTTTTCTTTTCGCAGCAAAATACTTATTACGCATTTAACCTGTGAGTGTCCTTGCCCTGTCTTACCCTTCTATCCGTAACACAGCGAAGCTGTTTCACGGGAAAAACAAGCAAGATGGTGGTACTCATGCAGCCGGGAGCGCGGCACAGCGCTTCCCTCCCACCACTATCTATATATATTTAGATGTATTTGCAAAATATGTCAAAATACAAGACTCGGCGCGGCTAATATATCAAGCCAACATTAAACCCAACTTCTTACAAGTCCTTTACATTCATATCCGATTCTACATTTCCAACTATGAAGGCCAACCACATAGCATCGTTATTTGTTGCCCATGCCTAAATTTTACTCCATCTAAGTGTAACAGCTAAGTATCTGATCTGGCGTCATCAATAATATGCCGTTTGGAAAGGCAATACCCCAAATTATTGCCATCTGCTCGAGATTACCATCTGACAAGCTCTTAGCGCTTGGACAATAAATAAACAGATAATTATATGAAAGTATTCGCCACGTAGGACACGTATCTTAGGATGCGTCGGAGACATCGGACACGTGAGACACGTAGGACAAATCGGACACGTCAGGCATTTTTTAAGGTGACGAATGAACAAGCTGGTAAGTGATTACCGACGCCCACAGAATTGCATCGTTGAAACGCGCCATCTAACATGGAAAACAAAAGTCAAGAGAGGAGAAAAGTTTCATTAAAACATAGTGTAATGGAATCTGACATGATCCTACTTACGTTCTACGCGTCTTCAAGAAGTGGTTCCTGTATTGTGTGTCGAACATGTGGGTCATTTACCTGGGACAAATTGATCAAGTACCTAGGGTACACGAGGATCGCCTACCTCATGCGAGTTGGTTGTGTAGGGCTAGCTTGACACGTATGACAAGTGGATTGCGTAAGCCGTGTAGGACGTGTAGGACACATTCGACCCGTAGGGAATGTCGGACGCGTGTCAAGTCGGTGGCACCAGGTGATTGGGTTTTTCTTGTGAAATTATATTGTTATTGCGTCCTGAGTCCTGACCGGGGCTGTCTTCGATGCGCTAAGTATCGCAAACTTGCCAAATGATACCTAATAATGTTGTGTACAGACAGCGCAAAAAAGTTAATAACTTTGAACGCGGTAAACTTGTATACATATACATAATCCTTCTTTTTTTAAGCCGAGAATTGCTCTGAGGCATCCCGCGAGGAATGGGTCTCCCCAGGCGGGTATGTGGGACTAGGTGCGCCCGAAAGGAGGTAAGTGGACGCAGCTCTACCCACTAAAACTCGGCGAGTGCCAGCAATAACGCCTTTAGTGAGGTGCCCGGATCTAATAAACAAACAGGGCACCTCGACAGCTAGTCAGTCCCCCAAGGGACCGACGCCACCTCCACAGAGGGGTTGTCCCGCACCACAGAACAACCCCTCCCAACTCGGGACAGTACAATGGGGTGAGGTTCCCATCCTCGCCCCTTGCCCCCTGCTCTTTTATCCCCTCTTCTTATAAGAGGGATACAAAGAGCCCCCTCGGCTCAATTAGCTTCGCCTAAGGTGCTTGGCTTACCCTAGGCTACTGAACCCCACCGCCACGTCAAGGACTTAACCGTGGTGGGGGATATTTGTTATCTGGTTTATTAATTAATTTTAACCTTTCTGTGTCCTCAAAAATGACGTTTAAAATCAGGTGACAATCTCCGTAGTAGAATTCACTGAGTGAAGGGGGGTCACCCCACGGTTGGCGGGGGGCGACCTCCCTTCATATAAAAATCAATAGGTAAGCCAGCTGGTTCACCACCAAACCGATGTAGCATTAGGGCCAATAGGCCCTAGCTTAGACAATTCGAAAAAAAAAGAATGTTATCATTATTAAGCGCAGTCAGCTACTGACAAACAACCCCAGGTTATTTACCGTTTTTACAAGATTACTGATATATTTTACGTTCAATCGGGATCTAACACATAGGTACCTCCCTTATATGCCTTAACAACAGGAAAAACAATAAAAAAATCATTACCTTTGACCATCGAGCGTATAACCGAATAGAGCAGTTTATTATGTGTTTTGTATGAAAACGAATTCCGACAAATTTGTGCTGCGACAATGCGCAGGTTCAGCGCTCTGATTAACTGACTGACATCTATTGATGGATGATTGACCGATGGGACGTACATACAGATTGGTTGGTTAAATTGCTATTACGTCAGTGACAAACCACTGACCAGTTTCGGAAATTTATAAGTAGTAGCAGTAAGAGGTAGTGCCATGCTGCATTGCAGCTGAACTGGGCCGGCACGACCGGGGGACCTCTCGCTTACATAACACCGGCGTCAATTGACAGCTATGCTGTCGCGTTTCGTGCGGTTTGTGAGTTTCCAGTGGCCGATTGGGGGGGAAAGGAGGGCAACGCATCTGCGTAGCCTCTGGCTGTGCGGATATGTATGGGCGTCGGTATTATAAGGCTCCGACTGCTCGTTTGCCCCCTTATGACGTCATATATTTATATATATATATATATATATATATATATATATATATATATGGCTCACATTAATAATCGTTTATTAGCTCGTTGCCTTTTACAAGCCCTTTACAAACAAAGCCTATTTCGTGTCGGATGGTATCGCATTCACACGATCTGCAATCCAATGAAGTCGTTAATCCGTTATTGATTGGTAAACAAGATTAAATACTGATAAAAATATGTACAGCTGGTCCTCATTTAAGGATATTTAGAGATAATAATAATACCGAAAATCGACACGTTAAGTGGAATGCCACATAACACCGGCGTCAAGTGTGGCTATCCTTTCGCGTTTCGTGCGGTTTGTGAGTTTCCATTGGCCCATTGGGGGACAGGGAAAAGGAGGGCAACGCATCTGCATAATCTCTGGTTATGCAGATGTGATGGGCGTCGGTAATTTAAAGCTTCAACTGCTCGTTTACCCTCCTATGCTATAAAAAAGTATGAATTCGTCAACCGCGGCATCAATCATATTAATTTCTTTTTTTTTAAGCAGCTCTATCAACTTTTTATCTCATGTTTGTATGAAGAGAATATTTTCGTCAGATTTCAATAATTTAGGCGTACATATTTTGTTAGATTTATCGGTACCTAATATTTCAGTATTTTTTTTAAATATAGGGATTATTTTTCAATGAACGCATGTAAGACATACTCTCATAATCCAATTTTGCCGACCGTACACAAACAGTAGGACGTCAAAACCTGTCTGATTTCCTGCGCACGCGCCGCTCACCTGACCACCTACCTCCTTATCACATAACCACGTCATTAAACTTTTATCAACGAAACGGGCCATCTTGCAAAAAATTACTCACTTAATTTCATGTAAGTATTAATTTATTATAACTGCTTGCTGCGATTGCCTCAAAATAAAAAATAAACTTCACCATTACCAATAATTGACTATCGAATGCAAAAATTATCGCGTTCAAAAGAAACAAACTTCAGGTTTTTTATTGGGTAACATCTATTGGCGGTAAAATCGAATCGTGACGGCAAACGGCACGACGGTGTCATACTGTTCATGGCATTACTTTATTTTATGACATCACTCGTTACATTTTTTATCATTTATGAATTCTAATATTAACATAGATGTTTTACAATTGCCGAGTATCTCATGGCAGTCCGCTTTATCTACACATCTATACAGATAAATAAAATTGGAGTGTCTGTTAATGTAATATTAAAATAACCGCTTTTTATTTAATGCATTTGGATATAAATACGATAAATTATTTCAAAATATATTTTTTTTACAATTTTTGTCTGTCTGTTTGTTCCGGCTAATCTCTAAAATGGCTGGGCCGATTTTGACGGGACTTTCACCGGTAGATAACGGATGTTATAAGGAGCAGCTTTGGCTACAAAAATATCACTTCGGACTATTTACGGAATACGGCTGTAAATATAAGTTAACGCGGGCGAAGTTAATGCGGAAAAGGTATTTATATGTTTGTTATATAAGACAGACGAATCCAAAAATCTACATACCTACATTGTCTAAAACATGACGGAAGATGTCGGTGCCAGTTATAACTGCCTTTCTTTTCAAAAGCAAAGCAGGCGGGCAGGCATAGGCAGGATGACCCATCTACCCCACCCTGCTTCAAGCCTTGTCATGGCGGTGGGGCACAGTAAACCTAAGGAACCCAGCACCTTGGGCGAAGCCAATTGAACCGAGGGCGCTGCTCTTTGTACCCCTCTTATAATAATAGGGTGACAATGGGCGTGGCCCATTGCACTATCCTGACGTTGCGAGGGGTTGTTCCGTGGTGCGGGATAACCCCTCTGTGGAGGTAGCATCGGTTCCTTGTGGGATTGACAAGCCGTCGAGGTGCCCTGTTGCTCAATAGATTCGGGACCAAAGGCGGCATTGGTGGCACTCGCCGGATTTTAGTGGGTAGAGCTTCGTCCACTTTCGGTCGCAGCGAGTCCTGCATACCCACCTGGGGAGTCCTCCCTCCCCGCGTGATGCTTAAGACCCATGCAGACAGAACAAGCAACCTTCCTGCCACTAATTTTCTTATCAATTCAACAAGCAACCATCTTGTTTTTTAACAATTAATGTGAGTGTGTCTGTGTGATTAATGGTTTTGTTTACGGTATAACCTGACCTTTTATATATGTTAGGGCATTTAAAACCATCGTATGCCTGTCAATCTCGTAAACTATCAGACTGTAATGTATAATAAAATTTAAACCATACTTATATGAGTAGTTGGTTTTTTATGGCCGTTTATTAGTTTAATCTAAAACCGGGGGATCGGCCGTCTTGGTGTTAAGAGAGGCCTATATCCAGCAGCGGTTGATGATGATGATGATCTTAGTGCGTTTATGAATGACCCGAGAATATGATGCCGGACGAAACTGCGGTACTTAACTAGTGGCATAATGCAGGCAGTACTAACTATTATAAATACTAAAATAATTACGACTGCTTATTAATATCTTCACCGGTGAGCAAGCGATGGTCTCATGTTTAGGTGCTCATAGAAATTAAGAAAACCAATTTCGGATCTCTCACTCAATAGGCCAAGCCCTTACCCTAGACCACCGTTACTCACAGGTGAAGGAAACATCGTGAGGAAACCTGCATGCCCGATGAGATTAAAAGACTTTGAAGGTGTGTGGGGCCAGCCCATCAGTGAACTATGGCCCAACATCTTCCTCGTCTGTTTTGTAGGAGGAGACCCGTGCCCAGCAGTGGGACATAATATGTAAAGGTTTGATATTATATATCTATATAATATTATTATCCTGATAAACATTCCTCTTAGCAGTTGACTAAACGCTGACTAACGATATCCGTGCAATGGTCGGTCAGTGTGGGATGCTAGTGGCGAGTGAGTGCTATCGGCCGTCTTGGCGTTCATAGACGCCTATGTTTAGCAGTGGATGGATAGAGGGAGATGGTGATGAATCATTCCTTTCAAAGCAGAAAGAAACTACAGTTACTGTGCTAATTTATAATAAAACTTTGAAATTTTTATTTTGGATTTTTATTTTCACCATGAAACGATATATATATATATATATAAGTTTTCTAATGTTTACGCTAATTGCACTCATTAAATGAAACAATTTTACCAATGGTCCTCCCGTGACTATGACTGTCGTAAAGTATCCCAAACGTCGGGCTTGTAAAAATCTTAATAAACCGCCATAAAATCCGTATAATTGTGTCACTGAAATATGTACATTTTTTAAGTAATTTCATTCTATTTCGGCATTTTTGGTTGGGCGAGTTCCTTGAAATAAAAGTATAACAAAAGAACGGCTCGTTTTAAACAGTTTTAATAGCCTCTATGTTTGCATGTCACCTTTAGGCTATTTGTATATCTGATATAAAAAATATTATCATTAAAGAAACAGTAGGCATAATACGACAGGTAACATAAAGTAAACTTATTTTTACAAAACAACAAAGCTGCTTATAATTCTTGCAAAGAATTGTCACACGAAAAATAAAATAAAAATAATGCCTGTTAGTAAACATGAATATGATTAAACAGTCGTAAATTTAGAGGCCACGTTTTGGCCCGCGTGGATCGTGGGGAGAATCTTCAGCTACATGCCGTTCTATTTTCTCATTACCAAATAAAAATGCACTGGTTGTAGTTTTACTAACTAGATACAAAGATGAAAAAATAGGCACTTACTACACATAAATTACACGATTGCAAAAACTTGTAAGCATTATAGGTGATGATCATAGTAGGTCAAAAGAATTCGATAATTTTAATTCGAACTTACACCATTATAGTAATAATACATTTCCAATACAACCTGCACATAAATACACCCCCATGTATGGGAATAAGCTTCGTTTTCACTGAAAGGTGCAAAATGGTGTGTATTACACTCGCACGCGCCTTCCAAGAATCACCTATTAAGATCCGTATCTCATATTCTGTATGTTTTAATTATATTATTACTGCCAAAAATGATGATAAACGAGTCATCTGGTACACGAAACCTTCCTTGTATTTCCTTGTTTTAATTATTGACTTTGAATTCGTTTAGCACATTACGAAAAAAATATTCATTAAACGAATTCGCAAAATGTTTTTTTTTTCTCAATATCATAATAATGTTCATATTAAATAATATTTTATATAATATAGCCATATCCATAGTCAGTCATATTAATAAATGATCTTTGTTTAATTAAAAACCCAAAACAGTTTCAATTTAGCAAATCAAATGCAATTTTGAATACTTATAACAAAAATTACGCGGCTAATTATAAGCTGCCATTTTAATCCGTTCAGAAATGGAACATAAATGATAAAAGAAGAACATTCAATGAATTGGAAAAAATAAATTTCCGAACGCAATTAACAGACTATAAATTATCGATAGTTTATATTTCCTATGTATTTTTCTAATAAATAAATGTCTGACGTAGCATTTACACTCATTGATATTTTAATGTGGAACAGTTATTTGTCAATGGCGACGAGTCGATTTAAATACAATATACAATAAGGTTTGCCATGGCAAATGGCTTGTAAATTTTATATTTATATTGTGTCCATTTACCGTAATTTTCGTGTAAAGGGCACAGTGGTTATAGCATCAGATCGTTCGAATGTTTTCGCAATTTATTATGGTATTATTGAAGGTAATATGTTCAAACTATTTGCCAATGTCAAGTTACATTGAAATATAGTGGTGTCGCATTTTGTAGACCTCTGAGTTTTTGAAGTGAAACTTCTTTATGGAGGTATGGGAGAAATCTTATAGCAATGTTAAAAAAATCGTCACTCTTGCCGACGCCATCTTGAAAAAAAATCCGTTGTCTGTAAAGTCGGTTTACTGACGATAGTTGAACGTGACATCGTCATAAGAAAATGGAACGCCTCACAGCGAGATAACGCCGCATGAGTAATGTTTTTTCGTTCGTGCAGCCGGCTCCATCGAATAATAAGACGTTGTCACGTCAAAAAATTGTCACATTTTCTGTCACTTTAGACCGTCACAGCGACAAACGCGCTTACCTATATTGAGGAGTGACAAGAAATATTTTAATGATAACAAATGATAAAATAAACGGAGTTATTGAATATTATTTTTTATTGTTTTGAAATAATTATCATAAAGAAGATTCACTTCACACATTTTGTAAATTAACACACACACACACACACACACACACTTTTTTGTTATCTATAAGCAATGAAATTACATGATACATAGTAAAATATCTTATTAAATCCTAGTCATAAAAATATAAGAGTTTGTACATTCTCGATGCATTCTAGAGAAATCTGCTATGCTGTCGCATTTCATGCTGTTTGTGAGTTTCCGGTGGCCTATTGGGGGCGATAGGGGAAAGGAGGGCAACCAACACATCTGCAAAATCTTTGGTTAGTTAGTTGGTCGATAGTCGCCAAAAGGCTTTGACGGCTCGTTTGCCCTCAAAAAAAATTCTTAACTTCTCCTCTGTAATTAAAATAAGTGATAATAATAAAATTTTCTTTAGTATATTACTATAGCAAAATTATTTATCTAGAGCACAATCATATGCTACTTCACTTGCGCTAAAAAACTTTCAATGTAAAAAAAAAACACATTCAGAATTCAAACACTTTAAACTTTTATTGTTTATAGGTGTAAAACAAATATCTCTGAACCATACATTCTAAGAAGGTAGAGTAGGTTTCAGTAAATGGATCTTTCTGCTTGGAATGGTCGAGAATTTTCTTGGAATATTAGTTGTAATAATAATAATAATTGTGTCACTTTCTTTATCATCACTATCCTGGCTAAGTAGAATTTATATGTACGTAAATTAATAATTAATAATTAGGCTTGTACTAGTCTGTAGCCCATTTCGATAAAAGTTTCAATATAGCATATTCATTAAGTATATAATAACACTGATTATTCCTGTGTATAGCTGATTTTCAGATGTAAATTTTGCGGATCCTAAGTTTTATTCGACTTCTGAAGTAGATTTAATTATTGGCACTGATATTTTTATTATATTCGGCTCGAAGGACCATTTTGGAAGATCTTGATTTTGGGAATAACGAAAAATTGCGATGCGATGTGATGACAAAATAATTGTAATTGTTTTTTTTAAGAAAAGCGAGTGACAAACACCTAATATTTATATTTATAAAAAATCGGTTGTCTGTAAAGTCGGCTTACTGACGATAATTGAACGTGACAACGTCATAAGAAAATGGAACGCCTCACAGCGAGGTAACGCCGCATGCGTCATGTTTTTTCGTGCGTGCAGCCGGCTCCATCGAATTATAAGACGTTGTCACGTCAAAAACATTATTAATAAAAAAAGTCTAATACAACTTAAGAATATTTCAAAACCCTTATTTAATACAATTTCATATCAATGAGAGTTTTTTAATAGTCATTACTTTTCTAAACTTCTTAGCTTGTCATATTGTTAGATCGAGATAAAATGATTACTTACCAGAAAATCTGTTGTTTGTTCGTTCCACTACAAAAAGTTTTGCACAGGACAACGTCCGTCATTGTTATCATGAAAAATGTGTCTGGTAACATCGTATCATTAATAGCATGGGTTCTTCGCGGTTTTCTTTTGTTTTTTTTTTTTATATAATGAAACCACTTTTATAGAATATCTTAACGCAACTTATTAAGATTTTATAATATATTTAAAAAAATACAAGCGGAACGTTTCAGATACTTAACATCAACCATAGTCATGGGAGGACTGAAGTGACCTAGACGTCCTAATGTTACAAAGTTATTCGAAACAAGTCTATGAAAGTATTTGAAACTTAGAGCATCTAATAAAGTAAATAATAAATATTTTATATAATAAAATTAATTAATAATTATAATAAATAAAATTGTTATTCAAAAAACCTATAAAATAAAACGTATTTTATCATTTATTTTATGTATTATTGACATTCTCGTAAATACTAATAAATAAAATATCATTTTACATGAACGTTAAACTATAACTGACGGTTATTATATTATATTTTACAATTAGCGCATGTCTGCAGATATAGACCGCCATTTTTCATTTCAAAGGTTTCAAAACAAACTATTAATATTTGTTTGTTTCTTGACTTATGTTCATTATTTTATAATTAATTGTTGAATAATGATACTTTATTATGTACCAATGGTAATTGCACGTTATATGAATATGTCTTTAATTATTAATGTTTTAATTAACGCTAAGATGTAAAGTGTCTACTTATTTTTCCCGACCAATCAGGTAAGACAGAAGGTCCTTCAAATTAGGGTCCTTGAACTTCAAGATAGGACGAAGATGTCCTTGCAGTGGTCGGTACCAGTAAGATACAAACACCGGGAACCGGAATTGAAAGAGGCCAGTCCAGTGGATGGAAGAAGAGTTGATGAGAGCATGAGGTCTTGCTCTATCCGACACATAATAAACACCAAACTTACCACATTTCGGGTGCAGTGAGTCCCATACCCGCCTGGGGAGACAAACTCCCCCGCGGGATGCCTCAGAGCATTTCCCGGCATAAAACAAGAAAAAAGGCTCTCTGGTACGCCTATCCTCTTCTAACAGGTTAGGCTTTAAAGTGCCTTCGATAGATATATTTTACCGATTTTATAGATTCGATAGATAATATTTTACCAATGAAAGGGATACAGTGTGTGTGTGTGGCTTGCGTATTACACTATATATTACTAGCAGTGCCCCACGGTTACACCCGCGTACTTCCCATTCCCTGGGAGTACGGGCATAAATTATAACCTTTGTGCTATTCTGACGTGCTTATACGTCAGAATTATATTATTCTAAAAGTTTAATTAAAAATCCAGTCAGTCGTTTTTGCGTGGAAGCGTAACAAACATCCATACAAACTTTCGCGTTTATATTGTAGTTATATCTCCCCAAAAGTAATTGTGCTGTGTTTTGAAGAGAGATACGCCTATTTTCTGGTGTTAATTGTAGGAAAATAATGCAAGTAAGCAAAGTAGTCTCTTAACTAATATAGATGTATTTTATGTCGGTTTAATAAACTGGTAGATGGTGGCCAGTGTCCCCCAAAAATAAACTCACCTAGCACCCGCCCAGGCAGTATATTTTCCATAGTAGTAGGATGATAAGTCTCGGGGCCAGAAGACTAGATGTTCTGCCCTTCTCTCCTAAGCACAGCAAAGCTGTATCACGGAAGAAATAAGCAGGATGTTGGTACCCATGCAGATGAGAGTGCGGCACAGCGCATCCCTCTCAATATGTTTCGCAAAATGTATAATATAAATAGATAATTAATTTAGTTCACACATTAACATAAATTCTATTTTTAAATCGAATTTATAACGATATTCAGTTGTCAGTGGCAGAAAATCATATTTTAAGGATTTTTTTCAATGTCACAAGGAAGCAACCGAGCAGTAGGAGTCTTATGGTGACTACCGACGCCCATAGACATCTACACAACCAAAAGTTATGCAAATGCGTTGTCGTCCTTTCCCAATGGGTAACCGGAAACTCACAAACCGCACAAAACGCGACAGCATGGCTCCTACTTGACGCCGATGTTATTTGTGAGCGTGAGGTACCACCCCGGTCGTGCCGGCCCAATTCGCCAATTGCCAAGTGCCAAGCAGCATGGCACTATCTCTTGACAATTTTTGCTAATTATGTTTATGATTTGATCAAAAAGAGCAAGTACATTTTTGAATATGCCAAGTCACCGTTCACTTCCTCGCCCTGTTCAGTGTTTTTTAGTCAGTAAAAGGATAAAGACGCCTTGTTGTTGTTTTATTTTATTCATCAGAAATTTAGAATCTGCGTTACGCAGTGGTGTCTCAACCGTAAGTAGGTATTATTATTATTACACCACCAGATTTCCAACACGATGAAAATATTTATAGTTAGACTATTTTTATCCTTATATAATCAATTGTAGCATATACCACAATCAGTAGGAAGTATACAATCACACGGAACCACAAGCGGACGGACGGAACCCGAAAAAAATGATTAGCCAATTACAGTGCCGCTGTGTAGTCGCCGCGCCGCGCACATCAAAAGGGCCGCGCTGAACGATTCGTCGCGCCGTTAACTGTACCACCAGCATAGCCTGACCCGCCCTACTATTTACCATAACTAATAACTATTATATATGTATAAATAATATATAAAAATATTGTTTAACGTAACATATTACGTATGACTAGATATTTTTTTCTGTTTATAATTAAAACTCGAAATAGTTTTTTAAAAACTATAACTATATTTAAAATAATGGTTAGCGTAACTCTTCTTTTGTATATATAAATATTTTTTGTTTGTGTGTAATTTGAACTCGAATATGATACCTCGAATAGGTATGATGACTCGTAAGTGATACAACAATAATTATTTTTATTCATTCCAGCGCCATGATATAATCGAGATAAAAAAGAATAAAAATGACATAAGTGTTCCTCAAACTGAAGCTAGTTACGAAACTGCTAAAAACATAGCAAAGCTTTATTTGAATTGTTCTTATTTTATTTTTTGTTCTATGGTTTAATCATATTTATACTGTTTTATACAGAATGTATTTATGGTTGAAATATTTGAACTTTCACTATCATCTTAACAAGCTCGCTTTATATTAGCATTACCTGTATGTATGTTTGTTATTTCTACATTGATCGACAAGTCAGTTATCTATTTTTATATATTATGATGTTATATAAGTATATTTAAAGTAATGTTTTAATTACAATAGTAAATAAAATTTCCTTAGCTCAATAAAAAAATGTCCACGATTAAATTAAAATGGCAACATTGTAAGGAGGTCTTGTAAGCTGGTCGGTTGAGTTGAATCTAATAGACAAGATATGTACCCGCTTATTATACTATTGATGTAGTTTTTATAAGGGCATGCGTTAATGATGTGGGAATACCGGGCTTCGATGGTTACAATGGGTCTTGATCTGGAAAAGCTTGGAAAAACCGAAAAATATAGGGACCTTGATTTGGAACTTGGGAAAACAGGGAATTAAACTTATTTTGCTATTATATTATGGCATCTTTCTTTATCAAAATTGTTCGTGAATTCATATCGTAAAGATTTTCTTTCCTGCTTTCCTTTAATGGCTATAGGTACCCATACTATGTTTTTAGACTTTCAGATAAAAGGGAATTAAATAGCTAACCCACCTTGACTCTATTATTACTCGCAAAACATAAAGCTTCTTTAAAAAAAAAGATTCCGACGAATTGATAACCTCCTCCTTTTTGAAGTCGGTTAAAAAACTCTGTACTACCTGTCTCAGTCAACAATAACTTACCTGAATTACACTGCACTATCATTCAGAAATATATTAAATTGCGTACTTATATAACTTACGTACTCTACAAAGTAGAGTAGTATCGTGTAGTAGGTATTATAAATATGTAGTAGTGTAGTTTATTATAGTATATTTATAATACTTTTATATATATTCTCAGGTTTTATTGTCTGTGGCATGAAAAAGTCTAACCCACTCAAATTATTCACACTATTCTTTTTCTTAGGAGGTAGTACATATTTAATTACTCTTGGACTACGACGATCTAGCTTTTCTCTAGGACCAATGTTACATTACATGAATTTATAACATACACTAAAAACCTTAATTAATAAAATATTTAAAAAAAAACTAAAATATATTATTAAAAAGGAGTCCCTTTAGGCAAGGTCCCGAAGATATAGATAGCGTTCCCCCTTTGAATTGCTAGACTAATTCTTTGTCCGAGGTAGCTGTCAGCTATTCGATTTTGCTATTTCCTTAAAAAGCGCTAGGACCCCACGGACCAAGGGTCTCGACACCGAATGGGACAAAATCATATTCGGAGCCTAGACCCCTGTATGTGCATACTTTAGCTTTTTCATACTATATTTCATGTAAAAGGTCATCATGATAATCATGGTCTACGGTCGTCGCCTCCATGATAGGTTACACCCTGACCCCGGTCCGCTATCCCAAGTTCCCCCGCGCATATGCAAATACCGCTATAATTGCAGTACATGGCGTGCATTTTTTATGGAATACGAGGAGAAAATCTTCAATCGCTCACTGCACTGTGACGTTTGGCTTAGGGATCCGTGGAAAGTTGGCAAAAACCAGACAGTGTTTAATGGGACCTGCTGCCCCCGAAAGATGGTAAGGTAAACGCAGTTCTACCCACTAAAACCCGATGAGTGCCACTAATGCTGGCAACAGGGTACCTCAGCGGCTAGACAGTCCCCCAAGGGACCGACGCCACCTCCACAGAGGGGTTGTCCCACACTATAGAATAACGCCTCCCAACGTTGGGACAGTGCAACGATATGAGGTTCCCATCGTCGCCCCTTGTCCCTCCCCCCTGCTCTTTTGTCCCCTCCTCTTATAAAAGAGGTATAACGAGCAACTCCCTCGGTTCAATTTGCTTTGCCCAAGGTGCTAGGTTCACCTTAGGCTACTGTGCCCCACCGGCACGACAAAGATAGAATCATGGTGGGATTAGGTAACAACGAATACATTCTGAACGACGTGATTTATCAGATTTATCCTTAGTAGTTTTGGTTTGTGAGGTATTGAGTTACGAGTCATTTCATAGTCTTAACCCTCACCCATAAACATCAATCATTATATAGGCTGTAGAGAATCATTCTGTTAGACCAATTATTCATCAATTCCAAATCGCATTTTCCAATACATAAAGGTGCCACTAACTACAATGGCCTCTTTTTTGCATATCAAATAATTCGACGTAAGATAATATGCAATACCAATGACATAAAAAAGTGGCTGTGACATACGGACGGACAGACAGACAGACAGACATGTCGAATCGTGCTTGTTTCTCCCGTGAAACAGCTTTCCTGTGTTTCGGAGAGAAGGGCAAGACAGGCAGTGTAATTACTGGCACCGAGACTTAACATCTTATGTCTCAGGATAGGCAACACATAAATGAGTTGCCTGGGCTCGTTCCAGATAAACTAGTTTATGTTCCACACTTACCATCAGGTGGCACGTTTGCTAGTTTGCATATCCAACTAACATAAAAAAAAACTACAAGGGTTCCGTTTTTGCCATTTGGCTACGGAACCTTAAAAAGCAACGAACCTTCAAATCAATTTCACACTTAACTGAATCACACCTAATTTGATTCAATTAATGTTATATCACTTCTGTATAATTTAAGTTTGTATCGCAATGTTTTACATTCCTACTTTCTGCGTATTTTAGAAAAATATATTAATTGTTAAAAAATGTACTTTGAATAAATTTTAATCACATGTTTATTATTTCATTTGTTATTATATATTTAATGAAAAGTTTTTAAAATTAAAAACGCGAATTTCACTTTTTTATGTCAGAATGAGGCAACTGAGCAGTCTGATCCATATGGTGACTACCGACGTTCATAGACATCCGCACAATCAAAAGTTATGAAGATGTGTTACCCTCCTTTTCCCTATACCCCCCAATGGGCCACCGGAAACTCACAAACCGCACGAAACGCAACAGCATAGCTGTCACTTGACGCCAGTGTTATGTGAGCGAGAGGTACCATCCCGGTCGTGTTCCAATTCGGCAGCATGGCACTACCTCTTACAAGCTCTACTCACTTAAAAACTACTTTTTATGAGTTTTTTTATTGTGAATATTATAACAATTAACTACGGAACCACTTTATGTATGCCCAGTTCGCGCTTGCCGCGGTTTCTAAGCAGGCGGCCGCTTAAGGTATGGCCGAGCATACATAAACATAATGTAGATGATGCATGCCATCCGACAATTTGCCATTTCTTTGCATTTCTTTTGCATTATAAACGTGAAATTTTTGTTAATCGTTAACCGCTTTTTTAATTACACCGTTAAGTATTAGTTACTCGATTTATAATGTAGTGGTTTTCTACTGAGTACAATTCAAGTATTTTCATAATATTATGTAATTGTTTGTTACATATGCTGTGAACTAAGTAATTCGATTGATATGTAAGTATGCGTTCGTTTTTTTATTATGATAGTTGGATAGGCAAACTGGCAAACGTACCACCTGATGGTAAGTGGTCGACGTCGCCCATGAACATAAACTAGTATACCTGGAACGAGCCCAGGCAACTCATTTATGTGTTGCCTAACCTGAGACATAAGATGTTAAGTCTCGGTGCCAGTAATTACACTGCCTGTCTTGCCCTTCTCTCCGAAACACAGCAAAGCTGTTTCACGGGAGAAACAAGCAAGATGGTGATACACATGCAGCCGGGAGCGCGGCACAGCGCTTCCCTCCCACCGGTAATATATTTTGTAACATACATAGGTTCTATTTTAGTCCTTTGTGAATAATTATTATATAAACATGGATAAAATTTAATTAAGATAGGTTAAAGGTCAAGAGTTAAACAATGATTTGGAATTTAACTTTCTTGGACTGGAAAGTAACACGGGTTGTCCGAAAAATTATGTTTTTCCGTGGGGTCATAAGTTTTCATATTGCAGATAAGTAGTCAATAAAGAATTCCAGTTTTACACAATATCCTAGAAACAGATGAATGATGGATGTCTGGGCCAAAATAAGTCACATTTTTTCTTGATTCTTACAAAATGCATTATAATTTTGACTGGCCTGTTGTTCTTGTGGTTAGTGACCCTATCTGCTAAGCCGGAGGTCGTCCCCATCATGCTTCAGGCCTTGGCGTGGCGGTGGGGCTTAGTAGCCTAGGGTGAGCCCAACACCCTGGGCGAAGCTAATTGAGCCGAGGGGGCTCTTTTACCCCTCTTATAAGAAGAGGGGACAAAAGAGCAGGGGGGCAAGGGGTGAGGATGGGAACCTCACCCCATTGTACTGTCCCGGCGTTGGGAGGGGTTGTTCTGTGGTGCGGGAAAACCCCTCTGTGGAGGTGGCGTCGGTCCCTTGGGGGACTGACTAGCCGTCGAGGTGCCCTGTTTGTTTATTAGATCCGGGGCACCTCACCAAAGGCGGCATTGATGGTAGCACTCGCCGGGTTTTAGTGGGTAGAGCTGCGTCCACTTACCAGCTTTCGGGCGCAGCGAGTCCCACATACCCGCGTGAGGAGACCCACTCCCCCGCGGGATGCCTCAGAGCATTTCCCGGCGTTAAAGAAAAAAAAAACCCGGAGGTCGTGGGATAGATCTCCACCCTGGACAAATGTTGTGATGAGCATGATCATTTGTTCCGTGTCTGAGTGTAATTTATGTACCTATGTATTTAGAAATATACAAGTATGTATCAGTTGTCTGGTTGCTATAATACTCTGCCTAGTTTGGGATCAGATGGCCGTGTGTGAGTTGTCCCAACATATACCTAGGTATAGGTATGTTATTATTATTATTCCCTTTGACTTTTTATTTAAATAGGTATGCATGAAAAACATTGTAGGCGCTTTTATTTTGTTATTTTAGTTAGACTATTATAGGTAGGTACCTCTTTTTTGGTTTCGCTGGGGAAAGCCCTTACACATAACACCGGACCCAGAGGTTATGTAGGACTATCTGCGCCCGAAGAGATGGTAAAGTGGACGCAGCTCTACCCACTAACTCCCAGCGGTTTGCTCCCGTCGTCTGTCCCGATTCGGGAACTCTAGTCGTCCGTACCGGCGACGGTGTGCCTCTCTACTAGAGGCAGGGGGGTGACTTCCCCTCCTCCTTCTCCACTTAAGGCACCCTGAACACATAAGGGTGTAGACTATTATACCTAAGCTCTCATCTTGAATGTCTTGTCACAAGCCAACACTCCCCAACTATTTCAAAGGACATAATACGCCAAGACGAACGAAACCTGTCAAAATATGCGCATGAGAATTGATCACATGCTGTGCATATGCACTCATGAGATATGCATGCTGATAGACCCATCAAGTCATGATATGCAGGCTGATAGACACATCATGCCTATACATGGCATGATAAACACTTCATGTTAATTGCCGTTCCAAAGTCGCATTTATAATGTTATGTTTATGAGGTTGAACTGACAAGTCACAAGACGTACATACATTTACTGTGTGCGTGTGTTTTGTTTCCTTACTAATTACCTATTGTTTTTGCGGTTTTATAAGTGTTTTAATTACGGTCTGATAATGATTATTTAGTCCATATCCTTTTCAGGATTATTTCTTAACAAATTTGTATCAAAATCTGATTAGATATTTTTTGCCGTAAAAAATTATAAGCTACTTTGGTACATTTTGTCATATTGTTATACCTAAGTATTAAATCATACATTAACCTTCAAAATATTGCATTCTTATGCAGTCTTGATCAACAAAAAATACATGGGTTTCCTACGTAGGTACTTATCACAAATCGATTTGTTTACTATATTTTGATTTCGAAAAACCTTTTTAAAAAATAGCTTTAACCCTTTAAACCTTTAAGATACTTACCTATACCTACAAAAAGGAATATTTATGAAATACATGAAATACCAAACTTAAACCAAACATAAGAGTACATGCAGCATTAGCACCCGATTTTTTTTTCCAAATGAGTTGCATTTGGAAAAAAAAAGTATATGTATAATAAATAAATAATAATCGCGCAAAATTAAATACATCCCACCAAAGTAAAAGTAATAAGTAGGTATCTAAATGTCTAGATCTAGAATCAAAGATAGAAAACCTATCAGGTCAAAAGAGCTATAATTGCTGAGGCAAAATCGGAGTACGTGAACAGAATTGGCGAGAGATTGGTTCGACTTCCTTCGGGGACTCGTGATTTCTGGTCTCTTGCCAAGGCTGTTCAAGGGAATTTTTGTAAGCCATCTCTACCATCTCTGCACATGAGGAACGACTCGTTGGCCCACACCGCGAAGGAGAAGGCCGATCTTCTAGGCACTCTTTTTGCTTCCAACTCGACTTTGGATGACCAGGGAAAAATACCACCGACGATCCCTCGGTGTGATACTTCAATGCCGGAAATAATTTTCTGACAGAGCTCCGTACGCAAAGCACTCTTTTCGCTGGACATCCATAAGTCGAGTGGGCCTGACGGCATCCCTCCATTAGTGCTACGAACTTGTGCTCCTGAGTTGACACCCGTCCTTACGCGTCTTTTCCGGCACTCTTACTCATTAGGCGTCGTCTCATGCTCGTGGAAGACAGCTTTGGTACACCCGATCCCTAAGAAAGGGGACCGCTCAGACCCGTCCAACTACAGACCAATAGCTATAACTACCTTGTTCTCAAAGATTATGGAATCCATAATCAACTGCCAGCTCCGGCGATATTTGGAGGAGCACCAGCTGATTAGCGATCGCCAATATGGCTTTCAACGGAATCGCTCAGCTGGTGACAATGTTATCTCCAATAGGCTTGATTCTTTGGCGCTGCGTAGAGATGTCGGATCGCTCTGCATCTTCTACCGCATCTACCACGGGGAGTGCTCTGAGGAATTGTTCGGACTAATACCTGCAGCAGAATTCCACCACCGGACATCGCGGAAAAACTCCAAATTTCACCCTCACCATCTCGATGTCCGGAAATCCACAACAACTCGATTTTTACGGCATTTCCTGCCTCGCACGACTAATATATGGAATCAGCTGCCTCCTATGGTGTTTCCGAACCGATACGACTTAGGGACCTTCAAGAAAAGAGCATACTCATACCTAAAAGGCCGGCAACGCACCTGCTAATCCACTGGTGAAGCGGGTGTCTGTGGATGTCGCTCTTCACTTACCATCAGGTGAACCGACTATCCGTTTGCCCCCTCTTCTATATAAAAAAAAAAAAAAGGTTAGTTAGATTTTCTAGTAATTGAGGACAATATATTCTGTGAATAATAATACCTAAATATACCTAAAGATCGGAACATAAAGTCGTTTTTTATAATTTTATTTAAAATAAAAAATAAATTTTATTTAAATTTATTTTTTATAAATACATAATATATTTAATTTATCAAAGTATGATAAATATATAAGTAAATATATAACTACAATAGCCTTCAATTCTTCATTATAAACTTTGGTCTCCAGCCGTCCACGGGGCTTGTTCTGCAGGTCGAAATTTCCAGAACGAAAACGTTGGAACCAAAAATGCACTGTGTTTTCTTTTGCGACACCGCAGCCATACACAACATTAATCCTTCGAGCCGTTTCGGCAGCACTGGTGCCACGGTGGAACTCGTACTCGTGCCTAAATTACATGATATTTCAAGTTTTTAATTTTATAAACTGACCCCCAAATACTCAAACGAATCTCAAATTTAAGACATACTTGAATTCGTGTTGTCTCTCTTTTTTCTTTGAATCTGACACGTCGTAGCATGAGTTTAAGTACGTCTTAAATTTGAGATTTGTTTGAGTATTTGGGGGTGAGTGACGCAAAGATGAAAAACAAAAGAGAAAAAAACAAATGAATTACGGTTTTCGAAACGCAAATGCATGAGTAAATAGCTGTATACATTTGAATTTGGGATTCCTAACCAAAGAGGAAATATTTGAGATCATAGAACAGTAGGGACAAAACGTCAATTTCATATGTAAGGACCTAATATTATAATTTGTATGATAAATATAGGTGCAGACAATCTATATTATCTGCACTAGGCGGGACTCGAACCCGCGACCACTGCGTCAAGAAAAAAAAAGAGTGTCCAGTAGCCCGATCACTCGTCCGGCCGGCCGTTTAAAGTAGGTAGGTATAGGTAGGTAAGCTTAGGTAAGCAAACCTACTGTTAATTAATTTGGAATATATACTACAATGTATTTTGTAACATACCTTGCAATGTATTCCGATATAAAAGCCCTTGTGTAGGTATTAAGGTTTATTAAGGTTTCTACATTCTCGACGTTTCAGATATTTTACAGCAGCAAGACTGGGGAGTATTGATTTGTAACCAAGTTGATCTATATACCTATAGGTATAATATGATAACTACCTTTTACTACATTAATTTCAATTCGAACAAACAAAAATTCAATTTGTAGGTAGCTAGGAGCTCCTACAGTTCAGCAAAAAACGAATTTTACTTATCTATATACCTATAATTATATCCAATCAATTTTCTTACTTTTTAATTCAATATAATTTATATATAATAATCAATTTTAAATTGTTAATCAATACCTAATTAGTATAGGTATAATAGGTACACGAAGGGTGATCAATAACTTTTTTAAATACCCTCTTACTCTAGTCAAGTTTTCTTATAACTTGTCTATGATTACCTGTTCCTATTAGGTATAATAAAAATATATAATAAAAAATTTAAATTATGGCTAAACATAAGCTTATGCTGTAATGCAGGCATTCGATCGATCTCAACAATTATAACCGGAAGGATGTTTGCTAATAAACTATGTTAAAACTCTTATCAGGATCTAGATAGTGGTATAATTATAAACACCGAGCAAGGTAAAAACTTTGCCGCCATAACATGGCGATTTGGCGAAAAAACTGTGTTATAAATTATACCTTTTATAACAAACACACAATGTTGTAACCGACAATAATATTTAAAGCGAACCTAACTGTAATTCATTATAATAAAGTTAAAAATCAAATGCTCACAGATCATAAAAATACATGAAAATAACGAACGAAAATACTTAGAAAAACAGCATTAGTAATAAACTTTGTAATCTGTGGCGCAGTAATCTATGCGGGGGAACGAGAGGGGTGATACTTAGGTGTGGTATCCGTGTGTACGAGTGGGATGGGTATAGTTCGTAGTCAACCAGCGTGTAATGACCGGTAGCCAATCCGAGGGCAGATATGGGCGGGACGGAATTGGAATTCGATGTTTGAAATTGGTTTGGACGCATTGTTATCGTGATAAAAAACATGGCGATTTAAAAATGGTGGACATTCTTTCCGAAGGACGATAAATTCTAGGATAATTGTTGGCGCCAACGTGTTCCTGTCTGTCTATTTGATATTTTGTTTTGGTTTAAATCACATATACTTAGGTATTACATTAGGTAGGTACAAACTTAAATATTATTGTACTTTTTACCTTTTTTGTTCATCATTATTACTTGGAATTTATCTATTCTTAATGATTCAAATGATACTTCAATTATTCATTCATTATTATTCTGTAACAGATAAATCAATAGTCCTTCATGTACCTACGTACCTACCTACCACACAACCAGCAAAAGATTTTCAATTTTGTTTCAGGATAAAAAGGTATCTAGGCTTAGAATAATTACACTATAGAAGGTCAGTCTTCATACAAGCGCGCTGTCAAAAATGAAGCACTAAATTGATTCAATGTTGCCAGTAGTGGTGAAGTTTTCCCGAAAACGGGAAATCACTCACACTCCGGACTCGGCTTCGACGGTGCGACCGATGGTGTTGCTGAGCGAAGCTGGGAAGGCCCTGGAATTAATAGTGGTCTGGCTGGACGTGGGATAGTAGGTACATTACCAAGTGCAAGTCCCCACATAGGTCCAGGAGCCTTACCCGAGGTAAACCTGGATCATGCGACAGTACGAAAAACCTGCGTCATAAGAAAAATATTTTTTATGGAGATAAAAAGTGCCTAAAAGAATTTTTGATGTTTTCATTAGGTATTCCTACAAAAAAATTTTCATGTAAAAAAAATCAAAAATAATTAATGTACGTGCCTATAAGCAGATGACCGCGATAATTTGTAAAAAGGTCCAATTTTTTGAGCCCAACCCATAGATATACCTAGGTACCTACATAATTTTTTATTTTAAACATTACCTATTTTTGCATGTTAGCAAATAACTCTCGTCCTCCTTTGAATGAGCGCGCGTAGGTAGGTATAGGTACATATTTCTTTATTTTATTTCATCTTTCGTTATATGTAGGTACCTAGGTAAGAATATCATTTTTTTAATTTTTAGATACACTAGGTCACCCGCCATCCCTACCATGGTTCAGGCCTTGACGTGGCGGTGGGGCTCAGTAGCCTAGGGTGAGCCGCTGCACCTTGGGTGAAGCTAATTGAGCCGAGGGGTTCTTTGCACCCCTCTTATAAGAAGAGGGTAGAAAAGAGCAGGGGCCAAGGGGCGAGGACGGGAACCTCACCCCATTGTACTGTCCCGACGTTGGGAGGGGTTGTTCTGTGGTGCTGGACAACCCCTCTGTGGAGGTGGCGTCGGTCCCTTGGGGACTGACTAGCCGTCGAGATGCCCTGTTTGCTCATTAGATCCGGGGCACCTCATCAAAGGCGGCATTGGTGACACTCGCCGGGTTTTAGTGGGTAGAGCTGCGTCCACTTACCAGCTGTCGGGCGCAGCGAGTCCCACACTCCCCGGCGGGATGCCTCAGAGCATTTCCCGGAGTTAAAAAAAGGTCACCCGCCATAACTACCTATTAACAATGGGAACAAAAAATATTTTGTGTGTTCCTGGGTCATGGATGTGTATTAAATATGTGTATTATATAATAAAAATCTTAAATATATGTATAGTATAAAAGTATTAAATATATTTACGTTGTCTGGTACCCGTAAGTCCCGTAACACAAGTTCTTCGAGAACTTACCACGGGACCAGATTGACGTGGTGTGAAAGCGTCCATAGATATAATATTAATATATTAATGGACAGACTCAAGATGATGATCATCACCGTCAGACTCCAACACAAGCGGGTCACAGCAATTATCACTATCGTAATATCATCGCGCACGCCATCTTTACATAAATATATTATTACATATAAATATTTATAAAGTATTGTAATTATACTGTATTATATAACGATGCCTGCATAGTCCTTGCACACGGAGCCACTTTTGTATTCACAATCGTACATCAAACAGTTATTAAACCTAACTGGAATTCTTGTGAATAAAAATAATGTCGAAATATCGAACTCCGCAAAATAAAAGCAAAAAACATAGTAGGAAAATATTTTTATACCGTTTTAAACAGTTTTCATACTCAAAATAGCCATGCTCTAATAATTCGATATCAAAATGGCTGTATCATTCCTTTCGTATAAAGTTAATAGTCAAATACCTGATAGGATAAAAAAGATACGTACTATTTCCTAGAATACTTATATAGATATTGCAAAGTCGATAGTCATGCTATGCAAAGTTACATGTGGATTTGTTGAGCCTTAAAAACAAACATATTTTTTTTTTTTTTTTTTTTTTTTATGTTACTTGGATAAGCAAACTGGCAAACGTGCCACCTGATGGTAAGTGGTCAACGTCGCCCATGAACATAAACTAGTTTACCTGGAACGAGCCCAGGCAACTCATCTATGTGTTGCCTATCCTGAGACATAAGATGTTAAGTCTCGGTTCCAGTAATTACACCGCCTGTCTTGCCCTTCTCTCCGAAACACAGCAAAGCTGTTTCACGGGAGAAACAAGCAAGATGGTGGTACCCATGCAGCCGGGAGCGCGGCACAGCGCTTCCCTCCCACCGGTAAACTTACAAACATAGGTAGTAAAAAAAATGTAAAAGTCCGTATTAGCCGGTGGGAGGGAAGCGCTGTGCCGCGCTCCCGTCTGCATGGGTACCACCATCTTGCTTGTCCCACCCGTGAAACAGCTTTGTTGTGTTTCGGAGAGAAGGGCAAGACAGGCGGTGTAATTACTGGCACCGAGACTTAACATCTTATGTCTCAGGATAGACAACACATAGATGAGTTGCCTGGGCTCGTTCCAGGTAAACTAGTTTATGTTCATGGGCGACGTCGACCTCTTACCATCAGGTGGCACGTTTGTCAGTTTGCCTATCCAACTAACATAAACAGATGGCATTGGGCAAGCTATTTAAAGTTTTGGAGTGGACGCCCCAGCTACCCAGCTAGTGGGACGACGATCTCCGTGTAGTGGCTGGTCCGTGTTGGATGCGGGTGGTGGGGATCGGCCGTCTTGGCGTTCATTGTAGGAGGTCGATGTCCAGCAGTGGGCGGTTAAAGTTTGGTTGGTGATATCAAGCAATGATATAATATCCTTTACAACGAATATAACATTTTTTAAAATTTATTTATTGAAAGAGTTTAAATTTATTCTGGGAAAAGAACTAAAAACAGCTTTAATAGAAAAACGAACTAAAACTTTTAAAAAAAACGGTTGTCTGTAAAGTCGGTTTACTGACGATAGTTGAATGTGACAACGTCATAAGAAAATGGAACGCCTCAGAGCGAGGTAACGCCGCATACGTTATGTTTTTTCTTGCGTGCAGCCGGCTCCATCGAATTATAAGACGTTGTCACGTCAAAAAAAATGGATTAACAAAAAAGATGATATTAGCTACTTATTGTAAAAAAGCGTGAGGTGCTCGATATTCATTTTCATCGGTAGGTATCTATATCTAAAAGTGAAGTATCTAAGTATAAATAAAATTGTACATACTAAGTACAAATCACCACATGCTTTTATATAATAGGTATAATAAGAGCAATATCATTTTTTAACCGACTTCAAAAAAAGAGGAGGTTATCAATTCGTCTGTATATTTTTTGTATGTATGTGACACGATTACTCCGTAATTTGTGAATGGATTTCGATGGTTATTTTTTTTTGAAAGCTGGTGTTTCCAATTTGGTCCCATATTAATTTTATTAAGATCTGACAAGCCGGTTTTTAGTTATTCCCAATAATGCCTATTTGGTTGGTTCCTTTTACCTCGACGATATTATGCTGATGTGCTCATTTTATTACTTGTCGATGTAACAATTGTATAGGATGCTTTGGTAGCACACCATAGTATGTCGCGATCATCGTAATCATCATTATCATCATCATCGTCGTCGTTTATCCGTCCACTGCTGAACATAGGCCTCCTTCAATGAACGCCAAGACGACGAATTTCGGAATTACTAAAAATTAAGAAATAAAATCATTTTACAAAAAATTTAAACCGACTTCAAAAATACTAAACTAAAAAGTAATAAAATAACAGTTTCTTTAATTTTTGTGCTTACAACATATAATCAACTTAATCTTCTACTAATGTACAAACTTTGCGTTTACCACGTCATTATAGTTACTTTTGGAGTCGGTGTCGTATTTGTTGCTGTACATTACCTACCTACCTACCTTGGCTGACACCGACTCCAAAAGTAACTATAATGACGTGGTAAACGCAAAGTTTGTACATTAGTAGAAGATTAAGTTGATTATAAGTTGTAAGCACAAAAATTTAAGAAACACATTCATTTTATTACTTTTTAGTTTAGTATTTTTGAAGTCGGTTTTAATTTTTTGTAAAATGATTATAAATTTACATTACTCAAGTGATGTCAATCTTTTTAGAATGAGTGAGAAACAAAAACCACACAAGTTATGTAGGCAACTTGCGCGCCTTATGCCTTCCTTTTTTTTCTTTAAAGCCGAGCAATGCTCTGAGGCATCCCGCGGAGGAGTGGGTCTCCCCAGGCGGGTTTGTGGGACTCGCTGCGCCCGAGAACTTGAAAGTGGACGCAGGTCTACCCACTAAAACCCGGCGAGTGCCACCAATGCCGCCTTTGGTGAGGTGCCCCGGATCTAGTAAACAAACAGGGCACCTCGTCAGCTAGTGAGTCCAGCAAGGGACCGACGCCACCATCACAGAGGGGTTTTCTCGCACCACAGAACAGCCCTTCCCAACGTCGGGACAGTACAATGCGGTGAGGTTCCCGTCCTCGTCCCTTGCCCCCCGCTCTTTTGTCCCCTCTTATAAGAGGGGTAAAAAGAGCCCCCTCGGCTCAATCAGCTTCGCCCAAAGTGCTGGGCACACCTTAAGCTACTGAGCCTCACCGCCACGACAAGGCCTGAACCATGGTGGAGGCCTTATGCCATCCTAGCATGTGCTATCCTGATTATCAGATCAGGATATTGGAATAATTTTATCAAATTATTGTATTGTCATCGGTTCTTAAAGTGTGCAAAGTTTTGTAAATGGGTAAAACGATGTTCAAATTTTATATTTTTGTTGTCCATTTTCATTGTGATTAGGCATTTTTAGTATTCGTTTATATTTTTTGCGAACATACCTTACTTGGCGTTTTTTGAGGGAGCCCTATGTTCAGCAGTGGACGGATAGAGGCTGATGATGATGATGATACATTACTGAGACGTCACAGGAAAAATGTTTTTTCACGTGAACTAGAATATCAATATTTCTACGTCCCTGAAAAGATGAAAGTTTTCGATTTAAAGTCCCCTTGGCCAACGCATAGATGAATTGTGGAACCTATAACTTCTTTATTTACCACAGCAGCCAGGAGTCCCCTCCCTTGACCATGGTTGCTGTAAAGTTGTTGTAAAGCTGTAAAGGTTGTGAAATGTCGGGCGTGTAAAAATCATAATAATAATATCAACCCTTATATTATGTCCCACTGCTGGGCACCGGTCCTCCTCGAAATCAGGCGAGGAGGGTTTTGGGCCACAGTTCACCGATGCGCTGGCTCAATGCGGGTTGGTGAACTTCACACACCTTCAAAGACTTTTAATCGGGCAAGCAGGTTTCCTCAAGATGTTTCCTTCACCGGTGAGCAAGCGATGGTCTCACTAGGCCATCGTCGCTAACAATATGTTATCAAACTGCGTTAAAATACGTTTAAGTTGTTTAATTACATAGATCCTTTATTAAAAGTTAAAACATCACATTTAAAACACATCTTGCATGCGCTACACCCAATAAACTATCAAGAATCAATTTGAATATCAAATTCGTTTATACCCCATTAATAGTCAGTTATTCAACAATTTATTACACCTAATAAGTTATTAGCTGATATAATAATTACACCGCATTTTAATAAAGTTCCTTGTAATTATCGGAGACCTAATGGACATATTATTTATTGGGTCTTACCGCATGACGTCTGAGCGATTACTTCACGTGAAAAAATTGTTTTCAATTTCTTTGTTTCGCTTTCTGGGTATGAAGTAAACAACATTTCTGTTAACGAGCAGATGGCGATCCATTAGTGTTGCGTCTCTTTTACATGTGAGTTATAGTGGCCCGCGGCTTTGTCTCTTAAATAAGATTGATGTCACTCAGCATTTTTTTTTCTTTTACGCCGGGAAATGCTCTGAGGTATCTCGCGGGGGAGTGGGTCTCCCCCGGCGGGTATGTGGGACTAGCTGCGCCCGAAAAGTGGTAAGTGGACGCAGCTCTATCCACAAAAACCCGGCGAGTGCCACCAATGCTGTCTTTGGTGAGGTGCCCCGGATCTGATGAGCAAACAGGGCACCTCGACGGCTAGTCAGTCCCTCAAAAGACCGACGCCATCTCCACAGAGGGGTTGTCCCGCACCAGAGAACAACCCCTCCCAACGTCGGGACAGTACAATGGGGTTAGGTTAGGTCCCCTCTTCTTATATGAGGGGTACAAAGAGCCCCCATGTAGCAGGTGTCTATGGATGTCACTCATCACTTACTATCAGGAGAATCGAATATCCGTTTGCCCCTTTTCTTTAAAAAAAATATATAAGATTATCAAAAAACCCAAAAAATGATGATAAAAAGTAAAAATCCTATAATATCCTAGTTCAGGTGCCATGGTATACCAATACGCAAAATTTCATTCAAATCTGTGCAACCGTTTACTCATGGCAGGTTTCAAATAAACCAAAAATCTTTTCCCGGTGGGAGGGATGCGATATGCCGCACTTCCGTCTGCAGGAGTACCATCCTTCTTGTTACAGGACAGGCACCGACCCTTCTCTCACAGAAATATTTTAATGTATTTACTGTGTATATTATTATGTAATTACCTACTGTCAACCAGGCAAAACACCTTTCGTATGAGAAGGCCAGAGTTTCCTGGATCGTGTACAATAAAATAGACCCAGAAATCTTTAACTCATTAGTACAGAACTTATCATCTAGCACAGCTACCAGATTACCTCTCCACCATGGTTCAGGTCTTGACGTGGCGGTGGGGCTCAGTAGCCTAGGGTGAGCCCAGCACCTTGGGCGAAGCTAATTGAGCCGGGGGACTCTTTGTGGGGTACAAAGAGTCCCCCGGCTTATAAGAAATCTTATAAGAAGAGGGGACAAAAGAGCGGGGGGCAAGGGGTGAGGACGGGAACCTTATCCTATTGTACTGTCCCGACGTTGGCAGGGGTTGTTCTGTGGTGCGGGACAACCCCTCTGTGGAGGTGGCGTCGGTCGGCACTGGTGGCACTCGCCGGGTTTTAGTGGGTAGAGCTGCGTCCATTTAGCATCTTCGTCGTATAGCGTCCACTTTCAAGTTCTCGGGCGCAGCGAGTCCCACGTACCCGCCTGGGGAGACCCACTCCCCAGGCGGGATGCCTCATAGCATTTCCCGGCGTAAAAGAAAAAAAAAACTATCAGTTTACCTCAACCAAAACATACTTACATATTATGTGCCTATTAGATACCTATAGAGATTAGATTATTATCATCAATTTATTTATCATAATAATATATTTATCATATATTTTTTTTTACATACTGCTAAAAACGAAGCTAGGTACTCAAGCCAAGTCCGACAATCCATATACCTAGTCTTATAATATACTTTGAAATATGGTATAAATAGATACCTTTGTGGCAGACACTTCCAGTATTCTAATAGAGCCAAAAATCTCGTTTAGTCACAGATGGACCGCCTGGTCGTGTAACTCATTCCTACCTACATCCACAGATATTTAAAAAATATAGGTATACTTTTTAAATGTCATAAGGGGGCAAATGAGCAGTCGGAGCCTTATGGTACCGACACCCATACACATCCGCACAATCAGTGTTGTCAGATGCGTTGCGTTTCCCTATGCGACCCAATGGTCCACCGGAAATTCACAAACCGCACGAAACGCGACAGCGTAGCTGTCACTTGACGCCGGTGTTATGTGAGCGAGAGGTACCACCCCGGTCGTGCCGGCCCAATTTGGCTGAAAATCAGCATGGCACTACCTACCTCTTACAATTTCTATGCATTCTTAATATTTCTATGCATGCATCTAATGATTTTTCAACTATTTGATACTGTATTTTGTCTTCTCCGTGGTCTCGACCTCCTTGTGGTTCTCGTAAAGAACTATGAATCTCTAGAACGCTGACACTCGCTGTTAATAATTAAAGCTTTACGTCTGTTAACCGAGTAGATAGTATGATATAATTATTGTTCTTTCAACAAACTCATAAATTGAGAGTTGAGACTAACGAATTTTGCCCACATTTTTCGCTGAGCACCATCCACCAGCTATAGGAGATGAAGGTAAACTTAAAAAAATATCTTTAATATTATTGATATCATACAGTACAGATTTTTTTCTCAGATTAAATGTAACAGTATAGGTTTAATGTGATTTTAATTTTCACACAACGTGCATAAAAAGCGCCATCTTTTGTCAAACTATGTAATTAATAAAATACATGCATCATAATTTTTTTTTTTCATATCAGTTTATTTATTTATAAAATCCATAAGATAATATCATATTATGATACTTAAATTACTTATGTTGATCTAATGAAAAGATTTACGCTACTAAACGGTGAATTTAATATATATTTAATGAGATACACCTACATCTATTGGCAAATATACGAACTACGTGGTTTACTTAGAGAACTAGCAACTTATGTAGTTTGATAAAAATTCAATAGATGTCTCTATTTTAATGTTAACATTATGCTATCTAACAATATGCATAAAAATCATATTAATTAGTAATAAATAATAATTATTAATAAATAATTAATATGATTTTTAGGAAACTTAAGTATCTAACTAAACATGTTTATTTATTATCGTACATGTTACTAACGGTGACTAAGGTCACTTGTATCATCTAGAACCCCGCTTTTTTTCAAATAGTCGTTTCCAGGTCCTACGCGTTCTATTCTTCTATTGACGACATTTCTTTGCCTGGCGTAGAAAAGGTGATGTTACTTCACCCTTTCTCTTATTCATTTACGCCGTGAAATGCTCTGAGTCATCCTGCTGGGGACTGACACTCCCCAGGCGGGTATATGGGACTCGCTGTGCCCAAAACATGGTAAGGTAGACGCAACTCTACCCACTAAAACCCGGCGAGTGCCACCAATGCCACCTTTAGTGAGGTGCTCCGGATCTATTGAGCAAACAGGGCACCTCGACGGCTAGTCAGTCCCTCAAGGGACCGATACCACCTCCACAGAGGGGTCGTCTGGCGCCACAGAACTACCCCTCCCAACGTCGGGACAGTGCAATAGGGTGAGGTTCCCATCCTCGCTCCTTGTCTCCCTGCTCTTTGTCTCCGATTCTTATCTTATCTATTATTAGGGGTACAAAGAGCGGCTCCCTCGGCTCGGCTCCCTCGGCAATTTGCTTCGCCCAAGGTGCTGGGCTCACCTAAGGCTACTTGCTGAGCCCCACTGCCACGACAAGTCTTGAACCTTGGTGGGGGGATTTCGAGCCTATTTTGCTTGCTCTCCCCTTGTCCCCCCTGTTCCTTTGTCCCCTCTTCTTATAAGAGGGGTACAAAGAGCAGCTCCCTCGGTTCAATTTGCTTCACCTAAGGTGCTGGGTTTACCTTAAGCTACTGAGCCCCACCACCACGACAAGGCTCAAGCCTTCAAGGTTCAAACCTTGGTGGGGTACTTCGCCCCTCATTATCAATAACACGCGTCTACCAACAGCTGGTGACAAGCTTCACTCCATGCCAATCAACATTTTAAGTTAAGAAAGTAGTGCTGTATGTAGTACCTAATAGTTTTGAGGTAGGTACTAGGTTGGTAAAGAAGTCGTCGAGTCCCCCTCGAGTTGTTCTCCCACAGTTATTGTTAGGTAAATAATTAGCCAGGATTAAACACAACCAGCTTGGGCGGAGGCAAGGACGCCCCTAATCGGTGAGGTTAGCGCGGACCTGTCGCTCCCTGCGGTCACACGGCGATGACCGTCAGTAAGAGTGCACTGGCGCCTCTACCCGCAGGAGAGCGCAGCAGCGCCGGGAGGCTCCGGCACCCTCATGGGTCTCACCTTACCATCAGCTTTTCGGGCGCAGAGAGTCCCACATAGCCACTGAGCCCCCCGAGCCCAATGGTACCTAATACCTATGCATAAATGCGTTACCTAGCGAGAATAAAAAAAAACATTGTAATAATACAGGCATCGAAACTAATCATCTAACCGATGGGAGGGAAGCGCTGTGCCGCGCTCCCGGCTGCATGGATACCACCATCTTGCTTGTTTCTCCCGTGAAACAGCTTTGCTGTGTTTCGGAGAGAAGGGCAAGACAGGCAGTGTTATTACTGGCACTGAGACTTAACATCTTATGTCTCAGGATGTTGCCTACACATATGTAGATGAGTTGCCTGGGGTCGTTCCAGGTAGGTAAACTAGTTTATGTTCATGGGCGACGTCGACCACTTACCAGGTGGCACGTTTGCCAGTTTGCCTATCCAACTAACATAAAAAAAACAAGAGCACCCAGCTCCTTGGGCGAAGCCAAGTGAACCGAGGGGACTGCTCTTTGTACCTCTTATAACAAGAGGGGACAAAAAAGTAGACGAGTACAAGGGGCGAGGATGGGAACCTCACCCTATTGCACTGTCCCGACGTTAGGAGGGGTTGTTCTGTTGTGCGGGACAACCCCTCTGTAAAGGGGGCATCAGTCCCTTGGGGGACTTATTGATGTCAAGGTGCCCTGTCGCTCAACAGATCCGGGGCACCTCACCAAAGACGGCATTGGTGGCACTCGCCGGGTTTTAATGGGTAGAGCTGCGGTAGAGCTCAAACATTACCATCTTTCGAGCGCAGCGAGTCCCACATACCCGCCTGGGGAGTCCTCCCTCCCCAGCGGGATGCCTCAGAGCATTTCCCGGCGGAAAAGAAAAAAAAAGACTATGCTATAAAGAACTCATAATAAATAAAAAAATATATTATGTAAAATAAAATTTATTGGCGGTATAATAAATTCGTATCGGCAGTTTTGTGTTAAAATAAGTTTGGTGAAGCCGTTAAAACAATATTTAAAAATATTAACATTCAAAATTGGAATACAGATTTGAAATTCGAAATGGAGTCTTAAATCATAATATTGGAATGTTGGAAACTTATTTCTTTACATTGGAATTATTGGAATACGGAGTGTTTGCTGTCCTTCTCGTGGTAGCACTTGGAGTAGTTCCAGGCTGTCTGCTGAGGGGTGTTGCCTTTGTTGGCGAGGCAGGCGTCGATGAGCTTCTCAACTGCTGGCTTGTCGGCTGTAAGAAATATCCATGAACATCATGTTAGCCTGGTACTGTCAGTAAAGATACAAGTGCAAGAGATCTATTACGGGTGCAGGTTCGCAAGCATTGGACACTTGCGGACTGACGGTGATTTTGTGATAGCAGCATTCCTTCCTAATGATTCCCAAATTACTATTGATGATTCCTATTTCCAAGCCATTTTTTTCTTCCGATCAGTGGTTTAGGCGTGACAGTTTTACAAACAAAATAACTTCGCATTTATAACATTGTTGTCAATGAGGCCAGCCACGTAAAATATTATATTTTACTACCTTCGCCTGCGTTAACATTTTTCAAAAAAAAATTAAGGGGTGGACCACCCTTATCAGAAATGATGCTGTAAAACCAGGGGGATGAAAAATAAATGTTGACCGATTCTCCTACCCGATATGCACACAAAATTTCAAAACATGGTCACGCGAGGACATATATACATAAATTATGGGAAACATCCGTACAAATTAATCTAATCAGAAATATGCCATAGGCTAGATTTGCCTATTGCCTTTACCAATTCACGGATCCTATTCGAGAAATACGCTTTCAAATATTAGACATGCCTCCTACCTTTTCCTGTCTCTGTCTAAAATATCAACCTATCTCTGTCTTACCCGCGTTGGGCACCTTCGCGAGGGCGACATCCTTCTTGAACTTGCCGTCCTTGGTCATCAGCTCCGACTTGGTCATCATGCACAGGGCGTACTTCTTGAGGGGCTCATTCTCTGTCTGAATAGAAAGATTAGTTTAAGTAGTTAATTATAGTTGAATAATTTTTGTAAGAGGTAGTGCCATGCTGCTTTGTAGCCGTAGGGGTGGTACCTCTCGCTCACATAACACCGGCGTAAAGTGACAGCTATACTGTCGCGTTTCGTGTGGTTTGTGAGTTTCCGGTGGCCTATTAGAGGGGCAGAGAAAAGGAGGGCAAAGTATCTGCATAATCTCTGGTTGTGTGTGTATGGGCGTCGTCAGATGCTTCGACTGCTCGTTTTCCCTCCTTTGCTATAAAAATAAAACTGTGCGAAAATTTCGCGCATTATAATAATAAACCTATTTTTCGTCAATAGGCCTGGCTATTGACGAAAAATAGGTTTAGAACGCTTTAAAATGACATAATATGAATCATTAATATTCCGATTAAAAAAGTTATGGCGCTGCCTTCGAAAAGTAGCTTCGAGATATAATATATACCTATGATTTATTAGTGAGTATAATTACCCACCATGGTACCGGCCTTGACGTGGCGGTGGGGCTCAGAAGGGTGAGCCGCAGCATCTTGGGCGAAGCTAATTGAGACGAGGGAGCTCTTTGTACCCCTCTTATAAGAAGATGGGACAAAAGAGCAGGGGGCAAGAGGCGAGGACGGGAACCTAACCCCATTGTACTGTCCCGACGTTGGGAGGGATTGTCTGTGGTGCGGGACAACCCCTCGATGGAGGTGGCATCGGTCCCTTGGGAGACTGACTAGCCGTAGAGGTGCACTGTTTGTTTATTAGATCCGGGGCACTTCACCAAAGGCGGCATTGGTGACACTCGCCGGGTTTTAGTGGGTAGAGCTGCGTCCGCTTACCAGCTTTCGGGCGCAGCGAGTCCCACATACCCACGTGAAGAGATCCACTCCCCAGCGGGATGCCTCAGAGCATTTGAGAAAAAAATAGTGAGTATATAATTGCTAGGAGTGGAGGGAGTGGTCGTTTTGGCGTTCATGTGAAGGTCAGCAGTAGGCATTACGATAAGTGGAAATAGCTGATAATCTACAGTCTCCCAATGGTAAGTGGATGCCTAGTGCGCCTGACAGATATTTTACCACCAGTTGTTGCACCAGTATGCCTATTTCTTCCGTGAAACAGCTTTGCTGTGGAAGACTGAATAGAAGGCAAGAAAATGATAACTGGCACTGAGATAACCATGGTTTGGAAAGGCGATCGATAAAGCACTTGGACCTATAAGTTGCCTATTGATAGGTTTATTCAGCTCTCTCAGCAACTCAGCAATAATTAA
Organism: Helleia helle; assembly: GCA_963853865.1. Taxonomy (NCBI): domain Eukaryota; kingdom Metazoa; phylum Arthropoda; class Insecta; order Lepidoptera; family Lycaenidae; genus Helleia; species Helleia helle. The sequence goes on from OY971435.1 coordinate 2,483,431, forward strand.
TTATAGTAAGAGAATTATTATAAAATATCTCTCTTTTTTACTATAAATGCGTAAGATCTCTCTCTCTCTCTCTCTCTCTCTCTCTCTATTTAAGAGCCTTGCTCTTGTCGGTGGAACAGTCTTCCATACTCTATAATTTGGACGCTGCAAACGGTGGTGCTCCACTTGCCTTCCGTTACACGTATAGCCCTTAGATATCTCCTACAGTTAATTGCTACACCTTGATCTAAGATCCTCCTCGCCAAAATTCGAGGAGACCTACCTTGAAGTCTCCGGTCTTAAGCTTGTTGACGAGCTGCTCGTCCGCCTTGGTCTCGGCCAGGCACTCTGACTTGTGCTTCTTCAGTTTCTCCTTCTGCTCATCGGAGAGAGCCTATGTGGGGACAAAAATAAAAAGTTAGCTATTGAACAATATTATTTCCATTACCTATAAGGTGTACATAAAAGAGGTGGCCGTCACGGGACAAGCGGCAGTTGTGATATATTAGAATTCTTAATTAATAAAATCTATAACTAAATATGGGATAAAATAATAAATATTATAGCATACACACAAAGCACAGAGTTAATGCGTTTGTCGTCACGGAATTCTAGCCTGTTTTGCTAATGGATATTTCACATTTTTTAAGGCAAGTGATGGTTTTTATTCGATATATCTGATGAATGAATGAATGAATTAATCAATTATTATTTATTGTGCACACAAACAAAAGTACATAAAGACTTTAGAATTATTATAAATAGTATGTAATTATAAAACAACTAAAAACTTAATTTACATTGGAAACATTTTGAAATCATGAAAATTTATTGTTACAGTAATTTTATTAGGAATAGCGATTGTTGTGAATCCAAACAATATACATATTTTTGTTCCATTTATTTGACGCTGAACACTAAGATGTTCCAAATACAAAAAGTGCGCGGTGAAGAGAATTGCGACGCACTTATGAAGATTAAAGAGGATTAAAAACTCTTTACTACCGCTAAAAGTTTCCTATAGAAAACACCAGCTTTGAGAGCACTTAAAAGCGAAACAAGTCGTCCTTTTTGAATAGGTGGGATGAAAAATCTTTTTTAATAACTACTAATAAGAAAAAGCACAGGTTTAAGTTGCAGCAAATAATTATGCTTTTTTTATACACGGATTTTTTAAGTAACGTTTAAATTTATTCATCCTTAAAAAACAATAACAAAGGAACAATAACAAAAGAAATAAATCATATAAAACAATGAAGAAATGCACAACAATGAAAACAATAAAAATATGACACAAGAATTAATAACAAAAAAGAATAACAATTATTATAAAATAATAAAAAATATTTCAATAAATCACATTATCTTATTACTTTATATTGCAAATACTTTTTAATATTAAATAAAAAATTGTAAACCTTTGAACCATGTTCTTTTTTCATTTTAAATAGACTTTGTAAAATTAAAAGATACTATGTAAATGAAATAAATTTATATTAAATGATTAATATAATACCTGTGAGGCTACGAAGCAGATGGCTAGTACGAGTATAGTCTTCATGTCTGATCCGTGGACTATGCTCTCCGTACGCGCCACTCTATATATATACTAACAGGATTACACTGTCAGATTAAATCCATTTAGGAATAATAAGGTGGACTTCACGCGATAGCGATCTTCAACCTTTTATTTCGGATTGTAATTAAGAGAATTCAAATAAGTTAGTCATAGTTTTGTTTGAATTTTAAACTCTACACAGATGGTATAACCTATGGTAACTACTCATATCATTTCATTGACTTATTAATATGACTAACTAGTTTTTATTATTTATTTAGTTAGATCCACTGTCGTGTTTTAGAAACTAGTGAAGTATTTTGAAGTTTGTATACTAAAAAAAAATTGCTTTTAGATAACATAAAATATCATTTATATATGAGTGTAGCATCCATTTAGTGTTGTTAATCATTTTAAATTAAAACCTAGTAACTTAATTGATTCTAATAAGTAATACTGAGTAAAATGGTTGTTTAAAGGAATAGAATGGTTGTTTAAAGGTTCTATTTGTTATGTTAATAATTATTTCATAGTTACAAAAGGTTGAACATACGCGTCTACTCTGGAAAGATCTGGGCCCAACCGTGTTTATCTCCTGTCACCATCTCAACACCACACTATGCGATTTTTTATTCATAATATTATAATATATATTTTACAATATATTTTACTTATTAAAGTACATATTACTCTATCACTACTAAATATTATAAAACAAAGTACTCCTGCGTCTTTCTGTATGTACGCGATAAACTCAAAAACTACTAAATGGATTTTCATTCTGTTTTCACCAATAGATACAACAATTTTTGAGGCAAGTTTTAGTATATAATTTGTCAAGGTTTTGTGTAAATTGGTTGAAATATAAAGACGATGGTTGAAAGAGTCGGTAAAATTAAAGTCTCTTGGGAGCTATTAATGAAAACGCCGCCTTATTCTTTTGAGATATAACAAAAAACCTACCTGTTATATATAAAGTCGGTTTACGGATGAAAATTTTACGTGATAACGTCATAATGCATCACAAGCCGAACGCTTAGGCATATCGTGCCTCTCTATCACTTGTTCTGCGCTCTCACTTGCACGCTCGGCTCAGGCGAAACGTGATACTTTTTCGTGTGTGCAGCCGGCGTTCATCGATTTATAAGTGATATATAAGTAAAACAGCTTTGCTGTGTTTCTGAGAGAAGGGCAAGACAGGCAGTGTAATTACTGACTCCGAGATTTGACATAATTATTATGTCTCAGGATAGGCAACAGGTAAATGACTTACTTACCAGGGCTAGTTACAGGTAAACTAGTTCATGTTCATGGGTGACGTCGACCACTTACCAACAGGTGGCACGTCTGCCAGTTTGCCTATCCAACTAACATAAAAAAAACATTCGATTGAATTTTATGTATTGTTAAGTTTTTTAACCGACTACTATAAAGCCGAAAGGAATTAATTCCATATTTCATTGTTTTATAGTTCCCGTCGAGTTCCATCACATCGCGTTGTTACAATGTTAAAACATAACCCATATGTGTGTCTCTTCCAACAATAATTAACACAAACCTGTTGTCATGTGAACTATTACGAGTTCTAGAAATAAATACATTTATTTCACACCAGATATATTTTAAAATTAATTTTATTTGTTAGTTCCAATTAATTTGTAAGAATATTACTTATCCTACATTATTAACTTGCAAGTGCATGGGAATTTTGAAAACAATGTATCCAAATATTAGCCCTTGTCCGCCATTTTGTCCGCGGTATCATTACAGTTTTTTTTTTTTATCATAGGAGACGAACGAAAGCTTTAGATTACCGACGCCCATAGACATATGTACAACCAGAGATTATGCAAATGTGTTGCCCTCCTTTTCCCTACCCCCCAATGGGCCACCTGAAACTCAAAAACCATGAAACGCGACAGCATAGTCTCTTGACGCCGGTGTAATGTGAGCGAGAGGTACCACCCCGCCCGTGCCGGCCCCAGTCAGCTACATAGCAGCATGGCACAACCTCGTAAACTGTAAAAATCTACGAAATCTATATTCTGCTACTTTACATAGAAATATCATGGCGTTTCAAGTAAGTATACCATATTCCACCAATGGATGAAACTGCGTTTAATTATTTAAACGGACAAGCCAGGTTTATACCTGGCTTGTCCGGTAGAGCCATGACAAATGGACAAACTCTTTTAGTATTATTATTGGTCTTGGACAAAACGACTAGCTTCTTTTATTTTTAGCCTTTGTCTGAAGATGCGTCGTCGATCACAATCTGTCATTCCACAAATAAAAGAATATCACGGCACTGCTAAAAATTACAAAAAATGTTCGTATTGTATTTTTTCACAATAATAATACTAATATATTTGCATTAGGTACAATTGAGGTATTTTAATAAAGAAAGTTATAATGTTTCGTCATATTTCAGTGGCATGAAAATATGTTGATATAACATTATGGCACATCTATTATTAATTACATTTTATTATTAATAACAGTCTATTGCTATTAATTAATTAGTTTTTTTATTAAATAATTTCTTAACATTGTAGAAGTTTTTAGTTAACAGCTATTTTTTTCGTTTTTTTAACTGGAAACAAGGATTTCCAAAGAAAAAGTCAGTTTTTGACTAGTTTTGGCGTTTACAGGTTGACTGCACATACACAACGACCACGCCGTACCATGACACTTTGTGTATACATATTTAATTAATAAACTCACTGGTTATTTCAAGGTTCCACTAGGCCTTAATCAAAAAAGTTCATTATTGTTGTATATTTAATTAATTAAGTAAATATACGTAATCAAACAAATGTGTATTTATATCCAATTGTTTCTTGGTTGCTAAGACAATAAACTACATAATATATAACAAAAGAAACAAACAAACAAAAAAAAAACCCAACCTCCACAGATGTACAACTTACGACTTAAATTATTTAACTTTGAGTTATTTTTATAAGACCGGTTATTGTACTGGACTGGTTCTTTATGTCTTATTTCTTTAGTATCATCACGATTTTTACATCCACTACTCCCTCGAGCTCCTAAAGGTGGGAGGAGGTGCCGTGCCGCGCTCACGTCTATATAGGTTTCCTTTTTTTTCTTTTACGTCTAGGAAATGCTCTGAGGCATTCCGCCAGGGACTCCCCGGACGGGTATGTGAGACTCGCTGCGCCCGAAAGATGGTAAAGTGAACGCAGCTCTACCCACTAAAACCTAGCGAGTGTCACCAATGCCGCCTTTCGTGAGGTGCCCTGGATCTATTGAGCAAACTGGATACCTCGACGGCTCGCTAGTCCCTTAAGGGACCGACACCACCTCCACAGTGGGGTCGTCCCGCAGCATAAACATAGAACAACCCCTCCCAAAGTCGGGATAATGCAATGGGGTGAGGTTGCCATCCTCGCCCCTTGGCCCCCTAGTATTTTGTCCCCTCTTCTTATAAGAAAGGTACAAAGAGCAGCTCTGTCGGTTCACTTGGCTTCACCAAAGGCTCTGGGTTCAACTTAGGCTACTAAACCCCACCGCCACTACAAGGCTTGAACCATGGTGGGTACCACTATTCTACTTATTTCTCCCGTTAAACAGTTTTGCTATTCGTATATAAGGGCAGGACAGACAGTGTGACTGGCACGGAGAACTACCATCTCACGATACAGAATTATTTCACATTTGAATAAGTTAGGCCCAGATGGCTCGGCTGCGAGTATGTGTAAGAAGTAACATACAAAAGTACATCGAGCTTGGAATCAGCTGCAATTTACGGTAGGACATTCAAGTAAAGAACATACTCATTACGACGCACCTACAAGCTATCGGGTGTTGTGTGTATGGATGAGCTACGACAAATAGCTCATCGTGCAATGGAGCGTGCTATGCTGGGTGTTTCTTCGGCAGATAGGATTAGAAACGAAGACATCCGCCAGAGAACTAAAGTTACCGATATCACGCGAAGATTAAGCTCGATGAAGTGGCAGTGGGCTGGTCACACACTCAAGAGAACGGATGGCTGATGGGCCATTAAGGTAGAGTGGAGGCCAGGTTTAGGCAGACGAAGTGTTGGTCGACCACTAACCACGTGGGAAGACGATCTCCGTACAGTGGTCCGTGTTGGATTCGAGTGGCTAGGGATTGGTCGTCTTGGCGTTCTTTGAGGGAGGCCTATGTTCAGCAGTGGACGGATAGGAGCTGATGATGATGATGATGATAGTAAGTAGGTTTCTGCCTAAAATATTTTCAGCTATCACCCGTAGACGCTGCTCGTAGCCGTAGTCTAGGTATCAGATTGGGAGACATGGCAAGATTCAACAGTCCCCAACAGATTGGAGTAAAGATTGAGAAGCACAAAAGAGGACCAAAGCCGAAGTCGGTCCAATGATGCTCTGTCCTCCGTTTTAGATAAGATACCCATTCTGCGTCAAATGGACAGATGTCTCAAACAGAGGAATACTTCGGTCTTTTATCTAGTTGTCGTAAGGTATTGACCTCGAATTTACATAAATGTTCATTTTGGACACGTCTTCTATAAAAAAAACCGGCCAAGTGCTAGTCGGACTCGCGCACAAAGGGTTCCGTAACATTACATAATATACAACATTAGACACTTTAACAAAAAATATGGTTTATTTTTATGAAATTAAATGTTTTTTTAAATATGGGTTGATTGAATGAAAGGTAAATTACGGTTTACGATTTATGAGATATTAAAAAAAACTACTTACTAGATCTCGTTACAACCAATTTTCGGTGGAAGTTTGCGTGGTATGTATGTACATCATATTTTTTTTTTAGTTTTATCATTCTCTTCAAAAAAGTGACATTAGAAACCTCAATATCATTTCTAAAGACCTATCCATAGATACCCCACACGTATTGGTGTGATGAAAAATATTTTTTGAGTTTCAGTTCTAAGTATGGGGACCCTCAAAATTTATTGTTTTTTTCTACTTTTGTGTAAAAATCTTAATGCGGTTCACAGAATACATCTACTTACCAAGTTTCAACAGTATAGTTCCTATAGTTTCGGAAAAAAGTGGCTGTGACATATATACGGACGGACAGACAGACAGACAGACATGACGAATCTATAAGGGTTCCGTTTTTTGCCATTTGGCTACGGAACCCTAAAAACCAAGGCAAGTGAGAGTCCGACCCAGGCACTGAGGGTTACGGAAACTTGTTTTTTATGTAATATAAAAACAAATTAACGGGTTTCAGAATTTCCTTTACCTGAGCCTAATAGTCAGACCTAAATTATTGTCAATGGTTAATAAAAGTATCCTATAGGTTTTCCCCAACATGGTTCAAGCCTTGTCGTAGCGGTGGGGCTCAGAAGCCTAAAGTGAACCTAGCACCTTGGGCGTAGCCAATCAAATAGAGGGGCTTCTCTTTGTACCCGGCTTATAAGAACAAAAGAGCAGGGGATAAGGGGCGTTGATGGGCATCTCAATCCATTGCACCGACCCGACGTTGGGTTGGGATGGTGGCAATCCCGGGTTTTAGTGGGTAGGGCTACGTCAACTTATATACCCGCCTGGGGAGTCCCCCCTCGCCCGCGGGCTGCCTAAGAGCATTTCCCGACGCAAAAGAAAAAAAACCCTTTAGGCTTTGAGAGTCTAACAGACAGACAAATAACGGATAACGGAGTGATGCCATAAGGGTTTCGTTTTGTTATTTTGAGTAATGGAACCCTAAACAAGTTAACCTAAGGTAGTTAAGTAACATTCTGTGAATGTTAAGACGATAACCAACATTCTGATAGAAACCTGTTTTATAGTGTACATGTATCTGTGGACTCTATACTTGGACACAATTTTTTTTTTCTATAACGCCGGGAAATGCTCTGAGGCATCCCGCGGGGGAGTTGGTCTCCCCACGCGGGTATGTGGGACTCGCTGCGCCCGACAGCTGGTAAGTGGACGCTGCTCTACCCATCTATCCCCGGTGCCCCGGATCTAGTCAACAAACAGGGCACCTCGACGGCTAGTCAGTCCCGCAAGGGACCGACGTCACCTCCACAGAGGGGTTGTCCCGCACCACAGAACAACCCCTTCCAACGTCGGGACAGTACAATGAGGTGAGGTTCCCATCCTCACCCCTTGCCCCCTGCTCTTTTGTCCCCTCTTCTTATAAGAGGGGTACAAAGAGCCCCCTCGGCTCAATTAGCTTCGCCCAAGGTGCTGGGCTCACCCTAGGCTACTGAGCCCCACCGCCACGTCAAGGCCTGAACCATGGTGGGGATACTTAGACAAAATACAATGTACATACATTGACTTGGATTTTCATTTGCGTTATCAATCAAATATATCGCTTATTTCTTGTAACTAAACAAGTGCAATCCACTGTAAGTGGACCTGAGATACAGATAAGATAATATATACCCCCAGCTAGCCCAGGCAACTCATTCACCCCACCAAGGTTCAAGCCTTGTCATGGCAGTGGGGCTCAGTAGCTTAAGGTGAACTCAGCACCTTGGGCGAAGCCAAATGAACTGAGGGAGCTGCTCTTTGTACCTCACTTTTTTTTTTTATGTTAGTTGGATAGGCAAACTGGCAAACGTACCACCTGATGTTAAGTGGTCGACGTCGCCCATGAACATAAACTAGTATACCTGGAACGAGCCCAGGCAACTTATTTATGTGTTGCCTAACCTGAGACATAAGATGTTAAGTCTCGGTGCCAGTAATTACACTGCCTGTCTTGCCCTTCTCTCCGAAACACAGCAAAGCTGTTTCACGGGTGAAATAAGCAAGATGGTGGTACCCATGCAACCGGGAGCGCGGCACAGCGCTTCCCTCCCACCGGTAAATTATTATAAGAGGGAACAAAAGAGCAGGGAGGGGCAAGGATCGAGAATGGGAACCTCACCCCATTGCACTGTCCCGACTTTGGGATGGGTTATTCTGTGCGGGACGACTAGCCGTCAAATTGCCCTGTTTGCTCAATAGATCCGGGGCACCTCACCAAAGGTGGCAATGGTGGCACTCACCGGGTTTTAGTGGGTAGAGCTGCGTCCACCTTACCATCTTTCGGGCGCAGCGAGTCCCATATACCCGCCTGGGGAGGCCCCTCTCCCTAGCGGGATGAATCAGATCATTTCCCGGCGAAAAAGAAAAAAAAAGAAAAAACATGTTACCTATACTAAGAAATAAGATGTTAAGTCTACAGCGACCTAATTTAAAGGAACCTAGGTCTGTAATTACACTGCCTGTCCTGCCCTTCCCTCAGAAACACACACCCCTAGGTATCTGATGGATCATTGCAAGTCATATTCGTTATTCACCAACTGCTGAATATAGGCTTCCTTTAATGAACGTCAAGCCGACCGACCCCACACCACTCGCATCCACGCACCGGTTACTGCACGGAGATCGTCTTCCCACCTGGTTAATGGACAACCAACACTTCATCTAACTAAACGTGGCCTCCACTCCATCCATCTCCTGGCCATTCGTTCTCCTGAGTGTGTGACCAGCCCACTTCAACGAGTTTATTCTTTCCGTGATATCGGTAACCTTAGTTCTCTGGCAGAGTCTTCGTTTCGAAGATATTTGATGTATGTGTTTATGAATTTCTTAAATATATTGTGTATAACAATATATTTTCTTACTACTTCTTAATACTTCCCGTAAAAAAATTATGACCGTAACACAGGGCTAGGTTATCGGAACGATTGTAACTTCACCAACGCCACCATTATCGCTTGTTGATAGTGGCGGGGGATCAGCCGTCTTGACGTTCATAGAGAGACATGGTTAATATTTATTTTTTTATATACCAACTTCAAATAGCACTACGTGTGGTTCCACTCGAATTACCTTAACAGTTAAATTGCGCTAACAATCAGTTAACTACCTAACAAACTACAACGCCCTCACTGGCTTATTATTGACCGTTGACCTTTCTGGCCTCTATTCTTCGCGGTTTGACCTCAAGACCGACCTTTGTTGACCGGGACACCATTCAAAGGTGCATCTTTGGTAAGACAGTGGTGGTATAGATGCTGTAGTTACCAGTTTATTCTAGTGGTCCATTGAAAGATTCTTACAAATAATGACGATGTTCTTATAGAAGGGGGAAAATAATGCAACTAAAGGCACCGACAGACGTGGTTCTGTACAAAATATTTGAACACACACACAATAAAATCATCAAGATCGGTCCAGCCGCTTAGGAGGAGTTCAGTGACACACGTACAGAAGAATCTATATAGATAAATAAAATTAGGGTGTCTGTTTGTAATTTTTTAAAATTTTTGTCTTTCTGTCTGTTTGTCTGTTTGTTCTGGCTAATCTCTGAAACGGCTGGGCCGATTTTGTCGGGACTTTTACTGACAGATAGCTGATGTTATAAGGAGTAACTTAGGCTATAAAATAATTATCATCAAGCCGTATACGGCTGTAAATATAAGTTAACGCGGGCGAAGCTGCGGGCAACAGTTATATATATATATATATATATATATATATATATATATATATATATATATAAAGATAGATGTTTTCACAGAAAACATGACTGTTTGGTTAGCGTCCCGATTGAAACAGTGAGATATACCATGAGGGAATATGTTTTAAAACCATGTTCATCGACCTTTATTTAAACTCAAAATTCAAAAAGCTGGTTACTGATTTTAGTTTTAGCCAGTGTTGTTGAGTAATGAAAATGTGAATTTAATAAAATTTTCATCGTCGTTTTTCCTTCGTAAGTTATGAGCTAAGTAAGCATCTCGAAGCCTATCTATACAAATAAATAAAATTACAGTGTCTGTTTGTAATTTCAAATTAACAGCTATTCACTATACTTGTATGCATATGGAAGGTATATAATATTATGTTTGTTCCGGCTATTCTCTGAAACGGCTGATCCGATTTCGACAGAACTTTCACTGGCAGATAGCTGCCATAGCTCGCGAAATTATTCGTCTCGACGTCGGTAACACACCTGAAGTTTGGTCACTCTGTATTGCCATCGACAGAAATTATATGGTACATTACATTACATGTGGTGGTATATTACATTTAAAAAAAATGATACAAATGTATTATTAAATTAAAAAATAATAATATTGAAAATCGTCGGCGTCGTCGTTGCACCATTGCTGTGAATGACGGTGACTTCAAAAATGGTCATGTGCGATGATATACTGGTATACCGTGGTCCGAACAGCTCGTGGAGTGAATCGACGAAAAGGGTGATCGACAGCGAAAGATTCTACCATCACAGATATTTGTTTGACTCATGTGATCGCAATAGTTCTGGTTTATCAGTAATTCTGAGGAATTGTTCGGGTTAATACCTGCAGCAGAATTCCATCACCGGACATCGCGTAAAAATTTCAAATTTCACCCTCACCATCTCGATGTCCGGAAATCCACAATTCGATTTTTACGGCATCTGCCTCGCACTATATGGAACCAACCTACGGTATTTCACTTATGGACCTTCAAGAAAAGAGCTTCATACTTGAAAGGCCGTCAACATACTTACCCCCCCCCTTTTTTTTTTGTTTGCCCCCTCTTCTATAAAAATGCAAAAATCAAACTAAATGACAATATTGATGATGATGATGGCATTACTCCGCCTACTACAATAAAATACAGATAGGTTAATTAAGTAATTTGCTTCTATTGTTTAACTACCTTCGAAGGTCCCAACACTAGTTCGGTTGGGTTTACACCGCAAGGGACGGCCATAACAATCAGGACGAAGACTAGATTAGATAGAATACACTAGATATCTTTAGTACTAGTTTAGACAGCGAAAGATCCAGAGTACACATTAAATCAACACAACGCCAATTCGAACGCCAGAGATTGTTTTTTGGCGTTTTTTAATGAGAAATTGGCGTTACAATTAATTCCTTTGAATTGTTTTAGTGTTTTAAATGTGTTGTTTATTGTTTGTTTCGATTACATTGTTTTCAGTTGATTTGTTGACAGAGATATAATGATAATTGATGTAATTGAAGGACTAATGAAGTAATTGCAGTGTTGTAATAATATCGTCTTTTTTGCAAGAATTATTTTTGCTAAATAGCTAAGTTATCTAGTAGTGGTGAATATCTGCGTGGTATCTTAGCAGCTCGGTGGCGGTGGGGCTCAGTAGCCTAAAGCGAGCCCAGCACCTTGGGCGAAGCTAATTGAGCCAAGGAAGCTGTCTTTGTACCCCTCTTATAAGAATAGGGTACAAAAGAGCAGGGGGACAAGGGACGAGAACGGGAATCTCACCCCATTGTACTGTTCCGGCATTGGGAGGGGTTGTTCAAGGGTGCGGGACAACCCCTCTGTGGAGATGCGTCGGCCCCTGACGGACTGTTTGCTCATTAGATCCGGGGCACCTCACCAAAGGCGGCATTGGTAACACTCGCCGGGTTTTAGTGGGTAGAGCTGCGTCCACTTACCACCTTTCGGGCGCAGCGAGTCCCACATACCCGCGTGGGGAGACCCACTCCCCCGCGGTATGCCTCAGAGCATTACCCGGCGTTAAAGAAAAAACAGCTCGGTTTTGTCTAACTAATGTAATGTGAATATCGTCCATTTTTGAGAAAAACGTTATATCTCATATATTTCGATGAGATTACATAAAGGTCCCAAGTCTTTTAAGCATAGGTATTGGGGTTTCCAGAAACTTTTACAGAAAATACGTTTGTCACCAGTAAATTAGCACAGACCACTGGAGTACCAGTGGGCTATTATAATTTCTTCAAAGAAGAGGAAATAATTAATCAGCGGCAAGCGACCACTGTACGAGGTGCTGGGCAAACTCGACCAGATGCCGTCTAGACGGAGGGACGGAACTGAGAAGAGCGTACAGGACATCATCAGCTTGTTAGGTGACCGACCCGGACGACGTGCCGAGCTTCGTAGCGAAGGAGCTGCACAAGCTGCCCCCCGTCACGTTCGACCAGGCTCCTTATGGACATCATCTTCCTGAAGTCGAGCCTAACAGAAGTCCAGTCCAAGTTAGAGGTCTCATATAGGACCATTCAAGATCTGCGTGCCGAGGTAGTGTCATTACGTAACGCTATGTCGGCAAGTAGGTCACCTGAAGAGGCCTCAAACGTGAACCTGCGTCGCGGGGCGCTAAATGTCTCCGTCTGCAGTTTTGCATCGCGGACTCTGTTGTGTCACCGCATGCCATCAAGTGCGATGCCCCGGCAGTTGCTGAGAGTGTAAGCGTGTCGACACCTAGACGCGTTTTTGCTGACGCGGCTGCTACTCGGGTCGCGGCTCGTCCACCAAGCTGCGCCGCACCAGCGCCGGCGCCCTCCTCGGCGCCCCCCCCCCCCCCCGCCCGGCTCCTGCACGTGCCGCGCGCGCTCCGTGCCCCGCCCCGCTGCCCGCGCCTGCGCAGCAGTCGCCATGTCGGGATGGAGATGGTTTTGAGGTGGTGAAGAGGAAGAAGTGCCATCCCAGAACCGTCCAGAATCGCTGCGGCAAAGCCCCACTGGAGCCCAATCTGCTCGTGCGTGCTGCCAAACCGAATACGCCGGTGTATATCTCCCGCCTTCATTACACCACAAAGGCGGAGAAGATCGCGGAATACGTGCGCCGGAAGTTGAAGTACTGTCCGAGGGTGCAGGAGTTGGAGTCGCGCCGCAACGTCAATTAATTTCAAGGCGTTTGTGGTGCGAATACCGACCTTTTTTTTACGAGGGGGAAAATCTTCAAAAAGATCATCCAGACTCTTGGGGAAGAGCCTAGGGTATGTGGAGATTTCTACCCACTAAAAACCCCCTCGTGTGGACTACCTCTGCGTAAACTGAGAAGCTCTGGGATCTCCGGAGGAACTTCACCAATGCTTCCCAAACGAGATGCCCAAGCACATCCCAGCCTGCAGGCTTTTCAGACTGCTTTGCCAAAAAAATGCCACATCTATGCTGCTAGTAGAATAAGGCGGACTGGACCCCGACTCCGTCCGCCAGCATCCTTCTTATATATTGATTCGCCTTCGCCTGCGCATTCGAGTGGCATCGGCCCGCTCACGTTCTCGCTCTGCAGCTTCTTTCTGTAGTAGAACGTTCTCGCAAAAAGAAATTGTAGCGTTCCACGCCGCCTTGGAGAGTCGTCTCCAACATTGCAGTTATCAAGACCGATGGAGAAAGGTCTGGTCCAACATAACTAATCAGGACCTGCCGCTCGGAATGCCACGCTGGACACACCTCGAGCGTGTGCTGCGCTGTATCCTGATCGCTTTCATAGTAATGGCATTGTGCTGTAGGCTCTTTGCCTATCCGGTTGAGGTACTCACCAAAGCAGCCATGTCCGGGGAGTACCTGAGTCAATCGATAGGTAACACTACCTCTACTTCTTGTCATCCATGCATTAAAATTGGACAGGATAGCCGCAACCACCCTTTTTTGGATGCTTCTAGGTTCCATCAACCATTTGCGCCAGATATTAAATGCCCTCTCCCGTGCCCTCCGGCGAATACCGACCTGCTACCTGCAGGAAGTTCTACGAGAAGACTTCTGGCCTCAGGATGTGGTGTTCCGTCGCTTCCGCGGAACAGTACCGCCGGAACGCACGAAGACGTAGCGCTAGGAAGTTTACTAACATAATTTTAAGGTTTTATACTAACCCTTATGTAATATAATATATGTATGTTAGTGTGTAAGGTATATATCTATGGGCCATATAGTGCCTGAGAATAAATGATTTATTATTATTATTATAATTATAAGTCCTGCCATCTCTCGGCTCAAAATATCAACCTTTATATGATTGCTTACTCGCAAGGGACATCTCTATGTTAATAGTAAGGAAACATTCTAGTAGATGGCAGTGTCCCTACAAAAATATTGTTATTTCTCCGTGTGAGCAGCAGCATCGTTAACAAGTTTTGCATCCGTCTTACCTCGTATATCTGATTAGCATGGCGATTACAAGCACTCTAATGAAAAGATATTTGAAATGTCTAAACACCCTGGCAGAAAGAAGATTGCGTATTTCTGGGATGCTTTCAAATGGAGGGATAGTGGTGAGACATGACAAAGTAGAGTCTCTTAGAAAAAGAGAATACTTGATATGATAATAGAGTCTTTTCACTTTTGGACTATAGGGATAACTGAAATTAAACAGGTAAGACTTGTTTGGCGATACAGCTAAAACCTTTTTTTTTTTACAGCTAATACTTTTTTTTTTTTATGTTAGTTGGATAGGCAAACTGGCAAACGTACCACCTGATGGTAAGTGGTCGACGTCGCCCATGAACATAAACTAGTATACCTGGAACAAGACCAGGCAACTTATTTATGTGTTGCCTATCCTGAGACATAAGATGTTAAGTCTCGGTGCCAGTAATTACACTGCCTGTCTTGCCCTTCTCTCCGAAACACAGCAAAGCTGTTTCACGGGAGAAACAAGCAAGATGGTGGTACCCATGCAGCCGGGAGCGCGGCACAGCGCTTCCCTTCCACCGGTTAAATTAAATACACAGTTAAATTAAAAAAAAAAATCTCTGTCGTAAAGAAGGGTGTACTCGTCCCTACCATGGTTCAGGCCTTGACGTGGCGGTGGGGCTCAGTAGCGTAGGGTGAGCCCAGCACCTTGGGTGAAGATAATTGAGCCGAGGGGGCTTTTTGTGCCCCTCTTATAAGAAGAGGGGACAAAAGAGCAGGGGGCAAGGGGTGAGGATGATAACCTCACCCCATTGTACTCTCCCGACGTTGAGAGGGGTGGTTCTGTGGTGCGGGACAACCCCTCTGTGGAGGTGACGTCGGTCCCTTGCAGGACTGACTAGCCGTCGAGGTGCCCTGTTAGCTTAACATATCCGGGTCACCTCACCAAGGCGGCATTGATGGCACTCGCCGGGTTTTAGTGGGTAGAGCTGCGTTCATTTACCATCTTTCGGGCGCAGCGAGTCCAACATACCCACCTGGGGAGACCCACTCCCCAGGCGGGATGCCTCAGAGCATTTCCCGGCGTTAAATAAAAAAAAAGGTGGACTCGTTGTCATATACCATAATGAGCACTACCCAGCAGGTGTATCTAATAATTTATGGTATATTTAATAATTGTAATGAGCTAACCCATCTCTCTAAGGGTTTCCCAACCTTTTTTTCATCGAACGTCCCGGGACCACAAATCATATTTTCATGAACCCCCAATATTTTTTTTAGTACCTATAATAAAACTAGAATTATTTTAACGATATTTATTTCTATGTAATGTACAAAAATAAGCACAAATCGACCAAATAAAAACGTTTTTATCAACACAATTTATAACTTTATCTAGCTGTTGCCCGCAGCTTTGCCCGCGTTAACTTAGATTTACATCCGTATACGGATTGATGATTATTATTTTTATAACCTAAGTCCTTAAAACTTCAGCTATCTGTCAGTGAAAATCCCGTCAAAATCAGCCCAGCCGTTTCAGAGATTAGCCGGAACAAATAGATAGACAGACAGACAGATAAAAATTGTAAAAAATGGTATATGTACCGTGTATACATCCATATGCATTTAATAAAAAGCGGTTACTTTAATATTACAAACAGACACTCTAATTATATTTATAGAGTATAGATTAGAAAATTAAAAAAGAAAATAATAAGTTTATAATAATAAAATAAAAGCTTTCATGGAAGATACCACACCTTGGGAATAGAGCGTTCCTCCCAGGCATTTCAGGATCCCCACCATGGTTTAAGCGTTGTCGTGGCGCTGGGGCTCTGTAGCCTAAAGTAAAACCTGCAACTAGGGCGAAGCCAAGTGAACCAAGGGGGCTACTCTTATAAGAAGAGGGGACAAAAGAGTAGGGGAGGACAAGGGCCGAAGATGGGAACCTCATCCCGTTGCACTGTCCCAATGTTGGGAGAGGTTGTTCTGTGGTGCGGGACCGGGTTTTAGAGGGTAGAGCTGCGTCCACTTTACCATCTGCATCTGGGCGCAGCGAGACCCACATACCCGCCCGAGGTGCCCCCCTCCCTCACGGGATGCCTAAGAGCATTTCCCGGCGGAAAAAAGGCATTTCAGGATTACAACATGTAAAAATTGTTACACAATATTAGAAAATACTAGTTAAAAGAAAATCGGAAATGCATTTTTTTTCATATACTTCTACTACCTTTTCCATTTTCGTTAGAAACAGTAAAAAAGTAAAAAGAAACAGTAAAGTAAAAAAGTAAAAAAATCGTAAATCTTATATAACGTCAAATTAACTTTACTACCAAAGAGAGAACACTGTAAAGAACCGGTAAAACAAACTCAGTAAAGGGAATAGGGCCACGCGCTATAATACTTATTTAGGTACTTTTAAATTAAGGTACATTACCTGCACCTAAGTGCACTGGAACCAGACCGTTTGTAAATACTTCTGGCATACCTAGGCACATGCGCGCACTCGGACTGGACAACATTCAGACACCAATATGAACAATGCGAACACGTGAAACGAGCTAAGTGTAAATAACGATGACACCAACATCTGTAAGTCTGTTGAATTATGAATTCATTAATTCATCAATCATTAATGATTGGAAAATAATGATGTATTGTTTACAATTTAAATTGTTTTAAATTCATCGCAAACATTTTCATTTTCAACTTTTCATTGAAGGTTTTTAAAGGTTTGTTCTATAAAATGAAAGATACAACATGTATGTTTTTTGCTTTAAACGTTGCTTTAAAACACTTTAAAATTTAAATTTTTAAATGTTTATTATTATAAAATACAATCTGTTAGGAAGAAATGTAAAACATGAATTCATTTATTACGTGTTATAGGTATTATTTTCAAAATCTTATAAGTGTTTATAATAATTAGATATACCTATATTATAATATTAAATTATGCAGATTTATAACATGTAAAAAAAATACATGAATTATTATTTTTAATTTTATCGTTTATATGATTATCTGCTCTATAAACTAATTTTTGGATAAAACTTAATTATCCCTTATTGAACAATTTTGAAGTTATTAAAATTATTAAATAAAGTTGGTTACTTAATTAATTTCATGATAATTATGATATTCATTATATTATGCAAAAAAAAATTAATAAGACTACATTTTTCAATATTTATCAATTCAACGAAAATTTAAAAGACTACATTTATATTTATTTATATTTAATTTAAAATAATATGAGCTTTTATAGACATACGTCTAAATACAATAATGCAATAATAAAACGCATAATGACAATAAAATTTCTAATATATTCTGAAGTATGTCATTAAATAGATATATGAGACATTCCGAGGAAACTTTAAGTTCTGGCACGCTTAATACAGCCATAAGTCACAAGTTAAACAGTAATTTGGCCATAATATAAACATAACGTGTGTCCTTGAGGAACGTCATGAACTATGCCGCATTGCGCAGCGACATGGTTCAACACGCGGCGCACTTCACTCCGCACCGGAGCAAAACACATGCAGATGTAATCTTAGGAAATATTTGTAAATATTTTATAATATAAATAGTGTTTATAAAACAGTGCCTGTCTTATAGCATAATAAGAGAAAGGGGGAAAATTGATGAAGAAATAAGGAAATACAAAGTTGTTGGAAAGGTTTGTTGTAATTGACTCTTTTGGTGTTGAAAGAAGTGATAAAAGAAATGCTTAGTGATAATAAAATAAATAAAATTTAAAAATAAATAATAACAAAATTTATGCAAACAATTGCAAGAAATTATCAGAAATAATAAAAGTGAATGCGCTACCCCTTTCATAATAACTGAAGCTTTGAAGTTCTTGATGTTTTAACCATTTTTATAAAGACTTAAAATACTGTTAATATTGTTGTGATAGGGAAAAAGGTAGTCATGTTTAATTAAAAATTCTTCTTTAAGTTACAATAGAAATAAAATAAACCCTATTTTATTTCTATTTTAACTTGTTATTTGTTACATTATTTGAAAATATAAATTGTAGGAAATACAACCGTTTTCGTCGAAACGGTCATATCGGATTTATGTGTCTAGTATATGTGGTTTTTTTTTTAAAATAAAATATACTATAAATATTAAATAAAATTAAAAAATCTTATTCAGCTACGAGTGTAAAAAATATCAATTAATTATTTACATAAGAAGTAGCATCGGACGTTGACATCAATAAAAAAATAGCACACTTGGGTTCGCCTGCACTGCGCCCAATCGATCGGTCGAGCGCGCACGCGCGGTGGTCAGGCCCGCGCCGCTGGCCTCAGTCTGGGGGCAGCAGGTCGCCATGCCGAAGCAAACTCCCGTTGAGGACCTCATCATACCCCCGCAGGACCAGAAGATATGCGGGACCATATGCGTTTGCCAGATGACAGCTGTGCTCAGCTGCGTCGCCATCGTCTATCTCACCGTCGCCATATACATGCCATACACCCGCGCAATCGCCTCGGGGATCGACCCCACTCCGATCATGTGCACCACCACCAGGGCCGTGAACAAAGATAACTGCGACTGGGGATCCTGCGGGGAGTGGTGTCTGAGCAAAACCTCCGGTGCGTGTATCCAGATTTACGTCAACGTCAGGAAGAACGGCTCGTCGCTGCTGCTGTCTGAATGCGGGAGCGCCGCCAACAAGACCTGCTACGGTATAGACCAAGAGAACGCCAAGAAATACCACTGCATTCGTGATGAATGCAGAAACTTGACTGGTACATTCAACTGTACGGAAGGGAAGTGTATAAACATCACAGACGCCTTCGAGTGTGCGTTCAGAGAGACGGACCCACCGTTAAAGTGTTCAGGGAGGAGAGGGAAAATAACGTGCATAGACGTGCACGGGTTGTTCTCGTGTAGTAGAGGAACTTGTAGGAAAATAAGAACACCGTACAACTGTGACAGGAGATGCGTCGACATCCCGACCAGGAACAAAAACGTCATAGTGCTAAGTGGGGACAGAGTGTTTTTAGCCAAGTGTGCTAAGTTAGCCCAGGAGGACGGCGGTGCAGTGGTGTGGACTGACTCTGGGGAAGAAGTGCTCATGCTGTCGTGTCATGCCGTCCATAATGGCTCGCTAGGTGTTGTCGCCGTGGACTGCATCAACGCCGCGCTCCTGCCACGAACAGAAATATCAGATTTAACTAATTTCACGCATTTGCAATATTTGTACACTTTGAGAGCAGTACCCAATCACGTTATAGCTCCATCTGAAGTAGAACTAACTCTAGCCAATGATAGCCGCTTGCAAATCAATCTCGAAGGGTGCGTTAATACTTTAGCGGATGAATGCAAGGAGTTTTTAAAGTCTTATGGAAGAGATGGAACAGATCACAACGCTAAAGCCAGATTCCCATGTTTCTACACAGAGAACAACCCAGATATAGTGGTAGCGAGATTCGACTTAGATGCAACATATCGACAATTTCTTGTAGCTTTGGTGCTTCCCACCGTTCTAGTAGTAGTGTCGTGTATAACTTTGATGTTGTGTCAAACGACCGTGGAAGTTGGTGATGACGCGAAGATGAGATTTAAGAGTTGCACCGGTGGTCAGTCTGAGATGCAGATGCACCCGAACGATCCTGTGTCTCCTCTCTGAGATCAGTCACGTGAGAAATTTTGTTTAATCAGGGCATTAAAATGACTTATGCTCTTGTTTAAATTGTGTACCTCATAATCGAGTTGTGCCAGAAATAACTCGGGGCCAGCTCATTTTGACCTTGATAAAAGTATTGCGTGACTCGGTGAAATAGACGTCGTGTATTATTAAAGTTTCCATTTATTTCGATTTATACCATATTTATACGAATCCAAATGTCTAGATAACGTCAACATCATTTATGTCACATATTATATTTCATTGACATGTGTATTTTTATGGTCAACATAGACTTAAGAAAGTATGATTAATATAAGTTTTAACAGATTTTCTTTCTTCGTTCCAGGCGTTCCCCTCCTCTGCGAGGGCCCGGCTAGTTCATTAAGAGACGACTAATTGCTTACAATACGCTAGCTATATATAATAAGCTCCCACCATGTCGACCCTGAGTAGATCTCGAACAAGCCTCTCACCGGCTACCTCGGAAAGGTCTACACTTCCTATGGGGGCTTCCGCGGAACCCGGGAGCCCAGATTTCCAACCTCTAGAACCGACAAGGGAGCAACTATTGGCACACTTCTTCGAGAGATTCAAATTTTACACTTCGCTCTGCCTTGGCACTGTAGCTATACTCGCTGTGTTCGCGTTCCTCTTCCTGATCCCCTTCGTGGTTGAGCCGGCAATCCAGACGATCCTGGCGGAGTTTGTGCCAGAGGCTGGAATATGTACCGTGTCAGAACACGTTTATGCGCAAACATTGACGAATTGCACTTGGGCATCGTGTCGAGAAGGTTGCACTACGACCCCTACGAAATGCCACAAAATTCGCGTGAATCTAGCCAGAACCCCATTCACTGATAACGCTCCCATCCCTACAGAGTGGGATGAGATGAATTTGAAGTTCCTCATCAACCCAGAAGGATGTGGTTATCCGCCGAGGGTCAATTGCACAGAGTTTGCACATGATTACGCTGGAAAGAAAGCGCCTAAGATATTCCCGTGCTACTACAGCCTTACTCGTTCTGATCTGGTGGTAGCGAGGTATTCCTGGGAGAGCACCATTCGAGGACTAATTCTGGCGCTGGTGTTGCCGACGACAATCTTCGTGTTCAGCCTTAGTGTCCTCGCCTATTGGCACTGTCACTGCTGTGATAGAGCCTGCAATAGGCGAGTGCACGCCGAATCGTTTGCAAGTAAAGAAGAGTAAGTATTACTTTAAACTTACAAAGTAGAAATTAAAATCCTCTTAAATCGATAAAAGACTTTGATTCTCTATTCTTATTTTTCATTCTTTTTTTTATTTTATGATTTATTAAAAAGCTATCGAATGCGCTTCCAGGAAATATATGAAATACAAGCAAAAGGGTGGCCCGTCCTAGTAAAAGCTGTATATTTTCGGAACAATTTTTTTTTACAAGTACGTCTTATGTTGCACATAACTTTATTGTGCGTAGTGATGTATCAATGCTTAAAAATTTGTATTTTAGTTAGAAAATAGACTTTCACTTACTATGTGAAGCAATTTCTTTTGAAGCAGTGCCAGTTAAAGATATTTCATAAATCTAACATTATATATATAAAATCTTTATACGGTATGAACAAGAATGCACTGTTGCACCTTTCATGTTACATAAAATTTTAATCGTTACTTAGACAAAATATACATTTTATGTATATATTTACACGTATTCATTACCTTCTTATTTAACTTAAGTATTTTTTTCGCAAGAAGATCTTACATTCAGGCGAATTTCACTTATTGTAATAAAACTTATTTTTATGAATTTCATCGTGGTTTGATTTCAGACATTCTTAAGTTTGAAATTATAACAATCACTGCTTCCCGTCATCATCAAGTAACTAAAGGATAAAAAGAAGCTGGACAATTTATTTGCCACTTTGTTCAGTAAGTCTAAACAGTACAACTGTCCTGCAAAATCCGCAAAGAAACTTTGCTGTGCACCTGAGAATAGGGTACAGGCAATAATCTCAGTATGTTAGGTCCCATTTACTGACATCTACATCTTGTGTGATGAGCCAGAGCTGAAACGATTCGTTCCCGACTGAACACATTAAGATACCTCTTCTGCCCATTATACAACACGCCCATCAGAATGTGGTCTGCTTATTTAACGACATAATTTTTTTTTAAATTTTCAGTAGCAAGCTCCTCTGTGAACTGGACGACGATCCCAGCGATGACGTGTTCTGACGCCGCGCGTGCACGTCCGCTCGCCGCCGCACCTCGCCACGTACTAACGGGTACACGCAACTTTGAACTCCGAAAACGCTGCGGAAACGCCACCACATCTGCGAAAACGCTGCGTTTTTTGCTTCAAATGATTTCAGCTTTAAAATTGCATGAGTTTTATCAGTAATATTACAATATTAATAATTCAATATCTTCAATAATTAATATTAGCGATATAGTAATGTTTGAAATGTTATCAAATATATTTTTAAAACAAAGACGGATGAAACGAGTTTTAGTTAGAGATAAGTTTCGTGAGGTTACATAAAAATATCAGTTAATAAGAAAAATATGCTGTTAAACATACAAAACGGCAACTTATATCTCGAGAAGTTTAATCTTGGCGACTTATCAGTATTACGCCGCGAAGCTTTGGCAGATATTTTAAAGAAAACGTGTGAAAACAATAAAAATAAGACGTCTCTTTATTCTAAATTAGAACTAGGCCGGGTAAGTTAAGATGTTTTTAATATCTGCTGTTGTTCACGTACCAGGTACACCCTGGTATTTCGTATTCCATACTTAAATGTATATCTGGATGATTATTAATTGCATTCAATATAATTGGCCAAAAAATGTTTGGAAAGCTTTTTCTACATTATAATTGTAAAAAAATATATATTAATTTAAATGTTTTATTCTCTTTTACGTCGTATATTTTAATTAAAATATTCTAAAGTGTGACTATGAAAGTAATAAAAAATTAACTGTCGATATTATTTTCTATACAAGTACAACACTATTATTATCACAGGGTAGTGCTGCCCTCACCTTATCACGTATGAAATAAAATAAAATATCTTCAAATGTTAAATTAAAGAAAGGTTATAAATAAATATATCTTATTTTTGTTTTTTTACAAAAATAAAAAGCTTGTGTAATTTAATTATAAAGTTAAAAATAAAGTTTCTGAGATATCTATATTAATAATTGTATACCTATGTTTATATAAAAAATATATGCCTTGATGTTATGTGTTAAGAAATGTGGATGGAAGATCGTGTCATTTGGGTGTTTGTGTGTGTTATGTTTGACTCACGGAGAAAATATTAAACTGGAAATGTAGATAGAATAAAAAATGCGCTATGCAACTTATATACAATGCCTTATAATTCGTATTTACAAACGGTTGTATTTTATTTAGCACGCTTAAATTTTTTTTCCAATATTTTTTTTACAATACTATCTGTGTCAAAACTATTTAAAAATATGTAAGTATTAAAATTTCTTCTATTCATCAATTTAAGCAAACATTATTTTACTCATTCATTTTAGACTATTTAAATATTATAAAATTATGTGATATTAATATTAACAATTATTTACTCTATAGTTTTATAATAGTACTGTACCTAAATATTTTTTCTTCCTTGAAACGGCAAATTTCTTTGACTTAGCTTTAGTTAAATATTTAGATTAGATGATATTATGATTGTTAATGAAATCTGTAATGCAATTGCTTTCAATAAAGGTATTTTGGCTAGCATATGTCTTAGAATGTCACAGTTTTCGTCAGAATTTAGACAAATACACAATTTTCTGGACTGATGCTAAGATTTGTTAATGAAATCTGTAAAGCAATTGCTTTCAATAAAGGTATTTTGGCTAGCATATGTCTTAGAATGTCACAATTTTCGTCAGAATTTAGACAAATACACAATTTTCTGGACTGATGCTAAGATTTGTTAATGGAATCTGTAAAGCAATTGCTTTCAATAAAGGTATTTTCGCTAGCATATGTCTTAGAATGTCATAATTTTCGTCATTTTTTAGACAAATACACACTGGACCTATTGTAGACATCCGAAAACATAATATTGTATAGTTTGGACATACACAATTTTATCACATCTTGCACTCTTAGTTCGACTTTATAAAGGCAGGGCTTATTTATACATTATAATATTATTTATTTATGCTTTTTATTAATAAATAATTGTGATCTTTACTAAAGCAAATCTGGAGATGAAATGTACAAATGATTAGTGGCCATAAATAGTATAAATTATTTTTCCATAAATTACCATAAAGATTTTGTTCATATATGATAAATCTATTGGAATGTTATGATGTATATTTAAATAATTCACTTTATTCCAAATATATTTGTCCAATTGCCTAAATTAGTCCAAATGTAAATAACAAATTAAATAATGTAATTTATTTTTAATCGCTGTATTTAGTGTAAATATTCAATAAAATTATTCAGATATTTATGAAATTGCATCTCAGCAATAGAACACAACGTGTTATGACAAATAAAGCTTTTTTTATTATTATTATTTTCTTTGTAAAAAGTACATTATTATTATTACATTAGAATTGTTTTGTTCTTTTTGATTAATTGTTTGTAAAATGGTAATGTGTTTTTCATCACCAAGGGAGTCTAATGGTTGTTCATAATAGAGCTAATGGTTGTTCATAATAATTCTGATTATATAGATTATAGAAACTAGTCCAGGCAATTCATTGGTGCGTTGTCTTTCACATCAAGCATATAACCGGAATAGAGCAGTTATGTTAAGTGTTTTGTATGAAAACAAATGCAAACAACTGCGCTGGTTCTGCGCACTGATGGTTATGGATGGGTAATGGGCTGATGGGATTTACATGCAGATCACTAGTTGTTGAATTGACAGTGAAAAGTCAGTGACAAATCACTGACCAGTTTCGGAATTATATGACCCATATTACGTTTTTTTTTTCGGAGGGATCTATGCTAATGGCCCGAAGGCCCTAATGCTTCATCGGATTAGTGTGAGCCCATTCGGCTCACTTTTGATTTATAAAGTGGGGGGTTGCCCCCCGCCTACCATGCAGTCTGCGACCACACGGCCTCCTGGCGTCGGTTGTGATATTACGGTTATATGCTCGATGTTCCTAAGACACAATAGTAGGTAAGTCTGTCCCAGTAACTAACTACTACTTGCAATGTTGTTGAACGTTGACTCATTTTAGTCTTTTCTCTTTACTTTACATTTTCAAATTATTAACGTATTCTGATTTCTCCAGTTTAAAAAGATTCAACACATAATTTCATATGGTCAACGATAAATATAGTTCGCGAATAAACGATTTGTCATCCGTTGATTCGGGAAGTGCGCATTAACGCTATTGTGGAGGTAATGAGATACATCCTAATGAACAATTCAAATACTTATAAACGACTAATGTGTATCATACACAGTGTATGTAACTTCTTAGTATATATTTTTTTCTATTACGCCGGGAAATGCTCTGAGGCATCCCGCGGGGAAGTGGGTCTCCCCAGGCGGGTATGTGGGACTCGCCGCGCCCGAAAGGTGGAAAGTGGACGCAGCTCTACCCACTAAAAGACGGCCACCAATGGTGAGGTGCCCCGGATCTAATGAGCAAACAAACCTCGACGGCTAGTCAGTCACTCAGAGGACCGACACCGCCTCCTCAGAGGGGCTGTCCCACACCACAGAACAACCCCTCCCAACGTCGGGACAGTACAATGGGGTGAGGTTCCCGTCCTCGCCCCTCATCTCCGTTCTCTTGTCCCCTCTCCCTCAATTAGCTTCTCCCAAGATACTGGGCACACCCTAGGCTACTGAGTCCCACCGCCACGACAAGGCTTGAACCATGGTGGGGAACTTTCATAGTATATACAGTGGTCTGTGGTAAGTTGAGTGCATCATTATAATTGATGTTTGATTCCTTCTAGAGTATCAGAATATTGAATATTATGACAATAGTAGCGTCACGACCGTAATGTCATGCTGCTTCACAGCCGAATTGGGCTGGCACGACTGGGGTGGTACCTCTCGCTCACATAACACCGGTGTCAAGGGACAGCTATGCTGTCGCGTTTCGTGCGGTTTGTGAGTTTTCAGTGGCCCATTGGGGGAAAGGGAAAAGGAGGGCAACGCAACTGCATAATCTCTGGTTGTACGGATATGTATGGGCGTCGCTCGACACCAAAAGGCTTCGACTGCTCGTTTGCCATCCTATGCTATAAAATAAAATGATATACCCATTGCAGATAACATAACATGTAGTTAAAGGCTTGATATAAAATTAGAATAACGTGCGATAACATAAAACATAAAAAATGCTCCGCGGAAATCATTTACGGACTTTTATATTCCGGAAACCCATCACGGAATATATAAATCCGCGGTGTATTAATTTCGCAAAGATACGTGTTATAGGTAACTGTTAGTCCATTATAAGACATTTGATTTAGTTATTTGATTACCTTTATAAGATACATCTTACAAATTAATTTCCCCCAATGGGCCAAAGTAACCGGCTTGAGTAAAAGTGAGGTCGAAGGCCTGCATCTGACAGGTGCTGTCTCTTCAATCAACATCTGCATGATATATGTATCTGTATCTGTTTTGAACAAGAGTGATCCAATGATCATTTGACCGGCACGTCGAGACTATACAATCTTTTGTGCCATTTCCAACATTTACCTTGGAATCGAAAATATTAGTAATTTTAATTAGACAAGAGGATTCTGTGTTGGATGCGAGTGGCAAGGAATCGGTCGTCTTGGAGGCCTATTCAGCAGTGGACGGATAAAGGCTGATGATGATGAAGAGTTTCTGTACTTACGCACAGAAGCTAGAAGAATCTACCATTTCCGAATTGAATTATAGAAGCAGGAGCTTCGATCAACAATTTGTTGATCGAAGAGCTAGAGACCAGATATACGGAATCACAATAAATTACCCCTTTTTTTTTAACGCCGGGAAATGTTCTGAGGCATCCCGCGGGGTAGTGGGTCTCCCCACGCGGGTATTTGGGACTCGCTGCGCCCGACAGCTGGTAAATGGACGCAACTCTACCCATTAAAACCCGGCGAGTGCCACCAATGCCGCCTTGGGGGGGGGGGGTGCAAGGGACCGACGCCACCTCCACAGAGTAGTTGTCCCGCACTACAGAACAACCCCTCCCAACGTCGGGACAGTACAATGGGGCGAGGTTCCCATCCTCGCTCCTTGCCCCCTGCTCTTTTGTCCCCTCTTCTTATAAGAGGGGTACAAAGAGCCCCCTCGGCTCAATTAGCTTCGCCCAAGGTGCTGGGCTCACCCTAGGCTACTGAGTCCTACCGCCACGTCAAGGCCTGAACCATGGTGGGCCGATTACATTACCTAGGATAGGTAATGTGTTAATAAAGCATCTACTGACACCGACACCTGTCTTGCCTCTCAATAAATGTAAACGTTAAGGGCTACTCTAGGCCGAGCTCCTCTACGTTCATGGACTAACCCTACTTTTCAGACCCTTAGTCAGTGCTAGATGTGCCTCATAGAATTATGTAGTAACAGTTATTAAATAGTAATGTAATTAATAATAAGTGTAAGTATTTGCGGCATTGCAGTAAAACGCAACATGTCGTGTAAGGTAGGTCGTTCAACTGGGCCAGCGGTAGGCCGCGGACATATAGCGGCCTACTTTCAAAATAGGCCCAAATCGGTAATGATTTCACGGTAATGTATAATCATTACAGATTTATATCATGCAAGCACTTTTAGGATCAACGCTGTCATTGTTTGAGTATGAGAGATAAAAGAAAGAGGTTCTTTAGTAGAGCTTGGGTACTATCGGATGGCCTTTTTGTTTTTTTAAGTTTAAATGCTTGATTTATTCAAAACTACCCAAAGATACATATGGTAGTTTCCATAACTTAGTATCGTTCCTAAAATCTGACACCTCAGCCCTCCTCCTCCTCGTGACCATGGTTGCAGTAAAGTATCCGAAACGTCGGGCTTGTAAAAAATCTTAATAATTTATAAGCCGCTATAAAATCCATAAATAGTTGTTGTTATTGTTATAATAGTTGTTGTTTTATTAGGTGGTAAAATAAAAAACTTATGAAAACTTATTCAACTCTCAAGAATCCTAGAGTAAAATTCGGAACATATAATGTAATATAATGTTTTTTTATGAATATAAAATGTAATTTTATACATTTATTTATTATATATATAGCGATATTATTATAATTATTTATTTGCGAAGAAAGCTTTTCTTGTGACGTTTTTATTTTGGCGTGCCAGTTATAATTATTAAGTATATTTCGGACTTCGAATAACACTTGCTAAGGGTTGTTCGACTTCCAATGGGTCATGGATCGGCCGTATGAGCGTTCATTGAATGAGGCATAGAAAAGTTTAATATATTTTAATACTATTTACATAAATAGTAGTAAGATAAATATTTCAAAGATTTTATCGGCATACCGTAACCTACGTCCCACTGTAACAGTAGAGCATAATATTATATTCCTCACAAGCGTATTGGGGATTATTTAAACTATGTGTTAATCAATTTTGTATCGTGATACCCGATGTTAATTATAACTTATCTCATGACACTGAAGTACGCTATAGTTTACATACTCTTCAAGACGTATACGAGTTATCCCAGCGCACACTTTGACCAGGTCAGGTTCACGGTAGAATCCCCACCATGGTTCAGGCCTTGTTGTGGCGGTGGGGCTCAGTAGCCTAAGGTGAGTCGGCACCTTGGGCGAAGCTAATTGAGCCGAGGGGGCTCCTTATACCCCTCTTATAAGAAGAGGCGACAAAAGAGCTGGGGACAAGGGGCGAGGATGGGAACCTCACCCCATTGTACTGTCCCGATGTTAGGAGGTGGCGTCGTTACCCTGAGGGAGTGATTAGCCGTCGAGGTGCCCTGTTTGCTCATTAGATCCGGGACACCTCACCAAAGACGGCATTGGTGGCACTCACCGGGTTTTAGTGGGTAGAGCTGCGACTACTTAGCAGCTTTCGGGCGCAGCGAATTCCACATACCCGCCTGGGGACACCCACTCCCCAGGCGGGATGCCTCAGAGCATTTCACAGCGTTAGAGAAAAAAGAGGTTCACGGTAGAATAGAATTAGTAGAGTATGTTTTTTTTAATTCAATGTCAAAGGCAAGTATTACCGAATAGAGTAATGTGAGCTATAAAATTCGAAAACTGGGCAGTGATTTGTCACTGACGTAATAGCAATTCAACCAACCAGTGATATGTATGTCCGTCCCATTTGCCAAGTATCCATCAATGGCCATCAGTCGGCCAATCAGAGCGCAGAATCGGCGCTGCGTAGCAGCACGAATTTTGCGGTATTAGTTTTCATACAAAACACATAATATTATCGCTCTATTCCGGTTATATACTCTATGCTCGTTAATATCAATCTACACCTATACCTTCATATATATCTATCTAATAAAATGTAATATTATAAAGCCGAAAAGTTGGTTAAAGCACGCTAATCTCCGTAACTACCTAGAGTTGAAACTTTTTGCATTTGACCGTCCAATTACTCAGAGCTAGTAGAGTAGGTGAGTAGGTGGTTCAAATATAAGCTACTATTGTTTAATATTTCAACAGATTTATAAACATTAAAATCAAATCCCCCTGCATGGTCGTCGTAAAGTATCCGAAATCTTAATAAACCGCAGTTTAAAGTAAGTTTTCCTGACCCGCTCCGTCCATGAGCGAGTCCCCCGGCCAACTAATATTCACTCTAAATTATTGCGAGTTATCGATCGCCGAGCCCACCGCCGCAACTATTGTCAATACTTAAAGGCCTACTACAAAAGTATTGACTTTACATTACTCTTAAATATATGAGAGTTTCACTCTTTATATATCACCAGCTTGTATATACAGGATGACCTGAAATTCGATACATTCCTTTGAAAGACAGAAAGTAGACCTCATTTACAGTAATATTTTTCATGGCATCCCCTATCCGAAAGTTGATATTTACAAAGTTATTGAAATTTCAAAAATTTTTTCTTTATTTTCGACTTTGACGTATTTTTAAAAATGTTTGTCTTTTTAGTGATTTTTTTATGTATATTAACCGTCAATGAGTCAAATAATATTTTTAAGGAATAAATAGGGACAAACTAAGCGAGAATTTTTCATTATGAGACATGAAACAGTATTTTCTTTTAAGAAAAATGCACATTTTTCTTAAAAACAGGTGATTTTCTTAAAAAAATGTATGAGATACGATGCGTACAAATATTCTAAATAACTTTCTTACCTCATAAGCTTCCAAAAAAGGTACAAATATGTACATAAAAATATGAACATGTAATAAACAAAGACAAAACAATCATCAGGTAAAGAATTACTCTACCTGAGGCGACCTTTTTTTTCAATTGTTTCCTTTGTTCAAACTTCGGGATGTTTCGGCTACTGTCGTCGCGGCCCTTTGTCAATGAGTTACCTTACCGTAGAGGCTTAGAGAGCAAATTTAGTAGCTAATATTAGTTTTAAGTCAACTATTGCCGTGTACGGACATATTGTTGCTTTAAACTACATCCTTACTTCTACTTGTGATTTTTTTGTATCGCGATGGCTGCTTTTGAGTACGATGAATACGCTGACATCTTGTTTTGTTACGGACTTTGTAATGGCAATGCTGCTGCTGCACGAAGAACATACGTTGAACGTTTTCCGAATCGACGAGTGCCAAACTTTAGAGTGTTTTCAACAACATTTCGACGAATTCGGGAAAGCGGCCGTGTTGATAGAAGACGTGGCGATTCAGGCAGACCTCGTTTGTATGCTCCAGAAGAAGAAGAAGAAATTTTAACACTTTTTCAAAATGATCCTTCTATTTCTACAAGAGCGGCAGCTAGAAAACTTGAGTTGAGTCAATGGAAGGTGTGGTTTACAGTACACACAGCGCGTCTACATCCATTTCACTACACACCTGTCCAAGCGTTGGAGAGGGAGACCCGGTTAGAAGAATGGAATTCTGCAGTTTTATGATAAATGCAGACATGGAGGATCGCAATTTCTTCTCAAGAATATTGTGGACGGATGAATCGGAATTTGACCGTGATGGGATAAACAATTTCCACAACACACATTACTGGGCACCAAAAGGAGAAAACCCCAGGATGAAAAAAGAAAGGGCCCATCAAACCAGATTCAGTCTTAATGTCTGGATGGGTATAATTAATAATAATTTAGTTGGACCTCATTTTTTGCGTCAAAATTTAAATGTTGAAGTGTACGAACATTTCCTAAGAGAGGAGATTACTGGTTTAATGGAAGATGTGCCAATAGCAACTCGTCGTAATATGATTTTTCAGCATGATGGTTGCCCGGCCCACTTCCGCCTCGGCGTACGCCAGTGGCTAGACCAAACTTACCCACATCGCTGGATAGGTCGAGGCGGGCCAATTCCTTGGCCAGCACGGTGTCCCGATTTGACCCCGTGTGATTTTTATCTTTGGGGTCATATGAAGGCTTTGGTGTATACTACACCCATAACTACTGTAGAGAAGTTCAGAAGCAATGCAGCAGAAGAAATCAAAACTAGTCTTTCTATAATATATATAATACTTACTATAATATATATATATATATATATATATAATATTATACCAGAATAATCAAAACAGAGGTACGGAGAAGACTACGGGCCTGTATCAGAAACAGAGGTTCACATTTTGAACAAGACCTAAAGTAGAATATTTATTATTAAATTTAATTAAATATTGATGTTTTTTAAACACAATAAACGTAATTAAATTCAAGTTTTTCCTTTTATTTTAACCTTATCGCAAATAAATCGATTTAGACTTTATTTCATTTTACTTCTATGTTTACTACAACGTCATATTTTTATGTAGACATTTGCACCTTTTTGGAAAGCTAATGAGATAAGGAAGTTATTTAGAATATTTGTACGCATTGCATCATACATTTTTTTAAGAAAATCACCTGTTTTTAAGAAAAATGTGCATTTTTCTTAAAAGAAAATTCTGTTTCATGTCTCATAATGAAAAATTCTCGCTTAGTTTGTCCCTATTTATTCCTTAAAAATATTATTTGACTCATTGACGGTTAAAATACATAAAAAATATCACTAAAAAGACAAACATTTTTAAAAATACGTCATGTCAAAGTCAAAAAGTCGAAAATAAAGAAAAATTTTTTGAAATTTCAATAACTTTGTAAATATCAACTTTCGGATAGGGGATGCCATGAAAAATATTACTGTAAATGAGGTCTAATTTCTGTCTTTCAAAGTATTGTGTCGAATTTCAGGTCATTCTGTATATAGATTGGCCGCTTTTGGTGAACGCCTAGTCTGCTTCGCAATTTTTTTTTTTTTTTTTTTTTTTTTATATTAGTTGGATAGGCAAACTGGCAAACGTACCACCTGATGGTAAGTGGTCGACGTCGCCCATGAACATAAACTAGTACACCTGGAACGAGCCCAGGCAACTCATCTGTGTTGCCTATCCTGAGACATAAGATGTTAAGTCTCGGTGCCAGTAATTACACTGCCTATCTTGCCCTTTCTGTGGCATTATAAATGTTTGTACAAGAGATAACAGAACAATTAATTTTAAAAGAAGTTATTATATTTACATTAAAATACGACGAGAATACGACCAAAATCATCAGAACACGTCGTTTATCTTTTTTATATCATAGGAGGGCAAACGAGCAGTCGAAGCCTTTTGGCGACCATCGCCCATATACATCCGCACAACCAAAGAGCAAATGCGTTGCTCTTTTTCCCTATTGTCCCCCACAATGGGCCACCGGAAACTTAAAAACCACACAAAACGCAACAGCATAGCTGTCACTTGACGTCAATGTCATATCTCATACTTTCAATCAAGAAAATTATATTCATAGATTAGCAAAACTCTAACTTTTGGGGAATTGGGTGAAATGGTCCCGGTAATGAGAACTGATCACCCGTCTGGCCTAGCTGGTGTCCACACCCTTAAATAATCTATACTAATATTATAAAGCTGAAGAGTTTGTTTGTTTGTTTGAACGCGCTAATCTCAGGAACTACAGGCCCGATTTGAAAAATTCTTTCAGTGTTAGACACCCCATTTATCGAGGAAGGCTATTATAGGCTATATAACATTACACTGTGATATATACGGGTTGAGTAACGCGGGCGAAGCTGCAAGCAACAGCTAGTCATAAATAAAACTCTAACTTAGGAAATTTTGAAAGCTTTGGAAATATTGAAATCTTTGGATTGTAATCTTTCTAAGCTTTGTTATTATTTTAAAGCTTTAACTAACCTCTGATATTTGGTAATGTTATAAAGTTTTGGTAATCTTTTAAAGCTTTTGTAATATTTAAAAGCTTTGGAAATCTTTGATAATCTTTTAACGCTTTGATAATATGTATTTGAAAGCTTTGGTAATCTTTTACAGATTTGTAATCTTTAACAGCTTTGGTAGTCTTTCAAATCTTTCGATGGTCATTAATGGAAATATTGGAATCTTTTAAAGCAATGGAAAAAGTCAGAACATAATGACATAGATGACATAAATGAGGAGTTATTCTGATATTCTCGCAATCGTATATGACGTGCTATAATCGTATATGACGTGCTATAATCGTATATGACGTGCTATAATCGTATATGACGTGCTATAATCGTATATGACGTGCTAGAATCGTATATGACGTGCTATAATCGTATATGACGTGCTATAATCGTATATGACGTGCTATAATCGTATATGACGTGCTATAATCGTATATGACGTGCTATAATCGTATATGTCGTGCGTGGAGATTTCTATATTCAGAAGAGATGTTTGATGATGATGATACCTTCACTATTTTAAAGATGATAAAACTATGTTCCGAGTATATTTTCTAAGATTTCCCTAGCGGCTCGTAACAAAATAAAATACTTAAGTTTATTCTGAAACTGAGCAATGTCATTTTGTTCATAACAAAAAAGGGAATGTTAGTTTATTTATAGTAACCAGCTAATTATAATAAAATTTAGTA